>JARCFY010000008.1:36646972-37896972 GCA_029233225.1 Lepidodactylus listeri | reverse complement strand
TGAGGAAAAATTCAAAACTAGATCTCCCCATCCAAATTGAACACCTTTTTAACTACACATATCATTATAGCTTTTTTTGCACAATAGGAAGATAATAATAACAACTACAACAACAACGATAACAATAATAGCACTTAAGGGTAAAGTTTGCGTCCAGTGACACCTTTAAGACCAACAAAGTTTAATTCTAGGTATAAGCTTTTGTGTGCATACACACTTCATCTGCTTATAACCAGAATTAAACTTTGTTGGTATTAGAAGTCTCTCTTGATATTAGAAGAAGAAGAAAGAAAATTTTGCAGAAATACTGTAGATTGGCTGAATCTTCCATTAACTCAGACTGAACTGTGAGCAGAAAGAATGATGTGAAAAGGCTGTCCAAATACTATGAATGGACCTATCACTGTGAGCTACATAAAGTGGCACCTGATTGGGGGCCTGAGCCTGTGACAAAAATATGTTAATGCTCCTTAATGGCTGTAGATTTCCTCAGGGGAAGTTAATTGTCAGAAGATAGGCCTATTATGCATGGGTGTTTTCCCTCACTTTCATTGTGCATGTCTGTCAGCTTTTCTTTGTCATTCTGCATTGATTTTCCTCCCTTCAGCACTCGATTTGCTTTCTTGTCACTGTTTCCCCGGGTTTTCTGAGAGTTCTTTTGTGCTGATTTTTCCTTGTTTTGCTTCCACGCCAAAGGTAATTCAAAAGCATACAGATTCCCTCGGATTCCCCCCCACCCTTTTGCTGCTCCTCGAAGGTCATTCCCCACCCACATCAAGGTTGTTCCACCCGCTTTGCACCTTCCGCCATCCTCCTCCCTTCATCGGTGTACAAGCTCAATTTCCCCATCATTTTTAATTTTTTTTAAATTTTTTGGCAAGTGGCATGACTAATACAATTTGAGGCTATCACTAGTCTTGGACTGATGAATTTTTAAACAATTTAAATGACGGGGAAAGTTTAAAAGGAGCTGCATGAGGTTTAGTTCCCTGCTGGTGTTGACTTGAAAGGGGGGATTGGAGAGGAGGCAAACAGCAGTGTCCTCAGTGCAAAAAATAAAGGATTTCAGTGCTACATGCACTGAATGATATCGACATGAGGTATAAAGAGAGACAGAGACACTGGGATGGGAAGCCTAAAGCTTTGAAAACATTTCCCCCTTTAATGCTTTAGTGAATACAGTTGGGTGGGGGGACTATTTTGGCAGTCTCTGGAAGCCTAATGTTAAAATGCAAAACCGCCAAACTAAAGAATCACTTGGGATTGATCCATTTGGAGGAAGACCACAATCTGCACAGAACAGACTTTAAAAAACTACCAAGATCACAGCCAGTATGCAGGATCAAATTAGAGAATCATAAGGAGAAAACTACACAGATTTGCAAGAAAGGGCAGGAAAGGGCTGCTGCACTTGGGCATCAGCAAAAATACCCCCCTTTTTTTCAATTAGTGGCAAAAGTCTAATAAAGCTCTCCAGAGCTTCTGCCAGAGGACTCCTCCCACATACAAATTTGCAGCCCTGTGCAAAGTGTGGTGGAGTCACAGCCGACTTTGCCTGGGTGTGCACACATAGACAGACAGACACACACACACACATTGCAAATGATCACAGTCTGCAATGCCAGCATCAGTGGGTTCAGCGTCAGTGTGCATTCTGTACACTCAACATGTTCTCCCATATTATGAGATTATGTGACTCTTTCCCATTTTTCACAGCGGCTGATAACACAGCAAAGAATCCCCTGGTGCTCCACAATATGGAAAACGGCTTCACAGCGGCTTATCCGTTTCAGTCTTGCCAATTTCAGCATCAGTTCCACCCCCCCCCCCTTTGCCTGCCTTCCTTTCTATTCCCTTTCATTCAAGGAACTAATGCTAAAATGCATGTGCAAAACCTGAACCACGTGGATTTAAATGGAAGGTGCTTGCTGGATGCTACTCCACAGCTGCAAAAGGGCCATTGTGTAATTTAAAAAAAAAAATGGACACCACCCCACACAAGTCACAAGTGACATTACCCTCCAGTTTAGAAAAGTGCACTTTTTAAATTGTAGCTGCAGAATAAATAGACCGGAGAAAAAAGAATGGTGCGTAAGGTAGGCAGAGAATCCAAAATCAAGATTAAAGGCTTACTGCTCTGAAAATCTGCAGTAAGATGTGCATGCATAATGGGCCATAGTCTCCAAATCGCTGTCTTGTTTAAAGGCCCCTCAGAGCTTGGAGAATACAAAAGCTTTCCTTCTATCTGAAGTGTGGTGTTCGAGTGTAAGCAGCAGTTTTAGAGAGAAAGGGGGAGACTGCTAGAGACAGCTGAAGGTGAAACACCTCGGGGATGCAAAAAGTCTCTCTCCCCTGGGATCGGATATGGAATAGCAGCATTGCTGCCTTGCAGGAGTGCCTCTTCACCTCCACTTATGCTCTGCTTCTCTATAAACAAATCAAAGGTTTTTGAAAAATAGCTTTAAATCTCCAGCGCTCTCTCATCCAAAGAAAACCAGCCCAGGTAACACTGCCCCTGGAACTCGTCTCACAACTCCAGGAAGTGTAAACAGTGTGCATGGACACCCAGAAGGGCCAAGTATACCTAACCTCCTGTTTATGAAATAGGCTTGCCAGCTCTGGGTTGGGAAATCCCTACTGATTTGGAGGTGAACTGTGAAGCCTGGAGAGGGTGGGGTTTGTGAAGGGAAGAGGCCTCGTCAGGGTACAATGCCATCGGATCCATCCTCCCAAAGCAGCCATTTTCTCCAGCAGAACTGCTCTATGTAGTCTGGAGGTCAGCTGTAATTTTGAGAGATCTCCAGGCCCTACCTGGAGGCTAGCAACCCAAACTGAAATAGATTGGTCATATTCATTTTATACCATTGAAACTGCCTGTGGATATGGAGTATTAACAGCCTGAGGGATAAATTATTGTTCTGTTGATAAAGGCATTCTGCTTTCAAATACATGGCAACATCCAATTACAATAAACAGGCGTGGAGCGGCAAAACTTCTCAAGGTCCCTACTGGTGGAATGAGCTCCCGGATGACATCAGGGCCCTGTGGGACCTGTTACAGTTCTGCAGGGCCTGTAAAACAGAGCTCCTCTACCAGGCCTTCGATTAGGAGCCGCTACAGATAACACCTGAACTGGGATAAGGCCCTCTATGTCAACAGTAACAACCTGAGATGTCAACAGCAATACCCTCTGACCATACTTTTTTGTTACATTTGCAAATCATAGCCTATAGGGATCACGATGTAGTATTACTGCCATTAGCACTTTAACTGCACTTGTTATTGTTATATATATGAGTTTTATGATGTCATTGTGTTCAATGAAATTGTGTTTTAATGCACTTTAACTTTTAATGCATGCCGCCCTGAGCCTGCCTCGGCAGGGAGGGTGGGATACAAATTGAATTAAATAAATAAATAAGAATCACGGCTAGGGTTGCCAGCCTCCAGGTGGGGCCTGGGGATCTCCTGCTTTTACAACTGATCCCCAGCTGACAGAGATCAGCTCCCCTGGAGAAAATGGCTGCTTTGAATGGTAGACTCTATGGCATTGTACCATGCTGAGGCCCCTCCCTTCCCCAAACCCCACCTTCTCCTGGCTCCACCCCCAGGTATTTTCCAACCCAGACTTGGCAACCCTAATCGTGGCAGACTGGATGTTTGCTTTAATGGCGTGAAGTGCAACTGAAAGGGGCCCTACCCAACTTCCCAATCTTCTTTTAATTTAGAGCTAATAATACAAAATATTTAAAAATGATAAAATAATAATAAAAATTAAAAATAATATAAAATATAATCTCTTTTTACAAGCAAGTGAGGTATAGGGGATGGAATGCTGAACTAGGGCTGTGAAGAGCCATAGGCGTCAACTACGGGGGGGCTCGAGGGCTCGAGCCACCCCCGAAATTTCCCGGGGGGGACTGAGCCCCCCCCCCGGAAAACGGAGTGCCCGCCACCGTGAGTCCCTGGGCCCTTCCTAGGGCCGCCACCGTCTCTCTCTCTCTTCCCCCCCCCCCCCCGCCGGCCTGGCTGCCTCCATCCGTCCCTCCCTCCCTCCCTCAGTCCGTCCAGGGGCGAGCTAAGCAGATGCCCAGCTGGCCCCTGGACGGATGGAGGCAGAGACGGAAGCAGGAATGGCCAGGCGGGGGGGGGGGGGCAGTGGCAGCGGGGATGCGGTCCCGGCGTGCCCACACAATTCACGCGCGCGCACGAGCCCCCGCCCCCCCCCCAGGGAATTTAAAACTTGATGCCCCTGTGAAGAGCCATGTTCAAATCCCCACATACATTCACTGGGTGACTTTGGGCCGGTCAATCTGTCCCAATGTGACCTAAAAGGACTGTAATGAGGATAGTATAGAGGAAAGGGGGAAGAATACATGCCACCCAGAGCTTCATGGAAGAGGGAAAATGTAAAAATGTGATCGATTGGCCATATTCCCAACAGTAATGTTCTCTATCTTATGTTAGAAAGTTGAGTTGGTCCAGACTAAATTTTCCAAAGGCAGAATGGAATTTTCCTGCCTGCTTCCCCCTCCTATGGCAGCCCTCTAATCTCCACAAAATGTGGCTCCTGGGGAATAGGGAAGCCCAAGGAAAGACATGAGTAGAGTTTACGGGGCAGGGGGAATCAGTGTGAACTACCCATTTAGTTTGGATCCAACCCTTTGACTGCAACTGATTTAAGGAACAATAAACTCTGCTTTGGTTCTCAACATCTCGAATTCCAAGACAAGCAACCTGCGCACTCCATTCCTTTTGCCTTTCAGAGTTGTTCCTCTGTCAAGTCTGCCTTTTCATCCATATGAGAGCCAGTTTGGTGTAGTGGTTAAGTGCACGGACTCTAATCTGGGAGAACCGGGTTTGATTCCTCACTCCTCCACTTGCACCTGCTGGATGACCATTGGCAAGCCATAGTTCTGGCACAGCTGTTCTTGAAAAAGAGCAGTTTCTGTCAGAGCTCTCAGCCCCACCTACCTCACAGGGTGTCTGTTGTGGGGAGGGGAAGGAAAGGCGATTGTAAGCTGCTCTGAGACTCCCTTGGATAGTGAAGGGCGGGGTATAAATCCAATCTCTTCTTCTTCATCATCCTTGGGAAACGCAGCCTCTGTGGCTAGTGCACTTTGGTTCAACACCCTTTGACACCTACAATACTTCCAATCCAATTTACAGCAAACCAAGCATGAAATTTATTTAAGAAAGTAATAGGATAGTCTGGGATGGGGTGAGATTAGAGAGATGCAAAAAGCGTTGCCAGGACTGAAAATACAGGATGCAGTTTCTGACCTAATGCTTTAGACTTCTGTCCTTAAAGATAAGTTTGCTTATCAAGCACAGTCATGAGTCACATTGTTGTGTTGAGCAAAGCAGAGAGATGGCTTCTCTCCATAGACTTGGTGTAGCTTGGTCATTGATGAGGAACAACAGACATTAATGTTGAATTTGGCTACTGTTTGTCTAAAGGCCACACTGAGTGTGTGTTGAGTCACACTCACCTGAGGGGCTGAAGGGGGAAGAAACTGGGCTGCCCAGTCTGAAGATGGAGAAAACATACATACACTGGGAGATTTAAAAGGGAGGTTTTAGATGTTCATTTTGCTAACAGCTTAGTTAGATTTTGGGCCACTGCTATGAATTACATTTTCTCCCTTCTGCACTTCTATGAAGTATACTTGTGGAGAGATTTTTGTGAAGTCTTTTTTTTCCCCAAACAAAATTGACATTACCCTAAACTTCCCACCATTCAGGGAAAGTATATGTGTGTGCAACTTGGTATAACTCTGAGTCCTCATTTACCTCAGCAACCAATGTGAGGAACTGCAACATTTGGCACTGGCTGCAGTTATGAGTAGTCATGTGAGGTGTTTGACTCCTCCCCCCCCCCCCCCCCCGGGCCTCAGAGAATTTGGTAGCCATCTACCTAATTCTGAGCTGTGTTTCAGTGTTTCTTTCTGTAACCCTTAGGCGGGGATCAATTTATTCTTGACAAGTTGTTAGACGTACATAGAGTATGATTTTGGAACTAGAGACCAGAGTGAAACCAAAGGGATTTGAACTAGCTCTTTTGTGGCTTCTGAGG
Organism: Lepidodactylus listeri; assembly: GCA_029233225.1. Classification (NCBI taxonomy): domain Eukaryota; kingdom Metazoa; phylum Chordata; class Lepidosauria; order Squamata; family Gekkonidae; genus Lepidodactylus; species Lepidodactylus listeri. The sequence goes on along the minus strand of JARCFY010000008.1, from coordinate 37,890,896 downwards.
ATAGTTTCTCAGTCACGGCTTTGGTCTGAGCTTCAACATGCATCGGTATTTCCTAGCCCCTGGCAATTTATGAGTAGCACTTGAATTTCTTACACAGAGAGCCACTAAGTTTTTTAATTACAAAAAAAAAGACCAATAAGGATTATTACCCTAAAGACCCAAAATCAGAAAAATATCTGGAAATGTATATATTTTAATGATTAAAAACAAGCATAATAATAAATAAATAAAATCTTGTCATTATGTCAATAGGCTAGGAAGTCACAGTGCACTGCTGGAATAGGCAAGGAACACAGAAATCTCATATTTAAAGCGGGAGGGAAAGAGACATCAATTCCTTACTGGTTCTGTTTGTGTGTGTGCGTGTGTGTGTGCATGTGCATGTGCGCACATGAGTACACGTAAGAACACATGGGGAGTCTCAAAGCAGAAGATGGGAAATGCCAGTGTATCATATTTCATATTTTTATCCCGCCCTCCCCACAAGCGGGCTCAGGGCGGCTCACAAAGGGCACACAGTGCCAGACCCAATAACAACTTAAAACATTTAAAAATACAACACAACAATAAAACAATTACAAATAAAGTGCTTCCAGTAATGATGATACTCAGTATTAAGATGGCTTCCTACCAGGGTCGGTATCCGGCTTTCCATGACCGTCCGGCCTGGGCTGCCTTCAGAGCCAACCCTCATCGCCGGTGTTACTCGCGACGGTAGATGGTACTGGCGGTGGCGGCTCCTAGTCAATGACCTGGCGGAAGAGCTCCATCTTACAGGCCCTGCGGAACTGCATAAGATCCTGCAGGGCCCTGATCTCCTTCAGGAGCTAATTCCACCAGACAGGAGCCGCCACCGAGAAGGCCCTGACCCTGGTTCCAGCGAGCCTGGCCTCCCTGGGGCCTGGGACCCGAAGTCAGTGTTGTGACCCTGACCGAAGTGCCCGCTGGGGTATATGCGGGGAAAGGCGATCCCTCAGGTATGTTGTACCCTGACCATATAGGGCTTTAAAGGTAAGTACCAGCACCTTGAAGCAAACTTGGTACACTATAGGCAGCCAGTGCAGCGCCACCTGCACAGGCCGAATGTGGTCCCATTTTGTGAGACCTATCAATAGCCTGGCCACAGCATTCTGCACCAGCTGCAGCTTCGGGATTTGCAACAGGTGCAGCCCCATGTAAAGAGTGTTACAGTAGTCCAGCCTCGAGGTGACCGTTGCATGGATCACTGTGGCTAGGTCATCGCAGTCGAGGAAGGGAACCAACTGCTGAGCCAACTGGAGATGGTAGAAGGCTAACATGGCAGTGACTGCTACCTGGGCCTCCATTGTTAAGGAGGGATCCAGGAGCACTCCCAAACTCCTAACCCCCAATGCAGGCACTAATGGTACCCCATCGAAGCTCAGGAGTGGGACCCCCCACCCCAGGCTGCTCCGACCCAGACACAGGACCTCCGTTTTCACCGGGTTCAATTTCAGCCAGCTCAGCCTGAGCCAACCAGCCACGGCATGCAATGCCCAGTCCAGATCTTCTGGGCTGGAGTCTGACTGGCCACCCAGCATCAGATAGAGCTGGGTGTCATCAGCGTACTGGTGACATCCCAGCCCATACCTCCGAGCAATCTGGGCAAGGGGGCGCATATAGATGTTGAACAGCATCGGGGAGAGCACTGCCCCTTGAGGCACACCATATTTGAGCAGGTGCCTTGTGGATTGTTGCACCCCAAGCATCACCCTTTGTCCCCAACCCTGGAGAAAGGAAACAAGCCATTGCAAGGCCTGTCCCTGTATCCCCACGTTGGCGAGGCAGTGGGTCAGCAGCTGATGATGGACTGTGTTGAACGCTGCCAACAGGTCTAGTAACAGCAACACTGTCACACTACCCTGATACAGATGTCTCCGGAGGTCTTCAGTAAGGGCGACCAGAGCTGTCTCCATCCCATGTCCTGGGCGAAAGCCGGACTGGAAGGGTTCTAAGACCGAAGCATCATCCAGATAACTCTGTAACTGTAACACCACCGCCCTCTCAATTAATTTGCCCAAATAGGGCAAATTGGACACCAGCCGGCAATTAGCCAATTCAGCTGGGTCCAGATTTTATTTTTTCAAGAGGGGGTGGACCATCGCCTCCTTGAGTGCCCCCTGGAACTGCCCTTCAACGAGGGATGTGTTGATAATTTCCCGGGTGGCAACTCACAGCCCCTTGTGGCCTGCTTTAATTGGCCAGGACGGGCACGGATCAAGGATGCATGTGGTTGGGCGTACAGTCACGAGAAGTCTGTCAACTTCCTCTAGGCTGAGTGGGCCAAACCCATCTAAGCCCGGGATCGAAGGCGTGCAAGGGGCCTCAAGTTCACCTACTGTTTCAAATGTGGTGGGGAGGTCGCAGCAGAGCATCAAGACTTTATCCACAAAGTAGCTCGCAAATGCCTCACAGATCATAGGCGTAGAGTACGGGGGGGCTCGAGGGCTTGAGCCACCCCCGGGAAAATGGAGTGCCTGCCTCCGCGCCTCCCCGGGTCCTTCCAAGGCGTGGCGGCCGCTGCTGGAGAGGGAGAGGGAAGGGGTGGCGGTGGAGGAGAGGCACTGGCAGCAGAGGCTGGCGGGCCTCAGAAGGGCCTGGGGAGGCAGGGCGGTTTCCCGGGGGGGGAGAACATCATCCCAGCGAGCGTGCATGCAAAGCGCACGTGCTAAGGAGCCCCCGCCCCCCCCCCCCGGATTTCCAAAACTCTATGCCCCTGTCACAGCCGATTTCCAATTCCCTAGCATTTGGTCTGCCCTGTGGCAGAACTGTTAAAGACCGAATAATTCTAAACAATTGGGCTGGGCATGAGCTTGTGGATGTAATCGAGGCCGCATAGAACTCTCTCTTTGCTGCCTTGGTTGCCATCTCATAGGCTTTCATAAACATCCTATAAGATGCACTTGTAACTTCGTCCCAAGCATGACACCATCGTCTCTCTAGCTGTCGTAGCTCTTGCTTCATAAGCCGCATCTCCTGGGTATACCAGGGTGCAAGCCTACTGCGAGGATGTAGAGGGCACCTGGGAGTGATCTCGTTGATGGCCGCAGAGAGTCGGCTGAGCCAGTCCTCCACTAGCTCATCCAGCAAGCCGCCAGGGGGCATTGGATCCCGCAGTGCCATCTGGAACTGCATAGTGCCTGAATTTTCCATCTGGCAATCAATATGGTACAATCCTGACTTACACATTTGGATCTGTGGACTGGTACATATATAGCTATTCATTCCAGCCAGATTGGGGGGGGGGGGGGGGTTTACCATAAAATAGTAGCCTCAGTGAGTGCAACACACACATCTATATGCATTTTTTGAAGTATATTTTTTAGTAGTAGATGTATATAGGGCAGTGAAGGGTATTGACACACAGACCCCCATGAATGTCAAGTAATCAACTTCATATAATGTGAGGATGCCATTTCTTCTACTCTATGTACAGCAAGTGCTAATAGGGCATGGCTTAATCAACCAGACTTTTCTCCCTGGGTCAAGAGTGCTGGGTCTCCGCAACCAGAGTTGCTCCCCTCAACTCAAGCTACTGCACAACCTAAGGAATATTAAAATGGGTTCCCTTCTCTCCTCTAGTGAGCTTCCTAAAGAGAGGCACAGAAGGTGTTGGCGCTCTTTCTGAGGGATAGCAGTTGACAATCCACTGTAGCTTGCTGAAACGGATTCTGGTCTCGGAGGGCATGTGAGTGAGAGATCACTGAGCACATAATGGCTACCATGTATGTCTGCAGCATCACTGCACTGGGGGGTCTTTCTCAGTGTTGCATGAAGGGCTTTGTGCTCCCTGGGGTACAAGAATCCCCAGCTCTATCCTCCTCTTGTCAGCTTCCCAAAATAAATTCTGCTGCAGTACGGCAGCTTCCAAGGCCCTCATGAAACAAAATAAAACAAACGGGCATGGTGTCCTGCAATGCTGCTTTGCTGAGTGCTTCAAGCCTGGTCAGATCAACAATAGGATTTGGGGAGGGGGGGCGGCGGCAGTGTCTATTAAGTTGAAGGTAATGTCACCGAAGCATTGTTTCCCATGATATTCACACTTGTTGTTTCTACTATCCCACTGTCATCTCTGCTACAAAAACACCTGCAAAACTGTTAGAGATGCTAGAGAAATGAACATATTAATCCTGGGGAATGAAGCCTTTTGTGTGCATAAGTCTCCATTGACTGGATAGTGCAGACTAGCCTGATCTTGACAGATCTCAGAAGCTAAGCAGGGGCAGCCTGGGTTAGTATTTGAGTGGGAGGCCACCAAGGAATACCAGGGTCACTACGCAGAGGCAGGCAATGGCAAACCACCTCTGAACTTCTCTTGCCTAGAAAACCCAATGTGCTCACAAGTCAGCTGTGGCTTGATGCCAAAAAAGGAAAAACCCATTTTCTGTCTTCAGTGCCTATATTCACCTTCCCTCGAACCCCACTTGGAGAACATTATATTTTTATTCAGGACATTTTTTACCCTACCATTTCTCCAAGGAGATCAGGGCAGCATACATGGATCTCTCTCTTCCATTTTATCCCCACAATAACCCTGTGAGGTAGGCTGGGCTGAGAGAGTGTGATTGTCCCAAGGTCACTTAGTGAGTTTCATAGTGAGAGGGAATTTGAACCAGGTCCTAGACCAACACTCTAACCACTGCACCATCAGGTAACCTTTTCCTTGCCTCAGCAAGCAAGTGAAAGGAAATTGTCGTTGAAAGGTCTTTTTCCATGGAAGTCCGGCAGAATCTTGTCCATTGCCTGGCCTTTTATAGCTTTCAGAACTGGCAGACATCAATAACTGGAAATGCTCCCTGGCCCCAAGGCGTAATCCCCCTCTCCCCAATGCCACCCATGATCTCCCCGTGCAATCACAAATCTTTCCAAAGCCATGCAAAGAATAGCAAATTTTGTGCCCAGAATGATATAAGTGAAGCGTACTGGCAATGATTTATTAAATTGCCTAACATAACCCAGATGCATAGTGTGAAGTTTCTGTTCTAAGGATTTGGAAAAATTGGTACAGACTTCAGAAGCCCCTGTGTAGCATATGTGCATACGCGTATGTGCGTAAGGTGAAAGAGGTGACAAAGGATCTCAGTCCTTCATTTCCAATAGCTCCCCGTAGTACTTATTACAGCTGTGGACAGCAGCAAACAGTTTCAGAGCACGCCACCGAGACCACCAGACACCAGTGACTATTATCACATTCTCCAAACTACTGTGTAATTATGGGACAAGAAGAGAGAGGAAGGGAACCAGTGGCCAAGCATAGGGGGAAGCTGGATTGAAAGATGTCTGTATAATTGGCTTGGTACATTCTCTGAATTATTTCCCAAGAGCCCTGGGGTATTTTTTTATTATTAATAATAATAACTTTTATATAGCTCTTTCCATCCTGAAGGACCCCAGAGCGCTTTACATACTTTATAAACTAATTAGGCAGATTCTATCTCACTTACAGTGGAGATTCAAAAAAATAAAAAAAGAAATAAACCTCAGGAGGTAAGCATATTACTCCAGCACTACACCCATTTAATTGAGACAGAATTCTGCTTGGGCTAGAGAGAGTCAATAGGCTTTTTTTTCCTCCCCAGAGTGTTGAAGGTGGTTTGAAAGAGGAATCGTAGCTCATGGTATGTATGTTCATCCTACTTTCAACTGTGGCCAAAACCGCTTTTATATGTTTTTACATTGTGTAAAAAATCTATTTGACCAGATACCCCCAGCAGTGGGAGAAAAGGAATATGGGACAGACTGGGGGAATGAGTAGTCCTCTTCAGATGTTCAGCTGGGGTATAAAGAAGGCACTAAGTAGAAACATGTTGGCAGGCTCCATCCCCCCAACTCTGGGTTGAGCAATTCCTAGAGCAGGGTGGCCAGGTCCCCCTGACCACTGGCAGGGAATGCCAGATTCAGGTTGGGAAACTCCTAGAGATTTGGAGATGGGGCCTGGGAAGGACTGGAACCACAGTGGGGTACAATACCATAAAGTTCACCCTCCACCTGGAGGCTGGCATCTGTATCCCAGAGATTTAGGGGTGGAGCTTGGGAAAGGCAGAGTTTGAGGAGGGGAGGAGCCTCAACAGGGTATAATGCCACACCCTCCAAAGCAGCCATTTTCTCCAGGAGAACTGGTTTCTGTAGTCTGTAGATCAGTAATAATACCAGGAGATCTCCAGGCCTCACCTGCAGGTTGGCAATCCTACCTACCTGAGCTACATGTGTTCATTTGAATGTATGCAATGAGTCTACATACCATGGGCACAGAACTCTCTCTCTCGCTCTCTCTCTCTCTCCTCACCTGGGCATCCAAAAAAAGCAAGGTTGCAGATGCAATGGACCAATTTGTGTGTTTTATGTCAGAGCAGGCCTGTCTTTTTTCGACTTTTCAGTAAAGTCCAAAACTCCATTTGATGCAGATGGAGACAGACACAGCACAATTACAACCCAGAGGGGAGGGGGGAGAGAGAGAGAAATCCACATACAGATGTTGCACCTTTGCCATCTGTCATAGTAAACCCTGAGGGGCAGGGGGCCTCAGTGAAGCATTTCCCTAGTCTGACACATCTTGCTTCTTCTTGGCACTCAGCTCATTGTTTACACACTGTACCATTTGGGTACACCCTAGGATCCTAAAGTAAAAGTGTATTGGTTAAATATTCCTTTGGCTGGAGTATTGAACGGGTACCCAATTTTTTGATTGGTCCAAAGAGGTAAATTCCTCCCACACACACCCCGGAAGCCCTAGAAGTATGGGTGCCAAAGATGTTGTAGCTTGAGAGTCCAGTTGCTAAGCCCAGAGGCTGGCTGAGCAGGTTGATCTGTCTTCCAAAGCAGGAAGACGCTGTCAGGTTTTGAGTAAGTGTTTAGGTAATACGCAACTGTGCTTTCTTTTATTTCATGGACCCTGCATTTTCACCTTTCTGTAGACTTGTCCCAATATCTGTTTTGGGTGTGCTGAGCAATAAAATAGTAAAACCTGATACTATGGGAGAGATTTTCTGTATTAGCTTCTTGGTGAGCTGGTTGTTCTGTAAGCTCACCCTATCATACGACCAGGAGGAAGGGAGATGGAGGCCCTGGTGTTTTCTTGCATACACACACACCCCAGACATGAATTCAAGGGTTGGTCTTAGGGTTACCAGCTCTGGGCTGGGAATACCTGGAGATTTTGTGGTTGGAGCCTGGAGAGGATGTCGTTTGGGGAGGGGAGGGACTTCAACAGGGTATAATGCCATAGAGTCCGTGCTCCAAAGCAGCCATTTTCTCCAGGGGAACTGATCGTGGCTTTCTGGAGATCAGTTATAACAGTGAGACATCTCCAGGTGCCACCTGGAAGTTTGCAACCCTAGCATAGGCTGGCCCAGAGCAGGCTGCTTTTTAAATGCCTTTTATGTTTTACCCCAGGGAATGTCAGAAGTCATTGTTTTACACAAGGGAATGAGTCTGGGATCCAAAGAGGACTGGGATGTGTGCTGAATGCACACGGGAGGGGGGCAGATAAGAGAAATGCAGGGCTCTCTATAGCTTTATTGCAGTGCCTGTTGCATATAGTATAATCCTTCATTATTCTAGTCTCCAGTCCTGTAACCCCTGTGTTACTGTCTGTCTTATATTGTGTTTTTGGTGCAATGTTTTCTAATTTTATTTGCAATTACTGTGGAGCAACCGTTGGCTGAATGTGTTATACTTTTCTTCCCGTGTTGGTGTTAGCTGTCATCCATCTTGAATCTCAGTGAGAAACGCAGACTGTAAGTAAGCAAATAACTAGAGAAGCCTGGGGATCCCTTAGAGTGGATCACATGGAGAGAACCATATGCATTTACATCCGTATGCATGGAGGCTCTCCACACACCCATATGTGCCATTAAATATGTCTGTACTGGGGACACAGCATGCCACCCAGATCCTGCCTCCCACCCACTCCCTACTCCAGGGCTGGATTAAGACATGTTGCAGTGCACAATTTCATAAAGTTTAAGAGGCCCCACACAGCATTACCAAAAAATATAGCAGTTTAATTGGGGGGGATGCTGTATTTTTTGTATTTAGAGGCCCCAAGCTGCTGCTTCCTTGGCTTGTGCATAAATCTAGTTCCGCTGTCCCGTACCCTCTACTTACATTCGTTCTACTTCACCTCTCCACCAAACAGTTTCCAACTTTCTTAGAAGCCTCCAGCCTTAGAAATCCAGGAGCTGTCGGTCTGAAAAAATGCAGCTGTAAAAAGGGCTGAAAAGGAATGCTTCCATGCTTCACCTACTCTACCCCTTTCCTCCACTGAAACTGAAGCTCTGCCCCCCCTGTTTTTACAGCCTGCACACCTCATGCTTTGACAGTTCAGCACATTCTGGTGGTGTCTTTGTCCTCAGCTGTCATCAGCCACAACAACACCTGTCTGCTCTGTCTGCTGTGCCTGGTGAGTGGAGACACACCCGTGATGAGGACATGGAAGCAAGGCTCTCTCTTCAGAGCTTCTGTGCCTTCCCTCTGAGGCTGTGTTGAAATGTGACACAATTATAGACTCATCCAGAAAGAGCAGCAGGAAACCTTCCTTTGACAACTCCCCGCTCTATCCATCTTTATGTGATATATGTCACCTTTTTCCTGTAGCAAATTTGTGATAGAGGCATAGAGAATCATGAATGAGTCTGGTTTGGGGGTGTCGGAGGGAGGAGGCTGAAATAGGAGGAGCTGTTTACTATGCTTCATCATAGGAAATCTAGAAGGCACCAGATGAAAATAATGCATAGCAAGTTTGACACAGATACGAAAGGAAATATTTGACTGTGTAGTGCACAAAACTGGCTGCTAGTGGCCAATATAACTGAGTTCAAAAATGCACCAGCGCATTTCATGGATGATAATAGCTGGAATAGCATTAAGGGAACCTTACATACTGTTCGGGGTATTTCATTTTCCCTATAACACAAGCACAAAAAGATCATGGATGCTGCAGTTCCTTTTGTGATATACTTGGAAGAAGATATTTCAAAACGCTTATTTATTTATTTATATTTATTTATTTTTTTATTCTGGCATCTGTTAATGAGATCTCTGAAGTATGTACTGCTCCAACCTGAAAGTCAGCTTGGTGTAGTATAAATGTGACAATAGTATCCACCACACAGAGTGTGTGAAGATGACCTAGAACTGGCATATGCTCCACTGCTATGTGCCATGCACCACAACATATTCTGTGAGCATTGTTAGGTTTGCAGTCTACACCTGGAGTTCATGTGTATAATTTGTGGATGCCTACTCTGTTAGTGTCTGCTAAACATCAGCTTTGAACCCCTCTGTTTAATGAAATATTCAGGGTTCAAAAAGCTGTTTCGGGTTGGGAGAGCACAGTTTTCTTCCAGCGCAACATCCATGGTAGACTGGGCAGAGGTTTTGCTTGTCTTGTACCCTTACGGACTGTCCTTTGTTATGCTCTCACAGTGAAGAAATAGTACATATCTGCTCAGATGAGCCATTTGGAGCTATTCAAAAGCCAGATGGAAGAGACGGGGAAAGCAAGAAAATACCAGTGATTTTTTTTTGATGGCTCAGCTGTCAAGAGCACAAAGGCAGAACCTACATAAACAGGCTCTTCCAGCCTCTCTTGGTTAGATTCTAGAGGAATGCTGCCTTACTTGCGTTTTCAAAAATAAAATGTGTAGTTTGTAGCAACACCAGGTCTGTGTGGTCTGTTTACATTTCCCCCCTCTGTAACCAGTTATTTTTCTCTTACTTCATCTTGCCTGGGTTCCCAGTTCTGTCTTCTGCTGTACTGTGATTGATTATATGAGGAATTTAAAGGAGGACTTTAAATTCCTGTGCCCCTTGAGAGCAGAGCAATCTCGTGGTGCCAAGATTCTTGACAGCACAGAGTTAAAATCAAAAGGAATTCTTTGAGCTGTGTCAATTGCTTTAAAACATAGAGGATATCACTATATACCCGGACAGGCCGAACCACAAAGGCAAGCGCAGGGTGCCAAAGTTTTGTGGGTGCTGTTTAATTTCAGCTATGTTAATGCCTTGGATAGAAAGTCCCTGTACTAAGCTGTGTGTTGGCATTCCAGGGAACATGACCAAGAGTCTCCTCATACCCGCTGGCTGTCAGACCCACTTAGAAAGGGAAGGCAAAAAATAAAAAATGGGAAAGCGTGAATTCAGGCCAGTTGTGGGGGGGGGGGGGGTTGTAATAATTTTTTTATTTCAGTTTACAAACAGACAAACATAAAGCATAAACTACAATCACCTGTAATCATCTAAATCATATGCAGAACATAAACAATAACCTAGAAGAAGAAGAGATTGGAACAGACACTCTGTGAGGTAGGGCTGGGAGAGCTCTCTTGAGAACTGCCGTTGAGAGAATAGCTCTGAAAGAACTTATGACTGACCCAAGTTCACTCCAGCAGCTGCATGTGGAGGAGTGTGGAATCAAACCCAGTTTTCCCACATTATCTGCCACTCTTAACCACTACACCAAACACCAATAATCTACAACTACAATCATCTACAATCATTTAAATCATGCCTAAAACATGAACATAATCATCTGAATCATACAAAAACACAGACTACAAATCATCTATATCATACAATTATCAATCAAATAATTTGTTTATATAGAATTTACTTATATGTCTTTTCCCACTTCTATTTAAACATCTTTATTTTATCTTTTCCATCTATATTCATATATACTAATATTTGTATTGCAAATATATGTTGTATGACTCTTTTGTTTTATTATTTTCTATTTTAGTTTAAATTTATTTCTTGATCTTCAGCTATATAACTGAAAATTACTTTCTATTTTCTTGAAATTCTTAGGTTGATCTATTATGTATATAAAATGCTAGTTTTGCCATTGTCGCATAGTTATTTAAGTTATTCTTCCATTCCTTTAGATCTGGACAGCTTTCAGCCTTCCATTTTTCTGCAAAAATTTCTCTTGCCGCCGTCCCACATACTTAAATTGTTTGTTTGTTTGTTTTCTGATTTATATCCCGCCTTAGCCCGCCAGAGCAGGCTCAGTATTTGTGTAAGATTACTTGGTAAAATATTTAATACATATTTTTGGGATCCATCACAAACTTGAATTTTAATATCGTTTGCATTTCTTCATATATCTCTATCCAATATTTTCTTGCTTTCTTGCACGTCCACCACATGCAATTGAATGCATCTGTATTCTGACATTTCCAACACTTCCCATTATACTCTCTATTAATTTTTGCAATGTCTTTGGGAGTAATATACCATCTAAAAACATTTTATATCAATTCTCCCTTAATATTTGGCATTCAGTAAATTTAATATTTTAGGCCAAAAAATTTTCCACTGACCCATGTGTATATTTTCTCCAAAATTTTGCATCCATTTTATCATACATGTTTTTACTTGCTCTGTTTCTGTATCACATTGCAATAACATTTTGTAAATTTTTCCTAATAGGTGCTTTGAAATTCCAGTGATTAATTGTTCAAAAACTGTTGCCTTTCTTAACCAACCCCCTTCTTTGGCTATTTGTTCTTTAAATTTAGATGCCATTTGATAATATAACAGCCACAGAATGTTTTTTCCTTCATCTTGAATTTCTTGCCAGGATTTTCTTTTCCCTTGTTTATTATTTTATTAAATTTATTAGTCACCCAATCTCTGTTTATCCATTATATACTCATAATTTATATAATCAGTTTTCTTTCTTGTAGCAATATCACAGTAGAAATCAATTGGAGATGTCAGTGGCGAGGTTGGTGAACTTATTCTGTCTCTCCACTGAAACCATATTCTTAATAGCCCATCCCTCAGAGCAGGGCTTTTTTTGTAGAAAAAGTCCAGCAGGAACTCTTTAGCATAATAGGCCACACCCAACAGCAGAAACTCATTAGCATATTAGGTCACACCCCTGACAGCACAGCTTATTAGCATATTAGGCCACACCCCCATGTTACCAGAAGGGTGGTCATCCAGTCACACCCACCTTTTGCTTCTTATTCTGTTTACCTCATTTGTTGTCAAAACCCAGGGCTTTTTTTCTAGCAGGAATTAATTTGCATGTTAGACCACATACCCCTAATATAGCCAATCCTAGTGAGTTTCTGCTGTTGGGTTTGGCCTATTATGCTAATGAGTTCCTGCTGGGTGTGGCCAACTCAGGAGCCAGCCGGAACTCCATTCCTGTGCGTTCCTGCCCAAAAATAGCCCTGCCTCAGAGTATGAATGCCGCTTTGTCTTTGAATAATTTTTAATGATTTCTTAGTCTATAAATGATTGCAGATTCATTATTTAATATCAATTGTCTCCAATTTAATGTTCCTCCTATTTGGATTTATGATCCAGTCTGACACCCAGACAAGTGTGGCTACTTGGCGATACAATCTGATGTTTGGTATGGCTAGACCTCTTCTTTTTTCCTTCATCCTGCAATATTTTAAATCTTTTTCTTGGCTTCTTCCCGCTCCATACAAAGTGTTTTATCGTTTTCTGCGATTTTTAAAAAAAATCTTTTCTTCTGTATGGATTGGTGACCTTTGAATAAAAAAAAGTCAGCTTTGGTAATATGTTCATTTTAACAGCAATTCAAGCCAGTTCTTGATCAGTTCATGTGCTATTGTTATACCTGTTAGTATATAATAAGACATAAGAAGGGAGGCCCCAATTTTAATCCACATAGGGCAGCAAAAATAGGCTGATCCTACTGTGTTTATACAATAAAATGTAGATCCATTTCAAACTTATTTAACAATTTGGACTCCTAACTAAAAGAAACTTCACAACCATAGGTCTGCATAGAAGCCAGGTATCTCCAAACACCAAATAGCACCTTCAAAAAAGTATCATTCCCACAATCTGCTTAAAAGCCACAACACTTTCAGTCTGTACTATAAATGTGCTCTTAGGGCAGTTTTTGTACCGTATGCTTTTAACATTGACACAGTTTAAAAAAGATATGTTCAAATGTTCAAATATGTTCAAAGATATGTTCAGATTCAAATGTTGCCATTTTAGGAGATATACAAGGTGTGTCCGTGGTGTGGAGAGTGATATTAAATTACGGTGGTAGCTTTTAATGTACTGGTTCGTAGAGGTTGAAAAGACCCAGTGAATCACCTTGTCTGACTATATGTCCTAGGTCATATGTATAGGTCATCCTATACCTAAAAAACTCCCTGAAATATACCTGTCAACCTTTTCTTTGGAAAACCTCATAGGAACAAAATTTTAGTACCTCCCCTTGCTGAAATTGCTCTTAGAATGAAGGTTTTTCCTCATTTTCAAACTGAAAATATGTCTGATTCCAATATAGTTCAATGAACTTGGTCTAAAGTATTCACCTTCATGCAGTCCAGGCACAGACCCATTGGGATCAAGGATCTGGTACCCAGACAAGTACCATCTGCATTGACTCACATTGGTCATATTTAATCTTTGGTCTTCTCCACATTAATGTCCATTAGTGCTGCTGAAGGGTAGTTTTTCCATTACCCAGAGGAAACAGGATTAGAATGATAGTTCCAGATAGCACTTAATACAGTGCTGTATTCCTTGTGGCATGGGTATGGTACTTGGGACCACAGTATGAATGGTGTAAGATACAGCCACCTTGCTGAAGATCCACAGGTTTTTTCCAGGCCAGTTTGGTCAGGGATCCTGGGGGAGGGGTTGCCGTCTTCTGGGCATGGAGCAGGGGTCACTGGGGGTGTGGTGGGGGTCAGTAGTTGTGAATTTCCTGCATTGTGCAGGGGGTTGGACTAGATGACTCTGGAGATCTCTTTCAACTCTGTGATTGTAGGTCTTGTCATGAGCTGTATGGGAGGCCTCTCAGGGACCCACCCTGAAGTTTCATGATGGAAAAAAAGTGGGACAGAAGTATAACAGTAGCCCTATGGTGCCTACCTTCATAGCTAAGCAGGGCCAACCCTGGTTAGTGCTTGTATAGGAAACTACCAAGGAAGTTCAGGGTTGCAACACAGGCAGGCAATGGCAAACCACTACTGAATGTCTCTTGCCTTGAAAACCTTACTGAGTCATCATAAGTCAGCTGTGAGTTGATGGTACTTTCCTCCACCAGCTGCCTGACTCCAACTAGATACCTCAATAGTACTTTGCAAGAACCCTGACTTGGACAGCCCAGGCAAGCCCAATCCCATCAGATCTTGGAAGCCAAGCAGGTTCGACTCTGGCAAGTACTTGAATGGGAGACCTCCTTGAAACACCAGAGGCAGGAGACGGGGAGCAGGCTTTATTCGGCCACCTCTCTGAATATCCCCCAGGCCCCCAGTAGGGGTCAGTCACCAGAGGTCCCCTTGACTTCCAGGTGCACACACACTCACACCTGCACATGTAAAAAAATACCAACCTCCCCGCAAAAAACAGTACTTTGCAATTTACATAGGACAGACTAGTACTGATAGAGCAAAAAGAAAACCTACCAAAAAATCACCATGAATCCGCTTTTAAAATTCAGAGGACAATAGGGTAAGCACTAAGGTGGAGGCTTAGATCTCAGCTGTAGCACATAGCACCTGCAGCCACCTTCATTTGGTGTGCCAGCCATGGCCATTCTTCGAGCTGCATGATTTGGTCACTGTGCTGATTACATCTAGGTTAGATTCCTGCAATGTGCTCTACGTGGGGTTGCCTTTGAATGGTATTTGGGAACTTCATTTGGTTCAGAATGTGTCAGCAAGTTTCCTGCTGGTAAATCATAAAGAACATATCTTGGCAGTTCAGAAAGATCTACGCTGGCTGCCAATTTGTTTTGAGGCCCAAATGAAAGTAATCGTTATTAACTTTGCAGCCCCAGAGCATCTGGGCTGCTTGCTGCCGTATGAGCCTGCCCATCAACTAAGATGTCTGGAGGCCCCGCTTTGGAGGTCCCCATCTACGGAGCAGCTACAAGAGGCAGGAACTTTTTTTTAACGGGGCTCCTGTGGATGCTCACCTGATGCTAACAGTGCCATCCTGAACATATTTATTTACTTCACCTACTGCCCACTTTTCTCCCCAATGGGGGCCTCCAGTGGCTTATTGTCCCTTCTGCATTTTATCCTCACAACAACCCTGTGAGGTAGGTTAGGCTGAATCTGTGTGAATGGCCCAAGATCATGCAGCAAGTTTCCATGGCAGAGTGGGAATTCGAACCTGGGTCTCCCAGATCCTAGTCCGTTAAACCATGCTAGCTCACAGAAGCTGAGTTATATTGACTTGAATGGACTTCGGAGGGTCCAGTTCTTCTTAGGATGGCACTGTACACCGGTCTAGCATTCAGTGTGGAGTGACAATTTTTCTCTTTCTCAAGTTGATCCCCCCCCCCCTTTCCTTGAAATGGCTGTTCTGGATTTTTTTTAAAATATGATTTTGCTGCTACTAATTTTAGATGACTTAATTTTAAGAATATCGTGGTTTGGATTCTTTTTGCTTTATTGCTGTTGCTGATTTGTTTTTACAGCAGGTTGTTTGTTTTTGTTGTTATACGGTTTTAACAAGATTATAGTTATTTCTCTTACAAGACGGAAGGCACTTCATATACCCAAGAGTCCAGGGTTTTAATAAATATATTACTATATTTTAATAAATCGACCTGTACACATTGGAGTGCAATGGGCTGGTAATGACATCATCTGAATTCTCTGAACCGAATGGATGGTGGCAGTGACAGTGATAACGACAAAAGTGCCAACTTACACATTACCAGGTCCTCAGGTGATGACATGAGGATTTTAAAATGGGCATTCATTGAGAATTTTGCACACACACACCCCATGTCCCCTTTTCTCCTCATGACAGGCAGATGCAGCTGCAGCATTCCCTTCCACACTGTTTCCTCCTCCTTAAACTGCCTCGTAGAGCCGCTGTTGGCTCCTTTGCAAAACCCACAGGCAGCCACAAGAGTAATGTGATTTATTGTGCCATCGCCCAACAAAACTCCAGGGCTTTGTAACGTGTAAATTGGCACAAATTGGCTTAACAATCATTCCCTCAACCCAAAGAACCTGTGATCTCTAGTTCCGTAACCGGGGCTAGAGGTCTCTGACAAGGTATTCTCAGCACTTTTTGCCAAGTTTATAATCCCCAGAATTTCCAGAATTCCTTGGAGGAAGCTGTAAGAGAGAGAAACCTGAACTGAAAACTGGAAATTTTGCTTTGCCTGAACTATTCAAAAATTTTACTCTGATGCAGTGATACTGGCCCCAGATGTTGAACCATGAGCACATCAATCCAATATTCGAGAGAATTTTATGCATTTTGAATACCCTTTGGTTTCAGTTCTCTGCTGTCCTCAGGACTAGGGTTGCTACCATACAGGTGCTTTGCTTTGCCTAGGTCCTAGGCTCTCTAGCCAGAGCATCCATGTGCTGATGTCATCTTCCAGTACTCCAGTTTCCAGCATTTGCCTGGCTTTGATACAACCTTTCCTGACAGATTGTAGCAGGTTTGCACACTGTGTGGATGGCAAGGTGCGCATTTTCAAGTCCTCTGCCCACATCAGCACCATTTTGCTACCATCAGCTCCTCACAGCTGCCAATCCCACCCTCCCTGCACCTCTAGAGGGCTTTTTGCCTGCTTAAGAAAACAGGTAGTTGCTATATTGCTATAGCATTATAATGTTATAGCGATATAGCACCTACTGGTTTCTTAAGAGCTGGCAAAAAAAAACCCTCCAGTAATGGAAGGGGGGAATGGCCACAAAAGGGAAGACCAAGGAATATACGTAGAATTCTCCCATGTGAACACTCCATTGCCACTGCAATGGAGCCTTGAATGAGAATGGGAAAGATGAACAGTGGGTTGGAGGAGAGTTTCTCATTTTTCAAATGCCCTTGAACAACCTAGTGGAACTGGGCAGAAAGGACAGGATTTCTGTACACCGGAGTGTGCTTCTCCCATATTCTTGTCTTCAGTAGTTGCTGAAGCTGTTTTATGACCTTTAGCCTAAAGGCCAGAATATGCATAACTGCAGTCAGAGTGACAAGCCACAAAAAAAAAAGTGCACTGTTTCTGTACTTTTAACATGAAGGAAGAGAAGTTTTGGCTGGTGCCACTTGTCATGCAGGGATGAGGATCTACACTTGTTAAAATTTTCTTCTCTACATAACTATTGAAGGTTCGGGGACTCTATTCCTTAGCGCATGTGAGCATACTTGCAGCATCAGCAATGGTTAGATCTGCAGGATTTCTGGCAGTATAGGGTGTAGACTTTGGTTGCCCAAATTCTGACAAAGAGAATTTGATGGTTTGGGAATAAACAGGGTGTAGGTGAAAAAGGTAACTGGGAGGACCTGGCAATTCTAAGAGGAGTTGATTGAGCATGTGCAGCCTGCTGCACTAGCCTCATAAGAGGCTTAGAAGTAGGGATGCCAGCCTCCAGGTGGGACTTGGGGATCCCCTTGGATTACAGCACATCTCCAGACTACAGAGACCAGTTCCCCTGGAGAACATGGATGTTTTGGAGGGTGGACTCTATGGCATTGTACCCCACTGAGGTCCCTGTCCTCCTCAGGCTCCCTCTACAAATCCCCAGGAGTTTCCCCACCTGGATCTGGCAAGCCTACCCCACCCATCCACCACTACTGGCTGGGGGACTTGGGGTGCATTCAGACGAGCAGCTAATCCCACCATTGGCCTGGCTGTAATTTGATCTAGATCTTTTTAATCCAGCATTGCACAACCAGACAGCTCCCCCATGAATCGCTTTACCACACATGACTCCATGGTGAATTGTCTAGACGGCATCCACCTTAAGGAGCCATGCAGTCAGCTGTTTTTTTAAAAAAAAATCCTGTATGTGCATGTGTGCATATCTGCATGCATGCATATCTGCATATGTGCCTCACCATCTGCGGCCGTCGCATGTTTAAGCGGTTATGTGCGCATTGCTAAGAGTTTTTTAAAATGGTGGCTGTTCGGGATGGTCTGGAGACCATCCCTACAGGCTGATTGAATGCTGGTGGAATGACCTGACGATGGAAAGTCCAGCATTGGCCGGTTGGCCACCTTTAGACTGGACTTTAAGCATATCTTTTAAGTACAGATCACCGATGGGGATCGATGGGCTACTAATGAAAGTGGCACGATTCCCAGATGTTGAGGTCTGGACGTGCACTTTAAATTGACCAGGCGCTCTTGTGCCTGGCACAGCTCAAAAGAGCCATCTGAACGCACCCTTGGCAGCCCTACTTATAAGTATGCCAGTGAGGAAGGTGGCTGGTTTCACTCTCCAGGCTGCCCAAGAGAGACCCAAGGGAAAGGAACCGAAACCAGGTGCTGCAGACCGCCCTGCCTTCTGGTGAGAGCCAGTCTGGTGTAGTGGTTAAGTGCGCGGACTCTAATCTGGGAGAACCGGGTTTGATTCCCCACTCCTCCACTTGCACCTGGCTGGATGACCTTGGGCAAGCCATAGCTCTGTACCAGCTGTTCCCTCAAGGACAGCTTGGGAAAGAGCTCTCTCAGCCCCACCTACCTCACAGGGTGTCTGTTGTGGGGAGGGGAGGGGAGGGGAGGGGAAAGGAGTTTGTAAGCCGCTCTGAGACTCTTAAGTGAGTGAAGGGCGGGATATAAATCCAATCTCTTCTTCTTCTTCTTCTTCTCCAGTTCTGAGTCTCTGCAAGCTCAAGCAGGACAGAAAAGGCTGTGATGGGCAAGGGAGTGGCTGACAGCAGGGGCATAGAGCCCCCTGAACCCTACACCATGTTTTTAAATCAGTACTTGTAACAAACATGTTAAAGTCAGACAGACACATACCATTTCTAAGAGCAAAAAGGACATGTGATTGAGTATAAACTCCAAGTGAATGTGGAGGACCCATGACCAATGTTCCCTCTAAGCTGAGTTAGCGTGAGCTAGCTCACAGATTTTTAGCTTCCAGCTCACACATTTTTGTCTTAGCTCAGGATGGATGGCTCCAGAGCAAACTAACTTGCGTAGCAGCCAAATTGATTGCTCACAAATTTAACGCCAGTAGCTCACAAAGTAGAATTTTTGCTCACAAGACTCCACAGCTTAGAGGGAACATTGCCCATGACCACTTGCCATACAGGTTCAATCCCTGGCATCTTCAGTTTAAAAGATCATGCAGGAGGTAATGTGAAAGACCTCAGCCTTGGACCCTGGAGAGCCACTGCCAGTCTGAGTAGACAGTACTGGCCTTGATGGACCAAGGGTCTGATTCAGGGATTGGGGGGGGGGGGGGGAGAAGTACCAGAGCTCTCAAGAGGGAAATGAAGTTTTCAATCTGTATACTGAAAATTCTTAAACATATTTAAAAAAATTTTGTCAAAGAGGTTTCGGAACTCCAGTGCATTCCCCCAGAAAAAAAGCCTTGGCTCTGATTCAGTATAAAGCAGCTTCATCCTTTCCCTGCCTAAAATGTACCTTCTGTTTGAACCCTGCCTGTTATCCAGAACCAGCCAGGATGAAAATAAACACACTTGTGGGGGGGGGGGGGAGAATGAGTAGAATGAGCAGCAGGCTGGGGAGAACTCATTCTTCAACAACGTGGCCAGCATGACTAGGCACCGAGGCGCACAGAACGTTGTTTCTTTCCCACCGAAGCAGTACCTATTCATCTACTTGCAATTTCTTGCTTTCAAACTGTTAGGTTAGCAGGAGCTGGGGCCAGAGACGGTAGCTCACTCTGTCATGCGGCACTCAGGTCTCGAACTGCTGAACTACCGACCTTCCGGTCTGCAGTTCAGCATCTTAACCACTTGAGCCACTTACCTCCATCTAAATCATAAGCTTTGAAGAGTCTAACTCTGTTTAGGATTGCACTGCTAGTGACATCGAACGCTTTTTATATATTTTTTTTAAAAAATTGTTGTATAGCCTGACTCTCAGTTTAAAGGGTTTTCTAAGTAGCATGCATAGGATCAGACTGTTAAAGTCTTACAAAGTCCAAATTAGATAACAAACATTTGTTAATTTATTTCAGAAAACTGTGGTTCACCCTGTTAAGAAAGAGTAAATGACACATTCCATGGTTCAACAGTCAGTTTTGTGGCTGGCTTGTACACAAGAGGAGCCCTGGCTGTGTTTAGAGGAAGACTGCCTGTTTTATTTGCCAGCCTGAAGCAACATTACCCAATAACTAAGGTTAGAATATCACAGATAATGGAAAACCCTGCCAGAATTTCTAAGGAATAGGCTAACAGCGCTACCCTTGGGGAAAGTAGAACTTAATAACTACCTTGTCAGGGGCTTCCTTATGATTTACTCAGGGGAGGAGATGAGGTAACAGTTCAAATTCTACAACCGCTATAGGCAAGAACTAAGAGTATGAAGACTTGCCAGAAGAAAGTCCATAGGAGTTCAGTAGGGAACCTGAAGCCCTGTTTTTGTAGGTTACACAATGAAATCCCACAGACTTTCTTCCAACACGCTTTAGAACCCCAGCCTTTGTCTATAGCAGTCGTAGAATTTGAACTGTATCTTATCTATTAGTGTCCGTTCTAGTGTTTTCTTATCTATTAGTGTGCGTTCTGGTGTTTTCCCTGTTCTCTTCCAGTCATTTCTCTGACCAGATTTGTGTAGATTAAACAAAAATGAAATGTAGTTGAGGAGCCAGGCTATCCAATCAAAGAACCATTCTCAGGGACTCTGCCCCCTTTATATTTCCTCCTTTGTTTCTGCTTCCAGCTTCACTATTTCCTGTTCGTTCACAGCTGGTCATAAAATTTCTTAACCAAATTTTAATTACCATTTCCTGGGGGTGGGTACAGGAGGGGCGATTAAGTACAGCTTCTTACTTGGTAGCCAAAGCTGCACTTGTTAGTTTTATTTATTTATTGTAGTTTTTAAACTGCACTATTACAATCACAAAATTACAATGAGCAGAAGCATTGTCTGCAAAATATAAAGCAGAACAAAACAAAAACTGGTAATAATTGATTCGTGATTGCCACAGCCACCAGAGAACAGGAAGAATTAATTAGACCACAAAACAAATAAAAAGGGGGAAATTACAAGATGAAGCAGAACCTTTGCTGAATTGGATCTGCTCTGAAGCAAAATATAGTAGGATCTCGCCCAAGGGGCGGGGCATTGCATCCATAGATGTGGCTTACATTCATAGATTAAGCACCATGTGGAACCCAGTTTCAGTCTTGCTTACAGCTGATTGCAGGAAAGGATTGACTGAGCAGTGCAAAAGTGTCCCGGTGTGTGAAATCACCTCTTACAGGATACACTGTGTGATCCTGTTCAGCTGCCACTTGTTCATGCTGAGTAGTGTAGTGATGCATATGCTTCAGTAATCCCACTCAGAGAGTCCTGGCAGTCCTTCTAACAGAGGGTATGATCTTGAAGGTTTTCAATACCAACAATTGTGCTGAAGTTAAGCAGATTTGACTCTGGCTGGTGCCTGGGCAAGGAGAACTCCCAGGAGCCCATGTATGCTGCTTTGGGTTCCATGGGGGCGGGGGAGCGAGCGAGCGGGCAGGCGGGCGGGGGAAGGCAGAATATAAATATAATGAACTAGCCTGATTCCCGTGTTTCGCTACGGTATTTAAATTCCGTAAATCCAGTTATAATACTGATGATGTGGAATTTGAAATGTGACATTTGTTGTAGGAATTCTAATGGGGAAGATTGTAGTGTAAGAAATGAAGTGAGACACACATGCTGTTTTTTTCCCTGTCTCTACTGAGGGCCCTCTCTGTAGACCACATTGGTAGTTCTGCCCTCAGGTGCTAGGATCACCAGGCTGCTTGGTGAGCTCACTCTGGAGCAGGCAACATAGAACTATCCATTTAAGAAGCAGTTGTCTGTTAAGTCAACTCCTGCCACCTTCCATGAAAGTGATGGCCTCTCTACTTGTGTTCCTGGATTGTTTTGCTCATATGGAGACTGTGTTGTTATGAGCGCCTCAGGTGATCTTGCTGGTACTTGGCCTGTGCAGCTCAGTGCCCCACAGGAGTACTATGTGCAAATGTCTTTGCTGCATTCCTAGGTTGCCTCCTCCTTGCAGCGTTAAAGTACCCTGGCCCTGCTCCAACACCTGACGGACACCCGCCTGTCTGGTGTATGTGTGTGGAGGGGTTAAGTTTAAAGGCATCCAGCAGGCTGGGCCAGTAGCAGGGCTAAGGCAATCCTGCTGAGCAAACCTCCCCGGCAGCTGTAAGCATACCACCTCCTCTCCTACACCGGACAGGCAGCTGACTGTCCAGTGTAGGAGGGGGAGAAGTATTAGAAACCACTGTGGAGGTGGGGCCAGCAGGATCATTAAGGCGTTACTGCTGGGGCGGGCTCCCTTGTGGCTTTAAACACCTTGCAACTGCGCACTGCTGCCTTTGAGGTGAGGGGGAGGGGGAGGTGAGGGGGAGTGTGTTGGAAGCCATCAGAGAGGCTGGGCCAGCAGTATCACTGCACCTCACAGGTGGTTGTTGGCCATTCTTGGTTTCCTCAACTGCATTAGCTCTCTGCAGTCTCCTGTAATTGTTTTTTTTTTAACTTCAGAATGCTGAGCTCTGCAACTGAC
Organism: Lepidodactylus listeri; assembly: GCA_029233225.1. Classification (NCBI taxonomy): domain Eukaryota; kingdom Metazoa; phylum Chordata; class Lepidosauria; order Squamata; family Gekkonidae; genus Lepidodactylus; species Lepidodactylus listeri. Next base: position 37,868,418 of record JARCFY010000008.1, on the reverse strand, counting down.
GAATCAGAGAGTGGGGGGTGCAAGTAGGCAGCAGCCTGGCAGCCTCATGGGAATCAATGGGGAAGCACATTTTACCCCTTTTGACCCACTTAGGGGTCGAATTTCTAAAAATCCCTTCTTAGTGAGCACCTACGCCATGGTAGGAGCACTCTCCCCAAATTTGGTGCTTCTAGATCCAGTGGTTTAGCCTAGGCGTTGATTTTATGGTGAGGGAACTTTCTTTTATACATATAGATGAACAAATAAAGTATACCACTTGTGGTGAAGCAGAGCAACTGCTAGCAATGACTGGAAACAAGGCAGGCCAAAACCTAGGCTTGTCTTGACTTTCACTGGGCTTCTAGCTGGGAAATGTGGTAAAGGGACTGGGGGTATCAGTGTAAAACAGTTACACAAGTAACCTGAATATTTTTCAAGTTTATGGAGAAATCCTAAATAGTAGGGTTGCCAGCTCTGAGCTGTGAGATATTTGGAGATTTGTGGGGTGGACCCTGAGGACTGGGGTGGCCAGGTCTGGGTTGGAAAATACCTGGGGACTTTGGGGGTGGATCCAGGAGAGAGCAGGGTTTGGGGAGGGGAGGGGCCTCAGCATAGTTCAATGCCTTAGAGTCCACCCTTCAGAGCAGCCATTTTCTCCATGGGAGCTGATCTCTGTCAGCTGGAGATCAGTTGTAAAAGCGGGAGATCTCCAGGCCCCACCTGGAGGCTGTAGCAACCCAAGCTGCAGTGTTAGGAAAGCCTGGTAACAACAAATATACACTGCAGTGTATTTTTGTTGTTACCGGGCCCACCTGGAAGCTGGCAACCCTTCTGAGGACAGTGGGGTTTGGGGAGGAAAGGGACCTCAGTGGGGTGCAATGCCATATAGTCTGCCCTCCAAAGTAGCCATTTTCTCCAGGAGAACTGATCTCTATTGTCTGAAGATCAGTTGTAATAGCAGGAGATCTCCAAGCCCCACCTGGAGTCTGGCAACCTTACTAAGCAGGTTTACTAGGCTGCCAACTCTGGGTTGGGATATTCCTGGAGATTCTGGGGGTGTAGCCTAAAGGGGAGGGATGCCACAGAGTGCGCTGTAGGGTTGCCAAGTGCAACTTACCGTTTAGCAGGGGGAGTCCTGGCCCTGTTTCCCCCTCGAATGATAGCGCATCCCCTGTCCAAAGCAGCCATTTTCTCCAGGGGAACTACCTCTGTTGTCTGGAGATCAGTTCTAATTCTGGGACATCTCCAGACCCCACCTGGTGGTTGGCAACTAGGATTGCTAGCGCTGGGTGGGGGAAATACCTGAAGATTTTGGGGGTGGAGCCTGGGGAGGGTGGGATTTAGGGAGGGGAGGGACCTCAGCAGGCTATAATGCCATAGAGTCCAACTTCCAACACAGCCTTTTTCTCCAGGGGGACTGATCTTGGTCAACAGGAGATCAGTTGCAATAGTGGGAGATTTCCAGGTGCTACCTGGAGGTTGGCAATCCTAATTCTACTCAGAAGTAGTTCCTACCATATCCAATGGGACTTACTCCTGAGAAACTATTAAGTATTGAGTCAGGAGGCGATGAATCCAGCAAACAGGCTTTTATTCATAACATCGTTCAGCTCTAAGACAGCTCTATGAGAGCAGCACTCTAATTTATATGGTTCCAGCAAATAACTTTCAACAATGTAACTATATACAAGCGATATTATTGGACCCAAGCAGGGCTCAGCGATTGGGTATCTAGATTGGCTTCAGGACCAATGGGAGGCTTTATTAGTCAGCCAATGAGAATTGGAGCATTAGGATACCAGAGCCCTTTCATAGATAAACCATAGTTATTAACACAAACACAACAGAAACTGTTTGTAAGATTGCAGACTTAATTCACTAAATATGACTACAGTAAAATGTTCACATTAAACAACTTAAAAGAATGGCCTAGTGCTTGCCAGTTATCCCAGTGCCTTTGCAGTCATTGGCCGGAACAGCAGCAAGCAGGAACAATTTGGCAATTGGGTACGGCACTGTTTGCACACTTTGCCTTATATTACCCCAAATAAAAAGGCTAGGAACTTACTCTCTTTGTAAAATGAATGTTGAAAAACTCAGGCAGAGGGCCAGGCCCATATGGGGCTCTCTCTTGGTCTTCCAAAACCCTGGTTAAATCATCTGGAGACTATCTCCCCAGGACATTATTTTTTCCCCTCTTACTTGGCATTTGTGTTCCCAGACGTAGTTTCAATACAATACAGTTCTAAATGAAACTTTCCTGCTTAGCACCATGACCCAAGGGCCTGTTTTCAGAGGGTTATATAACGATTTATCTTGTAGACAGGTGTCTGTCTCCCATTTAGTTCCTGACAGGATTGGAACAAGCCTAAACAAATCTAATTTCAGCCGGGACATCTGCTGGGTTGCCTGCACTCTTTCTTTGTCCACATTTAAGTTCCGGCCTCCTCATTAGGGAACTGAGTAGAGGGCACACTTTGCACGCTGAAGTTCCCAGGCTCAGTCTATCCTCAGTTTAAAAGGATTTGGGGTAGAAGGAAAAGACGCCTGTCAGAGAGCCCTGAAGAAATGCTGCAAGTATGGACTGACTTTTCTGACTCCTGGACTAGATCAACTATGAGTCCAACTTCATAGAGAGAATTTCATATTTCCCTTAGAGAAGGGAGACTGAGAAGATAACATATAGGGGTGTCAACACTGGCTTAGCATATTCCTGGAGATATTGGGGGTGCCTGGGATGGATGGTTGCCTGTCTCCAGGTGGTGGCTGGAGATCTCCTGGGATTACAGCTGATCTCCAGGCAAGAGAGATCAGTTCTCCTGGAGAAAATGGCCACTTTGGTAGGTGAACTTATGGCATTATAACCCCGCCCTCCTCAGGCTTCCCCCTCCCCAAATCCCCATGCATTTCTCAACCTGGAGCTAGCAACCCCACTGAGGGAGATGGGAGTTCAAGGAGGGAAGGGAGCTCAGCAGGGATATAATTCTATAGACTCAACTTTCTGAAGGTGCCATTTCCTCGAGGAGACCTGATTGCTGGAGTCAGGAGACCAGTTGTAATTTCTGGGAGGATTCCAGGCACCACGGGGAGGTTGGCAACTGTAGCAACACTAACAATTCTCAGAGCTGTGTGCCCATAGAGATACCAGGGGGGATACAGATATACGTCCACAGACACAAGCAGTTTTCTGTCTTAGATGCTGCAATTGATCTACATGTATATGTGGAGAGGAACACAGAAACTGAAGCACCCAGCTGCTACTGGAACCTAATCTGAACCTGATCACTGATGCTTGAATGTTGCTGAAAGGTGACAGTAAGTTTCTTGCCCTCCTGTGTGCCTATGGCTCAGCATGGGATGTGGTAGTCTTGTCGGTCACATTCGTATCCCATCTTTGCTTTAAGGAGCTCAGGGCAGAATAGATTGCCCTCTCCTCCATTTTATCCTCACAATAACCCTCAGAGAAAGGTTCTGATTGAGAGAGTCTGACTGGCCCAAGGTCACCCAGTGAGCTTCATGGTAAAGGGAGGATTTAGAACAGGGTCTCCTCAACCTTAGTCCAACACTGTCTCCTCTTACTCCTTTAATTTCTAATAGCAATCAGCAGCCATATCTTGAAGCAAATACATTCTGGACAAACAGCTGTTTTTAACGTTTCATAACAAAACCATTGGGTTATCATGAAGACTAAGGCTGTGGTCACATGGTTATTTTGATTGGGTTTCACCACTATTCCCTCTCGCATTTAAAATCGCTGATCATATGCCCACATCCACCTCCCGCACCAAAGTGGGCTCGCTCGCGCAATCCCCCCAGTTCCCTAGCGAGTTTTCCTACAAGTACTTCCCTGGTATTTGTGCTTTGAATCCACAATTTCACTGATCTGGACAGCCATCTCTTGCAATGATTGCAATTAGGTCGTCTGTACATCCTTCTTGCACTAGTTCCCTCCGCCGCCGCCTTCTTTCACCATTGTGTCCATGACCATTCCAGCGCTGAATATATTAAATGCATGAACGCTCAAGCGCACATAAAACAGCGCTTGGTTACACATCTGTAGTTCATTTGTTCGGGGGTGGCAAAAAAAATTTAATTTCTATACACCTGCGCATGCTTGCGCATATGCACATATGTGTGCAAAGATTATTTTTTTTAACAAATTGTGCCACAGTGAGAAGAGGATCTCCTGTACTTGCTGGTGTGTTTCAGTTCCTCTCTGCTTCCTTTCTTTGTAATCTAGAGGTTCCAGGGTTTGAGACTGCCTATAAATTGCAGCCTCTAAACATGGGAGCCTCTGCTCCACTGACAATGGAAAACTAAACCACAATGAATCACTGTGACATTTAGTATTCTGTGTCTTCAGCCTTCAAAGTTGGCTCCCAAATTTTGCAAAAGTTTCTGCATGCTGGTATCTATGTATGTAAGAATTTATCTATTGCACCTATGACTAATATGTATAACTAGACCAATACAGAGGCCTCATTTTCCAGATACTAGTACTTGAAGCAAGGTGGCCAGGTACACTTCTAGGAGAAGTTTCTCTTGGGTCAGGAACCCAACTTCTGTTGTTAAGCTGTCCCTGAGCTTGGGCATTAGCCCAAGACCTAGAATGTTTGAATTCAGTTCCCTGTTATGCCACAAAATTTCTCTTTATTCATTTACTTCATTTATACCTTGCCTTTCTCCCTAGTGGAGACCAAAAGTAGCTTACAACATCATTCTCCTCTCTTCCATTTTATCCTTACAACAACCCTGTGAGTAGTTAAGGCTAAGAGTGTGTGACTGGCCCAAGATCACAAAGCAAGTTTCCATGGCAGAGCAGATATGCACACCTGGGTTTCCCAGATCCTAGTCTGACTGGCACGCTAACTACTAAACCATGGTGGCTATTCTAGTCTACTCTAGTCTATTATCAAAGAATCGCAGAGTTGGAAGGGGCCATATGGGCCACCTAATCCAACCCTCTGCTCAGTGCAGGATCAGCCTAGAGCACCCCTGACAAGTGTCTGTCCAGCTACTGCTTCATGACTGCCAGTGAGGGGGAGCTCACCACCTCCCTAGGCTGCTGATTCCACTGCTGAACAACTCTTACTGTAAAAAAGGTTTTCCTAATATCCAGCTGGTACCTTCCTGCCCTTACTTGAAACCCATTATTGTGAGTCCTACCCTCTGCTGCCAACAGGAACAGCTCCCTGCCAGATTGGTGTAGTGGTTAAATGCGCGGACTCTAATCTGGGAGAACCGGGTTTGATTCCCCACTCCTCCACTTGCACCTGGCTGGATGACCTTGGGCAAGCCATAGCTCTGTACCAGCTGTTCTCTCAAGGACAGCTTGGGAAAGAGTTCTCTCAGCCCCACCTACCTCACAAGGTGTCTGTTGTGGGGAGGGGAAGGGAAAAGGAGTTTGTAAACCGCTCTGAGACTCCAAATGAGTGAAGGGCGGGGTATAAATCTAATCTCTTCTTCTTCTTCTTCTTCTCTTCTAAGTGACAGCCCGTCAAGTACTTAAAGAAAGCAATCACGTCCCCTCTTAACCTCCTCTTCTCCAGACTTGGTCTCCAGGCCTCCAATCATCTTCATCTCTCTCCTCTGCACCCGCTCCATTCTGTCCACATCCTTTTTGAAGTGAGGCCTCCAGAACCGCACACAATATTCCAAGTGTGGCCTGACCAATGCAGTATACAGTGGGACTATAACATTTTGCAATTTGGATGTTATGCCTCTGTTGATACACCCCAAGATCACATTAGCCTTTTTTGTCACTGCATCATACTGGCTGCTCATTATTTAACTTACAGTCCACCCATACCCCAAGATCTTGTTCACACACAAAGAAGTGTATCCCCCACCTAGTATGCGTGTTCCTCCTTTTTTGTTAACCAGAGGTAGAACACTGCACTTGTTCTTGTTAAATTGCATCAAATCTGCCCACTTTTCCAGTGTGTTCAGATCTCATTTAATTCTATCTCCTGCTGTGTTCGCTGCTCTTCCCAATTTGATGTCATCTGCAGATTTAATGAGTAGCCCCTCCACACCCTCATACAGATCACTGATAAAAAATATTGAAAAGCACTGGGCCCAGAACCCAGCCCTGTGGCACCCCACTGGACACCACCCTCCATTCAGATGAAATGCCATTGACAACTACTTCTATTCTATTCTATTCTATTCTATTCTATTGTGTGACCTTGGGTGATCTGTGTAGTGGTGAAATGAGACATAACAGCAGCTCTGCCAGCACACAGCCACAACATGTGTTACACAGCAATTGCTATCAGTTCTCAAATGAGCAGATTAAAATTCTGGATATATTATATGGATGATGTGGGGGGATGTATAGGGCACAGTAGGATGTGAACAAGCAGGAGGTAATCTTTCCACATGACTTGCCAACATTTGCCTCATCCAGCTATACGAAGTATAATGGAGCTGAGTCAGGGTACATAGAGGAAGCTGACTTAGGTTCCAATGCCATGATTCAGGGTTGATGTCACATACCCTTTAAACAGTCATTTATTGTTCGGCCAGCGAAGCATAGGCTGAACCCTTCAGTCATTGGTGTTCTCACTTGTCAGCTCTACAAAATGGCCACCGGTACACAAGTATGGGCTGGTACATATAAAATAGCTGACACCTGGAGGCTGCTTTAAATTGCTACATGTGGCAAACTATTTATTTGCTGCTACTACTAGGGTTGCCACTTCTGGGCTGGAAAATTCCTGGAGATTTGGGAATTGAGTCTGGGGAAAAGGGGCCATAGCCTCAGAGTCCACCCTCCAGAGCAGCATTTTGCTGCAGGGGAATTAGTCTTTGTAGCTGGGAGATCAGTGGTAATTCTGGGAGATCTCCAAGCCCCGCCCAGAGGTTGGCAATCATAGATGCTGCTCATTGCTCAGGTCAGGCCGTTTTCTTCATGCCAATATACTTTAAAAAAAAAAGATGCTTGTGCTAGCATGAAGAAAATTATCCAGATGTTGGGCTGCTGCACACAAATAGCTTCAATATGTTAGTTGTGATGAGATATATGCATGTATGGGAAGTACCATCAAGCCACAGCTAATTAATGGTGACCCGTTATGTTCAGAGGTAATTTGCTATTGCCTTCCTGTGCATGGCAACCCCAGAATTCCTTGGTGGTCTCTCATCCAAATACTAATCCTCTGAGGCAACCCTGTTTAGCTACCAGTTTGGTGTGGTGGTTAAGTGCGCGGACTCTAATCTGGGAGAATTGGGTTTGATTCCCCACTCCTCCACTTGCACCTGCTGAATAACCTTGGGCAAGCCATAGTTCTGGCACAGCTGTTCTTGAAAAAGAGCAGTTTCTGTCAGAGCTCTCTCAGCCCCACCTACCTCACAGGGTGTCTGTTGTGGGGAGGGGAAGGGAAAGGAGATTGTAAGCCACTCTGAGACTCCTTTGGGTAGTGAAGGGCGAGGTATAAATCCAATCTCTTCTTCTTCTACCAAGATCTGACCAGATCAGCCTAGCTTGGGCTATCCAGGTCAGTTCACTGAGTAATCTATTCCTTCTGAACCTGAATAGTGCGATGTATGGTCATTTAATTCGGACTGGTTGTGTCTCGAGCTATTTTGATATGAGCAGGTTCAACTTTTGTTGATCTTTGAGAATATTTCGAAGGTTGCGTGGGGTTTCCTTTATAATTGGCTACAGTTGAATCAAATATCCCGACTCAGAGTCCTAAATGACTGTCTCATTTTTACTATGTCCCTTGCCTGCAAAATAATTCAAGTGTTAAACTAATTTAGGTTGGCCCTTGAATTCCAGAAGAGTAACTTAGTTAGGCCCATGTCTGCACTACAGATTTAGTCATGTTTGGCAGTCGTTCCTGTCCCTAAAGAGGCAGGGGAATTGAGGTCTGGAGATCTCAGCACCTTTCCTGTTCTGCAGTTCTCAGAATTATTTGGGAGAAGCTACAACTCTTACAGTGATACACATATGATAGAAGGCTGGAGACAGTAACAGTTTTCAAGAGAACTCAGAGTAGTCCAAGGAAGCCTTTACTTTCCTTCCCACAGTGTTCCAACCTGTTTCTTTGGTCTTGCTGCTTTATGCTTCTATTTGCACAAGCCCAAGACCAGTAGTTAAAGTGTTCCTTAACAAACACATTGTCTAGGATTACAACCTGGATAGCACTGGCTAGCCAGATCTTGTCAGATCTCAGAAGCTAAGCAGGGTCAGTCCTGTTTATTAGTTGAATGGGTGACCACCAAGGAATACCAGGGGTGTGATGCAGACGCAGACAATGGCAGACCAACACCGAAACATCTCTTGCCTTTAAAAAAAGTCTAGCTCACCATCTAGTGGTGCATAACACTAAAAGAGCTAGAACTTCTGTCTGCTCTCCTGGCTATACTACACACTCTGCCACACTATAATAGTAATAATTAGCAGCTCTGGATAAGACCTGAGTGGGGTTGTCAGATCCAGGTTGGGAAACTCCTAGAGATTTGGGGAGCCTGGGGAGGACAGAGACCTCAGTGGGGTACAATGCCATAGAGTCCACCCTTCAAAGCATCCATTTTCTCCAGGGGAACTGATCTCCTTAGTCTGGATGTGAGCTGTAATTCCAGGGGACCCCTGGAATTCCTCCTGGAGGCTGGCATCCCTAGACCTGAATCATACCAGTTTTAGGCTCAGATCTGGAAATCAGATCGCAAAGCAAGTTACAGGATTCACTGACTGCTGCTCCTTGTTTCAGCCCACTATCCTTCAATTGCTTCTGTGCTTGCCATCTTGATGGCCACTACCTTCAGCTTCTTGCTGTCATTATTAATGGCAATGTGAATATTTATTTGCATGCAGATATACAAACAGCTATCATTTGTTGCAATGTTGTACAGCTCTCTCTATATCTGTCTGTCTGTGTGAGAGAAGGGGGAGGGAGAGGGAGGGAGGCAAGAGGCAGGAAGCAAAGAGCCACTGAGGGAGCTGGGGGGGAAGCAAGCTAGGGTACAGTGGCAGCAGCAGCCCTGGAAAAGGAAGCAGGAAAAGGAAGTTGCTTGGGGGCTGGTTCTGAGCCTTGCATGGACCAGATCCAGCCCGCGGGCTGCACGTTTGACATCCCTGCCCTAGACCTAGAATTTTGTAAGTCATTGGAACATTTGTTTCAAAAAGATAGAAGGGGGTTAGGTTTTTATTAAAATAAATAAATAAATAAATAATAAAAACCCAGTCTATCTTCCTAAACTTGGAGCTCTTGTTTTTGTTTTTATTAAAGGCTGGGCATCTTTCAGTGGTAGGGTGGAAAATGCTGTCAAGTCACAGCTGACTTATGGCAATCCCATAGGGTTTTCAAGGCACGAGATGTTCAGAGGTGGTTCTGTGTAGCTGCCCTAGAATTCCTCGCTGTTCTCCCACCCAAGTACTAACCAGAACTGACCCTGCTTAACTTCTAAGATCTGATGAGATCAGGCTAGCCTGGGGTATACAGGTCAGGGTGTGTGCTCGTTGGTGGTGGTGGCAGGAAGTGCTGTCATGCCACAGCCAACTTATGACCCTGTAGGGCTTTCAAGTCATGAGATGTTCAGAGGTGGTTTGCCATTGCTTGCCTCTGCATAGCAACCCTGGGTTTCCTGGGTGGTTTTCATCCAACTGCTACTAACCAGGGCTGACCCTGCTCAGCTGCTGAGATCTGACAAGATTGGGATAGCCCGGGTCATCCAGGTCAGGGCAGCAGCAGTGGTAGAGTAGCAGTAGTAGTGGTATTTAGTAAATGATAGTGACATGATCAACATCTTTAGCACCTTATTTTATTAACAGAGTTGTGCTGAGAGGTGCTGAGCCACACCGATATATCCCCTTGCTGTACAGCAACTCCAGGTTCAGTCAAATGTTGCCCTGAACCATGAGAACACCCCCTCCATGCCTCCCGTCCATACAGCTGACAAGTGACTAGTGTAGACAAACTCCCTTCGTCAACTTTGGGTTATGTAAGTAAGAACTATATTTATGGGGATGCAACTGACCCTTTTCAAACTGCCTTTGTATTCTGTTTTAGTAACTGATTGCTAACAGACTTTTTCTGTCTCTGACAGACCAGTTTTAGTAACCAGCTACTAGTGGAATTTATTTACCTGTTCATACAAACCCACTTATATTGGGTTGGCAAAGTGTGGTTGAGCCACTTTTGAGGGAAACTGTTTCCAACTCCTCCACTGAGCTTCTGAAACGCTGTGATATGTTGTTTAAAATGTCCATAAAGCTTCTTAAAATGCTGCTTTTTCCCCACCCTTCTTCTCCATGTGATCTTTCTTGGACTTTTAAAAAACGTTCTAAGGTGAGCACTATAGAGCTAAACCACTTAGATGCATTGACTCCATTGAGTCAATGCATCTCAATGGTGCCACTATAGCACCTTAGTACTATAGCAGTTTAGTGCTATAGCGCTCACCTAAGACTGTTTTTTTAAAGTCTGAGAAAGATTGCACGGCAGAAAGGGGCAGGGGAAAAGCAGCACTGTCTGAAATGATTACATCGCTTCAGAGACGGCTCATTAACAGAAGGAAATTCACTGTATGTCCCTGTACCACTTTACTTGAAATCAGGCCAACAACAAATGACATCCAGTTTAGAGTGGTAATGTGAAAAGGGCTAACGTGTGCCAATCATGAACTGTTTTAGTCATATCTGTCATGCAGAAATTCTATCATTTTCATGCAGCAACCATGTAGCAGGTTGCTTCACAAAATCTCAGAGCCTTTTCCAGGGTGTGCACAGCTTGTGATATTTGAATGTTTGCCATACACTTCATTGCTGTTTATATAAATATGGAGTGTATGTATCTGTCCATATGAGTGCTCACATTGTAGCATCCAGCATACTTAGTAGCAATGGGAGTAGATGTAGATCATTTAGCTTGTAAAACTGTGACATGGATTTGGGTGGACACATTACTCTGGGCCTTTTCAGATCACCAAAATATAAATCTTTTATTCTTAGCACTAAAGCAGACTTGTCCAGGGCCCAGTTTGGGGGAGAACTATACACATAAGTCTCTGAGTGAGGGGTAGTTTTACTGCCAAGATGATAGCTGTGCTTACTCACAGCTATAGCTAGTCTCTTCCCCACCCCACCCCCAACCTTCAGGGCAGATGTGCACTGCAGCACTGGGAAAAGGGCACACAAAGCTCTTTATAAGCTTCTTTTAAAAAAATATTTTTGGAAAAGAGCGGGTATTTCTGTTTGTTTGTTTGTTTGAAATGGCTGCCTGAGTGCCCCGCACCACGCTCGAATGGTACAGCAGGGAGCACTCAGCCTCTAATGAATTCTTTTTTAAAAGATGGAATCTAAGAGCTCACTAAATGGCACAAGCAGGGAGAGGGACCCTTTGTGCGTTGCTTGACACAGAGATGTCAGTAGGTATGGGGACACTCGCACAATCACCTTCCACGCACCGTTGACGGTTACACTATACTGGGGGGTGGGGCCGCATTCCGCAACAACAGAATATTGTTGATGGAATGGTAGGGGGTTGCGCTGGCTGGAATAAAACTGGTGTCAGGTCCCCCACAAGAAATGGAGAGTGCATTCAGTACATTCATTACACAACCACAAACAGTCCTCTGGAAAAACCCCTTTGAAAGGAAGCCGAGATTACAGGAGGGAAGCTGTTGGCTCGGTTTCTGATGTTCTCATTTGTTGTCTCTTCTCTTGTATTGTAGGGAATTTTAAAGGTCTGTGTAAGCAAATCGATCACTTCCTCGAGGACACGGAGTATGAAGCTGACACAGCAGAATATTTCCTCCGTAAGTCTACCGCTTCTTTCTTCCCCCCACCTCCTTGAACCGCTTAGCATGTGTGCCTTGCACTGAGTGCCCCTCGCTTCTTGGCGATGACATTAGACAAAACTAATTTCCCTCGAGGATGGACATGCTGGAGGAGGCAAACTGTGAACACCCGAGTGGAACCCTTCTGTGAATCTGCCTTAAAACGTTCTGCCAGAGACACCATTCTGTGCCTCTCCTGCTTCTCTTGTGCATAGCTTCTCAGGGTTTTCATTTACATTTTTTAAAAGAGTAAATACTTACAATATTTTTTTAAGAAGCTAAGATTTCTTGCACATGCCAAATAAATTTATGCCCTTCAGTGAATACCAGGATTTACTAGCTCTTCCCCAGTCTGCCTCTGCAGATTATTCACCAGTCCCATATACCTGCTGCTCATATGGACTGGGGCACAAGCCAGGATTGAGGCATCAGCAGTCCTGATGATCAGCAGAGAAAGGTGCAAAGGAAGACTAGGGGGAAAGGCAGAGGCTTAGTCCTAAGTATTATACATTTGACTGTTTAGACTTTGGTACAACAACAACCAGAAATACACGCAGAAACCTGAATACACATGCTCATTAAAATGTCTGGGTTTCCCTGCAATAAATACTAAGTAAACTTCAATGCATTCCCAGTCACCTAGTCTTTGGGCTTTTCCGCATTCCTGTGTTACTGGCTGTTTAAGTTCCTGTTTCTTCTGGGGTTTTTCCTGTTCTGCATGTGTTATGCTCCCTCTAGTGGTCAATTCAATACCAAATATCTTTATTTCCCATTTATCTCCTTGTGGATTTAAACTGCAGGGAGATAAATGGGAAATAAGGCACCTTGATATCAAACCGACCAGTAGAGGGGGAAAACATGCGAAGAACAGGGGGAAAAACCTTGGAAGAAACAGGAATTTAGCCAGTAAAATGAGAATGCAGAAAAGCACTTTAACTGAGATGTACTGTTTGGAACTGATGTTGCCAGATAGGGCTGCCAAGTCCCCCGGTAGGGCGGGGGAAACACCGATTTTTAGTGCTTCCCCCCACTTTTTCAAAGTTGGCCACCGGGGGGACAAAATGGCTGCCTTAAAAGGGAAATGTCTGCAGAGAGCCTGCCCTGCAGTAAAAAGCCTCACCAGACATTTCCCCTTTAAGAAGTCAGCAAGAGAGCTTCCACAGCAAGAGAGGTCCGCCCAGAGATTAAGGAGGGACTGAAGGAGCTGCTTTTGCATGTGGCTGGCAACGTTGCTGTAGTAAGTTTCTCTTCCAGCTCTTTTCCTTCTCTCTCCCTCTTTCTTTTTTCTGTCTGTCTGTCTCTCTCTCTGTCCCCATCCAGCAGAGGTCTATCAGTGGCTATTATTAGCCACAAGGTCTAAATGGAAGTAAGTGCCTCTGCCAGTTTTTTTCCTTCTCTCTCTCCCCCTTTCTTTCTTTTTTCTGTCTCTCTCTCTCTCTCTCTCTCTCTCTCTCTCTCTCTCTCTCTGTCCCCATCCAGCAGAGGCCTATCAGTGGCTATTATTAGCCACAAGGTCTAAATGGAACCCTTTGTCTGGGGCAGTGATGCTCTGAATTCTTGGTGCTTGGGGGGCAACAGTGGGAGGGCTTCTGGAGTTCTGGCCCCGCTGCTGGACCTCCTGAGGGCACCTGGTATTTTTGGCCACTGTTGTGACACAGAGTGTTGTACTGGATGGGCTGTACTGGATGGGCCGATCCACTGTGGCTTCTCTCCTGTTCTTATGATATGAAAATCATATTTAGCACTTGTGTAGCATTTAGTGCTTCATATTCTGCCGAGATGAGGAAGGATTCAGTAGGGCTGTTGCTCAGTGATAGAGCATCTGCTTGACATGCAGGAGGTATCAGCTTCTTCAGCTAAAAAAGGATCAGGTAATAGGTGACATTAAAGATCTCAGCCTGAGACCCTGGAGAGCCACTACCAGTCTGAGTAGTCAATACTGACCTTGATGGACCAATGGCCTGATTCAGTATTAGGAAACTTCATGAGTTCATGTGTCAGCATGTGGAAGCAACATCACAGGATGTGACATCACAAAATGATGTCACTTCCTTTCTCCTGGCTCCACCCCCAAAGTCTCCTGGCTCCACCCGCAAAGTCCCCAGATATTTCCCAAGTTGGACTTGGCAGCCCTATTGCCAGAGCTGCATTTTAACATCGGCCCTCAGGCCCTTTATGTACCCAGGTTTTAAAAGTAAGGTGTGTTGTCTTGTAAAAAGCAGTTTATGGTCCTTAGGCTGCCAGTGGTGGAGCAGGAAGAGAACAGTTCCTAGAAAGAAATGGTGATTGCTTGACTAGTGCAACATCCCAAAAAGTGTTCTATTATGCATTGCACCATGGTATTATGATGTCACAAGTGTTTAGAATTTGGACCGTTTGTCTTTTCGCTTGCCAGAAACTGATGGGATCCAGTATGACAGCAACCAATGCTTCCTCTAAGCCAGCGGTTCTCAATCTGTGGGTTGCAACCCCTTTTGGGGTCGAACAACCATTTCAGAGGGGTCACCGGCTGGCGTCCAAGCCCACCCTGGCCCTCCCCACCGGCAGGAAAGGGCCCCGCGCTCGATCAAGTGCGAGGTCTGGCCTCCCGGTTCTTTGCCCTCAAAGGGAGCTTTCCCTTTAAGCTGTGGAGTCTTGTGAGCAAAAATTCTACTTTGTGAGCTACTGGCATTAAAGTTGTGAGTGAGTGATTTGGCTTCTGCATAGATTAGTTTGCTCTGGAGCCATCTTTCCTGAGCTAAGACAAAAATGTGGGAGCTGGAGGCTAAAAAACTGTGAGCTAGCTCACACTAACTCATCTTAGAGGGAACACTGGCAGCAACCATCCAGGAATGTATTTATTTACTTGCTTCGTTTATAGTCCACCTTTCTCACTGATACTTGAGGTGGATTACACAATTTAAAACAATGCAGTCAGAGCAATATAGTACAGCAGTGCAATAGAGGTTAGGCTCTTGGCAAGGAGCCCACTGGCAACGCAAGGCCATATTATAAAAGACACAAAGCTACTGGTGCTCCGCAGGACTGCTGAAACCCCCCAGCCTCCCCAACAAAGACATCCTCAGGAGAGCCCCCAATCATGCCACCTAGACATCATATGAAAACAAAGCACATAACTTAGTGTTAGCTAATGATTAGTCTGTCCATGCTATCTCTAAATGCATTATACAGTTCTGTTGTCCATTCCATGCCACACATTTATATCTCATTCTTCCATCAAGGAACTCAGGGCAGTATCCATGTTCTCACCATTTTATCCTTCCAACAACCCTGTGAAGTAGGATTGGCTGAGAAATAGTGATTACCCCAAGGTCAAACACAGGGCAGTCCTAAAAACCCATGGATTTAGAAGGATGTGTCAAAAACCCCTAGTCCAAGGGATTTTTGGTAGGGGCAAACAGAACAAAAAAATTACAAAAGCCTGAGGTGAGAATCTACCCACCATAGCTGCCACCAGGCCCTTTTAACTACAAGGGGCAAGCTTCTAACCATCCTGGGATTAAACAAGAAAGTCAGCCCTGCAAGGTAAACCACCTACAGAGTGAGTTTTCCCAAAAATCAATTAACCTGGTAGGTGTGCCCTTTGGTCAAGGTACTGGGATTAGATTGAAGCCACCTGAAGAACAAAGCAACACAATGCATAATTAAAAAGAATTAAATTGTGCAAGAATAGTTCAAGGAAAAAAAACATTAGTAGGGAGAAATTAAAAATAGCAAAATCCAAAAGGCTAACTACACAGTAAGACATTGGTTCAAAGTTACCAGATGTTACCATTCCAAGCTGAATACATTCAGGATTCAAAGTCTGCTCTATTCAGGGTCAGCATTGGGCAAGCAGTCCAGATGGTTTTTAGGGAGGTATTATCATTGAGCCCAGAAATCAGTGAGCATGAAGGCTAACAACAGATTTTAAAAAAAACTAAACTTTTATGGCCAAGGATCATGATCTGGGGCCCAGTAGACCAATCAGATCTCTGGCTAATGATTGCCAATTAACGGTGTGAGCCTGTTACTAGGCATGCACCTTAGGTAGGGTTGCCAAGTCTGGGTTGAAAAATACCTGGGGACTTTGGGGGTGGAGCCAGGAGAGGGCGGGGTTTGGGGAGGAGAGAAGCCTCAGCATGGTACAATGCCATAGAGTCTATCCTTCAAAGCAGCCATTTTCTCCAGGGGAGCTGATCTCTCTCAGCTGGAGATCAGTTGTAAAAGCGGGAGATCCCCAGACCCCACCTGGAGGCTGGCAACCCTAGCCTTAAGAAGGGAATCAAAATCCGGTGAAATGGTAGAGTCCTCTGCAATAGAACCCTCCCATTTCTAACAGGTGTAAATCATGAGGCCTAATTAAATGGAATGCAGTTAATTATGGTTACCAAGGCGCCAGAGTTCTGGCCCTGAGCACAAGAAGGGAATCAGTGATAATCACTAGCTCCTTCTGCACCTGGCAATGTTGTCTGGGTGTCACAAGGTCAGCTTGCTGAATCTTCAGGCAACCAGCACAGTTATTTTCCGTTTGAACCTTTCAACTCAAATGTGGGCCTAAAAATTAAAACGAAGCCTGAACCAATGTTTGAGAAAAAACAAGAAACTGAATTAGGGACTCAGTTTCTTGACAGAGTGTAATTCTGTTCACGAATGCCCTGATATCCCGTTTCCCTTCTCCTCAATAAAACTGCCACAGAATTTATAGATGTGCATTAGAGATGTCTTGCTTGGCTTCCTGACCTCCAGAGTGCCCGGGGATCCAGGAATTTTGTCCCTTGCCTCCCCTTCCCTCTCAGTTGCCTTGGGAGCCGGAGGTTTGTGAAAACCTGTCTAAGACATCATGCGGCTTACCTGATAGATTTTGAAAGACATGATGTTTTAGATAGGTTATTACGTTTGCCGCAAGCGTTCTGATGGGACCCTAGACAATGCTGGTATTTTAAGAGCTTTTGTGCTCACAAAGAAAAAAAAGAAAAATTATTGTACCTTATACCATTTATATAAGAATCATGGTCCTTGAAAAAGATTCATTTGAAACGGGTATCTTACTAGAGTCTCATAGGACTAGTGGTAAGTGTTTATGATAAGGTGCCATCTGAATGTAAACCTGCACTGGTTGTATTGTTTGGGTGAAATATATTTTTGATAATATTTAATACTAACATTTAGAGAACTGTAAAGAAAAAGAATAAAGCATAAAAGTGTTTTACTGTACACATATATTTATTGTACACAGTGATATATTTTTTGGTATTCCCACCTGGAGGCTGGCAACCCTAGCTCCCACTTGTATATCAAAACTAAAACCATTTAAAAACCATTCTTAGTGTGGAGCTCTTGGGAAATGAGGTAAATGCAGAGACTTCCTCCAGAAACGGCTGGGCAGAACCACAAATTAAAGACTAGTTAAGTTTCACCTCCTCCTATGGTAATCGAACTGCATGTTACAATGCATTGCCCCAGGGCCCCTACTCTGCTGCCAAGTCCTCAGGCTCAGGAGCTCTGGAATCTGCTTTCCGGGGGAAAGCGGCTGTCAGAGGAAGGGTTATGCTCCCCTCCCTCATGTCCCTCCTTCATTGGCAAGTGGCCCCTCCTAAATGAGGTCTGCAAACAAGAAGGGACCATTGAGGTCATTTAGTTCAACGCTGCACTAAGTTGGCTCTTGATCAAAGTTCGAACAACAGCAACTATTAGATAAACAGAATGCCCATGTTTAGTGGCAACCTACTTCCGAGTCAAGGGTACACAACATAAGAACATAAGGGAAGCCAATGTTGGATCAGGCCAATGGCCCATCCAGTGTCACACTCTGTCACACAGTGGCCAAAAATACCAGGTGCCTTCAGGAGGTCCACCAGTGGGGCCAGGACACTAGAAACCCTCCCACTGCCCCCCCCCCAGCACAAAGAATACAAAGCATCACTTGCCTAACAATGTATGGCCTGCAGAGCATACCCTCTCATATCCTATGGGGAGGGAAGGCACCACTGGCACGTCAGCCTGAGTCCAAGAAGCCTCTGAGATGCAGTGTTTTCCTTCCCCTGCCTTTCATCCTCCATCAGCTGCTTGCTGCCATCATAGCAACGGTGGCATCTCAGGGGCTGCAAGACCTTGCCGTGGTAGCCCTATCTGCCTCCCCCCTTGACAACAGGGAGTAGAGTTTAGGTGAGCACGGGCCATTTTCTCCCACAGTTTGGGCCAGCATGCCAAAGTTGGCCCCTGCAGCGCTTCTACTTTGGAGGGCCGGACAGTGAATATAGCAATAAATAAGCTAATAAAAGAAGAAGCAGCGAATGCATTTCTATGCCATTACTATGTGAGGCAGGGCCTGGTGTTGTTACAGGGTGGCCCACTCAGCTCCAGTCAAGATCCATTCTGGCCCCTGTAGCTGTTTGAGTTGCACAGCCCTGCTCTAAGTAAAATATACTGGGTAGAAGCAAAAGGAAAAGACTGTGCATTGGTGAGCATCTGGTTGGCCACTGTCAGTAACAGCATGCAAGACTAGTTTCTTATATTAAAAATGCATAGCTTCTGTGTATTGGGTTCTCATTTTTCCTTGTTTTGAATAATTAGCACATGCAAATGAGCTTGCAAAGACTTGTGTAGCAAAATGTTCGAGCAAACTTAACATTGGACATTAGTAAGCGTTACAATTAACCAGCTTAGGAACACATGAAGCTGCCTTTTGTTTCAAAGCAAACCATTGATCCATGTAGTTCAGTACTGTTTCCTCTGACTTGCAGCAGAAGCTCTCTAGGGTCTCAGGCAGATAGATCTTTCACAACTGCTGGTAATTGTGGTCTTTTAACTGGAGATGCCATGGATTGAACCGGGGAGCTTCTGAACTCAAACTACATGCCCTGATCCAGAAGAGTTATTCACAAGACCTTGGCTACCATACCTAAATCTAAGCTGCTGGATAACTTGAATCTAAAGTCTTGCAACCAGACCTTCTAGGAAATTCCTGCCTCAAAATTGAGAGTAAGGATGCAAGTTGAGATCTCCTACTTGTCCTTGACCCATGCCCGTAGGAAGCACCCCAATGTTTTATTTTTAGAATACATTTAGTAATATGAGCAGAACAAATACAAATTAAAATACCTATCTGTGGTATTAGTTTCATCATGGATAAATAAGAGGGACAGGGATTTCAGGCCTCAGAGTAAGAGGGGAATAACTGTGGTTCAGTGGTAGATTATCTGCTTGGCATGCAGAAAGGTCCCAGGCTCAATCCCTGGCATCTCCAGTATAAAAAGAACCAGGATGTAAGTGATGGAAAAGACCTCTGATTGAGACACTTGGAGAGCTGCTGCCAGTCTGAGTAGACAACACTGAGTAGACAATACTTGACGGATCAGTGGTTTGATTCAGTATTAGGCAACTTCATGTGTTCATGTATTCCGTTTCTGGATTTTTAAAAAGTGTGCTGGTAGCTATTCTGAAGTTTTTTATTTGTGGTGAAGCTTTAGGCAGCCTCTCAGGCTAACCAGTCACTGGGTATTGTTCTATAGCTGCGGGTGCGTTCAGTTTTGGACCATGTGTATCTGAGGGCTCAACTATACTCAGAGATGTCTTCCATGCTTGTTTTCTTTTAATCATTTTTTAAAATTTCATATAAGTAAAAAATATACATAAGGCTGTACAGAATCAGAAAGTCTAGAATTCCCTGAATTATAAATCAGTTTCCTGTAAATTTGTTTAGATGTGGCCTTTCCAATTCCTTTTAATGTTAAATAAGCCAATTTAATCAAAAGGGCCCTAGAAGAAGAGATTGGATTTATACCCTACCCTTCGCTCAGAGTCTCAGAGCGGCTTACAATCTCCTTCCCTTTCTCTCCCCACAACAGACATCCTGTGAGGTAGGTAAGGCTGCGAGAGTTCTGAGGGAAGTACTCTTGAGAGAACAGCTCTGAGAGAATTGTGGCTTGCCCAAGGTCACCCAGCAGCTGCATGTGGAGGAGCAGGGAATCAAACACGGTTCTCCCAAATTAGAGTTCACACTCCTAACTTACACCAAACTGGCTAGACCGTGTGTTCTTGCAGTAGCCCACAATCAGTGTTGGGATTTTACTTTTCCATGCATTTGCCACACACTCTGAACTACAGTAATCAAAACTGTAATGAATTCTATACCATCGGTACCGGCACAGTTTAAAACATCATTAACAATAAGAACACCTTAGGTTCCAAAGCTAAACGATAACCAATTATTTCCGTAAGCAGTGCATAAATTTGTTGCCAAAATGACATAACCAATGGGCATTCCCAGAGCAGATGTAATTTTCCTGCAT
Source organism: Lepidodactylus listeri (assembly GCA_029233225.1). NCBI lineage: Eukaryota > Metazoa > Chordata > Lepidosauria > Squamata > Gekkonidae > Lepidodactylus > Lepidodactylus listeri. Next base: position 37,848,382 of record JARCFY010000008.1, on the reverse strand, counting down.
TTGAGGTCTGGCAGTACATGCAATCTGCATTCCTCAAATAATAGATATGCTTCCACTGTAATATCTAAGTTTATTTTAAATGACTGTTTTTCTTCTGTAAGAAAGGGGGGATTTTTAATTAGTGAAACTGCAGAATAAAAGGATTTTTAAAAACACTTTTCCTCCTTTGCACAGTCCTGATGCAGCTGTGTCCAGCTGCAATTTTCCTTTAAAAGATGAAGGGAGATCAATGATCTCTGTCATGTCCAGTTTGGCTGAGGCACATGCACATTCAAGAGAGTATGCTTATGGTGATTTCTGGTGACATACTTTTGATCACTTGAGGCTCCTCTTCAGTGGTGTGTCATCCAAAAGCATCTTGTGAGAAGTCCTAAGAAGCATCTGTTTTGAATATGCATGTGTGTGTGTGTTGTGCTGAGATGACTGAACAGAAAACTATGTACTTGCACACACCGGCATAAACTATGGGGGGGCTCGAGGGCTCAAGCCCCCCCCCCCCGAAATTTCCCAGGGGGGACTGAGGCCCCCCCGGGAAAACGTCGCGCCTGCCGCCGGCGCCTTGCCGCTGCACCTCCCGGGCCCTTCCGAGGCTCGCCAGCTGGTGCCTCTCCCCCCCCCCATCCTGGCCATTCCTCCCTCCTTATCTCTCCCTCTTCCTCTTTTAGGGGTGAGGGAGGGAGTGGCCAGGGCGGAGGGGGAGGGAAAGGCACCAGCAGCACCGGCTGGTGAGCCTCGGAAGGGCCGGGGAGGCACAGCGGCTGGCAGTATGTTTTCCAGGGGGGGCGGAAACATTGCCCCAGCAAGCACACACGCAAAGTGTGCACGCTAAAGAGCCCCCCCCCCCGGACTTCAGAAAAGTCTACGCCCCTGCTTGCACATCACAACTGTGGGACAGAGAGCCAGTGAGGTGTAGTGGGTAGACTGGTGAATCCTGGAGAATCTCGGAGAATCAGGTTCAGATCCCCACTCTGCCACAGAAGCTCACTGAGTGACCTTGGGCCAGTGACACACACTAATCTAATTCACAGGGATAAAATGGAGGAGACTGATGAAAGCCACTTTGTGTGCCAACTGGAGATAGGGTTGCCCTTCAAGATGCTGGCAGTGGGATGGGAAGACACTCCAGGAGCTGGAAGTGTCACCCCTGACAAGCCAACATCACCGGAAATGACATCGCACACCATGCCTAAGTCACCCGGAAGTTGGGGGTGACACTCTGGTTTGGGGGCAAATCTCTATGGTAAAATCACCCTCAAACCATAGAGTTTTGCCCCGAAAGCAGAGTGCCGTGCCCCCCAACATCACTGACATGCCTTCATGACTTCCGGGTGATGTAGGCACAGTGTTCCACATTGCTGTTGGGGGGGGAGGTTTCCACCTTTCAAAACAGTGTTTTTCCCCATCTCTGTCTCCTGTAGATTAGCTAACATACCAGGGTATCTCCAGTCACCCCCTGGAGGCTGGTAAGGGGGACCATAAAGTACTGCTTTTGATGACATAGGTATAGGGGTTTTTTTCCATTTCAGAGCAGTCAAACAGATTACTGTACATAATCTGGGTTGGACTAGATGGCCTGTATGGCCACTTCCAACCCTGTGATTCTATGATTCCAGCTGAAGAGTGATTAAAAATTCCAAGCACCATACAGTCCCATTTCAGGGCTGCAAACCTGCAGATAGGACATGGAGTTCTCCTGGAATTACAACTGATCTGTAGGCAATATCAAGGCCTCAGTTTCTATGCCCTGTTCATTGGCCCTCCAGAGCAACTGTTTGGCTACTGTTCATTTCCCCTGGAGAAAATGACAGCTTTGGAGGTGGACTCTATGGCATCACACCGCTGCTGAGCTCCCCTCCCCCCAACAGCTGCCAGCCCTGGGTTGGGAAATACCTGGAGATTTTGCCGGTGGAGCCTGGGGAGGGCAGAATGTGGGGAGTGGAGAGACCTCATCAGGGTACAGAGTCTACCTTCCAAGGCAGCCATTTTCTCCAGGGGAACCTATCTCTGGAGATCAACTGCAAAATCAGGAAATCTCCACGCCCCATCTGGAGGTTGTCAACCCTACCCCCAAACTCCACCCTCTCTAGGCATCACCCGTCCCCCAGATATCCAGGAATGTCCCAAACTGGAGTTGGTAACTCTATCTCATAATCTTGCCTCACAACGATATCAGAATTATATTAATAATTTGTAAAAGCCCCTTTAGGAACAGAATGTGTGTGTGTGGGGGGGTGATATATGAAAACCAGAGTCAGGAATGGGGCTTTTTGGTTTCATTAGGGACACTCTAGCTTTGTCCCATAATTTGCACCCTGGCTGTTCTGTGCAAAGGATTAGGCTGCCTCCCTACTCATGAGATGCAATTTTGTGTGTATCGGTATGAATGTGAAACACTGAGGAAAGTGGTTTTTTATCCTTTCTAGCTAGCTAGACTCCTGTGCCTTTAACAGCTTCACAGGTGCAAATTTTCTCAGTTAGAACCCGAACCTGCAGTTGTGGGAAAAACTTGTAGAATTTCTAAGGCATGACAGCAAAGGAGGCATTAGATTTAAGGCCTAGGAGCCCTCACTCAAAGATCTTGTGGAATTCTTAACAAGGACATACGACTCCTATGAGACCATCTGTTTATAAAGATAGAAGAACATATTCTCCTAGGTCTAATCCACTTCATTCCAGTATAAAGCATGGCCGGGGGGGGGGGGGGGGGGGGCTCACCTAACTTGGGAGCACCCAGTGAAGTTGTTGGGCAACAGATTCAGGAGGGACAAAAGGAAGTACTTCTTTACTCCAAACCAAAAGTAATTAAATTGTAGAATTAACTGCCAGTGGACATAGTGATTGCCATTAGCACAGATAGCTTTAAAAGCAATCAGACAGATAGCTTTAAAAGGCTACTAACCCATCCAGAATAGTAAACAACTGAATACCGGTGCTAGGAGGCAATATCAAGGCCTCAGCTTCTATGCCCTGTTTATTGACCCTCTGGAGCAACTGTTTGGCTACTGTGTGAACAGGATACTGGACTAGACAGACCACTAGTCTGATCCAACAGGGTTCTTCTTATGTTCTTACTTTAATAGTAATAGAGGTGTAGGAGAGAGGAAGTCTTGCACTCTGGTTAATTTTGTTTCTTCCAAGAGCTAGGAAAGGGGGGGAAGTGACTGCAGGAATTGACTGAAGGGGGATAAGGAGTGGGAAAGGGGAGAATTCAGTGCCATTTTCCTTTAATTGTTACACCCAGTACTGCAGTATATGTGAATAGGATGGACTCGTGAAATGGCTGGAACCTCTGATCTTTTTAAATAGGGTTGCCAGGTCCCCCGGCAGGCCACCGGCAGGTGATGGGAGGCATGTTGCCAGATCCAGGTTGGGAAACTCCTGGAGATTTGGGAATGGAGCCTGGGGAAGACAGGAACCTCAGTGGGGTACAGTGCCATAGATTCCACCCTCCAAAGCATCCATTTTCTCCAGGGGAACTGATCTCTGTAGTCTGGAAGTGAGCTGTAATCCCAGGGGATCCCCAGGTCCCACCTGGAGGCTGGCATCCCTATGAGTCCATTATCCATCATGTGTAACAGCCTTATTCGTCCCAGTTCCTTACACAGACAATCACAGCTGAAAGATTTACAACAGGATTAACACTAAGCCTGCCTCGACCCTCAACTCTTCCCTTTCAGCAATTTCCCTAGAAAAATGTTCACTATGATTCCTTCTTCACAGTTCCTGAAGAAGTGAGCTCTGACTCATAGAAGCACACGCTGGAATAAATGTTGTCAGTCTCTCAGGTGCCGCTGGATTTCTGCACATGTAGAAAAACAAGGCTACCAATTTCATGTCTACTTTGACGCTTCGTTCTCTTTTTTATTAAAAAAAAAAGATGGAGGGCTCAGGCTACATCCTCATATTCACAAATCAGCTGTCTAATACTTGGGCAGACTCTCCTGTTTTGCTGATTCAAGGCTGGAAGCTTCTGAGTCCCAGCCAGGTTAGTTTGCTGAGTTTCCCCTCAGAGATTTTCCGGGGAGGCAAAACAGCTTAGGAGCATTTGTTCTGAAAGAGGCAGTCAACATGTAAAAGATTTTCAGTGATCAACTCTATCTGTTCTTAGTAATTAAACAAGCAATAAGTCAATGAAAACTCTCACTGCTACGAGACTTGAAATCATTTCCAGGGACAGGAGTGAAGGATTTAACACCAAATGCAACAAAAAAAAACCCACAACCCCACTTTGTATTTACATTCAGATTAGATGAAATGGAATTCATTTATTTAAAACATTGTCTGCCCGCATTATCTCCTTAGATTCAAAGCAGCTCACAAAGCAACAAGTTGCAAGAACACAACAGTAACCTAACGGACTGTTAGATCCATTCAGCCTCCACCAAATGCCCTCTGAATTAAAGCCATTTTATATGCTTTCCTGAAGGCAGCTAGTGTAAGCACCGTTACTCTTTTGTCCTAATATACTTGAGATTGTCAAAATGTCAGATTTCATATTTTTTATCTCAGCAACAGCCAGGTTTACTTTTAAGCCCTTCTGGTTGTGGGGGAAATTGCGTGCTGGCCTTATAAAGTGAAATAGTAGCAGATATCATTCTGAAGTCTGCCAATCCTCAAATACATCCATGCCAAGAATGGGGCTGGCAAGATAGGTAGAGGGACTTGGATCCCACCTAGAATTTCAGCGGGTTCAAGGAGGAAGGGCTGTGTTCGCTGATTCCCCCTCTCAAGGTACCAACTCCAAGTTGGCCTCACCCTCTCATAGGTTAGATATTGAGCCTCTTTGGTCATTGCTTGCCTTCTGTTTTCATCTTATGCAGGACCTCTCTTCTTCTCTCTTACCTGGGCTTGAAGCTGTAGCAAGTTAACCTTTTTGAAGTTAATCTGTTCACAATCAGTTAAATGTACTACCTACATGAATATCTCGTGTAAGATATGCTTCTATTTCTGTAAGCAAAATGTCTTTCTGTTGTGACCATTCGAGTCAGATCATCTTTGTTTGAACAGCATTTTTTCTCTTAACTGGGAAACATGGAGCATTGGGGATACTATGCAAAGCTTCTGTGCTTCCAAGGCAATAGACTATTTTTTTTTTAACATTTAACAGTTAGTTACATCAGTCCTTTGTAGGAATCACTGGAAACTCTGCAGTTTTACCATTGAGTTCTTAGTGGTTCTTAGGTGTGACGTCATAGTGGTAGTTGCCCTACCATGTCCCTGCTCCCCTGTTCTTCTGGTTTCCAGGTCATGCCTGGAAACCCTATTTGTACCCCATTTCTCTCCCCTATGATTGGCAGGTCCTGCCTGGCAGCCACTGGGGGTATCCTTCTGTACATTCCTGGACCCAGAAGTGACATCATCATGTCGACGACGTCAGGGGTGACACTCTAGTTTTTGGGCAAACCTCTATGGTTTGTAGCCGATTTTACTGTAGAGTTTTGCCTCCATACTAGAGCGTTGACTCACGATGGTGACAACATGATGACATCACTTCCAGATGATGTCATCATGTTGCCTTTCGGGCCAGTTGGTGGTGGGACTGGCCCAAGGTCATCCAGGAATCTCCCATGGCAGAGTGGGAATTGGAATCTGAGGCTCTCAGATCCTACTCCAACACTCTGACCACTACATCATACCTGGGAGAGAATCTCCTGTGGGAGTGGGGAATTGGTGAAAATGCCTCCTCCCCTTGCACACATGGAAATTCTAGGTGGGACTCAAGTCAGGGCATGGAAGCCACACCCCATAAATGCTAGAAATCCAGATCTGACTGCCTCTGAGTTTTGAATCTTCATTAGGTCATGCCTGTATACTTTTAAGGGGGGGTTTAACAAAGCTGCATACCCACAAGATTGGTCACCCCTGTTGCCACCTATTAGCCCCACATCACACACCAGTAGTCAGAAAGGTTTATGTTCAGGTATCCTAAATATGTGTAGGATTGAGCATATGCTCCTCTCTGTAACTGCAGAAACACAACGGGGCATAGTTTGCATAGACTTTCTTGTTGTTGTATAATATCCACTGAGCGATGGCCTTTTCCCAGCCTGCCAAAACTAGACCAGGAAAGCCCTCATGTTGATGCCCCAAGACTACGTTTTTGTGTGCGTTGGGTTAATTAATGATATATGAGAAAGGAAAATGGCGGGACACACCTATGGTCTCAAAAGGTCCCTCGGTATGTAGGGCATTTACTGACAATGAGCCTCTCCTGGCATTTGCTGACATTCCCCACTGTTAAATCTCATTAGTGCTTTCCAGAAGTCATTAGCATAGCATAGCACTGTATCTGAAACATGGCCAGAAAACTGGGGAAGGCAAGAAATATTTGTTTTGCTCATCTAATATGGATTTTTAAGTCCACGAAACCTGAGCAGCATCCATTCTGTGTTTTCCCTAGCAATGAGCTCTGTTAAGGACTAAATACCTATATTTTAGTAGTAATATGTATCCTGGAGGGAATGTATAAAAAGCTTACCCAATATTTAAGTGCCTGTTCATTTTGCAAATGAGGAATTTATCTGAATTACTTTATTTATACATTTCACTTTTACCCAAGTTCAGAGAGAATCAGAGAACTAGACTCCTGAGCAAAACACACCCCGGTGGGGGGGGATCTACCAAATTGGGTGGAAAACAGAATTGCTTGGTGAACATGACCACCTTTTGTACTTGGCAAAGCGCACAAAAAGGAGCAGAAGGAAAAGCAGAAGTGGCCTCAAGAGGCAAAGCTCAACTAGTTCAAGAGCCCAAGCAGGCATAGGCGTCAACTACGGGGGGGCTCGAGGGCTCGAGCCTCCCCCGGGAAAATGGAGCGCCCACCAGTGGGGGAGGCGGGGAGGGCCGCCGGGAGCCCGGCAGAAGGCAGCTGCGGAGGAGGGGGGGTGGAGGGAGGGCAAGAGCCGGCGCGATGGGCGGGCCCAGGATCCTGTACCAAGCGCGCAGTGGCTGCGTCCTTCGCCCGAAGCCAGGCACCCTCTGGGGGAATGTCCGGCGCACGTCACCACCTGCCTGGGCGCAGTGGGGGCCCTCTGGGGCGCACGGTTCAGGGAAGCTAGAAGTGGAAGCAAGCCCGAGCCTCCCCGACCCCATCCCAGCACCCACGTGGGAAGCTGGGTCAGCGCTGCTCTCCCCACCCGCTCCCCCGCGGCCAGCATTACGCACGGAGCGCGCATGGAGAGCTAGGTCCCCTCTGCGCCCTCAGGGGGAATCTTCCTTCCCAGCCGGGCTCCCCTCCTTACCTCCAGCGCAGGCTCTGGGGCTGGGGCAGCAGCCGGGCAGCCTGGCGTTGGCTCTGGGCTGCGGGCAGCCTGGCGTTGTGGGGAAGCGCGCCGCCATGGCCCGCTGGCTCAGCGACCGCCCCAAGCAGTCGGTAAGTAACCAGGCCTGCCGGCCGGGGGACAGAGAAAAAGCGGCCGGGACATGGTCCCGTGCGTGCGCGCACGCGAAGCACGCGAGCACGAAAGAGCCCCCCCCCCCGGATTTAAAAACTCAACGCCCCTGCAAGCAGGGTTTTAATGCCAGGGTCTTTGTGCCGTTCTTGGACCTTGTTTAGCAGAGCAGCTTAACTCACACACACCCTCTTCAAAGTGGTGCAACTTGACCTGTGATTCAAGTGGGGTTTTAAAAAACGTTGTTGTTGTTGTTGTTGTTGTTGTTACAGAACTCTCCAATGGCTCCCAACACATTTTGAATGGTAACAGTTCTTCATCAAGGGAGCAGTACCTTGCTGCAAAATCTCCCTGTACGCTCTCTGTGAAAAGCTGTGTAGTATCCATTTCTTGCAGGGGAACATTCTCTCAAAGAACAAAAAGGGAGACTTTTAAACAAATAAATGTCCCCCTGCTGAAGAGCTGGCGCAGCTTAAACTGCACTGGGACTTATCGGATAGCTTTGTTTCTTGCATCCAATGGAGTCAATGTGATTTGTGCTGCTCTACTCTTTATTTATTTATTTTATTAGATTGGTATCCTGCCCTCCCCGTGTAGTGGGCTCAGGGAGGGGGCACATGGCAGGCCGGTTCTTACACAGAACATACTACATTACACGACAGTTAAAAACAATTAAAATACATCCATTAAATTACTATTACGGATTCCCGTATTTCTGGCCAGCGCCTCAACAGATGAGGTCTAGTATACTTTGGGTTCCAGATGATGACATAGATCTAACCCACTGGAGGGGAGGCCTGATAGAGTGTGGATGTCCGCCGCCTCAACGAAAAGCCTGGTGGAAGAGCTCCATCTTGCAGGCCCTGCAGAGCTGCAAAAGGTCCCTCAGGGCCCTGATCTCATATGGGAGCTCATTCCACCAGGTAGGGGCCAGGGCCAAAAAAGCCCTGGCCCTAGTTGAGGTAAGATGAACGTCCCTGGGGCTGGGGACCATCAGAAAATGCTGATTTGCAGGTCGTAAAGTTCTCTGGGGCTCATAAGGGGAGAGGCGGTCTTGAAGATATGCAGGCCCCTGCCTGTATATGGCTTTGAAGGTAAGCACCAGCACCTTGCTATGGATCCAGTACTCAATAGGCAGCCACTGCAGTTCGCACAGCACAGGGTGGATGCGCATCTGCACAGATGACCAAGTCAGCACCCATGCCGCTGAGTGCTGCACCAGCTGCAGTTTCCAGAGCAGAGCCAAGGGCAGACCCATGTAGAAAGAATTACAGTAATCCAATCTGGAAGTGACCATTGCATGGGTCACTGTAGCTAGATCCCGGGGGGTGAGATATGGGGCCAACTGCCTGATCTGTCTCAGATTTAAAAAGGCAGACCTGGCAGTGGTGGCAGCCTGAGCCTCCATAGTGGCAGCGACCTGGGACTCTTTATATGTGATTTGACTGGTATAGATGCACCTTTTGTTAGCATGTATGTCATTACCCAGAACTGAGAGCTAGTTTGGTGTAGTGGTTAAGTGCGTGGACTCTAATCTGGGAGAACCGGGTGTGATTCGCCACTCCTCCACTTGCACCTGGCTGGATGACCTTGGGCAAGCCATAGCTCTGTACCAGCTGTTCCCTCAAGGACAGCTTGGGAAAGAGTTCTCTCAGCCCCACCTACCTCACAGGGTGTCTGTTGTGGGGAGGGGAGTGGAAAGGAGTTTGTAAGCCGCTCTGAGACTCTTAAGTGAGTGAAGGGCGGGATATAAATCCAATCTCTTCTTCTCTTCTTTTTACTGTAAATATTGCAAGTCAGTTGCTTCCAGCCTGGCACTGCCCAAGGAAGACCACGTGCATTTCTAGAACTCCCATAATGCCTTGCTGATATGCCACTTTTCTCCATCCCTGCCCAAATTCACCACTGCCAAAGATGAACTTCTAACACAGACATGACTTAGAGTCCACATGTCATACCCAGCAGGCCACATATAACAACTAGAGGCCTCACATGGGATTGCCATTCCTGTTCACACCAAAAGTTGCATCCACACATTTCAGTGAGATCCAGATGAGCATCACATCCACAGGTGGATTTGTATCTTCATGGCCTATGCATGGCTAAGCCCTCTTCCACACCCAGATCTAGGAGATACCCTAACTCTGTGCAGCCACGACATTTTCCACGTAATCATTCCAACCAAACATGACAGCTTAACAAGTAAAATTATCTATGCTTAGTGTAGACAATATAGGCATCACACAGACGTTTCTCTTTTCATGTGATGTAGTTCTTCATTCAAAAGACTTACAAAATGCATTTGCCACCTCAGGAATCTGAACAATTCTGTGGTGATTTCCTATCATCTTTCTGGCCCATGGCAATTAGAACATTTACATTATACTCCCAAGGAATGAAACTTTCAGGATCAGCTGACCATAGAGTTCTCATTACAAACCATCTGAAAGAATGAGGGCTTTCTAGCTATCTGGGTACTATGGTTCTCCTTTCAAAGTACTACCTTCTACAACTTCCTTCAGAAAGCTTGCAATGACTTATGGGATAAGTCCTCCAGAGCTCTAGGGAAATTTTTAAAATCCTTTAGATGGTATAACACATATTAATGTTTGCAACAATAAACAGATGTGCAAGTACTCAAGTTAGACATCACCTCACATGCAGGAATGTGGTAAATTGTTCTGTTTAGACAGGGTTTCAGTAGTCTCAGAATTATGTTTTCCTCCCAAGATGGGAAGCTGCTTTCTTTTCCCAACACTTGACATTACTGCATTATGGGATGTGCTCCTCTTAATTAGTTGTACTGATTATCTAAATGGAATGCAGAACCTGGGAAGAAATGAAGTTTAGAGATATAAGATTATGAGAACAAGTTAGAAATAACATTGGATTTTTTTCCCCATGGGGAGAGAGATCTGATCATTTCTATCATCATTAGACATTATTTAAAAAAATTGACTAGTCTTTACACATTGAATATATTTATCCTTTTTACAAACAATCAAGGAAGTTAGAAAATGATAACTGTATTGATTTTGTCCATATTTTAATGCATTTCTATGTGCAGCATGATCATTCCATTAATTACAAGTTATGATTTCCACATATTTTCCCCAGGTCTGCCCTGAGGACTTTCAGACAGGTGTCAGCTGTGAGATCCGCACTAAGAACTCAATTCCAAAGTGTGCAGGGTCCCAATCTGAATCAGGACCACAGCATGTGGAGAGAAGGGAGTTAAGCCTTGCTCCCCCATGCTGTTTTCCTGATCTGAAACAGGTGCTATTAATTCTACTGGGGGCTGCATGTGTACTGATGGGGGACACACAAGTTTCTCAGTGGAGCCAATAAGCACCCTCCTGGGCCATTTTAGGTTGGAAAAACTGGGGGGAGGACCTTTAAACCTCTTTCCCCTATACTCTATGGTCCCAATCTGCATTGGGTTCCCTCGTGCTGTGGAACTTACAGCTAACATCTCACCAGAAGTCAGAGCAAGGAACCTAGACACAACCTGTGAAAAAACATAATATGTAATTAGGCCCTGACAGTGTATTAGTAAGGACAGGAGTCTTAGCTGCACCGCTACACATTACAGTCAAATGGCAAACATTAATAATGATGGTTATTCCTGCAGCAAGTGGGTGAAGTGTGGATGTGTTATGCACATGCAACTGCATTCATTTCTGAACACCTGTATTCACTAGGGTTGCCAGCCTCCAGGTGAGGCCTGGAGATCTCCCACCTTTACAAGATATACATGAACATATGAAGGTGTCTTCTAAATAGTGAGACCATTGGTCCATATGGCTCAGTACTCTCTAGTCAGACTAGTAGTGGTTCTGCAGGGGCTTGGGCACAGAAGCATCTTTTCCTACTACCTGAGACCTCTTCTAAGTTGAGATGCCAGGGACTGAGCCTGGGACATTCTGCATATAAAACAAGAAATAGCAGTGTTTCTCACAGTAAGCACGTACATGTCAGTATTGCAAAGAGAAAGGAGCCATGGCTGAGCGGTAAAGCCACAGAGCCTCCCTCTGTGCAACATCAGCATGCTTGTGGGAAACATTGGTAAAGCACTGTTATATATCCTGTAGCAGTGCAACATGCACAGCCACCCATATCCCGTAACAGTTAACCTGCCATGCATCTGGGTGTGTATACATACATGTGTATATGCATTTGTGTGAAATGTTATTTATGCATCTGTCTGCTACTGCCATCTGCTGGTTGCAATCTGTGAGACTAGGAGTGGACAAGAGAGAGGGCATAGAAGACTGCCCTTGTTTGGGGTGCGAGACATGGATGTCGTCTTCAGCATGCATGCATGGGGATGCACATGTGTGTCCTGGCATCTGTCTTTTGGCTCACCTTAGGCGAACCCTCCACCTCTGCTTCTGTAGAACAATCTGTGTGTTTGTTCCCAGCACTTCTGTTGACTGCTGCTACCATTCTAGACCCTGAATATTATCCTGCACCAATGGTGGCTTTTTGACCCTTAGATTTCACTTTCTGTTTGAATAACGAGAGAGAGAGATGCCTCTTGGCTTTTTGGTTGCATAAAGGAGCCTGGATAAACCTCTGCTACCAGATGCTCCTCAACTGGTCCCCAGCCCCAAGTGCACTGTTTGTTTCTAATATCCAAGATGTTGATAGTTCATTTGTAACAGCTCTCTTCTTCTGCTGACACTGTTTCTCTCTTCTCCTTCTGTCTCCTTGTTCCTCCCTTTATCACTGGCCTTTCCAAATCTTCGGTTCCCTTGCTCTGTCTCTCTGGTCTCCTCCTCGCTGCGATTCTCCCTCTCCTTTGATTCTCTTCCCTCCCCGCTCTTCTCCCATCGTGTCCGTCTTCCACTCCCCTCTCTCCCTCTTTAATCTGTACACTGTTCTTTCTCCCCCTTCCCTTCCCTCCCCTCCCCTTCCCTTTCCAACCCTCTCTTCGCTACAGGGGCTGTGAGGGCCTCTAGTATTTTTCCGATCCTGAGTGTGATTCTGCTTTTCATGGGTGGACTCTGCATTGCAGCCAGCGAGTTCTACAAAACCCGACATAACATCATCCTTAGTGCCGGCATCTTCTTCGTGTCTGCAGGTAAAGGGGGCTGAGGGATGGGGGGCTGCCCCTCTGCAGCACTGCGTGTGTGTGTGTGTGTGTGTGTGTGCTGAAGAACAAAATCCAAAGTGAGGGAGGTTTTCAGTGCATTCAGAGGCCAAGAGAACAGCTGGATGCTGGAGACAAAGGGGCAAAGGGGAGAGAAGGCAAGGACACGCTCTCTGTGCAGGACCTCTGAGAAGTGCTCTTTTCGGAGACCAAATGGATTTTTTAGAGATGAAAGAGTAGATCTTAACCCCTTCAAGAGAGAGGATATATCGGATCAAGAGAGAGGATAGGATATATATTCTTCAGCTGTGCCACTTCCTGGAGTTGTAACCTGGTTTAGGTTTATAGGATTACCATCCTCCAGGGGAGACCTGGAGTTCTCCCAGAATTACAACTGATCTCCGGACTAGGGAGGGTAACTTTGGGGGAAAGTCTTTATGGAGACACCCCAGCTGAGCCCCTCCCCAACTCTGCCCTTCCCTGGCTCCTCCCCAAATCTCCAGGAATTTCCCACCCTGGAGTTGGCAACCCCTTTGCTGAAACCAGAGTCTGCCCCAGTAATATAAAAATCTTGGGGATGGAAATTATATCTGATTGTTCAGATCAAAGTCTGCTGCTGCCCCATCTGATTTGGACCTGAACGTGTGAAATGTCTCAGACATTAAGGAGCCTTTGAGCTGACTTGCACTTATATGTGAAACTAGGCTTGCCTGGAGGGAATCTCTCTCTCTCTCTCTTTTTGCAAAGGGTGAAAGTAAAATAGAACATGGTGAATTGGGCCCCCAACTCTCATTTCTCATTCCCCACTGGTTTGGCTGAGGAAGGGCAGTAACTGCAGTGGCTGCATAGAAGGGATGGGGAAGGTCACCTTTCCCATCCACTCCCTCCTGGACCTGGCTTGATGGCTCAGAAGGAAGGATCGGAGCTATGGGCAGGTGTCAGACATAACTGTACTTTGCCTGAAGTATAATGCAAAAATTATGCTGTGCTTTAATCCCTAGGGGGAGATTCCACAGCCTTCCTTTCAGCGACAGATCAGGGCAAAGCACTGGAAAATAAAGTTCATCACCAAAAGACCCTAACAGCTTTTCATTGTTATAGATTGCCTGCTAGGCTGAGGAAGAAAGAGCATCTCTGGAAAGTAGGGTCATCTTGTCTAGAGTCTAGGGACTAGTTCTCATAGTAGTGGTAAAGTTGTGTTTGCATTGTACCACTTAAGACTACAGATGGGGATTTGCGTGAGTGAATGTTCCTCATTTTTAAAATTGACTTTATACCCCACCTTTCTCCTCGAGGTGGGCTCAAAGTGGCTTACGTCATCCTCTGCTCTGCCAATGCAAAATCAGAAATGCCTACACGCAGTACTGAATGTGTGAAAGAAGGCTTGTGGCCTGGTGTGCTAGTTTTCCAAGTGCAGGGAATATTTCGGTACAGAGTAGCATTAAATCACATGAGCCTCCCCCCTCCCCAATCTGAACAGGTGCATTCCAGAACCAGGCTCATTGCCACCATGACAAGAGAGTCTCAGAAAACAAGAGTTAAGGTTTCATCAAATGCAGGAGACACAGAACCTTTTGCAAGTAAAAATGGGTACCTCTGAACATCTTATTTATTTATCTGTCTGTCACATTTATACCCTACCACTCCCTCAACAAGCGAGGCTTGGGGTAGCTTACGTCAATGTAAAATACAATCCAATAAACAGTCTTAAAAGTAGTAGTAGTAACAACAACAACAACAATAATAATATAACACAATTTAAAACTTACATAAATCTCCTGTTGAACATGGCTGCATCCAACAACCCAACATTAAAATGATCCAGTGGAAGCAATACAAGAATCACAAGACATACGAAACAACTAATTAAAAGCCTGTTGGAAGAGCTCTGACTGGAAAGCCCTGAAGAAGCTAACAAGGTCCCACAGGGGATGCCTATTCTCTGATAAAACATTCTACCAGGATGGGGCCTCCACAGAGAAGGCCCTCACCCTTGTAGAAGAGAGGCGAGGCACTTAAGGGCCAGGCACCGTCAAAAGCTGGTGGCAATGTTGGAGATATGTAGTGCATAGTATGTGTGGTTTTTCACTTGCCTGTTCAGTTGCTTGCTTTCCCAAAAGTAGAACTCTAACTAGGGAAATTACCTAGGATGAAGTGCAGACTGAACCATGTGTTCTCGGTATATTCTTGAGTATTGCCTCAGGGAAACAAAGGGTGCCAACTCTGAGTTGAGAAATTCCTGGAGATTTGGGAGTGGAGCCTGGGGAGGGAGAGGTTTGGGGGATGGGAGGGATCTGAGTGCGGTATAATGCCATCAAGTCCACCCTCCAAAGGTGCCATTTTCTCTAGGGGAACTGAAGAAGAAGAGATCGGATTTATAACCCACCCTTCACTACCCGAAGGATTCTTAGAGCGGCTTACAACCTCCTTTCCCCTCCCCTCCCCACAACAGACACCTTGTGCAGTAGGTGGGGCTGAGAGAGCTCTTTTGAGAACTGCCCCTGAGAGAACAGCTCCGAAAGAACTTATGACTGATCCAAGGTCACACCAGCAGCTGCATGTGGAGGAGTGGGGGGATCAAACCCTGTTCCGCGCTTCTAACCACTACACCAAACGGATCCCTGTAGTCTGTAGCTGTAACTCTGGGAGATCTCCAGGCCCCTCCTGGAGGCTGGCAACCCAAAAATCCACTGGTGAAGCTACACCCTAACATAATTTCAGAGGGGTATTCTGTTGCAGCAAAAGTTTGTGGAGGATAGTCTAAGGGTTCATTTGAAATCCAATGGAACCCAGAGGCTAACAAAATTTATTCCAGCATAATTTTTGTGAATGTGGATTCACTTCATCAAATGCACAGTGTATGCATCTATAGGAGATGCATTATATTTAAAGTTAAAAGCAAAAGAATGGTGAGAGTGGTGAGAAGTTACAAAGAGAGGCCAGTTAGAATCAATAACCAAAGAGAATTCAAACCATTCAGAGTAATTTAAGGACCCCTCTCAGCTTTAGGCAGAAGAAAAGAACAGGAGAAACATGAAATCAGATCTAATCAAGGAAGGGGCAGTGTGAGACAGGAGTCGCAGAGCTATTAATGTCCACAATAGGTGGGTCATGCTGAGCTAATAGCATCTATAGCAACTGAGGAAGCCAAAGTCTTTATTCAAGCCCAGGAGAGAAATAGCATTAAATATCAGGGTGAATCCTAATCTATACTCCTCAGGGAATATCCTCAGTGTCCCAGGCTGAACTAAACAGAAATGTCTCTTTTCATCTATCTATCTATCTATCTATCTACCATCATTTAGAAATAGTAGCATCAGTCTTTTTAGTGTGGTACTTTCACATAAGGGTTTGGACTTATTATACTGCCCACCGAGTCTGCCACTGCTGGAACACAGGATACCATGACAGTGTTCTTCTGTCGTTCCACCAGATTCTCTTACGTACCTATTGTGGCAGTATGCAGATCTGAAATGCCCATCCCTAGAGGACCAGAGGCAGAGAGTACATTAACAGACTAGATTCAGAGAACAGTAGCATCTCCAAGAATGTTAAAAGCTGACATCTGGAAGGACTGATTAGCACCTTACAAAGTCATAAACCTGGGTGCTAACTAGCTCGTTCCTGAAGCTAGGCATCTGTGATGATGTACCTCATTCTCAGAGTCAGAGAAAATACTCACCTGAATGCATGACCACTACCGACCTGTGTCTCCTTTTTGAATTCCTCAGTAACATTTGTTAAAGCAGACATACCATGTGACACCAGTCAAACTCAGTGTTCCTCTCTGTCCTTCCCCAAAAGAATAGCCATTACAGGGAGGCAAAGGTAGGAAAACATGGAGCAGGATGATACCACATCCTTCACTGATTTTAATACAATTTTAGATGGGGGAGATGTGGGGAGGTGGACTGGCCATTTAACTTCCAGGGAAATTCCCTGATGGGTCTCTGTCCTAAAGGGCCTGTTCCCGTGCTCTGCAGGCCAGCCCAGTCAGGTCTCCATGGGAACTTTGCCCTCAGGTCCTGATAGCAAGGCTCACAAGCACTGACAGGCGCTGGCTAGCAGCCCACAGGCAAGGCAGCTAAATAGGCCTGGAAGTAATCAGGCTCAGCTGCCCTGCTGGCAGGTGTTGGCCTCCTGTGGCTGCACTGTGCTTTGGCCAGGACCCTGCAAAGAATGACGGCTCTCACTGCTTGGCTCGGGGATGAGGTTGTGTACTCCCAGTTGAGCATTACACCTCCTTTGGGTCACCTTGGCCTGGGCCTTCTGCCGATGCTGTTCCTGCAGAGTGAGAGCATCCCCAGTGGGGCTACAGGCCCAGGTTTGCATCCTGCCCAGTGGAGGACTGGCGAGTATATCAGGGGATACCTTGCAGGCACTGGGAGGGGGCCTCTGGCTCTGGGAGGAGGCCAGTGTTCCAGCAGGCACCTCTGCAGTGTTGGTCCCTCCTTGGTCCCTCTGCTCCTCCTTGGTCTTTTCTCCTGAGGACTCAGAGTTGGAGTCACTGATAGAGTTGCCAACCTCCAGGTAACACCTGGAGATCTGCTATTACAATGGATCTCTAGATGACCAAGATCAGTTCCCCTGGAGAAAATGGCTGCTTTGGAGGGCGGTCTCTATGGCATTGAACCCCACTGAGGTCTCTCCTCTCCCCAAACCCTGTTTTCCTCAGGCTCCACCCACAAAATCTCCAGATGTCTCCCAACCCAGAGCTGGCAACCCTAGCCACTGGGCTCTACAGAGGTTATGACAGGGCCATTAGTGGCCAGGTGCAAGCAGAGTCAAACACCAGCAACTCTCTGTGTGTTCCTCAGGGGCCACTTGGCATGGATCCTTCAGTGGCAACAATGATCGGTGCTGACTAGGGTTGCCAGTCTCCAGGTCTTGGTGATGTCCTCATCTTAGGGGCATCGCATGGGATGCTCTGGATTGAGGGCAAAACTCTATGGTAAATTTGGCCTAAAATCATAGAGTTTTGCCCTTAAACCAGAGTGTCGCCATGCAAACATCACCAATGCAATGACATCACTTCTGGGTGATGTCATCAGTTCAGCGATATCCTGGAACACCCCCAAATCCCCCCACCAGCACAGCAAAGGGACCTGGCAACCCTAGTGCTGACTCACTGGTTGCCTTTTCCTGCACTCCCACCAGTTTGCCAGAGGAGGCAGATGGGTGGGCTGATGCCCGTTGATGGCAGTGCAGAGCACTTGTAGAAGAGAGCTTGTAGTGCTGCACGGGCCGCTCAGCTTAGTCTACTCTAGGGCCATTTTAACTTGCCAGTCCACCCCCAATGCATCCATTATGTGCAGACTGGGCCTGATTGTGCATCTGGACTGAAGAGCAAAATTTGAGTCTCTTCCTGGGGCTGATCTGTAAAAATGGCCAGGGTTTGTTTCCAAATGCAGTACAGGGAACCTGAAATAGTTCATAGCTGCAGACACTACATAAGGGAACTGGTGAGCAAAAGTGTTTTATTTCCACTCATATAGCAACCATGAATAATGAATTTTCCTTCACTTTGAATTTATTTATTTTTATTTATTAGTTCGATTTATACCCCGCCCTTCCTGCCGAGGCGGGCTCAGAATGTAAAGAATATAGATAATAACTTTCTCCTTGCTGCCAGGAAGAAATATAAGGAGGAAAGGATGTGTGTATTGATCCAAGATGAAACGGGGGTTCCCCTGCCTTAGGCAACTAAGCAAGGCTATCTTACTGAGAACAAATTCATGCTTTACCCCATTTTCCGAAGTATCTGATGTTAAATGGCAAAACCGAGAATGGTGTACAACTTGCATTCTAGACCAGGAGTTCACACAAAGCCTGCTTGCAAGAGCTTGGCTCTTCTGCATGTTCAGTTTAGATACATAAGATCAGGGGTTTTTGCAAGACAGCACCTCCAACTCAATTAAAAGGTAACTTGTAAACGGAACATAATGAAAATATCAGTATAGTTCAGTTTCAAAATACAGTAATCATATGAAAGATTCCATGGTGTTTCCTCAACTTATATTAAGAAATATGGTGCAAATAAGTGGGATTCTTAAAGTGCCTACTTTTATTAGCTTTTATTGTCAGTGTGAGTTAAGGGGTGGAGACTAGGGGGTCTGCTTGGAGGTGGAGACAAGGCTGAGGATGGGTGTGGGAGCCTCAGGTTTTATCGGCGCGATCACAAAATCAAAGGGCCATTGAGGAGGGAGTCCATGCACTCATTATCACTGACCTTGTGGGCAATATCTGATAAGATGATGTGCAAAAGCATATTTATTTATAGTTCACCTTTCTCACAAGATTCAAGGCGGATTATTTCGTGTAAATCAAAACAATCTACAGGATGGGGCATCAAATAAACAAAGCAATAAGATTGAGAATGCAGAAATCTGAACCAGGCAGAAGTCTGAAATAGCTGAAAACAAAGCAGAAGCATTAACACAACATGCTAAACGATGCAGAAATTACATAGTAGGGTCATGCTTACCGTGACAGCTGGTATGTACTATACTCAGTTGCATAGTCTAAACCACCTATCCCTTTCCCAAAGGATTTTTGAACCATTTTGTTTCAGTACAGCCTTATTACCTGCATAAAAATGCCCTCCCGAATAATTCAGGTTTGCATAGTTTTCAGAATGCCAGTAGGGTGGGAGCCTTCCTAATCTCATCAAGCAAGCCATTCCTTACAGTGGGGGCACATGTATGGACCGTTTTTGATTTTGTCCATTTGCAGTACAGTACCTGCAGAAGGCCCTGCTCAGATAAGCAAAGTTGTTGTGGTGGAGCATGGGGGAGAGGTGGTCCTGAAAATATGATGAACCAAGGCCATGAAGGGCTTTGTATGTGATAACCAATACCTCAAATTGCATCCAGTAAGTGATGGGCAGCAGCAAGTGTAATTTAAGGAAGAAACTGAATTTCCCCAGGTACAAAATATAGTATCTGGGAGAAAGTGATATCCCCACCTTAGAAGCACTTCCTGAAAGTACGATGTCTGTATATGAAATAAGTCATGGATATGCATTTATGATATTAAAACTACCAATCACCAAGGCTCTTGTGAAGAAATGCATTTTTTTTTCCTTTGGAGGTTTGAAATGAGCAAAACCTTCACTTAGGGCCTTTTCTCACTAGCTTTCCCCCGCGGTTTACACGGAAGCTAGCACCGGAGCTTCTGGTCAGTTTCCCACCACTTGCTCCATGCTCACAATTTCCTCCAGAGTATCACTGCACTGCTCCGGAGCTTCCCTGGAGCAAGAAAATCCTGCTGGAGCAGTGCAGTGATACTCTGGAGGAAATTGTGAGCATGGAGCAAGTGGTGGGAAACTGACCAGAAGCTCTGGTGCTAGCTTCCGTGTAAACCGTGGGGGAAAGCTAGTGAGAAAACGCCCTGAGTTTTAAAAGGTTTTTTTCTCTCTCTCTCTGCAGAGAACAGGCAGGAAGGGGGGAAGTCAGTTTAATTGCTTTTCAGCCTTACCTCAGCTCACCTTCATACAAATGCTAATAGGTCTAGACAATGGGATGGTCATGGCCCCCCACACACACACTTCTAGCAAGGAACAGAGACTTGGAGGTGTTAAATACTAGAGAGACTTCAGGAAGGAATTGCTGAAGAATCTCCAGGAAAAGCTTCTCTGATCTGGCCTGATCTGGTCGGGGGGGGGGGGGGGGAAGAGAGGTGATAAAACTCCTGGAAGCAAAGAGGAAGGGGTCTTTGATGCTGAGTCCATCAGAGCAGACAAAACCCTTAACTGAGGTCTGGAGGAGGCAGTCATTAGCCATGTGCTGGCCTGAAGAGCTGGAGGAAGCTGCAATGTAACGGCAACTCTGTAGAGATCTACAACATCCTAAGCTAAGGAGATTGTCCTATATTTTAACATTTGATAGGGCATGTATAGAGAGAGAGACAGAGGAATTGTGTTTTACCCATTTCTTTTTAATCCCTTGCTCACTCTGATGCTGTGCTAAAAGTATGCTTGTGAACATTTCTTTTTAATAAATACTTTATAACCTTTGATGCCAGTAGTGGCTCTCTGTACCACATAGACCTCCACCGTCTTTGACACACTATTTTAAAAAGAGTGCCAGGGAGAAGGCAGTCAGTTGGCAAGTGGCTATTCCTCCAGAGGTACACAAGGCAGTAAATGGCCCCCATGGTGACCAGGCAATGGACAGTGGGAGACACAGAGGCAAAGCCTCAGAACTTGGAAGGGAAGCCTGGAGTCCTGACACTCCCAGGGGGCAATTCCTACAAAGATCAGGTGGAGGTGGTGGTTACTGGAGAGAGAGAGAAAAGCCTCTCCGGGTGCTGGGAAAAACCTTGGAAGGCAGGGTGGAATAGGGCCTGAAGGCCAGAGTGGGCCTGTTCTGCCACAGTTGTTAATGAATATTTATTGGATTTTTTAAATTTTGGCAGGCTGGGTTCCATCCAGGATAAATTTCAAATGGCATTAATACACCTGAACAAAGTGTAATTTTTTTTGTCACTTGCCTGGATTATCAGGTTTCTTTTAGCCTTTAGGACATAATGGGTGCCCCTTTATTTTAAGCCTCAGTACCATAGTGCTTCATTAGAACATATACTGGCATGTCATAATTTAACCTGAGGTAGGATGTCAGGGCCCTTGTCAGATCTCAGAAGCTAAGCAGGATCAGCACTAACTAGTATTTGGATGGGAGACCTCCAAGGAATACCAGGATCATGCTGCAGAGGCAGGCAATGGCAAGCCACCTCTGAACGTCTCTTGCCTGGAAAAGCCTAAGGGGTTGCCATAAGTCAGCTGTGACTTGACAGAACTTTCCACCATCACTAGGGATGTCAGATCTCCCACTTCAGTTCAACCGTAGAGTTTGGGCTGAATGCTACAGTGTCATCAGAAATAAGATGGAGTCACTTCTGGTCATGCCTCAAGTGGGGTCATGCAGAGCCATTCTCAGTGGCAACAGACCATCTACACAGGATTTTCCTATGCACATTCCTCAGTCATCTGCTTGTTGCTACCATTTACCCTGCCATGTCACCAGAGGTCTTTTTGTTAGTTCTTTAAAAAAAACGGTAAATTACTATGGCTTTATGCTCCAGCAATATAGCAACTATGAATCTTTTTACCAAAAAGCCCTTGAGTAGCATGGCAGGGGAGGTGGCAGGTAGAAGGGAAAGATGGCATTAAAAGGGCATTGAAGTGGGGGAAAGTTAGAAATGCTCACCTATCCATCCACCCAGGGTGCTAACCTGCTTGGAAGGCAGCCTTTCCAGAAAGACTGTGGCAAAGCAGGGTTGGGAAAGACTGGAACAAAACAGGAGGAGGTCCTGGAAAGTGGATGGTCGGAGGGCGATGTCATATGAATGCTCCAAAAAACACTGTTCCAGTTTGAAAGTCAAGGCAGAACAAAACAGCTGTGTGGGTGTAGCCTCAGATGTACTAACCAGGTGGCATAAAACTGTGTCAGCAGAAGCAATACTGTGAGCCTAAGGAGCCATGAGAAGATAACAGAGGGCAGTGGCTGGGAGACTCTGGAACTGGAGAACCAAGTTGGAGGATTAGTCACTTGCCAAACCTTGGTTCCTGCTGCTATACTTTACTGTGAGGCCATAGGCTGTTACAACAATGTTGTGCAAACAGAATATGTACTGTTCATTTACAAAACATGCTGATATTCTGGATGATACTTCCCAAACGAAAAACAGAAACAAGTCCCTGTCAGCAGCTGACTTGAGCCCTAAAGGACAGGGCACAGAAGAGAAAAGAATAATCACATACAAAAAAACCCTGGTAGAATACTTCAGTGTCCTTTAAGAGATGTTTTGTCAATGCATACAAGTTTGTTCATTTGTAAATGTGAAAATATGACACCCACACACACACTAGTGTATCTGTTGTGACTGTGAATACAGCGTGGAATGTGGATTTGAGGGTTTTTTAAAGTACAGCACACCGCTGTGCTAGGGTTGCCAAGTCTGGGTGGGAAAATACCTGGAGACTTTGGGGGTGGATCCGGGAGAGGGTGGGGTTTGGGGAGGGGAGGGGCTTCAGCATGGTCCAATGCCTTAGAGTCCACCCTTCAAAGTAGCCAGTTTCTCCAGGGGAGCTGATCTCTGTCAGCTGGGGATCAGTTGTAAAAGCGGGGGATCCCCAGGCCCTACCTGGAAGCTGGCAACCCTATGCTGTGCCTTTTACAGATCTTTAGCTTCACTTAAAAAATTATTTGAAGATGGTACACTTTCTCTCTACTATCCTGGAATATATATTAGTGGATAATTTTGCACTCAACCCTGAGCTCCTTCAAGGAAAGGTGAGATAAAAATTTAGTAGATCTCCCCAATTTTTTTAAAAAAAAACACAGGAAATTGAGATTTGATTGTCTCCCTATTTCTCAGCCCACAGCTACTCTAAAATTCATCACAAGGGAGACATTGGGGGGGGGGGCAAAAGTAGACAGGTGTGAGCAGGGAGAGAATCTATATATCTAATAGCAAACTCTGGCTCCCACCTGCAGATATCTAAATCTGCAGATCAAGGCCATGCTTACACTAAACATATTTTTCTAAGTACTTGGAGGACGTAAATCTGAAATGTTTTTTTAAAAATCTGAAACATTTAAAAAAAAACCACTGGGAGGATCTAAATTTCCCCCCAATTTATTTGTACAGCTGGCAGAGGCTGCTGCAGGCACTCGCTTCAGACCCAGCCAGGGCAGTGGTGAACACTGGGAGCCTCCCTGGGCCTGCTTGTGTTGGGAGAGGACACAGGGAACCTCTCCAGGTGGAGTTGTGGTGGCAGACAACGGCCAGGAGGCTCTCTGGGCCCAGCCACAGTGGTGCCAGTGTCCAGGAGGCCATTTGGGCTCTGCTGCAGTGGCACTGGCAACCAGGAGGCTCTCCAAGCCCAGATTAGCTCCAGACTCTGTTACCACTGTAGCCAGGCCTGAGGCCTGGTGCCAAGCCTGGCTCAGTGATAGGGAAGTCGCTTTGGGCCTGGAGTAGCTTCCTGATGCCCCTAGGGCTGCCAAGTCAGCCCGGGGGATGGGGGATCCCCCGCTACAGGGGTTCCCAATCCGCCGGCCAGCATTGGGCCAGTGGGGGAAACCCCACCCCCGAAGTCGTCCAGCCTGGACGACTTCCCCCACGTAATGATGTCACCCGGAAGAGACGCCATCACATTGGGGGCATTGCCAGGGCGATGCTCTGGCAACGCCCCCAACGTGCTGACATCACTTCCGGTGACGTCACCCGGCGCGCATGCAAAGCGCATGCGCCAGGGAAGCTCCCGGCCGGCAGAGGACTCCCCCCTGCCGGTAAGTTCAACAGACTAGATGCCGCAGATAATGCGGCCAGCAAGGCAAGGATGGGGGAAATGTGAGAAGGGGGAGGGTTAGAAAGAGGGGGCGAAATAAAGGGGGTAGGTTGGCAGAGAAGGGGAGGAGGAGATTGATGGAAAACAAGTTTGGGCAAAAGAGAGAGGGGGTAGATTGACAGATAAGCGGAGGAGGAGAAAGAGGGAGAAGAAATAGATAAGGGGATAGGTTGATAAGGGCAGG
This sequence comes from Lepidodactylus listeri, assembly GCA_029233225.1. Taxonomy (NCBI): domain Eukaryota; kingdom Metazoa; phylum Chordata; class Lepidosauria; order Squamata; family Gekkonidae; genus Lepidodactylus; species Lepidodactylus listeri. The sequence continues at coordinate 37,824,362 of JARCFY010000008.1, read as the reverse complement.
AAGAGCCTGATGGAGAATAGGTGGGGAGCAAAAGAGAGAGATAATGGGAAGGGGAGAAAGAGGTGGAATAGTCGGAGAGGAGGGGAGAAATAAAGAGGAGGTAGGTTGACAGAGAAGGGGAGGGGGAAGAAAGAGGGGGAAGTTCATTAGGGAAGGGGGAAGAGGGAAGGAAGCAAAGGGGGGAAAGGAAGCACTCTCCTTACAGGTTTTGAGCAGGCCCCATTTGTATGTTCTTAACTGAGTTATACATACTTAGGTTTCATTTTGCTAAGGGATGGGGGCACCAAAGAAGATATACTGTTGATCCTGAGATGACTGTAGTTTGCTATAAAGGGTATCAATGTAGAGAACTTCAAGTACTTGAAGGGCTGTCATATAGAGGATGGTACGGAGTTGTTTTCTGTTATTCCTGAAGGTCGGACCAGAACCAATGGGTTGAAATTAAATCAGAAGAGTTTTCAGCTAAACATTAGGAAGACCTTCCAGATAGTGCCATTCCTCAGTGGAACAGGCTTCCTCGGGAGGTGGTAGGCTCTCCTTCTTTGGAGGTTTTCAAACAGAGGCTAGATGGCCATCTGACAGCAATGCTGATTGTGTGTGAACTTAGGCATATCATGAGAGGGAGGGCAAGAAGGGTTGCCTCAGTGCTTAGTTCTCATGGCCCTTTCTTACACACCCAGGGAAATGCTGGTTTCCACTTTGGGGTCAGGGAGCAATTGTTCTCCAGGCCAGTCTGACCAGGGATCCTGGAGGTTTTTTGTCATCTTCTGAGGGTGGAACAGTGGTCACTGCGGGTGTGGAGGGGGAGATATTTGTGGATTTCCTGCATTGTGCAGGGGGTTGGACTAGATGACTTTGGAGTTCCTTTCCAACTCTTCTATGGTTCTATGATTCTATTAATGCAACCCATTTGCTGTTGTTTGGAAAGATGCCAAGTCATTTGCAAGGCATTTATTACAGTCAAGGATAAGTCACATGACCTTTCTTTTTTACTTGGGTGAAGCCACCACAAGTTGCCTGTTTTGGCATGGTGACTGGCCTTGTCAGTTCACCTTGAGGTTGTGTCTCACACCACACTCCAGAAAAGGAGACTGAGACAGGAGGTAGCATCGGGACCATCACACATAGAGGAACTTACCAGGTACAGTAGTACAAATCTGGAAATGCTACTCTGCAAGACTTCCATGTAAAAAAGTTGCCAATAGTGTTGGTTTGAGCTGAAGTATCTTGGTAGCACTGGAGAACAGTCATGCGTGTCTGTGTGGCCTCCTCAACTCACATATGGTGTACCTGAAACCTGCTAATGTTTTCTTTTCTCTTGCCCTTCGTTCACAGGTCTGAGTAATATAATTGGCATCATTGTGTACATATCAGCCAATGCTGGAGACCCTTCGAAAAGCGACTCCAAGAAGAACAGTTATTCTTATGGCTGGTCCTTCTACTTCGGGGCCCTGTCCTTCATTATAGCCGAGATGGTGGGAGTGCTGGCCGTACACATGTTTATTGACAGGCACAAACAGCTGCGTGCCAGTGCTCATGCCACGGACTACCTCCAGTCCTCTGCCATCACCCGCATACCCAGCTACCGCTACCGCTATCAGAGACGCAGTCGCTCCAGTTCCCGTTCCACCGAGCCTTCACACTCCAGGGATGCCTCTCCTGTCGGGATCAAAGGGTTCAACACCCTCCCATCAACGGAGATCTCGATGTATACCTTGACCAGGGACCCCCTGAAGGCTGCCACCACTCCCACCGCCACCTACAATTCAGACAGGGATAACAGCTTCCTCCAGGTTCACAATTGTATCCAGAAAGAAAACAAGGACTCTATCCACACTAACACAGCCAACCGCCGGACCACCCCCGTATGAAGCCATCAAGAGGGGCTGAAAATGGGGGCAGGGAAGGTGGGAGTGGGCATTGGGTGCAAGATGGGAGGGAGCAGTAGGGGCGGGCAGGGGGAGGGAGAGGAGAAAGCAACCATGGGGAAACCTTCCAAAAGCAAAAAAAAAAGAAAAGAACAAACTTAAGTGAAACATCTGAAAAGAAACAACAAAAAGCTTAAAAAAAGGAAAAACAAAAAACTTCAAAAAAATCAAGAGAAAGAAATATAAAAAATAGAAAATAAATTTAAAAGAAAATGCATGATTTCCCATGTACCATTATTTTAACATTTAATAAAAACAGATTTAAAAAAGGAACCGAGAAATAACAAAAAAAAAATTAAAATACCAAGCGGGAAGAGGAGGCAGCTCTTTGGATCTTTTTGTTTCTTTTATTCTTTAATTTTACATTTTCTTTTCACTTTTAACCCACTGTGGACTTGCAGATTCCTAAGGATCTCCAGGGGCAGGCGGTAGGGAAATGCAGTGATTTGGGTGTCGCGACGGATGCCTGTTTGCACATGTATGGTGGCCTGCCTAAATGTACCGAACCCTCTGGAGTGACTAATAATTCAACATGATCTTGTTGGTCCACAGGGCTTAACAGTGACTCTCCTGTCCTTGGGGATTCCAGGGATTAATGCTGATTCACTGATCTCCAGGTCTCAGGAAGCTGAGGCTGACCCGCTCAGCCCGGCTAGCCTGTGATTACCCTGGTGTTAAGTTACATTGCAAAAAAAAACAAAAACAAAAAAAGCTTCATAAAAAGAGTGGCAATTTTTTAATAAAAGAAAACCAACTATAAATAAATGTAAATATAATAAGTGGATTTACTTGCAAGAAAGCCAGATAGTATTTTTCTTTTTATTTTCTTTTTTTTCTCAGCTTGAAAAAAACTGTGAAAACTAATATCTTAGGGGTTGAGAGGCTTCTAAAGAGAAAATGGAAACTAAGTCCATTTAACAAAAATACACATAAAAATACCCAGAACTTGGTCAGCTGGTTGGAGTGGCTAGCATTCCCCAACGGCCATGAAAACCGGGGAGCGGGGGTGGGGACAAATACCTCTTCCTAGGAAGAGGGTGATGCTGCTATCGCTGGGGTTGGGACACTGGACGTAGACTAGGTGGTAACATGGAGACCTGTGCTCACATTCACTCCCAGGCAAGCTACTCTGCTGTTCCCTTGCTCTCTATTCCAGGCTTGAAAAGAAGATCACATTCTAGGTGACTGCTGCTTGCTCAGAGATGTCAGCTTCTTGACACTGCTACCTTTTCCAGATTCATGGCTAGGTTTTGCCAGATTCACCCACAAATTCGAAAGCACTGTGGAATTTTGTACTCACACAGTGTTGCACAGGTAGCAACACAGGTTAAACAAGACTCTGTGAGAGTGCAAAGCCCCATGGGAAATGCTTTTCCCTCAGCCAGCATCATGTATAGCCTCACACACATACACAAGCCCTGCACCTGTACCAAAACATGGTCCCAGTACCCTATATATCCCTTAACATTGCCCATCTCTGCCACAGGAAGTTTACCAGAAGGAACTACAGGTGGGAGCCCTCGGGGAAGCAACTGTGTGAAAGAGTGAGGTGGTTGTAATAAAGGGAAAGAAGAGGGACCCATGCGTCTTGTCTTCCATGGGCCCAGAGTTTCCCCCAATGGCCTATTGATCCTCCGCTGGCTGACTATGCCTGCTGTTATATATGGACATTAAAAGTAGGTGTATATACCACAGGCCCATAGCTAGGCCTTGCCAACCCCTTAACTGAAAGGGGCTCCTGTGCCTTTACTAGCTGAGTATTAAGCAGGGATTTGGCATGTGTTGCTTCTCCCATTCTTGGGGCCTCCTTCAGGTGGAGGCATGCCCTAGTTGCTGTTTAGCACTCGTCAAGAGAGGAGACAACATGTAGGGTATAGGAGATCGGCTTCCCATCCCTGCTTTGCTGATAGGCCTGATCCAAATTCTCCTCTTGCTCATCCGGGGGGTAACCTTCTGCTCTCATTCTGGAGTGAGGGCCTAAGTGCTGCAAGGCTGTGGAGAGTTCAGCCCTGAGATCCAATTCTCTTCCCTCACTACTTGGATCAGAGGCGTATGCTGCTGATTCAACAGCAGTTACTCTTGGTTTACCTCAGCAAAAAAGGAGTCACACTCATACATACACAGATGATGTTTCTGTCTTTCCCAGCCCATCTCCTCACAGGTTTTGATCACCGCATACATCCAGATCATCACTGTGCGCGTGAGGAACATTGGGTGCCATCGCTTTTTGCGAGAGGGCAACAAGAGCCTCCTTGAATTCAATTCCCTCTGTAATGCTACTACTGGGGGATGGAGAAAACAGGCTCTGACATAATAGTGGAAGAACAAGCAAGGCAGACTGGCTTCCCAGGACAGGGTAGGGGAGTAGCATGTTGAAAACTGAGCCAGTGGCAGAATGAATTCTTCCCATGGATCAGTACTGGCTAAAGAGCATAGATACGGCTTGGGTGACATTAGTACCCCACATGCTAGTGAATGTCTAGAACTCCTGCTGAATCCCAAAACCTCAGCCTGCAAGTCTGTAAAATAAAAAAGGGCAGAAGGCATTAAATATCCAGCCCCCCAGAAATGAGTCAAAACTGGGTTCCTATACTCCAGCATAGACAGAGGATGGTATTTTGGTGGAAATTCCAAAGCTGCTTATGAGAACTTGATGCCTGTAGAGTTCTCCTGATTGTGTAAAGACGAATGAGCTCTTATGTGTGTGAGTGAACGTGTGCGTGTGAGAGAGAACGAGAGGAAGAGAGGGGGGAGAAGAGTGAGGACTAGGACTGGTGGGGAAATTTTTTCCAAGGATACTGCTTATGTTCAGCTCAAACCAGTTCAAGAAACAAACCTCCATTTTCTTTATTTTGTGTTTTTTTTCAGACTGTTAAAAAGAAAAATTTTAAAAAGAAGAAAATAACAAAAAAAATCCTGGTACATGAAATAAAGATTTTTTAATATAACTTTGTTCTTGTTTATGTGGGTTTGTTTGGAAGGTTGAGCATATTTTTGGTCCTTCTTGGGGAAATCCCTGAGAAAGTGGCTCAGCTTAGAAGTGAAAGGAAGCCATTTTGTCATGATTTAAGATCTTAGTAGCAAGAATTCCAGCTTTGCTCTCGTACAAAGAATGCAGGGGGAAAAGTCATGCAATCAATTTGGGGGGGCAGCAAAGAGAGATGGATGTTGCCATTTTGCATCTCAAGTAAATGTCATGTGCTAGAATGATTTGTTTTTCTCTGGCAGGTAGTATAAGGTGGATATTTTCAAATTTCCACGGAAACATATTCACAGTTTTTGCTTGATTAGATAAATATTGTACTTAGCATTGATTCTGAATGATCCCTGAAACTAGGGGTTGAAATTGCTCCTTTGAAGTAAACTCTTCATGTGCATAATGGCTCGCTAAGGCCTCAGGCCTGCTTCTGTAGTATTTCTGTTTTTAGTGTGTAACATTAGTGCACAACCTGTTCATTATGTCTACTCTTGTGTGTGCTCATGCTTCCATCGCTGAGAGGCAAATTGAACCAGCCCTCCTATATCCAAGGCTAACGCCAAGGCTGCGGTCACACTAGGGTTGCCAGGCCCTTACCTACTGCGGGCAGGGAGACGGAGGCGCCCTTCCTGGATGTCCTGGCATGCGCACTTTGCGCGCGCACTGCAATGGCATCACCCAAAAGTGACGGCATCGCGCTAGGCACAGCACTGGGGGGGAACTCTAGCATTCGGTCAAAAGCTCTATGGTACCATGGAGTTTTTTTTTACCAAATGCTAGAGTGCCCCCCCCAGCAATGTGCCTGACATGATGATGTCACCTCTGGGTGATGTCCAGTGCTCATTTTGTAGCAGGAGCTCCTCTGCATATTAGGCCACACACCCCTGGTGTAACCAATCCTCCAAGAGCTTACAGTAGCCCCTGTAAGAAGAGCTCTGTAAGCTCTTGGAGGATTGGCTACATTAGAGGGGTGTGGCCTAATATGCAAAGGAGCTCCTGCTACAAAATGAGCCCTGGTGATGTCATTGCACCAAGCACGCCAGGTGCAGGGGTGCTCTTCGGTGGCAAGGCTCCCCCATCAGCAGCTGGCCAGTGGGTGGATCAGAGGGCTGGAAATTGGGGGGGAAACCCCCCATTGGGGGATGGCAACCCTAGGTCACACTAAATAATCCACTTTCAATTTACTTTCAATGCACTTTCGTTCCAACTAAATTTTGCCAGTTCACACAGAAAAATCCATTTGGAAAGTGCACTGAAAGTGGATTATTTAGTGTGGATTATTTAGTGTGTCTGACCACAGCCCAAGTTTACTAGATAGTATTGGTTCCTCACATAGGTTTGCTTGAAATATGTGCTTTCCAGATAATATATTAGTACTTCGTGGAGTTGAGGTGTTCGGGACCTCAACTTTTATACTAGTGATGTTCCATCCTATAGTGTATTTAAGAACGGGGGGGGGGGGGGGGGGGATTAGATGAAAACTGGGTAGAGCGTGCATTTTCAGGCACGTGTGTGAAGTGATTTAAAACTCAAGATAGGTTTTATCATTTTAAAAGTACTACTTTAAACAGAAACCACAGTCCTAATTCAAATCCTAAATTTTCTAGTCCTAGTCTTGAATGAACCTATAATGATGCTTCCTGTAGTTTAGAAACCCAGCAAACACACTTGTTTGGTAAATATTGGTTATCAAAGCAGATTTGATAATTCCTCCGGATGCCCTGTCCCCCAGGAGCAGCTTTTCATGGAAATCAGTAGGGTGCAGCATGAGGAGGGATGCAGCAAAGATCCATTCTGCCTTTGCAGAATTTAGTCTGGATCAAATGCATTATTTGTAAAATTGTGTTTTAAAAATTATGTCAGTACCAACGTTCTTGCTGCTATGCAAAAAAGAGAGGTGTCATTGTTCCTGGCCAGTGGACCTAGTAGTAGAGCTACTAACTCTATACACTGGCTTGGTGGGGGCTCCCTTATGGCAAAGCAATTCAGAAGGGCTTTTTGTAGTCACTTATATACCACTGTTCTACTAATGGTCATGGACCAAGCCTTGTTCTGGAAGTCTTAGTAAGACCTCTAAACACACATCTGGTTTCAGGATTTGTACCAGCAGTTCTAACATTTGTTCTATTACTGCCCACCAAGTATGCAACATAATCTTTGATGCCTCCCCCAGCCACAAGTTCTAAAAAAGGAGATTAAGGCTGCAGTCACACGTGCCAGATGAAATGGAGGGGAAGCAAGGCTATTTCCTCCGGAGGAATTTGACATGCAGTTGCGAGATCACACATCCCTTTGTGCTGTGGGCTCAGCCCATCACTGTGTGATCAGACGCAACTGTGGGTTAGTCATTTGTTTATTTTGCCATTTGTTTCCCATGCGCATAAATGAGGAATCACACCTCCGCACTGAGGGCTCCCTATGGAGTATGTGATTATGTGCATACTGGGGGGGGGGGGGGGGGGACGGCACCAAGTCGGGTGGAATGATCAGACTATCCCGATGGCATGAAAGCATGCTTGCACAATCAGTCAGGGGAAAATCTGTCTGTGGCCCATCGCAACTCATTAGAGCCAAACTTTCCCTGGTGTCTTTTAACTCCACTTCTGTGGCAGAGCAGCATGGGTTGCTGATGACTGTGGGATGTTTCCCAGCTGTTGCTGTCTGATCATGCCCTTTAGATCTGTCAGGCATTCGCAGCTATGTCGGATCTAAAGGCACATATGACCGCAGCCAAAAAGAACTTTCCAGACAAGGCACACAATCTCTGCACACAGGCCAGAGATTTCAGGTACTCCTGTGCTTGATGGCCATCAGACAGATCCTTAATAGTATGTTTGATTTTTATTCGTGTTGTACAACTTTTTCATGAGCCTGGGGGAGAAATCTAGGATGTGGGATTTTATCGTCAGGGCAGGTAAGAAGTATAAAACAATTCTCCTCTGCAGGCTGACTGTCAGAAGCCATTGCAAGCAGTGAAGAGGGGCTGCCTAAAGCTCCTGTTTGCCCTCAAAATTTCTGAATACCCTGCATTTGTAGATTGCCCACCTGTTTTAAAAAAAATCACTGATCTATACACACGCACACACACAGAGTCGCTCACAAATCTGTGGTGCAAGTGGCTCTCTGCCACAAAGGAAACCAGGAAAAGCAACTTGTGCTCTCTCCCTCCTTCCCCAAGAGTATGTCTGCATACATACACGTTGTAAAATAGGGACATCAACAGTGAAAAACAAAATTTAATGAAAGAGTAGGAAATGGTTGGAGAAAATGGTCAGTCAGTGTGGTGTATTGGAACATTTTTACTGAGATCTGGGAGAAGCACGTTCGCATCCCCACTCTGCCATGAAAGCTTGCTGGGTGACCTTAGGCCAGTCACATACACTGTCACTACCTCACAGGGCTGTTGTGAGGAAAAATGGAAAGAGATGAAATGGAAAAGAGGAGAACAATATACACCATTTTGGGTTCCCACTGGGAAGAAATGTGGGATATAAATGAAATAAATAAATAATGATAACTCATAGCAGACCGATTAGGGAAGCAACCAGGAAAGGTTTTGTGGAAGATAGAAATGTGCGGGAAGAGAAAGATAGCTGAGCTGATATTTGGAGTTGGCAGCCAACTCTCAAAATGTTATTCATGAGTTGTTATTTCACACAAAAGGTGATGTCTTGGTAGACAGAAGTATCTAGCCTGCGCAGAAAATAGCTATAATCTAAGAGATTAGATGAGAAAAATATGAGATCCCATGTGAAGCACTGACTAGTGTGCAGGGCTTGGAGATGTTCTTTCTCAACCTACCCAACCTCACAGAAGTGTTGAGAACATAAAATCCCATGATGCTTTGGGCTTAAGCTGAAAGATATAAACTCCCAAGTCTTGCCTCAGAACTAAAGACTGACCCCTGGGCCATGCCCTAAAATTTGAGAGGGGCCATCGTTCAGTGGCAGTGCACCTTCTACTTGCAGAAGGTCTCTGGCATCTCCAGTTAAAGGACCTCACAGAGCAGTTGCTGTGGCTTAGCTTCCAAATGGTCTCAGTTTAGCCTGAAGCTCTGTGGGTCTTGCACTTTTGCTTTGATTTTTCTCCATCTTTTTTTTCATACCACCCATAGTTTTGAAGGTGAAGTGCAGTTGCTGGAACATGCAAGATTTTATGAGCTTCTGAACTTTCCTTCCACATCCACCCACTTCCCTTTCACCTCTTTCACCTTGTTGTGTTTGTTACTGCTGCCATTATTGCTGGCAGTATTGCTTTTTTGTTTGGTTTTGTTTGAAATGCATGTTTATATTGATAGGGTGATGTACTCAACAATATGTGTTTTTTAAAAGCACCATTTAAATAGCAATATATTACTATAAGCTGTGCACTGTTCTGTGTCCTCCCACCCCTAATCTTGGGGAGTGCCTCTTTGCTTCTGGAGCCTGGAGAGCTGCCGCTAACCAGAACAAATGCCAACGCCTACATAAAACAACCGTCTGATTCAGTGTGGTTTATCATTTATTTATTTCATTGGCACCCCATTCTCCTCCCCAATGGGGACCCAAAATGGATTATAACATTCTCCCCTTCCCCATTTTATCCTCGCAACATCCCTCTGAGGTAGGTTAGGCTGAGAGTGTGTGACTGGGCCAAGGTCATGCAGCAAGCATCTGTGACAATGTGGGGATCCAAACCTGGGTCTCCCAGACCCTAGTCTGAGACTCTAACCCAGGGGTCCATCATCATCATCATCATCATTATCTGGATCGCCCAGTCCCTGAGGTATGTGTGTGTGCCATAGTGCTCTTTACCACCTTTCCTTAGGGCTGCCAGGTCCCCTGGGGAGGCAGGGGTTTGCCCACTCAAAGGGCCCCTGACCCACCGGCTTGCATCTGGCCAACGGGGGGAACCCCACCCCCAAAGTGCCCGGATTGGGCCAATGTGCCCGGCACGATTACATCACTCGGAGGTGACATCATCACACTGGGCATGTCCCTGGGGGACGCTCTAGCATTCAGCCTGAAAACTCTATGGTATCATAGAGTTTTCAAGCTGAATACCAGGGTGTCCACCAACGGTGTGCCAAGCATGATGATGTCACTTCCGGACCAGGACCTACTCCCTCCCACTGCATAAAGTAAGGGACCTGGCAACTCTACCTTTCCTGATGCTCACCAAGTGTTTTTAGTAAGTGGGGCTTTTGCCTTGCAAGGCTTCTGACTGACCATTGAAGATCTGATTGGCTATGTAAATTTTTGAAAACATTGCTTTGACAGTAGCTGTCACCATAGCACAAGGATCTTCATTGTGTGACTGAATGTAAGGTATGGCAGACATTTTGTCAGAATTCCAAAGACGCCTGCTGCTCTGCCACTATACCATGCTGGAATGACATTAACTCAAAGTTGGGCCTCTCTTCACTCAGGTTGTTCTTGGTTCTCCCTTCAAACCACACAATGCCTGACAATTTTTTGTTTTCTTTTGTGTCCTTGCATTTTTTGGGCAGGAAGTACAAATTTTGTAGTCCTGTAGGCAAAGGAATTTCTCAGCGTTACTGTGATATCAGCATCAAAAGTTTAAGAAGCAAGAACCATGTTTGGTGCAGGGCCAGCGTCAGCATAACTTCCAGTGGTGCAGCTGCCCAGGACTCACTTGTAAGCGTTCCACCACCCATGATCCCAGCTGCACACTCTCCCCAGTAAAGTCAGGGAAGGGGCTGCAGGCAGTGCAGATGGCTGTGAGCATGCACATATGGAAGACTTGCAACCAGGGCAAGTGAAAGGTGCACAGGCAGGTACTGAGACACATGTGTGAGTGGACAGAACTCTCTGTCCAGCCTCCCCCCCCCCCAAAAAAATCTGGAACTGAGGGTGGAGTAAAGAGATTTGTGTTCAACCTTCTCATCCTTTCATGGCTAAACTACTTGTAATGGTAGCAGCCCGGTATCTTTAACTGTAAGTCTGCTCCAATAATGTGAAATGGGAGGTGGGATATATTGGAAGTTCCAGATGCAATGTCCCCTGTCTCAGACTTCTAGACTGAGTGGCAAAGAGAGACTAGATAGCTAGATAGGCACACTGACCTTTCTTCCTGTCTTTACTGTTCTGCCAGTGTCCCCCTTGAAATGCAGATTGTGTTCTCAGGGCCCATTTCCTCTTCCTTCTTCTCTTTGATGAAGACAAGCTGCCTTCCTGCATGCACAAAGAGAGGGACCTGAGGTCCTCTCTTGGCACTATGAAGCAGATGGGCCTCTTGTCATCTGCTTCCATCCTTTAGCTAGTAAGTTACTAATCTATCATATCTGTGCTCTTTCCTATCCAAAGTGTACATCTCAAATAGAAAGAAAAGTATTTCTTTTCTAAACTTGCAACGTGGTTCTGTGTAGCTTTGTAAGCTAAATAACCTGGTAATGTAATGCTGCTGCATTTTTAGCTTTATTTAAGCACTCTGCTAGCTAATGGTGACTGGACTAACCACACCAGTTAACCTCAATAGGTTATGGGCCCAGCACAGATACGATGCAATTTGAATTGGAAAGGAGATTGCTGAAACTTGCTCCCAGTCTAGGGTTGCCAGATTCCCCTTGACCATCAGTGGAGGGGGGTAAGGGTTGCCAGATCCAGGTTGAAAAACGCCTAGAGACTTGGAGATGGAGCCTGGGGAGGACAGGGACCTCACTGGGGTATAATGCCATAGAGTCCACCCTCTAAAGCATCGATTGTGTTCAAGGGAACTGATTTCTGTTGTCTTGAGATAAGTGGTAACTCCAGAGGATCCCCAAGTTCCACCTGAAAACTGGCATCACTACCCCAGTCTGCATCCCAAGTTTTTGCCCACTTTCTGGCTTTCAACTACATCAACGAGCATCAAGCTCAGCTAACCGGAAAAAAACGCAACTTTTTTTTCTCAACAGATGTTATGTGAGGAAGAGTGACAGGCAGGTAGAAATCTTTTGACTGCATGCTCTTTCATGTTTTATAATTTGTACCACCCACCCATTTTCTTAATGTGTTTAAAGGCATGGATCTGCTCTGCTGTCCTGGGTTTGTAGGGGGAAAAATCTGATTTCTTTTAAAAGGAGAGGGTGAGAGAAAATTTTAAGGAAAAGCCCTAAGGGAAAGTTTTTAAAAGGTGAGATCTCACAAGATTACCTCACATTATCTTGGCAGCCATTTTGGATTGCCTAAGTAACTGTGGCTGCATAGATAATTAAAAATGACTGTCTCACTTCAAGAACTGAAGGTGAGTTGAAGGGGAAAAGAGTCGTCAACAGGGAGGAAAGACAAAGTGAAAGCAGGCAGAGCTATAGTGGTAAGAGGGAGGAAAGAAATGGAACAAAAGGTGAGGAAATGTGGGCTAGAGGGACGGAAGGAAACAGAAAAGGGAGCAGCTGCAGGGGCTGTGAGAAAGAAAAGAATGAAAAGAATGCAGGCGAGGAAGACTCACTTGAGTGTGAGTCCTTATGGATTCCCTGCTTGCCCTTTCATATCACAAATGCTATGAAATTTTGAAATTGTAATTGTTCTTTGACTAGAATCAGGGAATAATACAGAAGGTAAATTTCCCTGATGAGATTTCTGGAACTGGATAAAAGACGTTCTCTAGCTAAGATTCTAAACAGTAGTACTAAACAGGTTTTTGGGGTAGTAAAAGGAACAGATCCTGGAATCAACAGATAACACGTGATAATTCTGATATAGTAAGTATGTTTTTTATTATTAGGGCTGCAAGCATTAACCAATTAACAGCCTTCCAAATTATGACAGAAAGGAGTACTCTCTGAGTATTCAGGGGTTATTTTTGAAGGGTCATCTCAGATCTGATGTCCCCGCCCCCCAGCAATCTAAACTGCCACAAGCCATTGGTCCCCTATGCCCCTCCTGCACACAATTGGGCAACAAAACAGGGAGGCATTAAATGCTGGTTAGTGTTGAACTAGGACCTGGGACAACTGGGTTTAAATCCCCTACTCTGCCATGGAAGCCTGCCAGGTGACCTGGGGCCCATCACAGTCTCTTAGCTTAACCTACCCTCATAAGGTTGCTGTTTGAGGATAAAGTGTGGGGGGCGGTGTCACTGGGTCACCAACCAGGGAGACAAGCAGGATATAAAGATAGATAGATGGTAGGCAGGCAGGCAAACAGATATATAACAGTGGTTCAGAACTCTCTTGAATGCTGGCACCATTGCCTGTCCTCACCTTCCCTCCTGTGGCTGGTCAGGAAAACTTGATATTTACCTGTCCCGTTGACAAAACGTCACATGGACATTTTTAATTAGGCTGAATTGCAAAAATTCTGCTGATTTCCTTGGGACCAAGCAGCTCTAAACTTCTGGACTAGTCAGCTCGAAGGTATGTTCTTCCTCAATAATTATGCACATTTATGCAAGTTTATGCCATGCACATATAAGAAGTTTATTAATTAATTGACAGACTCACCCACTTAATCAATTAAGATTTCTTTAAAAGGTGACAGCCTTATTTTTTATGGATAACTTTTCCAATGGAATGTCAACTCACAAATTTGTACAGGTACCAATAGTATACACATGTATATTCAAGGATGCACTGAGCTCTCTCATAATCAGAAATATTTAAGTGGATCAAGTAATTATCAGAATAGCTCTACTTAACAGTGTACAGCAACAGATGTGGCTTCTAGGAACATATATGATTTTTTATTCAGAGTCCACTTCCAGCTATTCTGGCATTGTATTCGCATACTATCATTTTCTTCCATGCAGATGAAAAACGTACATGATAATAGAGCAACTAGATGAAACAAAAGAAAGAGGTAAAATGACTCATGCTTTTGTCTGAGTTGGGAATAAAATATAATAAGCAGTGGGTGTGTAGATGGATAATAACTAATCAAAGTCCAACCATAATCACAACATGTTCTTTAACCGAGCTGATACAACTGATCAGGGCTTTTTTCCCTTTTCTTTTTAAAGAGGTGCCGAAACTCTCAAGAGGGAAATTAAGTTTTCAATCTGTATACTGAAAACCTATGAACTTTTAAACATTTTTTAAAGAATTTTTTCAAAGAGGTTCCGGAACTCTGTTCTGGCACACTCCCTCAGAAAAAAAAAGCCCTATAACCAATGCTTCCTCTAAGCTGTGGAGTCTTGTGAGCAAAAATTCTACTTTGTGAGCTACTGGCATCAAAGTTGTGAGTGAGCAATTTGGCTACTGCATCAATCAGTTTGCTCTAGAGCCATCCTTCCTGAGCTAAGACAAAAAATGTGTGAGCCGGAGGCTAAAAAACTGAGCTAGCTCACACTAACTCAGCTTAGAGGGAACATTGCCTGTAACTAATACAATGTTGCTGGAATAAGTAACAACACTGGGCAACAGTTGTAAGCAAGGCTTTTTTCTTGTAGAAAAAGAAGAGGAAGAGATTGGATTTATATCCCGCCCTTCACTCACTTGGAGTCTCAGAGCGGCTTACAAACTCCTTTCCCTTACCCTCCCCACAACAGACACCCTGTGAGGGAGGTGGGGCTGAGAGAGCTCTGAGACAACTGTCCTTGAGAGAACAACTGGTACAGAGCTATGGCTTGCCCAAGGTCATCCAGCAGGTGCAAGTGGAGGAGTGGGGAATCAAACCCGGTTCTCCCAGATTAGAGTCTGCGCACTTAACCACTACACCAAACTGGCTCTCCCAGCAGGAACTAATTAGCATAATGGGCCACACCCAACAGCAGAAACTCATTAGCATATTAGGCCACACCCCCGACAGCACAGCCCCTTTCCAGGATTGGCTTCCCCAGGTGCCCCACAGCTTGCGGGCACATGAGGAACCCAAGGAGGGGAGGCAGTTCAAACTGCCTTCCCTCCCTGGATCAGCTTGGCTTTCCCAGGTGCCTCACGGCTTGCGAGGCACCTGGGGAACCCAAGTGGGGGGACAGAGGCTGTAGGCATGGCCAACTCGGAAGCCAGCCGGAACTCCGTTCCTGTGCGTTCCTGCCCAAAAATAGCCCTGGTAAGCATTTCAGTCTGACTGTTATTCTGGTTTCAGTTATGTGGGCAGTGGGATGAACACTAAGGAGAGCGACCCATCAGATATGTGGTGGACAGAATGTCAGTCAACTGAATAATTGAACAGGCTCATCCCAACTGTTATTTCTGTGTGCACAGTTTTTTTGCCAAACACTGTACCATCTCAGTAGCTTTGGGAAGACTTCCTTGGTTCTATATAACATGGAAGCTGTTTGTATGAGCCAGTCCATTATCTCAGGTTAAACCTATGATGCATGGAGGTAAATGATTTGCTCATACCTACTGACATCAGTCAGAGCTACACATGGGAGGGGGAAAAGAATCAGTGACTCAATATGTAGCATTTCTGCTCTGCAGAGGAAAGGCTTGTATCTGTAGGCAGGCCCATCAGCAAAGTGGATTTAGGCAGAGGCTCATCCTACATTCCCTACTCTGTATGACAGACATCAGGGAATTTCACACTACACCTTTAAAAACATTACTGAACCGGCTTGCAATAAACCGGTACAGTGACGGCCATTTCAGACAGCCCTTCCCCTACCGTTTTGGAGCTGTCTTCGAAGTGGTTTGCCATTTCAGCCTGCCGCTTTCTTTTTGTGCCTCTTTTCGCCCACGTGGGCGATCTCCATCATTTTTTTTTAAAAAAGCCAATTTAGAGCGCTATAACGCTATAACAAGACACCAAAACAGCATCATAGTGACCCCATTGGAATGCCTGGGCTCCAGTTGGCTCTCAGTGGAGCTCAGGTATTCCAATAAGGTCACTATGACACTATAGTGTTATAGCGCTCTAAATCGGCTCTTTAAAAAAAATGACGGAGATCACCCGCACAGGCGAAAAGAGGCACAAAAACACTTGTCATTAGAGGAAGTGCTTCGGGGGCATTTCACATAGCACCCCATAGCGCTTCAGGATCAGTTCAAGAACTGAAGAACGCTTGGGAGGAGGTTTCCAAGTAAACTGTCTCAGGAACGCTTCCCCAACGGGAGAGGCATGTTTCTGTGTGAAAGGGCCAATATGTTCCGTTAAAGAACTGATACTAATACGGTTCTGTGTGAAATGCCTGACAGAAACTGTTACTGAGGAGTTCCTGAAATGGAACATATTGGCTATGTGAAATTTCTCATCGTGACTACTACCTTGCAGGGGGGAGAGGCAAATGCTTTGCTTGTACTTGATGGGGAAAAAGCAGGGTTGTTCAGTCAGCAGGGAAGAAAGCGGCAACAGGTAAGACTCCCTCCCTGACAATAGTAACAGTAAACACAAGCCTGGTAAATTGTAAGCAATCAGTGATAGTTGTTAGGTGTAGGTGTTACCGCAGTTTGTGGGTTCCATGGGGCAGAACTTGGAATGAATCCTGCAATAATTCAAAGAGAATAAAACACTTTTTACTTTTCACTTAACATCATATCATGTAACAAAAACATAGATCTTAGTAACACAACAGAATAGAGATCTTTTAAAGTCCAAACAATTAACTTTTCCCTCCTTAACAGCTTGTCACTCCAAAGTCCATCTCTTTCCTTTTGTTGGTGGCCCAGGAAGTCTCCAGCTGAACACTCTGTGCACCAGCTCCAAGATGAAGGTCATAAGAACATAAGAGAAGCCAATGTTGGATCAGACCAATGGCCCATCCAGTCCAACACTGTCACACAGTGGCCAAAAATACCAGGTGCTATCAGGAGATCCACAAGTGGGGCCAGGACACTAGAAGCCCTCCCACTGTTCCCCCCCCCCCAAAGCACCAAGAATAGAGTGCAGCACTTGCCCCAGACCAAGAGTTCCTATCTCTACTTTGTGGCTAATAGCCACTGATGGACTTCTGCTCCATATGTTTATCTAATTCCCTCTTGAAACCGTCCATGCTTGTAGCTGCCGCCACCTTCTGTGCCAGTGAATTCCATGTGTTAATCACTCTTTGGGTGAAGAAGTGCTTCCTTTTATCTGTTCTAACCCAACTGCTCCCAAATGAACTCTCCATTAGATAACACAGCCCTGAAACAATAATTGTTGATGGCATCATCTGTGCAGGCACACATTCAACCAGTGCTATGCCAACTGCACTGGCTACCAGTTGAGTACCAAATCTGTTTCAAGGTTATGGTGTTGATCTTTAAAGCCCTATGCAGCCTGGGACTAGCATAACTTTGGGACTGTCTCTCCATATATATGTCCCTGGAGAGCCTTGCACTGAACAGCACCTATTGGTAGTCCCTGGCCCAAAGGACGTCCACTCAGCCTCAACCAGGGCCAGGGCCTTCTCTGCTCTGGCCCCTGCCTGGTAGAACACACTCTCAACTGAGATCAGGGCCCTGTGGGACTTGCTACAGTTCCACAGGGCCTGTAAAGAAGAGCTGTTCCTCCAAGCCTTTGGTTGAGGCAGCAGATGTTTTTACTATCTTGGCCTCCCCTGCCCAGAGTGGGCCTACAGATGCTTACTATTCTGCTAACACCTAATAGGAAGCGTATTGGGCCACTCTGGACTGACATTATTTTTTGCTGCCATCCTGTTTTATTCAATTGGGTTTTAATAATATATTTATTGTTTTATCTCTGTTGTGAGCCACCCTGATGTCATCATGGGATAGGGCGGGATATAAATGCAATAAATAAATGAACCTAAAATTTACTATTTAGAACAAAATACCTCCCTTACCAGTGTCTATCCATAAATCATAGTTACCTTAAACCAGATGTTAAGAGCGTACAATTAAGTTTCAGGCTCTCCAAGAGGGCAGTCTGGCTTCCCTCTTCTGCTGTCCACAAAGACTGCACCCTTCTGCATCTAGAGGCTTCGCCCCTTCTTGGCTCATTCCATTCCTTGCTAGGGGTTACATAGCCTCAAGCAGGTCTCTCGAGAGGTGGCATATAATTTTTTCAAATAAATCAGAAAGTTATATCTTCCTATGTAAGAGAGAACTCTGGGAAAGCCGATCCAGAAACTGCCTTCCTTCCCTTGGGTTCCCCATGTGCCCTGTAAGCCGTGGGGCACCTGGGGAAGCCAATCCTTGGAGGGAGCTGCACTGTCAGGGGTGTGGCTAATGAGTTTCTGCTTTTGGGTGTGGCCTATTATTCTAATGAGTTTCTGCTGGGCTTTTTCTACAAAAAAGCCCTGGGGACAACAGACACAAACACTTTGAATTCAAGGCCAAACTGCGTGAGGAGGAGGTGGCTTGTGGGGCTGGCCAGGAGGCCACTGGAGGAAGTGGCTTGCAGGGCCGGCCAGGAGGCCACCGGACGAGGTGGGCTGTGCGGCTGGCCAGGAAGGCACCAGAGGAGGTGGGCCAGGTGGCTGGCCAGGTGGGGAGACTGTGCTGGGGCCTTCCTTCACCCCTCAGCTGCAGGGTCAGGTGAGGGGGGAGAAAGTGGATTGGCTGGGGGGCTCTTTTTGTGGCCATGCAAATGCATCTTTCTAGGGCCCATTGCATTCCTTTTACAATGGGCTTTGCAGCTAGTGTGTAATAAAGGAAACTAATACAATTATTTTTTTAAAAAGCGAAAGAAATTAAATAAAATATAAATAATATTTTTGTGCACACTGTTAGGAAGAAAAGCGTACGCACTCCAGAGGAAACTAGAAAATCTGCTCTATCAGAGTCTTTGCAAAATATTAAAAGCAAATAACGGGCCTTTCTGCATTCAGTCTTTACTCCCAGTTTTTCCAGAACTGGAGGTGATATGCCTTTGATTCAAATGATTTTCTTTCATTCTGCATATATAATTATTTTTCAGCACTTTGTGCCAGAAACTCAAGTCTCTGTGGATTATGCTTTCTGCATACTCACAGGAGAAAGTATGTTTTGAGCCCTGATTGCTCTTATCCTTTGGAGAAGGAATAGCCAAGGTGCCAGCATGATACTTCTCCCTTCCCTTCACTGCCCCATGTTGTCTCTTCCTTTTCACAGGGCCCTGGCTGGTGGGAGGAATTCTTCCAGGAAAATCAGAATGACATTAAGTGGGTGAGGCATTTCACTGTTAACAGGGCAATGTTTGCTAACATTATGTAATGGGAATAACCCAAGGATAATATACAATTATCAGCGCTTAGTATCAAATCGCAAACCATCAATCCATGCATCCGTTTTTGTTTGGGGGAAAATGTGATCAAAGTCTATTTGGTTTAGAAGTGCGTCTTGAAAAACTGGTTTTTCCAGTAGCTCTCCCATCCTCCAAACCACTGCGGACTCTAAACAAATGTAAGTGTTCAGCAATTGCCCATGAGGAAACCTGTTATCACGTAAATTGGCTGCCTAACATAGACCAAAGAGAAAGAGGCTGAAATGGGGAGGGCAGTGGGTGGTGCTTAAATATTCGCAGAAAAAATTCTACTTTAAATAGTAGTATTGATTTCAAAATGGAGCAGAACAAAGGTTCTTGGCAAAGGCACTTTTGGGAAGTGCAGGGCAACAGTGTGCTGGAAGCGGCCTGAGTGCTGATTCCCCCTATAATAAATGCAGAACCAAGAAGAAGCCCAGACACAAAGCAGCAGCGAAAGTGGGAGGGGATGCAGAATGAAAGATTGAGATGTGCTCAAGAAAAAGACAGGTGCAGAAAGGGCCAAAGTTTCACACCATGCTTCATTTGGAACACATCTCATTCAGACGAGAAGGGACAGCTATATGTAATATATATATATCCCAAGTTATTCTCATTGTAACACTGGTAGATCGAAGTCCTGTCTATTATATTTTTGTACTTTTTCAGCAGCAAAAACAAAAACCCTTTAACTGTGCTCCCCTAAGCAGAGTTACACCCTTCTAAATCAACTGGGATCAGAAGGATGTAACTCTGCTTAGGATGGCCCTGGATATCACTCCTTGGTCAAAAGAATGCAGTATCAGAGGTGCTGCTAGAATCCCCTACTTTTTCTTACCTTTCTGTTTAATAATGTAAGGTCTGTTACATACACAGAGAATCCCATAAACTACATTATCATTTCTACAATAAATATACTAGTTTCATATATGCTATTATTGGAAAGAGTAATAAATAACTTCAGCTGTGACAACTGTTTGCAACAGGAACAACTGCTACAGTGATAATGTCCAGTGAGTGCATTGCTCTTTCTTGCTGTGCTGCAGGGCATATTTGAGGCCCAAGACAAAGCCCATGATGTAGCAACCTTCCTAAATTCAAGCAGGTTGCAGTCTGGCCGGTGCCAAGATAGGAGACTACCTGGAAACCTCAGACTGAATCAAGACTGAATTGCAATTTCCTCCAATTTAGAATGCAGACACACACACACACACACACACACACCCTCGTGCCACTCCTCAGGGTCCCCTATTCCCTAGGAGCTGCGTTTTGTAGAGACAAATGAACTGCAGTGGGAGAGGGGGAGACAGGAAAGGCTGAATCCAACCCCTAACAAGCAGTGCCTGAATATAAATATTTTTTAAAAAAATTCTGAATACATTTATATCTTAGTATCAGGGGAATTGATCAAGAGGGGCTTATCAGGGTGAGGAGGCCGCAGTTGCCACAGCAACAAACCAAGGCGGTAGAGAGAAGGGAAGCTAATGTAGGTGCAGTGTTCCAGGAGTCCCTAGAGTTACCAACTCAGAATTGACAAATTCCTGGAGATTTGGTGGCGGAGCCTGGGGAGGGTGGGGTTTGAGGAGGTGAGGGACTTTTAATGTCAAAAATTGTTCCTTTAAATGTTAGTGTGTTTGCAGTACTGGGGGGTGATAGAGGGAGACAGGAGTGATTTTGATTGGCTGGTGACTGAGAGTGAGAGAGAAGTTCCGAGAGGAATCTGTGTGTGGGATTTCTATGAAGGAGTCTATGTGTACAGTTTGGAGAGAGTCTGTGTGACTATGGGATTTTGAATCTTTTTCTGAGTAAATAAGAGCAACAATTTAGTCTGCGTGACTAAGATAGTTGATTCTATTCTGTGTGAATAAAACAAAGAGACTAGCCTGTGTGGCTATAAATGTCAGAGAGAGAGAGAGTATACAAAGTATATGAGCCTGTCAGAGTGAATTTTGAGAGACTGTTTGTAGCACCTGTTTGTGGACTGTGGAGGAGGCACCTAGAGGCAAAGCTGAATACTGGTGGCTCGCCCTAGGAAATAAGGAGGATAAAGTTTAACAAGTATCTCTCTCCTCTCCTTTATTTAAACTCCAGGGGGTAAGTCAGGGATTGTTTGGTTGGCCTCCACCCTTAGGGCAAAACTACATGTTATGTTTTTCAGCAACTTTGAAATAGGTTCCCCTAACCCAGCTTTGCTTTTCTTGCAGTCATATAGCAGTTGCAATGAATGTCATTTTCAAGCCCACCAAACCCCGGGTCTGGGCGAGGGTTCCCCCACTGCAAATTTCCATTGCCTGCCACTGCTTGAATCGGTGGTGGGAATTAAAATCTAAAAATAATTTTTAAAATTTAAGACTCACCAGCATTGCAAGTGTAATGGTGTCCCTTCTGGGGAAAACCTGGAAGTGAAAGCAGAAGTTCTAGGAATCACCAGAAACTATTGTAAAACCATAGAGTTTCTGGTGATTCCTAGAGCTACTGCCATTGTTTCCAGGTATTCCTTGAAAGGGACATCAGATATATAATACAGCCCCACACATCATGTCCCTACCCTCCTGCCAGTTGCCAGGCTCCCTGGCTCTTTTTTTCTTGAAACTGTGTTATAGGGGATGGGCTCCTGCCTGCCCCCCAACCACCATTTTTAGAAGTAGAAAGGGCCCCTGGCAGGGAGTCATTGTTGGGAAAATGTAGCAAAGTAAAGAAAACCACACTGCACACATGTGTAAATTAACTGAAAGAAAGTTTTCTAAGGAAATTAGGAAGGGTTACATGAGAGGATAAAAACAATAAGTCTATCTAATTACATTTTTCTAGTTACTGGTTACTCCAAGATGGATACTTACATAACTATCTGATCTGGTCTGATCTTACTTATCACATTGTCTTATGGCATCTGATTTTAGAACAAAGGGAGTAGGAAGAAACTGCCAAAATGCTTACATGCAAGATACCAGGTAACATCACCCAACTACAAATTGACCAGTGACCAGGCTAAAAGTCACTTCATTATGAATAAGATGTCCCTTTTTAGTGTGGGAACTTCTGCTCAATATCTCATAGGTTCTAAGCTAACTAACAAACAGTTACCATACACAAACAAACAGGCTAACTCTTTAATGACATTAGGAAGTGAACTTGCAAATATCCCACCAGTTATTCACATAAGCTGATCCAATGTTATGTAAATAACTCACTGCTAGGGCCCTTTCAGCTTCTGAAAATGGTGTGGGGAGAGGCAGGAAACCCCCCTCATGCTGCATTTCCAAGAGGGAAAAGGCCCCCTCTGATCTTTAAAATGCATTCCCTGTGGCTTCTGTGTGTTTGCAAGGAAAGTGACTTGGGTCAGGGGAACCTAAACCCAAATTGCCAAAAAATGTAATGTGTAGTTTGGTTCTTAGGGCCAAAGCAGACAAGATGGTGTATTTCTTTCTGACACAGAGATACTGCTGCCGCCATTTTTCAGTGATTTAAAAATGCCACGAGGGCCTGATCCTAATTAGGTCCACAGTGTAACAGGCTGATATGCTTTAGTTCCCCAACCCACGCCATGCCATTTCAAGTGCCAAAACAGCCAAGGGGAGGGGATATCCGTTTCAGCCCTTGAAAGACATGGTGGGGGGATGAATGCCTCAGCCCACCGTGCTGTGGGCCTTATCAGGATCAGGCCCCCATAGCATTTTAAAACCACAAAAATGACAGCTGTGGTCCTGTGGTGGACACAAAAATGGCATCTCGTCTAGTTTGCCCTTTAGAAGGGCCTCTGAGGGTCAAAGTCGCATACAACAAAAGAAAGACAAATGCCTCTTTATACACATTGGTCTTTTCAATGGGGCTAATTGCCAGGAAAATGTTTTTAGAATTGCACCATTAGTGTTAATTATTATATAAGATTCCATATCTAATATTAATACTGTATTCTCTCCAACATAAAATATTGCAGCTTTAATAATAATGCTTTTTGCATCTCTAAGATGAATGACGAGAGATACAACCTTCTTAACAAATAGTCCTTAGGACTTAAGAGAGAGACTCCAAAATTATATGGAACCCAGAACAATAGCAATCTCCATTGGTGGGCCACTAGTGGATGTATTTTGAGGAACGCATAAATTAAGACTGGGATCTTTCAGTACCTATTGACAAAATGCACAGTGATTTTGTCATAACCCCAAATCAAGGAGAATGATATTATAAATGGTGTTCAAAGACTCTTTTATGGAATCTCAGCATCAGATAGTTATGTAATTATCCCTCCTCTGCCATGAATTGCACTAGCAATTCCACTCCATGTACCTTGTGTAGGGATGCCAGCCTCCAGGTGGAACCTGGGGATTCCCCGGGAATTACAGCTCATCTCCAGACTACAGAGATCAGTTCCACTGGAGAAAATGCTTTGGAGGGTGGACTCTATGGCATTTTACTCCACTGAGATCCCTGTCCTCCCCAGGCTCCCTCCACAAATCCCCAGGAGTTTCCCAACGTGGCTCTGGACCCCAATCCCCTCCATACCCCGCTGGTGGCCCCCAGAGGGACCTGGCAATCCTATATCATAGATGTGAGGATAGTGACAGAAGTGTTGGGACTCCCAGAGACTGAGAGGGTTAAAGCAGCAGGTTGGCTCCCTGTCCTGACATTGATAGATTACAGTATGTCCTCTGTATTAATAGCACTGCAGTTCTCTCTTTCCCCCATCTCTTGGTCTCGCCTGCTGCATCTCATACAGATCAATACTGGGGCCTCATATTAAAATTCCACAACTCATTCACTTAGTCACTTGTAAACACCATCTCTGCCCTGTGTCCCCTCTTCTGCCTCCCCATCATTCACTCATCTTTCATCTCCCTTCTCTTTTCTCTGTATTCTTCAACTCCAGCGGGGTAGCCATGTCAGTGTGTTCAAAGGGAGATTCTGGTGCAAGGAACTGCTGAATTAGAAGGTATTGAGAAGTTTGATACTATCTCCTGAGCACATAACAAGGCAGGCCTGTAGCTACAGTGGGGCATTTTGGGGGCCCACCCCCTCAATTAAAAACTCTGCCCCACAAATAGCCATGTCAGAAACCTTATTTTTGAGGAGAGACTCCCGCTGCTGGCAGCAGCCAGGATGAGAGTGCCATGGCTCACCCTCGGGTTTCCCTCTCCCTCCCACTGAGGAATTGGGGGAGGGGCATCATGGGACCAGGGAAAAACAGCTCAGAAGGTATTTAAATGCCTTCTGAGTTCCCTTCCACTGGCCAAGAAAGCTTAGAAGGGCACTCAAGAGTGGCATCTTCAATATGTCTCCAACAATCCCCCTTTCTGCTAGCCCAGTCCTACTGTATACCACCTAGGTCATGGTGGGTCTCTGTGTTTTTTCAGTACATCTGAATTTTACCTGATCACATTTCACCTTTTATTTCTTGCATTTCCTGGCCCTTTAACCTCGTTTACAACCTTTTTCCTTCATAACCCAGTGTATGTGTATGTGTGCATGGATAGTGAGGACCCCTTACGTGCATCTGAGGAAGTGGCTCCAGTCCATAAAAAATCATACTAGAATAACAGCTTGCTAGCTGTTAAAGTTATACTTCTGAAGCACTATAAACCAAGAATAGAGATTTCCCAATGATCCTAAGGTCCGAACATCAGGTAGAGAAGAAAGCCTTTATTTTTATGACGTCAGTCTCGGCAATGGTAATCCATTAAAGCTACCGAGCCCAGATTTTACTGAGGCTTGGTGTTTTATACCAGGGGGTAGGGACGCACAGAAAGGAAGGGGACAGTGTCATACAGCATCATATTTGTTAACAAATCATACGATATAACTCCGCCTAACTAGCTGCTCAAGTGTTAGGAATGTTTCTATCTAAATGTTGCTAATTGCTTGCCATTCCCATGGTTCTTTAGCCCAGCCTAAGAGCAATAATGTTGCCCACTAAACAATGTAAGACTGTTAGCTAGATGTTGTTAGTGTTCCATGTAACAGCAAAGAATCTTGTTTCATTGACCTTGCATTTCAAAGCTTCTAACTTACTAAGCAATATGCAGAGTTCTATTCAGCATAATTATTGATTAATTTTTCTTATTGCTTCACTTCCCCATTAAACTCTATTGCAAATAGCCCCATAGCTAGCAACTTTTTGCTTGGGGGGGAGCAATGTTTTGCTCAGTACCCCTTTATGTGGTGTAGGGCCAGGAGCAACCCAGGGCCAGGAGAGGTGGGGCATGTGGTGGCCAGGCTGGCCATGGAGGTGCCATGCGTGGGCTTGCTGGTGCACCAGAGCGCAGCCGGGTGTGCCTGGCCAGGGCCAGAGGAGACACCCACCTGCTGCCTTGCCTTGCCTGGACAGGCTTACTTGCTGGCAGGCAGGACGATGAGCATCTAGTGGCAGCCCAAGTTGGAGGCTTCTTCCCCCACCATTGATGTTCACTGTCTGCCCAGGCCCAGGCCACTCTTTCAGCCCAGCCTTGCTGTCGCTACTGCTGCTTGTGCCACTGCTGCCTCTAGCATAACCACTCTTGTCCTCCCCGCCAACAGGCCATCAGGGTGAGGGGAAAACGAGGTTTGGGGGGAGCCCATAAAAACTGCTAGGGTGCCAGGCCTGTGGGCGCCACAGTATATACAGGCCTGATTGCAAAAGTATGGTTCTAAATCATTTTGCCTAGCCTTGTTTGTAACCCAAAGGCACAAACTGCTAGGTTGTGGAGAAGGGTTGCCAACCTCCAGGTGGGGCCTGGAGATCTGGAATTACTAGGGCTGCCAGCCCCCAGGTGGGGCCTGGGGACCCCCCTTTTACAACTGATCTCCAGCTGACAGAGATCAGCTCCCCAGGAGAAAATGGCTGCTTTGAAGGGTAGACTCTATGGAATTGTACCCTGCTGAGGCCTCTCCCCTCCCCAAACTCCACCCTCTCCTGGATCCACCCCCAAAGTCTCCAGGTATTTTCCAATCCAGACTTGGCAACGCTAGGAATTACAACTGCTGTCCAGGTAACAGAGATCAGTTTCCCTGGAGAAAACAGCTGCTTTGGAGGGTGGAATCTACAGTATTATACCCTGCTGAGGTCACATGATCACATGAAGTTGTCTTATATGGAATCAGGTGACTGGTCCATCAAGGTCAGTATTGTCTACTCAGACTAGCAATGGTTTTCCAGTCAGAGGTCTTTCACATCACCTCCTACCTGATCCTTAACTAGACATGCTGGGAATCGACCCTGAGACTTTCAGCATGCTGAGCAGATACTCTGCTGTTGAGCCAGGGCCTAGGGTTGCCAGGTCCCTTTCGTCCGCCAGCAGGGGGATGGGGGAACATTCCGGGAGTAGGAAGTGACATCGTCCCCTATTCCCCCCGAAACAGTGACATCGCATGCAATTTACTTGTGTTACCCAAAAGTGACACTGGCACATTGGTGATGTCCATGGCGACACACTAGATTTTGGGCAAAACTCTATGGTAACGTCAGCATCAAACCATAGAGCTTTGCCCAAAAGCCAGAGCATAAAAAAACTGCTCCCCAATGTTGCCAACATGCCAACATGACTTCTGGATGGTGCAGGAACACTGTGTGCAGTGTCGCTGTTTGGGGGGATTCCCCCCAGCAGCAGGTAGAAGCCTGCAAAATTAGGGGATTCTTCACTGGGCAAATGTCAACCCTACCAGGGCCCCACCCCAATCCCCATCCTTCCCAGGTCCCATGCCCCAAATCTTCAGGTATTTCCTGAGTAGGAATTGGCAACCTTACAGGCCCATAGCCAGGATTTTTTTTTATTCAGGGGGCCTTTTAAAACGTTGGGGGGCACGGAAATAAAATTAAAATCCTCCCCCCATCTGCAGCCTGACCCCAGAACTCCTCCAGCCAGTTTGTGGGACCCTGCCCTTCCCCATGGGGTTTGCAGCGCCCTTCTCCTCCTGCCTTCCAGCCAGGACAGGTGCAAGCAGGCGGGTGGCGCGTTCCCCAGCAGTGGCCATAGAAGGGTGTGTGTGGCAAGGATGCCCCACTCCACCTTTGGCTCCTCGGCACCAGCCTCCCGCAGCCCGGTTCTTGCTGCCTCAGTGGCCTGCGGCCCACGCTGCCCCCAGCTTCCTTTCTACTCTGAGCGAAAGTTCCCGCCGGCCACACCTCGTCTGCTGGTTTCATGTGACACTGATTCTCCTCCAAGTCCTGGCCTCACCTGGTATCCCTGTGCCACAACCAGCTCCAGTGAGTCAGGGGGCCTGGGGTGGATAGGAAGTTGTGGGGCCTTGGCAGGAAGTCAGGGGTCTGGGCCCCAGGAGGCCACACTGTAACTACGGGCCTGTAACCTTATATTATGAAATAATATTATTCCATCCTGGACCCCTGACGTGACCTCTTCTTCTCTGGGAACTTGATGTGTATGAAGGGCCATCAAGACAACTTATGGAGACTACATGGGGTTTTCAAGACTAGAGATGAACAGAGGTGGTTTGCCATTACTTACCTCTGTGTAGCTACCCTTGACTTCCTTGGTGGTCTCCAGTCCAAGCACCGATCAGGGCTGGCCCTGCTTATCTTCCAAGATCTGACAAGACCAGGCTAGCCTGAGCCATGAAGGTCTGGGCAGAGTGCTTGATAACAGGAACAAATAAGGTTGTGTTTCAGGGGGAAAAACACTACATTTTACACTGCAGTCACATGTGCCAAAGTCCAACAGCTTGTTCTCTGTTGCATAGTGCCCTTGGCTGTGTGGGGAAATGCCTAATCCTTTAGCTGCCCACTGTTTTTTTCCTGAACAGCCCCTGCAGCTGCCTTGCCAGTGTTCTGGGCCCTTCTGCACTCCCGAAATATCGGAATAGAACCTCAGGAATCTACAACCAGTTGGGATCAGTAATAGCAAACGTTCAGAGGCTGGGGAACTGAAGATTTTGCTGGCAGCAAGCTAGCAGCAGCTGATTTCCATCAGGGCTAAATTTGTCTTCCTCTCCTTCCAAGTGATTTCTTCAGTGGAAGCTCACTGAAGATAAAATGAATAGGCATCTAGAGGCTTCTTAAGGACCAATCAAAGTACATATGTTTTTAATCGACAAAAGCCAACTTCAATTAGGGTTGCCAAGTCCGGGTTGGAAAATACCTGGAGACTTTGGGGATGGATCCGGGAGAGGGCGGGGTTTGGGGAGGGGAGGGGCCTCAGCATGGTGCAATGCCATAGAGTCCACCCTTCAAAGCAGCCATTTTCTCCAGGGGAGCTGATCTCTGTCAGCTGGAGATCAGTTGTAAAAGCGGGAGATCCCCAGGCCCCACCTGGAGGTTGGCAACCCTAGACTTCATATGTATTACGTTTGCCTTGAATTTTCCACCAAGAAATGAGGCCTGGTAGTTTGGGGTTTTTTAATTGTTTTTAAAATGTTATTTGCGTTATTCTATTTTACTGTCAGTTATGAGTGGTCTCCAGCAGGTCTGGAGAGGTGGCATACAAATTTTCTAAATAAATAAATATACACAGAAGGAAAAAGAACCTTTTGTAAGAAAAGGAGAATTCTAAGACTGCTCTATTTGGCTCCCCTATTTTCCTCCTTTGAACTTGATTAAAAATAGACCTACTTTAATGCGGCTCAAAAGGTAAACCGTGGAGGGGCTGTAGGCAGAGAGTCCATCTGGATGCAGATGTTGCATTTTCTCATCTCTGTGTGGAAGCAATCTTTTTGGCTCTTCACCACCTGGAGAAGGGAACCACAACTTCAGGATCTAGAAAGAATCGATATAAAAGGATGGGAAGAAATTTGGCAACTTTAGGGTTATTTCAGCTCTCGGGTAAAGAACTGTAAACCTTGAGAATAGGGTTGAGTTCATTACTCCTTTTATTTACTTTATTTTGCTCAATAGTTAGACTCTTTTTTTGTGCTCCTTATATGTTTTTCCATTCTTTAATCTATAGCTTTAATTATAGTGAAATCAGTGTTACTGTAGTCAGTTTTCACCATGAAGCCTAAACTGAGCATATGATTACCAAGTTATAAAGAGAAGGTGGGGTGTGGCAGAACTGGCCTGCTCTTGCCTGCAGGCCCACCCTGCTCTCCAGTACCTTTTCCCAACACCTGGAGAGGCTTCTCTCTCTCTCTCTCTCTCTCTCTCGTAACCCACCACCACCACCTGACCTTTGTAGGAATTGCCCCCTGGGAGTGTCAGGACTCCCGGCTTCCCTTCCAAGTTCTGAGGCTTTGCCTCTGTGTCTCCCGCTGCCCATTGCCGGGTCACCATGGGGGCCATGTACTGCCTTGTGTACCCCTGGAGGAATAGCCACTTGCCAACTGACTGCCTTCCCCCTAACTGTCCTTTTAAAGTAGCATGTCTAAGACGGTGGAAGTCTATGTGTTACAGGGAGCCACCACCAGCATCAAAGGTTATAAAGTATTTATTAAAAATAAAATGTTCATAAGCATACTTTTAGCACAGCACCAGACTGAGCAAGGGTTTCAAAAGAAATGGGCAAAATGCAATTCCTCTGTCCCTCTCACTGCACATGCCCTATCAGATGCTAAAATATAGGACAGGATTCTTAGCTGAGAATGTTGAGATCTCTACAGAGTTGAGATTACATTGCAGCTTCCTCCAGCTCTTCAGGCCAGCACATGGTTAATGGCTGGCTCCTCCTGAGTTTTTCTGCTCTGATGGACTCAGCACCAAAGAGAGGTTCCTCCTTGCTCCCGTGAATTCTATCACCTCTCTTTTCCCCACCCACTGACCAGGTCAGGCTGGGCCACAGAAGCTTTTCCTGGAGTTCCTTCCTGAAGTCTCTCTAGTATTTAATTCCTCCAAATCTCTGTTCCCTGCGGGGAGGTGGGAGGCTTGACCATTCCATCATCTAGACCTGTTAGCATTTGTATGAAGGTGGGCTGAGGAAAAGGCTGCAAAGCAATTGAACTGACTTCTATCCTTCCTGCCTGTTCTCTGGCTAGAGGGGGGGGGGGGGGAATTTAAACTCAGAGTGAAGGTTTTGCTCATTTCAAACCTCAAAAGAAAAAAATGCATTTCTTCACATGGGGAAACTTCAGTCTCAATCATTAATGCAGGCTGGATTCCTAAGAAATCCAAAGTAAATTGGAGTGGGTGACTAGGGGAATGCTTGTGATCAATAAATAAATTAAAGTACTTGAAGAAAGGTTTTTGGTTGAAGGATTGCTAAAACTATAGATTTCTGTCTGCTCTTGATGATGGCAAGTGATGAGAGAATCTGTTTGGGGGGTGGGATGAGGTTGGAGTTACGCAGAGGTCCTTTCATAAAAAAAGAGATGCAGGAGCTTATTAGCATAACTTATTTGCATATGCCACACCCCCTGATGTCACTGGAAGTGTGTCAGAAGAAAGGAAGGGAGGGGGGAGGGAGGGAGGGAGGGGGGAAGGAAGGAAAGGAACAAGAAGGAAGGTAGGTAGGTAGGTAGGTGGGGGGAGAGAGAAGAAAGAAAGAAAGAAAGAAAGAAAGAAAGAAAGAAAGAAAGAAAGAAAGAAAGAAAGAAAGAAAGAAAGAAAGAAAGAAAGAAAGAAAGAAAGAAAGAAAGAGAAAGGAAGGAAGGAAGGAACAGGAAGGAAGGAACAGGAAGGTAGGTAGGTAGGTGGAGGAGAGAGAGAGAGAAGAGGAAGGAAGGAAGGAACAGGAAGGTAGGTAGGTAGGTGGGGGAGAGAGAGAAGGAAGGAAAGAAAGAAAGGAAGGGAGGGAGGGGGGAAGGAAGGAAGGAAAGGAACAGGAGGGAAGGTAGGTAGGTGGGGGGAGGGAGAGAAGAAAGAAAGAAAGAAAGAAAGAAAGAAAGAAAGAAAGAAAGAAAGAAAGAAAGAAAGAAAGAAAGAAAGAAAGAAAGAAAGAAAGAAAGAAAGAAAGAAAGAGACAAGGCGCTTCTCTCCCCCCCCCCTTGGGCGAGTGGCTGTCAGCCACTTGGCCCAGTGTTTCCCTCCCTTCCCCCACTCTTGCTTGGGCACTGGGCCCCAGCTTTTCCCTCCCTCCCGGGAATGGTGAGCGGGGAGAGATGGGGGCTTCTCCCCGGCCAGCAGCCTGCCGCGGCCGGGGAAGAGCTAGAGGGGGGCGGGATGGGGGCTGAGCGAGAGGGGGGAGGCATGGGGGCTTCTCCCCAGGCCGGCGGCCTGCCGCAGCCCGAGAACAGCGAGAGGGGGGAGGGATGGGGGCTGAGCAAGAGGGGGGAGGGATGGGGGCTGAGCAAGAGGGGGGAGGGATGGGGGCTTCTCCCCGGGCCGGCGACCTGCCGCGGCCTGGGAGGGTGAGCGGGGGGAGGCTTTCCTCTGGCTCCGTGCTGAAGCACGGGCTGGGGAGAGCGAGCTGTGGGGGGGAGGCTTTCCTCCGGCTCCGCGCCAAAGCACGGGCCGGGGAAAGCGAGTTGGGGGGCGGGGCTTGGTTATGTGCTCCCCCCGGCCTCCTCTCTCCCAGAGCAGCACCCCGGCGCGCCCCGGCCCCAACGGAGCTCTGGAGTTACGGTTGCCACTTTCCAGGCATAAACCTGGCAATCCCAAGATTGGGGGGGTAGGACTTGGGGAAGAGGGAGGGTGCACTGCTGGACATGGCAGCATCACTTCCAGGTAAAGACCAAGAAGGAGATGTCACTAAGTTGACCAGTGTTGCAGGAATTTCCCCAATCTCTATGGTCACCAAAGAAATTGGGGGAATGCCTAGAGCATCATTCAGTGTGGTGACATCACTTCTGGGTGTTCATCCAGAAGTGACATTGCTGTGTTGGATGACGCTATCTCCCTCTACGTTTATGCTGCCACAATAATCTGCATTCTCTGCTGTCGGTTTCTTTCCCACCGCCACTGCTGCCACTAGGATTGCCAGCTCTGGGTTGGGAAATACCTGGAGATTTTGGGGATGGAGCCTGAGAAAGGAGGGCTTTGGGGAGGGGTGGGACTTCAAAGGGGAATAAGGCCATAGAGTGCACGT
This sequence comes from Lepidodactylus listeri, assembly GCA_029233225.1. Taxonomy (NCBI): domain Eukaryota; kingdom Metazoa; phylum Chordata; class Lepidosauria; order Squamata; family Gekkonidae; genus Lepidodactylus; species Lepidodactylus listeri. The sequence continues at coordinate 37,792,555 of JARCFY010000008.1, read as the reverse complement.
TCCAAAGTGGCCATTTTCTCCAGGTGAACCAATCTCTGTTGCCAGGAAATCAGTTGCAATAGTGGGAGATCTCCAGCCACCACCTGGAGGTTGGCAATGATAGCCTGACCTTTTCTTGTGCAGTACAAAGCCATATTCTGGAATAGCATGACTGAGCCCATGTGGCAAGTTTCATCGTTCTTGTCTTTCAGAAGAGCTTTTAGGATATTTCTTTTTTAAAGGGCCTTTTGTTAATACTGAGGGTAATCAACTTTGTTTTGCTGTTCACTGGTAGTGGTTGTGTTTTTTCTTGAGAAGAAAAACATTGGGGGATTACCTTAAGGCTGCCTTCTGGGAATTGAGAAGTTCCTGGAGATTTTGGGGGCTTACAGGCATTCGCCAGTATACATATATATAATATAAAATCACAGCTAAAACATACAACAAGATTCACAGGAATTCTTCCAAATATGGCAGCCATCATTACTTCCAAAACAAAGCACAGCAAATTCCAGGCCCACGACCCATAGACTTGCACCCATAGATTGTTTTGGCACTAACCAAGCCCCCCCCCCCCCGGTGGTGGCTCCTAATTGAAAGCCTGGCGGAAGAGCTCTGCTTTGCAGGCCCTACAGAACTGCATAAGGTCCCACAGGGCCCTGATGTCATCCGGGAGCTCATTCCACCAGTAGGGAGCCGCCACTGAGAAGGCCCTGGTCCTGGTGGATGTCAGCCTAGCCTCTCTAAGGCCGGGGAGGGTCAGGCGGTGTTTTGTGCCTGAATGCAGTGCTCTCTGGGGTATATACGGGGAAAGGCGGTCCCTCAGGTAGGCAGGCCCCTGACCATACAAGGCTTTAAAGGTTAGAACCAGCACCTTGAACCGGATCCAGTACGCTATAGGCAGCTAGTGCAGTGTCCTCAGCCTGTGCTTAGACTGCGTGTATTTGACATTTGATCAGGTTTATGGGTATCTTTTGGTTTTTTTTGTAGTTGAGTATTTTTGCTTGGATCGTTTTTATAGAAGCAATTTTATGTCTGCTGTTAGCTGCCTTGAGCTGTTCAGGAATAGGAAGGTACAAATATTTTAAGATGAATCAATAAAGCGCTGGTGAAAATCTACATTTTGATGTGCTAAGAGATTACCATTTGGCTCATCCGATGTGCTATGATATTCATAAGCATTCTATCTGCTGGAGGAAGTTGTTGTATGAAGGTGCCTTGTACTGAACCAGACCTCTACCTCAGTGCTATTTGCTCTGGCTGGCAGTGGCTTTCCCTGCTCTTAGGCAGAGAAGGATCTTCCAAGCCTATCTGATGCTCTTTTAATTGCCGATGCTGTGGACAGAATCTAGAATTTACCCATGATATAAACCACGTTCTCTACCACTGAGCTATATCCCCCTCCCCCATGAAAGGATTGTCAACCTTAGAATGTTCACAACTCTCCAGCTTTATGAAGTGATGTGAAAGGTCATTTGGCAGAAAGAAACTCTCACATAGGGCTAAAAACGGACAGGCGAATCTGCAAGGCTGGGAAAAGGAGCCTGAGCACTGGCAGGACTTGTGGGGATAAGTTCCCAGGAGACAGGGAACCTAATGAACAAGATTGCTGGAGGAGAGGGGCAGAACCTGAAAGAAATGTTAGAAGACAGAGCTCTGAGGTTTCAGGGGGAAAAAGAAGAGGAAGAAGAAGAAGAAGACTTATGGATCGCCCAGTGGCTCTGGGTGATATACAATCAAAATAAAATATCATACATAAAATATTTAAATAATATTAAAACAATAATCTAAAAGGTTCAGATAGTGAATTCCAATTATTTCCATTTTTCAGACTGTTGACCACTTCATGGGTGGAGGAGAAAGGACAGGGAAAGTACAGAGAACAGAAGAGGGTGCCAGCCAGGATGGTAATCATCATTATCCTCAACCACCAAAAGCCTGGCAGAACATCTCTGCCTTACAGGCCCTGCGGAATTGCATGAGATCCCACGGGGTCCCACAGAGTTCCACTAGATTGGGGCCAGGGCCAAAAGGATCCTGGCTCCAGTAGAGGACAGCCAGATGTCTTTGGGGCCGGGGACCACCAGCAGATTGCTGCCCAAGGAGCGCAATGCTTTCCCAGGGACATAACTGAGGAGACGGAAGATCCTGCTTTTTCCCCACTGGGGACTCAAAGGATTTTGTTTAAAAAAATAACACCAGAAAATATAGTTTGGGGGAGGGAACATAGCTCCTGGGCTGTTCCAATCCTCTGGGCTGGCTTATGCGAGGCCACAGGCTGTGAGTAAGGGGGCAAGTATTTTGCCCTTTGGCATTTGCTTTGTGGTCATGCCCACACTAAATACCTGCAACAGAAAAAAATTCTGCTAAGTGTGATTTCCCCCATCATTACAGCCTGCTTGACCCCTCTCTTTGCAAGAAGGAATCCTTACAATTACACCCAGATATTGGTGACCGAGTCCTAAGAGAACTTACATTTGTATTCCAGATGTTAGGGGCCAAAGATCAGGCAAAGACTGTGGCTTTTCATGCTGTGCTGTTAATTGCCTGGATCTGGCTGTCCTTGGAATAAAAAAGGACACTAGACCACATGGACACTTGTTCTGACCTAGTACAGCTCTTCTTAAATCTGCTGAAGAGAAACAGCATTTACTTTCTCTTAGGCAACAAACACAAATGATCACAGTCTGCAAGATGGAATTACGGAGATGAACGTAGCTGTCAACAGACATCTTGTATGGCTTCATTCCTGGAGGGGCTTCTCCGCACCCATCCTCCTTAACCCAGATTAGGGGCACAAAAAGCAGCTGTGCGAACCCTGCTTTTACTCTGTCTGTGTTTATCAGATTCCCATGAGTAAAATGTTGGTACAACTTTACTATTTCCTGCGTAATGTATTGGATGCTTTTAAATGAAGCTCTTCCTGCCTTGAAAACACAGCTTACATCTGGAAATGGGTATCCCCAGAAGGGCTACATCCATCAACAAGAAGTTCCCTGCCAGTAGCAAGTCTCCTGGCTTGGGCTGGACAGATCAGTAATTCCTTTCTCCAGAGAAGCTTGATCTTTGCTCCCTGAATATGTGTCATGTGTCTGCTGTGTATACTAAGCCCAGAAGGATTCCTGTTAAGGGAAGAGGTAATCAGAACTGAGGGCTGAGAAGCGAGGAGCTGTGTGTTACAAGCCTCCAGGGCTTCATTCCTCCCAGTAGACTAGGGCAGGCTCCATGGACTAGTGATTAATAATAACATTCTGCATTTATAGAGCACTTTTCATGTTCAATGCTCTTTACAAACATGAACTAATTAATCTGTCATATTAAATGCTGCTTTTAAGGAGCTGGTGATCAAAGCAAGGTCTCGTGGGTGGGCTAAGCTTGCTATTATGTATTACTATCGCGGTTGCCATGTGCTCACGTAATGGCGACTGCCACACGGCCGTTTGCACATGGCCAGAAACTACCTGAGCTTCAGCCAGGTAGGACAATAGCTGGCCAGATCCTAACTGGCCACCAATTATGTACCTAGGTTCTTCCAGGGGACCTATGGAATGTAACCACTATTGTAAGACCCTATCGGGACATTTGGGTGAGGTCAGAGGTGTGTCTCCAACCGGAATAAAAGAGGGCTCTGAGCCCAGGGTTTCTATGTTCCATCTGACCGACAATAAACTACCATGCTGATTTCACTGTTACCGGCCTCCTGATTCCAGTACTTTTCAGTGGCGATGAGGATGGGATCCCGATGAGCGACTCATCAGCTGAACTGAGCAGCACCGCACTGAGCATTGATCTGTCGGAATCCGGCACTGCTGGGCTCCAGAGCTCTGAAGCATCACCTCCCGCCCTAGAGGACACCGCTCCACTACGCACCCCTGCTCGGGTAAATATGGCTGCCGCCGCGGGACAAATCCCTCCATTTGACCCTTCCCGACCCGAGACCTGGGACACCTGGTCCAGGCAACTCAGGTTCCTCCTGATTGTTCAGGGGTCACGGAGGCCGACATAAAGTGGGCTTGGCTCCTGGGCCACTGCGGCATCAAGACCATGCACCTGGCCCAGAGCCTGATCGTTCCCCGTGACCTGCTGGACGTCTTGTACAAAGACATCCTCAAATTACTGGGAGAGTACTTCGCACCCAAGCCCTCCATGCTGGCGCTCTGGGTGCAGTTCCTCCAGAGGACTCAACAGATGGGTGAGAGTGCTGCCTCATTCCTAGCCGACCTCTGTCGGCTAGCAGTAGGGTGTGAGTACTGGCACGTGGAGGACCACTTGCTGTCCAGTTTCATAGCCGGGGTGCGAGAGGCCAAGCTACGGTGACGGCTCATAGCACTCTCTGAGCCCACGATCGAAAAGGTGCTCCAGACAGCGGTCGCATTCGAGACGTCCCAGAAGGACCTCCCGGCCACCCACATGCACCGCACCACAACCTCTGAATCAGACGGATAAGAGGAGAAAGATGTCTGCCAGCTGCAACCCCGCTCCTCTGGTTCCCGTTCCCGGCACATGGCCCCGGCCGGTGCCTCCACTCCTGTTTCCCAGCACAGGCTGCCCCCAACGTGCGCTAGCTGTGGAGACCCCCACGAGCAACATTCCTGCTGGTTCCGCAAGGCAACGTGCTGTTCCTGTTGAAAGACGGGGCACATCACCAAGGTCTGCCACTCCTGGACCAGCTGCCACTCTCCAGCCACGCACTACAAATCGGCAGACAGCATCTCATCTCCCGCACACAGCCAGATACTGAGTTTGCCCCAGCCAACCCCCGGGAAAATAGCAGTCCACGTTCAGATCAAAAGGGCCCCCTGCCCCATGGAACTAGAAACCGGTTCCTCTTATTCAATTATTTCGGCGGCTATGCTCCAAAAGCTGTGTCCTGAGGGAGGGCCCCAATTGCGGAAACCAACGGGGCTAATACTCCAGGATTTTCAGAAGAATCCGGTAGCTATCAAGGGGCTGGGCAAGTTCAGGTTCCAGTTCAAAGACTTTCACGGGCTCCTGGACCTCCTGGTGGTGGAGGGCAAGCTCACCAGCCTTCTCGGACTATCCTGGTTCCAGCCCCTGGGCCTGGGAATTACTGGTGTGAACCGGATCAGCTCTGCAGACTTCGAGTCGGTCTGCACCGAGTTTCCCAACATTTTCGACGGCATGTTAGGCTCCTACTGGGGGCCTTGAGAGTCAGTTTGGTGTAGTGGTTAAGTGCGCGGACTCTAATCTGGGAGAGCAGGTTTGATTCCTCACTCCTCCACTTGCACCTGGCTGGATGACCTTGGGCAAGCCATAGCTCTGTACCAGCTGTTCTCTCAAGGACAGCTTGGGAAAGAGCTCTCTCAGCCCCACCTACCTCACAGAGTGTCTGTTGTGGGGAGGGGAAAGGAAAGGAGTTTGTAAGCCACTCTGAGACTCCAAGTGAGTGAAGGGCGGGGTATAAATTCAGTCTCTTCTCTTCTTCTTCTTCACTGGACTTGGATCCCGCTGCCTGGCCTATCCATGTGGTGGCTCGGCAGCCCCCTCTAGCGATCCAGCCCAAGATAGAGGCTGAGCTGGACAAATTAGTGGCACAAGGCGTGCTGGAACCGGTCCCTCACGTGAGGTGGGAGACCCCGATTGTGACCCCCATAAAGGTGAATGGGGAAATCCACATTTGCGTGGACTACAAATGTACCTAAAATCTGGCCTTACAGGATCACTTGTACCCGGTACCAGTGATCAGTCATGTTCTGGCCTCCCTAGCGGGAGCCAAGATATTTGGGAAGCTGGATCTGGCTCAGGCCTACCAGCAACTCCCTGTGGACGACGCCACGGTGGAGGCCCAAACTATAGTCACTCACAAGGGAGCGTTCAAGGTGAAGCGACTCCAGTTCAGGGTCAGCGTCACTCCGGGGTTGTTTCAACAATTAATGGATTCTGTGTTAAAAGATCTTCCAGGAGTGAAGCCTTTCTTTGATGACATCCTGATTGCAGCCCCAGGCGTTTCCACTTTCAAGACCCGGCTGCGGTCTGTCCTCCAGCGGTTCCAGGACGCCAGCCTAAAGGTGCGCAAGGACAAATGCATCTTAAGAGTTCCATCGGTAACCTTCCTGGGCTTCACCGTTGACGCACAGGGCATCCACCCCACCCCAGAGAAGGTGGGGGCCATCATGGAGGCGCCCGTCCCAGCATCGAAGGCCAAGCTACAGGCGTTCCTCAGCCTCTTGACCTTCTATGTTTATTGAATCCTGGTGCGCCAGGTCTTGCACGCTGCTCTGAGCCTGCGAATGCGGGGAAAGCGGCTTAGAAATTAAATAAATAAATAAAATATCACGCCTTCCTCCCACACAAGGCAGTGATAGCCGAGCCCCTCCATGGGCTGCTGGACAAGGGGGTGAAGTGGGACCGGGGACCCCACCACTCTGCAGCTTTCAAAGCGGTAAAAGACTTGCTTGTGTCCAACACAGTCCTGGCACATTTTAATGAGTCCTTACCAGTGATCCTGGCTTGTGATGCATCTCCCTACGGAGTGGGGGCTGTCCTGGGCCATTGGCTTCCCGACGGGCAGGAGGTGCTAGTGGCCTACTATTCCTGGACCTTATTGGCGGCAGAACAGAACTATGCCCAGATAGATAAGGAAGCCCTGGCCATAGTCACTGGAGTCCGCAAATTCCACGACTATCTGTATGGCCGGGCTTTTACCGTGGCCACTGACCACAAGCCTCTTTTGGGCCTCCTCGCTCCGCACCACCAGATGCCCCACATGCTGTCCCCCCCGGGTGTTGCGCTGGTCGATATTCCTGTCAGGGTACCAGTACTCCCTTCTGCATCAGCCTGGTAAGGCCATGGGACACGCGGACGCCCTGAGTCACCTCCCGCTGCCGTCCTGTGACCCGGACCTGGCTCCTGTCTATCATATCACCCTGATGGAAGATCTCCTGGATCGTCCAGTTCAGGTTTCTGACGTGGCTCACCACACGGCCCGGGACCATGTCCTCTCTCGGGTATTGGACTGAGTGGGGAGGGGATGGCCCAACCATCCGGGCCCTGAATTTGCCACCTACACCGCAAGGTGCAATAAACTTTCCCCCCACAAGGGGTGTTTGTTGTGGGGAACCAGGGTGGTCGTTCTGGGGCCACTCCACACTCGAGTACTGGCAAAACTCCATGAGTCTCATCCAGGGACTGTCCAGATGAAGGCCCTGTCCCACAGTTATGTGTGGTTGCCCGGCATGGACAAAGAGATCGAGGAACAGGTCCACCGATGCGGCCGATGCCAAGAGTCACGCCCCAAACCTCCTTACGTCCCTGTCTGGCCCTGGGAGTTGACCAACAAGCCTTGGTCTCGACTTCACCTGGACTTCGCGGGGCCAGTCCAGGGGCAGCTTTTCTTTATCATTGCAGACAGCTACAGCAAGTGGCTGGAGGTTGTCCCGGTGCAGGCTACCTTGGGAACCACTGGCACATTGGCTGGTGTGTGTGTACTCAGGCTTTGGCTGGCGTGTGTGTACAGCTGGCATCGCGATCTGGTCACACTACAGCTCAGTCCCTCTTACACATTTATCAACACAGTCCATTATTAACACTTATAGACTTTGCATCTATAAGATGCATAAGTGCCTTGCAGGGCAACAGAGTCCAGTGGCACCTTTAGGACCAACATAGTTTTATTCTGGGTATAAGCTTTTGTGTGCATGCACACTTCTTCTGTGCTAGTGCTGTCATCGTTAATAGCCATTGACAGATCAGTCTTCCATGAATTTGTCCAGTCACAATACCAGTGATAATCATCACATTTTGTCACAGTGAGTGTCAGAAGGTATTGCATGCTGTGTGAAGAAATCTTTCCTTTTGTCTGTTCTCAGTCTACTGCCAATTAGTTTTATTGAGTGACCCAAGTTTTAGTTTTCTGAGGAAGAAAACACCCCATCCACTTTCTACTCACCATCACAATTTTATATGCCTCTTCCCCGGGTTGTACTTCTGAGCTAAAAATCCCCAAGCACTTTAGATTTTCCTCATAGGAAGATGCTCCAAAACCTTAATTAGTTTTGTTGCCCTTTTCCAGCTCTATAATAGCTTTTTGTGATGGTGTGATCAGACCTTTATGCAGTATTCCATCCACACCATAAATCTACATGGTGGCCTGACTCTTCTGATATTGGAATTTCAATCTTTCTGAACAATCCCTGATCTTTGTCGAAGACTGCTAGGCACATGCAACAAAGAAAAATTCCTAACATGTCCTTTCCATGTGCATGGAGAACACAAAGTTCTGCCTGGATGGCTAGCCCTCCTCATGGATCAGTGAGGACTTCTGAAACCTTGGAAATTCTAGACTTCCAGCATCCTACCTAGCAGCCTATGCTATTCTGTTTTCCTGCTGCTGGTGGTGATGGTGTGTCCCACTAAGTCTATCTATGCAGCCTATCATATCCACAACCATTCCTCTTGTCATGTCCCCTTGCAGTCAATATATATATATATCCCAAAACCAGTCTTTTACTAAGCTTCAAATCTTGCACTACAAGGACCACACCCAAGAGGGATTTCCACTGAATTAAAGAATATGATTTCAGATCATTTGACAGTCTTGCTTTTCTTCCTCTTGACTCAGGTCAGAACAGTTGAAACTCTTCCTTGACAAGACTGGGTAATGATGATTCCATATCTGCAGTATTAGTTGGCACCCACTATGTCTAATGCAAGTTCAGGAGCAAAGAACACAACTGTTGTCTCCCTTTTGAATTCAGCAGAAAGTATCTCCCTCTATGTGCACACACACACACAAAAAAGACTTTTCTGCTGAACGTAATTTATCCAGGCTTCAGATTGAAATTTGGTCATGGGAACACCTCAGAAAGCTGGAAGGCATTCTACTGGAAGCTATGAAGAGCCAGCATTTATATATTTATTTACTACATTTTTATCCTGCCCTCCCTCCAAAGAGCTCAGGAAAGCATACAAGGTTTTCCCTCCTCCATCCTTATTCCTGCAACAGCCTTGTAAAGTGGATTAGGCTGAGAACAGGTAACCGGCTCAAAGTCATCCAGGGAATTTCATGGTTACATGAGGATTTGAATTCTTGTTTTCCCAGTCCTACTGTGGAATTCTAGGTACTACACCACAGTGGCTTTCAGAAGAGTATAAAACTGTACTGGTTAGTAACTGGTTAGAGAGGTCCAGCGTGGTGGTGTGGTATAGGGGACAGAATGTTGGACTAGAATCTGGATTCCTGGCTTTGAATTGTTGCCATGGAAGATCAATGGGTGACCTTGGGCTGGTCATTCTCTCACACGCTAACAGACCTCTTTGTTGAGTTGCTACCCTCCAGGTGGGGCCTGGAGACCTCCTGGAATTACTGCAGATCTCCAGGCAACAGAGATCAGTTCCCCTGGTGAAAACAGCTAGTTTGGAGGGTAGACTCTAAGGTCCCACACCACCCTTCCTGGCCAAATCCCCAGGAATTTCTCAAACCAGAGGTGGCAACCCTATCTCTTGGTGACGATATTGTGAAACAAAACGGAACATCATCATACTTTATTTTTGCCATCTTTTTTTCTAAAAAGTGGGGGTAGGTCAATGATCTCTCTCAGGCTACTTCAAGTTCTGCCTGCTGAAGTCACCTCTGTATCACCTACTACAGCAGGAAGCACAGGAAATATTTTCTTCTAGAACAGTAGTTGGTTTCCTACCATTCCCGTGGATTATCTGTGTGATCATCCTTAATGGGTGGCTGTTTTTCAGCCTGATCCATATCCAGCATTCAGTCTCTAAAACAGAAACTGATGGGGCATACTCAGCCTCTGTCTTAGAAACTCTGCCCCATGTATGTGGGCTGACAGAGGACTACTATTTCACATGCTCTAAGGCTGCATTCTGCTTTGCAAATACGTGCTGGAGATGAGTCGTGGCCAGACTTGCTTTTGTATTAAGCCCTGCTGAGTTCTATAAAACAGGAATAACAGTGTCACAAGCCTCCCATGTTATGAAGACAACACAAATGAGACAAACAGAATAAAATTACATTTTGCATATTAAAAGGAAATGGTTATATTGCTCTATGCAGTGTTTACTCTACGGTCCTGTAACTCTGCATTAGCAATTGTTGTCTTTATGATAAATGTGCAGAGCTCTTCATGTGGTTTACTACTAAGGTACTGAAACATCCTCAGGGCACCACACAACATTGCGCCAGAGTGTGTCTGTATTTAAATCACAGGAGGAGGAAACATCTTCAGAGCGCAAGCAACCAAGCACAGATCGTCTGCTAAATGCTGCAGTAGCTCCTGAATGCCGCTATGATGTTGACTCAGGCAGTGCCTACACAGAAAGACTTAAAGAGGCATCTTGTGCATGGTCTGACAGCAGCTACCGTGCTGGAAAGCCAGCAGCTTTCCAATGAATGTCAGAGTGTAAAGACTGTGCATAGATAGGGACAATAAATCTTTAGTTAAGGATGTTGGTGGCAGGATCTGGGTGGTAGCCAGCACTGTGAGCAGGTGGGAAGGTGAGCTGAAACAGCTTTGAAGCTCCCATTACACTTATCCCTTCCAGTGGTCTTTACTGCTAGCACCAGGTAGCTGCCTATTTTTCTCTTAGCTGCCTCCAGCCAATAGTTTTCTCTTTATAACTCTATGGTTTTCTTACAGCATCCAAACACTGCACAGCTGTCAGATACCTGAGCAAGATGGCTTTAGATATGGGGTGGGAAACCAAGCTCCAGTACAAAACTAAGCGGAGCTACACCCTTCTAGGCCTGAGCCACCCTGAGCCTGCTTCGGCGGGGAGGGCAGGGTATAAATCAAATAAATAAATAGGCTCATTAACTCCAACAGACTTAGGAGCATACAACTCTGCTTAAGATTGCTCGGTAAGGTACTTGTTGCAACAAACTGTTTTTACTAATGATTTAAAAAAAAAAACACCAATAATATACAATAAAAAAAGGTTGTTGAGCAGCATATACAAAACCCATAGTGGCATTCCGGGCAACAAAAAAAGGAAAACACATCCAGCTAAAACTAACTATACTGTGCCTTATCCTAGGAGATTCTGAAACAAAGCAACTTCTTTTAACTCAATCTGCTTCCCTTTTTAGGTCAGCTCCGTGCCCTTCTTGTGGCAGCCAAATTCCCCAGCACAGACTGCTCCCCAGATTTTCTCTATGATGCTCTGACATCCTTATTTGAGCTCTTTCTCTTTACCCTCCACTTCCTCTTGGTTATATAGTTCTCCCAGATCCTGTCCAGTTACTGAGGTAATGCCTATGTTTCAGTTCTCAAAAAATGTCTTCTATTAAAATTGGGCCACCCTCTCTTTTGATGTCTATTTTCTAGGCTGGCCTTATGAACTGCCAGCCTGAAAAACATTTTTCCCCAAAGGAAACCATTTTAAATGTGATCCAATACAAAATGGTGGAAATGGTTATATTTCTCCACAGTTGCCTTTCTCATGTTTCTGATCCTCACATACATAAGCATCAGCTTTAGGTCTGTGCAGGGGTCCTTTTGTAAAAAAAGAGGTGCAGGAGCTCATTAGCATAACTAATTTGCATATGCCAAAACCCCCTGATGTCACCGGAAGCGATGGCGTCATCGGCAGTGTGTCAGAAGGCAAGAAGGGAGGGAGGGGGAAGGAAGGAAAGGAACAGGAAGGAAGGTAGGTAGGTAGGTGGGAGAGAGAGAGAGAGAGAGAAGGAAGGAAGGAAGGAACAGGAAGGTAGGTAGGTGGGGGGAGAGAGAGAGAAGGAAGGAAGGAAGGGGGAAAGGAAGGAACAGGAAGGTAGGTAGGTGGGGGGGGAAAGAGAGAAGGAAGTGGTCCTGTGTTTTACCAGCTGGCCTAATGCTAACCAAGCTGGGGGCTAACAGATGGGGGGGGAATCTGGGAAATTCTCCCCACTCTGTCTCCTGCAAGGTTCTATAAACTCTCAGGGGGCTGAGCAAGCTACTCTCTCCCCCACCCCTTTAATATTCCTTGCTCCAGGAGCTCTCAGTTCTTCTTTGGCCTCCTTCCCTGTCTTTGGCTAACTTACAAAGTCATGGCTTCTTCTGTATATCTGGGAATCTCCTTGTCTGTGGGTGAGTTTTGCTATATGTATGACTAGTTGGGGTGGGGACAACTTACTATTAGACATAACAAAATTACAGCAGGATTGCTGAATTCATGATTTAATCAGCTGCATCAAATTGGGATTAACTATGTAGGAAAAGTACTTAGCTGCTGGTATCATTCGTTTTCCGCCCATGCCTGCCCATTCACAAAATACATATGAAACAGAAAGGATGCTGATCTGATTAGGAGGAATGCAGCAATATAAGTTGGTCATGTTTGTACCACCTAAGCACATTATCTTCCAGTTATAATGGGGAAAGAATTCTGAACAGATCATTTTAAGAAAGAGGACCCAACAAGAATCTCTGGAATTTTGCTAGACTGGAACTATATCCAGCACCTTTTGACCTCTGATCTGTATCCATTTGAAAGAGCTATCCAACCACCCTATCTGCAAAAGCTATTTGTAACCTGAGTTTGCACAAGATACCCAAAGCAGATCCACTTTCTAATGCCCATGCATCAAGTGGGAATGTTTCAGCAAGACAGGGACTAAAACGAGACTATTTTCACATAACTGTCTTATGCATTAAGTAATATTTAATTAATTCTTTTTTTTGCATGTTGAATATTTGTACCTTGGATGCAAAACAACAACAACACCCCAACAAAAACACCACAGTGGCCAAAGAATACCACTCTTTGTGTTAGTAATATTTAAGCGATGCATCATAAGATAAGGGCATTTGCACAGTAATCGGTCTGCTACATGAGTGTAAAACTTACCCTGTGAACATTTGAATATGATTTGAAAATGGATCTCTTCCGCTTTCTATCTAAAACATTTGTTTATCGCATGAAAGTTCTTATGAGGCTCAAGGGCAGCCAAATTCTATGCAACTGTACTCAGACACTGACTCTCAGGTAAAAGTGGGCAGGAATGCAGCATTAAAGGCCCCTTGTAAGCTGATTCAGTGGAGGTCTATTCAGAAGCAAGTCCTACTAGTTTCCTGATTGACTCAATTCTTACTTTGACGTCAGCTACCATGAACAAAATGAAGCTTCCTTATGAATAAATGTGCATAGGATTACACTAGAAGCACCATTTGTAAGCACATTGTTAATCTGTGGCTTGGATTCCTGGAAACCAGGGCTCTTCTTGTAGAAAAAGCCCAGCAGGAACTCATTAGCATATTAGGCCACACCCCTGACAGCACAGCTCATTAACATATTAGGACACACCCAGTGTTCCCAGAAGTGTGGTCATCCAGCCACATCCACCTTTTGCTTCTTATTCTGTTTACCTTGTTGTCAAAATAGTTTTGACAAAACCAATAAAAACATTATTTTCTGTCCCATCTATACAAAACCTTGCCTGAACCAATATCTTATGTCCAACAATTATTCCCACACTGGATTGGAATCAATTCCTAAGGGTTAGGTTCCCATGGAAATCAGGTTGCCTTCCTGCAGAACTAGTACGCTGAATATGATTTTTTAGGGTTGCCAACCTACAGGTGGGGTCTGGAGATCTCCTGGAATTACAACTGAGCTCCAAACTACAGGTCAATGGCTGCTTTGGAAAGTAGAGTCCATGGCATTATGCCTTGCTTAGGTCCCTCCTTCCCCTAAACTGCACCCTCCACTCCCAAATCTCCAGGGATTTCCTCAACCTGGAGTTCCTCAACCTGGAGTAGTTCACTGGCAGAACAACGCTAGGAGCCAGTTTGGTGTAGTGGTTAAGTGCGTGGTTTCTATTCTGGTTTCTATTCAACACACACAACAATGAAGCTACTTTTTCAGATGTTTTCTCTTACATGGCAGTAAGCACCAAACCACTTTAATACAGACTTTAAACACATATATATTTGCAAGCCATTCCCAACAAGACACTACTGAACTCAGGCTTCAAAGTTACTTTTCTTAAGCAGAAGATGCCATGAGAAAACTAAAGAGATTCTCAGAAATTAAAGATATTGTCAAAACCAGCATTTCCTGGGCTCTCTGCTTTTTTACATCCACCCCCCTTTTCAATTTTTTTTAAAGGGGGGGGGCAGAGAGAGAAAGACAGAAAGAAAGACAGAAAGAAAGAAAGAAAAGTGGGGGGGCCAGAGAGAGAAAGACAGAAAGAAAGACAGAAAGAAAGTGGGGGGGGCAGAGAGAGGGAGAGAGAGAGGGAAAAGAGAACAGAGAACTTACTGGTGCAGGGAAAGCCACGCGACGTCGTCGGCAAGCCAAATGCAGAAAGCCTAGCCCCTGTGCTTAATCTTTGGGCGGGGCTTTCTCCTGCTGGCTTTTTTTGTTCTTAAAGGGAAAGCACCCGGTGGAGCCTATTCCTGCTGGCTCTCTGCAGGAACTTTCCCTTCAAGTATAAAAAGCTCAGGTCGGGCAGGGAGGGGGCGGGGCAGGCTCGGAGGCCAGCCGGAACGCGTTCCTGCTGAAATCGAGCCCTGCTGGAAACAGTAACTCAGCATAGCCCTAGCAATTGGTACAGGCATCACCCAACCACAACTGGTCAGGAGAACAAATCTTTTCTTCTAAATTTTGGATGAGGAGCGATTGGCTTTTTGTTTTAAAAGGGATCTCACAGCACTACAATTGCTTGTTTTGTTTCGGCAGCCTTTTGACTTCCATCACCTGATGGGGGAGGGGGGCGGTGGGGGGAGAGGGTCAGTTGTTCTGGAGACGGCAAGACAGCGACCGACCAGAGCAAGAGTGAAGGCAAAAACAAGACTTTCCAGCATCACGCAGAGGCGTCCTCACCTCTAAAGCAAAACAGAATACACTTCCATATGTGTTGCTTATCACTCAGCAACGCTGCGCAAAATCTTGCCTCTCATTTTACACCTGCTGCAAGATACAATCAGAAGGTGGACGGGAAGGGACGGAGCCACGCCGCGCTTCCCGGGGAAATGCCTGACAAAGGAAAACCCCTAACTTATTCGCGTGGTGGGAGTCTGCAGAGCCCTCCATCCTTCCCTACCTCTCTCCCCCTCAGGTTAAAAGCTGCCCCTTCGTGAGTTCTTTCTTTGTCTTTAATCTCCATGCTGCTACTTACTTGGAAACGAAGGGGGGGAGGGAAATCAGTAGCCTCAACGCGTGGGTAGAAAACGTCTCCGTCGGCAAGAGCAACGGTGCCGGTAGCTGCCTGTGAGGTATTCAGCCTCTGTGAATAGCCTTTCTCAGCTCACCGTAGCTTTTAGAAAGAAATCCGGCCCCGGGACTATTGAAGGGGGGGGGAAGGGAAGAGGCTTCCAGGGGCCAGCGGCACTCTGCCACGGCCCCAGGAGCAGTGGGAGGGGGGAGGGAAGGGCTTCTCCTTCCCGGGCCGGCGGACTGCCGCCGGCCCCAGGAAGCATTGACCAGGGGACGGGACGGGGGGCGGGGCTTTGTTAAGTGCCCGCCCCCCCGCCTCGTCTCTCCCAGAGCGGTGCTCCGGCGCGCCCCGGCCCAAACGGAGCCCTGGGTCTGTGTCTCTCAAGCCAGGGGCTGTTAGAGCCAGTGTACATTTCTCATACTGAAAGCTAAATTAGATGGTGGAAAATCCACATCTAAAAGCAGCGGGGGGGGGGGACACGGCATCACTGCAAAAGATGGCTGACACTTAACTTTGTTGCTCCTCTCCCCTCCTCAACCCGGTTGCTCCTAAACTACTGAAAAATAGATGAAACGGCACACAAAGCATGAAAAAGAATCTGGGATTGAAAAATCAACCACCAAGTCAATTTTCAAGAACAACTCACACTTTCTTTAAGACAAACAAAACCCAAGACAGATCTGAGGCCTCAGAGGTGGGAACAGTCAACATGGCGGAGAACAATACCAACACCCAGCAAGCGAGAGGCCCTCTCACAGAGCAGCAATTTACACACACTCTGAACAATCTCGAAGAAGGCATCCTAGCCAAGATCTCCACTTTACTTCTCCCACTGAAAGAGCAACTGAACAAAACAGAAATGGCCCTGCAGCAGACCTCACAAACAGTGGAAACAGCCATGCAACTGAGCCTCTCCCTCCAAGAGGGGGTTAGATCCCTACAAACCTCAGATAGTCAGAAGCTAGATAAGTTGTTAATTCTGGAAAGCACAATCAAACAAAACAATCTGAAGTTCTGGGGTCTAGAGGAGGATGCGGAAGGCACAATGGACCTAGGAAGTTTCCTTTCCAGACAGCTCTCCACAGTAATCCAATTAGAAGAGGGAATTGCACCTTTGATCATCAACCTTCAGAGCGGGCTTCTGTAACAACCCAAAAAGGAGGGTCCCGAGAGACATAATTGCCTCATTTGCTGACTGGAGAACAAAAAACATATACAAGAGGCAGCGAGAGTGAAAGGGTACTTTTTATTCAAAAATAAAGAGACCTTAGCGTTCCCCGACATCCCCTCAGATGTGCTACAAATCTGGAGAAGCCTGAAACTAATCACTCTCAAAATGCAAGCTGCCAATGTCTGGTACAAATGGTCGCCCACTGGAAAACTCAAAGTAAACTGCCATGGCCGTTCTCTCTTCACCTTTGATGAAAGTAGTGAGCTCAACCTCCTGCATGAACCATGTCTGAATAGTGATCAAGACCAAGACCTCAAGTTGCACAAGAGGAAACTACATCTTACAGAGATGCCGCCAAAGGAAAGCAAACTACCCACTATCTAATGCCTCTGGACTCTGACCATCTCTGAACTTTAATAATGTCTCCTTATAATTCATATATTTTTCATCCTTAAACATAATAAGTAAGCACCAGTCGGGGGAGCAAGGGGAGAGAGATTCTGAGGTTTGATTCTCCCTTTAAACCTGTGATTTTATTTTTATTTTTTTTTTGAAGCACAGCACAGTTGTTTTGCTGCCCAGAACTCAATCTTAAACAACTGGGATCCGTTGACAATCCACAAATATTTGATTCTGTTGTTGTCCTAATCCATTACCTTGTTAGTAGATTTATACTTCTCAAAGAGAGCTTTATTCTTAGCATCTGCTTGTGATTAACTTTGTTGTAATACTTACTGTTTGATTGGGAACCAGGGGGAGAGGGGATTTGTTCTGCTTTGTATTTATTTTGAAACCTGATTGGCCTTATGTATTATAGTTGATCTTAGCTTCTTTAATTTATAATTTTCTCTGTATTTGCTTTAAAAAATAATCAATTGAATAGGAATTTAGTAAGGGATAGAGAGGGAAACTAAGTAATTTGTCATCAATTGCACTTGATTATTCTAATATATAACAGTTCATGTTACAAATTAATTTCTACAACTTCAGAGAGGATTACAATTTTTATGGGTTTTAACTATGAATTAATTGATAGTATGTGATCAGCCACAGTCTATAAAGTGTAGCCTGCAATTTCCTTATTTAGCCCTGGCTTGATTCTTAACAGAGAAAGATATATCCAGGCTAACTGACTCTATTACTTTTATTACAGTGATTAGTGTTATTGCTTATATCAGTTTAATAATATCTCTTGCACACCAATCCAGTATCTTACCTTGACCAGATTTCCTTGTGTATATTATGTGTGACTCCATTAAAGTTGTATCTGTGAATATCAGAGGACTCAACCATGAAATTAAGTAAAAAAGATTTATAACTAACATGAGACAAATTTGGCCAGAGTTTTATTCTTACAAAAAATGCATAGCAAAATACTGAAATATCCATTACTCAAAACCATATGGTTCTCAACCCAATTCCAAATCCCAGGAACTTCAAAATCCCAAGGCGTGGCCATTTAATTTCTAAATCAACTTGATTTGTTCTAGAAGCGAAAATTAGGGACCCCAGAGGATGGTTCCTCTTCATCAAAGGCATCCTAGCTAATGAGCAAACTACACTGGCAGTGTTCTATGCCCCCAATTATCTCAAATTAGGTTCTTAGAATACACATTCACCACTCTACAATTCTTCTAAGAAGGTAATCTAATCATTGGAGGGGATTTGAATTACATTTTAGATAAATCTCTGGACAAATCTCATTCCAAACTTAGTACAACACCATCTGCAGTAGTAAAAACAAATCTAGCTTCCTTTCTAAACAAATTCCATCCCTGTGACACTTGGAGAGCATTGTATCCCTCTGAAAGGGAGTACACACTCTACTCTTCCTGCCACAACTCACATACCAGAATCGACTTCATACTGGTTCCGCATTCTTTACTATACAGAATCACCTCGGCAAATATAGGCTCTAAACTACTAATGGACCATGCTTGGCTAGATTGCTCAGTTTCCCTGACTGAAGAAGCAAACACTGGACAAATCTGGTGCATGAATAAGTCAATTTTAATACAACAGAAGATCAAAGAACAACTTGAAAAAGACATCGCAACATATTTTGATGAGAATGCCAACTCTGATGTCTCTCCCCAGTCATTTGGGACAGTATGAAAGCAGTTCTTAGGGGCTCGATCATTTCAGCTTCCTCTCACCTGAAAAAAGAAAGAACAAAAATGAGTATTTCAATACTCGGAAAAAATCAGTCTTTTTAGAAAAGGAACACAAAGGAAAAGGTGACAAACATCTCTACAAACAACTCATAGCAGAACAGAAGGCCCTGGAGCTCTTGAAATCTTATTTATTTAAAACAACAGTACTGGCAAAATCATCCAAGTCCCTAAAACTGCTTTCCTGGAGAGCTGAAGAAAAAAAAAATCAGCTAATAGTATCAGCTATTTATGAGATCAAAATGGAAATTTATAGCATTCTTTGAAGAAAATTGTAGAAATCCTAGCAGGCTTTTAAGGAAAGCGCTGCTCCACTAAACATCCTGACAAACAACCGATTAAATACCTGCTAGATCCTAACACATATAAACAAAAACTCTCAAAAGAACACAAATCCTCACTGGATGCCCCAATAACAACACAAGACATGCAAAACATGATAAAAAGGCTGGAAAACAACATGACACCAGGCAACGATGGGCTGCCCTCTGCATTTTATAAAGCCTTCAACAACTGTCTCGCCAGTCCCTTTGCATAGCTCTGCAACTACATTTTACAAAATGGACACAAGCTACTAACCTGGTCCAAGGCTATGATCATCGCCATCCCAAAGGAGAACAAAGATCCAACCAACTGTCCAATTGCTTTCCTTAACCAGCACAACAAAATCTTCACAACAGTCTTTGCCAAAAGACTGAAGACAATTATCTTGGACTACATACTCAAAGACCAAATGGGTTTCATCCCAAAGAGGGATTTAGCAGACAATGTACACCAAACTTTAAACCTCATTGCTCATTGCAAATGGACTAAATATCCTGCCTTGCTACTTGCGTTTGATGTAGAAAGGGCCTTTGACTCACTGGAACCTAACAACATGGACTTTGGAGAAAATAATTTGAAAGCCTTATACACAATTTACAGAAACCCCATCACACAAATTAAAACAAACAGGTCTTCCAAGATCAGACTCATCAGAGGCACATGGAAGGGCTGCTGCTATTGCCACATTTCTCCGTCTTAGCAATGGAGCCTCTGGTGGAGGCAATCAGCAAAAACCAAAACATAAAAGGGATAAGGATGGGAGGCACAGAACATAAAGTCAGTCTGTATGCAGACGATTTGGTCCTCTATGTCTTGAACCCATTGCAATCATTACCTGCTAGTTAAAATTCTTTGTCCACCTTCAGTCTGGTCTCAGGTCTCCAAATCAATTCTTTAAAATCAGATCTCTTCCCAATAAATTTAGATCAAGCCTTGACAAATTCCATTTAAACATCCTATCCATATACATGGATAATGCATACCTGGAGGTATTTGGGTACTCACATTCCCTTAGAGCTCAACAACCTCAAACAGTGTAACTTTCAAAAAGCTACACAATGATATCCTCACTCAGATAAGAAGATGGAACACAATAAATCTCTCATGGACAGACAGGTTACAGCTTCACACTCCTGAGGTTTTTATTTTTATTCTGCGATCTGCCCATTGAAATTTCCAACCTAGACTTACGGAAATGGCAAACAACATTAAACGCTTTCCTCTGGGCATCCAAAAAGCCGAGAATCAATTTCAAAGTTTTATGCAGACCATCCTCTCAGGGACGAATGGATCTCCCTGCTCTTACTTCCT
This sequence comes from Lepidodactylus listeri, assembly GCA_029233225.1. Classification (NCBI taxonomy): domain Eukaryota; kingdom Metazoa; phylum Chordata; class Lepidosauria; order Squamata; family Gekkonidae; genus Lepidodactylus; species Lepidodactylus listeri. The sequence continues at coordinate 37,772,484 of JARCFY010000008.1, read as the reverse complement.
ATTACCAAGCTTCCAACTTAGTCAACATAATCAAGATGTTGTTCAACAAACCCCGGAAGACTGAGTCTCCATGGAACAAGAATATACGACCCTTAGTCAGTACAAGATGAAACCATCCTTGAGGCCTATTCAAACCAACCACAATGCCTTTCTAAGAACTACCTTAAAAGTCTGGGATCTGAAAAGTAAGAAAATCGCCCCTGGCATTTCTTTACTCTCTACCTTCACAGATCAGGTCTGGTTCCCCCCAGGCCAAGAGAGAGGAACCTTTCAACATTGGCACCAAGCCAGACTTTCCCATCAAGCAGATATTATTAAATATGACAAAGTTCTCAACAAACTATAGCTGGATGGCAGTTGGCACTGCCATACCCTGGTTCTTCCGCTACCTTCAAATTAAGAATGCACTAGACCATCTGCAAGCTTCGGGATCCTTCAAAAAATCCCTCACAGAGCCTGAAGTTCTGATAATGGTCTTTGACAGTGATACGAAAAGACTTCTCTCAAAAAGTTGCAAATCGCTCTCTCAAATCTCTTCCTACTGCACCTTGAGATATCAGCGGCTCTGGCAAACCAGTCTTGGTAAAGAACTATCTGACTCCTAGTAGGAAACCTAGTGGAACTCCCCAGTAAATACCTCCAAGATATACAATGTTAGGTTACAAAGCTTTAAAATAACAACACGCTGGTACTGGATACCAGCACAACTCAGCCGCACAGACAACTCAAAAAGTCCATTTTGCTGGGGAAACTGAGGCAATATGAGCAACTATGCACACTGCTGGTGGAGTTGTGACCCCATCCAGAAATTTTGGTTAGAGATCACGCACCATATTAGCGCAATAACGTCAACAGATATCCCCTCCTCTCCCAAACTGATGCTACTGAACTATTGGGATGACTCATGACCAAAACCCCACAACTTTAAATTAATATTGATATTGTTGCTTCCAGGATACCAATCACATCTAAGCGGAAATCTCAAGAAGTACCTAATATAGATTTATGGTTCGAGAAGCTTTAAGATCAATTCATCATGGGTAAAATATCAAACAATATTGCACACCCTGACACACCAATTTTGTGCAACTCTGGTTCCCTGTATTACGATATATGGCCACTGAGGAAATTGTGTCATCTAGCCCACTTTACAGACCATGGATCTGTTTTTAAAACCACACCCTCAGCTATAGGGTACTTGGTGATCCTCTGGTGTTCACAGAAAACTGAATTCTACTGTAAATTTGATTTCATTAAATAGACTTGCTGAGACATTGTATAACCCAAACCACTACACCAAACTTGCTCTCACATAACTGTGCACAAGGATCTCTGAGAAGGACAGCATTTAGTTGGTCAGAGCAACTAAGGATTTTTCCCCACAGTAATGCCTCAGTTTATCAGGGCCACCTTGAGGCAGATTAACTTTCAAAAACAGAGTTCTATGTATATATGAGGATTCAAGGTATAGAGATTTCTGAGGTAAAACTTTCTAATATCTACAGAATTTGAAGGTTTTGCACATACAAGAGAATGTTGTTGAAGCTTAATTTCTGAGTTTCAAGTTCTTTTCATTGAAAGGTTTTTGCTTATTTTATATTTTAGCTTTTACACAGAATCTCGAATACAGTTTCTTAGAGAATAGTTTTGTCTTAGTGCTTCTAAGTTTCTCCCTTCAGGGATCTAGATTTTCTCTTTAGACATTACAGGTTTTCACTAACTCCTGTGTCTAAGCATCTTCCCTTCATCACAGACCAGGATTCTCTTCCCAATCCCTTTCACTGGCAGGAAGTTATTCCCCTTGTCCTTAAGAAGCAATAACTCCTTTAGTATTTAATTTGTATGGGAATTCTCTCTAACTACCCAGACCTTCTGCCAAATCCTTCTCCAGTATCCATTGTCTGTATAAAGCTGTTCTGTAGCTTTCTTGACTAAGACTCTAAATTCTCCCTCAGAGTAGTTCTAATATATTTAAGACAATGGAGTCCTTATTCTTTTCTCTATAGAAGTACTTTTCTGACAATTTCCTGACAGAAATCACTGACTCCCAAAGTCTCTTCCCTCAGAAGCCAAACCCTTTGGCTACTGATCCAGACTTTAGATTTCAGACCAAGACCAAAAGGTGAATACTTTTCCCTCCAGATCAGCTGTTTTATTTACTCTCTCAGCGGATGCTGGCTAATCAGAGAATGAGTAGAGCAGCCAATCACATAAACTCTTTTCACCAGGGAAAATTAACTCCTGAACTCCCTGACTCTCTGACACAAGCAGCAGTTTAAAAACCTGCTTTTCTGTGCAATCCGTCACAATAGTCATCCAGGCTTTGCTGAGATCTCTCCCAAAATTTTACCGCAAATTAGGTTTGAAAGAGAATAGAGAAAAACTACAGAAACCCTGGGTGGTGCAGCATTGAACCTAGGGCAGATAACCTGTGGTGAAATGGCCTATCTGAATTTAGCTGATAAAGAACAAGATTTGTCAACAAAAGGGGAAAAGACCATAGGAAAAAAATTGTGATTGTATGGATTTTCCCCCCAGCACAAGGTAATGCTGCTCAGTTTGGCTTCCACTGACTCCTTACCTTATTCATCAACTAAAATTAATCTCCAGTATTATAAATAAATGACTCCCATGTTTTTTCTTTGCCCTCATCCTTTTAAGGGACTTTGGTACTGGAAAGATATTTGATCAATTGCTGTCTTTTATTTTCAGTTGTTATGCTTCTATTTTTTCTGCTTCTTTCTCCCAGAAAGCCATGCATGCAACCTGGCACACATACCAGTTTAAACATCCATTCCTGCTAAGCATTGCTTATAAGATGATGCCAATGGCCTGAGGCATCCTTTCCCCACCCATCCATACAGATGTAGAGCTCTAGAAAGCCAAAAATGCCCATGAAACTGCCTTATACTGAGTCTCACTATTGACCTCTCAAAGTCAGTATTATCTCTCTGGGGCACTGGATAAAGATCTTTCACTCAAATCCCTTAATACTAGGCCCTTTTAAATAGAGAGGCTGGGGACTGAACCTGGAACCTTCTGCATGCAAAACAGATGCTCTTCCACTAAGCCATATTTCTTCTCAACTGTTTTATTTTATTTTGGTTGACCCTAATGGGGGGCAGGGGGGAGCTTTACATGGCTTTTGTTTGGGGATTGTGGTTTGGACCAAGTTTGAGAAACGGTGTGGGTTTTTGTCCTGGTGCCTGCTGCAAAGGGGCAAGAGTTAAAACAGTCTAGAAAACGGAGCCACCTTTCTAGACAGGTCTAGAGAGGTATTAGTGAGGAACTGGCAGGACCAGGCATGTGAAAGGCTATAAATAAAAGATAGGAACATGCTCTCTGGGGGCCTGTCAATCACCACTGCTCACCTCCTATTAATGATGTTGATCTCCAGTTTGCTTCCCCCACCTTCCTTTTCTTCATTCCATTTCTTAGGAAGCAGTGCCTTCCTGTGGATGTAGTTCAGCACTGCAGGACAATGCCTTCCTCCTCAAAGCCGCCATGCACACCCAGGATAATAGAGGACACTCTTTGATCGTCAAGCTCTCCACGGATGCCAGCCTCCTTCCTTCCATCAGGCTTGTGCCAGAGGTGCGGTATGGCTTGGGGTGATAATTTATGATCTGCGCTCTGGCAGCATCACAGTACAATATGTTCTAGCACACATACCCAGGATATCCTTTTAAAAAGAAACGGTGAATACTAAAGAGCTTCCAAGTATTGGTAAAAAGAATGTCACATAAGAAACCCTAAAATCTAGCTTTCGTGGGGTACCAGTTTTTTTAAGGAAGCATGTGATGGCAACAGGAAAAAGGGGGAGGGGATTGCAGCAATTAAATCTTCCTGCAGAAAAATATGCAAAGATAGGAGTGAAAAAGGAGAGCTGGGATGTAAGGGGCTTTTTGTTAGCGACTGTGTATGAGCAGAGCACAACAGATTTCACTAAATCTGTACTTCTAGGTATGCTTTCTTGTGATCGAGCCTCATACAACTCAGGGACTTGCTTCTGGGTAAATAGGCTTGGGATCAGGCTGCAATATCTTCCTCTTAAACCAATGGTCTTCTTCAGCTCACGGATCGTAACACTTAGGCTATGGAGGTTCACTTCTTGATCATGACTCCTATATAGGCACCATTACATTTGTTTTTGTTTTTATCGTGCTGCTTTTGGGAGGGATCTGCTGCTACACTCATTCAACAGTACCACACCTACTGCTGCTCTTTGCATGCGTGCTGAGAGGAGCAGCAGGAGGGCGACGTGAGGGCACTCAGTGGTGGAGAGGATTTCTCCATGGCTCTGAGGCCTAGCTTGTTCCTCACTACGGTACACCCCCTGGTGCTTGGGTTGTGTTTTCTGTCCCTGGTTCTCTTTGTCTGTGGCTCATGGTCCTTGGTCCTGGGTTTTTGAGACCATGGAGGGCATAACTCTGGCTCCTCCTTTTCCTGTCATGTGACTATAATGTCGTATTATTTCTGTCACATGCTTGCAACTCAGTGGAGTTAAAGGCAGGTCCTGGGCCTGGAAAGGTTGAACTACTGATCTAGAATAGGCTAATCAATCAGCCAGCCAGTGTGGTGTAGTGGTTTGAGTGTCAGACTAGAATCTGGGAGACCCAGGTTCCACTCTCCACTCTGCCATGAAGCTTGCTTTGTGCCCTTGGGTCATTCACATACACTCAGCCTCTCCTACCTCACAGGGTTATTGTTGTGGGGATAAAATGAAAGAGGGGAGAATGATGTAAGCCACTTTGGGGGCCCATTGGGGAGAACAGAGTGGTGTAAAGTATAAATAAATCAAGGCCGGTTGTGCAGCTACATTAAAACGTATTGTGATAATAAAAACGCAGCTAATTATAAAACTGAAAACACCATTCATCAGGATTTAAAATTCTACAAAATACTAATCACTTTCATTTCAGAATAAAAATAACTTCATTATAAAGTATCTCTCTGTAACTCAGACAGCACAGGGTTTGATAGACCCCAGTTCAGATATCTTGCAGGAGCTGAACAGTTGTTTAGACTTGATTCCCCATTCCTCCACATGCAGCTGCTGGTGTGACCTTGAGTCAGTCACAAGTTCTCTCAGAGCTGTTCTCTCACGAGCAATTCTCAGCCCCACCTACCTCACAGGGTGTCCGTTGTGGGGAGGGGAAGGGAAAGGAGACTGTAAGCTGCTCTGAGACTCCTTCGGGTAGTGAAGGGCAGGGTATAAATCCAATCTCTTCTTCTTCCTCCTCAAGCACCTTGAAACTGGAAACATTATCCGGAGCAAGCATACAGCAAGTAGTTAGAGTGACATACTAGGGACTGGGAGACCCAGGTTCCATTCATCAGGATTTAAAATTCTACAAAACACCATTCATCAGGATTTAAAATTCTACAAAATACTAATCACTTTCATTTCAGAATAAAAATAACTTCATTATAAAGTATCTCTCTGTAACTCAGACAGCACAGGGTTTGATAGACCCCAGTTCAGATATCTTGCAGGAGCTGAACAGTTGTTTAGACTTGATTCCCCATTCCTCCACATGCAGCTGCTGGTGTGACCTTGAGTCAGTCACAAGTTCTCTCAGAGCTGTTCTCTCACGAGCAATTCTCAGCCCCACCTACCTCACAGGGTGTCCGTTGTGGGGAGGGGAAGGGAAAGGAGACTGTAAGCTGCTCTGAGACTCCTTCGGGTAGTGAAGGGCAGGGTATAAATCCAATCTCTTCTTCTTCCTCCTCAAGCACCTTGAAACTGGAAACATTATCCGGAGCAAGCATACAGCAAGTAGTTAGAGTGACATACTAGGGACTGGGAGACCCAGGTTCAAATCCCCAGTATGCTATGGAAGCTTGCTTGGGCCAATCACACACTCTGCTTAACCTACCCCACAGGGTTGTTGGGAGGATAAAATGGAGGTGGAGAAAATGTTGTAAGTTGCTTTGTGTCCCCATTGGGGAGAAAGGTGGGGTATAAATGAAGAGAATGAATGAATAAATAAATGTCATTCTGCTAACTCTGTATTCAATAGAGGTATTGCATTGCAAAAAACCCAAAACAACACCCAACAGAATGGTAGATGAACCAGTCTGAAACCAAAGGCTCTTACTTTGTCCAGCCACCTAATGGGAGGGGGTCTTTTCAGTTTTCAGGACAATGTCATATGAAGAACTGAGAATTTAATTCTTTTAAACTTTATTCCTTAGATTAGTTTTCATGTTTACATTGTCCGGACCTGTAAAACCTTCCCTATTTGTCTGGAGCCAATGCAACTTTCCATTATCTTTTCTTTCCATTCACATCAATGTATTTTAAAACTGAGCAATGTGTAAATATCCATGATGTGAAAAGCAGTCCAGTTCCACATGTTTAGATGGACTCCCTCTGCTGTGCTCTCCTTGACAGACATGGTGAAGCTGGAGAGGTTGAATTGTTGATTCTCTCCTCCCCTTTCCCTGCCTTCCGGGGAAAGAGAGCAGCCAGCGTGTCAGCAGTATAACCATCAGTCTGTGTGTCAAAAACCTTGCTGAAACATTCTCATCCATCCAACTTGACACCCAGGTTTTTTGTTTTTGTTTTTTAAAAAAAGCAATCTAGGCTGATTGGGCATGATTTCACATTAATCAATTAATATTGCCTACTAGTAATCACTCTGGGTATTTTTAGACACTTACAAATTGATTTTTTAAAATTTGCATTAATCAGGCCACAAAGATATAAATTAAGATAATAGGCCTGTAATTTCCCTAGCCCTCCCTTTTCAAGATAGGCACAGCAGAGTATTTGGAACACATTAGGGAGGTGAGGATGAATACTGACACTAGAGAGGGAATGGATGAGATGGTTGCAGAGGATTAATTAGGTGAGAATCACAGCTGCATAGAAAGCAGGAAGAGACGTGCTTGGGAGCTAGAAACTCAGGGCACATGGGCACGGTTCCAATAGTACGAACATCCTGGGTGGTCAGAGCCAAGCTGCTTAATCATCCTGTACTTCGGTTGCCTCATCTGAAGAGGGTTGCCACCAGGGCTCCATTTGGGCCGGGTCGCGCCGCTCCGGGAGAGGGGAAGCTGGGGGGCGGGCACATGATAAAGCCCCGCCCCCCCAGCTCACTTTCCCGGCCCGTGCTTCGGCGCGGAGCCGGAAAAAAGCGTCCTCCCCGCTCATCCTTCCCGGGCCGGCGGCAAGTGCCGCCGGCCTGGGGAGAAGACCCTTCCTTCCCACCCACCCCAGCAGATCGTTCCTGGCCGCGCGGCAAGCGCCACTGGCCGGGAGAAGCCCCTTCCCTCCCCCCCAGCAGACCCTTCCCGGGCGTGCCCTTCGCCACCCCCCCCCAGATCTTTCCCAGGACTGGCGGCGCTGGCCGCCAGCCCGGGAGAAGCCCCTCAGCCCCCCCCCCCAGATCTTTCCCAGGACTGGCGGCCAGCGCCGCCAGCCCGGGAGAAGCCCCTCAGCCCGCCCCCCCCATCTTTCCCGGGACTGGCGGCCAGCGCTGCCAGCCCGGGAGAAGCCCCTCAGCCCCGCCCCATGATCTTTCCCGGGCCAAGCGCCGCCGGCCAGGAGAAGCCCCTTCCCTCCCCCACTCACTGAAGCCTCCTCCCTCCCCCACTCACCTATTCCCGGGGCGCAAGGGAGGGAGAAGCCGGGCCTGAGTGGCTTAATGCCACTCAGGCCCAAGCAAGGGGGGGGAGGGAGGGAAACACCAGCCCCAGTGAGGGGAGAAGCGCCCCCCCTCTCTCCCTGCACCTACCTACCTACTTTCCTGTTCCTTCCTTTCCCCCTTCCTTCCCCTTCCTTCCTTCCTTCTCTCTCTCCCCCCACCTACCTACCTTCCTTCCTCCCTTCCTCCCTCTCTCCCCCCTTCCTTCCTTTCTTCTCTCTCTCTCTCCCCCAACTACCTACCTACCTTACTGTTCCTCTCTTCCTTCCTTCCCTCCTTTCTTCCTCCCTCCTTCCTTCCTCCCTCTCTTTCTTTCCCCCTCCCTTTCTTTCTTTCTTTCTCTTTCTTTCTTTCTTCTCTCTCTCTCCCCCACCTACCTACCTACCTTCCTTCCTGTTCCTTTCCTTCCTTCCTTCTTTCCCCCTCCCTCACTCCCTCCCTTCTTGCCTTCTGACACACTGACCATGACGTCAGGGATGTGTGGCCTTTTGACACTTCCGATGACGTCAGGGGGTGTGGCATATGCAAATAAGTTATGCTAATGAGCTCCTGCACCTCTTTTTTTAGGAAAGGACCCCTGGTTGCCACCTCCAGCATGGAAAATTCCTGACTGCAATGGATTTCAGAGTCAGTCCCTCTTTCCAGGTAAGCCTGGCCCAAGGGACTTTTAACCCAGTGGGAGAGTTCATGAATTGCAGACATAAGATCCTGAGTTCAACATCTCTGGTTCAAGGATCTCAGATAGCAGGGTTGGGAAAGGCCTAGCTTGGCAGTCTTCTACCAATCAAAGTTGGCATTAGCAGGGCTTTTTTTGGTAGAAAAAGTCCAGCAGAAACTCATTAGCATAAGAGGCCACACCCAACAGCAGAAACATATTAGCATATTAGGCCACATCCCTGACAGTGCAGCTCCCTCCCAAGATTGGCTTCCCCAGGTGTCCTGTGACTTGCGGGGCGCCTGGGAAACTCGAGGAGGGGAGCCAGTTTAAACTGCCTTCCCTCCCTGAATCAGCTTGGCTTCCCCAGGTGCCCCACAGCTTGCGAGGCGCCTGGGGAACCCGAGAGGGGGGAGGCAATTTAAACTGCCTTTTCTCCCTGGATCGGCTTGGCTTCCCCAGGCGCCCTGCAGCTTGTGAGGTGCCTGGGGAACCCGAGGGGGGGGGAGGCTGTAGGCGTGACCAACTTGGAAGCCAGCTGGAACTCCATTCCTGTGCGTTCCTGCCCCAAAATAGCCCTGGGCATTAGTAGGTTTGATGGACAAAAGGTCTGACTCAGCCCTGACCTGGATAGCCCAAGTAAGCCCAATCTTGTCAGATCTTGGAAGCTAAGCAGGGTCGACTCTGGCGCAAGTACTTGGTTGGGAGATACCAGCAGTTGGAAGGTGGGGGAAGGCTTTATTCAGCCACCTCTCTGAATATCCTACAGGCCTCCAGTAGGTGTCAGTCATCAGAGGTCACCATGACTTCCAGGAGCACACACACTCACTCACATGCACACACACATGCACATATTAAAAAATACAAACAAACAAAAAGGGTCTGACTCAGAACAGGGCTGCATCCATCCAGGTAGGATTGTCCATCACCAGTGCAAATCTGTACTGACAGTGAAGAGTCCATATGCAAATTTTATGCATATGTTCCTCCATCAGCCACTGTTTCCCCCGCATCTTTCCCATGCCATACCACCAGAGGTTTTTTTCCAGACTATTTGTAAATTAGTAATTACTATTGCACTATAGAATAACAACATTATAATGATTTGTTGCCATGACCTAGGGATTCTTCTGAATACTCAGCTTTAATTTTTTTTTTAAATCATAAATCTTTAGCCCTTTTCATTGCAGAGATATAAAGGGAAACTTCCTTGTATATCTCTGTAACCAAAAGGGCTACACTTTTTACATTAAAAAAAGAAAAAGAAAGCTGGCTATTCAGTAGAGATGGGCATGAACCAAGAAAATATGGTTTGTGATGGTTCGTGGTTCATGGTGTGCCCAGATTGCAAACTATGAACAATCTCAGACTTTTAGGGCTAAATGAACTGGTTTGGTTCGTGAGGTTTGTGATGCAGTAGAATCCCCCCCACCCCGGCATGCTAGAGACACCAAACTTGCAGGGAATTTCTAGCTGTCTCTCTATTACCTGACCTCCAAGTTTTGTGAGAATTGGACTGACGATGTCCGAGTTACAGGTCCCCAAAATAGAACTGCATTGTCAGTTAGGGAACCATTCCAGCTCCGGGTCAACACCAGCAACTGCTGTGGGTCTGGGTGTGGAAGAGGAGGACACTGGAAGCTGCTGCAGCCCCAGCTGCAACAGAGAAGGATGCCAGCGGCTGCTCTGGGTCTGGAGTGGCGGCTGGCATCCTTCTCTGCAACAGCTGGAGCTGCAGGGGCTGCTGCCCAACATCACTGGCAGACGCTGTAAAGAAGGATATCGGCTGCCACGCCAGGCCTGGGTGCTCCAGGCCTGGGCATGGTGGCAGCGGTTTCTAGCAGCTGCTGCAGACCCAGTTGGAAGCAAAGGACGCCAGCTGCCACTGCAGACCTGGATGCAGCAGCAAAGGATGCTGGAAGCCGCTGCAGATGGGGGCCTGCCTGGAGCATCACCAGCCTCAGCGATGGGAGGGGATATGGGATTCCCCCCACCCCACAAGTCTCCTGGTCCCTCCACTGAGCCCTAACGAGGTAATCTGCAGCAATGGGGGGAGGGATTTCTCCTGTGAGTATCGTGAGTCTCCACTTGTATATTCTAGTAAGTCAAGTGTGGCCCCATCTATAGATATTTAAATCCAGGGCCATTCTGACAGAAGACATATTTTTTTCAGGAAACTTTGGGGACTTCACAGATTTTCAGAAAAATCTGAAAACTGGAAAAATGTAGGGGGAATTTAAATCCCCAAATACAAGAATGATGTCAGCACAAGTGTAGACAAAGCTCCCACTCCTCCACTGCGCCTAGGTCATTGAGTCGGTGAAGCTAGGGTTGGGTGGACTGGTCAGGAACCACCGCTGTGGAAAAGGTGGGATTGGGTAGGATCAGAGGAGCTGCTACCACCATGAAAGGACTAGGCGGGCTGGGGGGAATCCATCCCCCGCAATTCTTGTGGGTCCCTGTATACTTCATATACTTGTATACTTCAGGATTTTATCAAGCAGGTCTCAATGTTTCTCAATGAGAGGCATTCCTCCTTCAACAACAGACATTAAAAACGCTCATATTAATTAACCTCCAAGTTCTGCGAAATATGAAAAAAAGCCCTGTGGAAAAGATCACTACCCTACAATCTTCCTTTAAAAGAATGAATCACTCAGAAAGGCTGCCGCAAGCTTTTTTAATACCCTAAAGATGATAGAGTTGGTATTTAACAGCTCTTTTCTGATCCTGAATCTTACAATGTCATAGCACTAGAGACAGATATCACAAAAGCCTGTAACTCCCATCCTGAAAGCACACATATATTTAAGTGCACAAAACACCAGGAGGCTGTAAGAAAGCTAGAAGTTCCACCCTATTGTTCAAACTCTTAGTTTTAAACTGTGCATCCAAAAGTCCTAGTGCCTTAAAAGGACTTGCTTTATATTAAAGAATCATATTAAAGAAAGAAGTTTGAAATGCTTCTGAAGCAAATAATAATAAGTCTGGTGCTCTGTGCTTATACTGTGAAAAATCTGCGCTACAGGAGGCCTCGATGGAATTTTGTTTTTATGTTCTGAAATTCTCACATAGAGGGGTCTAGTGGTCTGTCCCACATACATTAACTTACACAAACATGAGATAATATAGACTACTTGGCTTGAATTACAATTGGTACATTGTTTTAAATTGTATCATCTATTGTCAAGTGTATTGAAAGAATCCTTGATCTTAAGAGACTGAGCACAGCACATACAGTGTGTGCATCTACAATGCCTTGTAATCAGTGTTCCCTCTAAGCTGAGTTAGTGTGAGCTAGCTCACATATTTTTAGCCTCTGGCTCACACATTTTTGTCTTAGCTCAGGAAGGATGGCTCCAGAGCAAACTAATTTATGCAGTAGCCAAATCTCTCGCTCACAACTTTGATGCCAGTAGCTTACAAAGTAGAATTTTTGCTTACAAGACTCCACAGCTTAGAGGGAGCATTGGTTGCTATCATACTGGATCCCATCAGTTTCTGGCAAACGAAAAGACAAACAGTCTTTTGTTTGAAGGGACACTCCTAGATACCTGTATGGAGCAATTTGTCCTTAAAATTGATCATTCTATGAAACTGCACACAAAGTAGTATTTCACAACTTGGTATATCTTGCATCAAATTCCTGTGTTTATAGATAACATGTTTTATATGATGTGACAAGGAATGAAATTCCATGGACCATACAAGATGTGAAGAATTCTTAGTTGACTTACTCCCAAACAACTCAGACCTCAAGACCTTGTTGGCTCCATTTCTTGAGTGTGATATGATCCTCTTGGGGAAACCCCCACTGCAATAGTTGCATAGCAAAACCAGTCAATGAGGGCAGCGGCCTTGACAATTAAAATGATATACAGTGTAGTGTTTTAGGCTTGGACTCTGATGACAGTGGATCTGCATATCCTACACAATAAAAGGAACAATAATGTGTCATAACAATTGCTATTTCCACACTGCAGACAGCAAAAGAACCCACTGCAAGGAAGCAGCAGCAAGCAGTGTGGAAGCAGGTGGGAACAGCCTTCCACACACTCTGTCCACGCACTGCCTGCTACTGCTTCACTGTGCCAATGTAACAACCCCAATACAATGACATTGTGCTGTGGGCCCCCACAGCCTGCCAACCAAAATGATTAAGCAGTTCGAGCACCTTTTCTTTGAGGAAAGACTGAAAAGTCTGAGACTTCTCACTTTAGAAAAGAGATGAGTAAGTGGGGGGGATGATAAAGGTTTATAAAAATTATACATGTGGTAGAGAAAGTGGACAGAGAGAAGAAGAGGATTTACACCCCACCCTTCACTACCCAAAGGTGTCTCAGAGCGGCTTACAAACTCCTTTTTCTTCCCCTCCCCACAACAGACACCCTGTGAGATGGGTGGGGCTGAGAAAGCTCTTTCGAGAACTGCTCCTGAGAGAACAGCTCTGAAAGAACGTAACTGATCCAAGGTCACATCAGCAGCTGCATGTGAAGAAGTAGGGAATCAAACCTAGTTCTCCCAGATTAGAGTCTGCGCTCTTAACCACTACACCAAACTTTTTCTCCCTCTCCCAGAATACTAGAACTTGGAGGCATCCAATGAAACTGATGGGCAGTAGATTCAGGATGGGCAAAAGGAAATACTTCCGTACTCAACAAGTGATTAAAATGTGGAATTTGCTGCCAGATGTTATAGTGATGGACACAAGCATAGACAGCTTTAAAGGGCAATTAGATAGGTTCATAGAGGATTGGTGTATTGGCTACTAGCTACAGTGAATAAATGGAACCTCCATAGTTAGAGGAAGTACAACTCTGAATACCAGTCCTAGGAGGCAACATCACGGGAAGGCCCTTGCCTCTATAACCTGTTCTTTGTCCTCTACAGTGATTGGTTGGCCACTGTGTGAAACAGATATTGGCCTAAATAGGCCACTGGTCTGATCCAGCAGGGCGTCTCTTATGTTTCCCCTTCTCTGGTATGAAATAAAAAGCCTATTAGAGCTCAAAGGGGCAAAGAAATGTGGAGCTTAGCTCCTTCCCCACCCCATATTGGCTGTAGGCAGAGCATCCACTGGCAATTCCTCCTTTGATTGAGATCAAAGTGGTAGACAAAGAGATGGTTTCATACCCTGCTTTTCTTTACCCTAAGGAGTCCCAAAGTGGCTTACAATTGCTTTCCCTTCCTCTCCCCACAACAGTCACCTTTTGAGGTAGGTGCTGCTGAGAGAGTTCTGAGAGAACTGTGACTGGCCCAAGGTGCTTTCGTAGATGTTATGTCCTCACAAGAGACCACGCACGCGGTAGGGTTGCCAGCCTCCAAGTGGGGCCTAGGGATCTCCTGCTTTTACAGCTGATCTCCAGCTGACAGAGATCAGCTCCCCTGGAGAAAATGGCTGCTTTGAAGGATACAGTCTATGGCATTGTACTATGCTGAGGTCCCTCCCCTCCCCAACCCCCACCTTCTCCTGGCTCCACCCCCAAAGTCCCCAGGTATTTTCCAACCCAGACTTGGCAACCCTAGCACGCGGCCAGATACACACGTGGCTTGGCGAAGCTACCGAGCTTCGTCCCAAAAGACAATAGCCAGACAGGATCCTAGTGCGGGCCAATAGTGGGCACTGGATCCTGAGAGTAACCAATGGTTAAAGGCAACCATGTAGATAACCAATCATGGGTACTGGGTGTGGGCACAAGTGTGGTTTGGAACAGGATTTAAGCAGACCTTCAGATCCTGTAAACCAGTCTTGTTCTGACCTCCTCTGACTCTTAATAAACTATGAGCTGTTCTCATTCTATGCGTCTCCAACCTCAGTACTTTTCAGTAGAAGAAGCTATCTCCTCGGTAGACCTAAAGTGTTAGGAAATCGCTCTGTTTGAACACCCATCAGTGCTTTGAAGAGATCTTCCTTTTCAGCTGAAGGAAGGGGATACGTGTATGTCTGTATGGAAAATTAAGTTTTGGATTCTGGAAAAGATAGACAGAGAAGCAGGTAGACTCTGATGGAGTTGGTTGAAGCACCTTGGAGGGCTCAGGATATCTCCCTGGAGATCTGATATGAGAGCCAGTGTTGCGTTAGAGTGTCAGACCCAGGTTCAAACCACCATTCTACCACAAAAGCTCACTGGGTGACCTTGGGCCAGTCACACACCATCTGCCTAACCCACCTCACAGAGTTATTGTAAGAATAAAATGGAATAGAGGAGAAAGATGTAAGCCACTTTGGGTCCTCATTGGACAGGGATATAAATGCAGTAAATAAATGATATGAAATTATGGATTTGTTGCTGAATAGGAGAGATACCATTGCTGGATTCTGCTGTTTGGGAATAAATCCCATTACTTAAGAACATAAGAAGAGCCCTGCTGGATCAGACCAATGGTCCATCTAATCCAGCATCCTGTCTCACACAGTGGTCAACCAGTTCCTCTGGATGGCCAACAACAGGGCACAAAGCGTGAGGCCTTCCCTTGATGTTGCCTCCTGGCTCTGGGATTCAGAGGCTTAGTGCCTCTGGACGTGGAGGTTCCTTTCAGTCACCATGGCTAGTAGCCATTGATATACATCCTCCATGAATTTATCTAATCCCCTTTTATTAGTGTAGCTATCACTACATCCTCTGGCAGCAAATTCCACATTTTAATCACTCTCTATGTAGATGGATCAAGATGTGTAGCCATGTAAGTCTGTCTGTAGCAGTAGAAAAGTGTAGGAGTCCAGTAGCATCTTAAAGACTAACAAAATGTGTGGCAAGGTATGAGCTTTTGTGATTCACTGTTCACTTCTTCAGTTACAGCTAGAATATTAATTGGAGAGTAAAGTGATTTCAGATGCTGAATGACAATAGCAAGTGAATGGCAGGTGTGATTGGGTTAGGTGCAGAGGGGTAGTAGACATGGAAAAATCAGTATTGATAATGAGACAGGAAACCTAGGTCTTGATTCATTCTAGGAGGATGCACTGTCTTGAGGTTCATTATCAGTTGCAATTCAGCAGTCTCTTTCTAATTTCTCTTTGAAAATCCTTTGTATGAGAGGTCAGCAACTGAATATCCTGGAAGGTTAAAATATTTTCCCACTGGTTTTTGAACGTTGTGGTTTCTAATGTCAGACTTATGTCCATTTATTCTTTGTCATAAGGACTGACCTATTTGTCCAGTATAGAGGGTGGAAGGGCATTCCTGATTCATGATGACATAAATCACATTAGAGGATGAGCAGGAGTATGAACCTCAGATGGTATGGTTAATATTGCTGGGTCCACTGATGGTGTTCCTAGGATCTTTATGAGAACAAAGTTGGCATCTTGATTTGTTGCAGGCCTTGGTACCAGAATCCATGGGACTGTTGAGTAATTTATCATTGCGGGTGAGAAGTTGTTTTAGGTTTGCAGGCTGTTTTAAGCAAGTAAAGGTCAACACCCCACCCCCACCCCCGTGTCTGTGTGAGGGAAGTGTCAATATCCAGTATAGGTTGTAGGTTGTTAATATGTTGAACTAGCTTGAGTTGTGAGCTGTATGTGACCACCAGTGGTGTTCTGTTGTCATTTTCTTTGGGCTTGTTTTGTAGCAAGCTGTCCCTGTGTATCATTCCGGCCTTTCCAATAATCTTCGTCACCATATCAGGAGGATATTGTAGTTGCAAAAACATCTGTTGTAGATCCTGTGTAAAGTAGTATTTCCTTTTGACTATCCTGAACCTGCTGCCCATCAGTTTCATTAGATGCCCTGAAGTTCCGGTATTTTGGGAGAGGGAGAAAAATTTCTCTTTGTCAACTCTCTCCACTCCATGCATACTTTTATAAACCTCCCCTTAGTTATCTCTGTTCTAAACTGAAAAGTCCCAAGACTTCTGGGGGAACTTCTGTATAAAATAAATAAAGAGCATCACAACAATTGAATGATCATGGAAGTGTTTTTCTCCTTGACAAGGAGTCAGAAAACGCTACTACACTTTTTCTTTGGAACCATGAAAACATTATTTGGATGACTTTGCCAAAGCTGGTTGATTGAAATTTCCTTTTAAGCTTTTGCCATTTTCATTTCAAATGCAAGAGTGGGTTTTGTTCTGTTCCTGTTCTTTGAATAGCACCTGCTCCCTGTTGTTTATCCCTTCTGATAAAACAACAGATGGTCCACACAAAAAATAATAAGCTACTCAGAGGGTGCGCAGGTTTGCGCTAGAGCAGTGATAGATTTTCTCTCTCGCCTTTTTCCATTTAAGAAGGCAAAAAAAAAGCTTTTGAAGTTAAAAAAATTTTTTGTGACTGCTACACGTTTTGCTAACCTTGCACATTTAGTCTACGGTTCAGATAGGGCTAGTAGTGGCAGACAGTTATTATTCCCCGCCTATAATAAAACATGCACAAAAGAGAGTACAGTTACCCCCCTCCCCATCTTTCTCCATCCACACGCGTGCCTATACAGAGCTAACGCCTATGCCCATGTTAAGCCCCAGCATGTTAAAACGTCCTCGCCCCTAAATATGCAACCCCAGATATTTTGTTATTGTGAGCAGTATACAACTTGACATTTTGCGCCCACAGAAAGAGCAGCTCCGTAGGCGAAGTCTTTCGCTTTACGGCCCACGGGTGAGTTACGGCAGCTTTTGCGACAGCTCTAGCGTCGCGGCGTAATGGTGTCATCGCAAGGGAGCCGGGCCGGAAGCTCCTGATCTTTTTGTCGGGCGTGATTCCTTACCTGTCCCAGGCCCGTCCCGGGCCGAATCCGTCGCCATCGGGGCCCGCCTGGGTCGCATAGGTGAGGCGGGGGGCGAGGGCTGGGCGTGGGACGCAGGAGTCCTTCTCGTTCGCCTCATTTGGTCCAGTCGCGCCGTCTCTGGGCGCCAGGCGGGCCTCCAAGAACTCGGCCGCCGCCTTTCAAGCGTCTGAGGCTAGGTCTCGGTTTACGTGCGGGTCAGGGTCTTAACCTCAGGCAGGTCCCTGTTCGGGCTTCCTTGCCGCGGCTGCTGTGATCCGCACGGACTAGACAAATAACACACGAATGGGCGACCTCATAAAATGCGTGGACTGTGTGCTGTATCTGTCCGCACCATGGGCTTTTTGGGGAAATCTGCCTTCGCCTTCGTTTAAATTGCCTAGTGTCCCAGGCGGTTTATACTGACGCGTTCCTTAAATAATTCTGCAAACAGTTTGATTCGTTTTTAGGACCCATCTGCTAGTTAGTCCGCTGACACTATACTCTTCATGCCCCAAAAAGTGAAAATCTGTTCACTCGTTGGATCACAATAAAAGAGTTACACGGGGTGGGAAACAGGAGAGTTCGCGTGGTGTAGTCGTTGGGAGTATGAGGCCTAGGATCAGAAGGAGAAAGGTTGAGTTTGCAGACTTCTATGGAAGCTCACTGACTAATCTGGGGCTAATCACTATGCCTCCGCCTAACCCTACTACTTAAGGTTGTTGTGAAAATAGAATAGGAGAGGGGTGATGTAAATCACTTTGTGTACCCATTGGAGAGCAAAGGGAGACATAAGTATCTAATCAAGTAAAATCGAAATACTAGTATTTATTGTGACAGAAGCTTTCACAGACTAAAGCTGTAGTCCACAAAAGTTTTGCTAGAATAAGAGTTTCTTCCTCTTTAAGGAATCGCAAGATTTCTGTCTAAAAATACCACTCTGGAATTATGATGGGGGGGGGGGTGTAAAAACTTCAGGGGTGGGATGATATTTTAATTAGACTGCTTGAGAATTGCATGCTCTCTGATGCAAGATCCCCAGACCCTAACCTAGATCAAGAATTTTGTTTACGTATGCAGAAGAAGCCAGATGAGTCTTTTTGATTTCGTATAGTTTTGTGGACACCAGATCTTAGAGACATGGGATATAATCCTTAAATAAATTCCTCCTGGAAGTATTTGGAGCTTTGGGAATGTGGCTGGTTTTGTACCTTTTCAACCAGAGGTCTGAGATTAATTTTCATATGTGGACATATAATCGAGTGTAAACACTGCAGTAATAGAGCAGATTCTGGAGAGTTTCTGCTTACTTTTTTTTTGAGCGGGTACATCACATTTGTAGAAGTTGAGCAGGTTCTGGTGTAAGGTAACGTGTAGTGCTTCCAACGGGAGTTATTAAATCATTAAATTGCAGTCTCAGTAGTTAGATTTCAGGAATGAAAATAAGTCATAGAAGTAAAGTCTGCCAAAGACGGAAATTAAAAGGTGCACTGGCTCTCAACTTTACACATTGCAATCTGTTCTACTGTTTTGGTGGTACACATCTAAAATACTGAAAATTGTGATCTGCCTCCAAGAGAGAATAGAGATACAGGGGCATACTTTATTCCCTGTTAATTCTCTAATGGCTGTCAATTGTTTAAGAATACCCTTGAGTATAAAGATTGAATCCTAACCCGGGGGGGGGGGGGGGGGGGGGGGGGGGGTAGGTTTCCAAGGTGACTTTTTCCAGGATTTCTGTTTCTTTTGTATCTTGCTCATTGAAAAGCAGTATCAGCTGCTCTGCAATTAATTCACTGGAATTTCTCTTCCTCCACCTGTTTTCTCCCTAGAATTATAGAAGATGGCAAAATTCATGACACCTGTGATACAGGACAATCCCTCAGGATGGGGTCCATGTGCTGTTCCTGAGCAGTTCAAAGACATGCCTTATCAGCCATTCAGTAAAGGGGATCGACTGGGAAAGGTACTTAGCATGGCAGCTCCTGTTAACTGTACTTGAATGTATTTTTCTACCCAAGATGTCTGTGTTTCCATTTATGCTACTGCATAACATTCCGCTTGTCAGTTACTGCACTGCTCTTGACAGTGTTCTCTTATCAAATACTGCAAGAATTCATACCTCCATTTCTAAGGTACTGTTCACACAGCAGAGTTTTAAAAGTGACTGAAATGAAGCCATATCACATAACTATAAGGGTGGGTCCTACCTAGAATTGTCCCACCTGTGCTTTTGGGTGTAGGGCATGGGAAAGGGGAACTGCATGTGACATGACTTCTGAGTGAAGACTTGGCAGTGACTTCACTCTGTCAAGCAATGCACTAGGAATTCCCTGAGCTCTATCGTAAAGACTATAGAGATTGGGGAAATTTCCTACAGGGTCACTGCTGCAGTGACCAGAAATGATAATGCTGTGTCTGTGCTGCCCTCCGTTTTCTCTTGCCATCCTGCCTTTCCACAGAGCAAAGTTTGAAGCTTTCTCCAACAGAAGAACCACTTAAGTTGGACAAAGGTTCTGTGAAGGAAGGTACATGTAAAGACATGCCAGCATTCTGGGAGTTAACTGCAACATGAAATGTCATTGTTAACTGATCGTTTGTATTGGTTTGCTGACCTCACTGTATAGGTGGATGGCTCATGTCAGATTGCTAGAACATTGCATGGCAAGTTTAAATAAAGGAAGTAAAGAGTAAGTTAGTGCCAAATGTATATGTTTTATATTATAAAATTATATTGTGGCTCTTGTTAAAGAACAGGACCTTTGGAAACATTTTACAAATACTTTTTGATGTAGTGGGTAAGGGCGCAGACTCTTGTCTGGGAGAACCAGGTTTGATTCCCCACTCCTCCACATGCAGCTGCTGGTGTGACCTTGGGTCAGTCACATGTTCTCTCAGCAGTCCTCAAAAGAGCTCTGTCAGCCCCAGCTACCTCATAGAGTGTCCGTTGGTGGGGGAGGAGATTGTAAGTCACTCTGGGACTCCCAAGTAAAGTGTGGGGTATAAATCCAATTTCTTCTTCTTCTCCAAATATTGATTTAAGACACTTTCAGTTCTGTACCCCTTTAGAACATTGTGGAAATCTTAGGGATGACCTGTTAACACGGATCCTACTGAAAATGGCATTCCTTTGGTGAATTCTCCCAGGTGTAACGTGCAATCACATGGATTGTTTGATACAAAGAGGGTTGATCAAAGAAGCGCACTGAATGCTGTTTTGATGTACTGCATCAAAGTGGATAATTTGGCAAATAGTTCCTCTTTAATACAGCATATCAAAGTGCAGTTAAATAGAATGTTTAAAATGCAGAGTTAAATCTAATTAAATATCAAATGGACTTAGTTACAAGTACAAGTTCATTAAACCCAGTAAAGAGGTACAGTTGTATACTTCAAACAGTACAAAATTACTTTTGAAAATCCACAAGTTCATTGAGAAATATCATGACCAGAAATCAGATTTCCCCAGATATGATACAAAAATCCATAGGAAGGTACCAGATGCATTTCAACATCTGGTTATTTGTTGTCATAGAGGGCCTTATTTTTTACTTATCGTTTGCAGCTTGAGTTCTTAAGATGTCAAAAATGGTTTTTCCAAAGGAAGAGCCAAATGCAAGGTTTTAGCATTCTGTAGGCTCAGCCTCATATGGACTGATACTCTCACATTGTCTCCATACTGCCCCCAGAGCTGTCTAGCAGGGGCACGGGAACTCTTTCCGTGACTCCAGCCATTTCCACAGTGAGTTATGCTACTGTGTTTTACAGCTGAGGTTGTGGAGACTGAGATGGGGATGCCCTCTTTAGCAGAGGTCAGCTGGCAAGCATAACATGCACTGGCTCTCTAGGAGGAGGGCTTGGTGTTAAAATGCGGACTGAAGAAGCTCAGAACCTGAGCTGGCATGGGGAGCATTCTTTGCGATTCTGTTGGAAATCCTGTGAACAATCAGAGACTGATTAGTATTTTTGCTTATTGTTGGCTAGGTTGCAGACTGGACTGGAGCTACTTATCAAGATAAGCGATACACAAGTAAGTAAGGTAGTGCTTGCTTTTCTTTGCTGTGCTGTAAGGGAAAGATTATATTATGAGCTTGACAAATACCTACAGGTTGTACCAAATAGTCATGTTGGGATTTGGTTGTGTAAACACTGCTGTAGTAATCGAAACTTTGGCTAGGGAGAAATCCAGGGGGTGTCGTATTTCAGTGCTGATCACTGTAGAAATGTGGCTGCTTTTCCTTTCTCAAGCTTCAGAAGAGGAAGCTTCCATTTTTGTTCTGTGATCCTTGAGGAGGTTTGTGATTACTTAGCAAAAATTACACACTGGTGTTACGCCTCTCATTTTTATAAGATTTGAGTAGGTCACCTCCTGTTTTTCGGTGTGGAGAAGAATGACCATTCCAGTTTTAGGAAATCCCAGTTTTGAACCGTGAAGTGATTGAGGTAATTGTTTTTCCAGATAAGTATTCCTCCCAGTTTGGTGGAGGCAGCCAGTATGCTTATTTCCATGAGGAAGATGAGGCCAGTTTCCAACTGGTGGACACAGCACGGACACAGAAGACTGCCTACCAGAGAAATCGCATGAGGTTTGCACAGGTATGATGGGGGCTGCTTGAAGAGCTAGGGTTTGGCCCCTGCACCTGGGGGGATTTCTGTTTCATATATATACGTGAAGGTGAGAGCTGCCCCCTTAATGATCAGAGTCTCATTAGGGGTCTGAACAAGTGAGCAGTGACTCAGGAAAGCTCCCCCCCTGCCACAAATGTTGCTAGTCTTGAAGGTGCTACTGGACTCTTGCTCTTTCCTACTGCTACAGACAGAATAACACCACTACCCAACTTGATGTATCATTAGGGTTCGTTGAAGATTTGTTTTCCTGCGTTGAACTGCTTCCTAAGAAAATGCTGTGATTTGCCTCATATTTGTTACTGTGCTTGGGGTGATGGAGGGGATTTACAGTGCCAACAGAAGTCATGTCACAGATAAAATCCAACACAGACCTCACAGTTACAAAAGTTCAAGTGCTCAAAAAAGATGGAAGATGGCGTAGTATAATACCCAGCATTCTCTGCCTACAAGTGATGATGGTACTCGCAGTCGTCCAGGTCCTGGGCTGGGATCATGATGGTCAAACGGGTAAAGGGGGGAAGGCAAAGGAGGAGGAGGCCCCTATTTGTAAGCCTGGCGGAAGAGCTCCGTCTTGCAGGCCCTGCGGAACTGCACAGGGTCTCACAGGGCCCTGATCTCCTCTGGGAGCTCATTCCACCAGTAAGGGGCCGCCACCAAAAATGCCCTTCCCCTAGTGGCAGCGAGCCTGGCTTCCCTGGGGCCTGATATAACCTGCCGATGTTGGGCCCCAGACCGTAGTGCTCTCTGGGGTCAGAAACTCGATCAAAAACTTGATCCTTCTTTCTCAGCTCTGCTGGGATGCCACCGCTAGTATGTTCCTCTGTGTTTGTTGTGGACAAGGCTCTGGCAGTCTCGGCTGTCTGTGTTGCCATTCTACCTTCATTATTGCTGTCTTGATCAATTGCCAAAGTAGAAAAACAAATTCATCTCACGGGGTGATTAAGAGATAGTCATGAGAAAGTGCACACCAGGGAGCTGGATCGTTTCAGAGGGTAGACGTGTTGGTCTGCAGTAGAACAGCCACATTCAAGTCTAGTAGCACCTTACAGATCAGCAGCGGTTTTGGGGTATATAAGCTTTTAAGAATCAGAGTTCCCCCAGGGCTCATTTCATAGCAGGAGCTCCTTTGCATTTTAGGCCACACACCCCAATGTAGCCAATCCTCCAAGAGCTTACAGTAGCCCCTGTAAGAAGAGCTCTGTAAGCTCTGGGAGGATTGGTTACATTAGGGGTGAGTGGCCTAATATGCAGAGGACCTCCTGCTACGAAATGAGCCCCGCCAGATATGATGAAGCAGAGAGTTGGAGTAGCTCTTAACACTCCTGAGGATAAACTTTTGTAGAAAAAGGCCTTGCTAACTTAAAAAAAATCTGCCACAGACCATAGCAGATGCCATTTATGATGTTAAAAGGTTAGGTCGTTTCAAAATAAAAGAGAGCTTATTGTGAATAAGTGAGCAGGTTACCTAAATGGAGCCTCTAGTTTTCTAGTGGGAGATGTTGGCAGTGCTTGCCTTAAGTCACACAGGACCCAAAGCCCACCTACTTCTTTGCCATCCCAAGCAAAATTTTGGAAGATTTGTAAATCATTGCAAGATTTATTATTATTTTAAAAGTTTGTTTTGATTCTCCAGTGTGGGAGGAGGGTTCAGATTACAACTTTAGTAACTACATTAAGAACACTTTCCTGCAAGTAAGCCCTGCTGAATAACTTGGGAGTTACTTCTGAGTATTCCTGCTTAGGTTTGCTCCCCAAGTAATGCTTTTGTTTTGCCTGGGTGCCTGTTTGTGTAATGTTCATGATGCTTCTGAACTCATTTAGTGATGTGTTCGAGTGCATATTCGATGCATTCCAATGTCTGTCAGACAGAAATCCTTTGGTGGATTGTCTGCCAGCACGTGCACTTCAGAAAACAGTTCTGAGATCGATTATGCCCTACTGTCTTGTTTGTATGCACGACCTCTTTCAGAGGAATCTTCGAAGAGACAAGGACCGCCGGAACATACTTCAGTTCAACCTGCAGACGCTGCCTAAAAGTGCCAAGCAGAAGGAAAGGTGAGTTTGCTGTGCTTGTGAGAAAGCATGCAGTTGGCTCTTTGTGTGCCCTGAGTTGGCAGTTGTTGAGCAGAGCTAGTTTGTTTGTTTTCATATTTATAGGCTGCTCTCCCTGCAAGCAGGCTCAGAGCGGCTATCAAAGCTTGGCGAATATGCTAAGGTCCATATAAAACATTTAAAATCAGTTAAAACATCAACAATCAACAGTAAAATAAACATTAAAGTGCTTGCAGTGGTTGGCAAAAAGACAAGATGGTGTGCAATATAGTAGACAGCAGCCTCCCGATCTACAGGTGGTATGACTTGCCAGCCTCTGCCACAAATTAATAGTGGCCATTGATGGTAGTGGGGGGGTGGCTCCTGATTGAAGGCCTGGTGGAAGAGCTCCGTCTTACAGGCCCTGCGGAACTGCACAAGGTCCCACAGGGCCCTGATCTCCTGGAGCTCGTTCCACCAGTAAGGAGCCGCCACTGAAAAGGCCCTGGCTCTGGTGGCAGCGAGCCTGGCCGCCCTGGGGCCTGGAATTACCAGGTGATGTTGCGCCCCTGACCATGGTGCTCTCTGGGGTATATACGGGGAAAGGCAGTCCCTCAGGTATGTTGGTCCCTGGCCATTTAGAGCTTTAAAGGTGAGTACCAGCACCTTGAAGCGAATTCGGCGTGCTATTGGCAGCCAATGCAGTGCCTTCAGCACCGGCCAGATGTGCTCCCATCTAGGGAGACACATCAGTAGTCTGGCCGCGGCATTCTGCACCAGCTGCAGCCTCCGGATTTGCGACAAGGGCAACCCTATGTAGAGAGCGTTACAATAGTCTAGTCTCGAGGTGACCATCGCATGGATCACTGTAGCCAGGTTGTTGCGATCGAGGAAGGGAGCCAACTGCCGAACCAGCTGGAGGTGGTAGAAGGCTGATTTAGCCGTGGCTGCTACCTGGGCCTCCGTAGCTAAGGACTCCCAAACTCCTAACCACCGGCGCAGGCACCAGTGGCACCCCGTCGAAGGTCGGGAGTGGGAGCCCCAACCCCAGACTGCCCTGACTCAGGCCCAGGACCTCTGTCTTCGCCGGCTTTAGCTTCAGCTGACTCAGCCTGAGCCAACCAGCCACAGCGTGCAATGCCCAGTCGAGATCCTCCAGTCTGGAGCCCAACTGGCCACCCAACATCTGATGGAGCTGGGTGTCATCAGCGTACTGGTGGCATCCCAGCCCAAACCTCCGAGCGATCTGGGCAAAGGGGTGCATATAGATATTAAAAAGCATAGTGGAAAGCACCGCCCCCTGAGGCACTCCGCACTCCAGCAGGTGCCTCCAGGACTGCTGTTCCCCTAGCACCACCGACCTTGGAGAAAGGTCCCCAACCTTGGAGAAAGGAAACAAGCCACTGCGAGGTATGCCCCTTTATCCCCACGTCGGCGAGGCGGTGGGCCAGTAGCTGGTGGTTGACCGTGTCAAACGTGGCCGACAGATCTAACAGCAGCAGCACCGCCACAACGCCCCGATCCAGATGCCTCCAGAGCAAACATATAGCTCCTCCAGGAAAAATACATTGGTAACTAAGCATTTTGGCGTGCTCTGCTGAGATCTATCCTAAATTTACAGTTCCTGAGAGGATCCCAAAACCAACTCCAGAGCCAGTAATCTGTCATTTTTTTAGTTTTGATTTTAAGGGGCTATGCTAGTTATTGAATGGAGTTAAATGCTGGCTTCCAGCCATTCTAGGACTGAAAAGATCAGCAAATATCCTTCAAAGTTTACAACTTAAATTCTAATCTTCACCGCAAGTGAAGGAACTGAGAATGCCAGGAACCCTCTGTCCTGATGTTGCTGTTGGCTTTTACGTCATTGCAGGGATAGGCTGCGTCTGCAAAAAAAGTTTCAGAAGCAGTTTGGAGTGAGACAGAAATGGGACCAAAAATCGCAGGTAAAGTAAACTGCTTTCTAACCTGGTGAAATTTCTCTCTGCATACTATTATTGCACCCAGCTTTGCACATTTCCTGGGGTGCCACCATCATGCTCCCTTTCAGCTCCTACTCCCCTGTTAACCACTGCTGTTTTATCTCCTCCCTCCCCTCCATCCACCTGTCCTTCCTCTGTCTGCATAGTAGAAGCCTCGTGACTCTTCTGTTGAAGTTCGCAGTGACTGGGAGGTGAAAGAGGAGATGGATTTCCCAAGGCTGATGAAGATGAGATATCTGGAAGTGTCGGAACCTCAGGACATGTAAGTCTTTGAGCCGGATGGTGACTTTGGGGCCCCGGAGCTGGCTGTGTATGGGCTGCACCCTTGTTTAGGTGCTGCACAGTGAAGCTATTAATGGTGTCCTCACCAAGACACGAGCTAGTATCCCATGTCTGGGCATCCTTAACCAGTTACGGTTGTGGGTCCCTTTTCTTCCCAATCAGTATAACTTTATCTTCTAGACAGACATCTGAAGTTTTCATTAATATTACTTTAATTCTTCCAAGGGTTCACTATGAACAGTAAGGTAGGACTGAATGCTAGGAACACAAGTGCGGAAACTGGGCCTTAGGCCCAAAGTGACGTGGTAGGCATGCATATGGAGCACTGTTTTGGTTGTGGCTGTTTTGTTTGGGGGCTAGACCTAGTCCCTCAACTCTGATTTAGTCAACATAAAGTCAGATTGTGGTGGATACATGCTGCCCTAGTGGATTTTGATCTCACCTTGGGAAGAACATAATGATAGTAGTTATTTTATTTTCGTTTCTCAATGTTCCCAAGAAGTCTTTTTTGTTTTGACTGTGAATTCTCTGTTGAGAATCAAGAGTCTGAAGTTGTTACTGCTGAGAAACACTGAGATAGGCTTCCTGAGTGAAAGCTGTATATGGAAACAGAATCGGAACAGAAAGGGGGAGAGATCACATGAACTAGGAGAGGAAAGAGAGAGATGCTAATGCTCAAAAGCTGTACCTGTCTGCTCACATTTTTGTAAATAATTTTAAAATGCCTATCTTGGACCCACAGCTTCTTGTCAGAAGAAGCATTCAGAATGGAACAGTGCTCCTGCCTGTTATTTTAAAGCAGATACAGAAAGGCAAAGCCTTGAAGAAACTGACTCCATCCATAGACCGGCTACTCCATAGACCGGCTACTCTGCTTTTGGCAGTCAGTATTCTCCCTTGATGATCCTTACTTTGTACTTGCAGAGAGTGCTGTGGGGCTCTAGAATACTACGACAAAGGCTTTGACCGCATCACCACAAGAAATGAGAAGACCCTTCGCAGTATCAAGCGCATTTTCCATACCGTGACCACTACTGACGATCCCGTCATCCGCAAGGTCTGCCTCTTTGGCCCGTCATGCAGAGTAGCTGCTTCTTCGTAGGGGCACTGGTTCAGAAGTGGCGGGGTCAGTGCAGCTAACACTTCACACTTCAGTGAGCAAGGAAGCTGGGCCTGTTGCCAAGAGAGCACAGCAGCTAACGCTCAAAGTCAACAAAGACAGTAAACATCCGATACGAAACTGTAAGTGATGAAACAGCCACAGAGATTAGAAAGCAGTGAGCCTTACCTGTGGTTGAAAGCAGGAGGAAATAGGACAGACATTCCGGGTGCCTGCAAGATTTGCACAGGCACCAGATGAGTAGGGGAGGCATTCCACAGTCCAAGTGGCTGCGCTCTGAAGACCCTCTCTGCATGAGCTGTCTGCCTGCCTAACCTCTGAAGGAAGGAGTACCTAAAGAGGGCCCTCTGATGAAAGCCTCAGTTGCGAGGCAGTTTCATGTGGAAAGCATGCGATCTTTAATGGATTAAGGGGGGAAATTAAATACTTACGGTAGGACTTAATGGAGGTGGGAGACTTTTTAGGCCTTGTATTTTCCATGAGCCTTGGAGCTGCCTTCAAAATAAAAGTATAGTTAAATAGTGGATTGTGAAGATGTTTGAATATTTCTTCCCTGGGTGGGAGAAACCATTTTCATTGCAGGGGGCCTCCTCTGTTCTCCCCCCCCCCCATTGTTAATTGCTAAAAGATAGAATAATCTCAAAAAGGGCAATTTGGACCCAGTTTCCTCATTCTCTTCTACAGAGATGAAATAATGGGGGGGGGGTTTCACATTCTCTTTCTGACTGTTTTGTGTGCACAGCTGGCCAAGACTCAGGGAAATGTGTTTGCTACCGATGCGATCCTAGCCACACTCATGGCCTGCACTCGCTCCGTGTATTCCTGGGACATCATTGTTCAGCGAGTTGGATCCAAGCTCTTCTTCGACAAGAGGGACAACTCTGATTTTGGTGAGTCTCTAGTGTGTTGTGGTTGAGTAAGGACAACAGGTGGTGTCTGGAAATTTGTTGGCTTTTGTAATTTCTGACTGCTTGAAGGGAAGATTAGTCTAAAGAACAAGGAGACCTGGAAAAATACCAATCTGCTGCAACGTCTGAACCATATTACCACATTGTACTGGATTGTGCTGTACCCTTGTGATATTTTGAACGTCCAGATGTTTTCTGCTTTGCTGTATCCTCAGATCTCCTCACAGTGAGTGAGACTGCTAATGAGCCACCACAGGATGAGGGCAATTCCTTCAATTCACCCCGCAACCTTGCTATGGAAGCCACCTACATCAACCACAACTTCTCCCAGCAGTGCCTGAGGATGGTAAGAAGAAACGATGGGCTTGAATCATTCTACATTGTGTAAGGATTTGAGGGGTGGTGGTAGGAGCTGCTGCAGCTGTTCAGAACTACTTTCCCATGAGAAAATTCTCTTTCTTTGCAAGCAGAAACGGGATCATATCTGCTGAGCTGGTTTGCTTATAGCCACCTTGGACTCCCCAGAATAGCTGATTATAACAATATTAAGTAAAATATAGGGCCTCCCCATTTGTTCTGTGAGAACTAATATGCATGTTGGGGGATGCCAGAGAAAATACTGCTGATGTTGTCATAAGGAAACTATCTTGCTACTCAAGCTCTGTGGGGAAGGGTTTGGTGAAGAAGGGAAGGCTTCAGATTTTCTCATCCCAAAGGTGGAAAATAGGAGGCTTCCTGTCTGAAACCCATGCTCTTGTGTCATTCATCTTTTAAAAAAAATTTGCATGGCTTCTTTTACAGGGGAAAGAAAAATACACATTTCCCAATCCAAACCCGTTTGTGGAAGATGACATGGATAAGAATGAGGTGGCTTCTGTTGCATACCGGTATGTGGTTGTTTGTAGCTTGCGAAGATATGGGGGGGATTGCTTTGGTGGGTAACGGAAGATTTGTACACTTACCGTGAAGCTTCCTTCTCAGTGGTCCAGAGTGGAGCAGTCCTTGGATCCTCACTCCTGGGAGGCTTCTCCCCCACTCTCCGGTCGTTCGAAAAGCCAACCTCCCCCAGGCAACTGTAAAAAACAAAACAGCATACCCACCGCCTCCCCCCCCACCAAAGGCTGGTCAAGGGTAGGCACCACAAAATACGCCAACTCAGGACTTATGGCAAACCAATTCAACAACTTTATTAAGAACTATAATAAAAAACTTTAACAGCACACAACCTGAACCTTGCCAGAACTTTCCCTAACTCAAACCACGGGGAAAGTAGGAGAAACCTCTAACGTTTTTTAGTCTGTGAAAAACCGGAGGTCAGCCCTTCAACCAGGTGGGTAGGGCTGCCCCACTCTGGACCACTGAGAAGGAAGCTTCACGGTAAGTGTACAAATCTTCCGTTCTCCGGTGGTCCAGGAGTGGGGCAGTCCTTGGATCCTCACTCCTGGGACATGAAAAAGCAGTGTCCACTTGGGTGGGTCGTTGTGACTTCCGGCGTTTACAGCACCTGTTGCAATACTCGCCGTCCAAACGCCACCTCAGCCAGGGCGAGTTTGTCCACTCGGTAGTGCTTCGTGAAAGAGTGAACCGACTTCCACGTGGCAGCCCTACATATGACCTCTAGTGACGGGAAGGCCCTGTAAACCGCAGAAGTGGCTGCCCCCCGTAAGGAATGAGCCGTGATCCCATCTGGAGGAGTCGCACCTTGCACCTTATAGGCCTGAAGGATGCACTCCCTAATCCACCTACTAATGGTGGAAGCAGATATCTCTTTTCCCATGGATGCCCTTCTAAAGGACAAGAAGAGAGACTCGGTTTTCCTCCAGGCCTTAGTCCTATCCATGTAGAAGCTCAATGCTCTATGCACGTCGAGACGGTGCCAGACCTTTTCCCTCTCCTGTGAGGGATTCGGGCAAGAGGACGGCAACACGATCTCTTCGGCTCTGTGAAACCTGGAATTGACCTTTGGAATGAAGGCGGGATCGGAGCAAAGTACAGCCCTGTCTCTATGGAACGTGCACAAGTCTTTGTGCATGGACAAGGCCCTAAGCTCAGACACCCTACGGGTCGAAGTAATTCCTACCAGAAAGATCGTCTTCAGTGTAAGTTCCTTGATGGGACACGAAGCCATGGGCTCAAAAGGTTTCTGGCAAAAAGCCTGAAGTACCATGTTTAAGTTCCACGTGGAGAACCGGTGTGCCTGTGGAGGGTTCAAGAGGGATACTCCCCGTAGGAAACGCTTTACATGTGGGTGGCTGGAAAGAGACCTCCCTTTTCCCGCCCCCTTGACTGCTGACAGTGCCACCACCTGTTGTTTGAGGGTGCTAGTGCTTAGCCCTTTCCCCAAGCCCTGTTGGAGGAATGCTAGAACCTCTCCCACCCCCGCCTGAAGTGGGTTAAGCCCCTTAGAGGCACACCAACTTGAGAAAGTTCTCCAAGTCCTGCTATACACCGAGTTGGTGGAGGTCTTTCTGGATGCCAAAAGAGTGGAGACCACCCTGGACTCGTAGCCTATGGCCTCTAAACTGCCTCCTCTCAACCTCCAGGCTGTGAGTTGCAGCATCTCTGGTCTGAGGTGCACAGTCCTCCCTTGTAACAGAAGATCCCTCCTGATCGGAAGTCTCCAGGGATCCTCTACTGATAGCCTCAGAAGATCCTGAAACCAAGCTCTTCTTGGCTAGAAGGGGGCCACCATGATCAGTTCTGCTTGAAGATTGATGACACGCTGAATGACTCGAGGGATGAGAGGAAGCGGGGGAACGCATAGAGAAGGGTCCTTGGCCACTGTATGGTCAGCACGTCCATCCCCATTGCTCCTTCTACAAACTTTTTGGCCACAAAGCAATGTGTCTGACAGTTCATTTTGGACGTGAATAGATCTATCTCTGCTGTTCCGAACTGGTCGCAGATCTCTAGAAAAGTGGACCTGTGAAGCATCCACTCGTTCTGGTCTACTGAGTGTCTGCTCAGCCAGTCCGCTACTACATTCTCTGATCCCACCAGGTAGACTGCTTTTATGGAAAGAATCTGCTTTTCCACCCACTGCATAATCTCGGTCGCCTCCTGATGCAGGCATTTGAATCGAGTTCCTCCTTGCTTGTTTACATAGGCTTTCGCCGTTATATTGTCCGTCCGTATCTGGACATGGCACCCCGAGATTTGCGACTATAGATGACGTAATGCCAGTTTGATGGCACGGAGCTCTAGGAAATTGATACTTTTCCTCTTCTCCGAATCCGACCAAGTCCCCTGGACCATGTGCCCTTAGGAGTGGGCTCCCCATCCCAGGAGACTGGCGTCTGTTGTTAACACTGTCCTCTGTGGTTCCCAGATTGGAGTTCCCATGGAGAAGCATTGTGGATTGAGCCACCATTGTAGTTCCATAAGTAGCTCCTGTGGCATGTTGACTAGTTTAGGCATCTTGTACGTGATTACCATCTGGAACCATATTAGGAATCTTTGTAAAGGTCGCATGTGAAAACGGGCCCAGGGTAACAGATCTTGACATGAAACCAGCATCCCTAAGGTGCTAGGGTGAGAACGTCCTGCTTTGGTGAATCTAGGGTCTGTCTTAAGAGGGCTCTTAGTCTGTCCTGTCGCTCTGTGGATAAGAAGACTCTGTCCCGAAAGGTATCGATTGTTACTCCGAGGTGGTTGAGTACTTGGGTCGGTATGAGTATGCTCTTCTCCCTGTTGATCATGAACCTATGATCCTGGAGCAGTTGAATAGTTAAATCGAGATCCCGACTCGTCTGTTGCCTGGAGTCCGCCTTGATCAAGATGTCGTCCAGGTAAGGGAACGGCGCCACCCCCTTCAGCCTCAGAGCTGCCACCAAGGAGACCAGGATCTTGGTAAAGACCTGGGGTGACAACATCAGGCCGAAGGGGAGCGCACGATACTGGAAGTGGTCGCCATTGTATGCGAACCGAAGGAACTGATGATTTGGTCTTATGGGTATATTGAGGTATGCCTCTGCTAAGTCTATGGAGACCATAAAGTCCCTTGCCTGCATGGATGCTAGGATGGACCGCAAGGTCTCCATCTTGAATTTTTTCTTTATAACAAACTTGTTGAGGGCCTTCAGGTCCAGTATGGCTCTGGTGTCCCCATTTTTCTTGGGCACTGTAAACAAGACTGAGTAGACTCCCAAGTGCCCTCTCCAGAGGTGGTACCGTCTCTATCGCACCGATGTCTATCAGGTGCTGAATGGCCGCCGTCATGACCTGGTGTTGTTCCCGTGACTTCTTCTTGGGTATTTCCAGGAACTTTGGTGTCGGGGGCATCATGAACTCCAGGGAGTACCCCTGAGTTACCGTCTGTAACACCCATTTGTCCGTCACTGTCCTGTGCCACTGTTCGGAAAAGAGTAGGAGCCTAGCTCCCACTCCCTCTGGTTTCCCGGCATAGTCACGCCGCAGGTCCTTTCTTGGGAGCCCTGTCCCCCTGCTGGCCTTTTCCTTGGAAGGGACGTGTTCTGCTGTCCCTGAATTTGTTTTGCCATCTGCCTCTGGGCGCTCTGTGTTGGGGCCTGTCTTCACGTCTGTAGTCTCGAAAGGACTGAAACCTCTTTCGGTTTTTCCCATCCTTTCTCCTAGATGGCAGGACCTTTTTCTTGTCTTTGTCCTCCACTAAATAACGGTCTAGGCCTGCGCCGAAGAGGTGAGTGCCTTTGAAGGGGACTGCAGCTACCTTGGCTCTTGCAGTGGGGTCAGCCTCCCAGTGTCTGAGCCACGTATTTCTCCTCGTTGTCACGCTGCAGGCCATGGACCTCGCCGCTAGCTGCATGGCGTCCAGGGAAGCATCTGCTGCAAACGCGGTGGCTAACGCAATCTTTTTGATTTCGTCCTTAAGTCGTTTGGGAACTTTGCTCCCTGCCTTGGTCAAATCTGATGCCCAGGTATAGGCTGCCCGGGCAAATAGGGAGCCTGTAGCCGAGGCTCTTAATGAGACCGCTGCCGCTTCGAAGTCTCTGCGTAGTGCTTTTCCCACTCTTTAGTTGCAGTTGTCCTTTGATAGGCCATCAGAGACCATGGGAAGGACCGAGGTGGAGGCCATTGAGTTGATTGGGTCATCAGCAGCCGGCAGTTGAAGTTTCCTGTTTGCCTCTGGAATGAGGGAGTAAAGTTTATTGAAAATGGAGTTGCTCACTTTAGGATTTGCCAGGTGTTCCCATTCTGCCATAATGATGTTATAAAAAGCAGCTGGAATGGGTACTCCAGGTGATTTTATGGAGGTTTTAGGGATAGCCTCTGTGGAGCCAACCTGGAGGCCAGGATCATCCTTGTCCTCCTGAGCTTTGGGTGTGTGGTTGAGTTCTAAGGCTCTGATGACTTTTGGAAGGAGCTTGGGGTAGATATCTTGGGGGAAAAGTCTAGATTGGATCGAGGGTACTGGTTCCTCTTCCTCCTTTGACAGCTCCCCTTCCTCTTTCCCTTCTAGTGATGGTGAGGAGTCTGAGTCCTCCTCAAAGTCACTAATCCTGGGGGTAAACCCCTTGTCAGAGGTAGATAGTCTCCTCCTTTTGCTGGGGATTTCGTCCCTATCAGCATGCCCGGCTGTACTGTGTCCTTGCTCAGAGGACTGGTGTGGGGTAAGCTGTTCAGTTCCCCTAAATTCCTTTTTTAATTCCTCTTTTAGCCAGGAAAGAAGGGAGCTTCTAGCCTCCTCTTCAGAGGGCTGCTGTGCTGGTGGGCCACTTTGGGAGGCCTCCAGGCCTGAGAAGCTGGGTGATTGTGCTGGGTCTTTCTGGTAGGCCATTTTGGCTCACCTAAAAGTGAAAGTAGCCCATCACCCTCGTGAGGTCTAACAAAGTGGCATCCCCCATGTTGCCCTGCCCACATGGAAGGTAACTGGGGCTATATTCCCCTTATCCCTTTCCCACTCCTCCTGGGAAGTGAGGAGATGTGGGGGGGGGGGTGATCTAGCAAAAAACAGTAAAGGAGAACTGTCCCTAACTCCCCTCTCCAGCCCTCTAGTGGAAGGAAGAGGAGAAAAACAGCGGGGTGCTTGAATCGGGGAGTGAGGGTTTTGGCTCACCCCCGGCCCAGGGGGCTCCTACTGTCTCTGCCGCCTTCTGAGTTGCTCTGGAGCCACACGTCCGCCTTCAAACCTGGTGGAAAGAAGGGACCCACTCCAGCGCCGAACGGGATGGCGTCGTGTGTTTCGTGCCTCCCTCGGCCTCCGCCGAGCCCTCATTCCTCCCCCCGGCTCCGTTTGAACCGCACGCCACCTGTACTGGCCGGGGGGGAAGGGGGTTGAGAGGAATTGCTGTAATCTTCACCTCTCTGTCACCAGACCCGGCGCTCTTGTGACGCTGTGGCTGCTCAGGAGTCTCCCGGGACTGCCCATGTCTTACTCTCCCTCTCCGAGGCTTTTACAGCCCTCGGAAACAGACGGGAGGTGCGTGGGGGGTGGATTATCTTCCCTCTTCCCCTCTCGCTTGCTTCTGTCATCCTTCCTGAGTTGCTTCTCTCCTGGATCTTTGTGCTCGATGGAGCACCGCCGACGCGTCCTGCTCTGAAGCAGGGCCGGATGAAAACTGG
The DNA here is from genome assembly GCA_029233225.1 of Lepidodactylus listeri. NCBI lineage: Eukaryota > Metazoa > Chordata > Lepidosauria > Squamata > Gekkonidae > Lepidodactylus > Lepidodactylus listeri. Next base: position 37,737,989 of record JARCFY010000008.1, on the reverse strand, counting down.
AGAGTGGGGGAGAAGCCCCTCCCCATCCAGATTGAAGTTTGCCGGCCCTGCAAGCTGAGGAGGGGAGGAGCTTCCCAGAAGTGAGGATCTAAGGACTGCCCCACTCCTGGACCACCGGAGAACTTCCAGACTTGTTGGAGACTCCATGCAAACTCACCATTGTTTTCTGCATGTCTTTTCAATGAGCTGGGTTTGAATTACTCTCTGATGGCACAGTTACTGACAAGCACTCTTGGTTGTAGGTATCGAAGGTGGAAGCTAGGAGATGACATAGACCTGATTGTACGTTGTGAACATGATGGAGTGATGACTGGAGCCAATGGAGAAGTGTCATTCATCAACATTAAAACATTGAATGAATGGGATTCGAGGGTGAGGAAGATCCCAGAGTTCTAAGTTTTTATATTGTCTGTTGTTGCTGGGTACAGATTTCAAGACGCAAAACAGTCTATGTAACTGCTGTATTGCTGACTTCAGAACAGCATTTCATAAAGTCATCTGGATGCGTGTGACTTGTTTGTGCTGGCCAATTTTAACTGGTATTTGCTCTGATTATGTGGCATCCAGTGTGTTTTTGTAATATTTATTTATCTATTAAATTTATACCCTGCCCTACCCCCCAAAATGGGCTCAGGGCGGCTCACAAAATCAGCATAGAATAAAAAACAATAAAACAATAATTAGCAATAGCAGATAATCAAGCCCATGAATTACAACATAATTACCCTAAAAACTCCAGTGACCAGATGGTGTCCAGAAACAGTAGGGCATTGGGGGGAAAGTCAAAAAAACAGTGCTGTGGACAGGAAGGGCCCCAGAGAACTCAATAAACTTACAGTATGTTAGGTAGGAAGGAATGTGGGATCATCACATCCCTGTTCACTGTTGAGAACTATTGTGAAATCATTTTGTAAGACCAACAAAGTTTAATTCTGGGTATAAGCTTTTATGTGCGTGCACACTGCATCAGATGACATCTGCATGCACATGGAAGCTTATACCCCGAATTAAACTTTGTTGGTCTTGAAGCTGCCACTGGACTCAAATTTTGTTCTGTTGCTTCAGACCAACACTGCTACCCATCTGAATCTTATCATTATGAAGTCAGTAGAAGTACATTTATATTTATATCCTGCTTTCTTCCCAGTGGGGACCCAAATAATCATTCGTTCTCACAAGAACCCTATGTCTTAGGCTAGGCTGAGAGTCTGAGGCCCAGATCCTGAACTCTTAACCATGCTGCAACACTCCATAAAATCTTCATAACTGTACCTACTTTTGCAGCATTGTAATGGAGTAGACTGGCGTCAGAAACTGGACTCTCAGAGAGGAGCTGTGATTGCCACCGAACTGAAAAACAACAGCTACAAACTCGCCCGTTGGACAAGTTGTGCACTGCTGGCTGGATCAGAATACCTAAAACTTGGGTGAGACCAAGAATTAATGTGTCTCAAATTATTTTTGTCTGAAGGTTGGGTGTGTAAGAGGAGGGAAACACACCTTTGTCAGGGGCACAAAGTGCTGAGATCTAGAGACAAAACTGCAGCAACCTGTCTGGTACTTCTTCCAAAGGAACAGGAATTTGACTGAGTGATCAGCTCATGGGTGAAAACTTGAAATGTCCATAGTGTAGGGCATGTTTCCTTTGCGCTTTCTCCTTGAAATGCTGTAAGACTGTCATGTAATGGCTGCCTCTATGAACAAAAGCGGCTTAGTCCCCATTGGCCATTTAATTCTATAATATATTGATGTTTTTGAAGTTTCACTGGGAGCCTGATGTGCTCAATGAAATATTGGGCATCACCTGAGCCACCGTTCAGAACTAGACTCCATTGCCTATTTGTCAAGTAATCAATAGCTGCTTTGATAGCCTTTGTAACAGAAACACAATAGAAACATTATGGAGAACCCAATAGCTATTTAAAAACCCTGTTGCTAAAAGAGGCAGATTCCCCAGAGATACCAAGTAGTTTTTGTTTTTTATGAAATATTCTCTCTGGCTCCTGTCTGAGCATACGTTGCCACCTTCTACGACATTGTCTATTAGTCTCCTTGGCCCCATTACTGCCGGTGTTAATTGGGTCCCTAGTGCTTTGGGGCATGTCTAATGATTTTCATTTATCCTTGGTTATAAGCGCACACAGGCAGCACGAGGTCACAACTGGTATGTTACTGGTGATGTGCACCTCCTGGGAGAAGCACAGCATCGCTGAGGTCTGGGTTCTTCTATTTGTGCTGCTGTAGCACAGGAATGCAATGTGTTGCTGCAGGCATAAATTTGCTCAGGGCCTTGGTAGCAACTGGCTGGAAGGTTGTTGAGCAATCTGAGAAAAATCTGTTTGGCCAACGGTGTGGGAGTTGCTACGATGCAGCTCCTTTTCCCACATTGCAAAGGCCATTCAAAAAAACAGGACAAGACAAAACACGCTTACCTGAGTGTCCTTCCATGGTTGCTGGACAGGGTAGACTGCAGAACTATATCCACTTTATATCTTGTAATTTGTACTAAATCTCATACTTTCTGGGCATTGCTGCTGTATGTAAACATAAGGCACTTGGAACCGGGTTCTTGGTTTATAGCTTCAGAAGCTCAAGAATTTTGGAAAAGCTGCTGCTTTGGCAGAGTACTCTAGTTATTTTTACATTTGTTCCCCTGATCTGGAAAACCATCGGCCACCTTGAATAAACCGCACAGACAGAAAGCCGTGCAGACAAAAATTATACAAATTAGCCCCAAAAGAAAAGTTGAGTAAATTAGTTGTTACATTGAAGTTACCCCAAGGAGTGAAACAGTTCAGGCACACAGAGTAAGCGTCCAGATATTCAACACCTATAAGCTGTCTTGAAAATCATTCTAAGCAGTAGTAAGTAAAATGGATATTTCATACTCTGAGCACAGAAAAGCTGCATAGGTCAGTCAGACGCTAACATAAACCTACTTTTCCTAGATGTTTTGCATAAAAAAAAATTAGACTTCAGAAGCATGTCCTGTTGAGTTCAAGAGTAATTTTCAGATAGATGTTGAAGTAATGTATTTATCAGTACCCTTTGGAAAAGGCCAGTGTGGAAGTGACATCTATGCAGAGCTAAGCATGAAGGATGGTCCATGAACTTCATTTCAAACACATTGACCCTCTGCTGCATTACTGGGCTGCATTACTGCAATTCCTGACTTTCCTTTGGCCATCCTTTCCAGGTATGTGTCCCGCTACCATGTCAAAGACTCCGCACGGCATGTGATCCTGGGCACACAGCAGTTCAAGCCCAACGAATTTGCCAGCCAAATTAATTTAAGCATGGAGAATGCCTGGGGCATCTTGCGCTGTGTCATTGACATCTGCATGAAACTGGATGAGGGCAAGTACCTCATCTTGAAAGACCCAAACAAGCAAGTCATTCGTGTCTACAGTCTGCCTGATGGTACCTTCAGCTCTGATGAAGAGGAGGATGACGAAGAGGAGGAGGAGGAAGAGGAAGGTTTGTAGAACGTTACATTGCAGATGCCTGCTAGCATTGTCACAGCATAAAGAGAGACCTGAAAGTGCCCAAGTTAAAAAAGAGCTGAGTCATGGGAGACGACTTTTCCCAGCTAGGGAAAACCTGATAGTCTCAGCTAGGGACACCTGATAAAACCATTAATGAAATCTACAGTTTTCTCACATCAGGACCATGTAAGAAGAGTGAAGACTGTGCACATAAAATAGTCACGAGTGACAGTCAGGAACATCTGAAACAAGTTTATTAAGAGACTACTTAAGGACAGGGGGATTGCTTGTTTAGAGCCAGTTTGGTCTAGTTGTTAAGTACGCGCACTCTAATCTGGGAGAACCGGGTTTGTTTCCCCACTCCTCCACTTGCAGCTGCTGGGTGACCTTGGGCAAGCCATAGTTCTGTCACAGCTGTTCTGTCAAGGAAAGCTCTGGAAAGAGCTCTCTCAGCCTCACCTACCTCACAGGGTGTCTGTTGTGGGGAGGGAAAGGGAAAGGAGTTTGTAAGCCGCTCTGAGACTCTGAGTGAAGGGCAGGATATAAATCCAGTCTCTTCTTCTTCTAGAGCAGGAGTTATGTTGCTGTTAGAGCGGACATCGGTAACATGGAAGACTTTCCTCATTCCATTTCCCATGCCCTCTTTTTATACCCAGTGGGTGAAGCAACTGTCCAGTGATGTTACCAAATTGCTGCTTTTGCCTTTCTCTTCCCCCTTTTTTTTTGTTAGATCTTTGAAAATGGGCAGAAGAAAGACGTGGGATGAGGTTGCTCAAAATAAATGTATACTCCTTTTTAAAAATACTTTGTATGGGCAGTTAGAAAGGAAAGTTGGAGAATGTGGCGGAGATGTTATGAGTCTTGTTCAGAAGGAGAGAAACATTTAAAGGCAGTTAAAATGTTGATCAGGATGCAGTTCACAGTATCTGGTCTGTCCATCGTGGATGTGGCAGTGTAGATATGGCTGAAGCTAGAGTACAGTGTCCAGTATTGAAGGGATATATTGGAGAGACTAATACCACCTTATTATAACTAGGCATGTTTAACTTTCAGTATATATTTTGTGTTGCATTAGCACACAGTCCTTATTAGAGTGTTTTGGTTTCTGAAAGTTTTCTTCTTTTTGGTATTTTTGCATTTGAGCGTGTGCGTGCCTGTGCCTGTGCCTGTGCCTGGAAAGGCCTATTGTGAAAGAAGTTATGATCTGTCTTTACATGGACTGACCTTTGGCAGTGTGTGGGAAAAGGGCAGCAAAGCTTGTGTTTGTTGTCCTCTTTTGATGTGGTTTGTTTTGTGGCCTGGCTTAGGATGGGAAGAAATGTTCTATTTCAACTTTTCTTTTGTGTTCCAGAGGAAGAGAGCTGAACATTGCGCCAGACATCAAAGTGACAGTGACTTGAAAGCACATGCAAGTTGTAGTGTACTCAGTGGATGGATCAAACCTGAATCTGTGCCTCACTTATTTACAACCTAAAGAATACAATAAAATCACTTCTCCTAATGCGTTTTTTCCTTTTGTCTAATTATTAAGGATGTTGCAGGGGGGATTGACAGGTCTAACAATAAGCACTGCCCTTCCCTTTTAAAGTCTGAATTGCATGATACCACTTTTCCTGGACCTGTACCGCTTTAGACTGCAGGTGAGGAATTACATGCACGTTCACTTGGGAAAGAAAAATATTCTCTGAATATAGAAAACAGCTATATTGGGGGAGAGAGCTAAGTTAAGAATTATTTCCCCTAATAATAACAGCTTGCTTTGAGCAGGGAGCCTTTTTTATTACCAGGGGGAACTACTCAGGTATAAGGTCCCTATGTGTGTGTGTGCATGCGACCAAAAAAGGGGAGAGACAACCCTACACGAGAAAGGTAACCAAAAACATAGAGACAAAAAACCACCGAAACTATAGTTACGCATGTAGTACTAATGCACAAAATATTGCATATAATTTAATTATACATACCAAAGTGCTAAAATGTCATTTAAAAACCATAATCCTATGGTTCTGTATATAAGTACCTAGTCCAATCATATAAATACAGGTTAAAAGGTATAAGTTATATCCATATACAAGAACCAATACCAAATGCCAGGGCTCTTTTTGGGCAGGAACGGAGTTCCGGCTGGCTTCTGAATTGGCCATGCCTATAGCCCCCCCCTCCCCCCGTGTTCCCCAGGTGCCTCACAAGCAGATCCAGGGAGGGAAGGCAGTTTAAACTGCCTCCTCTCCTCAGGTTCCCCAGGCAACCCGCAGGTGCAGGGCCCCTAGGGAAGCTGATCCAGACACTGCCTTCCTTCCCTCAGTTCCCCCCATGTGCTCTGGAAGCCAATCCTGGGAGGGAGCTGTGCTGTCAGGTGTGGTCTAATATGCTAATACATTTCTGCTGTTGGGTGTGGCCTGTTATGCCAATGAGTTCCTGCTGGGCTTTTTTACAAAAATCCTGCCAAACACATTTCTGCTAAAAGCCTTCCTAAGTGGTAAAACTTGAACTGAGCACTCCATAAATTTAACAAAAATATACATAAACCTCCTATACAGAATGGACCTTACGCACACTGAGAATGTTCACCCATGGAGTAAGCGGTGATAAATATTCTTGAGATGCAACACGGCAATTCATCAAGGTGTACAATATTTCATATGCCCCTGGATCGGCTTGGGCCCACTCTGCAATGCTCTCAAAGTGCCATTGGGGTACTCAGGTACAATTAGAAAAGAATCAAATGTGGTGTAAGAAAACCTGCATTGTGTAATTGATATGGGGAGGTTGGCTGTGATTGTACTCATGAAATATAACTGAAATGGGTTTATAAAAATATCTCTGAAATTTTGTTCAGTAAAGAACCCCTTTCTTTTTGATTGTGTATCATTCACGCCCAAGGAACTGTTTCCAAAGAATCTTCCTTGTGGGTTGTCAGCCTCTACTTCTGCTCTCCTCCACTTTAGAGGAAACTCTGCATATTCTCTCCCCAGGGCCTTCAGCGACTGAATTCAAATACAAAATAATCTAACATCTTTTCCTCTGCTCACCAATTGCAATAAACTATTAAAAGCTATTATCAGTAACATTTTAATGGATGGAATTTGTACTCTTTCGTTGCCAAAAGCATGCCTTGGATGAGGTCCTCGCGATGGAAGCGGCTCCCTGTCAATTAAATGCATTTTTATGCTGCAGAGCTGGAGGGGGCAATTGATTGAACCTTGGCGTTCTGCTCATTAATGGCCTTGGCAGGCAGACCTGGCTAGATGAGGGTACTGCGGGGTTTTCTCTAATCATATTCCAATAGTTCCCGCGTGGCCTTATCTCTTCCCAGCTGCTGCAGAGAGGCATGTGTGTGATGCCTGGTGCTCCGTAGGAAGAACTGGGAGTTCCATTCAAAGCATTTTCACTGTTGAGCGACTGGAGCCCAGGATCCGAGTTCATTATCATCTTAGATCCCCAAAGTCCTTCACAAAATAATAAACAGCGCTCACAGCCTCGTTAACAATGCACAGCAGGGAGCCAATGCACCACTGACTGGTGCAGCACTTCCTTGCTGCTGTAGCAGCAACAGAAGCTGTTCTCCCCCCCCCCCCCCAAACACACACACACAGGGTGAACAAGGAACAACAACGTGCATCTTGAAAGAATGTGCGTGACTGCTCAGTGTGGATGTGGCTTACGGTGTCCAAAGTGGCAGCACCAAACTGCAGGTATTTTACAGCTGTATTTCTACACCTGGACCTCAGGTTATCTTTCGTTTATACTGGATTTAACCAATGAACATGAACTGTGTTGGCCTAGGACCTGGGAGACCCCAGTTTGAATCTTCACTGTCATGGAGGCTTTTTGAGAGACCCTGGGCCAGTCACTCCACCTAACCTCTACCTCACAAGGTTGTGGTTAGGATAACATGGAGGAAATGTATGCTGTTTTGGGTCCCATCGGGGGGAAATGTTGGGTATAAATGAAGTAAATAAATTTGCTGCGATAAATACTATTAGCTGTTTTGCAGCACAATTCTATGCAATCTTCCCTGGAATCTCCCACTGTATTCAATAGCGCTAACCCCCATGTATGATTGTAGCATTAGTACATAAGTATATTTGGTTTTGTCTAATTTTTGCAATTGGCCATTTCAATCTATTCATGTGTGGGAGTAACTGCTTTCTTTTGAGAGTGGGGGAAAGAACAGTTAATTGCCTGGATGTGATTTAATGCTGCCCTTCTGTCTCTACTGGGCAAGCTTATTTAGAAGGCAGGGGAGTGAGTAACCAAAAGCTTGTGACAAAGAATAAAAAACTTGTTAGGGAATAAATTTCACAAATTCATAATTTTCAAGGCCTGAAAAATGTGTGGTATATAAACCTCCTGGACAAAAAAATTGTTAATAATAAATTCAAAATTGGATGAAAATGCATTCATCAGTGGTCAAATCCATCCATCAAGAAGAAGAGGAGGAGATTGGATTTATACCCCATCCTTCACTACCCGAAGGAGTCTGAGAGTGGCTTACAATCTCCTTTCCCTTCCCCTCCCCACAACAGACACCCTCTGATATAGATGGGGCTGAGAGAGCACTCTCAAGAATTGCCCTTGAGAAAACAGCTCTGAAAGAATTTATGACTGACCCAAGGTCACACCAGCAGCTGCATGTGGAGGAGTGGGGAATCAAATCTGGCTCTCCTAGATTAGAGTCCATGCTCTTAACCACTACACAAAACTGACAATCAGTTGATATACAAGAAAGACACATAGAATAACATATAGTTCCCTTTTTGAATGCCCACTATACTTATCAGATATAATTGTCAAAGAACACCACCTGAAAAAGAACACATTTTTTTTTAAAAAAACCTTTCTAAATTCAGTAGATAATCATGTAGAAAGTACAAAAATGTAAAAATCATAATTAAAATGTCTTTTCACAAAAAAACCCCCTTCCAATTGACACATCCCAGTATATCAATGCCATAAAACCTTTAAAAAGATACGTTATGCATGCAACTTTTCAATAAATGTAAATATATTAAAAATTACCAAATACTTGATCAATATGCAGCTCACTATAACGTGTGGGGTGTTTTTCCCCCCGTTCTGGGTCATTTACATTTTTTAAAAGGCCATACTCTGCATAGTTTCACTGTAGGAAAATGAAATAAGTTAAAAGATATATCAAATGAGCAGGAAACAGCTAACATGTATATATTACATGTTTTAAGTGTGGTCAAACTGCTTCCAACTTATGGCGACCCTATGAATTCATGACCACCAAAACGTCCTATCGTTAACAGCCTTGCTCAGATCTCGCAAACTGAAGGCCGTGGCTTGTTTGATGGAGTCAATCCATCTCATGTTGGGTCTTCCTCTTTTCCTGCTGCCTTCAATTTTTCCTAGCATTATTGTCTTTTCCAGTGACTCTTCTCATAATGTGACCGAAGTATGATTGCCTCAGTTTGGTCATTTTAGCTTCTGGGGAGAGTTCAGGCTTGATTTGATCTAGAACCCACCTGTCTTTTTGGTGGTCCATGGTATTCACAAAACTCTCTTCCTACACCACTATCATAGGTTCAACAAAAAAATGACCTTATTTGTAACTGAAATGTTGCGACCACACAGAGGTTTTTCTAGTCATTTAGTCAATAAAACTTCCTGGCCTAGAAAAGATGCGACAGGGAGAACTTCATTTGAATTTCTACCCATCACTCAACTACTAAAGTTGGTAATCGGACCCAGTTTGGTGTAGTGGTTAAGTGCACAGACTCTAATCTGGGAGAACCGGGTTTGATTCCCCACTCCTCCACTTGCACCTGCTGGATGACCTTGGGCAAGCCATAGCTCTGTACCAGCTGTTCTTTCAAGGACAGTTGTCTCAGAGCTCTCAGCCCCACCTACCTCACAGGGTGTCTGTTGTGCGGAGGGGAAGGGAAAAGAGTTTGTAAGCCGCTCTGAGACTCCAAGTGAGTGAAGGGCAGGATATAAATCCAATCTCTTCTTCTCTATAATTTTGCATGCTACTTCTCCTCCACTGCTTTTACAGGTTCATTGACTCAAAACAGACTCCCTTCAAACTAATAATTAGATCCTAATGTACATTTCATCCCATCTGAGAACCCAATATCCTGCCTACTATGTATTTTGGCTCCTTTGTCACATGGTGCTACACTTTCAATAGATGAATGATCACCTTGCTTATTTAATATTTGTATACATTTACGTAACCCAATAGGGTTATTAGTGTTATCTAGCACTTAGCTAGATGGAACATTAAACACTAGGAGATGACAGGACACACAACAAGAGGTTTGGACCTGAACATGGTAAAACCACTAGACCTTACTAGAAAAAAGGAACGTCCAAGTATTAGCATAAAATATAAGCACAGCACAGTTTCCTGTTATCCAGGCTACTTCAGTAATCACATTCTGAGGGTAGCTATGTTGGCCTGCAGCGGAAGAGCTAGAAGTATCACATTAAGAGACTTGCAAGATTTTTGGGATATAAGCTTTGACTCTCAAAAGCTTATCCCCCCTCCCATCAAATCTTGTGGGTCTCTAAGGTGCTACAGGACTTGAGTCTAGCTCTTTGATCACCAGAAATTTCATACCATCCCTGGTCAGATTCCTACCTGCCAAGAGGTTCCAACTCATTTCCACCATCCTTGTTTCAAGTTTGAATGGTATGTTTGTGCCATATGCTAGGAAGGTATGTTTGTGCCATATGCTAAAACTGCCATCCCGGCATGAATTCCTGTTTTCTCTGCAGCTACAAAGAAGTGCCTGAGCATGGTGAAATGTGCCACGGATGTATCCCATGGAGGCATTTCCATACAGTGGGGATACACGTCTGTCTACTTAATTACTGTATAGTCCACATGCTCACTGAAACTCAAGGCAGATTATGCAGTGGGTCAGTGCAATCAATATAGGATTGCAGCAATCTGGAAGAAAGCATAAAGTATTACACATGATATAATTAAAAAGTGCAGAAAATGGTATTGCATATAGGGTTGCCAAGTCCAGGTTGGAAAATACCTGGGGACTTTGGGGGTGGAGCTAGGAGAGGGAGGGGTTTGGGGGAGGGGAGGGGCCTCAGCATGGTACAATGCCATAGAGTCCACCCTTCAAAGCAGCCATTTTCTCCAGGGGAGCTGATCTCTGTCAGCTGGAGATCAGTTGTAAAAGCCAGAGATCCCCAGGCCCCACCTGAAGGCTGGCAACCCTAATTGCATAAGAATAAAAATAAAGCTGTGAAGTATATACAGCTAAGATAAGCATACTATACACGGTGGTACAGTTCACAGTCGTGCTCCCTTTATAAAACAACCTTCCTGAACTATTTTGTTATAATCTTATTATGTTTATAAAAATGCCATCCTGAACAATTGTGTTTTATATAGATTGCAGACTTACAGAAGTGTAGGAGCCTTCATGACCACCTCAGGCAGGCATTTCACAAGGTGGAGGCCACAATAGACAATGTACAGGATGATTTTCCCCAATTGCAGGGTGGCACCTGCAGAAGGCTCAGCTTAGATGAGCAAAGCTGTTGTCACAGAGCATAGCAGGAGAGGCAGTCTTGCAAACAAGTAGCTCTAAAGCCATGCAGGGCTTTGTATGTGACAGTACTTGATGAATCTTTTGACAGATGTGCAGTCATTGGAGTGACTGCAAAGTGGATATGGGAGGCATGCTCCAGATAGCTCCCAACATTAACAGAGCTTCGGCATTCTGTACCAACTGGAGTCTCCAATCTGACTTCAAGGGCAGACCCACATAGAGTGCATTACAATATTCTAGTCTCGAGGTTAATGTGGCAGGATCCAGTGGCCAGGTCAGTCAAGTCAAGGTAGAGAGCTGCCTTCTGGGCTAATTTGGAAGCCACATTAACTTGAATTTAGGGGGGGATGGGTGTTATGTATTGAGATTGAATTATCCCTGATTGAATCACCCTGGAGACTGGCTGACAGAATCACCCTGATTGAATCACCCTAGAGACTGGCTGAGCTTGGAGCACAAGAACAATAGCTGACCAGGACTCCAGAATAAACCAATCAAGTAGTAATGTTTTGTAAATAGCCTATCACAGGGGGTGGGGGTGTTTGCATGCATATAAGCAGAGCTCTGGCCCTGCTAAGAGTTGTCTTAGAGTTAAGCTGAAATCACGAATAAACTATGAGCTGATCATTATACACGTCTCGAACCCAGTATATTTCAGCTTGCTTCTCCAGTAGTTAATGCTGGATCCAGTATAACCCCTATGCTGTTAACCGAGTCAATGACAGTCAGCGAAACCTCATCAAAGTTTGGAAGCAGAATGTCCTTCAAAATCTCAGACTTCTCAACCAGCATTACCTCTGTCTGTTGGGATTCAGTTTCAGTTTATTTACTCTTAGCCATGTGACCACAGCAGTCAGGTAGTTGATCAAGACCTCTGCTGCATTACCAGTGTGGACAGAGAGGTACCTAATATCAGCATATTGGTGATACCCAATTTCAAAACTACAAATGATTTTTTCTAAGGGTTTTACAAGGAGATTGAATAGCATCAGAGATAGGATTGCACTCTGTGGAACCCCACAAGTATAGGTCCCACACTGATGACAACCATTCTCCAATGCCAACCCTTTGAGTCTAGTCAGTAAGGATGTCTCTATACTTACTTCTCCCTCCAAATGTCTCAACAAAAGGGCTAGGTCCACTTAATCAAAGGCTGCGGAAGGAGGCTGAAGTTGGTTCCTTATTCGCATTTCCTTATTCAATCCTTATTCGTTACTTATTCGCAAATTCATCCAGAAACACTGTGGAGATGTGGCAACCTCTGAACCCCCAAATAAGGTGTGGACCATGACATATTATATACCCCCAGATTCACAGAACTCTCCCCTTCAAGAAGATCTATCCTGTTTCCTGGTCCAAGGTACGGTTCTTGGGCCAGCTGCTCCAAAGCATGGTGCCCCCAGGACAATCACACAGACAGACGCTGGGGCAGGGCCGAACCCCAAAAATAATCTTTGGACCACCCCAAATGACACATCCCCACGCTCTGGGGACTGTCCCCTGCAAGATGACATACAGCACCGCCCGGTCCACACTCCGGTTCTGAAAAGATAACACTCTACTCAGAGTGCTTCCCAGAGGCCTGTATTTCAAAGGAGATTCGAATAAGGAAGTGCCCTCTGCACCCAAAATAAGTTCTGGGAGAGATCCAGTAGGAGCAACAAAGAGGTACAGCCTTTTTCTATATTTAACAGCAATGTCTCTTGCAGTATGATTTTGTTTTTCATACTGTATACTATTTAGTATGTATCTATGTGAAGTTGCCTTCTGCCAAGTCCTATCACTGGCCCATCTGTTGTCTACTATGCCAAGCGGTGGCTGAGTCCTTTGAGTAGAGGTCTTTCTCACTCTCAACTACACAAGGATCTGGGAGTTCAGAAAATGGAACTCCTACGTTCCCTCCCCTTCTATCTAAAAATCAGGCATGTAGGGTAAAGGAAGGAGGCAAGCCCCGCCCCGCCCCGCCCCGCCCCGCCCCGCCGGCCGCTTTCCTGACTGGAAACAGTTCCAGGGAGATGCAACTTACCCCACTGGGGCGAATGTACAGGTTCCCAAGAAACTGGATCTGGGATCCTCTGCATGCACGTGGGAGGTAAACATTACAGTATGGAGCCGTGTGCCCTTTCCAGAGTTGTTTACAGGTTGCTGTCTACCTGGACTGTACCTCTTGCATTTCTTGGCCTTTTGCAGCCACTGTTTACAATTTTCTCTGTATCTGTACACATTCATTTGTAACCTGCTAATGACACATCTCGTGTATCTAACCATGTGGATCTATGAAAACTTATGCTACATCTGCTAGTGTTTAAAGTTCCACAAGGATTTATTTATTTATTTATTTCGCTGCAAGAGACATACAGAGCTACCCCACTGGACTTCATCTACACCCTTCCTAGCTTTTCTGTACTGCCTTAATAGCTGCAGGGGAAGAGAAATCAAATTTTTTAGCCTGAATTGGTGCTACAAGACACTCCGTTACTGGGAGATTTATGGTGCGGCCGGCCCCTTTAAGAGTAACGCGCTTCCGCCTTCATCACAGCACGTGACCAAGGAAACGGTGGGGAAGCGTTTTCTTCAGCGAAGGCAGCAAGGCGATCACGTGACACCAGGAGGGAGAGGCGCGAAGCGGTCCAGCACTTTTCTTCACGGAGGAAGAGAGAGGCCGCGCTAGCCGAGAATCTCGTTGCTTTTCTCCCAAGGCTTCTTCCTGGCGGACCGGAGCACTATGGCCTCTACGGTGCCGGTCTAGCGTGCAGCGCCGCGGGGCAGCCGCGCGAGACCAAGACCCACCTGCCCGATTCGCGGCGGCGGGACGCGCCAGGTACGTCAGTGCGTCGCGCCGCAGACCGTCACGCGGCTGGTCTCGCTCCCTTTCCCCATTGGGCGGGGGGAAAGGGTCATCCTGTGTCATGCCTGAGTCCCTTCGCATCGTGGCCAATAGAGGGCGCCCCGCGCTGAGAGGGGAAGAGAAGGTTCCCGGTCCGGAGGGTGGGACGAGGGTGATCCCCGGCTTCGGGCCAGTCTTCGTGGAAGTGCGGGTTCGCCTTCCTGCCTCTTTTGATAAAACTGGCTGAGTGGCAGAAGTAGCATTGGGAGGTGCCTCCCCTGTTTCTTGGTGTTTCATAGGTGTGCAAAATGATCATCGCCATCAGTGTGCATAGTCCAAAACCAAAACTGAAGTAATAGCTAGTGTTGAATTGAGACCACATTGTGTTGCATTATTTTTGTTGTTTAATAAAAGGCATTCATGGATTTTGTTTTGCTATGGACCAACACAACAACATCCTCTTTTAGTTGATAGGAATCGTGTACTGGGGTCTGGCTTCCAGGACTTTACAGCTCTAGTCCCCAGAAGGATCCATTCTGAGCTCACCAGCTGAACTATAAAAGTGGCAGAGCAGCACCCGTCTCTGCACTGCTTGGCTCCCGGGACTGCTTAGCACATTTCCTAAGCCTGCCTTTTCCCAGCACCACTTGAACCCAAGGCAGCTAACAACAGCCAGACAAACAAAAAATAGTATAATAACTTTAAAAAAACCCACAAATCAATAGCCAGCACACAGCTGATCCTAGGGAAGTCATCAAGCCAGAAAAACCCCTTTTCAGCCCATATCAAGTGCACTCCTAAATAATTCAATTTTGTAGCCTCTTCTAAAAAGCAAATAAGATTATAAAGCCTGCCTGCCATTTCCAGGAGGCTGTCCCAGAGCAGAGGAGCGGCGACCAGAAAAGCCTGTGCCCACCGGCAGCCATGAAACTAGGGTGGTCGTCTACAGTGCCTAAAAAAAGAGGATAAGAACCTTGAAAAAGGATGGGAGGCGTACATAAGATTTACACATAATTTTCATAGAAATAAAGCTCACCATGGTGCCACCTCTGTCTGGGACAATAGGCAGAGCTCCTTGAGTGACGGCCTGTCACTTAAATGTTTGTTTGTTTATTTTGTTGTTGTATTTGTACCCCGCCCTCCCTGCAAAGCAGGCTCAGGGCAGCTCACATTCTTAAAAACACCTTTTACAAGATACAGAAATAATTAATAACATTTAAAACCAATAAAATATCATAAAATCCAAACATATTAATAATAATAGTGCTGTTGATTCTTATTTCAAGATGGTCCGAAGTTTCCCTGACCTCGATGGTCAAGCCGACCAAAAAGCTTCTTTAGCAGAAACAAAATGGATATTCGGGGGCCGGTGGGCAGTGCTTAATTTGCCAGAAAAGACTGTTTCCTAGTTTCAGTTGACTGGAAGGTGAATGGGTTGAAAATGTGTACTTTGGATGTGTTCTTTGTGCATGCTCAGAAGTGCTCTTGTTTCCAGGTAAACAGATAAGCATAGCTGCCCCAAATAGTGCAAGGTATGGGTGATTCAAGCTGCAATCCTGTGCACTCTTACCTGAGTGTGTAAGTACCATTTAACTCAGTCAGTCTTGTTTCCAAATAAGCATGGATAAGATTGAGCTGTCAGAGTCCAAGTCCTCACACCAGCTTCTGAAAAAGACAATAGATACACTACAGTGCCATCTTAAGCAGAGTCACAACCTCCTCAGTCCACAGAAATCAACGGGTCTGGAAGAAAGTAACTCTGGTTACAACTGCACTGTTCAAGAGACCTATTTAAATGCAGCACTGATCCTAGCTCTTCTGTTGTTGCAGCTGTGACAGGGTCCTAACTACTGAAATGTAAACACAATCATGTTAGATTTCCACATATGGGAAAGAATATGTGTGGTAGATTAATCTTACTAGGTTTCTGTGTGTCTGAATGTCCACGCAGTGGCTACACATATGAGATTGACCAGCTGTTCAAAGGTGACTCCTGAGCAAAGAGCAAATCCAAGGTAAACATCTGCCCCATAACACCCTGCCTGCGATAACCTGTAAAGTCAAAAGCAACTGAGTCATGGCCTAAAGGGAAAGTAGAGAAGGGTGTCTAGGTGAAGTATGTCAAAGGAAGAAAATACAGCCTGTGACTGGCAGCTGTGAAAGACCAATGGGAGAGAAATATACTGAAATGCTGGGGAGAGCAGTGGTATTAAAGGCTGGGGAACTGTTGTGTGGAAGCAGAAGTGGCACCAAGGTTCCCACTTCACTCTTTATGAAACTAGCAGGCACACTGTGTGCATCCGCTGGCCAACTGCCATAAATGAATATGTTAGACTCACCAGAAAGGCACACAGTCAAAAAACAATGGGTAGTATTAAAGCCATTGCAGAGTATGCCACAAGTTCAGGGAGGATGCCCACTCATTTTGTAACATGTTTGTCCTATGCAAGAGTTGGCACCTGTCACTCAGGCTTAGAAGGTTTGTGCTCTGCCTCTCAAATGCATTCCTGTAGAAGATTTGCAAATAGAAGCCATAGCAGTGGTGGTGCTAGAAGAAAAAATGGGAAGCAAAGAACAGACAAAATAGAGGCAAAGAGGCAAAGCTTTGTTGAGTTGTTAGGGCCATAGAGCTATGCGATGGGGCAGAGCAACAGGGCCAAGTAATTTCTTAGATGGGACATTTGTCTGATCCTTTTAGCTCCACTGTATAACTGAAGACACACAAATCATGGCATTCATACCAGCACAGGGTCACCGACTGTCCTGGAGAAAAATATCCTGTGTCTTTAATAGATATCCTTCTTGATGTTTTCCAGAAGTGGGTTTGGCAAGATCTGGCTATACATCAACCTTGGAGAAGATGGAAGACACAGAGTTGCCTGCATGATGTGCCTAGAGAGGCTGGTACCAGTGAAGCCACTGCTGAAGTTCTCAGTGGATTCATTTGACTTCTGCCTTCTTGGCTCTTCCAAGTGCCTTGTCTTTAGGTTTTGCAATGAACAGATTTGACTGGTTTGCCACCACCATGCTGCCATCTGCCTCCAAGTGTGTGCAAGACCTTCTGCTAACCTTTGCGTTCTCTTTGGCCTCTGCTTGGGCAGATGACCATCCAATGTTTCCACACCATGACTATTGCATCATTGGGGCTGGCCCCTCAGGATTGCAGATGGCCTATTTTCTCCAACACGCAGGCCGGGACTATGTGGTCTTTGAACGTAGCCATATGCCAGGACATTTCTTTGCCTTGTATCCCCGCCATCGCAAGCTTATCAGCATCAACAAGCGCTACACAGGCAAAGCTAACCATGAGTTCAACCTTCGCCATGACTGGAACTCGCTACTCAGCCATGATAGTAGGCTTCTTTTCCGACACTACTCCCCTGACTACTTCCCTGACGCCGATGCCATGGTGCACTACCTGAGAGACTTTGCTTCCTTCCTAAACCTCCAGGTGCACTACAACACATCCATTATTCATGTGATGCTGGAGAAGGACGCCAAGGCATGGAATGGACACTACTTTTTCCTTACTGATCAGAACGCTCAGCTCTATGAATGCAGGTGAGTATCAAAAAAGCTCAACTAGCCTGTTAAGGCATCCACGTGTTGCAATTCTTTCAGTCGTGATTACAAAATAGTAAT
This sequence comes from Lepidodactylus listeri, assembly GCA_029233225.1. Lineage (NCBI taxonomy): Eukaryota > Metazoa > Chordata > Lepidosauria > Squamata > Gekkonidae > Lepidodactylus > Lepidodactylus listeri. The sequence goes on along the minus strand of JARCFY010000008.1, from coordinate 37,720,494 downwards.
TTCCTCAAAGTACCACCTTTCTTGGTTTTTGTCCTAGCAAGATGGCTCTTTGTTATACTGAGACAAAAACAACAGCTTGAGTTGCCCCCCTAACTTAGAGCTAAAACAGGTTAGTAGAAGCCCTGTGTGAAATTTTTAAAAAGGGTGAGCTGCCACATACATAAAGGCATTGTTGACTCTTGGAAGCCACAGTCAACTAGGAAGCAGTCAGCTGAAAGTATTTGATCAATTAATTGACCAGCATGCCAATTCTTGTCAAAGCTAATAGCTGTTGATAGACCTGATCTTGTCTACTACTTGTAACAGTGACTTCCATAATTGTGTTGTGTACAAAGAGATTTGTACAACCTTCATTTTCTAAGTTCTGAGTTCTAGTATTATGAAAGTGGAAGGAAGATTTCAAGACACACGCCCCGCCATGCATAGTTTTATAAACTTTTGTCATGTTCCCCATCTTCTTAGTAATCATTTTTTCTAAAATGAAAAGCTCCAAACTCTTTCCTTGTAGGGAAGATTTTTCAGTGCCTTGATCATTTTGATTGTTCTTTTCTATACTTTTCTGCACTCTGTGAGGTGGGGTGATCAGAACTCTTTGCAGTATTCCAAATGGAGATGAACCATATAAAGCCATTGTGAAAGTAGCCACTTTATTTCCAGTCCCTTTCCAGTACTGAATAAGCCTTTTCTTCCTTCTGCTGCACACGGAGATGACATTTTGTACATGCCTGTGTGTACTTCCATACACTCTGATATATTTTTTTTCCTCCAGCATTTGTGCTTTATACGGGTAAGGGTAAAACGACTGAGAGCTATCTGAAGACTAATTTTAAAGCAGCCACTGTATCCATAACCATGACTAGCATTCGGGGTCATTATTCCGTATTAAATATAACTGAGGTAAACCTCAGATTAAAGTTGTGTGATACTATGTAACTGGCCACAGTGCAGACAACTGATCTTTTCCTTGGCTGTGTGTTTGGTGAGCCTGATCAAAATCATTACTTTACGTTGCAGTGTTCTTTTGGTGGCCACGGGGACATGGATTCCTCACAAAGTGAACTTTCCTGGTTCAGAATATGTCGAGGGCTATGAGTCCGTGTCTGTTGACCCCGAGGACTTTGCCGGCCAATCAGTATTGATTCTGGGCCGAGGCAACTCTGCCTTTGAGACAGCTGAGAACATTTTGGGAGTCACCAATTTCATACACATGGTGAGCCGCTCTCGAGTTCGCCTGTCTTGGGCTACCCACTACGTTGGAGATCTGAGGTAAGTCTTCCTCAAAGTCAACTGAGTAGTAAATATATCTAGAGCTGTTTTAAAAGTGATGGAACACAAGGCACCTCCCACTTCGTTCAAGTTGAATAAATGAACAGAGTAAAACAGGAGTGCAGTGCCACCTTAAAGACTAGCAAAATTTATTTCAGCATAAGCTTTCATGAGTCAGAGTGCCACTGGACTCCTGTTTTTTGGCTGCCACAGACTAACAGAAAGGGTCACCAATCTCCAGGTGGTGGCTGGAGATCTCCTGAGATTACAACTGATCTCCAGGCAACAGATCAGTTCCCCTGGAGAAAATGGCCGCTTTTGAAGGTGGACTCTATGGCATTATACCCCCTCCCCTTCCCAAATCTCACCCTTCACAGGCTCCACTCCCCAAATCTCTAGGTATTTCTCAGTCTGGACCTGGCAACCCTACTAACACTGCTACCCATCTGGAATGACAACCCTTAGAGGTTATGTACCTATATCAGGCCTAAATTCTAACCCAACACACTAAACAAAAACCTGCAACGGTGTCTTGTAGCCTACCAAGTGCTTCACTCTCTCATTCTCTCTCACACATATCACCTGCCAGTTCTGCAGAACCTGGTAAGTAGCAACAGAAATGTTATTGAGCCCTCTGGAAACCTTCATACATGGCTGGTGGGCTGTATTTTGTTTGGTGGGTCACAACATATGAGGGCCTGGCCTACATAAAAGAGGCACTCCAAAGTCTCTCGGGGTTGCCTTTGTGACTATGTACCAGGGGAAGCTCAACTCCTGCTGACTCTGTATAATTTTATGTAATCTTGCTGCTGCTGCTAAGTTTGAGCCAGTTTTTAGTGACTGCTGGTTCATGTTCAGATTTTTAAAAAGTATTTTGTGACTCGCAATTTGTTATGTCTGCTTTTGTGTTTGTGTGTTTTATTCAATTGGAAGTTTTTGTGAGAATCCTTCTGGTTAGCCAGTGGGATATTAAATTTTAGAAGCAAATAAATAACATTTCATGCATGGAAGCAGTTTACATGTAGTGAAAACTTCTTTATAGTAGGATTTGTGGTGGCTAAACTCATAATTATTTCATAGTAAGTTCACATCCATGGAGAGGCAGCAGCCATTCAAAGTTTCCAAGTGCACATAGAGAATGAAGTGTGCGATCATGTAGTCTTCACGCCTTTTTTGACTTGGAAGCGCTTTCCATTTACAAATCTGTAATGTTGTCGTTCTGGCAGTGCTGTCTTCTGCAGAGTTGCTCCAGTCTTATTTTCATTGATTCCCGTGTGCTTTGCCTGTAGTAACCCTGCACAGGGATGCATTATCAGTCACTTGTGTGCTCAAGGTATTATACAATAATAGAGAGCAAAAATAACACTAATCTCACCTGCAACAATGGAATTACAAAGCCAGGAAAGCCAAAATAAGCAAAGTAGGGCAGTGTGGTTTTTAAAAGCTTTACAACATAAAAATAGTTTTACCATCCATTGGTAAACATACAGCGAAGCATCCTGTTAGACCTCATACTGTTTCCAGTGTGGGACATTATGAAGGTCCTGCTCCATGTGCCAGGTAGTCTACCTTCCACTTTAACATGGAACAGTGCGTCCCCCACGGACCTGAGAGCACAAGAGGTTTGCATGTGCTCCTCTATGGAACTATGAATTTCATTTCCCAGAGGCAGCAGCACCCTTGCTCTGTTTTTAGTTGGTATTTCATGCCGGAGCAAAAGAGCAGTGAATCAAGTGTCCTTGAACTGCCTCTTGTTATTGTTCATTCTTTTTCAGTATGTTTCAGCCTTCCCTTCCCAATTTTATTCCAGGATTCCTGATTTTTTAAAAAAAACTAGGGTCCCCAGCCTTGTTGAACCTTTGGGCACCTTTGAAATGTTGAGTACAGGTAATGGGTGCCAGAAATATGGATGCCATGGCAAGAAACCTATCAAAAATGGGTGCAACAGGAGCTCGGTACAATCACAAAATGTTAGGATATTCCACAGAATTTTAGACAGCTTCAATCCAAACATCCTTATATTATGGAGGCAGCTGTTTCCCATTGGGTGTTCAGTGTAGGCACAAAAATGATGGCTCCTGAGCTCTTACAAAGCATCTCCTACTCCAGTGACGAGAGGAGAACCAGAAGTGGCTCTTGGTTTTGATAGGGTGTTTTGGAGGAGAAGAGGTCTGTGGGCTCCAGGAAATACATTGGCAAGTGCCCTGGTGTCCAGAAGCACCATGTCGGGAATCACTGGTATAAACAAACAGGCCTACAATATAGGAATTGACTTACTCTTGCAAAAGATCACTTCCAGCTTTTGTGAACTGCTGCAGCTTCCAGCTGAGTGAGTTGTCCATATTCATCCTCTGTGGTGTGTCCAAGTGAGACGTGCAGATCTCTAAATCTCGTTCTCTTCTGGATGTTTTCCCAACTCGTCCTCCTTTAGAGCAATTAACAATGGCCTCTTGGACACATATCAGCTGAAATCTCTGGACGGCCTGCTGGAAGGTGACTTGGAAGACCTGGTTCTTGTCAAGGATAAAAAAGGGAAGCTGCACATTACCCTTCGCTTTTACCTGGAGAACCGCAACAGCAGCGAAGAGTCCATTACCCTCCCCCAGGATGAACTGGATAACTTTGCCACTCGGGCACCCTACGACCGTGCCATTCGCTGCCTGGGTTGGCAGTTTGACTTCTCCATATTTAACAAGTAAGACCGAACTGGCATTAAAGTGACAGGGAGGCTAGATGAGAGGGACCACATATGAGGTGGCTGAAATAGTCTCAGCCTAATTAGAATGGGCTTGGGTTTAGGCCAATAAATTTTTGAGCCACTCCTTGTGCTTTTGACATGCATGCAGCAGAATGCTGACCCAAATGAGGGGCAAGAGAGAATTATGGTAGCTAATCCCTTGGTTTTGTGGTGATGGCTGTCAGGCTGTTCTCTGTTGCCTGGAGGTAACAGTCACTCGCTATAGGCGATTATGAGAACTCTAAATTAGAAGTTTGTATTAAAAATTTGAAACGAGGCTTGCAGGGCATGGAGGGGAGAGTCTTAACAATCCTCTTTTACATAAGCAATCACGTGATTCTCTGAAGTGCTCAAAAGTAGGTAGGGATCAGAGGGTGTGCAACATACACTGCTTTGATCACAATACAGAAGGTAAACTGTGTACGAAACTTGGAATGAGGTCCATTCAAACATTACCACTGTGGTGTAGGAACCTCTTTTGCATGGCCTGCTTCTGTGCTGCATTGGTAATGTCTGTAAAGAGCTACCCTGTGGCTCAGGTGGTGGTTTCGTCCCATGTTAGTGTTGCCATCAGCTTCCTCTGGAGGATGCATTTAGGTGAGAGTTGGAGGATCTTCTCTCTAATGATCTGCTCATCAATTCTGATTCATTCTCTATATCCAGCTAGCTTCCAATTACCACTTCATAGGGCCTGAATTACAGCATGGGCTGTTTCTTTTTTTCTAATCAGTTTGGTGTAGTGGTTAATTGCGCGGACTCTAACCTGGGAGAACCGGGTTTGATTCCCCACTCCTCCACTTGCAACTGCTGGGTGACCTTGGGCAAGCCATAGCTCTGTACCAGCTGTTCTCTCAAGGACAGTTGTCTTAGAGCTCTCTCAGCCCCACCTACTGCACAGGGTGTCTGTTGTTGGGAGGGGAAGGGAAAGGAGTTTGTAAGCCACTCTGAGACTCCCTTGGGTAGTGAAGGGTGGGTATAAATCCAATCTCTTATCTTCTCTCTTCTCTTCTAATCAGGTCTGTTGGGCTGCTGCACGGCAAAGGCAGTAAGAAAAAATATCCTTTGATCAAGCCCAGCTATGAATCCAAAGCCACTCGAGGACTGTTTGTACTGGGCACTGCAAGCCACTCAGTTGACTTCCGCAAATCTGCTGGAGGCTTTATTCACGGGTTCCGATACACAGGTGAGCTCAAAGGTGTTAGCTGGCAATGTGGGAAATAGAAGGTACTGAGCCTGTTGGCAAAGTCTGGTACTGAAAACGCCTGGTTTGTTTTCAACCTTTACTCTGTGTCTCGGTAAGTTAAATGAACTATGAAATGCATGTCCTTTCCAAAGTGCGAATAACAACTGGAACTGCAAGACAGTTAACACAAATAACCTTACAGGAAGTACAACTTTGTTGATTTTGCTACCTCTGCAATTTTCCAGATTGTGCCCAACAGTTTTGTTGTCTGGAAGTTTCTAGGATTTTTCTGCCTTCTTAAAAACAAACAAACAACAACAACAAACTCCATTTTGTTAGCTTAATTGCATAAACATTTTTGAACAATTTATCTGCAGCCTCATCTATCCTGCATCAGTAAATGAAGCTGTTGGCTATCTACAAAACCAACATTCCTCCTTTAAATAACAATTCAAAATAAATTTACATTTTTCTTAATGTATACAATATCAGATTCCAGTTGAAATTAGCCATGTAATTATTTCCTTTAGTATAAGGAAATCTTGTTGGGCTTTGTAGTAAAGAGTTAGTCCTTTGCATCCTCTGTCATTAGCATGCCTGCTGTTTTCTCCCAGATTTTTCTTAAGTTATTTCCCAACTGCCTTTCTAAATGCATTAAGAAAGAATGTATCTTTAATAACATTCCACTTGGATGGCCATCTTAAGCAGAGTTACACCTTTCTAAGTCAATTGTAGGCTTAGAAGAGTGTGACTCTGCAAAGGACTGCAGTGTTGCTGATTTATTTCAAATTTTGTCATAGGCCCTCATACTCCTTACAATGCAATTCCTTAATTGAAAATGCTGAAACCATGGAATAGTATCATAACTATCCTGAATCTTATTTAATTTCAACAAACATTTACAGCCATGTTTTATCCAATTAAGGTATAGATATGAGAACATGGTGGTTGAATATAAAAGAAGTTAATGTTCTGCTGTTCTTTTTATTTTTTGCTCTCAGAGGCTTTGAAATGTGGCACTGTTAAAGGGTTTTTATATTAAATTTTAGGAGGACAAAATCTGTTTTCAGTAGATGGTATTTTGTGTGTTGTTTGGATTAAAGAGTAACCCTGTTCAAAAATGCATTGTGATTTACTCACATCTGCTGTGAACCACTGGAATAAAGGATTAAATGAGCAAGCAAAATAAAAACAGGAAGGTGTTTCTAACATGCCTGGTTTCCATCCCCTCTTGGCTGGGTGTTAGATACCTGGCTTTGGTCAGGGAAGTGTTAGCAGACATGGAAATGAACAGGCAAATGAGTAGCAAGATGTTCTCTTCCTGGAAGGGGAGACAGCAGGCAGTGGCTTAGCTGTTGGGGTAGTTTCCCCATTGTCAGGCAATCTACAGGAGCAATCCTAAACAGGTCTAGTCCTAATCTTACTTAGGTCTATTTACTGGGGCTTCCTCCCAAGAAAGTGTTTGTAGGATTTCATTGTTAAACTCTCATTTTACCTAGCAGTATTACAGAGCAGCTGTGCTGCGGGAGTGTTGGCTGCAGACTCTCTGTCTGTACCTGTCACTTGGGAAGCAATACAGCAGTAACTGCACACACACCCTCCCCTTCAACTTGATGTGGGATGAAACTGTGATTACCAACCTATAGGAAGGGCTTGCAGTTCTCCCAGAATTACAGCTGGTCTCTAGACTACAGAGAGAAGTTGCGCTGGAAGAAATGGCAGCTTTGGAGAGTAGACTCTACGGTATACCATAGCATCAAGGAGAAATAGAAGTCTCAGAATGTCATCGTATTCCTGCTGAACTCCTTCCACATGCAGTGCTCTCAAATCCCTAGGAATTTTCCAAGCTGGAATTGGCAACCCTGGATAAAGCTGGGCCAGAAATTTGCTTGTTTGGCTGGCATCCATTAGTTCTCCTAATGGCTGCTTTACATAGGGCAATTATACCCTTCAAGCCCCATGGACTTCAATAGGCTTAGAAGGATGTAACTCTGCTTAGGATTGCACTGTCAGTGGCATTACTGCGAGGTTTAGATTTCTGAACCCACAACCATCAGCACTTTTTTTTTTAAAAAAGCACACATCTTTCTTTCCTCCCACATCACACAGCTCGTGTGGTCCATCGTTTATTAGAAGTCCGCCACCATGGCGTCCCATGGCCGTCCTCCACCTACCCCATTATTCAGCTAACCAACTCCATTGTCAGGCGGGTGAATGAGGCATCCGGGCTCTACCAGATGTTCACGGTGCTGGCAGATGTCATTCTGCTGAAAGAGTGAGTATTAGGCCTCTAGTGCCTTCCTCCCCTTTGGGTTGGGACAACAGGGGAGTGTCTTACTGCCCGGGGATCGATGGGGAATGATGCAAATTTTGCCTTGCTCTTGTTTTATACTTCAGCAAGAGAATGTCTTATCTCCCCATCAAAGTCTTCTATCCGGTCAAAATTCATAACTAGAAGTCATTACCATTTCAGAGCCATTCAATGGCCCAGTGGGGATAAAATTAGCCCAGCAAGCAAATGTCAGTTTTGTATTAGCACTGGAGGAGAAATGTCAGTAACATTTTTTCCCACCATAGAGAACAATGAAGGGGATGGGACAACCTGTTTGGGGGCCCGTAGAATTGGACCCCGTGGTCCAATCTTCTTGAAACTTGGTGGGTATTTCGAGGAGAGGCCCCAGCAGCTACCCGGCAAGTTTGGAGCCTCTCCCTCAAACCCCCTTTCCTCTAGCCCCTCATATACCCTATGAGTTTTTGCCATTGATTTCAATGGCCCATAGGGTATAATGGGGCTGAAACTGACATTCCCTTTCTGACACACTTCTGGTGATGTCAGGGGACGTGGCATATGCTAATGAGTTATGCTAATGAGTTATGCTAATGAGCTCCTGCCGCTCTTTTTCTACAAAAGGACCCCTGAATAATAGTATTGATGATGATGATGATGCATCTGTAGGCACTATATGATATGGTGGAAGGACCAGGCCTTGCCTGCTGGTTTATAGTCTTCATCCCAACTCTGTGCCACTGGCTGCCATGGAGAAAGGGATATGGAGGTACAGTGTGGTGACATCATACAGTCCTGGGATACAGGTTATCTCCCTTTGCATGTTTTTTGCCAAAACAGAGCAGCAGCTTTCGGATGTTTTCTTCCAGTCTTTTCCTGCCCTGCGGATCGGTGCAGCTTTCTTTCTGCAGGGTAATCAGTACACCTACAAAAACTGTACCCTTGACCAGTGTCCAGCTAACGTGATGGTTGTGTCTAGGAATGCCACTGAATTTGAGTATCTGGAAGAATTTCCAGTCGGAGTCCTGCAAGACCTTGAATGGCGTACAGGAAGGAAAGTTCAGAATGGGCTTTTTGTTATCATGATGGAGTACGGGAAGAACTTTTCCGGCCCTGACAAGGATGTCTTCTATTATAATCGGGCAGTGGGTGAAGCACAGCATGCTTGGCAGTCCAATTTCTTGCACCCCGTCATTTATTACTACAAACGACTCCCCACTGGTAAGTACAGTGATTCTTTCCTCCTCCTCCTCCTCCTCCTCCCACCAATTACAGCTTTTCATAATGATGGGATGGTCAGAGATGTTAGAACCTTGGGAGTTGTTACAGTGAGGACACTTTGGTCCCTCAAGGATGTAGTCCGCAATGTATGCTGGTGTGGCCTTTATGGTGCAATCCTATGCAGTGTTGCTCCGGTCTAAGGCCATGGGCTTAGACTGGAGTAGGACTGCATAGGATTGCACTGGTGATCTGCTGAAGCTGACGTTTAAGAGTTCAGTGTGGCTAGCAGTGGTGTGTCATTTCCATCATACCTCTAGCTCAGGGTTCTCAACACTGCCTCAGCAAATACTTGGGGGTTTTGATGGTGGTGCTTGTGGACAGTGGAATGTGGGGAGGATGCGATGTGACCTCCAGGTGACACTTTAGACTGCCTCCCCAGTTTCTGTGGTCCTTACCACAGGGACTAGGGGAAATTCCTAGGCCTAGGGTATCACTATTTGGAAGTAATTTTTTTCTCCCACTTCTCAGTGCCTTGTGGACAGGAAATAAGAACTGGGAGCAAGTAATTTCAAATGGGAGGCCTATTATAGCTTCTGCTGAGAGGGACTGAAGAAAGTGAAGAAAGGAATGATCTCACCCTTTTCCTTATTTACTGTATTATTTTGTTTGATTGACTGTTGTTTTTAGGGTTGCCAGCTCTGAGTTGGGAAATTCCTGGAGCTTGGGGAGGGTGGGGTTTGGGGAGGGGGGACCTCAGTGGGGTACAGTGCCAAAGAGTCCACCCTCCAGAGTAGCCATTTGCTCCCAGGGAAACTGATCTCTGTAGTCCGGAGATCAATTGTAATAGTGGGAGATCTCCAGGTGCCATCTGGAGGTTGGCAACCCTATTTTTGCTCAGTTGTTTCAGTTGAATCTTCTAGGGGCTTTGGAATCCATAAATGATTGTTTGTTAAAAGTTCACTGTAATTCTCAGTGTGGTGTACAAACAAAAATTCTAGGATGAACCAAAAAAAGAGACTGTCTCATCTGAAAACAGGTTTTGCCAAGAATGTATATAGTGAAATGACTTCTTGTCTGCCTTCTCCCAAGGGCTTAATGCAGTAATAAAATTATTGTACCATCTCCTCTGTCCCTGGCCAGAGAAAGCAGTTAGAATAAAAAGGTCTTATGCCACTCCTGGAAGATGCTTAGGATCAAGCTTTGGAAAGAGGGACATGGAAGCAAATCAGCATGCCATTTAAGGAAAGCAGCCAGGGGGGTAAGAGCACTGCTTTGGCTGGGAACTTAAGCCGTTTCCTGATGAAGAAAAGTTTTATACTGGATTTAAAATTTTATACCCCATTTTTTTCCCTGAAGGGACCCAAAGCAGCAAACAATTAAAAAAAAAACATAAATAAACCAACATACAAAACAAACAGCATCTTGGACCGGTTCATGGAAAGCCACCATCTAAAATCCAAAGGGGCAAGCAAGAGCCTATTGACTCTTGTCCTTCAACTCTGGCTGCGCCCAAGCTCTATCAGGAAGGGGAAGCGAAAGGTGTTCCTCCCAGTATTTCTCTCCCTGATGAGAGTGCTTTACTAGTCCTGACTGGCATGATAGCTCAACAAACGAGGAAGCCCTCTGGCTCACACACTCCCTGCCTCCTTCCTAAATTTGCATGAGGCTAGAAAATTGGAAGATTTCTGGTTCTATACGTTTTGTCATGGCATCCACGTTAAGCGAAATGACAAATTGCAATTTGTTCTCTCGCCTTTAAATCAGAATCAAACTTGTTTTACATGATTCAGAATGGATGATGAACTTCAGTTAAATAGAACCAGGAAGCATGCATTTATCCAGCTGCCTGCAAGGGGAGGAGGGAGGAAGTTCATGAGACAGAGGCATTCCTGGCTTACTCTTGGTACAAACAAATCAAGGTTTGTCTGTAAGACCTGGATGCTTCCCAAGGCCTTGAAAGTTCCCAAAAGATCTATGGGGAGTTGCAGTGCCCTTCAAAGTAGGGTTATACTTGTTGAAGCCTATTTACTTCAATGGACTTTGAAGAGTGTACTTCTGCTTAGGGTGGTGCTGGTAAACTGTCCACTGTGTGTCAAGGTGTTCTGGAGATAGGGAATAGGTCATTCAGTACATTAAGGGGAAAAGGTGGTTCCAGTGTGTTCTAGTGCTTGAGAGGGGAAGCACATAGCCTTTTAAGAACTTTTTTTTTAAATAAAGGGTTTGGGGACTTGGTTTCTCAAGTTTCTCAAAGTGGTGTGTTATTGCTTCAAAGGCAAGAAGTCTTTCTCATGTTTCCTTCGTTTGTTTGCTTTAAAAGCTGCATAAATGTTCAGGTACTTGAATGTTACAATGGAGGACTGCTCAGAATCTTTTTTTTATGTTAAAACAAGACAGACACGAGGGAATGCTGGGGCTGTCTTTTGCCATGGTTTATATCACTAACACTAGTCCATACAGCTGTGTTAACACAGAGTGGCTCTACAGCAAATCAGACCATTGGTCCATAAAGGTCAGAACTGTCTACTCTGAATTGCAGCTGTTCTCCAGAGTCTCCGATTATAGGCATCTTTCTCATCTACCTACTATCTGATCCTTTAACTGGAGATGGTGTGGATGGAATTTGGAACCTTTTGCACGCAAGCATTTAAGCGGTGGACCCTCCTTTTCACACATTCCGCAGAGCACTCTAAATTGCATGAGATATGCTTACTAAAAGACTTTCATTTTCAGAGCAACAAAAGTAGGCTGAATCCTGGAAAAACGAATCCCCCCCCCCCCCAACACAACCTGGTGAATAGGCTGGAAGAACACTTTCTTTTAGACAATGGTACCTAGACAAGGAAATCCCAATTTCCTGCCTTTCTTTTTGGCCCCTTGTGCTTCCTCCATTCATTTTTTACCGTGGATCTGTTCGTCTCTAGCTACTCTGACTTGTCTCACAACAGAGCATGAAATGAGGCTTTGTCCACCAGACTGGCCCCTGCCCCGCCCAGATGCCATCCATCACATTGTGGAGGACTTCCTTACAGACTGGACTGCTCAGAATGCCCACATCCTCCCTCTGAGACGGTTCTTGGAGAACTGCCTGGGAATTGACCTGCGCAGGTTCTATGCAGGTAAATTAGATTGGGCTGGAATAGGGTTGTGAGCTCTGGGTTGAGAAATACCTGGAGATTTTGGGGGTGGAGCCTGGGAAAAGCGGGGTTTGGAGAGGGGAGGGACCTCAGCAGGGTATAATACCACAGAGCCCACTCTCCAAAGCAGCCATTTTCTCCAGAAGAACTGGTCTTGGTTGTCTGGAGATCAACTGTAATGGCAGGGGATCTCCAGGTGCCACCTTGAGGGTGGCAGCCCTAGGCTGAAGGGAAGCCAGTGGAATGAGAACACAGAGGCCTAGGAGCAATGGAACAAAAGCAATCCAGCAAGGCAATTAACACTTATGGAACCTTTGGCTTGTAAGTGTTAGTGATCTTATCATTAACATGTCTGCTAAAATGAGCAGGCGTACCGGGTCTAGGCATAAACACATCAGAGAGACATCATTTTGTGTTGATTTCAAACCCCAGGCAGGTGGCGAACTCCTAGAGTTGCACCTGTCCTCCACCCTCTGAGGAGCCTTGTGTTGCAATGGAGAGACCCCTGTGGACTTCAAAGCAGAAGGGCTGCACTGTGCAGAAATGTGGATAGGAAACCTTTTGTAATATCAGAACTGGGGATTCACTACAAGTGTTTGTATGTGCTTAAAACTTCAATATTCTAAACCAGGATTATCTAAATTTTGCACTGAAGAAAAAACAAATTCTGCAATGGGGGAAGGCAGGTATTTACATATAGAGAGAAAGAAATGTACATATACACACACTTAGAATGCACACTGTATTTTGCTAATGCTGCACCTAAAGAGGAAAAGAGCTTGTACTGGCTGCAGTTCTCTATGGTCTCAGCTAGAAGCCCTTTAGGTCACCTCCTTCCAAATACATTAACTGGGAAGGCCAAGGATTGAATCTGGGACGCAGGACTAGACTGTGCTGCTCAAACAGCCTCAGAGCAAGTTGAGCCAAGTGAAGAATGAACACTTGAAGCTGCCTTACATTGAATCAGAGCACTGGTCCATCAAAGTCAATATTGTCTACTCAGACTGGCAGCAGATTTCCAGGGTCTCGTGGAGATGCTGGGGATTGAACCTGGGTCCTTCTGCATGTTAAGCAGATGCTCTGCCACTGAGCAACAATCCTTCTCCCATTGTCAAGACTGGGTCTAAATCAGTGGGCCCCTGCCACCATTTGCGGTGCTGAGGTTGCTTCAGGACTGTTTTATGGTCCGAGGCTTAACTTGGATCAGCCTCCTCCTGGCTGCCAGTAGCCCAGTGGAACACTCTGCCTGCAAAACATGTGCTTGATGAATGAGCCACAGGGCACTCCCCCCCATTACATATCATAACTGAGGAAGCTTCAGTCTTTTTTCTTATAAACCAGCCAGATTAGGGCTCTTCCACTGAGTTACTGAGAGAACGTTACTGCTGTTAATCCTTTTGGTTCCCTGTGTACTCTGGGAAATGCTTAATTTAAGAAGTTTACAAGGATTGTAACATTTGCCCCCCCCCCTCTTCTATAGAGTCCTGTTTTCTCTTTGCACTGACTCGCCAGAAGTTGCCCATCTTCTGTCAGCAGGGATACATGAGAAGACAAGGGCTGATGAGTAACGAGAGACTTAGACAGCATGCTGTAGAAGCCGGATTGCTGGAGGACTATGCCGCTGTGGACTTTCCAAAAAAGCCAGAAGAGGACACTGCACTGTTGCATGACCACCTGTTGGAGGGTCGCATGATGCCAAACCATCACCTGCAGCATCTCATGAGCACCAAGGATGAACTTTAGCACTCCTTGGTCAAAATCCACAAGGAACTTGTGGTCTTGGTACTCTGACAAAGATCTGCAGAGGAGCTCTAAGTTCCATGGTGCACAGATGGGTCCCTCCCGACCTACTCCTTCATGGGGACCATGACTTGCCAAAGGTTTGCGTGGGATTAACAAAAGCAGTCACTGGGTAATGCCAAGGCACTCCTTTGCTCCCGTTCACGGCCTGCTGATGGTGTTGCATTTTTGTTATATGAGCCCGTCTCTGGTGTATTACACAAGGGAGGAAGAAGTGATGCCCAAATGACTTGCCAGGGAGTATTATTCTTGATCGCATGTTTTGTGGTTATCTGCAAGGGATGTGTCGTTTATGGATGCTGTCTGTATTGTGTTCTTGCATATACTTGCAAAGTGGCATGTGCGTGAATGTATAAGCAACAACGTGGTGGAAGTGGCTGGGTGAGAGGTGAAAGGGCTGGGAACTTTCCAAGCTGGGAAACATGAGCCACTGCCTCTGTGAGGGACCAGTGTCCCTCAAGGCGCTGTAAGCCTGGATCCCTTTTGTGCTGTGTGGCCCAATTGCACCCACCTCCTTAGGCGTTAGTTTGTCCTGTGGAAGTGGTATTCCCGTGTGCCAGCTTGCCATTCTCAGGAGGCCCCTGTACCCTTACAAAACACCTTGTCTCTTTGCACTATCCCCCCTTCTAGAAAGTTTCCTTAGTTCTTTTGAGTCAAGATGTAATCCTGTTATTCCAATTGTATTTTTTAAAGTGTCCCTTTTTTGTAGACTTAGATAGGAAAGCTATCCGCACTTTACTGCACACCCTTCTCACATTTCCTGCAAGTCAGGAGAAGAAGACTGGAAGGAGTTCAAGTTCTTGTCTCTGATCTTCCTATCAGCTCATAAGAGGTAGAAGGGGGGGCCTTGAAATCCTCTGTAATCTCTGCACTTGTGCTTCCCTGGTGACACCTTGCCAGCAGCTGATGCCCTAATGCTGTTTTAGCTCCCTTGCTCATCTGTAAATGTCTAATCCTTCAATCTCACCTGTCACTTACTCTTGAAAGTGAAGCTGAAAAGAGTGAGTGGTGTTAACAGCACACTAGTAAAAGTGCTGCTGCAAGTTAGAATTCCTCTGGGCTCCCGGCATGTGTTGACAGGTTGAGACGGTCTCCCGTGGCCACATGACAGCCCAGAGAACACCTTCTTTGCATGCAGACGATCCCAGGGTGAATCCCCAGCATCGACAGGTGAATGGTCTCAAGGCCTTGGGAGTGCTACTGCTGTTCAGAGTAGACTGTTGGTTAAATGGAACAAAGATCTGATGGTAAAAGGAAGCTTCATGTATTTATTTAAAGCAGCAGTTGGGGTTTTACGTGAGCCAAGAATCCTGTGGAAAGCAGAATCCTCAGAAGGAGCCTGCCGCTAACACTTGCTGTGTCTTTGACACTTTGGGGCTGCCTTGGTCAAACTGGAATGTTCAGAGATCTTAAAGATCTTTCAAGCAGGGAGATTTGAATTCCTTGCCTAGAGCAGCCTGTCTGCTGGCAATCACTCTTCTTCCAATCACCATAAATGCCCCAAAGAACCAGTGCTGTAAATTGACAGTATATGTGTTGCCTTTAATGATTTTCTAAAGTTTTTTTTTTAAAAAAAAGCATTGTCCTGTTCTGCAGGTAATTTTCCCCACAGATGGAAGCCCAGTTGCCAAGCCAAGATCTAGCATTCTGCTGCTTTATCCTCAGTGCCTGTCATATTCAGACATTTGCAGAGAGCTTCATGGATCCATAGTAGCTGGGGCAGTTGCCAGCCATCTTTTTAGGTTTTAATGCTCTGTTTCTTTCCTGAACAGTATAATTTTTAACTATCCATCATGAAACAAGTGGGGAACTGGTAATGCCGTTGTATTGTAAATGTGTCATGTATGGTTGTTTTCTTGGAATGAACTTTTTAAAACGTGTCCAAGCCCAGGAGCTGGTATACTGCATTTATTTTGCTAGAAGGTTGTGGCTGATGTATATGTAATATGCAAATCAGGAGCATATACTTTGACCATGATTTAAAATCCTCTCTCCAGTCACTTTTATCTGTGCCTCTGCTATTGTCCAATAACCAGTGTTGTGACTTCAGCCATAATATCTTTAAAAACCATGTTTTGGTTTTTAAAATACTGAGTAGCTTAAAAGCACAGACCTTGCGGTCTTACATCTGTAGGGTTGTGTGGTCTAGAAATCTAGTTCTGTTTTGCTTTCTAAATGAGCATCAAATATCAAACAAGGGCCTGTGGATGTAGAAGAGAGCTGGAGAAATAATGCTGCCTGCCTCTGAATGTGGAGGTGCCATCTGTGGCTTTGAAAAGGCCATAAATGCAGTCTTTTCTCCCTAGTGGCTCTGCAGTAATATACTGAGAAAACAAATTAGAGTGGGGAGTTTTAGGTGTTTGTACTCTCCCCCCATTAAGAAATTCACAAGGCGGTTTACACATATTAAAACAAAATCCATATAAGAATAAAATCATAAATAAACAGCAGCATAAACATCAACAGGAAAAAATCATTATAAAAATCCAGAGAAGTAAAACCAAAAACATAGGAGGACAAGGTACAAGGAGAGAAAATAAGTCAAGACAAATATATAACTGATTAAAACAATGAAAACAGCAACTGACATCAACATCAAACCACAAATACCTGGGAGAGCACAAATGTTTTTAAAGTAATGTCTAAAATATGGCAAATGGCTGAAGGAGCCAGTTCCAAAGATGAAGTGCCACAGCCAAGAAGGCCCCATCTTCAGTTGCCATCCACCTCACTTTGGATGGCAGAATCTCTGAAAACTATCTTCGTAGGTGGGAAAATTTGTACAAAATCAGCCGGTCTTCCGTAGTCCCATCCTTCATAGAGTTACATGCTTCTAAGTCCACTGTGGTCTCAGTAGGGTGCAACTCTGTTTAGGATGGCACTGTTAGATGTTTCGGGCCCGCACTGTTTAGAGCTTTAAAGGTAAGCACTAGCAGCACTTTGAATTGTGCCTGGAAACGAAAATATTTTATAGAAAAATACTTTATAGAACTGTGGCAGCAGGGAGACAAGACAAGACTGACTGCCACAAACAGAGCAGTTGCATACAGTTAGACTTTTGCAATGCAGATCCAAGAGTTGCAACTCCTCTAAACTGATGTCAAGGGATTTCGGAGCGTGTAACTACACTGCTAGTGGGGCCTAATGGACCAACAAACTGGTCTCATGCAGATTTAGGAGTGTCTGAGCATTTTGTTTCAGTGGGCTTAGGCATGTCATGGTCTGCCTTACTAGTAACTGGCCTTGAAATCCTGTTTATGTATCTTGGTTATGAAAATCTATGTGTGTGTGAAAATGAGATGAACAGTGCTTTGGGGGTGCTATAAGGGAAAAGCATAGAGACTTAAAAAAAAAAAAAAAGCTGGGAATTCAGAGAACCTGCTACATCTATTGTTAATGTGGAATTTGCTGCCAGAGGATGTAGCAACAGGAATAAACAGCTTTAAAAGGGGATGAGATAGATTCATGGAGGATATCAGTGGCTACTAGCCATGGTGATTGAGGGGAACATCCACATTCAGAGGCACAAATCCTCTAAATCCCAGAGCCAGGAGGCAATAACAGGGGAAGGCCTCGGCCTCTATGCCCTGTTGCTGGCCCTCAAGAGGAACTTGTTGGCCACTGTTTGAGACAGGATCTTCTTATGTTTTTATAGCACTACACCAATATAAGGATATTAGGAGTAAGGCCCATTGTGGGAAGAAACACAATAGCTTCTAGAAGTGAGCTCCAGCTGAGTGTCCCGGCTGCAGCTGGTGGAGCAGCAGAGGGAAGGGGAAAATAGAGGGAGGCAAGCCATGTTAGTTTCTTTCTGTTTAGCTATAAGGCAGAGCTGTCTCAAGTCATTTTGCTGCCCCAAGAGGGTAGTATGGGAGGGCAGCCTCATGGTAACAGGTATGGTTCCCTCCACCCCTGACTTATGTTGATTGGGGGTTATGCAGTGGCAGCTAAGGGAGAAAAGCACTTCCAGGGCAACCAATCTGTCATCTGAACTGGAGAGCAGTTGTAGTGCCAGATCTCCGGGCCCCACCTGGAAGTACCAACTCTAGCCCAGAATAAGAAAGGAGAATTTTAAGTTAGGTTCATGTTCAACTCTGAAACCCCCCTAATGAGGAACATCTGAAGATCTAACAATCTAGGACCTCTGGTAACTTCCCCCCCACCCAAATTTTATTTAACTAGAAACTGGTTGTGACAAGCTCATCTCTTTGTTCTTCATATTCATTCAGAATAACTTCCACAACCAGGCTTTATACTATTCTCAAAAGTGGACTAGAATTCCCAGCACCTGTAAACACGAATGTACCGAAGTACATATATTCACTGGAACTACTACTCTAACAAAAAGACAAATAAGTGGGTTCTAGATCAAATTAAGCCTGAACTCTCCCTAGAAGCTAAAATGACTCAACTGAGACTATCCTACTTTGGTCACATTATGAGAAGGCAAGAGTCCCCGGAAAAGACAATAATGCTAGGAAAAGCTAAAGGTGGCAGGAAAAGAGGAAGACCTAACATGAGATGGATGGACCCTATAAAGGAGGTCACGGCCCTCAGTTTGCAAGACGTGAGCAAGGTTGTCAACGATAAAGATTATTTTGGGTAATTAATTCTTAAAGTCGCCGTAAATCAGAAGCCTCTTGAGGACAAAAACACACAGTAACTGCTAAGGCAAGGGCGTGATTAAACGACATGAATGAGCTAATTCATATCATTGGCCCTCATTGACCATGAGATGGTGTTGGTAGAAAGTACAGCTGCAGCCGACTTACGGCGACCCCGTAGAGCTGTCGAGGCAAGAGACGTTCAGAGGCGATTTGCCAGTATTGGCCTCTGCATAACTACCCTGGGATTCCTTGGTGGTCTCCCATCCAATTACTGACCAGGGCCGACCTTGCTCAGTTTCACCAGATCTGATGAGCTCGGATCGGACTAGCTTGAGCCGTACGGGTTGGAGCAACTATAAGGTACTAGAATTAAATAAAACCCACCATGCGCCCCTCCTAACGCATATGCCCGGATTCTCTTTCTGAAGGCGGGACCGCGATACAAGGACAGGAAAGGCCTCTGGCTTGCTATTGGAGAATAGAAATTTGGTCGCAAAGGCAAACTTCTTCAATAGCCAATCAGCACTTAGTCTAGGGGGGGAAATTCTCAATCTTCGGGAAAGACTTCTTTCCCCACCAATAAGCATTCAGAAAATGATCCCGTTTGTCTCAGGCCAGAAGGCGTCCTCCCTAGCCAATCACCTTCCAGAGTTCTCAAGGACTTCCTCTCGCCCGCCATTCACCGAAGGCGGCGTTTACGAAGATACGTTTCTCCAGCCAATCAGCGGCCCAGCTGCTCCAGTCTGATTCTCTTGCGCGTGCGACTCTGCCGGGGTTCCGAAAGGTAAGGTGGGGGGGATTGCTCCTTTCTTGTTTGTGTGCCTTGCGGCGGGTTGCGCCCGGGGGGGGGGGGGGGGGCGCTGAGAGCTGGCGGGGGAGCCTTGATAAACGTACGCCGGGGGGAGGTTGTGAATAAGAAACTTTGACGGTCCTGCAGAAAAGTGGAGGAGAGGGTGCTGGCCGAGGACGGCAGCATACCAGTGGGGAGTACAGCCAGTTTACAGAGAACCTAGGCTGGGCTTGGTTTGAAGCTGGGCTCCGTGGATTTGGTGTTCGGGAGTATGCGCTGTAGTACTCTGAGCATATGTAGAGTGCCTTTCCCTATCACTGAATGACAAAAATCAGCTGTTACGCAGTTTAAAAAAGCTGCAGCCTAGAAGTATGTGTGCCAACTAATTTCTGGCAGAGTTCCTATCCCCGAAATTTAGCTTGTGAAACTTTTCTTACCTCTTTAGTTTTATGCCAGGAAATAATATTTATAATGTTGTAACAACAGTAATAAATACTATTGAAAAATATTTGTTATTTCTAAGGAACTAAGGAGAGAATATTAGAATTATTAATGCTGCTTGCAGTCTAATTTTTATTTATTTTTCCTTGTCAAGAAGTGGTTGAAGGCAAAAGAGTCTGGATGGGAAAAATGTAGAGATATTAAGAAATAAAAGTGGCTTGAGAACAATACAACAGTACCCTTCATTGGTACTGTTGGGTATGTGCTATTTTGGGGTGGGGGTTCCAGGACAGCCCAATCTACCCAGATCTTGGAAGCTAAGTAGGGATGGGCCCAGCTAGCATTTGGATAGGAGACCTCCAAGGAACACCAGAGTCGTGATGCAGGGGGCAGGCAAACCACCCCCGAAATGTCCTTTGTTTTGAAAGCCCCATGAGGTTGCCATGTCTGCTGTGACTTTACTGCACTTTCTATCACCACCACCACCATAAAGAATGTTCGAGGTTCAGCTGCCCTTGTTTGAATAATGCTATATTGTTTGCCTTTCTTAAACAAAATGGTCTCATAATTTTGTTAGTGCTGTAGACTAAGCTTGGAAATGGTAAGAAACTTAATATTTTCAAAACTTACCTGTATGGAAATGTGACAGTGGCATTTAAATGTAAAAAGGTTTGTTCAGGGCTTTAACACTTCAGTCTGAAATGGCTCTTTCCAAAGTGGTTTTGGTGAGATTTGCTTCTAGATCCCATGGAAGTGGCATTTGTTTGCTTAACACTGTGGTGACACCCAATTACCTTTCAGGTGTTGGTTTATTCAGTACATTTTTGCCATGCCTTACAGCAGGGGTGGCCAACCTTGCTTAACGTAAGAGCCACATAGAATAAACGTAAGAGCCACATAGAGATGTCTGAGAGCCGCAAGACAGGAACAAATATCACACCCATGTTTTTATTTTTAAAAATATGCAAATTTGCTTTTTATTAATGTTAAATGGGACTGCCAAAAATAAAAACAAACGAGGAAAACCAGTTATAAGAAAGAGAGAGAGAGAAACTAAGAAAGCAAATAGATGGGAGGGAGAAGGGAAGGAAGGAAGGAAGGGATGGAGAAAGAGAGAAAAAGCATGCCTCCCCTTTGCTTCTCCAGCCGCCCTGCCAGGAGCCGCACAATATGTGTGAAAGAGCCGCATGTGGCTCCCGAGCCACAGGTTGGCCACCCCTGCCTTACAGGGCTATTTATTTATTTTGTACATTTTTGCCCTGTCTTCCCTCTAAGGAGCTCATTGTGGCATACAGACTTCTCTCCACTTCTGTTCTATCCTCATTAACATCCCTTTGAGGTAAGTTAGTCTTAGAGTGGTAAAATTTTTGGAAATTTTGAAAACATGGGGGGAGGGGGAAACCTTATGGGGGCAGCTTTTGGGGACACTGAAATATATGCATTACTTACACTCCTATCAAACCTAAATTTATTTTGCTGATTTAACAAACTAAACACATTGTTTATAACTTAGTCTATAGAATTGAACTATGGCATATCTATGGAATTTGAAAGTATAAATGTCTTAATAGTCTGTGAGGAAAATTGCAATTATGTCCAATACTTTTTTTTAATTTAATTTCATTTTATTAGTTTTAACAAAAACATACATATAATACTTCCCCCCCGAATATAACATGTTATATGGTTTATCACCATAACAATAAACGCTTATCTACACAGCTAGTACTATATTCTATCAGTTTTTCATACTTTACAGCTTATCGCCTAACAATTATATGCCATAACAGCTAAATATCGAAGAAGGAATCAAACTCTAGCCTCAAAGCCACTTGTGTAATTGAGACCAGTCAGAAGAAATGAATTTTTTTTTAGACAAGTATTCCAATACCGGATACTATTTTCCAAAAAATCTAGATTGAGTTGAGTGTTGAGACATATAATTTAATTTGTTTGTGACAGCATCCATAATGTAATGAAGCCATAATTTCTGAAACCATGCCTCCATCTTTGGTGTCTTAGTATCTTTCCAGTAAGATGCAATGGCTGTCTTAGCAGCATCTAACATGACTTCTATTGTGTCTTTGTGTGGCCTCAAGGCCAAGTCCTGTGGCCAAGCGTTTAAAAATAAAATTTCTGGTGTATATGGGACTTGGACTGAGGTGGCTTTCTGGATTGTATCTAATACTATCATCCAAAACTTCTTAATTTTTTTACATTTCCATCAACAGTGGGCAAAATTACCTACTTGTTGGCATCCTTTCCAGCAGTACGGTAGTTTGTCTGTCGAAATATGAGACAGTTGAAGTGGGGTGACATACCATCTAGTCATTAATTTTAGGTTTTGAAAGTGTGCTGCTAGTGCTTGTAATCTTCTGTTCCTTATGTTAATTTAGAAATGTGTTTTAGTTTTTGCCATTTGAGAAATAGGAAAAAATAAAAATTGAAGATGGAAAACAAATTTTGAAGTTCTGTCATTTGAATAGAACACACTCATACAGTGACTACCAGCAAGCATATTTGGATATCTAGTTATTTATAATATTGGAGATCACTTAGCTCTTTAATAATATATTATCATTAAAGACATTATAGCATATTAAGTGTTGCCAAAACTATTAACAGGTAAACAATAAACATATTCTTGAATGTATGTTGAATATGTGTACAGCAGACATAAGAATCGTTACAGAATGCTATAGGTCAGTGGTGGCAAACCTATGGCACGCGTGCCAGAGGTGGCACTCAGAACCCTCTCTGTGGGCACGCACGGCATCGCCCCAGCACAGTTCGCAAGATTGGACAGCAAAAATCACATTAATTGTTCAAAAGCATGCCAAATGCAAACTTTTACCTTTCAATAAAAAGTTGTTTGTATCATTGAAAGCTCTGTTATTGTGTTTTTCTTTTAAGACAAAAGATGTTAATATATGAGTTGTTTTCTCTAAAATGAAAACCTCAGTATTCAGGTTAAATTGTTGTACTGGCACTTTGCGATAAATAAGTTGGTTTTGGGTTGCAGTTTGGGCACTCGGTTTCTAAAAGGTTCAGCATCACTGCTATAGGTTGTCTTATATAAATATTTTCTGCTACACATTTTGAGTAAAGAAAGCAAAGAGTGCCATAAAAAAACAGCACTCGTTCTAAAAGGCAAAAAAATGCACGTGAGTTTTTTTCAGTGTTCCCCCAAATTTCCCAGTCTTTCCACTGGACTAATTGAGAAATGTGTCAGACTTTTCATGCTGTGTGTTTTGAATGGGAAAACTCTTGTCTTGTGAAGCATTTCACTCATTCAAAAAACAATAGTCATTCACAGAAGTTTTTAAATTTACAAAGTTTTCTGCTGCAGAAACTGCAAAAAAGGCCCTTGGGGGGAAATGAGGGGGAAACTCTTAGGAGTTTTTCCATTTTTTCCCCCTGGGCTTTCACACTAATGGTTAGGCTGAAAGCGTGACTAGACCATGATCACTCATTGAGCTTCATGGCAAATAGAGATCCTAGTTGAGTATGCTAAGCAATATACAGTACTAGCTCTTCATAACTGTAGTCCGATGTAAGACTGTGGAATGTGGACCCCTTTGAATACGTTTATTATCTATATACCAAGTGTGGTTATGCTACCATTTGTATGTATCTGATTTCCTTTGAAGGGTATAGCATAATCAGAACAGAGGTACATTTTTATTATGGTTGCTGGGTAATTCATTGTACAGCAAAATAAGTGATTCATTTCTGAAACCCTTCGAAAAGTGAATTGGGTAACCTTTTGACCATACATTTTTTTAGAAGTTCTGTGGTGCCATAGAAGTTAACAGATCTGTAACAGCACAGGTTTTGTGTGGGCTGCAAACTCTGGATAGTCTTCAGTAAGTCATTTAGCCTTCGCCTTACAGTTTGTTAGATGGAAATTGTAAAACTTGTCCATTGACAAATCCTGAGTGAAATTCTAATGGTATTAGTAATGTGCTACATAAATAAGGACCAAAGATGTTGGTATTAAAGTATTAAAGCCAGTTTGGTGTAGTGGTTAAGTGTGTGGACTTTGGGAATACCGGGTTTGATTCCCCACTCCTCCACTTGCAGCTTCTGGATGGCCTTGGACAAGCCATAGTTCTGTCAGAGCTGTTCTCTCAAGGACAGTTCTGGAAAGAGTTCTCTCAGCCCCACCTACATCACAGGTCTGTTGTGGGGAGGGGAGGGGAAGGGAAAGGAGTTTGTAAGCCACTCTGAGACTCCAAGTGAAGGGCAGGATATAAATCCAATCTCCTCCTCCTCCTCTTCCTCTTCTTCTAGCCCTGGCATTGAGGAATAGGAGCTGTTTGTTTAAAACAATGAATGAGCAGTGCCATCCTAATCAGAGTTACAGCCTTCTAAATCCACTGAAATCCTGCTTAGGGTTGCATTGTTGGTGCATCACCTGGAATTTCTGGATTGGGTAGGGCAGCAAGGACTTGTTGGTCGGAAATTTGGCTGGGTAAAGTTGGGAAGGGGCGGCAGCAGAGGAGAGTCTGGAACAGTGTGCAAGTGACCCTGAGTTTCTCTCTCTGCAGAAACTTCTGTTTCCAGAGAGCAGGGCAAATGTCTTGTTGATATTTGGACCTGGCAACTCAAAATGAGGCTGAGAAAAAGTAGCGAGAAAAGTTTGGTTGGAGCCCACAAAGTGGGTTAGATTATACCCCCATTTGACAGGGCCTGCCTGACCAACTTGTGTATGGTGCTCAGACAAAGGCCTGTGTTATTATATTATTGGCACCCCAGACTATTGGAGGAAGAGCCTGGAATACTGGAGGGCAGGAATAAATTCACAGTGGGACATGGTAAAACTCTGCCAAGGCTGTGAAGGGCACCTCATACAGAATAGTGAAGCGAGTTACAATGGGAGTGGGAAACCCTAGCTGAAAAGGGAATAATGCAGTAGCAGAATAATAGCAAAACTGGAAGTGAAATGCACAAACCAGGGTGGAGGGATGTAAGTGACCCCACTTTTGCCTTTTTCCCCCTGATGATAATTTGTTCTGTGTCCCCCTCCCCCCCCCCTTTTTTTTTTTGCAGATGGCCCAGAAGTTCCTCCTGAGGCCATTCTGGTCCATCCCTCTCAAGCAGCTCTCCGTGCCACTTCGATCCCCGCCTTCATCACTACTCTCCAGGGTGTCTGCTGTGTCACACTGCACCATCTTGTGTGGTTCCTTGCCCGCCACTGCTGCACGTGCTGCAGCTACTAGGACATTTTCTACTACTCAGGTCTTCAGAGACACCTTTAACGTCCAGGATGGGGATGACTTCCAAGACAGAGTTTTGAAGAGTCAGAAGCCAGTGGTGGTAGACTTCCATGCACAGTGAGTAGGACGTGCGTCTGTATGTGTGTGTGCATGCATGAAGTTCTCCCTTACTTCAAGTTGTCAGAGGCCAGGCAGAGACTAACAGGTTTTTAACGAGTTGGGTCTGGGTTCGCTGGACCCTGATTGTGTTCCCCGCACTGACAGGAGAGCTGCAGGGAACTGCTTTCTAAAGAGCTACAGGTGCTGGATTCTGCTTGGGACCGCATGGGGTTTAGGAGAGCTCCCGCCTTCTCCTGTGTGCTGCTTTCCAAACTGAAACGTGTATATGTGTGATTTGTCGCATTTTAGAGCTTCATATGAGGTATTCAGTGTACGTGTAGCACCCAAATGGAGCAAATAGCGCTCTCCCTGGGGGCCATTTCAGCTCCAAAAAGAGGCATGGGGGGAAGCCAGAAATCTCTTCTCCCTCCATGCTGTGGTACCAAGCAGAATTGAGGCCCTGCAGTTCTTTGAAAAGCAGTTCCCCGTGGCTCCTATTTGATTGTGAAGAATATGAGTCAGGTCCCTGACTCATTAAAATTCTGAACATCTAGTTGGAACCTTAGCTTTCATTCTTTCCCTAGCACTGACTTATTGCGCTTCCCTAGCCAAATTGCCCAGAGGCTGGGATGACACCCACACTAGCCTGGAAGGCTTTGGTTTGCTCCTCCATCCCTCACTCCCATGCTGAAGAAGTTGGCCATTGTTGTGTTTGTGCTTATCTGCTTTTTCGAGGTTGCTGCTCCTAAAGGCAGACGTTGCCAGACATTGGTAATTAATTGCCTCTCACTATTTTGACCAGGATTTTCCCAGCTGTAGTGGAGCTTGGCAAGAATTTGCTGTGAAGAAATATCCACTTCAGGGTCAGATTGTGGCTGCCCCCTGTGCCAGGCATCACCTTCTCCCATCATTCCCCAAGTAGCCTCTCTTTCATGGCTCAGCAATCCTGGCCTAAAATCATTTGGACTGATTGCAAGGCTGGGATTCAAATCCCATAAGATGGTGGTGGTATATCCCCCTTTCATTAACATGATATAGCAACAAATTCATTGCAAAATTCTGAAATGCTGCAAGGATGAGTCTCATGTAATTGGAAAGATTGTCTTTTGCCACTTGGTTATCTGTGAGGCTGGACAGATTCACCTCCACGTGCCCCATGTTTCCTTGTGTCAAGAGTGTTTTAGAGGTTAGATCATAATTTTGTTCTAGAGCCCTACTTTAATGGAGGGGAAAACAAATCTATTGGAGCCTCTTCAAAGGTAATGAAGATGAGACAAAGCTTAGTAGAAGCTAGGGCTAGTAGAACTTGGTTTCACCCACAGTCGGGTAGATTTGAGATAAGGCACTAGGGACTCCAATTTCCTAAAGTTTTGTCTGCTAGTAAGTGAAGGGAAGCACACTGAAACCCTAAAGAGTTTAATAGAGTTCTTTCCAACCACTTGGGAGTACTGACCCAGAAGGAGTTATTAGTTGAGCCCTTCTGCTTGTTGGAGGGAAAGGGATAGTTGTTTTCCTCCCATTTCTGAATCTGAGATGAAAGAAATCCCATAGGGCAGATCGGCATACAAGTAGCTTTATTTTTTTCCCATTTCTAGTTCTTGTTGCAGCAATAAAAGGGTTTGTGATATGTACCAAAACTGAAGAGAATTTTAAAAAGCCCGTAGTATTTCAACTTCCATCATTTCAAGCCCATAAAAATAATTCTTTTAAAGGCTGTATCTTAATTTTTTTTAGTTATTCAGGAGGAATATCTTCAGAGTTAAGATATTGATTTTTTTTAAAAAGCTCACTAATAATCTAACAAATTCTGCACATTCTGTATATGAATTATGGAAATTGCATCCCATCAACGTATGCATATTACCTGTAACTCTTTAGCTTACAGTATGTTTGTAATGTGGCTTTCAATTCTGAACACGCTCTCCCGTTGTGTTGCTTGAATGCATCTTCCTTACCTGTTTGTATCAAATGCTTTGCGGTAAGAGCAGAAAGAGCATTTTAGAACAAAGACTCATAAGTTATATTCAAGGGATCCACTGCACTAATGAACGACAAGCAGAAGTGTTGGGATTTTTTTGCATTTACTGCCTGATTGATGGCTGTCCAAGTCTTGATTATGATGTTGGGGGGGGGGGGTTTTCCCCTGGGCCAGATGTGAACTGATGAGAGACCATCCCAGTGGGCAACAGACAAAGGCTTGCTCTATGTTCCACTTCATTCAGCTAAATATCAAGATAACAAATTGCTCTAAGCGTATGTCAAAACAACGTACACGTATTTATCACGTATCAACGTACACGTATAAAGAGATCTCTTGGATGCCAAAATGGAGGGCCCAAGTGGCCATCAGAAAAGGCAACCCCGAGCCCTTAAAATTAACACTTTTTATACCCTTTCACTGCCAAGTGTTTCCAAGGTGTGTGTCATGAAGAATGTCCCGTAACAATACACAGACCCTTCGCACTAACAGCATCATAGACTATAAACAACTGTGGTTTATTGGGACAGATCAAGCGTCATATAGATAGCACCAGCAGACCTGTCTTTAATCTATAATAGTTTACACTTGGAGATGGTACACTCTATTCTTGAAGAATATAAACAACTAGGAATAAGGCCCATTGTGAAAATAAATACAATGGACTCTAGAAAGAGGCTCTGGGAGAGTGCCCCGGCCTTGGGCATTCAGCATCAGTTTGCTGTGGCGACCTCAGCAGGGTATAATGACACAGAGTCCACCATTTTCTCCAGGGGAAGATCTCTGCCATCTGAAGAGCAGTTGTAATTCAGCATGATTTCCATCCGTCCCCTGGAGATTGGCAACAATGGTTCCCCATGAGGGAACGGGTGGTTTGAAGCGTGGAGTCGATGGCACTGAACCTGTCTGAGGTCCCACCCCTGCTGAAACCTCACCCTCTCCAAGGTCCTCCCTTCAAATCTCCAGGAATGTCCCCACCTGGAGTTGGCAACCCTACCTCCCAGCCAACCATCAATGTATCATCTGCCCCCTGGCTTCAGCTTTCCATCTCCTTCCCCTTCCCCCCTAGAGAGCAGTTGTAATTCTGAGTGATCTCCAGCCCCCACCTGGAGCTTGGCAACAATGGTTCCCCATGAGGGACTTGCTGGCTTGGAGGGTGGAGTCTATGGCATTGTACCTGTCTGAGGTCCCACTCCTCCTCAAATCTCACTGTCTCCAGGTTCCATCCCTCAAGTCTCCAGGAATTTCCCACCTGGAGTTGGCAACCCCTCTCCTTCCCAGCCAATCCTCAACCTCACTCTTCAAGCTTCCATCTCCCCCCCTGCCCCCGCAGCCTCCACCGTGCTCTGAAGCCCTGACTGCTATGTCACATTGGCTGTCGTAAAGGGTCCATCTCAACAGGGTATAAGGAAGCAGAGTCCACCATTTTCTCCAGGGGAACTGATCTCTGGCATCTGGAGAGGACTTGTAATTCTGAGTAATTTCCAGCCCTCGCCTGGAGATTGGCAACCATACTTCCCCTGGAGGAAAAGTAGTCTTTCTCTGCAGTGGGGACCGAAGCAGCTGACATCATTCTCCTCTCCCCCTTTTGACTTGCACAATAACCCTGTGAGGTAGGTTAGGCTTAAAGTCTGTGAGTGGCCCAAAATCACCCACTCAGCAAGAACCTGGGTCTAGCAGATCCTGCTCTGAAGCACTGACTGCTACGCCTAGGGTAGCCAACCTCCAGGTGGAGCCTGAATATCGCCAGGTATCACAATTGAATTCCAGACAATAGATTTCCCGCCCCCCCCAGCGAATGACTGCTTTGGAGGGTGGCCTCTATGGCATTCTGTTCAGCTGAGGGGATTTAAGAGAATGGTTTGATGGTTGCTGGCCCACCTCATTAGCCAGCCAGCCATGGTGGAGCTTAGAAGGAGAGAGAGCCATTTTCTGACTATTCTGACAGAAAAGTCAGTGGGTGGGGGAAGGGGGTTATGGTTTGATGGTTGCTGGCCCACCTCATTAGCCAGCCAGCCATGGTGGAGCTAAGCAGGAGAAAGAGCCTGAGGAATTTCACACAGCCAATATCTTCCATTTCAGGATCTCTTCAGTAACGGTTTCTGTCAGGCATTTTACACAGAACCATATTAGTACCGGTTCCCTAATGGAACATATTGGCCCTTTCACACAGAAACGTGCCTCTCCCGTTGGGGAAGCGTTCCTGAGCCGGTTTACCTTGAAACCTCCTCCCAAGCATTCTTCAGTTCTTTGTACCGGTCCTGAAGCGCTATGGGGTGCTGTGTGAAATGGCCCCCTGTTTCTGACAGTTTATTCTAACAGTTTATTCTGGGCATGCTAGCAGTGTGTGTGGGAGGGGGGTTGTGGTGAAAGTCCATTGTCTTTTCACTGACAGAACCAGGCCACTGAGGGTACAGGTAGACCCACTTGGCAGTGGGCGGAGGAGAAGTGTGGACCCAGCCTCAGTCAGTCCTTCCCCTTCGCTTGCTCTCTCCAGACTGAGGCCGAGAGACTGGCCGGTGGCTCTGTGGGCGGGACTGAGGCAGAGCAGGGAGAGAATGCAGCCAGTGGCCAGGGACCCCCTTTTGAGTGGCAGTCCGTCCAGCCTACTGATTTTGGCGCCCCATGGAATCTTCCCCCTTGGAATATTGAAACGGCTTTATATAATAGGAAAGATGTGGAGGACACAGTTTGGCTTGTTACAGGGTGTTCATGAGACGCAGGCAGAGCTGGACTGCAATGCCTTCAGGGGCAGAACCAGAGTCTATTCTTACTAGAATATAGGCCTTACCATCTTCAGAAAGTATACTGAGAAGAACAGAAATTCTGATGTCTCCACCTAAGCCAACATTCTGCCACAGATATAACTAGAATTACTTTGTAGCACTCCAGGAACTATGTAGAATTGTTCTTTGCTCTGTGACCTTTGGCGCAAAACAGTATGAAGTTTAACTTGATTGAACTGTGCCCTTTGTTCATATCTCCATCAGACTCTTAAATCATACTAGAATTTCTTTTCATCACTTTCAGTTGCTAGCAGGGAGAAGGAGGAAATGGAGATTGCATGTGGGCGGTTGCCGGGCAACTGTGGAAACAGTGGGAACTGATTTCCATAGTACAGGGGTGGCCAACCTGTGGCTCGGGAGCCACATGCGGCTCTTTCACCCATATTGTGCGGCTCCTGGCAGGGCGGCTGGGAAAGCAAAGGAGAGGCATGCTTTTTCTCTCTTTCTCCCTTCCTTCCTTCCCTACTCTCTCCCATCTATTTGCTTTCCTAGTTTCTTTCTCTCTCTTTCTTTCCACTTCTTTAATTCTTTCTTTCCATCTCTCTCTTTTTCTCTCTCTCTCTCAATATCATTAGCAAACAAGTAATATCATTATCAATAACCGGTTTTCCTCGTTTGTTTTTATTTTTGGCAGTCCCATTTAACGTTAATAAAAAGCAAATTTGCATATTTTAAAAAATAAAAACGTGTGTGTGATATTTGTTCCTGTCTTGCGGCTCTCAGACATCTGACGTTTATTCTATGTGGCTCTTACGTTAAGCAAGGTTGGCCACCCCTGCCATAGTACCTTCATTAAGAATAGATTTCTTCCAGGCCAGAGTAGTTAGCTACAATGGTTAGATGTATCCATGGAAGATAGGTCCATCAATGGCTACTAGCAATGGTGAATAAAGAGACCCTCCATAGTCAAAGGCAGCAAAAAAACCCTGAAACCCAGTGGTCGGAGAGAAGTCTTAGGCCTCTGTGACCTGGCCTTCTGGGGCAACTGATTGGCTGCTTTATGAGACAGGGTACTGGTCTAGATGGACCAGTGGTCTGATCCAGAAGAGCTCTTCTAGTGTTTTTAAAGATGTAGCAGTGGTGACCTGTATGTACTTGGGAAATTGACTTGCTTCTTGGTATGTTCCTGCCCACATATTATGCTGAATAGGTTCCTAAACCTGTCAGGGCTTCCCTTGTCTGGACCTTGCAATTTCAAGAGCCTAACTGGGCCTTACCTTTGGCAATGTAGAAACTGCCCACTGGCTCATATGGCCACAAGCTGTTAACATATCCAGGTGCCAACTGTAATTCAACCAGATCATGAAGCCTCATCCTTCACTGGTACTGTACCAATTAGTGTGGCTGCTGGCATGGCAAGCAAGCCTTTGCATATGTTGCTGCTGTGTGATGGAGCTTTGCTTGCCCATGTAGAGTTGGGCTGGTTTTCAGCAGCTACATCATCACGCTATTGTGTGAACTGGGCCTAAGGCCATCTGGCTGGGAGGAAAGGATGTTTTGTTGCGTGAAGATCTGGGTCAAAATGATCAGCTTGCAAATTGACTAGGATGATGTTTGTGTGGATGTTTGTGTGGGTGGTGTCAAAAAGCTCCTGTATGTTCGCCCTTTACCCTTTCTCCTGTACAATTGTATTGGGGGGGAGCTGCTTGTACTGCCCTATGTGAAGAAAACCAAGGCTTGCCCAGGTTCAAATTCCCATTCTGCCATGGAAGGTTGCTGGGTCACTTTGGGCCAGTCATACATACTCTCAGCCTAACCTACCTTGCATAGTGGTTGTGAGGATAAAATGGAGGAGAGGATAACAATATAAGCTGCTTTGGCTCCTCATTGGGGAAAAAAGCAGGGTATAAATCGGAGTGCTTCTGTGGACAGAAAGTTTTCTGCCTCTGGAACAGAACTCTCCCGCCACACACACCGTAGCCCAAAATGCCTCCTGAAATGCTGCTCGTGGAAGAGAAGGGTCCCTGCTCCGTGGCTCTCCACCCAGTGAATCGAAACCCAAGACTCTCTTTTGCCAACTGTAAACTTGTCAGAAGGGTGTGCAACTGAGAGTTTTGCCTCTAGTAAAATAGGTCGGCATGAGATGCAGGTTTATCTGAACCAGTGTATACCTGGGTAAGGAAACTGATTCATGTAATGACCCTGAGATATGTTCTTCATAGCTCAGTGTGGGTGATTTCCTGTGTTCAGATGAGGTCTATAGGCTTCAGATCTTCTCTTCCTGGATCGGTTCCTGTTGTTGAGTAATTGCCAAGTTAGTGTTTCAGAGTATTCCCCATGGTGACTGATAAGGTGACAGCAGCAGGAGTTCCCGCACATTCAAGTTGCCATGTGATTATTTTCACTAAAACATGAATACTGGAATGCATGCCATTCCTCCTGTTTGTTTCTTTCAAAACTCCTAGGGTTCTCTTGTGCAGCATTTTCATGTTTGATTTGTAATGTGAATGTAAAATTTATGTTGGTGAGAATGTACGCTGGATTTAAAGGCAGTTGTCTCTGAAAACAATGTTCTCTTGCTTTCTGTCCCAGATTAACAAAATTCACATGAGGTGCAAATAATACAGAAGAGGCTCAAAAATACCATTTTGGGGCCCTGTGTAGGAATGCCATTAATAGTCTTTAATTCAAGCTTATAAACTCTTGATATCACAGCAAACTCTCAGGGTGAGTATTCGAAGTCCAGAGGTTTCCCTTGTGATTTAACAGTCAATTCACACTTGAAGGGAATGAGGAAAAGGTCAGAGTCTTGAAAAGCACCTCCTTGCCTGCTGCCACTGCTGTTTTCCTGGCTGAATGCTTAATGTCTTTTTCTTCACTTGGAGGTGGTGTGGCCCCTGCAAGATCCTAGGGCCCAGACTAGAAAAGATGGTGGCAAAGCAGAAGGGCAAAGTGCTGATGGCCAAAGTTGACATTGATGACCACACAGATCTAGCCCTTGAATATGAGGTATGTGCCCCTAATACTACCTGAGTGGGTGTGAGGGAGAGTGTGAGCATGATAAATTCTTGTGTAATATAAATGCTTATTTTATTTATTTTATTCCATTTATACCCTGCCCTATCCTGCAAGCAGGCTCAGAGCAGCTTACAACATAGTAAAACAATAAATAATAATTCATAAAAAACATCATAGACACATCATTTTAAGATCCCAGATGGCAGCATTAATAGTTGTGACTACAGTGACTGGTGCTCTAATGTCAGGAAGTTCCAAAACAAATTCCACTAGGAAAAATGCCGTCAAAAATTGCCAAAAAATACTCTATTTACAATTGTAAAGTTGGTGGTGTCACAACATCAAAATAAGTGCATACTACAACTATAAACAAGGCATAGAATACAATGTTTCCTCCTTCGAGGATAAATATTAGTCCATAAAGTCAGTTCAACTTAGGAGGAATCCACATTTTCACAACATAGACAAAACAGCCTTTGCAAAGATGACCGTTCCAGATACTTAAAGGAGACATTTCCATCAACTTCTTCAGTTTACCAGCTGTGTAGTTGGAACCAGATTTCAACAATTTCTCCTGACAACAAGGTTCATAGTATGAAGAGTGAATCATGGGAGAACCTTCAGCTAGGCTTCCCAGTGTTTTGGATTCATAATCTAATGTCGGGAAGGGCACATTTCTCTCAAAGCCAGGATCAGCTTGTGCTGGCGCCAGTTGGTATCGGGAGTGCCCTGGGCAGATGGTGCAGATAAAGCAGGCAGGTTGAGCAGGGAAGGCTGGTGTCATTTGGACGTCCACTGCCTCAGCCAAAAGCCTGGTGGAACATTCAAAGTGGCATATGGCCATCGAATAAAATTATAACTACCATCACTGACATTAAGATGTAATGGTATGAAGGTGGTGTGTTGTCACTTCTGACTTATGGCGACCCCATGAATTACTGACCTCAAAAGCGTGCTATCATTAAAGCAAACTCAGAGCCATGGAAATAAAGAAAGAATAGCCATCTAGTAGGGTGAATAAAGTAAACAAAAACAAAGCACCAAAAGACTTAATTGTGGATTTAAAATATTACTTGCCAAGGCTCGGTCTAAAACAGGAGAGGTCTTCACCATCTTGCAGAACGCATTCCAAAACTCTGGGGCCCCTCATGACAAGACTCTGCTCCTTGAAGAATACCAATCTTGTCTGGGACCTGGAGCAGGGCCTCCCTAGTTGATCTTAAATCTTAGGCTCATATGGGAGCAGGCATTCCCTGAGATACATAGAATGCAGGCTTAAAGATGTGAAGACATGCGGGGAAGGAACAGAAAAATTCCGGGGAAAAGTTTTTTTCTGTTAGCTTTTTTTTTTTTAAGGGGACTTTTAATTTTTCCAGTGGAAAATTGGAATATATATTTCTCTTTCAAAATGAGTACAGTGCTTATCCAGGCAAGTGTTTTCCACACTCAAAATATACAGCATGGAAAAGTCTGAGACTTTTCAATTTTCCCAATGGAAAAACTGGGGAATTTTAAGGAGCACTGAAAAATAGAACTCTTATATTGTAGACATATGCAATATTTTCAGGAATGTTTTTCAGATAGTTTTGGCAACAGTTAATGTGTTTAATGATAACAGCATTAAAGAGTTCAGTGTTTTCCTTGTTAATAAAGTTTAGCTTAATATCCAGGTGTTGTAGTAGTGCTACCTATTGTGACTCCTTAGAGAGTTTCATACTTTTAAATTCCATAAATATGTCAGGTAGTACCATTTTATTTGCTATTGAGTTATAAAATGTTGTGTTTTGTGTTGTTAAACTGGTAAAAGAAGTTTAGGTTTGGTAGGCAAGTAAGTATATATTGCAATATCCCCCAAAAAATCTTTGTTGCTTTTCTAGAAAAAGTGGGTTCTGTTTCCATCACGTCATAATTTCTGGAAATTTCCTGGCTGTTAAGGGCTTTGGGGATCAACACCAGCATTTTGAATTTGGCTGGAACTGCAGTGGTAGATAGTGCATTGGTTTCACTGTGGGCCAGTCTATGGACATATACCTGATACCAGTCTAGCTGCTGCATTTTGCTCCAGCTCTAATAACTGGTTTCCTGGGTAGCCCCATGCAGAGGGCATTGTGTAGTCTAATCTAGAGACCACTTGGCATTAATCACAGCGACCAGATCTTTCTTCTAGTGGAGAATGTGGTTGATGAACCAGTTGAAGTGGGTAAAAGGCACTCTGATCCACAGCCAACTTTTGGGATTTAGGAGCAAGGCTGGGTCCATTGGTGCCCCAGGATGCAACTGTGGTCTTTCAAGGAGCATGTGATCCTACCCAAGATGCATCTTTCTCCTCCTAACTGGTCCTCCATGAGCATTCCTTCTCTTTCATATATTGTATTTGTTTTTTTGTTTATTTGTTCTGATAATCCTCTTAGGGCTTGGAAGAAGGGTTGGTGGTGGCTTGTTCCCCTGTAGGAAAACTTTTGCAAGGGCTGGGATGGCAAGGAAATCAGACGAACAGCAACGAGGATGTAGCAATATGAAGATGGAATCGCAAGTCTTGGGGAAAATTGAACAGATTGCCATGCGAGGAGCAGAGGTGGTCCTGTGCCTGGTTTGTGATTGCTGGCTGCACAAGTACATTTGCAGCATTTCCAATTGCTGCTGTTTAATGCTTTAATTAGTACCAGCAGGGTGTTAGGTCCTATATAAAGCACAGCAGTGACAAAATCCTTTTTTCACAGTGGGATTACAAACTAAGTGAGACAGGAGGGAGAAAAAGAATGACAGACGAGGTACTTTATGTAGGAGTAGAGATGAGCCCTGGGGCAGGGTTGGGTTATTTTGCAGCAGACACCCTGGGGTGGACCAGGAAAGGCTTTGAGAAGGGATAAAGATAATCCCCTGAGTGATTTTTATCAGTCAGCCCATATTGATATTCACTGCATGGGGAATTGAGCTGAAGGATGACTGAATAATGAGGGGTGCAGGGAGACGGCTCAAGAGGGTCACGGGTAGATCAGAAAGTTGACAGAATGCAAAGAGTTAAGAATGGCCCTTTGTACATGGTGGAGAATATAAGTAAGAGTGCTCATGCTCTTTAAGAGAACTTCCCATTTGCAAAGCTTTTTCCTTGCAAAAGCTAGAAAGTCACCTTTTTGAAAAAAAAAAGAATGGTTAGGCAGTGTTCCCTCTGAGTTAGCCTGAGCTAGCTCACAGTTTTTTAGCCTCCAACTCACACATTTTTGTCTTAGCTCAGGAAGGATGGCTGCAAAGCAAATTTAATTTATGCGGTAGCCAAATCGCTCGCTTACAACTTTAATGCCAGTAGCTCACAAAGTAGAATTTTTGCTCACAAGACTCCACAGCTTAATGGGAGCATATATGTTCTTTTTTTCAGGAGTCCCTTCTAAACCTGTAATACCCGGTTCATTGTATGTGAAACTGTAGAAGCCCACTACTCCTTGCAACTATCTCATGGTTTTATGTGGAGCCCATGACCAGCATAATTGGTTTTCATTGCCTGATTCTAAAACATGCTAGACCACAGACAAAAAAAATGGACCATGATATATAGGATGCAACCAAGTAAGTAAAGAACACTGTGAAATCAAGCTGGCTTGAACACTCCTGTGGTTATTAGTTAAATACTACTAATAAAGTAGAAGACAAAAAAACAAGTAAAGTTGTACTATTTCTCCAACTTCTCTTGCCAACTTTTGAAACTGACACAGGCTCGCACTGTGAATCAACAATTACATTGTTGGTGATTCCAATATTACACAGTAGATTTATTTCTTTCCAAGACTTTACTGTTATCTTTCTGCATATTAGGCCGTTACAAACATAATCTACCTTGGATTCCATGCAGCAGTCAACAGATGTTTGTATACATCACCTGATGAAGATACATGGTCGAAATGGGCTGAATTCCAGCTCCTCGTATCGTGTTGCATTTTCACTTTTTTTAAAAAAAAACTGAGATTTTGAGTGTTGTGGCTTTTCTGCGGTTTTCCTGTATTACATGCTCAGTTGTATATTGTGCTGCATTTGTTAGATGCTCAGCATTGTTGTAGTATTATAAATTTTGTATGCAGCTTATGACTGTAGGTTACTATATTATC
The DNA here is from genome assembly GCA_029233225.1 of Lepidodactylus listeri. Taxonomy (NCBI): domain Eukaryota; kingdom Metazoa; phylum Chordata; class Lepidosauria; order Squamata; family Gekkonidae; genus Lepidodactylus; species Lepidodactylus listeri. The sequence continues at coordinate 37,683,888 of JARCFY010000008.1, read as the reverse complement.
ATGCATTGCATGTATGTCAATTTTGCATTGACAAGAATACAACAACTTTGTTTTTGTTTATATTGTTAGTATTTTACTAATGACCACAAGAGTGTTTAAGTCAGCCTGTTTTCTTTACTTACTTGGTTGATTCGGAAGCATAACATATTAAGGGAAGGAACAAATTTAAAGTGCAATTTATTTTAAAAAGCACTTTTTGGGAGCATCCATGGATCAGCAGTAGATGGCCTGCAGTAAGGCATTTATTGGCGTCCCAGATTTATTCCTCAGAATCTCTACTAAACAAACAGAAAAATTTTATGTCGCAGGAAATCCAAAAGCCAGTATCTTGGAAAGCCATTCCTAGTCAAAAGTCAGTTGCACTGGGTTGTGTGGGTCTGTGATCTCACGCACGCACGCGCGCACACACACACACACACACACACACACACACACAGAGCTGCCTTATATTGGATCAGACCATCCATTCATCAACATCAGTATTGTCTACTTAGATCATCCATAGCTCTCGAGGGTCTGAGGCTGAGGTCTTTCACATCACCTACTACCTGGCAATGAAGAAAGCTGACAGGAAGAAAGTTGATTAATTTGAAATGTGGTGTTGAAGGAGAGTTTTATGGATATGGTCCTCCAAAAAAGACAAATAAATGGTTTCTTGATCAAATTAAGCCTGAACTCTCCCTAGAAGCTAAAATGACTCAACTGAGGCTAATCATAGTTTGGTCACGTTATGAGAAGACAAAGAGTCCCTGGAAAAGACAATAATGCTAGGAGAAGTTGAAGGCAGCAGGAAAAATGGAAGACCAAGCATGAGATGGATTGATTCAGTCAAGGAAATCACAGCCCTCAGTTTGCACAACTTGAGCTAGGCTATTAATGATAGGAAATTCTGGAGTTCGTTCATTCATAGGGTTTCCATAAGTTGGAAGCAACCAAATGACACTTAGCACACACCTACTACCTGATCCTTACTGAAGATGCCAAGGATTGAACCTGGAACCTTCTGCATGTCAAGCAGATGCTCTGCCACTGAGCCCAAGGCCCTTCCTCCAAAATAACCTAGAATATAGCGCACATGAATCAGCCTTACACTGAATCGGACCCATGGTCCATCAAAGTCAGTGTTGTGTACTCAGACTGGCAGTGGCTCTCCAAGGTCTCAAAAATATTTTGCATCACCTACCACCTGATCCTTTTTTTTTTTTTTGTAAAAAATTTTTATTTTTCAAAACATTAATACATTTATCTTATACAAATCCTTTTTTCCATATTATATAACATTTTGTTCTATTTGTATAATCTTATTTTTATCTTGTATTGGCGGTTTCCCACCACATCTGAAGCATAACACATTTTCCACTTTATCCAAAATAGTAATACATCTATGCTTACATTTCTGGTAACGGTCATATATCTTCACCTGATCCTTTTAAGTGGAGATGCTGGGTACGGACCTTGGTACGTTCCGCAAGCCAAGCAGATGCTCTGTCTCTGAGCCACAGTCCCCTCCCCAGATCTTTTGTATGAAGCTATGAATTGGACCCACTGGTCAAACCTTGCTGCTTTCATGGACTCTGGTCTTGAGACAAAGCAGTCTCTCTCGGCCTTCTGTTTGAAATATGGAATCAGTAATACTGACTTCTTTTTTGTGTGTGGTGCGGTTCATTTGTAATGATTACAATAATGTAGAATGTACGTGAAGTGATTTAAAGTATGCTAAGTGGTTGTGTGGGCTTATTCAGATCAGGGTGGGAGAAAGAGCAGGGCATGACCCTTTACCTCTACTTGGCCACACCAGATCTGATTTGAGGGAGCAGCTTGGGGAAAATCACAGCTGGCAGAGGGCAGTCTTGCATCAGGAAAACTAAATAGAGGGGAAGATTTAACACCCCCACCCCTTTCTATGGCACCACAGCCCCAGTCAGAGTTCATCCCGCATCCAGCATACTTGGGCCTTAAGGCAACTCGGTATAGCAGAAGACCTTTGTTTCTGGTCTTTTAAAGTCTTTCTGCTTGTGGTTTTCTGGATCATGAACCATTTCGGTCTCCCTGGTGTTGTTTTCCAAAAGGCTCTCTTCCTGGCCCTGTGAGTTCCCTGCTGATTGCCAGTCAAGCACCCCTCCACTCTCCCTCCCCCCACCGTCTCCTCCCTCTGTTTACAGGGCATTGGCTGACATCTCAGCCTGAGCATTTCACAACTTCTTTGCAGTAGATTCTTTAGCAGGGAGTTGGAAAGAGAGCAAGAGACCCCCTCTGTGAGCCTCGGAATGCCTGTGCATTCTTTCACACAGGCCCTCGCCTGCCCCTGGCTCCAGGCTGTCCCAGTGGAGCCTTCACCCGCCATGCCTTTCCTACTGGGGGTGGGGAACAGAGCCTTCTTCGCAAGGACTCTTCCCAGAGCTGCTTGTCCACCAGCCAGGACTTTATTTTCCAGCTCTTAAGTAGGCTAGGCATATATTTTTTTATCTTGCTTCTCTCCCCAAGAGGGGGCCCAAAGTGGTTTGCATTGTTCTCTCCTCTGTTTTCGTCCTCACAACAACGCCCTGTGAAGTAGGCTAAGCAAGACAAAAAAGACTGGGAGCACTATTACCATCAACCATTAATGTAGCCAATAATATATCCTTATTAAAAAAAAACCCAACCCTTTATCTGATAATTTCAGATAACATTAAATCCTTACTCCATCCTGTGGTAAAAGGGCGATTTTTACCACAGGTTTGAGTAAGGGTTGAATGTTACTGGAAATGATCAGGTAAAGGTTTTTAATAAGGATATATTATTGGCTACATTAATGGTTGATGGTAAGAGTGTTTCCAGTTTTTTTGTCTTGTTGAGCCTACACTGGAAATTTTCCCGCTATATTTTGATACTGTGAAATAGGTTAGACTGAGGGAGAACATAACTAGCCCAGGGTCACACGGCAAATTTCTGTGGCAGCATACAAAATGGAACCTAGGTCTCTTAACAGCCTAGTGGAAAATTTTAACTGCTACTCTACATTCACATTTGGCCACCCTGGACCTTCGTTCTGCTGCTCCTCCAGCTTTTGGTAGTGGGAGGCCTGTTGCCTGGTCCATCCTGTGGGTATAGAAGAAGAAGAGAAGAGATTGGATTTATACCCCACCCTTCACTCCCTTGAGAACTGCCTTTGAGAGAACAGCTCTGAAAGAACTGATGACTGACCCACATCAGCAGCTGCACGTGGAGAAATGAGGAATCAAACCTGGTTCTCCCAGATTAGGGTCTGGGCTCCTAACCACTACACCACACCACACCACACCAGTTTGTCCAGCCGCTGCTTAAAGACTGCCAGTGAGGGGGAGCTCACCACCTCCCTTGGCACCTGATTCCACTGTTACACAACTCTTACCGTAAAAAAGTTTTTCTTACTATACAGACGGTACCTTCCCACTCTTAATTTAAACACATTAGTTAAAATCCTACCCTCTGCTGCCCACAGGAACAACTCCCTGCCCTCCTCTAAGTGACAGCCCTTCAAATACTTAAAGAGAGCAATCATGTCCCCCCCTCAACTTCCTCTTCTCCAGACTACACATTCCCAGGTCTCCCAGCCTTTCCTCATAGGGCTTGGTCTCCAGCCCCCCCCCCCCCCCATCCTCCTCCTCGTCCCTCTCCTCTGCACCTGGCTCCATTCTCTCCAAATCCTTTTTGAAGTGAGGCCTCCAGAACTGCACACAATACGCCAGGTGCGGCCTGACCAATGCACTGTACAGCGGGACTATGACATCTTGCAATTTGGATGTTATAACTCTCCTTCATTCTCCCCACCCACAATCCAATCTGTCCACCAGCAGCATAAAGAGAAGGGTTACCACTGAAGTGGCATACGCTCAAGTGGAAATTAATAGCAACAGCAGCAGCATGTCAAAGCGAGCACCAGAGTTCAAAGTGAGGTGGCTGCAGGCTGAGGCAGGCCCCACTTCCTGCCTTTCTGGCCACCACCACAAGAATTACATAGCAGGGAGAGGCCCTGGGTCTGAAGAGAAAGGACCATCCATTTGAACAAATGTAATAATTAGTCCCAGGTGCCAGTTTGGTGTAGTGGTTAGGAGCGCGGACTCTAATCTGGGAGAACCAGGTTTGATTCCCCACTCTTCCACATGTAGCTGCTGGTGTGACCTTGGGTCAATCATAAGTTCTTTCAGAGCTGTTCTCTCAAGGGCAGTTCCTGAGAGAGCTCTCTCAGCCCCACCTACCTCACAGGCTGTCTGTTGTGGGGAGGGGAAGGGAAAGGAGATTGTAAACCACTCTGAGACTCCTTTGGGTAGTGAAGGGCGGGGTAGAAATCCAATCTCCTCCTCCTCTTATTGTTGCTGTCAGGGATGCTCTCAGCATTGAGCAGGGGGATTGGGCTAGATGGCCTCTATGGCCCCTTCCAGCTTTGTGATTCTACGATTCTACATCCTCCTTGGGGAGAGTGGAAGAATGGGTCACCCTCTTTTGCCATCCCAACAACAGCAACAAAATCACGCAATGCATTTTCCCTGCTTATGCAAGCAGTTTCCAGATGTGACACCCTTGAGCACTGTGGTGCCCACCTGTGTGCTTCCCAATAGCCATTTGGTCCTCTGGAGGGAAGAATCCAGAGTGCCTTGAATAGAACAGGAAAACAAAAATAGGAGCTTAAGATCTCTCTGTGCCCAGCTGTCTGCCTGTCTAAAGCACTGACCACCTCCTGGGCAATTGTGTCACTGCTGTATAGTGTGAACTTGGACATAGATATACACTTTATGACTCTGGGCTTGGAAGCCTCTCCTTGGGCAGTGCACGGAGCAAATCCTCCTCCTTTGTAGAAATTGAGGCCAAACTTCAAAGCAAAAAGTGAATCCTCCCATCAGTCGCTGTTTTGTCATGGTTCCACCCCAATGGCAGACATTTTGTGATGGGTAGGTATTACCTGTTTTCAAAATCTAAAAGTACTGTGGTTGCCAGCTCCAGGTTGGGAAATACATGGAGAGTTTAGGAGTCGAGCCTGAAGAGAGCGGGGGTTGGGGTGGGGAGGGACTTCAGTGGGCTTTAATGCCAGTCAGTCTGCCTCCCAAAGCGGCCATTTTCTCCAGGGGAACTGATCTCTGTTGCCTGGAGATCAGTTGCCATAGCAGGAGATCTCCAGCCACCTCCTGGGGGTTAGCAACCCTAAAAAGCACCCACAGGCCCAACAAGGCCAGGGCCCCCAGTCTCATACTCTCTTCTTTTCCAAGTCTTTATAGTTAAATACAGCATATGAGAAAGGTTTGAGTGGATGGAGACCACTTTGGTGTAAAGCAGCTATTGATCTCCCCCAACTCTAGAAAACCATGTAGTAGTAAACGACAAAGTGATTAAGTGGTTGTGCTGATGTTCAGCACTACCCAGAAGTCACTGCTATGCCACAGACTTCCTGTATGGCTTAGGGGTGTATTCTACTGCCTGATTTCCTCCAGTTTCAGTCATGAGGGAAGGGAGAACAGATGTGAAGCCCTTAATCAATAAGGAAGCGCTGCTAATAAATTCTATCCCACACCTTCCCATAAGCATGCATTCTTATGAATAGTCAGGTTCTCCTCCCTGCCTTCCCCCAAAGCCAAGAACATTTTGAGGGCTTACGATGATGTTTGCTAACTGGCCCCTAGAGGGCACTGGAGAACATCAAAGTCTGTCGATTTGCACATGGAACCTTCCCTTCCATGATAAAGCGTGGCATGTGGTGCTGGAAGGAGTTGTTCTGCATTGGCCAGCAGAGGGGAAAGGGTGGGGCCAGTTAAAACAGGCCTTTGTGTCTGGAGCAGCCTGGTCTGGAAGAGCTGTCCGTTGGGGTGGGTTTGCGTGTGGTAAATTGCTGATGGCAGCAAGACCTGAGGCCGCTGGGAGGGTGTTTGATGAGAGGGTGCATTCCAGGGACGGACAGGGTTCGAGATAAGGATGGGACATGACCCAGTGGCTAAGCAGCCTGAAGATAAGGGCACCGGAGGAGCTGTGGAATGTGTCGGCCTGTTCTAAAATATTTACGCCGTCGTTCTCTTAGTTTTAAAGGGGCTTGCCCTTGTGTGGCCTGTAACTTGAGTGTTTTTTGTTTTAGCCTTCCAGGATTAAACCGTGCTGCATAAGTGTGTGGACTGATTATTAACCTGAATGTGTGTTTCTGTCTTCTGAGTCCTCTTCTGCCCCTCGCTTGCCACCTTAGACAAAAACAAAAATGACACTGGGTAGCAACTGATAGAACAATACAGTGAATTCCAAAATAAGATATGGTAGGACGTGACAGAACACTCCAGGGGGGCAGAAATTTTGGGCCTAATTTCTGACATTTTCCTTTGTATTGCTCTAAGACACATTACTAGGTAGTCTGTACATTCAGCAGTTACACGGCCGGCTGCAGGGAGAGAGGGGGGGGGGGCTCGTGCCCTGCAGAGTTCTTTGTCCTTCCCTATGTCAAGTAGAATGAATTAAGCAAAATAAGGGAGGGACTGTGGTTTAGCAGTGGAGAACCTGCTTGGTATGCAGAGGGTCCCAAATCTAATCCCCTGGCATCTCCAGTTAAAAGGATCTGGTAGTAGGTGGTGTGAGATATCTCTGCCTGAGACCCTGGAGATCTGCTGACAGTCAAGGGTAGGCACATCTGACCTTGACAAACCAAGGCTCTGACTCAGTAAAAAGCAGGTTCAAGTTTTCAAATAAATGGCTCACTTTTTTTGCCTTTTCTTTCCTGCAGAGGTCATTCATGCCCTCCTGATATTGTGTCCCTGTGGGTCAGTAGGCCCCCAGGAGCATTATTGGAGTGGGGGGAGCCCTGCAGTGAAAAAAGGGCAAAACTGCCCTCCTGTTCTTCCACGAATGTAAAGGGAACCTACAATGCAGGCAGTGTGTGTGTGTGTGCATAAGAGGCGATATGGCTCAAGTAAAGGCCCTTGAAATGGAGGCGCTGTGGCTCAGTGACAGAGGGCATGCTTTGCATTGGTAGAGCCCCATGTTCAGTCCCTGGCACCTCCAGTTAAAGGATTGTGGGTAGCAGGCTCTTCTCTGCTGAACACCCTGGGGAAACAGTTATAAGTAATACTGAGCAGGGTGGATGGAGGGTCTAACTCAGTAAAAAAACAGCTCCATATTGTTACAGCTGCCCTGCCTCGATATGCATACAAAACATAGACACACAGAGCTGGAAGGGACCCCAAGGGTCATCTGGTCCAAGCCCCTGCACAGTGCAGGGAATCCACAGCCCCCCCCCCCCCCCCCCCCCGATCCTGGCTCCTCCAGGTTTCCTGGGCCAGTCTGGCCTGGAGGAAAATTCCTTCCTGACCCCAAAAGTGTGATTGGCATTACCCTGGGCACATAAGAAAGGGCCACAAGAGCCGAGCCCTGCCTCATCCCTTCCTGCCCTCTCACAGTCTGGCTAAATTCAAGTGTGAATTTGGACTTGACCGTACTCACATTCCACTGACTTCCATCTTTGGCCATTTTTATCTGTCCTTTCTTAAATGCACATTCAGGGGAAACAAAGTCTCTTACGAGCATCTGCGGACTGAGGGTATTGGTGAATGTGAGCTTGATGGCAGATGCACAGCAGAAATCAAATGACGGGGAGCCAGAGTGAGCAGCATAAATGCTTTAGACCTTCTGTCAATCTCCAGGCATGGTATTAAACTCTGCATTGCCTTTGTTCCTGTGCAGCTGGGGCAGGGCAGGGAGGAGGGTGTGGCTAATGCCGGGTTACCGACATGGTCACTGGTAACCAATAGCCGTACAGCCGTAAGCTGCCTCCCGGTGAGCTTCTAAGCAGCCTCAGAGGGTGTCCTGGCCGTCTTTCTCCTCCCAACGTCTTCTCTTTCAGAGAAACGGCAGCATGGCCTGAAACCTGTGAAGGGTTTTTGCTTCCCTTCAGATCTTTTAACAAGCGGCTGGAACTTCCATTGCTGGAAAACCCAGAATTGTTTAGAAAGCAGGCAGGAGACATTGCTGGTCTCGTTTTGAGAAATTGTTCAAGGTTTTCTCTCTTGATCTTTTCCTGCCCTTATTATTTTCAGAAGTGTTTGTCTTCATAAAGTTGCACCGACTTAAGCAGCCTTGAGCTTTGATTAAATGATTGCAGAGCTTGCCCCCCCCCCCCCCAGACCAAGCTAGCTGTGGTTTTCACTGGGTTCCCCAAACATGTAGCTTTTTGGTATCCTGAAGCAGGTTTGTTAAGATCCAAGATGTTGGAATCATTCAGAAGCAGCTCCCTTCCTCCATCCTGTAAACAACTCCCTGCAGTTCAATACGACAGACATTTAAAAAAAAAAAAGACAACCTCCCAGGGAGTTGAACGATACTGCTAAATTCCTTGCAAACCCTCCAGTGGAGATGGGAGGATGGGAAACTTAATCATTCACTTTTTTAAAGGGCCTGTACCTTTTGTTTAATGTTTGCTTTGGTGCTCGTCCTGAAATGATGGTCACAGGTCACTTGAGCTCAGCTGTTGTTTCTTTTGTGTCCTTATTTTTTAAGGTTTCCGCCGTGCCAACAGTCTTGGCTCTGAAGAACGGCAACGTCGTGGATAAATTTGTGGGGATTAAAGATGAGGATCAGCTTGAAGCCTTCCTCAAGAAACTCATTGGGCCTTGAGCAAGCCAAGGACAGCAGTCACGGAGGCCTCTTGCGTTTTGTCCTTCTTGTCTGTTTGCTTGGAGGGGACATGTGGGTTGGAGGGAGTGGACGATGCCATCTTCTTCCCCCTTCCTTCGGAGGGGTGGGGGGGAAGCAACACTCCCAGGGTTGAGCACGATGGGAAGGCTGGCCAGTTGGTGGTGGAGGTATGGCCCAGTAGCCAGTGACAAGTAATGTGGGACTCCTACCGAGGGAGGGAAGTTTCCTTACCCACTCTGATCCAGGCTAGAATCAATGTAGTTCATGACTGCTGCCGGTGAGAAGGGGGCAGATTTTGTGCAAAATCCTGTCATTCTGCTTTCTCAAATGTTTGTCCCGTCTTGAGTGTGGCGCTGGCTGAGGTAAAAGCACCTGCCTGGGGTCTCGTTTAAACTGGGCTGCTTCACCTAGCTGCTTTGTGCAGCTGGGTGACCAGTTCAAATGAGGCGCCAGGTAAGTGAAGATAGCCCCCTGTGAGCAGGTGCGTTTTCCTCACGTTTCAGTCAGGCCCGTGTCCCCAGTCTAGAGGTGGTTTTACATTAGTTCGCAGCTTTTGGGTTGCTGCCACGGGGCCTGTGTCTTTTTTCTCTCCCCCTCCTCCCCCAGCGTGCTGCTGTTTATATACCAAATAAAGAGAAATATTGTTTGAATTTATTTGTAGATCTACAATAAAGTCTGCTTTAATTATTTTTGTTGTTTCTGTAGAGAATACTTTATTTGCTATGTAGGGTATCTCTTTCGGATGGAATGATAAGGTCATTCTGGGAGGTTCTTGATAGCACCGCGTGAGCAAGGACGTCCTGCATGATACTTCTGATTCATGGTTAAAAATATTAACTGTTGGCAGTTTAACCATGTCCTAAAATCAGCTCCCTGGGATGGGTTGCTTCACCCTGCCTGACAATAGGGGATGGCTGTATGCCTCAGACATTTTCAGTCAAGTAAAGGAAGTATTTATCTAGGCCATATAAAATTCATATTTGGAACTCTCTAGTAAAAGATGGTGTGTTGGCCACAAACACAAGTTTGTTGAAAGAGCAGCAGTGTCTGTGAAGCCGGAGGTCCCAGATACACTCCTTTTCCTTGGGAATGCCCCTACAGATTGCAGTTACATTCCTTGGGAATGCCCCTACAGATTGCAGTTACAGATTCCCCTACAGATTGCAGTTTAGCACTGCCTTGTGCTTTAAAACACTTCATGTAAAACAGTGGTGCTTGCTACTGTACCAATCCCTTCCTGAAGGCACACAGATGGCCATCCTTGGAGAGGCTGGGTTCGTGGATCATGTTGATTATTACAATAAAGACATTCAACATCTGCATGGTATGGGTCCAAGCAAACTCTTGTGATGGATGGATGATTGATGCCCTGAGATTTGGATTTTGGCCTTTGAAGTTTTCTAGAACACCAGCTTGCCTGCAAGGAAAGTGCTTGCAGGCATGGGGAAAGGACCACGGCGCTATGGTTTTCGGAAATGAAATTCAGTGTAATTACCACTGACTAAAAATTTCTGGAGGAAGGCAGCCAAAATGAACCACAGCCTTCCTTTGCCATATGGTTTTTAGTATTGGATTTCTACCCTATGCTATTTGAAGGTTCATCTCATCTTAACAACGGAACCTTATTCTAAGCTGTAAGCCTACAGCAGGGCTGGTCAGCCCGTACCTTTGGCCGGTGACTACTGTAACCTTTCGACTGTGACAGTGGAGTTTATTTGTTCTTGCTTGTAACTGAATGTAGCCCCTCCCAGCTACTTCTCCGCTTTTGCCTGTTCCTTGGAACTTTAAAGTCTTTTAAAGCACCTTGTGGCCAGCGCCTGATTCCTTAACACAGCTAGCCTCTCCACTTGCCACACCCATCTCTCTCTCTCTCTCTCTGTGTCAGTGAAGAAGCTGCCCTTCCCACCCACCCACCCCGGCAGCAAAGCCAATTCTTGTTAACTTCTTGATGCTATCTTTATAGCCTCCTCTGTTGCTTTGCCTTTACAGAGATAGTTTTCAGTGTTTTTAATGCTTAACCTTTTGGTCTCCTCAATTGCTTCCTTTGCTTGCAGCGCACAGGATCTAAATGTCGGGTTTGTTGCACAGGAGAAGTTTCGCCCAGCTTGTCATGCCAGGCGATTTGCAGCAAATCTTTTAACAAGCTGCACTTAATGTGCTTGAGTGTTTTCCTGCAACCATAATTGCCCATCCAGCAATGTTCTTGCCAGATTTCCCAGGCCAGGGTGCTTGTTGGGCTGATTTCGCCTGCAGGAAATGGAACCAGGAAGAGGGAGGAGGCTGTGCTCTCCCATTATTTGTCTCAGTCCCTGACAAGTTGCTATAGAGCCTTGCTTTCGATTACATTAAATTTGTAAGAGATCTTAAACACGGTGTTTTGTCTATTTGTTGTTAAGGATTCCTTGACACACTTTCAGATAATACGACTTTTTCATTTGCAGGGTCTCCAGCGAAGGACAGTCATCTCCAAAAGTCTCTCTCTAAAACTGTTAGGGTAGTACAGTTAATGTAATTCCAGTTTAAGATTGCCAGGCTGCAACTCAGAGATGGTGCCTATTTCCTTAATGGATGCCTGGCAGGGACAGAGGATGCAGCTGTACCTCTCAGCTCGCACCTCCTCTGCTCCAGTTGTCTTGAGACTGCTGGAGCAAAGAGGGCTTCTTGTGTTGCCACCCCCAAGCTGTCTGGGAAAATGGAGTGATGGGAATGGGGCATGGATGAACACAGTCGCCGCCTTGGTTGCAACTGCCAGTCCATTCAAGTAATGGACATAATTTTTTGAGTAGCAAGCTGGCAAATTCTTTCTGATAGCAATATGTAAGTATTTTTAATTGGTGTTTCTTTATGAGGTGGAAAAGGTGGCTTGGTGTTTGCTTTTCCGGTTCCTACGTTTTCAACAGATTTTCAAGCTGTTCTCCGGAACAATGAGGGACAGAAGCTTAGTTTTCCATGGCTTACCTTTCAGCACTGGAGTCCCAGTTCCTTGCTTGCTTGGTGCCCGTTTGGAACAGGCGTGTTTCCTGTCTGCAGCAAAGAGAGGCATTGTCAGCGACAGGCAGGAAAAGCCTGGGAGGGGAATAGTTCTGGTATGCTCATGCAGTGGTTAACTTTCATGCCCTACCATAAACACCCGAACAGGAAAAAACAGCTGCAGGCACTGTGACTTTGCATTGTGTATTTAAGAGCCTGCATACACGGGCTGTTTTATCGCTTCCTCCCAAGACTCTGGGGTCTGGGTAGTATTATGTGCTATCGAGACAAGCCAAAGATTTACTGGCAAACCTTAATAGATTGCTACTCGTTTTGTATGTTAAGGTGACCTGAATGTTTCTGGGGAAGGAAAAGAGGGCAACAATTCCATAGGCATCTCATCCCACTTGCCTTCTCCAAATCCTGAATAGCTTTTTAAAGCCACTGAAGATCTCTTGAGGCTTTGGAAGTCTGTGGAGGTCTGAATTTACAGTGCCTCCCACCAAAAAGTGGAAGGACAAAGATTCTTCTATTTCACAGTGAGCCCTGTCCTTTTAGTTTCCAGTCCTTCTTTGCCATTGAGGAGGAGGAGGAGGAGGAAGAAGAAGAGGAGGAGGAGGAGCCGAAAGAGTCTCAGAGGGGCTTACAATTCCTTCCCCTCCCCACAACAGACACCCTGTGAGGTAGGTGGGGCTGAGAGAGCTCTCTCAAGAACTGCCCTTGAGAGGACAGCTCTGAAAGAACTTATGACTGACCCAAGGTCACACCAGCAGCTCCATGTGGAGGAGTGGGGAATCGAACCCAGTTCTCCCAGATTAGAGTCCACGCTCCTAAACACTGCACCAAACTTAGGCCTTACTGATACTAGAGAGAGAGAAGGAAAGCCCTCTTGGAACTGTAGGTTGCTTGTTAAACATGCTTTTGCCGTGAAGGATTTGTGTCCGTCCGTCCGTCCCCCCCCCCCCCCCCCCCGTAATTTAGAAAAGAGTTCTACACCATTACCTCTTTTCTCTGTCATTGCAATGTGCCTGCTTTGTCTATTTTGGGTGCCATACATTGTTCTGTTCTTGTCTTAATAAAAACCGTGGCTTGACTCTGGTGACAAAGGTGTTGTGCTCTGCTTCAGAGGTTACAGTTCACATATCATTGCACCACTGGCTTCGGACACCTCATCCCTAAAATAGCTGACAGAAAAAAGTCCTTGTCTTTTCATTCCTCCTTTGCCTTCAGGTAGTGCGCGATTGCCTTGACCTGGATGGCCCAGGCTAGCCCAGTCTTGTCCGATCTCAGAAGCTAAGCAGGGTGAACTCAGGTTAGTGCTGAAGATGGGAGACCACCACAGATGTCATGAGTCCCTGCACAGAGGCAGGCGATGGCAAACCACCTCTGTTCCTCTGTGGCCTTGCAAACCCTGTGAGGGATGGCCAGAAGTCAGCTGCAACTTGACAGCATTTTAAAGTGAGAGACTGGCTATGGCCAAGAGAGTGTGAGCCAGTGGTTAGGGAGAGTGAAATCTTAACTTAGCTCACTTCTCTGCTTGCTTTTGCCTTTCTGCTTCCATTGCCCTGGTGGGCCCCTCTCCCAGTTGTTAAGAGCTGCCTACGTGCAAGCTGCCATGCTGCCTAGTAGGTAGAGAAGGTTTGTGCCCAGTTTGTTGTTAAAGGATCATGGGCAGTGTCTTGTACCCCAGTGAAATCTCAGACTTGAAACTGCTCAAGCACTGTGGTTGTGTACCACCGGTTTAAAGAGAATATAAGCTAAAATAAGCAAGGCTGCCTTTATTTCCAGGGGGCATGTTTTGTGACCATCATTGTGACTACAGGTTCAGCATGCTACAATAAGAATTACCAGGTGGGTAACTGACTGGGGTAATTTGATTAAAATGTCTGCCACTGTTGTTATGTTGATACAGAACTAGAGAATTTTGTACATGTGAATTGCCAGTTGACCGAATTAAGATAATTATTTGCTTGGCAAAGCAAGAGGTCCAGAATATTTTGAGAGAGGGTTCAGCCAAAGTGTTTTGATGCCGTGCGGTCACAGATGCACTCGTGCAAGGTAAGCTGTCCATTTGTAATGTGGCCTTCTTGAAAGGGCCTGGAGATTTTACCATATGGTTAGCAATTTAATATTTGGCTATGTTGAAATGAAATCCATATCTGTAAGTGACTAATGCTAGTGGGGGGGGGGGGGGTCTTTTATGTGGACTGATGGCCCTAACTTCAGTGGCACTGGAACTGCTTGGTGCACAATTAAATTCATGCTCACAAAGTATTTCTCAGTAAGAAATAATGGCTTCGCACATATGCTTTTCACACTGGTGATTGGCCATGTATCTATTTGCTCCATCTACACGTCCCGAGAATCTCAGTTTGGCTGTGACTTCCCAGCATGTGTACACCTGTAAACACAGCACAATTACACACTGTTGTTTATTTTTAAATGTTTCTGCTTTACTTCCACTGCGGCTCATTCACAGAAATAGAAGCAGGTTAGCTTTTGTCTCTCCAAAGGCAAAGCATCTCTTTCTTTCTCTGTTCCGGCCTCCTGGGCCTTTTCTTCTGCAAGGCACAGAGTTCTAACATTCATGCCCACTGATCATTCCCAAGTAAGAGGGCATAGGACTGACTGCCCGCAAGAGCTTCTCCACTACCATCTGAGAGCAGGAAGAATGTGCAGACTTACCTTCATCAGTCCTATCTTAGGCCTGGTTTGAACCTGGTGCTGGCAAGACACAAGCAATTTTCTGCATGACTTTACATGTGGCCAGAGTTTTGTTTAAACCGGGCTGCTACCTGTGCAAATCAGCTATGTGTGCTTAGGGAGATCAGGAGAACAGTATCTGCTTAGGCTATGGATCTCTGACATGCTAACTAAGCACACGTAACCGCTCTGAGCAGGCAGCAGTCCAGGTTAAACAAGGCTGTGGGTGCGTGCAAAATCATGCAGCTAAATTCTTTTGCCTTGGCAGCATCATGTTTACACGAGCCTTCCATGCTGCACTTGGGAGCATTGGTTGTTCCTGGTAAAGGGTTTTATTCTACCTGACTATCACAACATGCATTGATCTGCTCCAACATTACAGTTCATACATATATATCTTGCCGCTGTGCAAGGCTGGGCCCTGAGGAAGGCCAAGCCTCGCGTTCTTCTCTAAGCAGTAACGAGATGCGCTGTTAAAAATAGCGTGCGCATCTGCCAGGGCATGTCTTCAAATGCTTATCTAACTTTGTTATTCTTTATCTGAGTTTTTAACAGTTGCCAAGGTCACCTTGCCTCAGCCGAGATCCTCCTTGGTCCCATGCCAGGCTTCGTCTTCACAAGTTTACAATGATGCAGACTAGGAAAAGGGTTGCAAGGATTATAAACCTTCCTGCAGAAGTGGGTTTAAAAAGAAGAAGAAGGAAACCTTGCTGATGTAACTGAAAGTAGCTTAAGGTCAGAGTTTCCAGAAAGAATCACCTACAGCAGTGGTTGAAGAGAAGGGCTGGGAGGGAGACGCACTGACTATGAAGGGAAAAACCTCTGGTTGTAATATTTAAATGTCGGAATGCTGTGCTAGTCGGAAACAGCATTTAGAAGGCAGAAGCAGAAAATGATTTCTTTTGCAACCTTCAAAGTGTTGTAGCCAGCGGTGCCAACTGGCGGATGTTTGTGAAATGCTTTTGAAATAGGAGGGTGCTGTAGATATTAGTAGTGCCTTTAAATAGTTTGTTGGCCAGCGAATTGTTCCTGCAGCAATCTTATGCAATGATTAAGAGGGGGGGGGGCGTTTAGGATCCAGGAACTCCCTGTAAGGCTGTGACTAAGACCGTATAGAATGTTCCTTGCAAGAGGCTAAGAGCTGACTTGGGGTTAATGCAGAGAATCATCCCCGACCTCTTTGCTGTGTGGAGAAACATGTCTGAAAGACGAAAATGCATCTCAGTGGAGGCAGAGCAAGTAACCACATCCTCCTTTCTGAGGCTGAACTATTCAGTGTTCACTCTGCAGCGAACAAGGTAGATTAACCAGAACATAAACTATGCCACAGGATTTTTTTTAAAAAAAAATCAAAAACACATAGGTAGAAAAACCCTTGTCCTTCAGCCTCCTGGTTGCAGGAAGTCCTGCAGGTGTCTGGTTTAATAGCTTCAGAAACAAGAAGAACCATTGTTCAGTGTTTATAATTGTACAGCTTTGCCACTGGGCAGGAAACCCCCCAGAAGTTTGCTATTTAGTTCTCCATATCCCCCCCTCTCTTTCCTGGGATCACAGCCATCAGGCTGTAGCCTTATCTAAGCATTGTTCGCATATGGGCATCATTTAACTTTTATTTGCATTTTTTGTCATAAGCTCACTGTGTTGTTTTCTGGCAGGGATTAGGGCATTGAGGCAGGGTGTGAGTGACATGGAAAGGAGTGAGTGCCCCTGGGAGGGGGCCGTGGTGGAAGATGGGAAAGGGCCCCATCGGAACAAATGGCTGGGGTGGTAGGGATGGGTGAGGGGCCCTTTAAAACCCTGGAGTCTCCCAAGTTTGTTAGAAGAAAGAAGCACCATTTTTAAATAATAGTGAGCCATGCTGCCTTATTAAATCTCAGCGTAAGCTGTAGTAGAATCTGATCATTTATGAGGATCAACAGAAATGTTGACTATTTAAAAAAACACCTGAGAATAGTTTTTAAAAATTATACACATGAGATTCTGTATTGCTTGCAACAGAGCTATAAAATCCCATCTATACCGCACAAAAATAATTCTAGAATAAAAACCACTCATGCATGCAGTGTCAGGGTGGTATAGGTCCAGAAGAGAAGGCCCTCTCGTTTATTTAGTGCATGTGTTTAGTAATTTAGGCCCGTTCCATAAGAGAATGCAGTTGTCTTGGGCTTTTTCTCGGTTGCTGCCGTGCTTCAAGAAGAATCGCAGAAACACCTAAGCATACACACGGCGGCTTTTCTGCTGCTTTTTCTTTGCTATTGTCTCATGGTTTCCTTTACAAATTTCTGTGAACAGTGTGATTTATTTCTTACTTGGTGCTTTTGTGCCCTGCACCCTTTAAGATTTTATTTCTTTTTTTTTAAGGCTAAACCAGAGAAGATTCTTTTTTCAGAGCTCCCAAGCAGTTGTGCTTTGTTTGGAGCTAGCATGCACATGACCTAGGTAGCCCAGCCTAGCCTGATCTCAGAAGCTAAGCAGAGTCGGCCCTGGTTAGTGCTTGGATGAGAGACCACCAAGGAAGCCCATGGTTGCTCCACAGAAGCAGGCAATGGCAAACCATCTCTGTTTGCCACACAGGACGTGTGTGTGTGTGCGCGTGCGCGCCCGTGGCTGGAAGTCACGACAACCTCTGATGATTCCTACTAGGGCATGGAGGATGTTCAGAGAAGTGGCTTGATAGCCTCCCTCTGGCCTCCTGACCGTGGTATTCTTTGGAGGTCTCTCACCTAAATAGAGCCAGTTTGGTGCAGTGGTTAAGTGTGCAGACTCTAATCTGGGAGAACCGGGTTTGGTTCTCCACTCCTCCACTTGCACCTGGCTGGATGACCTTGGGCAAGCCATAGCTCTGTACCAGCTGTTCCCTCAAGGACAGCTTGGGAAAGGGTTCTCTCAGCCCCACCTACCTCACTGGGTGTCTGTTGTGGGGAGGGGAAGGGAAAGGAGTTTGTAAGCCGCTCTGAGACTCCAAGTGAGTGAAGGGCGGGGTATAAATCCAATCTCTTCTTCTTCTTCTTCTTCTACTTGTCCAGGTCGGCCCTGCTTAGCTTCTTGAGATCTGATGAGATCGGGCTTGCCTGGGGCTATCCAGGTCAGGTCCCAAAATCAAAAGTACAAGGTAGCAGTAGAAACCAGCGCCACCATACTGCTCTGACAACCACACTACCAACACCACGGCTGATATTCATAAAACTGTACAGAACAAGTCTGTGATGGGAACAAGCATTTTTATTTATTTAGATATTTATACCCTGTTTTTCTCCATCCTGTTCTGTTTGTTTGTTTGTTGTTGTTATTTCATTATTTATTTATTTTATTAAATTTGTATCCCACCCTCCCCACATGGCAGGCTCAGGGTGGGTTCCAACATATCAAGTGTCTTGGTTGGGTCTGGAGGTTGTTATAGGCAGCTGAGAGCCGTCCTGATGTAGCTGTTAAGAGTGGCGGCCTCTGATCTGGAGAACTGGGTTTGATTCCCCACTCCTTCTCCACATGAAGCCAGCTGGGTGACCCTGGGTCAGTCCCAGTTCTCTCAGAGCTCTCTCAGCCCCACCAACCTCACAGGGTGTCTGTTGTGGGGAGAGGAAGGGAAGGTGATTGTAAGCTGCTCCAAGACTCCTTTGGGCAGTGAGGAGTGGGGTATACACCAACTCTTCCTCCTCCTTTTCTTTCTCCCCAGCAGCTTACAGCATTATTCTCCTCTCCTCCATTTTATCCTCACAACAAGCATTTCAGGGATGGGCTGAGAGAGAGCATGAGTGTCCACGGCAAGTGGGGATTTGGTACTGGATCTTCCAGATCCCAGCCTGACACTCTGCCCACTATACCACACTGGCTCACTGTAAAGCCTTTGAGTGACATGTATTAACTTAGGAGTATTCCAGATATGCTGTGAGTTGAAAAATTGCCATTGTTAAATCAGCCAGATATAGTAGAAGTGCTTTTATTATGTTTGAAGATATTCTAATTGTTGGTCCACACCTGATGAAGACTGTTGGAAACTAATGTATCTACCGGATGTTTCGTTGTTGATGACTTTGGACCCCCCATCACTTATTATATTAAATTAATTATATTTTGCAATAATTTTTGTATGTTTTTTGGAAATTTTTGATGTATATGCCTTAATAGGAGAGTGTGTTGTTTCAGCTGTATGATTCTCTGGTCTTAACTTATTCCATCGCTGTTGTTCTCATAGCTATTGTACCTTCCCCCAATGGAGCCAGTGCCATTTTGGTGCTTTTAACAACGTCTGTTTGAAAACAGCCTTGTCAGTGCCATGTGCTAGTTTACGCACCCTGATAACACCACTTGTAAACAAGCAAGTGATTGCAAAGGCATCACAGGTACCCACTGCTCCCAAAAAAATCTGCTCTGTAGAAGTTGCTCTGGATTTCTCATTGATCCTGGAACAACACATGCAAACAGTGCTTTGCCTTTGGCAACAAAGTGGTTTTGAGGCGAACACATGGACTTTGTCCACTTAGATAAGAAGCCGGCCATCCCTCGCTCAACGAGGATTCTCAGTTTCCAGCTTTTCTTGCCATGATGTTTGCAAACTCATATTTATCTGTTTTATTAAAAAAAAATAGTGTGCTGAAGTGGGGCTCCTTGCTTGATGCCAGCCGGCTAGCTCACACCTATCTGCACCCCAGTGACGTTAGATACTATTTCCTATCCCACAGGTATGATTTAATTGGCTTGTTGGAGGAAATGACAGCACAGCCATGCATGGCCAGTCAGTCTTGCGCCTCCAGAATGTGCATGAAGTGCCTGCATTTTTGCAACATTCTTGCCTGGGTATCTGTACCAGATCCCTTTGAAGAATGTCTGTTTTTCCAAGACACACTCTGGATGTGTTTACAAAAAAGCAACTGCAAACTTTGCACTGGGAGGAAGAGCTCTGGATGGACTGTGGGAACCAAGGGACCCTGCAAAGGAGGTCTTTGCTCAAGCGTGCAGATTGACACAACAGCAAGCCTGGGGGGGGGGGGCAGCTTCCTCCTCTTGCTCTTCCAGTTTGAGTTGTTTTGGCTGCCCTTTAGGATGGGGGGAGGGAAGAGAAGGACAGGAAGTCCTCTCTGCTCACAGCTCACTAATTAGACAGGAATGTTATCTCCATCACAGATGTTTATGCTGACATCCTCCTAAACCTTCTACTGAAAAATACTGAAGGGGCGAATACTCTTTTCTTCCTAAAATAATAGAAAAGACTCTGGGGAGAGGCGGGAAAAATATCTTCCTTGGGATGAAGGGAAGGGAATGCAGCAGCCCCTGGACAATTGTTAGACTAGAGAGCTGGATGGGATGAACTCTCTGAGGCCCCCTTAGTCCCTCTCTGGCCCCTGCCAGCCATTTTTGGAGGATCAGATGTTCTGCCCTGAGGGAGAGGCCTTGGCTGCCAAGTGCTGTGAAAAGTCCCAGCCACAGCACAGTGAGAAGGAGCCCAATCCATTCTGTTCTGTTAAGTGTATTGGTTGGGTGTGGAGGTTGTCGTAGGCAGCTGAGTGCAGTGGTTAGTATTAGATTAGAGTCAGAGTGACCCAGATCCAAATTCTTACTCAGCCGTCAAAACTCTTTTGGTGACCTTGGACCAGCTGCTCTCAGCTTAAACTCCTTTTCAGGTGGCAACTGGAGATCTCCTGGTATTACAACAACTGTTCTCCAGACTAAAGATATCAACTCCCCTGGAGAAAATGGCTGCTTTGGAGGGTGGACTCTATGACATTATAATCCACCAAGTTCCCTCCCAAAACCCCACTCTCTCTTGGCTCCACCCCCAAATCTCCAAGATTTTCCAACTCAGAGTTCACAACCCTATTCTCAGCTAGCTGGTGGGGGAAACTTACCCTGAAAAGGAGGGAAGCCCAACTGACATGCAGCGATGTGTCTACGTCATGGCCCATGTGACCCAGAAGTGACACAATTATGCTGGTGAGGATGGGGCGACACTCTGGTATTTGGGCAAAAACTATATGGTAGAAGCCAAATTTACCACAAAGTTTTTGCCCAAATACCAGAGCAGGGGTGGCCAAACTTGCTTAATGTAAGAGTCACATAGAATAAATGTCAGATGCTTGAAAGCCACAAGACATGAACAAATATTACACTTTTTATTGGAAAATATGCAAATTCGCTTTTTATTAACATTAAATGAGACTGCAAAAAACAAAAACAAAAAAGGTAAAAAACAGATCTTGATAATGATTTATTTCTCCAATGATATTTATTTGTTTGCTAATGATATTTATTTGTCTGAAAGATGGAGAGAAGCAAAGAAAGAGAGAAAGAGAAAAAGAGAGACAAAGCGAAACAAAGCAGATAGGGAGGGAGGAGGAAGGGAGGGAGAGAGAGAGAATGGAAGAAAGGGAGAGAGAAAAAAGACAAAGAAAGGTGGAAAGAAAGCAATAGATGGGGGAGGGATGGAGAGGTGGAAAGAGAGCAACTTTAAATGGATCCTCCAAACTTGCCCCCACACCCCCATGTCCCCATGCTGGCTGGCTTGGCGAAGGGATTTAAAGAGACAAATGCCTTCTCCAAGCTGGGTGGAGGCTTTGAGAATGCATTTAAAGTTAAAGCTGCTTTCTTTCTCTGCTTCCCCCCACCTCAAGCCTACCCAGGGAGGGGAACACTGGCTGGGGAAGGGAAGACTGATTGGGGAGGCATGCTTGGTGTAGTGGCTAAGTGGACTCTAATCTGGGAGAAACGGATTTGATTCCCCACTCCTCCACTTGCACCTGCTGGATGACCTTGGACAAGCCATAGCTCTGGCACAGCTGTTCTTGAAAAAAAGCAGTTTCTGTCAAGAGCTCTCTCAGCCCCACCTACCTCACAGGATGTCCATTGTAGGGAAGGGAAAGGAAAGGAGTTTGTAAGCCGCTCTGAAACTCCTTTGGGTAGTAAAGGGCGGGGTATAAATCCAATCTCTTCTTCTTCTTCTTCTTTCCTTCCCCAGCTGCCTGCTGGGAGCCGCACAATATGTGTGAAAGAATCGCATGTGGCTCCTGAGCCACAGTTTGGCCACCTCTGTACCAGAGCATCACCCTGACATGATGACATCATTTCTGGGTAGGGTTGCCTGGTCCTGTCAATGAGCCAGCAGGGGGTGGGAGGGAGTCTTCCAGGAGTGGGGTAGGCTCTGTGATACAATGACATCACACAGAAGTGATGTTATTACTTTGGGGACATCAAGCAGTAACACTGGTCTGAGGGCAAAACTCTATGGTAAAATTGCTCTCAAACCATAGAGTTTTGCCCAAGCCATGGAGTTGCCGCATGATGTCCCTGATGTGATGACATCACTTCCGGTTGATGTTAGTGCGTCGGGGACGTTACCGATCAACGTCACTGTTTGGGGGTGGGGTTTCCCTGCTGGCCAGCTGGCTGGCAGTGGGCAGAAGCCCCCCAAACGGGGGGATTTCCCACCTGGACCTGGAGAAAGGCAAGCCTACTTCTGGGTCATGTGGGCAGTGATGTAGCCACATCACCGCACATCGGCTGTGCCTCCCTCCTGCTCCTGGTAAGTCCCCCCATCCCCTGCCAGTTCCCAGGAGGGACTGGGCAACCCTAGACCAGTAGGAGCTTGTGATCATCTTTGGAATTCTGACACGATGGGCACAACTATGAAATGGTTGCCACAAGAGATGGAGCGACATACACAGAAGAAGTGCAGGGCAGAAGTGAGGCATTTACTTTAATCTGCAAGCCAATCAGATATCCAGTGGCCAATCAGAAGCCCCTGCTGGGCAAGAGACCCACATGGCTACACCCACTTTCTCAAAACTCTTGAGCACCTTGGTTGGGAGTGACCCTTGCTGTACAGCATGCATTGGCACGGTTTGGAACACTGTAAAAGTCCTGGATTCCTTTTCTCATAGTAATGTAATTTCAGAAATGTTTGGTTAGTCTATTACTCATTTATTTTTCTTCCATGCTTTCAAAGGCTATGTTTTGCAGCTGTGAGACCACAGCAGCAATGTTGGGTCCTCTCTGGGAAACTAAGGCCATGATGTCTGTCGTTTCTCCCTGTTAACTGGAGGAGCAAGGTATATACCATAAACCTGATAGCCTGATTTCAAGGTTGCCGGAGCATAATCAGAACTGACAGATGAGTAATATAGAAGCTACTTGACTCGATCTAAGCTTGAATGTAAACATATCCACAGGGAAACAAAGAGAAATTGGATCCACAGGCTGCCCAGCTGCAGACCTGCTTGAGAAGAGGTAACTTACACAAAGTCACACATGCATTCATCCTTGTATAGCTAGGAGTCCATCCACACAGCTGGAAACAGGCGAGGTGGGTGGTAAATAGAAGCAGCAGCCTGAAAGAGCCAGAACCTGTTCTATTGAAGTAGAATCTGGACTGGACTAGCAGTTACCAGTGGAGCGCTTACGTGATATTGTTTGACAGAGGCATTCTGGGTCTACCAAAAGCTTCCTCGGGGGTGTTAATGATTGCAACAACTAGAGGCAAAACATTGGACTTCTATAGCAAGAATATGGAAGCAGATCTGATAGATGTGACACACTTCATGTGCAAAGCTTTGATTGATTGCTGAATTTGA
Source organism: Lepidodactylus listeri (assembly GCA_029233225.1). Classification (NCBI taxonomy): domain Eukaryota; kingdom Metazoa; phylum Chordata; class Lepidosauria; order Squamata; family Gekkonidae; genus Lepidodactylus; species Lepidodactylus listeri. The sequence goes on along the minus strand of JARCFY010000008.1, from coordinate 37,661,035 downwards.
GTTTAGAAGGGATTTTCCAAAGGGTAAATTGGCTTATTATCTAATTGTTGTTTCTTAAAACCTATATTTTACTGAAGATATAAAGAGGATATTGCTTTAATCATCACTTGTCATGATACAATCGCCTTGGGCTTCCGTAAATGACTGCCTGACGCAGAGACTTCAAATGGACGTAATAGCACTTCTGTTTAAACTACAATTACAGTGACTAATATTATACAACAATCAACTCCTCCTTTTTCCACACGTGTTCCAAAAGTGGCCAGTTATGTAAATTAGGCATTATGATCTTTGACTTTCCTCTTTCAGCTCATGTAAATCAGTGATCTTCAGCCTTTCCAGAGCAGGGACTCCTTGAGCATGGGGCCCACTGAACCGCAAGCATGTGACAGGAGGGCATCTGTTATCAGAGCTGGGACAGGAAGAGGTGGAGCCAGAGTTATTACCTTATTGGTGTTGACTTGAGGCTACAACTGTGGGTAGCAGATCAAGAGAGGTAGTGAGGAAACACAAACTGAGTATCTATCAGAAGGCATATCTTCATGAGGAATAAGACAAGGGTTGGAGCTGTGAAAGAATCATCCTGCCCAGTCCATCTTTCCCTCTCTGGGAAACAAAGGCCATGATGTTTAAATCATTGCAGAAAGGGGTGACCAGAGAGTATATTCTGAAGCGGCTCCTCTGGGCACCAGTCCCGTGCTGAAGCATCCACGTTACCAGCACCTCAACCACAGAGTGCAGCCCTTGCTGGCAATGGGGGTTGCTCATGCTTGTATGTGATTATGCACACATTCCTACCGGGTGGGGAAAAAAACCCACGAACGAGACAGAAGTAACCGTTCCCACTTCCCATCCTGCGTCCATTCGCGACAGGGCGGTCCAGACATCGGGAAAAGTGGAGTGGAAACCCTGGCATATTTTCCTGGTGTCGGCAAACTCGGTTTCCAGGACAGGACGGACCCAGGTGCCGTGAGCTGGGGCATGGAAGGCAGATGTTGTCTGATTGTGCTCTTTAAATCTGCAAAGTTAACACAACTATATTGACGTGAACTGCTTGTGACCACAGCCAAAGAGGACTTAATGCCATGGCCTAAAATATGTGTTTTGTTCCACTTTTTTTAAAAAATTGAGCTCAATGAAGAGTTTTGAAGAACTCAGAAACATGCATATTGTTTCGTGTCATTTTGATTGGTCCTAACAAAAGCCACACGTTAACTTTTTATTTCTGAATTTTATTAAGGATAAGTCCCACTGAACAAAACAGAACCTACACTTTGCTCAGCTGCATGCTTATTCAAAAGGCAGCAATCATAAGCACACTTTTAGGAAGCCCAGTCCATGGTATTCAGTGGAAATTACTTCTGAGTAGATAGGCTTAGGCTCACACTGCACCAGATTTCTTGTGAAGTCACTCTCACTAGAAGGAACTTCCACCTGCTTCAGGAGCGTTTCTATCCATCCCAATGAATGTGCTGGTTTCCAACAGTGTTTTGCTGCAAACAGGCTGGCATGGGCTGTGCTGCTCATTGTTTGGAGAGCTGGCATAGGCAAGATCTTGCCTCAGGGATGAGCGTTTGGACCTGCTAACCTTTCGCTCCCTTCCAGCCCTACCAGTAATTTAACAACAATTTAAATGTAAAAAAAAATTAAAGACACTTTAGAACAGTGGTTTTTTTGTTGTTGTTGTTTGACCAGTTCAGCAGGGTGCTCTGCAATAAAGGACAGCTATTGCATTCTACAGGCAGGGCTTTCTAAAATGATCCTTACCATATGTACTCTGAGGTAAGTACTTGTGTGATTGATGGATTGACAGACAGACTGAAGCTGAGAGCCAGGATGATGTCTGACAAGGATCTTAGGAGACCCAAGTTTGAATACCCTTGGGCCTGTCATGCTCCCTCAGTCTAATCTACCTCACGGGTGGTGGTTGTGAGGATACAATGGAGGAGTGAGAGCAATGTTGTAACTGGCTTTCAGTCCCCATTGTGGAGAAAAGCAGGATACAAAGCTCTAAATAAATAAACTGAAGTGTTACTTTGCAGCAGGGGTCTGCCCCAAAAGCCGTTTTCATTGTCCAGGGCTCAAAAATGGAAATTATGAGGTATAATAGTGAATATTTTGTCCTAAGTGTCCATATTTCAGGGGTTCCCAATCTTGTCAAGCCACTATGCGCTTTTGAGTGTTGCTACTGAATGGCTTCCACAGAGACCAATTACAACATGGTAGGAGGTTCCAAACTGAGTGTTATCCTATGGCAGAAATCTGCTTCTGAATGGGTGCTTCCTGCAGATACAAAGGTGATGCTTCCTTGGCTGTTCTGAAGTACCCCCTGCCCTGAAGAAGGAGAGGAGGAAAGCTAGGCTGGCACTTTACTTTGAAGAAGAAGAGATTGGATTTATACCCCGCCCTCCACTCCCCAAGGGAGTCTCAGAGCGGCTTACAAACTCCTTTTCCCTTCCCCTCCCCACAACAGACACCCTGTGAGGTAGGTGGGGCTGAGAGAGCGCTTTCCCAAGCTGTCCTTGAGGGAACAGCTGGTACAGAGCTAATGGCTTGCCCAAGGTCATCCAGCCAGGTGCAAGTGGAGGAGTGGGGAATCAAACCCGGTTCTCCCAGATTAGAGTCCGTGCACTTAACCACTGCACCAAACTGGCTTTGGAAAAGAGATGCTATTTGGTTTCAAGTTCCACAGGAAGGGAAGGTTTTGTGTGGTCATAAGTGGAAGAGGTTTACAAGTCCAGACGCCTAAGAGAGTCTGTGTCTGTGAAGAAATCAATGAGATGAGGGTATGGCATACTTGCCCAGGATGAGCTCAGCACATTGTCAGGCAGCCTTTGGGATTTTATTACCAAGATTCAAATAACAAGTGGGCACCAGGAAACACAATGGCAGAAGCCACAGAGAAGGGGATTATTAATCTAGGTTGCCAGCTTCTCAAACACCCCCTGTAGCTTTGTCTTTAACAGCAATGGTGTAGCAGTTAAGGGCAACAGACTCTAATCTGGAGAGTTTCTAATCTGGAGAGCTGGGTTCAATTCCGCACTCCTCCACATGAAGCCAGCTGGGTGACCTTGGGTCAGTCACAGCTTTTTTCAGAGGTCTCTCAGCCCCCCAAAATAAGTCTAGCTCGCCACTTCATTGGTGCATAACACTAAAGGGGTAGAACTTAATGCTGCCAGACAATCTTCAGGCTCCTGGCTATACTGCACACGATGCCATATGATAATTATTATTAGCAATGTGATCTGCTGTAGACCTCAGGGCTTGGTTCCATACCCATTAAGTTCTCCCTGTCGGTCTCTATCAAAACTCTTGTTTACTCAGGTCAGACTGAGACATTTTTTTCATGGCCAGTGTTACTACCACCCTATTGCAAAGGAGATGCTTGGAGAGTACTATTGACCCAACCTGGTTAGTGAGTTAGGTTCTCCCCTCCCCCCTTCTTCCAGTCAGGGACTTCTTGGCTCATAGTTCTACTTATACCTTACTAGACCTGAAGGTGCTTTTAAACATGTGTAGAATTGTACCTTTCTCTCATGGCAGAATAACTACAATCGGCTCCTGCCTGTTTGGAATTAGATTTCCTGAACAAATTTCCCTTTTTAGAAATCTGAACTACATTGCAATGGTTGTGGTGTTTGGGGGAAAGCCATGTATCTCTTTTAAATGAAGACCCACGTGGTCGGCATAGAACAACTGCTCAGCGGGCCCCAGCCCTTCCTTCAGGCAGACCCAAGTGGACGCCAAAAGCAGCTCCCTCCCCTCCCCCCCTCGTGCGGTAATCTCCGGCCGGCGTCAACCAAATCTCTGGCGAAAGGGGTTTCCGTCCGGGCAGAGAGGGTGGCACCCGCCGGTGAATCCGGTGGCAGCGCTTTCGTGGGCTGGAGTGAGGCAAAGGGGCTTCTCTTTGTCGGCCTCTCCGCGGGCCCGAGCGACGGGTCCCCCCCTCCCCCTGGGCAAGAAAGGAGGTCACTGGGTTTCTAGCGTGCCGGCCAGGCCCGAGCGCGCGTTGCTCTCCCGGCTCTTCCGACGCTCCGCCCCGCAGGTCTCTCATCGTGCCCATATAAGGCTGCGATTGTCACAAAGAACCATAAATAGCGGCGATGTTGTCATCACCTGCCCTCTCGCTGCCGCCTCGCTGAATTGGCTCAGGGCACCTTTCCAGACGTTCTTCCTGCCTGCAGTTAGCAATTCCTCGCTCTCCCGCCCCTGCTGCGAGCAGCTCTCGAAACGGCGTGTCTCTACACATCGGCTCCCCTGGGGGAGATACGCGCGCGCGCAGATTGGCATGGACCCTCCTTTCCTTTCAGACAGGAATAGGCACACCACCGTCCTGAAGCGTTTGCGAAGCCACGTTCTTCACTGGCTGCGGCGGTGTGATCCCTTTTGCTTACTAAGCAGGACCGGGATCCAAAACATCACAAAAGAATCAGTTGCCTGCAAGTTCTCTGGGTCCCCAGAACCGCTTCATCAGGCGCAAAGTTCAGTAACAACAAAGGAGAGTTGGGTGGGTAAGGGGGGAAAAGGGTGTTTCAGGGCATGTTGGAAAAGCTGCAAAGCCTGCAGCTTGCTTTTAAGATGGGCCCTGTCAAACAAATAAAAAGTTGGACTTCTGCCCTCCTTATCAAAAAGTATTGCCAAAAAACAGTGATAACCATCTTGGTTTATGCAAACTAAGATGAGGCTGTTATTTAAACTGTCAGACTTGAAGTAAAAGCCCAGTCTTTTCAAGCAGAAGCTCAACTATACAACAGTTCCTTCTTCCAAAGTCCGTATTAGCTAAATTCACTGTGGGGTCCTCCAGTTTGTCCCATAAGAGACCCAGTGTGGTATAGTTGGTCACAGTGGCAGAAAAAATGTAGAAAAACAGCAGAAAAAAAAATATAGTGCTTGTGGATCTCTACACATTTAGCAATTTGCTTCATCAGGAGATCGTTTCCAAAATTATTCACTTTCCACCTTGAGCAATAAGGTGAAGTCAGGAAGTCAACCACCTGATGAAGTCAGGAAACAGATTAACAACGTCAAAATGCTACCCAGAGAAAACCTGTTCCAAGATAGGCACCAAAAAGACAATAACAGAACACCACTAGTGAGCATATACAGCTCTCAACTCAAAAACAGTTCAATGCATCATCAGCGACTTATAATCTCTACTGGATAATGACAAGTACTGGGGGGCAAACCTTTTCTTGTGTACAGACAGCCCCCCAGTCTCAAACAATTCCTCACCCACAATAATGCAGCACCTGATTTGAACATGGACATTGGTATCAGAGCTTGCAATAAACCCAGATCCCAACTTTGCTGCCACATTCACCCAAACAATACAATTATCTGACCTAACCACATCTACTACACCATCTCAGGCTTATTCACGGGCTCATTTTCTAACACTGTATATGCCATAAATGCCAACAATGCCCTTTGGTTCTCTACATAGGACAAACAGGACAAAACTTATGCCAAAGGATACAAATCTGACATCAAGAATCACGAGGCTGAGAAACCTGTAGAAGAACACTTCAGCCTTCCAGAACATTCAATGGGTGACCTCAAAGTAGCTGTTTTATTGCAAAGGGACTTCAGGAACAGACGGGAAAGGGAAATTGCTGAATTACAAGTTATTACAACACTCTGAACAACACCCACCCCCCGGACTAAACAAGGATGTAGGTTTTTTATCTTACTACCTATGCTAAACTAATTCATTCAGTCTTCACATATGTATAATCACCAAGAAGGGCTATACATCCTCTTTATTTTACTGTATTTCTTATTTGGAATAGTAATTGTAATGTAATGCCATGAATATTGGAACATATTTCTCTGATCTGGTGACAGAGGACACACAACAGTGCTCAACCAGTCACCCTACCTCAAAGAAAAGTATGCTGTTAGTTACCTCCATGCTTGAGAGGAAACAAGTGGAGCATAACAACAGGATCTCAGTTATTTACTCTCAGCATTCCAGTTATTTACTCTCAGCATTCCACAAATAATTTACACATCAGTCTCCTATTTTGACATATTTATTTGCTCCACTGTGTTTTCCCCGTAATTAAATCTGAACAAATGGTGACCATATAAACTTAGCTTGTTATTCCTGTTTGGTCTTTGCAACTGTTAAAACATCTTCATTATGCTGTCTGCTAATTTGCTGTTCACTGTCTCCCTATGTGTATGGACTGTTAACTTCCATTTCAATGTATCTGAGGAAGTGTGCATGCACACGAAAGCTCATACCTTGCATAAACTTTGTTGGTCTTAAAGATGCCACTGGACTCAAACTTTGTTCCGAGTGAAAGCAATAACATGCTGTCTGAGGGCCAATTAACATTTTACAATTTTCCTACAGGAAGATCACCACTGTGTAGGAAAATACATATTTACCATGATGTGCAATTTGAGCCATGTTACCTGAACTGCCTGTCTCCCTTTAAATGGGGGAATTAGTGGGAGACAGCATTAGCAAAATGGGTGTAACAGAAGGGATCCTGAACCTGTGTATACCAGGGTCAGTCTCAAAGAGGAAGACTCTTGAAATGATTGGGACTGAGTTTGAATGAAAGTTGTTTTACTGAAAAATACTGATTAAATGCAAAGCATACACGTAAGGCAATCAACACACACAAACAAGGCTACAGAGAAATGGAGGAGCTTAGAGACATACAGGGAGTTATGAGGTGATAGTTACTATCCAGATGTGCAGAAGTCTGCTGAAGGAAGATCGTGAACAACCAGTGTATCATGAACAAAGGGGACTCAAACTGTGAGTTTGGGGGTGCTACTCTGTTAGGCACCCTAGAGTGACACACGGAGCCATGGGTGGGCAGCTGCTTTTATACCCTAGAGAAGGTGTCCTGCGGGACAGGATTATGGGTCTGGATGAAAGACCCGAGATTTTCCCAAACTTGCATCAAAAAGGAGTGATGGCACCCTAGTGGGTATATCCTGGAATGTGCATGGGTTGATGGCTGATATGATCTGATAATATGTTTTTGGTAACCCAGAAAATAGCCCAGGAAGAGAACCATAAACCTGCTTTCCAGAGAAATGTTTACATTTAAAAGGAAGTATGACCCAGGAAGAGAGCGATAAACAACATATGTAGATATTTTGCAGAAAAATGTCACCAAAAGGAAATTTACACATGAGAGAGATAAAAGGAGCTTTCAGAGAAGGAAGATCTCCATATTAGGATGTGCTTGAATGCTGCTACTTGGGGGAGGGGGGGGAACAGACTGCACATAGAGGAGACAAATGCTCAGGTTTTAGCAGCCTCCAGGGTCCATGTTTTAGGCAAGCTCCCATGATCATATGTGTGTCCCCTCTTGGACTGTCCACAGTCTCAGAAGCAATACTTTTGGGGGGACCCTTGGGTAGTTTAGGGGCACGGGGGCCTGTAAATGCTGAGGCACTGCAGGGTATACTGGTGGGATCACAGCCATGAGTGTTTTCTGTGTAGCAAAGTTGCCAAATTAAACAAAAAAAATGCATCATGACCGCTTACATATATATTCCTGCACTGTGATCATATTGACATATGAAATGTGGAAAGTGTGAAATGCCTTGTTATGTGAGCACCCCTACCATGTAATGGCATGACTGAAGGGATTACAATACAAGGGTCACACAACAAGACCTTTTTGGCAATATGACTGTAGAGAAATAGGGCATGGTGTTCCATCTCAAAGTGAATCACACAATTGCTTTTCAATTACTTCTCAAAAGGCATCCAGTACAGTAGTGGGAACCAAATGTAGGTTGTAACAACATCAAAAATACAAGCATGTGGCTGAAGAACGTCTAAATTCTTTATGCAATGTTTTGTAGTTTGGAAGTCACTACATCAGATGGGGGGGGGGGGGGGGGAGGGGAGGATAGCTGCGTTGGACCCTCCAAGCTATCTTTAGCTTTAGCTTTGATTCAGTTAACATGCTGGAAACAAGCTTTTGATTCACAAAGAGCTATTGTTAGACTGGGCAGTTAGGAAAATTAAACAAAAATAACATGCTTGTGTGCCATCTTATGGGTTCATCTCAGGGCCATAGCTAGGCGGGGGTGGTAAGGGCGGTGCCCCCTTCTGAATCTGCATCGCCCCCATCTCCTGGTTCCCTCTCCTCGCTCTCCCACTGCCCACCACCGGCTTGAAGTACCCGGGGTGACCGGGGGGAGGGGCGGGGGGGGGGGGGAGCCACGTGCTTCCAGCCCCAGCACATGCAAAGGGCTGGCTGGCAGAGCAAGCCAGAATTTGTCCCAGCTAGCCCTGTTCACCATGTGGGCAGATTTTCTAGAATCCACATAGAGGAATTGAGCTAAATTAATTAGATCACAAATAGATCACACCATAAGATTTTAAATTATGTTACACAAGTGTCCTCCAGGGGAGAGCTATAAAGGATACATTCATTTTGGAAATGTAACAACTAGGCATAAGGTATGTCAATAATCTTCAGACTAATTTAAAATGTACACACATGTAAAATTGGAAGTATTTTCTGTGTAGAATAGGTGTCCATTTCCTGTTCCTAGTGCCCCCTCCCCAAAGCTGAGTTTGTGTGAGCTATCTCACAGTTTTTTAGCCTCCAGCTCACACATTTTAGTCTTAGCTCAGGAAGGATGGCTCCGGAGTGAACTAATTTATGCGGTAGCCAAATTGCTGGCTCACAACTTTAAGGCCAGTATCTCACAAAGTAGAATTTTTGCTCACAGGACTCCACAGCTTAGAGGGAGCATTGTCCCCACCACTTTCTGCAACTCTTGGATTATGATTTCTGCACTTGTTGTTAGTATGATTCTTGCTGGCACCCTTCTTCTCTAGAACCTGATGCCAAGCGGTGAGCTCATTATGTTATTAGGACAACTGGGAGTTTCTTTTGCTGGGGCAAAGTACAGAGGCCACTCCCTTCTCAGTAGGATCTCCTTGAAGCTTGATATACCTGCAGGCAGGCTGAGTAACCAGGAAAGCGGGAAGATAAGGGTGACACACTTTATAGCCCAGCAGGATCTTAACTCAGACGGGAAAGGGGAAAGGAAAAACCAGGAACTCCTGGTTTTTGTTTTCAGTTGAGACGGTTCTCTCTGACACTCAGGCACAGAATCTATACTGTTTCAAATCATGTTCAGGTGTCCCATGCATCTCTCACAGTGCAAGCCTATGCATGTTTATTCAGAAGTGAGCCTCAGTTTATTCAATGAGGCTTTTCCCCAGGAAAGTGTTACTAGGTATTGCAGGCAATAATTCTGGAAACACTTTCTTGGGAATAAGCCCCATTGAATAACATGGGACTTACTACTGAGTAGATCTGTTTGCTGTGATGTGGATGGCCCAAGCTCATCATATTTTGAAAGCTTAGGAGGGTCAAACCTGGTTAGCACTTGGATGGGAGACCACCAAGGAAATCCAGGACGTCTATGCACAGGCAGACAATGGGTAAACCACCTCTATTCGTCTTCTGCCTTGAAAACCCTACAGGGTCACCATAAATCAGCTGCAACTTCATGGCTTTGTCCCCCCCACCCCACCAAATCTGTTTAGGATTGCTCCCACAATCACTTACATGCACAGGTAATTCCTACAATAGCATCAGATTCTATCTTAAAGGTGGCATACAGATATTTTATATAATTTTCCTAATTATCATTCACAAGCAGAACATGATCCTCTTTTATAAAACCGATTTTTCAAAAATTAGAAAGGTAGAAACTGTTCTACTATGGACAGATTCCCATGACAACAGGAGAATTGTCAGATCATCAGGAGAGTAAGCATTTCAAACTGTTAACAGAAGAAAGGATTCTTAGCCCACACCGCTTAATTGGAATTCTTTAGGGTTTATTTATTTTGGTTACCACCACTTTAACTCCACTGCCTAATTACAGCTCCAAAAGGAAACCTTTGTTAGAAACTCTGCTGTGCAGGAGGGAGGTCTATTGCAGCACAGGAGAAATTGACTTGCCTAATTGGCCTGTATGACAAGTGCCCTTTCCCTAACATTTGCTTTCCCGTGTGAAGCATGGAGATATTTCTGCAAGTCTGGTATTCTGCATACCTTATGACTCATGAAGCCAAAGGGTTGCGAACTCTGAGTTGGGAAATTCCTGGAGATTTGGGATAGAACCAGGGAAGGATGGAGTGGGGGGGGGGGGGGGCTCAGCAGAAGTGTGATGGTATAGAGCAGGGGTGTCAAAGATATGGCCCTCGGAGCAGAATTGGCCCATCCAGGGCTATTATCTGCATAATGGGAGGTGGAAGTGGGAGGGCAGGCATTAGGGAGATACTGTAAGGAAATACTGCAAGAGTGTTAATGTTTTAAGCATGCTTGTATTTTGACTAAAATATAATACTGTTAATTGGGTTTGCTTGTGTCCTTTATAAAGTGTATATCTCTGGTACCTGGCTTTACATTTTCTGGCACACATGGCCTGGCCCAACAAAGTGACATTTATGTCCGATCTGGCCCTTGTAACAAATGAATTTGACACCTCTGGTATAGAGTCTACCCTCTGAAGCTGCCATTTTCTCTAGGGGAACTTATATCTCTAGTTTGGAGATAGATGTAGTAATGGCAGAACTCCAGGTCCAACCTACAAGTTGCAACCCTGTGCAGTTGCAGTTTGATACACTTCTCTTTTGCTCCCTGCTTGGGGCTGTGAACGGAGGCCATAATAGACCATGATGGGCTATGTGTGACTCAGCAGGGCCTATCATATGCAAGAGCAATGTCAAATAAGTGCACTGACAGACAGTACTGTATAGCGGTGAGGGTGCCAGGCTAGGATTGGGGAGACCAGCTTCAACTCTCTTGGGGCAGTCAGTCTCTCTTAGCCTATCCAACCCAACAGGGCTATTGTGAGGGCAAAATGGAGGAAGATAAAACCACATATACTACCCTGTGCTCACTGAAAGAAAGGTGGGCAAAGATGTAATAGACAGAAACCAAAAACTGAAAATCCACTTCAGTTTTTGGGAATTTTTAGATATATGTCTGTTGATCCACTTCAGTTTTGGGGAATTTTTAGATATATGTCTGTTGATCTGGCACAAAATAAATGCATGGCTTGATTTGTTTGTGCTGGCCTAAAAACTCATAGGGTCAAACAATAAATGCCAACCACTAACAGAAGGGTTAGCCTATCTTGTCCACTTCTAATAATGCTGGGACTTGGCCCCAGAACAGTTGTGCCATATGACAGGTTTCCTTGTGAGCAAAGCAGGACTAATGACATAGTATCCTAGCGGCAACAAAGAGCACTTCACAGCCCCTAGGCAGGCACAGTGCTGTACCCAGCTTTTAGTATAATGTTAGCCTCACACAATGAACGTTTAACCAGAAGGGAGTTAACTTAATTCAGTAGGGTATCCTCCCCATTAAATGTGCGCAAGACTACAGCAGTATAGCATGTGCTCCATTCGCCATGTTGGCAATGTCACTTAACCTGCAGTCGCACAGAACTCTGCAATGCTGCTCTCTGGGATCCAGCTGCCAGCCTAACATGGCCCTCTCCCGATCTGAATAAGGATCTCATTTATTTGAAAGCTGTAATATGTAGCTCTGCCCCCCCATCCCCCCTCTGCTGTAGTTCAGACTAAAGGGTTCACCTGTCCTTTCTAGGTAGTAGAGCAGGTAGGAAATAGGAGATCTACAGTGACCTCCTCCTAAGCAAGTTTATTCAGAATCCTTCTCAGGGGGACTGATTTCCAGGAAAGTATTATGATTGTGCTGCTAAAAGTGGAGGAAGCCAGACTTCTGTTGGCTTTTCTTTTAAAAGGATGAGGAGCTTTGTACTTTTGGCCCTGATTTTTCAGGTTTTGGCCTTCTGACTAACATGTAAATTTCCACATTAGGAACCACTGTGAAGACTTGAAATTTGCAAAAAAAGACATGGCAAATCATGACTTGACAAGAGGGGGGAAGGGGCCTGAGGTATAAGGCTAGGACCTTTCACATAAAGGCCATTTTCAGAATGTCACGTTTAATAATTAATTAAGTACCATTGAGTCACAACCAACTCATGGTGACCCTTCTTGGCATTTTCAAGGCAGAGGTGGTTTGCCATGGCCTTCCTCGACATAGCAGTTTTGGTCTTCCTTGGTGGTCTCCTACCAAAGCAAGGGAAGAAGTCATCTTCAATATATATTTATTCACAGTAGCTCAGAAAACATCCCTTTGGGCCTGAAATTAATAACTCGATGGCCTGTCCTCTTTGTACACAGCCATCAGTCATAAAAATGGCAAGGCATAACATGAAGATCTACCAGTATTCCACCTGGTGTTACTGTGTGGCACCAGAAAGGAACTGATGAGGCTATAGATAGGTGCCAGGGCTCATAGATGCTAAAATGATGATTAAAAAGAGGTAGCATGCCAGCACAATGAGGCAAATTGGTGGCAGAAATAGGGTTGCCAGGTCTGGGTAGGGAAATACCTGGAGATTTTGGGAGACGGGTCTGAGGTGGGTTTGCTTTGGGGAGGGGAGGGACTTCAGTGAGGTATAATGCTACCGAGTCCACCTTCCAAAGCAGCCATGTTCTCCACGTGAAGTGATCTCTGTTGCTGGAGATCAGTTGTAATAGTGGGAGATCTCCAGCTACCCCTTGGAGGCAAGCAAGCCTAGGCAGCAAGTAGCCACAGAAAACTGCATCTCTTGTTTCGGATTGATCAAGGAGAATGGAGGTCACAAGCTGAATGCTGTGTAGCTCTATCCAATACCTTTGTTCTGACAAATGTCTTTGCAGGTTGCTAACAGTGCTGAGGTTGCTCCACCTGTTCATGTTATAACTGAAACATCCACATGTCCCCCAGAGCTGCTATTCTTCTTCTGCCTAACCCGTTGTGACAATGCTTTCACCTCTAAATGATGATAGTCTCAGTTGGAGTATTTGTACCCCTGGCTTTGGTTGGGAGGAGGCGGCACGGCAACACAGCACAGTCTGTGCCCAGAGCTGTGCTAAAGGATTCATTAACCTGGTGAGTAATCACTGAAGCTTTGCAGAAGTCCCATCTTTCTTCAAGCAGAGGCTACAGAACAGTGCAGGGCCTAAGCATTTCACAGTGCAATCCTACGTAGAGTTATTCTAGCCTTAGTCAATGGTTTCAGACTAGAGGGACTCTGCATATGGTTGTTCTTTCAATATCATAGGCCAGAACTGGGGGTGCTGCTCCAAGAAGAAGACTATTCTCTGCTGATTTAGGATTTTTCAGTTTATTAAGGGAACCAAAACAAATTTTGATGGGTTGGCAGCTAGGTTGTCAACTTTGGTTTGTGAAATTAATCGAAATTTGGGGGTGGGGCCCGAGGAAGGCAGGGTTTGGGGAGGAGAGTGACAAGAGCAGAGTATATTGCCATGGAGTACACCTTCCAAAGCAGCCATTTTCTCCATGGGAAGTGGTTTCAGTCATCTGGAGAATGGTTGCAAGTCCAACAGACTACCAAACCCCACTTGGAGGATGGCAACCATATTTGCAGCATTTGTGTTTGATATTAGCCAATGGGTTGTAAGGCCTTGCAGGGTTCAGAGATTTGCAACAGTTGTATTCTGTTACAAAGATACTTAAACTTCACCATCACACATTGGGAAGAGTTGCTTCCCTTTTTTTGCTATGGTTAGTGAATCAGGACAGGACTTCTTATTTTACTTTAATGGGTTTCTTAACTAGCAAGCAACCGTAACTTGGATGCATCTTGATTTATCGTTGTATCATTTATTTTTGTAGATTTAAATTTGATATTATCATATTTTTGGGATTATCCTTCTTCAGTAATATTTGTTAAAAGCTTATCTCTAACATCTGCTAACTGTTTAGATGAACGTGAAAGAGGAGACAAGGAGCAGCTTGGGGCTTCTGACTAGATAAATGGAATTTAGGATTACTTAAATCAACAATGGACTTTTGCCAAGTCTGACAGATCAAACCTCTGAGGAAAAACGTGCAAATAGCCTCCTTTTCCAAGAAAACTTGTAAACAGCAATTTGTGGTGGGGGTGGGGTATATGTCCTCATGACTTTACCAAACTAAGGGCTCCCAGGATCTTTTGAGTGAAGCCATGCCTCTTACTGGTTTCAGATTTCTACACATTTGTAGCGATTAAATCCCCTAAATGTACATTTACAAGATATTTGGCATCCGCAGATGGTGTCCAAATTCAAAGCATGTTTGAGTATGCAAAGAATCTTTCAACTGAGGATGACATTCTGCAGTTCAAGGTTTCCAAACAAAGGCCTATAATATGACTACTCCCCTGCATCCCCAGTGGGGGAACTCTTAGCGTTGACTGGGGGCAAGAATAGCTGAACAAACTGGAACCATCATCTGTTCCAAATCTGGTTGAAACTGGATAGACTAGAGCAGGGTGGCCAAACTGTGGCCCGGGAGCCACATGCGGCTCTTTCACACATGCTGTGTGGCTCCCGGCAGGGTGGCTGGGGAAGTGAAGTGGAGGCAGTCTTCCCTTCCTCAGCCAGTGTTTCTCTCCCTGGGTAGGCTTGAGGGGGGGTGGGGAGCAGAGAAAGAAAGCAACTTTAAATGCATTCTCAAAGCCCCCACCCCCCTGGCCAGCTTGGAGAAAGCATTTGTCTCTTTAAATATCATTATCAATACCTGTTTTTACCCCTTTTGTTTTTATTTCTGGCAGTCTTATATAATGTTAATGTCAATCAAAAGCAAATTTGCATATTTTCCAATAAAAACGTGTGTGTAATATTTGTTCATGCCTTGTGGATCTCAGACAACTGATGTTACTTCTATGTGGCTCTTACGTTAAGCAAGTTTGGCCACCTCTGAACTAGAGCCAGTGTGGTGTAGTGGTTAGAGAGCTGGACTACAATCTGGGAGACCCAGGTTCATATCTCTACTCTACCATAGAAGCCTGTGGGGTGACTTTGGGGCAATCATTCACTCTCAGCCTAACCTACCATAGAGGGTTGTTGTGAGGGTAAAATGGAGGCTAAGAGAATGGCGTAAGCTGCTTAGGGCTCCCACTGGGGAGGAAGGCAGGGTATAAATGAAGCAAACAAATAAGTATATAGCTTGAACAGTCCATGGCAAAATGGAAGGCAGGGAATCAAAATAGGGCATTTGTCTAGTTGGGTAGACTCTCCTGCAAAAGATGGTGGTGGACTTTCATATTTTAGATGGAAAGGATAAACAGAATAATTAAACTTCGCAGCTGAAGGAAGAGGAGAATATTCCTAAATTTAAAAAGGTGAATTACTCATAGGTAAATTAATCATACATTAAAAACCACCAAACATGGATATAATATTGAAAGACATACCAACAGAAAGCATATTGTATAGGAGGTTACCTTATGTGAGAATAACTTCCGTTATGACAAACAAAAGGACCGCACAGTGCAATGGGGCATCAGGTTGAGGCCATACTCTTTGAGATCCAAATGGGATGAACAAGCGTTTTCTTGGTTGCCCAGTTCCATGCACTCAACAGCAATGATTGGAAGTCTGTCAACTTCTCAAGGCCATTCTAATACTGAGTTCTGCACTGATGATAGTTATCATTAGATTTTTATGTAATAAATGTTGAAGAAAATCAAGAGGGATGTTCAGAAGTGCTACTTCAGGTAAAGGACAAGTGACCCAGATTTCTAAAGAGGTCTTTGACAAAAATAGCTTCAGAGTTCCTTCCTTAGTCCCTTGTACGGAGTCACTGTGAGCCAAAGGAGGAGTCTTGTATTTGGTTTTGTTCCCAAAGATTACAAAAATGGCTCTGATTTGTTGCTTATTCTCTCAGATTGGGATTACAGTCTTTGGTAGCACACCCCACTAAGACTCTGGATGCTGTCACAAAGTGTTGGCAAATTCCTCATTCCTGGCTCTCTAGGTACACTGGAAAGTTCCAGACTGCATCTTATTTTTGTCCTTGGCCAAGAGAGTAGAATGGAAACCACAATCTAAATTTAAGCAAATATTTGGCTTTGTATGACTGCAGCCTAAACCCAAGGTAAATATCAAACAATGGAAACAGAGAGGAAATTAGAGGCCTAAATGGCTGATGGCAATCTAGGAAAATGGAGGTACTGTACTGAATGGCTGCCATTTCATTTTCCTTCTGTGGGAACTTCACTACTCTGGACCTCACAACATGGTCCCAGTTAGGTTCTACTTAGCTTTTTAAATCAGTGACCCCAGAATAGAGGAACTGAGATTTAAAAGCAAATGTTACCAAACCAGTAAGATTACCAAGAGTGATTAAGGTAAGGAGGGGAAAGCACACTAGGAATTGAACAAATCTGAACAAGCTGTTTCAAAGCAGTGCCAGTTTACCTCCCAAGGACCCACGCAGTTGCTTGGGGTGCCAAACTGGTGGCGGAGGTAGGGGTGGGTAAGAGCATATGGGATGGTGTGACAGGTATGACTTCCATCTGCTGTCACTTCCCAGACCTGGTCCAAGATGGGCTGCAAAACATGTCTGCAGCCCACTATGGAGCTACATGGAAGAAGATACACACTCCCTCCCTACTGCAACCACTGTTGCCTGGCTCCAACAGGCTGCAAAGATCTTTTGTAGTCTGCTTTGGAGTTTCCAGGAGTGGCATGACAGGAGGAATGCACCCTGTTGTGCAGCTACTGCCTGGTTCCAACATAAGTCATCTTGGAACCAAGCATCAACAACACAGGTGTGTGTGTGTG
This sequence comes from Lepidodactylus listeri, assembly GCA_029233225.1. Lineage (NCBI taxonomy): Eukaryota > Metazoa > Chordata > Lepidosauria > Squamata > Gekkonidae > Lepidodactylus > Lepidodactylus listeri. Next base: position 37,644,381 of record JARCFY010000008.1, on the reverse strand, counting down.
TGTGTGTGTATCCCATGCCATACTCTCCTGCTTGGAGTGGCAAAATTATTGAAGTTAGCCCTGTTTCTCAGCCATGAACTCTGTGGAAGAACTAGATGTCTGGGGGTTTTTAACAGGAAATCTAAGCATTGGTGTGATCCAGTGGCTAGGGAGTTGGTGCCAGATTTCAAGTTCCACCTCTGCCATAGGTTCACTGAGTTACTTTTGGAAAGCTACCTTTTTTCCTGCTTCAATTTCCCATCTGTAAAGTGGGAACAATCAGTAATCTACTACACAGGGCTATTATCAGGGCAAACAGAAATATTATGATAAAACTCTGAATACATGTAGCCCAGTCCTGTGCATATTTATTCAGAATAAATCCTGTTGAGTTAAATAGGATTTTCTCAGGAAAAAAGTGCATAAAATCAGGACAGTGTACCATATCACAGAACCATATCAGAAATCCAGTGTAGTGTGGTTCAAGTGCTGGATTTAGCCTGGGGAGACTAGCATTCAGATCCCTGCTCAAGCTAGTAGTGCAACTGTAAGAGCACGCAGAATCACACCTCCTCCAGCCTGCTGACTTTCTTGACAAGCTTATGACTTCCAGGCCTCACCACTTAAAAAAAAAAGGCATTTCAAATGCTAAAAATATTTCAGTTAAATAGAAATATATTAAATGGCCCTGGAGCCACTTAAACAGACAAAACCCAGAAACTTTTACCACTGCCAATTCTTAGCCTTAATAGATGAAAGAATTATTTTTTATTACTGTTTACCTGGTGCTTTGGTGCCATACAATGCTTTAAAAGCAACCCCCCTCCCCCACAAAATAAATGCAGGTCCCTGTCCCTAGGCGCTTACAGTCTAAGGGTCAGTATCAGTGAAGTTGATCAGAAACAATCTAACCTGACCTGCTTCTGTCCCTTTAACAGAGTTATAATGTGCTGAAAACAACAGCTGAAGCGTCTCTCTAGCTCCTACTAATTGCTGAAGATCAAGCTTCTGTTAAAGAGACAGCTGCAGGTACGGGTGCAAATGCTGGCAGTGCTATGGTAGTGCTAAGAGAGGAGTGGGAGGCAAGAGGGCAAGCAAGGGGGTGGTTAATGGAAGCAGAGAATGAGAGTGGTAGCATTGTAGGCAGTGCTTGAAAACTCGCAACTAGCAGTCAACAGGAAATTACAGGGTTGGTTCAAAGGGGCTTGTCCTTCACTGGATAACTGCAACATCAAGAGATGACTCAGATGTGTGAATATATCAAGAATATAACACCAGAGGCAGAATGTTCACATCATCTCAGTTAAAACGCAATGTTCTTCAATGGAATCGGCTCATACAGAAAGACAAGGAAGTTAGATGCATGTGTGAACAGGGTTGCCAACAGGCCTAAAAAATGTCCTGTTCCTTTAATAGAAACTTATTGTGTGGAAATGGGCAGGTGAAATGTTTTATGGCATGGAGGTAAATAATATCATCTAAGTTCATTGAAATCAATCCATTCACAAGGGAGAAACTTTGCTTAGGGTCGCACTAAAGAGCAATGACTTCTTTTAGCAGATGAAATGAGATGCTTTTACTTCTGGTAAGAGCACAGTGTCCTGATCTGGACAGCCCAGGCTAGCCCAATCTCATCAGATCTCAGAAGTTAAGCAGGGTTGGCCCTGGTCACTGTTTGATGGGACACCACCAACAATGTCTGTGGTCCTCAGGCAGAGGCAGGCAACAGCAAACCACCTCTGAATGTCTCTTGCCTTGAAAACCCCACCAGGTCGCCATAAGTTGGCTATGACTTGATGGCAAAAAAAAAAAGCACAATGGGTTCTGTTTGAATTGAGACGTTTCACTTGCTTTGAGTTCTTTAATAACATAGATTTCAACTAAGAAAATGTCAGCGCAATGCAGCAACATGAACAGAAAAAGGAAATAGGGGGAGACCCAGCCAAGGTAAACCACAAGTCTTCCTCTTCATGCCCACACCCTATTGAACTTGAGTTAGTTACTATGGTGATCAGCACACTAAAAAATCTATTGAGCAGATCAGATGGTGAATGTGCTCTGAAATATTTCCGTCAGTATGTTAAATTAGGAATGTGGTGTCTTTTGACTGTGCCTCTCATGTAGCTGTAATCCCATCAGTTCTGAAGAAATCAGAATGCCCAGTTAATCTGTAAGCAAAGATGAGATAGGAACACAGGCTTGATTAAGTAATTTTGAAGCTGGGTGGGAGGAAAATATATTGCAGTTGTACAAGACGAGTATCTTGTAAGCAGTTACGCATAAATACAACGTGCACCAAATGGGCAACTTTCAGACATCATGATCATATACGATTTCTGCAACAAACTAAGTTTACCTGCTGGATCTAAATAACAAAGTCTCATTTGTGCATAAACCCTGCTTCTGCCCTTCTTCCTAGGAGGAGTACATACTTCTTCTACAGGTGTCTCGGAGAAGAGGGAGGGGATTGCTACTTAGCGCTGGTCTGGTCAACTGTTGGGCCTCAACAGAACCTCTTTCAAACCCAGATTGCCAGACAGGCACTCCCTGCTGTGGGGCAGACTCAAACTTTACCCTCCCTGTATGCGTCTCAATGGGCCCCTTCTGTTCACCATGGTTTGCTGTTGCTCTCCCAAATAAGTCCAAAATATACAGTTCTTATGCAGCCCCTAGATTTTCTTCTCCATTGCTTGTTCCTTCTATTACCAGCTACTTGTCCTCAGGAACACAAATGTGTGTACTACAACAGCACTGCTAGGAAAGACTCCTTCCCTCATAGATTGCCACATATGCTGTCCTTCCCATTACAAACTGCTCTAGGGAGTTACCTGAAGTTGCCTGATCAACCCTGCAGATGACATTATCCACCTATCTATACAGCTGTGAGGACAGATCTGGCATAAGTGTGACAAGTGGATGAGATGGAAGCTGCTGGGCCATCTGCACTAGTCTTTTAGTTTTCTGAAGGATCTCTCTTTCTCTTTTTCATTCTCCCATTGTCATAACTGTTGAAGTCATGTTGTAACTTATTCTCCCAACTAGCATTTTTTTTCAGCTTTACAAATACACCTGCATGTGAGAAGAGACAGGACACTAATTTTGGCATCCCTGCTTCAAATCCCAGCTACTTAAATCAGTCAGCACAGTTCAAAACAGAACCAAAGATGAGGTGCTCTTACTGTGTGGCCATGTTATAATATTTGCTTGCCGCTCTGTGCTTGAAGAAGAAAAACCACAAAGCCACTGTGGTTAGCATTTAGCAACATGTTTACAAAGCTCTGCTCTTTCCCCACTCTTTTAACTTAAGTAAAATTCTTGCTAAAATAAAGCATATTTTGATAATTTTTCCCTTTCAAGGTCCCTAACATACAAAGTTCTCAAATGCTATTCCTAGTCTATTTTTTTTTCCTGCATCACTTCTAATTAATGTTTAACAATAGTATTTCATGTTTAAATCCCTGATACTCAGTCGCATGCATCTTTCAGCAACAATGGTGATATCTCTCTCTCTCCACCCTTCTTCATTAAACACACTTGTGGCTTTCTTTGGGGCAATCTGCTTGTCTATATATATATATATATATATATATATATATATATATATATATACACACACATACCTTCAACTATTTTGCTCCTTGTTTTCAGCTGAAGTTTCTCACTGGCCTTTCAGAATTCTTGATCCTAAGCTAACTCATTGTCTTATCTCACACTTTTTGTGCCTACAAATGAGCATTCTAGGCAGATGTGGAAAAGGCCTTGGGTATGATGCAGCAAAATGACAGTTTTGAAAGTGAAGGCTATGCTTGTCTCTCCCACTGGGACGTGAAAGTGCTTAACTTTTGCTGAATTGTGCCCCTTTGCTCCTGGAGCTTTTATTTACCTTGGAACCCTGCATACTTGTTATCATCTGCATGATGACGAGGGTTTTTTTTCCTCCCAAGGTAAAGCTATCATTAATCCATGAATTCTCAGTTTTAATTCCAGAAGATCTGAGGCTAACTGGAGACCTCACAGAAAGACAGCTGAAATGGAAATATCTCTCAGCATTTTGAGAAATATTCTGTTCTGAACCACAGTTCCATAAACGTTGAGGTCAAATAACAGTGAAAGGCTGTAACCATCATGGAGGAGAAGGAAGAGGAAAAGGATGAAGAGCAGCCATGGCAACACAGTTCAAACATGTGCCCATGGACTGCATTGTAAAAATAATGATCTGACCCCCTGTGGTACTGTCATGATGTAAAACATGGATTGCAGGCGTAGACATGATTTGATTCCTCTGTATTCACAATCATGTTTCAGACTGCGTACATATCCATGGATGGCACTGTAAAAATTTCAGAGCCAGCATTCTGTGAGTAAAAAAACATGGATCTGAAGCATATATCCTCCTGGTTTTATACACTACAAAACCACCATCAAATCACTGTGTGTATTCATCAGCATGGACCCAGAACTCTATGATGCTGCCATGGCACAAAAATATTGGTCACTGTCTTTAGATGGAAACACAACATTCCAACACCCAGTAATAGTTCAAACCTGTAACCAGGGACTGACCCTCCCCTCAAATTTCCAGTGCTGTGTAAAAACCATGGTACAGAACTATGGATCAGAGGCACTGATCTCATGGTTGTTATGCCGGCATCTCAAATCCTCCATTAAATTACTGTTTGTTTATTAAATTTCTACCCTGCCCTCCCAGCCAAGGCCCGCTCAGTTCCCTATCCATGACAGAACCTAGCAAACTGTGACTTGGGGATATAACCCCCCCCCACCCCTTCAGCACTTCATGCTGCCACTGTTTGGCACAAAAAAGCTCTCATGATTATTTGAAGTTTGTAAAATTAATAATCATACATGAACACCAACATTTTTAGGGATTCTTCAGGCTTGGATGCTGGCTACATTTATGACTGATTTGGGATATTTATCTGTAAAAATTATAAAGATCACAGTAAAATCTAGGGGTTTTTTTGCACCACACTGATGCCATAATGTGCTGGATGCATGATTTTTGCAAAACAATCTGTTTATCCACGAGTGGATCAGTGCACAGTGGTTATATAGTGGGTCCTGAGTGCCTCCCTATAAAAACCATGGAGATCATGCCTCCGATCTTGACTTTAATCGAAGGAAACGAAGTATTCCTAATTAATTACCATATCCTTGTACTACCTTTAGTAGTTTAAGGTTAGCGGGTAACTATAAGGTCTGATTCCTATCCAGGAAAGGTGAATCGGGCTGAAAATGGATGGTGCAGATTCCTTCCTTCTTTCATCTCCCACTACTACGTCCCTCGATGCCACGCCTCAATCAGTCAGAAAAACGTTCAAGATAGGCCTGCAAAGAGCCCTACCCAGTCTCCATCGATTGATTGGTTACTCTGCTTGTCAATCTACGATCCTCCCCGGCAGAAAGTCCATTGAGGCGCTCATTTCTATGAGGAGGGAGGCGGGTTAATAGAAGAGCGGGGGCTGGAGCGTCAGTTGAGGAGCTTATAAAAAAAACCCTTCACCCCGCCTTCTCAGGAGCACCCGCCCCAGTTTTGAATTGCTATTGGGGGAAAGGGCATCGCAGTCAGCTTAAATTCGTGTTCCTATTGGCTAAGAGTAGGGCAAGAAGGCGTTACTATCCTTAGCCGCGGCCGCTCCCTCCCGGCTTGAAACCTCGCTGTTGCCGGTGAGTTGGAGGCGTTTGAAGCGAGAACAGCGCGGCGGGTGGGGCGCTGGGATTCTCTCTCTGTCTGTCTGTGAAGGTGCCGGTTACCGAGTCTACTTTTCTCCCCCCCACCGCGAGGAGTAAGAGCCGCGAGAGCGGCGGCATTTCCACAGGCTTTGGCCAGACTCAGGTGAAGTCCCCGCCCGGGGTTGGTGCGGGACGGGAAACGTAAAACTGACGCTTGGTTCTCAGTTTGGCGCCGGCGGGATGAGGTTGATCGGGGCGCGGGCGGGTGTGTTTTAATTTCTGCAATGCCCTCCTCTTGCCAGGTGAGCTGTGCCAGGAAGTGTGCCTTCTTTGCCGCCCGTTCGGCCGTCCGCTGTTGGGCAAGAGTGGAGGCTGGCTTCTTAGTTCTGGCTGCGGGTGGAGGGTGGGGACTGTTTTGCAAGGGGAAAGGCATTTCCATGCTTGAGGCCACTTAAACGTTTCTCTTTTTCCTCTTGGTGCACCAGGGTTGTATTTCCTTTCCTGCCCTTCCCCCCTCTCCTTTATTTTTTTTTTTTAAATCCAGTCCAGCATTATGCATGTTTATTCCGAAACCCCACTTCCTTTAGTGGGGCTTATTCCCATGTAAGTGTGCGTAGGATTGCAGCCTGCAAAGTGAGAGAGGGCGAGGAAGCAGCTGATCTCTTGCTGCCTCTGTTTCCTCTTCTCTGATGGATCGCAGTGACTTGTTCTTATTAGACCTCTGGCAGCTTTGAGGAGTGTGTGGGTGCTCGTGGGTTTTCCTGCTCCCCTCCCCCCTTTTTTCCCTCAGAGCTTCCTCCCGGGAAGTAACGGGCAACAGCGGAGAAGGACCGCTTGGCAGCTGTCAGGATCCCCCCCCCCCCTCCTCTTGAGTCACAGGCTGACAATCCTGCTGCAGACATTGCGATGGGCTTGGCTTCCGCCCTCGGAGCTCGACTTCCTCATTCAGTTGGCTCCGTATTAGCCAAGCCGCGAGAGGGGAGGAGGGAGGGCAAGACGAAGCTTGCAGAACGGTCTCGCGTAGTTCCTGTCGCTCCCCTCTTCTCCACTTGGACCAAACGCTCTTTCTCTTTCTAGCCTTCAACTTTGGTCAGTGGCAGTGAAATCTTGCCTGCCCTTGGTTCATCGGGTTTCCTCCCCTGGTTTCAAACTGTGAGCCTGTTGGGATACTCTCCCCAGTCTCAGCCAGGGCAGTGTGCACCCACGTGAAAAGAGGGGAGGGAATCAGATGCAGACTTTCCACTGGTGGTTTGCTGCAAGCCTTGTTAGCGATCTGCTGCTAGACTGTGTAGGAAATGATGCATTTGTGGGGGAGGGTGCGATGCTTTTTAAAACATTCTTGTTTGACAGCTGTTGATTGTGATGAAGCAAGGTTTAAAAAGTGAAGAATCCTTTTTCTTGTTCCTGGTTCTTGAGTATTGTTGTCTGAATTTTCAGACTGGTGCCATTTAGCATTAGAACATCCTAAGAGAATCTTCATGTTCTAACAGTTGACTGCCTGTCACATCCTCCCCCTTTCTGTACAACACTTTCTAGTTTCAAGATCTTCATGCGTGTTATCTTCGTCCTGCTACAGTTTGCCTTTCTCTCCAGCTCTTTGTTATCCTTTCCTTGTCTCTGATGTGTGGCCCTTTCTGCACATCCATATAGATTTTCTTTTAAAAGAAACATCCTTTTTAGAGGCTTGCTTGGCTATCTTGTGGATAGGGGCATCATTCCTGTGTCTGCCTGTATGGATAACTGTAACAAAATATAGCACCATGTAGATTTGACTTGCTGATGCACCTGAAAAATATGGCATCCCAACTGCATGCAGGGTTTTATGGAACTGTCTGACTCAGACTTGGAAGAATGACTTGCATCTGCAGCAAATACCCTATGGAGCACCCATAAGTGACCCTTATATAAAGGGGGGGAGTGCATAGTTCTGGCAGAGGCTGGAAACTGTTAATGTGAGGCCCTCTGACTTAGGGATGCCAGTCTCCAGGTGGGACCTGGGAATCCCCTGGAATTACAGCTCATTTCCAGACTACAGAGATCAGTTCACCTGGAGAAAATGAATGCTTTGGAGGGTAGACTCTCTTTCCTTCCCAGGCTCCATCCCCAAATCTCCTAGAGTTTTCCAAACTGGAGCTGCAACCAGTGTTCCCTCTAAGCTGAGTTAGTGTGAGCTAGCTCACTGTTTTTTAGTCTCTAGCGCACACATTTTTGCCTTAGCTCAGGAAGCATGGCTCCAGACCAAACTAATTTATGCACAATTTATTATCACAACTTTAATGCCAGTAGCTGACAAAGTAGAATCTTTCCTCACAAGACTCCACAGCTTAGAGGGAGCATTGGCCGCAACCCTATCCCCCCACCCCCTACCAGTGGCCAGTGGGGACCTGGCAAACCTACTGTGACTTGAGATTTTACCTGGACGTTCGTGTTGAAACTGGCTGCATTTTGAGCTGTGTAGGTACTGTGGTTTAAAGAGACTGATGTCTCTGCTCATTTTCTGAAGAGGCTGATTTGTGTAATGTGCAGAGGTTTCTGAACTGTCTTCCGTTAACATGCTGCTCCAGCTCTTGGTAAAATGCAGTGGTTCTCCCCCCCCCCCCCCCAGCATAGGTGTGTCAAAAATTGAGTCTGAAGTAATGACTGTGCCCTCAGTTACTCCTTCTAGAAAGTTGTGTTCTGTCTTAGTCATCAGGTGAAAAAGTCTGTGGGTTACTTATCGCTGTCTCTTCGCTGGAAAGTGCAAACCTTTGAACAGGCTAATACTGTGTGACTCATAGGCTTGTTGTCTGAAGATGGGGCTCTATGCTTGTGTGCTCAGTTGAAATGAAATAACATTTTTAGTTGCTCATTAGGTTAGTTGGATGGTTTGGAAGCCATAACATGCCATTTGAGCTGTTTTAAGGGCAATTTGATGTAACTTATATGTTGGAAGCTAGCATGAGCCGACTTGTTTCTGTTGGGGTGTGGGAAGTAGAACTGGGCTTGTTAGTGTAACTTAGGAAAGAACTTCCCCACAAGGCAGTTCCACTTCTGCTGCAGGGCAATCCCAAATGTTCCTCTGGATCTGTGGCTGGTAGCAGGGGCACTTGGGCACATAATTTCATCCTACTGCTTTCATCAGCTGTGGCCATTCCTCAAAAAGCATGATCTGGCTGCAGTGATCCAAGCTTTGATTACTTCCAGGTTAGATTATTGTAATGTTCTCTGTGAGCAGCTGCCTTTGAAAACAGTTCAGAAATTTGGTCCGAAATACGGCAGCCAGGCTGCTGTCAGAGGTTGGCTAGAGGGATTGTATCACCCTTGTGCTGAGAGATCTACTAGTTACCCATCTGTTTCTGGGTACAATTGAAAGTGCTGGTTCTTACCTTTAAAGCCCAAAATGGCCTGAGGCCAGGCTGTCTGAAGGACCATCTCCTCCCATACTATCCTGCAATCCTCTCTAGCCCTGTTCTCTGTATGCCCGCTTTTGAAGTTGAGGCAGGTGGTGACTAAAGAGAGGGCATTTTCTCTGGTGGCACCTCACCTTTGGAATATCCTCTCCCTTAAGGCTTGTGTGGCACTTACTTTCTTTTAGGCACCAGGCTAAAAATATCTTTCTACCTAGGCTTTCATTTAGGGGGGTTATTTTATCAGATTTTCAATGCTCTGCTTCTGTTTTATCAGTAGTTCTTATAGTGCTTATGCCCAGTGAATTTTTTAATGGATTGAGAAGGTTTTTTTTAGTGTTGTGGTTTTTAATTGTAAGCTGCTTTGAGCAGGAGAAGGGGCAGCATATAAATATTCTTAAGTAAATAAATAATTCAAGGCCCTATTGTGGAAGCTACATAACACGGTTCTTATCTATAACCAGCAGCTCTTTGTGACTATGAAGTACACTGAAAAACTTGTGCTTGCAGCCTCCATAGGATGGTGTATAAACAGCTGTCATTGTGGCAGTGACTGTTCACTGGGTCACTTACAGGCAGTAGAAAATGATTGCAAGCATGCAACGTAACAGCACACTTGAATGCTTTGTTGTGCATCCTGATTGCAGTTTGTTAAATTGGTATGGGGTGCAGGGAGAGCATCTTTCAGATTTACCCTTGGCATGCACTGAAGCATTCACAAAGCCTGTTAACTAACTGGAATAAACTGTGTGTGTGAATTGGTCTTGAGAGCTAGGGAAGTAGGCAAAGAGCCTGTCTCGATATGTTAGTCCCTCCCCCATCCATGAGACGTTACTCAAAGTTAAAAAATATTGTTGTCATTTTGTGTGAAGTTAAAACACCAAAAAAGCCACCAGATAGATGTTGATGTGTTCACAGAAAGTTATCTGGAGGAACTAGAAAAAAAGCATTTTGGAACCAGAAGCAATGAGTGAGCACATATTCCCTTACCTGGATAGCCCCGGTTAGTGCCTTCTTATCGGATCTCAGAAGCTTAGTGGGGTCAACTGTGGTTAGTACTTGGATGGGAGACCACCAAGGAAGTCTAAAGCTGCTAAGCAGAGGCAGGCAATGGCAAACCACCTCTGAACATCTCTTGCCTTGAATACTTCATGGGGCTGCCATAAATCAGCTGCAATGATGCCCCTCACATATACACCTATATTCCATTCACTTAAAAAGATGGGTGTTTTTAGCCTTGTCAGAGCTCCCCCCCCCCCCTGGTTTAATCTATTAGCTGTAATAAGAGCACCTGGGCAGTGTGCGGCCAGAGTGTGAGAGAGAAGCTAAGTTCCATTATAAAAGTTGCAGTAAAAACATAGTGTTGGTGCAGCAGAAGTACAGATTCTTCTCCCTTCTGTGTACCATTCTTTCCCCCTCCCCTTCTGTTTGTTCCTTTCCTTTTAAGGATTTCATCTTGACTTCAGATATGACCCCCTTGAGGGTCACAGAATTGTTTAATTAACAGCAGCAATACTTGGCATCTCTTAAATGTTGAGTTGCATAATGCTGCTAGATACTCCCTAAGAGAGCATCTTGAAAACATGCTGGAAAACCCTTTAGCGCTGCATTTTTTTTGTTGATTGGTTACTTCCTTTTTTTTAGCTGCACAGGATCATGTCTCAGTTGCTTTCTGCCACTGGTGTAGCGTGGTAAGCTATGTGGCTTGATGAAACAATCACTTGGAGACTGTACGGCTCTGGTGGAGAGTCTTGTGCAAGATCCAAGAGACTTCTGTGTGAGTGGAAAGCACTTCTGTTTGTGCAGGGTGGGGGGAGGGGGACAGAGGCAATTTTTGTTTTTAGTCATGACAGCCTATTGGGTCTTATCCCGGGGGGGGGGGGCGGAATAAAAGGCTGCATCTTAAAATGTACAACTTAAACCCTGAGCAGAACACCCACTTGTATCGGTTTGCATGCTGACCATCAAAACTGTGCTCTCTCTCTTTGCAGTCCATAGTAATATTTCTGGTTTCTGTTAAATGAGAGTTCTGGGCCCTGCCTCCAGTTATAACAAGGGAGTGCTTTCACTCCTTTGGGCTGTGTGCTTAATTTGCTTTGTGTGCATAGACACTACAGGTGTTCAGGTGTGTCAGAAGCAGTCAGGGATGAAAACATTTTGCTTTGGGGCTGGCATTTGTGTTACTGCAGCTGGCAGGCTAAAGTACTGTCCTTTCTGGAAATACTAGTAAATGGCACCATATTTCAGAATAACTACCAACTTTTAGTGAGCCCTTTTAGAATGAAGTTGGTGTGTGCACCTGAGCTGTAGATAAAATGTGTCATGTTTGGAATATGGCATGACTTGAACTCTCATCTATAGGAAGCTTCTTTTTAGTCAGTCTGCTATCTGAATTGGCATTTATCATCTTTTTAGATAAGAGCTGGGTTAGGGATCCCCTTCCCCAATTTTGCACAGAGTTCCACTGATCTCCTATCTGTGAGGTCTAAACAAGCTAAAGCCTCCAGGTGGAGCCTTGGGAGGTACTGGCATACCCCAGCTGTGGTCGGTCGTATGTGGTAGGGAAGTTGCATGACTAGTAAACTTCCTTGGAGAATATTGGACTTTCTTAGAGAAACCTTGATCTAATCCTGAAAAGCAGTTATAAAAGAGAAGTTCATATAACACAAATTCCTTATGTAGTCACCTTTATATGCCTGCAAGGCAGCTCTGAGCCAGAGGATCCTGTGTGCACACAGCTCACAAGCAGAGCTTTGAAACTCAGATGGAAAATGATATGGGTGTATCTTAAAAGAGTTCATGACTTTCATAGAGCTAATCATAACTGGGACAATTCTTTGCATGAACAGATCGAAGAGAGCCTAGTGCCGTGTTCATATGCAAACTCTTTTCCTGTGTGCAGTTGGCTTTTAGGCAAATGTCTTCCCTAATGTATCTACAGCCTCCTATGTGAAGAGGTAGAGCTGTAACAACTCTGGGTTTCCTGCAGGAATAAGAGTTATTTCTGGGGTTAAAACTACTTGCATTTTGATTTAGGTGAACTTGTACCTTAAGTTTTTCTTTACCTGAAGGACTGTCCTCCACAGCCCTTATGTAGCATTTCAGTTGTTAAAGGATGTGGGGAAAGAGCTGTTAAAAACTTAATGACATGAGTACATGACTGCATACAGTCACTCATCCCTTCAAAGGACACATGGATGTATCCCATTAAATTAGTGCATTGTTAGTGGCCACTTTTGTACCAACACTAATTATGGATCTATTCTTATGTAACCTTGTCCTGTGATCCTTTTGGGGTCATGTCCATGGTTTCTGAAATATTAGTCCTTAATACTGATTTGCGTAGCACTGTTGTGGTATTTTTACCAAACCATATTCACTCCACAGCATATGCCACAGCCAGACTTTCACACATACTAAAGAGCTTATTTGGTATTTTTACTCCCTTTATATTTTGAAGGAGTTGCAGAAATCCCACCATTCCTTCCTTCGTGCAATTTTGACTGGCAAGATGGTATGAAAGACAGTCTATTTAATATGGCTGTTGTATACCTGCCAGTGTATATACTGTGAGTGAGGAGGGGTTGAGGGATCCAGATGGTTCAAAGCCCTGAGCTTGGGCAAACACCTACTAGTTGTCTTAAACATGCAAGTTGGCCTGCCAGCAGTACTGTTTCTTTGATGTCCACCTGTCTGAACTGCCTTCCCTGTCAGAAACTCCCACTTAAGAGTCTTGTATCATTCCATTTTTTTTCTGGAAGGTTCCAGATGATAATATTGTGGTATTATAAGAGCCCTTACTGTTCTAGTTTGTACCTCAGTTGTGATTAATGAAACAAAGCAATACTATATGCATGTTTAACAATATGATACTATCATGCTTTGTGATCCGCCCTAAGCCCACTTGTGGGGAGGGCGGAGTATAAGTCCAATAAATAAATAAATTTAAATATCACTCTTAGAAACTAAGTGAAATTGCCTGATCTGTGTGGACACCCCTGGACAGAAAAACTTTCATGTTGAAACAAATATTGATCCCAATACCAATTTTCAGTGAGCTTCAGTCCTCTAAGATGTGTTGCTACAGCCCCTACACAAGGAATGATCCTCTGTGATTCTGCTAACTGTTGTACCAAGCCACCACTTTGCCCAGCTGAGGCCCATACTGGGCAAGAGCTGTGACTGGGATCATCCTATTGTCTTTAAAATAGAAATACCTGTCTGGGGTCCAATTTTAAATGGGGCTACAGAGTGACTGTTGAGAACAGAGGGTTTAATCATCCCCCTGTGCAGTTTTGCTGTCACAGCTGGGTGTGTGTATTGGTTATTAGTGCAGGTAGTAGGAAGGAGAAACCATGTCTTCCCTTTCAAGCCCTGGTCACTGTGTTTGTGACTTGATTAGTAAAACCTTGAGGGGAGTGTATGAGAGAGGGGTTAAATCACCCGTTTTCCCTCTGAACTGTGGCCCTATTCCAAACAGGGACCCTGCATTAGCTCTTTCCATTTTTTAAAAAAAATGTAGGGTTCAGATTTTTTGGCATCTGTTCTGGCTTAATCCTGTCTTCCAAAGGCAGCATCTTAATCATTTTGATTTGCAAGTAAGTTATGTTTAAAGTCGAGATTTCTTCCAAATGTGTTTGGATGAATTTCTAATAACCAAACATAGTTATGTTTCAAATAAACTGAGTAGAGGAAACTTGTTTTAAGACATGTTTGTCGCTTTTTGAACTGGGGAAATGTGGATCTTTTTAGCAAGAACGACTGGCTTATTTGGGCTAACAGTGCATATTTTTGTTAGGTCATGGAACACAGGAACACTTCGTTTTCTCTTGGTGCTGCTGTTGGTTTTAAACAAATGAGCTATTTCCTTTGGCTGTTGAGTTAAGATGGGAGTTTTTCTTTGTTGAATATGATAGCAGTTTCCTGTTTGTTCTACTTTGGGTTAAGGCTCAAACTAATCAGCTGCCACTAGTGCCTGTAGTCTATACATTTACCCCACTGTTCTTCCTGGGACTGACATGGTTCCCGCCTCCCCTGTCTCACCCTCACAGTAACCCTGTGAGGCAGATTTGGCTGAGAGTGACTGGCCCACATGAGCTTCATAGCTGAGTGGGGCTTTGAATTCAGGTCTCTGCAGTCCTAGGCTGATACTAACCACCATAAACACGGGGCGCCTGTATTTGGCTGATTGTTCTTCTCTGCATTTCTTCCTGAGGACTTTTTTCTTTGCAGAGCTTCAGTACTAGAGGTTATCTTGACTCAGAGATAAGCTGTTGAGGAGAGGGATGGGGATAGCCAGCCTTGGGTATGTGTTCAGCTTTCTCAACCCTTGTGTCCTTTTTTTATCCCTGCCTCCTTTATGCATAATGGAACAATTACACATTTACACACAAAATTACTGCCCGTTACAGTTAGTTTGGCCCTGAGATACTCTTGCTCTGTAACTCTCATTAGTGGTGAACCCATCATAGTTTAAGCTCTAATAAGACGGGTGGGGGGAGGCTCTCATACTTTCTGTTCAGTCTAGAGAAGCAGCCAACCCAACTAGCTTGGTAAGTGAGCCATGACCATTATCATTCTAGTTTACTTGAGTTTAAGGTCACTTCTAAAGTTATAGATGCTGGGCTGCACTGTAGGACTTATTCCTATGCACGTGCAGCATAATTTGGTGCTGTAAAGCTGAGAATTAAGGATTTCTGTGCACAAATAAGAATGTATTTTGGCTTCCCTGACACTGCTGCAGTAGAAGAGGAGAGAGGGCTTTTGTGCTCCAGTCCTAAAGCTACTTGGGGCTTGTCTGTTTGTTCTCTCTTGAGTTACAAAACCACTATAACATTGCAGTCTCAAGAGCTTCCATGGCTCTTTGGCCTGTGTAAACTTTTCCTCACAGTTTTTAAGATAATGGTTTTCCTAATCTCTTGGTGAGTAACAGCGTGCTTGCAAAAAAGTTGCATATTTGAAGGGAAATGGCGTAGACATTTGTGAAACCAGTATGCCTTTCCTTCTGCTGTGCTGTTCTGTCTGAGGGGCAGCTTTTAGCCAGAGAATAGCCCACAAGGATGGGAGGGGAGCCCACCTTGAAGGCTCACTGAAAGCTTGCTTTCTTAGGAACTACGTGTGGCGCTTCTGCTTGCTGTCTGTAGGTGTGGCTATTGGTGTGTAGAGCCTCCACTGGACAGCTGGTGGTGGGGTGTTCCAGGTTTACTCAGAGCTCCAAGCCTCATCTTGTTACACTTCCTGTGTAGGGTGGAATGCAGGAAATGCATGGGTAGATAGCTGAGTTACAGAGAGGGCTTGTAAAACTTAACACAAAGGCACACTTGGACTGGAATTTTGGAGGACTTCCTGAGCTAGAGGTGCTTTACACAATAGCTTCCTGTTTAAGATGCTGGGTGGCAATTTGCTGAGAACATTTGTAGTTGCTATTACATTACTATTACTAGACTCGATTAGTGATGACAACTGTTAGTTCCCAAGAGGTTATCTTGCTTTCTGCTATGAAACTAGTTGCTGTTTAAAGTCAGGCTTGCCAGACCTTATAAGACAAATTGTGGAGCAGGAAATGGGGAGAAGTCTCTGCACGGCCTCAAATGGCAATGGAGGGATCCTGCTGTGATGACCAGTTTATTTCCACTGTGGTCAGGATAAATATAAGATCTATATTTCAGTTTTCTGTATCTTTTTTTTAATGGTCTGTTGAGTAACTTGTAGCAGGAAGCCCTATACATTGGCCAGGATGCTGGAAGGGTGTCTAATAAAAATCCCAGATTTTGCCAAGTGTGACAGTGGAACTATACATGAAGACAGCACTCCTGTATCTTCAAATAGGGGTCATTGATGAGCAGCAGAGGATAACAATATGAGTGGTTTCCAGTAGATAAGTAATGGAACGGTTATGGAAACCTTCAGTTGTGTTTCTTCCCCTTCGGCTTCAAGATCAGAAATGAACTTTGTGTGAGGGAACTGGTGGGTGCAGGGGAGGAGGAGTAATAGGGAATGGTTCATTGCATCTTTCTCTAAACTGCTTCACAACTAGGAGTCACGTGCCCCACTTTTCTGCTTGACTTCTAGTGGCAACCTGTATTTGGAGATCCTAAGCTGAATAACCATATAACAGCTTCTGCTTTGGGAGGAGCAGTAGAATGCTTTAGAGGAAAGTTATTGTCTGTGAAGCATTCAGAAGTCTAGGGCATGATCACAGCTGTTTGGGAGAAATGAATTTGATGCTCTTCAACAGATAGGAGTGAGATACCAAAGCAGAGAGAGTACTCAACCTTTTCCCCTCTTCCGCTGTGAGTAAAAGTGAATCCCTGAAGTCAACTGTGGCACAAGAAGGGCTAGTATAGATATGTTATCTGTTTTGTAGCATGCCTTGGAGGTATTGTTGGCAGTGTTTTATGCTGAGCTCTCAAAGCCAGTGAGGGCAGGAACTCTTGCTTAAGTCTTGGGCAATGTCCTGTGCCTGTCTTGAAGATCCTGTTGCCTGGGGAGACATGGTGAACTCTAAACCAAGCCCTTTGAGCAGCAGGGATGGGCCGGAGTCTCCTAAGCCGCTGCTGTCGTCTTAAAGTGAGATTATGCTATTGAGTGGTCATGAAGAATGTGTTCTCCCTCTGGAATGTTTTCCTTGTGGGCATACTGTCTCTTGTCTCTGCTGAGAAGGCATGTACTGTGCACATGGTAATAGGAAACAACAGTTGCTGAGCATGCTTTATTAGATTTAAAGTTTGGAATATCTTATTCCAAGTTAAATGCTGGGATGGTGCCAGTTGAGCTTAAGTGTGCTAACGATGGAGTCTGACACAAACAGTTACTTCCCAAGCACGATGCTATTTCTATGCACCAGTTCCTGTGCTCTTAAGTGGAGCTAATTGATATCAGCTTCACTCTTGAGTGCAGTGTGTCCTGGGCCTGACTCTGCAATTGACATGTTATGGCAGGGGTAGCCAGCTGCTTTCCTTTTCTCTTGCTTTCCCTGCAGACTAGACTTTGGTGTTGCAGTGCAATAGCAGCAGTAAGCTGCATCAGCAGATAGAACATAGAAGTAATGTGTGCCTCCAAACTATAACCCCTGAAAAGGGGGTGATAACGCACTTGAAGAGGCAACAAATTTTCAAATGCAACATTCAACTAATACATGCATCAGAAAGTAGCAAACCTATGAATAGATTTCCACATCCCAGGCAAGAACATAAATGTTATTTGCGGGGGCATCTTCTTTTTTTGTCAGAAAATAGATGATATTTATTACATATTACATAGTGGCTGGCCTCTTCAGCTGGTCAGTGGCAATCCTTTTGGAGGGTAAAGCCTATTTCCCCACCCACTCTAGTGTCCTTCCAGATAGTAATGGCTTGTCAGCATGGATAATACTTCTCAAGAAGCCCATAACTCAGTCCTGTTCATCGCATTTTCCCATTGACTTGGAGTGTGTGAAATACAGAATAGGATAAGTGGAACTGGAACGATTGTATTTTTCACTTTGCCAGACAGTCTAGACAGTTACGTTATAGAATGAAATGGAATATGTGTTTTCTCAGTAGCAGAAGTGTCTAAATTATTTTAAACATGCTGTTTAAGTACACTGTCTGAGGAGGGGGAAACTTTTATTTGAAAAGAAAAAGAAGGTCTGACTTGAGGTAGAGTGTTCGTGCCTACATTTGAAGGAGGAACCTGAATATTCTCGAGCGAAATCATCGAGGTTTTGTCTCACAGGGTAGCCATGTCGGTCTGCAGTAGAATAACTTGGTTCGAATCCGGTACCACCTTAGAGACTAACAAGATTGTTGGGGTATAAACTTTTGAGAATCAAAGCTCCTTTTAGTCAGATAGAGGTTTATTTGTACTCTCCAATTGCTTTGAACTGTCGTGTGTTCAATATCAGTAGCACTATCCTTTTGGTAAACTGGGGGAGGGCGAGCCTCCCTTTTCAGAATTCGAAAGACCTTTGGTGTATTACTGAACATGTCACCTCAGTTAATCACCGCCTCAGCTTAGTACTTTTCACAAATGTGTCATCTTCAAATGTTCTGTTCGATAAAATGCACTGGTACATGGAGAGCTAGTAGTACTGCCCCCAGTAGCCAGTTTTAGTCACTCTGTTTCAGCCCCTGCCATCACAGAACTGTGTACAGAAATGCTTTAGAAACCAAAGGGTCTGTGTCAGCAAGGCCACGGGAATAGACCTGGATGTCAGACAGCCACATTTCACATCTGTGCTTTTGCCACTGTCAACGGAGTCTCTGAAAGAGCTGCATCAGCTATAGAAACCTTCTATAAGCAGTTCTCATGCTTCATGTTTAGAGAGCAGGTGTCTGGGTGTATAGGATGAGAGGCCCAGTTTCTTTGCAGAACTGGAGGTGGCCCAATGAATTGGGCTTTATAGCTTTCACTTTATGGTCATATAAGTGTGTGTTTTAACCACCTCACTCCTTGCTCAACCAACATGCCCTGCTCCTACCAGTTAGGCAGCATCTGCTGTGTAATTACATCTTATGGCTATTTTTCTGTTGTTAGTTTGAACAAGCTATGCTCGGGCAGCCTGGGAAAAAAGTCCTGTCAGCAGAACTAAGGCTGGCTCCAGCAGATCACTTCCTCTAAAAGCAGTGTTATAAACTCCAGCAGAGCTCCTCTGTGGTGAGGCTTCACCTAATCCAAGGAACAGACTGCTGAGGGGGCTAAGTAGCATTCAAGGAAGCTTCAGTCTATTGAATTCTTGAAGCACTCCAGAATAGTAAAAAATTTTAAAATCTGGCATCTTTTCTTGAAGAAGGTTTTGTAGAACTACAACTGAAATGGTTATTGTCTTTTCATTCTCCAGCAATTTGACCATAGGACATTTTGTGAAGTTACCTATTGGCAATAACATATGAGGCTCTAACGGAAAAACATGTGGGTTTTAATAGTCATTGTTCTTTTAGCAAAGTACGCATAAGTACCATCTTCTAGTCACTTTCCAACAAAATTCCTTTTTGAAGCCGTCTTATATTAAGCATGCTGACCTTGTTGAGCAACACAGAGTCACAAAAACAATTTGATGTGCGCTTATAAGGTAAACAGTGGGTTAAGGGGATAATTTTAGGTGCTGAATAAAATGTGCAGGGGAATGGATTGATAGTGCTTATTCCAAGGGGGAAAAATACAGAACATGAGTAATTGCTGAAATCCGTTTTGTGCTGGTGAGAAGAAACAGTTGGGAGAAAAAAACAATAGATGATCATTGTTTTATTCTTATTTGTTTAATCATGCAAGTGAGATATAGATTGTCGTCTTCCCTAAGTTAGGAGAGGAACTTCTGCAGATGAATTGGAGAGATGTTTTTTGACATAATCCAGTATGCCTGCTAGGTATTAATGGAAACTTGAGAGCGGTTAGGCAGATGGAGCCAGGTATATGTGTCTCATTCAGCTTGAATGGAATACAGCTTGGTTTATTTTAAACATGAAAAAGCATTTTTGTTCTTTGCCTTCTGGTCAAGTGGCATACTACAAGACAGGCTCTTCATTGTCCTCAGCCCCTTGGAGTCCCACACTCTCCTAGTTTACAGGTAACAAATGGAAAGCTTTATGGCTCAGTTCTGCACATCATTATGATAAGTATCCAGGTCAAAGATTTTCACGATATTTAATTCTCAAGCTGTGGCATTCTGTGTGATGTAGAGTTTGTTGGGAAAGATGGTCACAGTTCTGGTCTGGCAACAGTGAGGATTGGAGAAGGGCCAGTTGCACACACTGCATATGTACCCTAAGCAGGGGAAAGGAACCTAGAAGCAGCTTGGAGTATTTGTGGTGGTGGGTGAGCTTTCCTTCTTTTATGCTTGAACTGTAAGATCTTTGGACCAAGTGCCTGCTCCTAGGGAAATCAGCTGTTGTATAAGTTAACATGTTTGTGTCTCACTTGCACCAAATGGCATTGTGCAGATAGATCTGAAAGCATGTTGGTTGGTACCTATGTAGTAAGATGCAGTGGCTAAGATCTGCCTTGCATCTCTGTTTAGGTAGCCATGGAACTGGTAAAGCCTTAATGTTTCCGTTTAGTCTAATGGCAAAAAAGTAGTATTAGGAAGAAGACTTTTAAAAGGTTGACTGTGACTCTTCAATAGTTTAACCTTCCTAAAAGCTAGTCTAGTTCAGAATGATGATTATGGCTCTATAAAAAGGTAGTGACAGATTTCCCTACATAAAGTATGTACCCCAAATCTAAGCCCCAGAGGCAGCATTTATTTATTCTCTAATGTCTGCATGCACAGCCTGGTTGAGATTTAACTGCTCCTGTTTCTGCGTCTCAGTCTGTTCCTTCTGCACCGTTCAACTGAGACAGCTATGGGTTTGTTATGCTACTTTAAGCAACAAGGAAATGTGGAGAATGTAGCGCTGCTCAGTGAGAAGGGAATGGAACTGTGTGCTCTCTTCTTTCAAGCTGCTTTCTGGATCTCAGTGGTAACTAAAATGAAAAAATGTGGATGGTGTACTGACAGGAGCTACAGATGGAGACAACGCAGCTGTAAATGGAGTTGTGAAGAGCCAGTGTGAGCATGTGCCAGGGAAGAATCTCTCGCAAACTGCTGTTATAGCAAGTGCTCCAGAAAACCTCCTTGCGCTCTTTGTGTGCATGTGTGTTTCCTTCTCCCACATCAAAGGGTGGCTACCTGCCCAACACTTACTATTTTCAAGCATGACTGCATGTGCTGATGCTGTAATTACCAGATCAGCTCCAACAAGAAGCTGGATTCAGCACAGTGGAAGCAAACTTGCCTTCGCAGCAGGATGTATTGTTTAAGTCCTCTTCTGCTCACTTGCAGCATCTTCCTGTAGGGTAGGAAGTGTCAAAATAAGTTGCGTTACTGGGTGTAGAATATGCTGCTTGGAGAATGCTCTGCATGTAGAATCCAGAGGTACTCTGTGCAGTCTCTGAGATCTTAAGAATCTCTGCTTTTAACTAACGCCTCATCTTAAGGGACTGATCAGCAGAAGTGTTTAGAACAGTGGTGTCAAACGTAAGGCCTGGGGGCCGGATCAGGCCTGCCCAGGGCTCTTATGCAGCCCACGGGCAACTGATGCAAGGGAGGGAGTAATGGGGGGAGTGGGCAGAGCCACTCCGTTATAGCTTCAGCACAGCAGAACAACCTCACCTGCAGCAGTCAAGCATTATGGGAGCATCTGCCCAGCATTGCACTGCTGCCTCTCTGGTCCGCCTCTGTGGGTTTTCCTCTGCGCCCACCCCAAGGGGCCTTGCAGTGAGGACACACCAATTCGGAGCTTACCAGCTGCTGTCCTTTATACAGTTTCCTTCTCCAGTACCTGGCATTACGTTTTATGGCAAACATAGTCCGTTTGTCAGATCCGGCCCTTGTAACAAATGAGTTCGACACCTTTGGTTTAGAAAATGTGATATTAACTAAACAGCACTCCAATGGTCTAGAAGATGTTTTGTATCCTTCAAGCTGAGTGGGGTGATTGGACCAAGCCTTTCCTGAATTCATACTGTAGACGTTCAAGAACTGACAAAACTTGGTGCCAAACTTCAGCTGTAGCATGGATGATAATGATGCACTGATCATGTTAAGGATGCAAAATCGCTTTATAGTGCAATCCTAAACAGAGTTACATCCATGGATTTAGGAAGAGTTCAACTCTATTTAGGACTGTGCTGTCAGTCCCTTCGTCCATGTTTTTTCCAGGTGTTGAACAGCCTGCTTTTTTCTGGTGCTATAGAACGAACTTTGCTAGCATTTCTTCAGGCACCCTCAGTGAATTAGGCTTTACTGTTGACAGCATGAAGAAGAACAGGATCAGCTTAAGGCGCATGACTGTATGTGCCACTGTGTGAGGATGCGGTAGCTTCCATTACTTTTTGTGTGGCCTGTTGCCAGTTCCTGTTGAAGTGCATACACTTTGGGTTATAGCATGCAAAAAGTTCTGCCTCACTAAGGAAGCCAGTACTTGATCAGAACTAGTCTGAGCAGTAATTAAAAACTTCTGTTAGTGTAACTTTGGTGGTGGAAAGTGCCATCAAGTTGCAGCTGACTTATGGCGACCTCATAGGAGTTTCAAGGCAAGAGACGTTCAGAGGTGGTATGTCTTTGCCTTCCTCTGCATAGCAATCCTGGACCTCCTTGGAGGACTCCCTTCCAAATACTAACCAGGGCTGACCCTGCTTAGCTTCTGAGATCTGACAAGATCAGGCTAGACTCAGCCATCCAGATCAGGGCAGTGTAACACACCAATGTATAATACATATTTCAGTTAACAGCTGTATGTTAATACTTGTGCATTAAAGCTTACAAACACACATCTTAAGTTACCTAATGAAAGTAATGAGGAACTAAGCCTTTAGCAAAGCTAGAATAAGCATTATGGATCAGTGTATATAAATTGTATTGTGTTAATTCTTAAATAATTTCAGCCAAGGAATTGTTTTGTCGCTAACCACTTACTGAAAAATTTGTTACTGGTACACCTTGTTTTCCCTCTCTGAATCTCAGCTGTAGGTCAGTTTCAAATATTTATTTATTTATATATTTTCCGTATTTATACCCCACCCTCCCCGCGAACGGGCTCAGGGCGGCTTACATGGGCACACAGCTGATTCAGTACATTATAAAACAGATAAAATCAGCATAAAACAATTCCAATAAATAGCATAATTTACAGTAAAATCTTCCAGTTATCATTTCCAGATGGCTACCCAATGGTTAGGTTTGAGCCCGCTTGCCACCAGGCCTGGGTTGCTGTAGGGCCAGCTGCCATCACAGATGTCATTCATGATGGATGGCGTTGCTGGTGGCGACTCCTATTCAAAGGCCTGGCGGAAGAGCTCTGTCTTACAGGCCTTGCGGAACTGCATTAAGTCCCGCAGGGCCCTGATCTCCTCCAGGAGCTCATTCCACCAGACAGGACCAGCCACCAAGAAAGCCCTGGCCCTAGTTCCGGTGAGTCTGGCTTCCCTGGGGCCCAGGACACAGAGTCGATGACCTGACCCTGACTGAAGTGCCCGCTGGGGTATATGGAGAAAGGCAGTCCCTTAGGTATGTTGGTCCCTGGCCATATAGAGCTTTATAGGTAAGAACCAGCACTTTGAAGCGAACTCAGTATGCTATAGGCAGCCAGTGCAGCACCGCTAGCACAGGCCGGATATGGTCCCATCTTGCGAGATGCCTCACTAGCCTGGCCACGGCATTCTGCACCAGCTGCAGCTTCCGGGTTTGCACCAGGGGCAGCCCCATGTAGAGAGAGTTACAGTAGTCTAACCTCGAGGTAACCGTTGCATGGATCACCGTGGCTAGGTCATCACGGTCTAAGTAGGGAGCCAACTGCCGCGCCAGCCAAAGATGATAAAAGGCCGACTTGGCAGTGGCTGCTACCTGGGCCTCCAATGACAAGGAGGGATCCAGGAGCACTCCCAAACTCCTTGCCCGTGATGCTGGCACCAACGGCGCCCTGTCAAAGCTTGGGAGTGGGACCACCCACCCCAGGCCGCAACGACCCAGACACAGGATCTCCGTCTTCACCGGGTTCAATTTCAGCCTGCTCAGCCTGAGCCAATCAGCTTGTAATAGCTTGTAATAGACAGTACTTTCCAATGTCGAACAACTGGTGCTTCAGTCTTTTTGCCAATATTGAGTGAATTGAAACTCTGAACATGATAATGGAGCTGCCATTTCCTAAGTTAGATCATTGGTCTGTCAAGATCAGTATTGTCTGTTCTGGCTGGCAGTGGCTCTCCAAGGTCTTTCACATCCCCTCCTACATGATCCATTTAATTGGAGATGTCTGGGATTGAACCTGAGACGTTCTGCATGTAAAGCGGATGCCCCACCAATGAGCTGTGGCACCTCCACTGAACCACAAACCAGAAGGAAGCTTGCACTCAGTTAACAGAGGTATTTTGATGCTCAGGTTACACTTGGACACCTTTTTTCTTTTAGGATGCCTGTTTACAGACTTGCAGCCGTCAAGGAAAATCTGTCATGGAAGCCCTGTCCCAGGAATCGGTTCCTGGGCTGTATTCTAAGATGCTTGCTCTGCTCATGCGAAATGGTGGCCCACATTTTTGGAGCCTTATCACTGTATCCTCATCACATACATAGTTTTCAGTCCCCTGTAATTGCATAATATTAGAAATGGATGGTGAGCAATTCATGTGTGCATGCATCAAGGGTGGGGGAGCATGTTTGAGAGTGCTTTGAGGACTACAGAACTTTTGCAACACGTTCTGCGAATCACAGTCAAAGTGAATCCAGCTTCCTTGAAGTCCCCAAAGTGTGTTATCCTTTCATCCTGCTTGTGCGCCTGCAGCATCTTATGGGAATGTATATGAATCTGCAGGTAGCTTCAGAGTTCTTTGCTACACAGTTTGTAAACCACTGCTGTAGTCAAAGCTGAACAAAGTCTGTTGCATGGAAGCCAGCATTTAAAATTTGTGCTTCTATGAACAGCATGTGCAACTGAAATGGGAAACATGAATAGTAATGGCACAGTGAAGGAGCAAAGTGAAGTCAAGTATGACAAGATTGCTGGCATGGATACACCCATGCTGGAAAAGACTTTTTCCAGTTTCCTCCCCAGAAGTGTGATGTGCAAGGTCATACTTGTAAGACTGGCCAGGCAGAACCTAGGCTGGCATGTGGCTGACACTCATTTATGTAGGTCAGGGATTCCTTGCTGTTACAAGTAGGTAGTGCTGTGGAAGGGGCAAAGGAGGAGGCTTTCCCAAGATGCTATACTTTGTAGAGGCTTCTGAATCACTCCCATTTCTCTCTGAAGGGCATGAGTAATTGTAACTGCATGTCTTCTAAGCAGAAAGGGCCTAAAGGAATACAAATATTTTAGGCTGACTATAGAGCTCCTTTAGTCTGGTTACTTTCAGTTTCGTCATTTCCTGAAAAACCTAATTCGGCTGGATGCTCTCATTCTCTGGTGTGTCCTGTCAATTATGGCCAAAAAAGGCAAGCAGCTAAATTCTTGGAAGTTGTATTTGCAGGAAGAGGAGGTTTCTGCTGCAGCTGTTGTGTTGCCAGTCTTCACAGTCTTTTGAATACAACGAACAGAAGTTGGTTTCCGGCACTCCCCCCTCCCTTCACTAGTGAGTGCCAAACTTCTGCCCTCAAAATCACCAGTTCTGTTAGGCCTGAGACCTGTAGCTAATCCTACCCTTAACACTGTGCCAGTGGAAATACTTGGCTTGGCCGGAAGTTCCAAAAACTTGCCTTGTTTCATTAGTGGCTTCAGTTTTATTTTAAGTAGTTCGAGCTAGTTCTATCTGTCCAGTGGCAGGAGCTCACAATTATTTGATGCTTGGTGCAACACTAATGCACTTTGCAAAAGTTGGGTATTGGTTCATGCAGCGGCACTGCTTTGTACTGGGTCTTCTGAATCATTCTCTCCCTGCCTATATTTTCATCTCTGGGGAAACACAGTGACTGCCGAACAGTCATTTACTCTTCTTCGTGTGATGAGTTTCTTGCCATCCCAAGCACCTTGTTGACTCTTAAGAGATATCACAGGGAGCTGGGGTTGCCTTCTCCTAAGTTGTGGACATGTGGGTATAAAGAAGAAAGAAAACATGGAGTGCATTTACAGATGGGGAAGAAGTCCTGTTGAGGCTTGTGGCCTATTGGTATAAATAGCTGTAGATCACTAGGTGAAACTTTTTACACTGCTATATTATAACTTGTTCTAGAATAGAGAGAACAAGCGGAGGACCTGCAAGGACTCTTTGCAGAGGGGAACCCCACTCTTTTCTGTCTCCTTTCCCCTACTGGCTTCCACTTCAGCTTTTCCTCTTCTCTTGCAGTCCTCAAATGCTCTCCTTGACCTCATCCGCTTACCTTGCCATTCTGGATTCCTACAGCAGAACAAAATGTCACCTAATCTCTGTTTGTGTGTCACGTTCTTTGGGTTTTTAACCCCCTATTTAATTTTTTATTTAGTTTTGGAGGGTTTTCCCCCCAAAAACCTGGAGGTTTCCTGGGTTTGCAGAACCATTTTTCCTACCTGCTGTGTGGATTTTTAAAAATCTGCACAGTAGGGCCATCATGGGAATTGGTTGCACGATACTGGTAACCCTCTTGAGTGTGTGCTCTACAGAATATACTGTAGGTTAGGGTTTGGGTGGCAATCTTGAGGGTTTCTCTTAAACTCATTGCCTGTTGTTGGGAGCATTTCACATGTTCTGCAGGACAGCTTCTAAAGTAATGCCTGTAGCTCACAAGAGGCTGATCTGTGGGAGGCCACAATGCATGGCGCTGGGTAGGGACATTGTTCTAAGACAGGCTTTTGGTCTCTTTGAACTCTGATTTTCTACATCCCAAGAACTTCAGAGGTTGATTCTTCATGTAGCTTACTCATCTAAACTGTTCTTGCGTCTACTGTTTTCTTTAATGTCCTGAGTGGGGAATGCTTTCAGCGGACTCTGACCACTAGTGTAATATTAAATTGTAGATTTCTGAAGATGTTGGTATTTGAACTTGTGTAAATTCTGGCTGGCTGTAATGTCAATGTCAGTGGTGCCAATGATAATAACAGGGTTTTTTTTCCTTTTACCAGGTCCTTGGTTATAAACCACCATGGCTCAGAGAGATGCTGACAAATACCTCTATGTGGACAAAAATCTTATCAACAATCCATT
Source organism: Lepidodactylus listeri (assembly GCA_029233225.1). Classification (NCBI taxonomy): domain Eukaryota; kingdom Metazoa; phylum Chordata; class Lepidosauria; order Squamata; family Gekkonidae; genus Lepidodactylus; species Lepidodactylus listeri. The sequence goes on along the minus strand of JARCFY010000008.1, from coordinate 37,617,697 downwards.
GGCTCAGGCTGACTGGGCAGCCAAGAAGCAGGTATGGGTTCCATCAGAGAAAAATGGGTTTGAACCAGCTAGCTTGAAGGAAGAAGTGGGAGATGAAGCAATTGTTGAGCTTGCTGAAAATGGAAAGAAAGTGAGAGTAAACAAAGATGATATCCAGAAGATGAACCCACCCAAGTTCTCTAAAGTGGAAGACATGGCAGAACTGACCTGCTTGAATGAGGCCTCCGTGCTACACAATCTGAAGGAGCGATACTACTCAGGGCTCATATATGTAAGTAATAAATTTCTCTGCTTGATTTAGGGTCCATTTAGAATGATGCTGGGTAGTACTCTAGGATGTACCTTGTATTACAGTATTTATTTGCTCACTGATTTCTACCACTGTTTTCTCTTTAATGAAATCTTTTAAAGGTATCTCGCAGCTTATTGGATTGCTATGTGTTTTATTTTGACATACTTTTTGGAAGAGGCATTAGGTATCATAAACAGGTTGTATGAGCTCCAAATTCAGTGTTCTTTTGATGTAAACGTCTGACTTGTCTCTTGTATCCATCCATGCCTTCCATGGAAAGGAATACTAATACCAAGCTAGCCAGTCACTCTTTTTGAGTTCTAGCTTGCAACATGGCTGCTGTAAAACACATCCTGAGCAGTTGGTTTGGATTTTACTCTTTTCTGGTCACTCCCCACCAAAGAAAGTGGCAGCATAACTCTCATGAGCTTGTTGCCGTAGAAACAAGGACATTGGACTGCTTGTTCCAGCTGATGGCTGTATAGAAAGCATTAAATCTTATGTATTTTCTGATGCATGACCCACTGGTTCACTGTCCTTTTCTCCTGAATGGAGGGCGTTGCAGAGCCTGTCTCAATGGAATCATTGAACTTTAAACCAAAATTTAAACTTCAGTGACTCCAGGGAGAAAGGATCTTCACCTCCTTATGCTACCGTGGGGGTCTGTTGTAGTTCTCTGGTTTTTTGGTGGTTTTTTTAAAGTTTATGTACTGTCTTGTGTATTTGGTAGGAGGGTAAATTGTAAATAAAATTGGAAGGTGACATGAAATAAGGGGGAGATGCCCTCTTCGAATAGTCCAGGCAAGACCGATCTCGGAAGCTAAGCAGGGCCAACCTTGGCAAGTACTTGGAAGGGAGACCTCCAAGGAGTACTGGGGGCGGGATCCAGAGGCAGGCAATAGTAAGCCACCTCCGAAACGTCCTAGCCCCACTAGGGGTTGCCAAAAGTCCACCATCCAGGCATACATACATATACACATACATACAAAATATACACAAAAAAAATTAAAAAGGGAGAGATGTGGGATGCACATTGTCTCATTTTGCAGGTGGTGGCGGCAATGTACCCAGTTTCAAGTTGCCTGTCCCACCTGGGGTTCCCTGACTTCATCCTAGAGAACAGAAATCTCCCAAATCTTCTTGGGATCTGTCACCATGTTAAATAGTATGTCTATCTGGATAATACAAATTCCCCCCCTCCCCGACTGAAGCACAGTTTTGTGCAGAGTCTTCTAAACTGCATTGTGAGAGGATTTCTTTTTTTCAATATCAGCAAGGGTTACAATAAATTAAAGTTCCATGTGGGTCTTGATGATGGTGTGTCTTATACTCTGCCCCTGTTTGCACAACTCCATCATGGTTTGAGAGGCTATTACTTTAATTTCTCATGGAATTATTATGGCAAAACTTTATGCCACTTTTTCTGCACTGGGAAATCCTCATGATATATGCATTTTGCATGTTAACTGGGCTACTACGCTAGAAGAACGCTAGCCTGCCGAACGGTGGGGAGGGCGGGATATAAATGTAAATATGAATAAATAAATAAGAAACTTTGGTAATTAACTTCCTCCTGAGCTGCCTAGGAAGGCTGGTAGAGAAACCGTTCTGCGTGCAATACTGGCTCCTTTCCTGCAGCCACCAATATGTGTAGACTTTGGACCAGTACATGGAACAGGGCTGCATTGGCTGTTGTCTGGCCTTAGGAGCCTCTCCTACATCCATCTTCTGGACCTCATGCTTGCACATGTGGTTATGCATCCAGGCAATATGGCTTATACACTCTGATTTTTGTAATATACAAATTGTGCAGTTAATGTATTTATGCCTTTTACTGGTGGTGTAGTGGTTAAGTGCGTGGACTCTAATCTGGGAGAACCGGGTTTGAGTCCCCACTCCTCCACTTGCACCTGGCTGGATGACCTTGGGCAAGTCATAGCTCTGTACCAGCTGTTCTCTCAAGGACAGCTTGGGAAAGAGCTCTCTCAGCCCCACCTACCTCACAGGGTGTCTGTTGTGGGGAGGGGAAGGGAAAGGAGTTTGTAAGCCGCTCTGAGACTCCCAAGTGAGTGACGGGCGGGATATAAATCCAATCTCTTCTTCTTCTCTTCTCTGTGTAAAGCCTTTTGCATATATGGCATTGCTATGGCAAGCACAGTCCTGATTTCTGCACTGTGTGTTTTGCACAGCAACTTAGTGCTGTTCAGACCTTGGAAGATCAGTTACAATCATATGAATATAGCTACCTGTCACCCTTTATGAATTTAGTAGAACACCTGCCCTTATACGAATGAGTTAACTCTAGGTGAGTTATCATTCCCCTCCCTCCTGGACCCCTGGCCATTTCTGAACCATGTCCTCTGGCAAGTTTATAGATGCCCAACAGTGTTCTAGCTGGAAGACTGCAGTCCATTCTCCTGAGAAATAAGCAGATTACCAGGTGTAAAGGAAAATAAATAAATCAGTCGCAGTGGAGGGGCTTCTTGTATCTGCTTCTTAAAATGAGCTTATGCTAGAGGTAGTCTAAGAACTGTTGATGGTGTTTGCAGTCTTCTTATATGCATGTTTATTTGGAAACGTGGGTCAGCCATTTCTTGTCACTTTCTTCAGACACTGGTATAGAAAAGTTATTGCCCGCTTTAAGCTCTGGAGCGAGCACAGATCTAACTTAGACAAACTGCTCATTTCCCATTCATAAGCAGATTTTCCCTGCCCGAAGAATAAGAGGGGGATTGCGGATTGCGGCAATCTTGCTAGATTATTGTTGGTCATTAATCAGCCGTCAGTTTAACAGACAGGTGGCTCAGAAATGGCCAATGTTCCAGGGGAAGGGAAATGAGCTAGATACCAATTAGAGTTGTATATTCAGTACACTGGTTGGATGAAAGCAGATGTCATGGCTGCCAGTTAATCTGTGTTTTATGCAGCTGAGCTTGGTGTAGTATGTGCAAATATTTTTCAATAGGCTCAAGAATTTCAACATAGCCATTCAGTAAATACCTTCAAGATTTTTTTTTCCTGCTGCCAGCTTCTCTCATTGGTAGGTCCTTGTGTGGATCCCTGTAAACCGTGACCAGTGTAGGTTACTTCATGCATAATATTTGCATGTACAGAAGTATGGATGGAAAGCAATGTATCCTGCTGTGTCAGAAAATTGCATGTGTCTTTACTGTATATGCTGTGTATGCAGGCATTGGCTGCCTGTGACTTGTACTAGGCTTTGTCTAATCTTTCACACACGTTGATTTTCATAGGTCATGAGTCATGGCACAATTAAGGCTCTTAATATATCCTTTCCATTTTGAGAAGCTGTTCTTGTCAGAGTCTGTATTTTTGGTATAGGACTCCACTAGACAATTTTGCATAGTTTTGTCACTTTGTAGACTTCTTAAATCACAGTGTTTGGCTTTGTTGGTCTAGTAAGCATGAAAAAATGTTTAAAAATATTTAAACTGGTAATTCTGTGCTAATCTGCAGATTTGTATGGAATACTCTCTTTAATTGGCTTTAATAATGTTGACTCAAATGAGCCGTTCTAATTTTCTCACATCATTAGGACCTGTTTTAATATTGCTGGGTATGGGGAAGCAGTCTGACTCTTGAAAGTTATTGAGTTTTGCTCCCTACAAGCCTACATGGGTGCAGTCTGTTTGCATAAGACTCCCACATAAATATGTCCATGGATATGCCTGATGTCCATCAATTCCCTGCTCAAGCTTCCAGATGACAGATCTTGGGTGACACTTAGCAGGCTTTAGAGTCATTCTATAGAAATGTTTTGGAGTGTAATTCTGTTCTGATTCAGTTTTATGATACTTACATATGCTGCTTCCTCACTGGTAGTCTCAACCTGGAACACACGATATGAAAGAGACTTTTGCCACTTCCGCGCTGTCATTTGTCACTCGTTTTTCTCTATTGCTTCAGGGTTTCCCCCGAACGTGTTTTGTTCTCTCTAGTAGTCCCAGAGGGAGGAAAACACATGGGGAAAGGGGGGGGGGGTGCAAAGCAATAGGGACAAACGAATGATAAAAATGACAGTGCAGAAGTGGCCTTTATCTCTCCGATGGCTAGAAGCATCTGAGAGAATACTAGGGTCTTTACTTGCAGTAAAATGCAGAACCCCCTGCTGGTGGAGTTGCCATCTAGACATGAACATGAAGTATCAGGGGAGCAGTCTTGAAGGGAGGGAGAAAACTTGAGGGTTGGAAGAGGCCAAGAGTTATAGGAAAAACTGCAATAATTGAATGCCAAGAAAATCTCCCAAGACATCAGATTGTATTTCCAGTCAGACACAATTGGACCCACGATGGACGTGCAGTGGGAACTGGTTGAAGCTCTCTCTTGCTTGTTTACTATGTGCTTGGAGATGGGCATCATTCATAGTGCAGATACCTGCCACCATGAAGTGGGAATTGACCCTTTTCAGCACATTCTCTCCTGCTTCTCCCTGTACCACTGCTCATTTCCTCACTGATACTGGCTTCCTGCAAGAAGCTTCTGAAGCAATCTTGTTCCCCCTTTTTCCTGAAGTTCAATCAGACAAGAATTATAATAACCTCTTCCCTACTAAGGCAGCTGCTCACTGTCAATTTGACGTTGTGTTTAACTTTGCATTTCATTTCTACCCATTCCTTTGTATCCCGTCTCATTAACCTTAATCTCTTAAAATGAGTACTTTTATTCTGTGTAGCATTGTTGTAGAAATAAATGCTTGCCTTACCTTGATGCAACAGTACCTTAATGCCAACATCTTCTTTGGGATATTTATAATGTCTATGCAGCCTCTTCAGAGAACCTCCTTGAGGGGGCTTTGCATTCAGAGTCTCAGCTCATCGCTTCCATTTACCATTAGCTATTCCCCCATCTGCCAGCCTAGCAGTCCGAAAGCAAGAAATTGCAAGTAGATAAATAGGTACAGCTTTGGTGAGAAGGTAACAACATTCCGTGAGCCTTGCTGTTTAGTCATGACGGCCACATGACCATGGAAACATCTTCGGACAGTGCTAGCTCTTTGGCTTATAAATGGAGATGAACACCGCCCCCTAGAGTTGGATTTGACTGGCTTTTGAGCAAAAGAAACTTTTACCTTTATTCCCCCATCATCTCCATAGGTCAGAGTTAGCAATTCCTGTAACTGACTTGCTTTTCAGTATGTGTGCAGCTGAAACTCAGCATCTCATTAATGGGGTGGATGTTTGGTGTAACAACCCTGAGAGGAAATCCTCTGGACTGTTACTGTAGGGAATGCTTGGTTTGTAGTCCTCAGTGTGCTTGGACAGATGCAAATCTCATTGCAGTCCATGGAGTTCTTTCCCATGCTTTTTCAGGAGTGTTGCAGCTTTCAAGATGGAGCTTCTTCCAAATGTTATGAGGTCTTCTGAGATTGGGAGTTGATCCACACAGCTTTCTTGGTTTAGGCTGCTCAGTATCCCTGGGCCTGCAAAGTTTGTTGAATTGCCACATTCTTAAAAAAATTACATTATTCTATTTATAATTTTATACCCTGCTTTTCTGCCCAGTGTGAGGACTCCCACAGGTTTAGATATTCTCCTCTGTTTTATTCTCACAACCCAACGAGTAGGTTAGGTTGAGTCCATTAAGCACTCAAGACAGATGGGGGATTCGAACCTGGTCTTAATCCAGCTTTCTAGCTCTACACCACTCTGGTCCTTTGTTATACTTTCTGGAGCCTGTAAATGTGCACAAGAGTTGACAAGATTGCATAACTGTTTCTGCTGCTGCTTTGATCCTTGTCTGGGAACAGCAGTGTTACTTGCTCAGCAAATTTAGCTACACAGGTCTCAGGAGAATCCTGATTGGCTGCTTGTGCAGACCTGTCAACTGTTTCTTAATAATTTAGAAGACCTTTTGTCTTAATGGGTACTGGGCTATGACTATTCAAAGGCAAGAGAAAACTATGTGCCATCTAAAATTGTGGAGGCACACAATTCCGTGCTGTTACACCTTTAGCACTCATGAGCGTGGGGTGTGGAATGCGGATTGTCACTTAACATTTGGTAGCTGCATCTTTGAATTTTAGCACAGACATTGATACTCTTCATCACACTCCAGTCAGGCATAGAGGGCAAGTGATCAGAGGAGGCTATCACCACTTCAGGCATTGTTGCCCAAATGAAATGTTTCTCAACATAGGAAATGCAGAGTGAGTCTGCTGGGGCTCATTTCTGATTTTGTGCTCAATTGACGAGAGACTTGGGAGTTGAGACAATACTTCACCCTGCTTTTGAGTACCTGTGAAGTTTGTGCCTCATCGAAGAAGAGACCTTGCTTGAGTTGGGGAAGAGGGAGGGTTGGTGGCTGCCACACATTTTAGCTGGCTGCCAAGGCATTGGAGCAATGAGTAGATACAGAGCTGAGCTTAATTCTTTCCTGCTGTTGGCCTGGGTTATTTCTCCCCATTGCCAGTTCATCCCGTCTTCAAAGGGCTACATGAATATTGTGGGGCAATAGCTTTCTAGTGCTGGGCCAACTAGTGCTGAATCAAGTCTGTGCTTGGTGTAGTGCAGTGATTACAATTTTAACACGGAGTGGGGAGATCCAGCTGTATGAGTCTAACCTACCTCACAGGAATCCAGTGACACTTAGGACAACAAAATTTGTACCAGCATAATACTTGAGGTGGAGCTCAATTCAAATGCTGGATTCCTATTTTGTTTTGCTGCTGCTGACTAACATGGCTACTCTTCTGGAACTACCTCATAGGGTCATTGTGAAGACAAAGCAGATGAAAGAAGACCCTTGTATGCCACCCCGAGCTCCTTGGAGCAAGGGCAGGATAAAAATGCCATTATGAGTTGTTATACTGATGTTCTGCTAAGATACAGTCTTAGATTAAATATTTCAGTGGAATTCCCCCCCCCCCCCCAATTGCAGACCACTCCAAGTAATGCTGCTCCTGGGGGGCCCTGAGGAATGATATATGAGCACAGCCTTCACTTCAGCGGGAAGGGTAATCAATGAAAATGACTGGATCCAACCTATAGTTGCTGGCCTTCCCTGCTGCCTTATCTTGAGTTGCTGCAGGAGAAGAAACTGAAAATACTGAAAGGATCCAGCAATCACATTTAAGTCTCCCTGCAGTTGTGTTTTTCTGCCTCTTTTTATATATATAAAAAGGTATTATCTTTGACGGCTGCAGCAAGCTTTGGAAATGTGTGAATATTCTTGAGGAAATCTTGATAGTCCAGTGGTGGTGCCTAGCAGGCTCCATGGTGGTTGGGAAGGGTGCTTCAGTAGCTAGTAAGGCTCCCCCCCCCCCCCCCCCCCGCTATTGGACTAAAGTTTGCAAAATAAGCTATATGCACATTTGCTTAACCAATTTGTCGCACAATTAGTTCTTGAACTATTTTGGTGCAGGGTTTATAACCCTGGGCTAGAGTGTTCTCTTATGTTCAGATACATGCTAACATGTAACTTGTTCATGTAAGAAAATAAGCTATTGCCTTTTTTCTTTTTGTATCTTAATGTCAAATGATACTTATTCCTTTGTGTATTATTGAGCTGGGAACTTAGATCCTCTGCATTCATCTTATTAGTAAAGTCCTAAGTCAAATGCGCCTTCCAGTCTTCTGGAAAATGAATAGCCATATTCATGTAGTAAGTGGCAGACACGGTTGTTAGTTTAAATGTTTGTTAATGGAAGGCAACTTATGGTAGCCGTGTAAATGCATTTCTTCCTGATAAATGTATCTATCCCAAGTGCAGTATGCCCTCTAAGCTGAGTTAGTATGAGCTAGCTCACAGCTTTTAGCCTCCAGCTCACAGATTTTTGTCTTAGCTTAGGGAGGGTGGCTCCAGAGCAGTAGCCAGATTGCTCACTTACAATTTTAATGCCAGTAGCTCACAAAGTAGAATTTTTGCTCACAAGACTCCACAGCTTAGAGGGAACATTGCCTCAGTGTAATCATTCTTATTTGGTGATGGAGGGGGAGTAAAGATTTACTGCTAGCTGCATGGAAGAAATGATGAAACCTCCCATACTGTTGAGCTAATTCTTCATGAAATTAATTTTGCAGACTTACTCAGGCCTCTTCTGTGTTGTCATAAATCCCTACAAGAACTTGCCTATCTATTCTGAGGAGATTGTGGACATGTACAAAGGCAAAAAGAGGCACGAGATGCCCCCTCACATCTACGCCATCACAGACACAGCCTACAGGAGTATGATGCAAGGTAAGTACATGTAGCACAATTAAAAAAAAAAAAAAAGCAACGCTCTGGCCATGTTGGTTGATGTGCCAAAATGAGTAGGCTAATCTTCCAGAGTTACTTTGCTTTCCTGAAATGTCAGCAAGTGTGCTTGAAAAGCATGTGAAGGTTTTGTGTTGGGGTGGAGGTCTGGCTGGAATAAAAAAAAAAGTTACAGCAGTCTTCTGACCTCTAGCAGGCCGCATTCTTACTTTGCTTTGAGTCCTGCTTAATCCGTGGGGGAGGTTTGATGCAGCAGCCAGTGGAATGGGAGGAATCTGCACTGAGCACAGAAGATGAAAGTTCTCTGCAAGAGCTAGAGAGGTTCAGGATTAGCTGTTCGTGCCTTAGTCTCCATTCAGAGCCTAACAGGCAGGAAATCTTCCCTAGTGTTGAGTCCTCTTAAAGATGCATGGCAAGCCCAGTGACCCTGACCTATTCTCTGCATGGGGTGTGCTTGTTTCCTGGAGCTGACAGAGCAGAGAGTGTTGCACGTTAATTGGTTAGATTCCAGCCTTTGATTTAAGGCACTCTAATTTGCAGCCTGTGTAGGAGAAGGAGAAGGGGATTGCTTTTGTTCTGGTCTAAACTAATACCAAAATTGCTCTAACCTTTTCATAAATGTAGCTAGCCTTTTTATTTTCTAGAACTGGCATCTTGCTGGCAGCCTAGTGGAGCTGTTCTTTAATGAAGAAACTCCCCACTTGAGACCCACTGATGCAGGGGGGGAAGGGTTGGGTGCACAAGTCTTGTAGTGCAGCTGTGTTCTGTCTTTGCTAGAACCTGAGGTGCTGTGACTTGCTCACCTGGCTTGCTGTGCTGTGGTACACTAACTTTTGTTTATAAGGGTGGGATATTTACTGTAAGCCTAGACCGCCTGTCTGTGGTGTCTGTAGGTGTATGGGTGAGAGAGGGTGACTAAGAGCAGTTTCCTCACTCTTTTTTCCTCTCTGAAATGGAACTGCTGCTCCATTGTGGAAATAAGATACAGTCACACTGCAATAGCTCCTGTGCATGTTTTGAATAAATTTCATAACTTGAACATGTTTTAAAATTAATTAAATCCTAAACATATACTAAAACATTCCTTGAATAGTTCAGGCCCCACTGGCATAGGACCTCTTGTCTGCTTCTTTTCCGTTTGTGGGCTAAATTAGCAGATTTTTGGGGGGGAGGGGGGGTAACTCTGGAGTGATGAAGAAGAAACTCATAGTGGGTTTTACTATTTTCAGTGTGCGTAGTGGGGAAAGTCTTCACTGAACTTGCATTTCCTTTATGCCCTTATAGGGTTCTGGAACTTAGAATCAAAGTTACTTTTTTCTATTCATGTACCTTAAATATTATGAATCTTGCATATGAAAATCTTATGAACTTTAGAAGTTGTGGCCAGGAATGTTCTGTTGGCTGCGCATAGGAGCGTTCCTTGTCCCTTTGAATCAGGCTTGTTTATGTTGCTCTTTGGTTTTGAGCTGATTCACAAAGAGTGTTTCTTAATGGGACATTGTTTTCTAAGGAGCTGTCAGTGACCCATGACTTTCATATAAATTTACCCGCATTTCTCCTCATACTTAAGGCAGGGAATGTTTATCTCTGCTTGCCTTTGAAATATGTCACCTTCTCAGTGACGCCAACAGCAAGTTCCCCTGCATACTAGAAATTATTCTTCAGGTTCCCCCTCCCCCCCCCCCCCCCAAATTTTACACTCTCGGACTAGTCCTTCTGTTCTAATTTAATGCAGCTAGCCTAAGTAAACTTGATTATATGTGGAGTGTTGCTTTGAGTATTGATGAAGAATGAGAAGTAAAAAATATCACTGAGCACTCAGGAGTCCTATTTTTTCATTATTCATCTTGTTGCACATTTTCTGTTGAAAGTGGGGAAATACCTGTACAATGGCACTTCACTGTCGTGTGGTTTCGGCTGTTGTAATATTTGGTCCAAATCATTGGTCATGTTAACCGTGTCCATCTCAGTCTGTTATCTACAAGGGCAACAAGTGTCTGCTTATGCCGGGGAAGCTGTGCTTACTCAGGAGGTGTGGGTAGAGTTCATTCAGGGGTGAAAATAAGCTGGTACCCTGGTAAGGAAGTGGCCAAAGTAATACCTCCCATCTTCTGTTTTGAAATCTCTCTTGGGGGGATGATAGTGCAGGTTGAGAAATCCAAGTTGCTTTCATCCCTAGGTTCACTTGACTGCAGCTTTTCTCTACACTATAAGGTCTTCCCAAGAGTCTGAAAAAAGCATAATTGAGTGTTCTTGCTGAAAAGATATTGTACAGTTGCAGAAAATTCTTGCTGGCAAAAATTCTGCAGGGAAAAACTTTTCCAGTACTGCCACAGATTAGGTGGAAAGGAGCTTACCTGAGTTACTGTGTTCTTTCTGTGGGCTATACCTGCAACAGAAGGCTAAGGGAGATCAAGCAACTGATGCCCAGCAGCCATAATGGGAACTAGTATGAGGGTTTCAGTAGGCATGTGTTTTTATATTGCTTTGAGTGGTAACAGAAGTTTGCTCCTTTTTGAAAAGGAAAATTGCGTACTAATAGTGGGTTCTAAATGTCAGGCAGACAGAATCGACGTGGTTCCATCAGCCTTGGCTTGGACATAATCTAGAGTGAATGAGTAGATACCAACCTGCTGACAGGAACTGAATTCTTCTAGCATTCTTTCCATATCTTTTTCCAGGTCATTGTATTGCATGATGAACAACTGTAGTGGTATTCTCAGACTAAATAATTAAACCCAGAGAATATACAAACACACATTGATAAGAGTGGCTTATAAAAAGTACTGCCTTTTTAACTAATTTGCTCTTCTGAATAGATAACTCTAGCGGGAAATGGAATGAGGCCTTAAAGTGCTCTAAAATTGTTCTAAGTTGCCTTCACTGAGCATAGTGGGAGGGGGTGGTGTGAAAAACAGTTTTCATCTGTTAGTAGCAAAGGCTGTTTGATAAGAACCGTCACCATCATCCATTTTACTACCCACTACTCCCGGGGTGTGAAGGAGACTTATCTAAAGCTCTAAAATGTTGCCTCTGCAGTGATATGCAGCTAGCAGGATAAGGCTTCTGTCATTCTCCTCTGGACTCTGTGTGTGTGTGTGCATGCACATGCGCGTGTGCGTGCACATAGGTTGGCTTTAAGCATCTTGGCCCTAACACAGTTATGGACTTTGATTTTCCTAACCTGGCTCTCAAACCTTTCTTCTGCTTTATTAGCTCCTTCACCTCTGTTTGATACTCTAACTTCTATTATCCAGGCGCAAGAGATGTCAGGGATGAAATATAAATGTGTCAGCACTGCAGTCTCACTTGGAAAGTTGTTTCCAGACAGAGAGAAGGGGGTTGGGGCTTGCTGACAAAGAAATAGGCTCTCCCCCGCCCCTGCCCCCCCCCATCCCCAGTGTGATGGTGGTAAGGCAGAAGATAGCAAACATTCTGGGAGAAGGATGGCTGAAGGGGCTCTCAGCAGCAATGCTCCCTCTAAGCTGTGCAGTCTTGTGAGCAAAAATTCTACCTTGTGAGCTTCTGGCATTAAAATGGTGAGCGAGCGATCTGGCTGCTGCATCAATTAGTTTGCTCTGGAGCCATCCTTCCTGAGCTAAGACAGAAATGTGTGAGCTGGAGGCTAAAAAACTGAGCTGGCTCACACTAACTCAGCTTAGAGGGCATACTACACCTGGGATAGATACATTTATCTGGAAGAAGTGCCTTTAGAGGGAACACTGCTCAGCAGTGTGCTCTGCTCCCTTGTACTCTCCCTTAATAACTTTTATCTTCCTTCACAGCATTTGTCAGCCTGCCTCTGGTACAGTTTCAGCTCCTGGCTGCGGCGGAGGGTCTGGTTGACCAGGGAGTGCTCTTTTTCTTCTTCTTCTGTGGTTAGGAAGCAGGCTTTGACCATCTAGCTGTAGCTTGCCTGCCTGGATGAAACGGCTGTGCACCAGGGTCAAACCTTTTGCCTTTTTAGCTGTACTTCCTCTTAGCTGGTGAGATGATGTCACCATTGTGTGAGTGCTGTATTCTCCTTTTATGGCACTAAGCAGCCTTGGCTCTGAGTTGTTCATGCAGAGGAAGTGGGTGATAAAGGCTTGGTTAGGATAGTCTGTAACTGAGTTAGTGTAGTCCTGAACTGCACATTGCATATCCTTCCTCCCTCCCCCCCCACCTTTAAAATCAAGTCCTCTTCTTACAGGAGCACCTGAGAGAGTTACTGGGCACTTGGGAGCCTCACTAGCCTACGTTTAAGAGGTCTCTAATAAACTTCTGGCATCTGGCATTTGTCTCTGCTTAAGAGTGGAGTACTGTGGCAGTTTTGGCTACTGGGGCCCTCACAGATAGACCTGTGCTAAAGCGTGCTTGGGGAAGCAGTTTGCCACAAGTCCTCCTAAGACTATTCAGCTGGTGAAGTGAGCTCGGATCACAGTCAGTCTGTTAGCCAGTTATCAGCGATATTGGTATCCCCTCCAAAAGCTTCCAAGCCAGCATGTTTCACAACAGTCTTCTTTGTTCGCTATTGCAAGAACAAACCCCAGCTAACACTGCTGCTACTTCAGAATAAATAAGAACCACACACATCTTTTAAGTTTTTGCGTTCACCACTTGAATCTCTCCAGGCTTGAGTCAAGTCTTGCAAACACTCGGAAAGGGGTTGGTTAGGCTCACAGGCCACAGCTTTTCTGTTTGCTGCTCTCTGAGATATGGTATCACTGCTATAATTAGACTTAATGGGTTACTTATTAAATATGCAGTTAAGAGACGTAACTCTGGGCATGTAAAGCAGATGTAGATTCCTGTCAATTACCTCTAAATTGCCTTCTATAATGAGCACTTGAGGATGCATGTATTCCCTCCTTCCCACTCCAAAATCCAGGTTAGCAGAAGTCTGTCACTCAAACCAGATACTGAAGGTAGAGTCTGCCTGTGCTGCTGGCCAGTTTAGCCTCTGGAAATGGTTGCCTCTGATCCTGGTATTTGAGCAGTAATCCTGTCTGTGATGCAGAGAGGCTGCGTTAGAAAGGGAGATGTAATATTTTGGAATGTCTAGCTGCTCTGTCAAAGGTAGAGAAAGCACCAGACGACTGCCCCCCTCCCACGCCTCATTAGACCCGGTATGTGCTTGGGGAGGGGGAATCTGATTGTTGAGCAACAGGAAGTAGGACACCACGCAGCATTTCTCAGTTGTCAGAGCACAGAAGAATTCCAGCTATCTCAGTGATGAGTGCTCTACGGAGCTGGAAAAATCCCCCCCCCCCAATTCCAAAAAGACTGCTTCCTTTTATGGTAGTGTCTGCATGCTGCCATGTGACTTGCCTATACTTGCAGGTACATTCCTCCCGAGCTTAAAGAGGTGACTAACAGCCTTGCAGCGGACAGATGGGAAGGGGGGGGCAATAAAGGGCCGGAAGGTACTGCCACACTTGGAGGCTTGTGGTGGGGGGTTTCTCAGATTACTTCTCTGCTGATGGGTAGGATCCTGTAAGGACTGAGGAGTTTACTTTCCCCCAGAGATGCTCAAGCTAAGGAGGCTGCTGAGTCATGGCTGCTGAGTCATGTTTCCTCTGGCTCAGGCTGAGCCTTTTCTGCCCCATGAAGGACAGCTCCTCCTGCAGGCTGAAGGGGGTGCATGCAACAGAACTATGGGCTTCTGGCTCAAATGGTAGTCCACAAGCAAAGTATAACATTACCTGAAGTCTTGCTCAAGCTTGCTACGTAATCCTTTACTTAAAAAAAAAAAAAGTGGTGACACACAAACTGCCTTTTGTAGAGGAACAATGGTTCCTCAGCGTCTGTGGCCTCGAAGAGTCCTGATGTTTCAGAGAACCAGTAACCTTCCTGGAATTGCCTGCATGATATAGAACCACCCAGTTGTGTCTGTGCTGCTGAATAAATCTCCTGGGGCTATGTGCAAGTGAATCATTAGTTAGTCCCCTGATCCTCCCTCTAAACGCCCAGTCATGCAGAAGCCTTCTGGCGCGTGTCTTTGTGATCCATTGACCGCTGAGAGACCTTAACCGGCATGGCCTCCTGAATGGTTCAGAGCGCAAAAACATATACCTGTCACTTTTCAGGCACGTTGAGTGAAACAAAGAAAATATTCTTTTTTACAGCACTAGCCTTAACTGGGTATTAATTGCTGGGTATGTAGTGTGTGAGAGCTATATGTATGTAGTGTGTGAGAGCTATATAACTCAGTTACAAACTGAACCCCAGTTTGGTGTAGTGGTTAAGTGCGTGGACTCTAATCCGGGAGAACCGGGTTTGATTCCCCACTCCTCCACTTGCACCTGCTGGATGACCTTGGGCAAGCCATAGCTCTGTACCAGCTGTTCTCTCAAGGACAATTATCTCAGAGCTCTCTCAGCCCCACCCACCTCACAGGGTGTCTGTTGTGGGGAGGGGAAGGGAAAGGAGTTTGTAAGCCGCTCTGAGACTCCTTTGGGTAGTGAAGGGCAGGGTATAAATCCAATCTCTTCTTCTTCTGCTTCGGCTTGACTTTTCATCCTAATCGTAGTGAGAAAATGCACGTGGTTTAATGCTAAAAAGATGGATTTTGATTACTCTGGTGCTTCTCACCAATTTAGCTTAATGCTCAGTTAACAGGCAACGTAAGTCTAAAAGGAGAAATGGAAGTTCAAAAATGAGAGACAGTGCTGCCCACATGGACTTTTGGAAGACTTTGTATACGCAGGAAAGGAGTGCAGAAAAATGGGGTGGCACTAAACATCAGCAGGACTTCTGGATTAGCTGTTCTAGAGATTCAGCTCTTTCTGTGATCTGAAGTGACCAAAGTTGCTGCAGGCTGTTTAACCATCTCCCCTGTGCTGAACCTCTTATTGCGGAATAGAATTCAGATTTGGGTGTAAAGGGACTTAACGTGTGCTTTCTGTTGTGGGACTGATAACTGTGCTTCCAGTTAAAGATATTAGGGATGAAAAGTGATTTAAGCATATATTGGGTGGAAAGGCAGCATATAAAAAATCTTCCAAATAAATACCTTACCCTTTGTTTGTGATTAAATTTTCAGATCGAGAGGACCAGTCCATTCTCTGCACGTAAGTGTTTGCATAATTTTCCTGTTGCTGATTACAGGCACTTGCAGTTAAAATATTGCAAAAGGGTAGTTGATGCATAAGAGAGCTTGCTCTGTGAAAGCCACTCTCGAATCTCTGTAGCACTTTGGTGTCTGCAGGGTTTTTCATAAGTTTACCTCTCACTGGCGGAAAGATTGACAGCAGGTAAAGAGCAGCAGGCATGGGCCCCCTAGTAGAAGTATTCCTTTAAGGAGAGCTGGGAACTAACAGAATAACTGGTAGTAGCCTTATTCCCTAAGGTAGCATGAGATTTGGGGTAATGTGTTGACCCAATTCCCAAAATGGTAACTTGAAAGAAGGGGGGGGGGGGGAGAGAGATATCCTTAGTAGGTTTTGTTTCTTGCAGAGGTGAATCAGGCGCTGGAAAGACAGAGAACACCAAGAAAGTCATTCAGTACCTGGCTCATGTTGCTTCCTCACACAAGACTAAAAAAGATCAAGTAAGTACTGAATTCTTGCTAAGGACTTTGGATCTGCATTCAAACTGTACATAATACGTTAACTCTAATGTGAGATACTTTGGATAGCGAAGCACCCAATTTGTACTAATGTGAATGGTCATAAATTGATAGGGGCACTGCATCATGTGGTCTAATACCCTCCCTAATCTGCTTCCACCTAATTTGGGGAAGTTTTAGCAGACTTAAAATTAAGTCTCCCTTGGCTTTGTTCTGATCTGCTAAAAGGTCTGAGGATGCTGCAGTCCCCTGTAGGCAGACGCCACTTAACTCCTTATAATAGCATTAGCTTGAAACCCTTTTACTATTCCTACCAGTGCAACTGTGACCATCTCTTTTTTCCGTCTGAGACTGAACACTGCACCACTAGAGTTTTCCTTTTTGTTTATATGGGTGGCAATCACAGGCGATCTCTGACCTCATACATGTATGCCTTTTGCACTGAAGGGGTATCTATGAAGTATTCTCACTTATTTTTTCCCCTTCTCCTCTTGATGGATTGTGTCCGAACTCATCAGTTGGGACTCTGTAGGTGAGCTGCACGTTTACTGCACGTTCTGCACCAAGAATGCGTGTGTTGCTCCATTGTGTGACTTTTTTGTTCTGTTTTTTTCTGGTAGCAGCTTTTCACTCCCACCAGTGTCACTTTCCTCACTAGAACTATTGTGTCAACCAGTTCACAGTTTGACTTGCACCAGGCTCTTCTCTCTTTTTTTATGGAATTTCTGTATGGGAGACGACAGTTAATCCCATTTCGCTCACTTATAGACTGTGCTTGCGAACTTTGCTTTAGATCTGTTGTAAAGAATTTCTCATGCGCATTGAGTGCGGCACAGCGACACGTCTCTGGAATGGTATACAGCATCTGGTATCCTGCTGTTCTGACCAGATGGAGTTGGCTGACTTTTCTCCAGGCCTTGCAACCCGCCCAGCATACTAGTGCTAGCTGTGGGTGCAGGATTCTGGGAAAGGTCAAGAAAGAAACAGCCTTTGCACAGACTGTATGTTCCAGCTCAGAACTTTTGTGCCACAGTTAAACAGATGGGGAAATGCTAGCTATCTGTTGTCAACTTTTATAATTAAACCCAGATGGCAAGTGTATTCCCTGTCTCTAGGTAAAATCTCGATCTTGATACTTTAAGATACTGGCATGCTGTGTCTATAAATTATAGCACTGAACTATATAGATAATCTGTGCATGGTGTGTCTATGTGCGTGCACATATTCTAATGAGTGGTTTCTGGAAGTAAACAAACATAGAACTTTCTGTATGCCAAAACTTGAGAACTTTTTCCATGAACTGTCAGTGGCTATACTCAGAAACATTTTTATGTTCATATTTCATGTTGTTATGATCCAGGGATCTGAATATAGCCATTTCCCCCTTGTGTATGAATACTTTGGGTGACCTGAGCACCCCTCTTCTTTTGGTTAGGAGTCAGCTGTAAAAATCAGGAATTCTCATGGAGCTTTCAAAAGAGCTTTGAAAAGGCCAGTTTGCCTGTATTCTGGAGTTGCCAGGAATGGCTCTCTTTCGTGGATGCACCACATTCTTCCTGCACATCAATAATTTGTCAATGTAAAGTGGCTTTTTGGATCAGCCACCCAACTTTTGGAGAAGGGGTTTTTCAAGAGCAATAGTAGGTGGTGTGTTTTGGGGGGAAGGGGCTCTGGTTGTTAGGGTTCTATGCTAAATTCCTCACCTGCTAAAGAGGCGTCCAAAGCCCCTTGCACTGGGGTGGAGGATGGGGGGGGGGAGAAATGTCAAACAGCATTTGCCACTTCTAAAGGTTTCTGGTTGCCTTGACCCGGATGACCCAGGCTAGCTGGATTTCACCTGACCTCTGAAGCTAGTTAGTACCTTGATGGGAAACCACCGAAGAAGTCTGGGATTGCTACACAGGCAATGGCAAGCCACCTCTGAACATGTCTTGCCTTGAAGACTCTACGTGGTTGCTGTAAGTCAGCTGTGACTTGACGGCACTTTCCAGCAGCACCCAAGTTTACTGCTACCGATGGGCTGCCTTGCTAGCGAAGAGCCTCAGTCTTACTGGCTGCTTCAATAGATTGTTGAAGCTTTCTTTGAAACTGTGAAAACTTCAAACTGTCTTCAGGCACCCTGAACCCCCCCCCCCCCCCGCGGGCTTCCTTCTAATCAGCTCTTCAGCTGGCTTGTCAGAAAGGACAGTCGTATTAAAGCCCTTTCTGGATGGTGAGAGAAGACTCCCGGGAGTGGTGCCACTTCTGATTTCTTTCCTGGAGAGGGAAGTCTTTGGACCTGCTGTGTGGGCAGATTTTGAAGATCCTTGACATAAAATCTTTTGAAACCATGAAAGGCCAAGAGGTCTGTACACCCCCACACAGAGGCTGAAAGGACAGAATCTGTGGCTGCAACAACATGCATGACCAGCACAGGGCATTTTTAAAGTGCATGGAGATGATACTTACCTAGCAGGGGAGACACCTTGATCACGAAGGAGGTTTTCCCAGGGTGAGGCTCATCCATTGCACTCCAGGTGTGCTGACCCCTGCGATTTCCCCAAATGCGGGAAACTCGACTGTGTAATTTGTGGTAGTGGGGGACTGCGTTCACGCTTTCCCCTGAAAATACTTTGTACCAATCTCTGTAAGCCGCACTGAGCCCGCTTGCGGGAAGGGTGGGGTATGAATATAAGTAAATAAATAAATAAATTTTCTCTGAATTCATATGAGTGGAGCAGCAAAGGCTTTAATGAGCCACCCTGAGGGCCAGTGTAGATCCAACGGCTGTCACATGGGAAGGATGGAAGAGCTGCCTGCCAAACAAATGACAAATTTACTTTGTAGTTTTTGTCCAAATTTCACTGCTACTTTATGAAGACATTTGACGCATGGAGCCATCCACTGAAGAGAGTTGTTTGTGGCAACTAGATTTAGTGCTCTGGCCCTTGCAGGAACTCTGGAAAAATGTGTGAAAATTAGGCTGTCCTTAGTTCTATAAGAATTCTATACACTGCTGCATTAAGAGTTATCACAGTCTAACTTTTGCCCAGTGTTGTTTAATTTAGCGATTATATATAGCTAAACTTTTGCAAAAGCAGTATCTGCTTTAGCAAAACATAATAAAGCTAGCTATTTAAATATTAATACCAGGACGAGTCGGTGAACATTTTGCATAGGATGCTTGGGTTGCTGTTAAAGGTAGGCTTTCAGGTCTGTAGCTGGAGGCTGTGGGATCTTGTGTTCTTTCTGGGATTGTCAGAGTGGGGACAGGATTCTGGCTCTTGCCCTCCTCACTGAGCTTCCAGACCGGAGATCCCAGGGTTGTTTAAACATGGGGTTCCCCTTTAAAGACATAGCCTGTTCCGAGTCTCTCTATAGAACAGGGAGTGGTTTCTGAAGAAGCCTGAAGCTGTGCCTCAGAAAAGGGGAGATATTCAGCCTAGAGTCGCAGTAGCTATCGCAGTATGAAGTTGTACTGAGAAGCTGTGAGCTCATTTAATCTGGTTATTGTTTGGCAGCCAGTTGCTGCTTCAGATGCCTCACTGACTGGCTTTTTCAAGAGGGATGCCACTGCTTGTGCTGCCCCCCCCTTCAGAAGCGCACCCTCTGCAGCTTGGCCCAAGCCGCGGCCAGGCTCATGTCTCTTGCCAGTTCCCTTGTTCGTTCTTCAAGTGGAAAAGGTGCAGTGACGTGAATGCTTGGCTGCATCAGACAACTCGGGCAACCGGTGCCCGCATGGCTGTATTGTTAAGCCAAATACTGGATGGTGGCATTGAAATATTTCAGCTGCCGCCGTTTCCTCCAAACGCACCCTTTCTTCAGATCTTGACCTTGCATTGAAGTTGTAAAGTTTCAGTTCGTGACATCACTCATTGCCATAGCAACAGACTGCAGTCACAAACAAAGGATTAGGACTCCACTGCAGGATCAAACAGGAGAATCTGGGGAGGGAGAGAAGGGCAGGGGCTGCTCCACCACACAGACATGCGTACCAGCCGGGAAACTCTACACTGCTGACAAAATAAACTGTTTTAGAAGTCACTGGAGTTTTTGCTGCTTTCAGCACAGCTGATGGGGTGGTCTTTGATGGATTGCAGCTGTCCTAGCCTGCATCTTTCCCATGGCACAACAGTCCTTGGTGACATAAATGAACTTGGTTATGATTGTCCCCCTTCCCCCCCGCCCGTGTGTGCAGCTTAAGACAAATAGAAGTTTGTGCTGTCTTCATGTTGTATTTTTAAGCCCGAACCTACTAGCTCTTCTAGCAGCAGTGTCTTTTTTGCTCTGGAAAATATCTTGACGGATGCCATAAGGCACCATTCCTCTTGAAAGATGTCAGGGGAAGTATTTGAAATGGAAAGTTTTAGTAGGTAATATGTGCTGAGTTAAAAAACTGTAATGGAGCACTATAGTCATATATGCAGAGAGCATGGGTCGCCAGCCTCCATTGCCATTTCTCCTGGAACGACAGTTGATCTCCAAATGGAGATCAATACCCCCCCCCGGAAGAAAATGGCAAGTTTGGAAGTTGGACAGTATGGCGTCACGTCCCTGCTGAGCTCCCTCCCTCCCCCAGGCTACACCCCCGAATCTCCAGGAATTTCCCAACTCTGATTTGGCAGCCCTATCTGTTCCTTATAAAGAACTCCAAGCCAGATGTCAACGGCATTTCTTGAATAAACCATCGGGTTAAAGTTGGGGGGCTTCTGTTTGTTATGGAAATATTTGCACTCCTTGTAAAGTTCTTCAGAGGGGCACATTGAACGGGGTGAAAATGGAAGTTTCTCAAGTGATCTCTGCTATCTGAATGCTCTTGTTTGCATTCCTTGTTGGAATAGTCCTCCTCTGTTTCCACCACAGGTGTGATTCTTTTCCCCCCCTTTTTTTGTGGTGCTGCCAGGCTACTTTTGGTGGCTTCTCAAGGGAGCAAACTGCAGTGGTTCAGGGCATGAGATGGAAACATGTGATGCAAATCTTAGCCGCTCCTTGGGTGATCATAAGCCAGCCATTCTTAGTTTGCCTCCTTGTGATATGAGAACTATACTGACATGCTTTACGAGGTTGTTGTAAACATAAAAGGGCATGTGAAGAAGATGGACTACTTTAAAGGCTGTGTAAAACATTAATAGCAGTGGGACAAAGGCCTTTCTCTTGCACTCCCTTCAGTCAGATGGGTGAAACCAGTCTGAACTGTCAGGTTCACACCATAGTTGGTTAGCTTCAACAGTGTTCTTGTGACTCCAGCAACTGGCATGGCTATCTGCCTGCCCAGGCAAGATCTAGTAAAAGCCCCTGCAAGAAGTGATCTCTGTCTCAATGAAGTTTCAAGTGGTGTGATTACTATTGCTTGCAAGAGGGCCAGCTTGGTGTAGGGGTCAAGAGCAGTGGACTCTAATGTGGAGAACCATGTTTGATCTCCCATTCCTCCTCCACATGAAGCCAACTGGGTGACCTTGAGTCGGTCACAGTTCTCTCAGAACTCTCACAGCCCAGAAAACAAGTCTAGCTCACCGCCTTATTGTGTGTAACGCTGAAAGAGCTAGAACTTTTGGCTGCCAGACAGTCTTAGGATTTCCTGGCTGTACTACACACAGTGCTATGTGGTCATTATTAATTATTACTGCTGCTTGTTGAAATGAATAGTGAAGGCTGCAGTTGTGAAGCAAGTTCAGTTTTGTCACTCTGAGCTTGTTACTTAGAATGGTTCATTATGGAATTCACAACCCCTGAACTACGGTGGAAGAGGAAGTCAGGAGTTAACACAGCACTTAGCCAGTAGCTCCAGTCTTCCAGACAACTGGCTTGGCAGCGCTTGGTTGTCTCATCTGCTGGTTTCTTTGCTCCTAGGGGGAGCTCGAGAGGCAGCTTCTCCAGGCCAACCCTATCCTGGAGGCCTTTGGAAATGCCAAAACGGTTAAGAATGACAACTCTTCACGATTTGTGAGTATCAGTCTCATTATAATAGAATAATGCCTGGAGGTTTAAATCTGCGTAGTCTGGTGATTCTGGACACTGAAATGTCTGTGGTGTATAATGCCTGGAAGTAAGGTGTAGAGACAGCAATGCTGCCTAAGCCCTTGTTCTCTGCTATTCTCCAAAATCCATTTAACAGAGCCTGTCCATGCTGTTAAAGGGTCAGCTGATATCCATTCCTTTTGATCTGTGAGTGCTCCTCGGTGGAATGAACTTGGTTTTTGTGGGAGTTTGGAAGAGTGAAGGTGTGACTTCGTTGCTGTTCTGGCTAACAATTCTGGGGTTTTGTTCCCTTAGGGAAAATTCATCAGAATCAACTTTGATGTGAATGGCTACATTGTCGGAGCTAATATCGAGACTTGTATCCTTTGCCAGAAAACAGGAGAATCTTAACGAGTTGTGCAAGAAGGGAGATGATAAAGCATGCGCAGACCCGCAAGCATTCATTATGGCTGAGAAAAGGAGCTGCCCTTGGAAGACGCGACTTCTTAAGTGACAGCCTTATTTGAGCAAGAGGCTCAAAATTTTTGATGGGTGTGGGTGGCTGAGTTCCTGATTGTCGTCAAGCATTTCCAGATACAAATAGGAGCTTTTTCTCTCTTCCTGTAGCTAGCGCTCTGAAATATTTGTGATGCAGTTGAGTGTTGCTGCCCACTGTGAAAACTGTGTAACTCAAAGAGTGCTGTGGGTGGGATTGCTGAGAGCCATGCTGTGTCTGCCTGTGGAAGAAAGCCAGAATACAGTAGAGCAGTATCTGAGCTCCTCCCCCAATGCTTGCTGCCTTATGCTTGAAAAATAAGTGAGGATTTAAGTTCTGTACTGCTGAAATTATGTACATCTAACCTTATGCTAAAATTGGATTTGGGATGTAGCATTAGCAGTGGTTGTCACAGTAGGCTTGAGGAGACCCGGGTTCAAATCTCCACAGTGACATGAAACTGAGTGACCTTGGGCCGCTTTCAGCACTGTCACAGTCTCTTTACCTTGAATGAGAATATAGTGAAGGAAGGACAATTGTGGACACCACCCAACTCTTTGGAAGAAGGGTGGGGTAAACATGGGTAGAGAAGTTGCCTCGCGTATGTTGAAAGACTGAGAATATTTCACGGGGGGGGGCACACACAGGGAGTTGACAGCAGTATCATGACACAAGGTGAAAATAAAATGGGCAATAGTTGGGAGAGCATGCAGGGTTGCAGAGGCTGTCTTTCTGAACCCTGGCATCTTCCCCAAAAACCATCCCTCCACAACTTAGTACTGCTGTTGCCTCATTAATGCATCATATGGGAGAGGGGAGAAGAGCCAAGATTTTTAGAAGGGGTACTGGGTGTCATATACATAATTTTGTATAGAGAGGAACAGCCATGGTTGTTTTTCCCTTAACTTGCATAAAGACCTGTTGGAGAAATCACGAGCTATTCGCCAAGCCAAAGAAGAGCGGACGTTCCATATCTTCTACTACTTGCTGACTGGGGCAGCAGAGCACCTGAAGAGTAAGTCCTGAATGCATAAGCAGCAGGGTTTATCTTTTGCACGTAGACATTTGCATACTACGTAATTCTGGCTCAGTACAGCCATCCTGGTTTTATCAGCACCTTTTTAATCCTTTCCTCGTACCAATTCCGTCTGTCTTAGTCATCTTGCCAGCCTTGTTGGTCTCGTATGTGAAGCTGCCACTTCCACTTCTTTATCTGATGGATGCTTCATGTTAGGTTAGGCAGTGAGACACATCAGGTTGGGAATGTGATGATGCCTGGCGTTTTTGGGGTATTGCTAGGAGGAATTCCCTGTAGAACTGGAGGCTATTTAAGTGAAGAGCCAACTCTGCTGACTATTCAAGAAGAAGGGAGAGGTGCAGTTCCTTGTTTGCACCCTACTGTTGCATGACTTCTGGTAGAACAATGTTCCGATCTCTAGATAAGGAATGAAAATAAACCAGATGAAAGCCTTGTGCAGGTGGGCACTAGTCTCCCATAAAATATACAACCTAATATTTTAGTTCTATTACTGGAAGGTAGAATATTTGTCCTAGGGCTTGCTAGAGGAGTAGGTTATAAACAAGACTATTTAAAAACAACAACGATTCAGGGTATTTTTTCCCAGGATTACATTTCTGTCCAAGTTGCCAAACTTGTCTTGGAGGCTGTAAATATCAACCTGCTCTTGAGGTTTGTCTAGCCAGTAGTTCCCAACCTTTTTGAGTATGAGGGCACTTTTTTAACATCCAAAACTTTCACAGACCCCTCTCCTCCCCATATTATAGTAGTTGTACTACTAATATTGGTTGATTGAGAAAATACATAAGGACAAAAAGATCAAAATGACAATGCTTAGTCTGCATATGGATTTGTGGACCCCTGGGGTTCTTGACCCCCCCCCCCCAATTTGGAGACCACTGCCTTAAACAATATCTGCAGTAATGGCTTAAATTTTCTCTCTTTAAGATGACTTGCTGTTGGAGCCATACAACAAGTATCGCTTCCTTTCCAATGGACATGTTACAATCCCAGGTCAGCAGGACAAGGACATGTTTCAGGAGACCATGGAAGCAATGAGGATCATGGGCATTCCAGATGATGAACAGATGGGTATGGAACTGCTAAAGTGCTGTAGATATGGAAAATATGGTCATGGAACAGTAAAAAACCCAAAGCAAACAGAAGATAATTACTGATCACCTGTGTGTATGTCTGTCTTGGAATTTCAAGCTAAAATATGGATTATCAAGTCGTGGCCTATCTGAATTCAGTTTTATTTGAGTCAGTGCAGTAATGGCCCCCTTTCTGGGAAGAAAGCAATTTCAAAACTTCATTCCTATTCTCTATCGTGGCTCTTCCAAACGATGCTACCTGCCTGTCATGAATCAGTGTTTTTAGTTTTCTTGCTGTGGTTTGGTGGATAGCCAGTTCCCTGTGTCTTACAAAGTAGATAAGAAACCCCTGTGTACTACCTCTCCTCTGCTCACTGACTGTCTTTATGCAGGTTCGTGGCCTCTGAATGTGATGGTTGCCTTTAGTTATTAGCTCAAATAGCTACTCATACATCATAGCAACCCATGAACCTGTCTGATCCACTTTTGTGGCCATCACTGTCCTGCAGCAGTGAATCCCACAGTTTAATTACCTGTTGAGGAAAGAAAAATTTCTTGTCTGTGCTGAACCTATTGCCAGTCAACTTCATGGGGTGCTCCCAAGTTCAAGTGTTTTGGAGAAAAATCTGTATCCAGCCACACTCTCTTTTCTCATGCACGATTTTCTAAACCTCTATTGCCTCTCCTCTTGGTTGTGCTTTTTCTAAACTGAGAAGTCCAAGACTGTTTAGCCTTTCTGTGTAGAAAAAGTATGCCAATACTTTAATCATACTGGTTGACCTCTTCTATGATTTTTCTAGCTTTGCAATATTCTTTTTGAGATATGGTGACACAGAACTGTATAGGACTGTTGGAATGCAGATGCACTGTAGATCTATACAGGGGTATTACAATATTGGTGGTTTTATTTTCAGTTTCTTTGCTCATAATCCCCAGCACAGTGTTTTCCCTCTTTCACCCCTGCCACACACTGAGTCAATATTTTCATCCCACTACAACCCCAATATCTTTCTTTTGCAGTCTCAACCAAATCAAAATATATTTGAAATGAGAGAGTTTTGTTCCAGTGTGCATCACCTTACACTTAATCGGCAATAGACTTCATTTGCCTAATTGTTGCCTGCTCACCCAGTTCAGAGATCTTTCTGCAATTTTTCACATTCTGCCTTGGTTTTCAGATTTCTGAATAATTTGGTATCATCCTCAAACTTGGACACTAGACTACCCATCCCCAGTTCCAAACCGTTTATGAACAAGTTAAATAGCGCTGATGCCTGTGGGACCCTACTGCTCATTTTCTCCATTGCAAGAACTGTCCATTTATTCATACTCTATACTTCTTGCCATTTAACCAGTTCTTACTCCATAAGAGGACCTGTTCTCTTGTCTCATTACTGCTAAGCTTGTTTGGGAGTTCTTGAGGTAACCTGGGCAAAAGCCTTTGGGAAGGTCAAGTACATATTGTCTACTAGATCGCCCTTATCCACATGTTTGCTAATATTCTCAAAGAATTCCAAAAAGTTGCTGTTGCAGAACTTCCTTTGCAGAAGCCATGCTGATTTTTCCTCAACAAGCTTTGTTCTTCTGTACACTTAATAATTCTGCCTTTGACAGTTCTTAGTAAATTACCTGGGACAGATGTTAGGCTGTCCTGTAATTTCCAGGTTTCCTTCTAGACTGCTTTTTAAAAATTGGTGTAACATTTGTTACTTTCCAGTCCTATGTTTTGTAAGTCTTTTCCCCACTTGCCAACTTGACTAAATTCCCTGCTCCAATATGCATGAACATCCAAAACAGGATATCAAGGTGGTCTGCTGAGTAATTGGTAAATGAGCCCAAAGTGCCTTTGCTTCCCAGTTTCATCTGCAAAGTACCTTAAATATAATATGTATAGCATGTGAACAAAAAACATCTGGGAGCCAGCTGGTCTGAAAGTCTGATTAGGCTAAAGGCTTTAAACCTCCTAAACAGTTTCTATTTAAAAAAGGGATAATAAAAGTAACCTTTTAGCTGGAAAGTTTTTCGCCTGATTTGGCAAACAGACAGTGGGAATGTGTGGCATTTCCTTCACTTTTGGAATGGCTTGTTGAGACTGTTCTGAACATGCAAGTTGAACTTGAGATGTGAGCGAAGAGACTCTTGTAGGGGCGCTGACAGTTCTTATGAGACGACCTGAAGGACTAGATTGCCCCTACATAAGGATCTTCGTTCACTACGTGGGCTGATGGCTACGGAGCCAGTCTAGAACTGTAGCTTCTGCTGTGGTGCCTGAAGGCCATAGGATGCTGATTCATTCTTTAAGAGCAAGTATCTAGCCCCCTCAGGTGTATAGAGGCAGTTGCACTGCTCACAAGGAAATAGTAGGAATTGTTTTTTCCAGGTAACAGTTTCTTAGTATCTGTCCCTATTAAATAAAAGCCAGGTGGGGTGGCAACATTCCATGTTCTTTCATTGGCTGTAAAAT
Organism: Lepidodactylus listeri; assembly: GCA_029233225.1. Taxonomy (NCBI): domain Eukaryota; kingdom Metazoa; phylum Chordata; class Lepidosauria; order Squamata; family Gekkonidae; genus Lepidodactylus; species Lepidodactylus listeri. Next base: position 37,590,633 of record JARCFY010000008.1, on the reverse strand, counting down.
GCTCTCCCTCAGCCATTGGCCCATCAGTTGCTACTCAAGAGTACTTGCATGCCATTGGCTGGGTGCTGGGTCTGCTCCTCTTCCCTGCCCACTCCCCTTTCAGCCACTGTTTTCTGTCAGAAGTGCTATGTCTAATGACAAAGACACTTCTCTTGCTCAGCTCCTGTGGGGGAGAAAGTTTTCCCTCAGTGGCTGTTGTGAGGAACTCATAGGGTTGCCAGGTCCAGGTAAGGAAGCCAGAGTTTGGGGAGGGGAGAGGAAAGACCTCAGCGGAATAGAATGTCATAGAGGCCAGCGGCCAAAGCATTCTAACTTTTCCCTCAGTGGCTGTTGGTAGGCAACCAAGCTTGGTTCTGTCAGTAAAAAGACAAAGAAACAAAACCCTTTCTATGCCTTTGTGAGGAACTCAATGGGGCCAGTCCTGAGTATGACTGCCAACTCCAGGTTGGAAAATTCCTGCTGAGTCCTTCCACCCCCCACCCCCCACTGCTGCTCTCCACAGGATCCACCCCCCCAAATTTCCACTTGGTGCCTGCTGCTGATCAACCAAGCTTGGTTTCTGTCAGTAAAGGGCCCTTTCCACACCTATTTTGGCCATCGGAAGAAAACTCATCATGCCCTTATACCCTGCTGAGATTTGCCCCCCCCCGCCCCGCTCCCCAATGACAGCCAATGTGACATGGCAGTCAGGGCGTCAGAGCAAGGTAGAGGCTGCGGGGGGGGGGGGGGAGATGGAAAGCTGAACAGTGAGGGGAAAATAAAGGTAGGTTGTTGCTTGGCTGGAAAGGAGATAGGGTTGCCAACTCCAGGTGGAAATTCCTGGAGATTTGAGGGATGGAGCCTGGCAAGGGTGAGGTTTGAGGAGGGGTTGGGTTTCAGACAGGCACAATGCCATAGACTCTGTCCTCCAAATCAGCTATTCCCTCTTGGGGAACCACTGCTGCCAATCTCCAGGTGAGGGCAGGAGATCACTCAGAATTACAGCTGCTCTCCAGATGGCATTGATCAGTTCCCCTGGAGAAAATGGTGGACTCTGTGTCCTTATACCCTGCTGAGCTTGCCACAGCAAATTGACGCTGAGTGCCCAAGTCCTTGGCACTCTCACAGAACCTGTTTCTAGACCCCATTGTATTTATTTCCACAATGAGCCTTATTCCTAGTTTATAATAAACCAGAGTCCCTGTAAGTCATTCTTGAGTCAAGGGTTGGCTCCTTTCCCCTTTCTATGCTAGCTGCATTGACCCTTGCTTCCATTAAAGTGGAAAACATTAGACTTCACATGTAAACTTTTCTAAGCTGGTGGCACAGAAAGGATTGACTTGACTGTGGCATAGAAAGGATTGACTTGACTGTGGATGTCTCTAGTGTCTACCACTTCTATTATTAAAGTGTTACTGTGCTCCTATAGTAACACCTACCATACTGTACTTTTAAAGCTTAGGACCTTGAAAAGAACCATCATGCCTGTGCAGCATAAGGAGTGCTGCTGGTAGTTGCATGATGCAGTGAACTTGTACGGCCCACAGCAGCCATGTGAGATGGAGTAGCTGAACAATCCTGGAATGCACACCATTCCCAGTCCTAGTGGAATGCATTCTAATGCTAGGCAAGAGGTGGTAAAGTCACTCTGAGTTGCATACACTACGATGTGGACTGTGAAACTAAATATTGTAGAAGTGGTAGCTGGGCATTCTTTTCCTTGCCTTGGAGAAGAATGAACTGGGTAAGAAACAATTGCTCCCTGTGTGATATCCAAGTGCCTTTTCTGTAGTAATCACTGTCGTGCAATGAAACTAACAGGAGTCAATCACCAGTGCTGAATCATTCCTTGAATGTTCTCTGTTGACCTTTCTCCCCACACCCCCCCAGGTCTCCTAAGGGTTATCTCTGGTGTTCTTCAGCTTGGCAACATTGCCTTCAAGAAGGAGCGTAACACAGACCAGGCCTCCATGCCAGATAATACAGGTAAAGAAGCATCTTTAGGTTTGAGCTGGAAAGCAAGGGTTCTCCTTCCCCAAAGAAGCCCATGTCTTAAAATGTATCCATGGACGGAGGCAGAACTGAGTGCTGACATGCATTGTAGTGGAGTTGATGCAGCCCCCCCTCTGGTGTAAACTGGGGACTAGCCTCATGTCTGCTTGAGACCTCTAGAGCTTATCAGTGGTGCTGCCTCCTGGTGGCAGAGATATTATCTGCCTATATTGGCTCATCCGCTCCTCAGTTACAGCCACTTGTGAGTAGGTACGTTAATGTGCCAAGCATATGCTGCATGAAAAGATCACCAGAACTTGGGTTCCAGTCCTGCCATAGGAGTCAAGATGTATTTAGAATATGAAAGTTGCTGCTTGTGGAAGTTGCCTTTAATCCCAGGTTGGGTTTGAAACAAATATAGGTGGTGTTAGTTTAAATATCACTTCTGGATCGAATTTCAGACTTGAAATTCCTGACTTCGGGGGTTTGAACTGGCTCTGACTGTTAAGTGTATTGAAGTGACTGACACCAGTGTTCCAGAAATTTCAACCCAGAAGGGATTAGTAATTTTTGATTCATACTTGGCTGAATCTGAAACTGGTCTTGATATTTGATATCTGTTTGCATAAGCATTAAAATCAAAGAGATGTGAACGGATAATGCGTGTAACTCAGCTGTAAAAGGGCACAATTGTTTGTCTGTCCTTGGAAGGTACGTACTTAAGGAGATTGAGTGAATACTGGAATGCATGAAATGGTGAGAAGCTAACTGGAAACGCTTGGAAAACTCTTAGGATGGAGGAAGCCTTTATTAAAGTGACAGAGTCAGCGCTTAAACTGTCTCAAATACTTGTAATAAAGGTCACTTTGTTTGCATGGGTTTCTTGCCAGCAAAAGTAGCCAGAGACCAGTGATGTCCATTCCTGAAACATGGATTCTTGTGTTCAAGTGTGTTGTTTGATTATCACTGTGATGTTTCTTTGGAACGTGACACAGCAAAATAAATATCAGCATTTTCAGCTCTTTCTCTGCCACAGGTGTGCTGTTTATTGAGAAGCCACTGAGTTCCATTACTTGACTTTCTGCTAGAAATACTGCCTTACATTTCACACTGAAAATGGAGAAGATGAAAATCCTAAACAGTTCCTTTTGCTCTTGTTTTCCATTGTAGCTGCTCAGAAAGTTTCTCATCTTCTGGGTATCAACGTGACAGATTTCACCAGAGGAATTCTCACCCCTCGTATCAAAGTGGGGCGGGACTATGTCCAAAAGGCTCAAACTAAAGAGCAGGTGTGTAGAAGTTCTTATTTCCTACTTTTCTTCCATTACAGAACTTAAGGCAGCAAAGACAGGGTTGCTGCATTGCAAGGTTGCTGCATTGCATGTCTCCCAAACATGTCTTGGACCTCACCGAATCAGAATAAATAAGCTGTTCCTTGCAGAAGTGATAAGTTGCCTGGATCTGTAAAGGCTCTGAGGCAAGGCAAACAACATATGGACATCATCCTAGAAATTCTGACGGTTTTACGAGCTGCATGATGACAAATTAACATCTTTAAAGAGTGAATTACCAACTAGTCTTAACTAGCTTATTATGCGAAGCTGCTATTTCCATATGGCTGCAAAGCAGAGAGTAGCAGTTATTAGGCTACAGAGTGTCTTGGGAATTGTCTGGGTACCTGCCAAGAAGTAAGCAATGAGGCATGCTGTCAGCATGTCCCCAACAACACTCTGTATATTGATAGTCCTTTTTTCTGTGGTGAAAGCTTCTTGAGATGAAAGTCAGAACTTTCTTGACGTTACCAAAAGTCTTCACCCTGCTTTTCGTAAGCTGATTCTAGGATGCGATGCTTTAAACGAGCTTAGCATATTGCTTTTAGACCAGAGGGAATGTCTCACTTCTTGCTTGAGGCCCATCTAGTAGTAATTGATGGCCCCTTATATTACTCTGTAAATTAGAGCATATGAGAAATTATTCTTGGGGGTCGGGGTATGGATTGTTGACTGGACAGTAACTCATATCTCTAACCTTGGGTCTTGTAGTTTTTCCGTGTGTTCTGTGATACCTGGTTTGGGTTTTGTATGTGACTTCCCCTCTGTTTTGCAGGCTGACTTTGCTATCGAGGCACTGGCTAAAGCCACTTACGAGCGTATGTTCCGTTGGCTGGTGATGCGCATCAACAAGGCACTGGACAAGACAAAGAGACAAGGAGCATCTTTCATTGGGATCCTTGACATCGCTGGCTTTGAAATCTTTGAGGTAAATGAAATTTATTTAGTTGCTTCATTTATACCTCACTCTTCTCCCCAGTGGGGGGACCCAAAGCGGCTTACTACATTCTCCCCTTCTCCATTTTTATTCTCACAAAAACCCTGTGAGGCGAGTTCCTGACTGGCCCATGGTCACCCAGCAAGCTTACAGAGTGGGGTTTCGAACCTGGATCTCCCAGATTCTAGTCTAATACTCTAACCACTATACTGTACTGCCTGTCTTTAAAAAGCGCCTTTTAATTCCAGCATGTATTTATCTGGAATATCTGGGAGACTTCTTGATTTTTTTTCCCCTTAAGCAGATCAAACTAGATTTCGTAAGAGTTCAGATCACCTAACTAGATCTTCCCTCGCTAGATGCCTTTTTTCATAAAGTTACATTCTCCATAATATTCCTAAGTGTGTTGAGGGTACTGGGCCTGATCTGAACCTAGGTCTCCCCAGTACTAACACCTTTCTGATCACTATACCACTTTAGCTGATAGGACAATAGGTGTGTGCATTTTCCCAATTATAGTCCTTGGTAGCCTTATATTCCTGTTAATTCTAATCAAAAAGGGGAAGGAAGGGTTACCATGTTTGGCCGGGAGGGCTCCTGTGGTAAGTGGAGTATTGGACTTTCACTGAGAAGACCTGGGTTCAGCCGTGGCTGAAGGAAGGGTGTGGGTGGCTGCTGCTTTTCCTTAGCTGTAGATGAGCTGGGGAGGAGATCCCAGTGAGGCCCAAGTAACACTCCTCCGAGGTAGATACCCTTCTTGTCTGTGAAAAGAGGTCAAGCCTCACAGAATCTTTTTTTTTTTTTTTTTGGTTCCATATTAAAAGCAGGGCCAGAATTTTTGGGATGAGAAATTGGATAAATTCGGAAGTAAAACTTAAGTTTTCAACGTTTGACTTGATCTGATCTAGGTACCCTTATTTATTTTTTTTCAGAAACTGAACATATAGGGGCTTTGACAATCAGACTCATCCAACGCAACTTAATGTTTGCTTTTAGAACAAAGCAACTTAATGTTTACTTTTAGAACAAAAACAAAGTTTAAATTTCAGTGTGAACTTTGTTATCAGGTAGCCTTTGCCAGGTCAGGGGGAAAAAGGTCGCACAAAGGGTCACTAATATCTGTCTAGCCCTTTGGGGGCCAGCAGGCACTTGGCCCTGTGCTCTAATGGCTGCTTTTTATTTCCTAAAAGCTGAATTCGTTTGAGCAGCTGTGTATTAACTACACAAATGAGAAGCTGCAGCAGCTCTTCAACCACACCATGTTCATCCTGGAGCAAGAAGAATACCAGCGTGAGGGCATAGAATGGAACTTCATCGACTTTGGCCTGGACTTGCAGCCCTGCATTGACCTTATAGAGAAACCAGTGAGTGATGTCCTCCCTCCTGTCTGAGTAGCAGACAACAGCTACAGTGTTGTGCTAAGCCCATTGTGTTTTGGTGTACGTTGAGCACCTGTAAAGTACTTGCAGGGAAGGTAGCGTGTGAATCTGGTGGCTGCAAAACTCAGTCCTTAAAAGAGATGTGTCGCATCCTACCAGCCGTTCTGCTCAGTCCTGCTCAACTCCATTCCCTGTGGGTTTTGTTCAGAATCAGCAGGTCCTCTAGCCTTTGTCATAACCTTCCTGGTGGTGAGAAGGGGCTTCTGTTTCCTATCTCATTAGCAGAGAATCTGGCAAAATCCTTGTAGTGAAACTAGTGCATAAAAGAATGAGGATCCAGAACTGGGGCACTGAGAGACTGCTGCTTGTAACTTTGGATCCGCATCATTTCCATCACTGCTTGCATGGAAGTGTAAGGCCTGTTGAACTTGTTTCCGAGGAGCCATACTTAAAAACTGTGGCCAAGAACTGAAGTGTTTTCTGAGAAATACCCACCTCTTCGAGGTTTCTATTTGGTGAGAGAACAGAGGCTCCAGGGTCCCTCTTCTGCTAAGTGCCATCCTTCGACCACCTAGAAGGAGAAATATTGGCTACCTGCTTTGCTTCACTGTTACCCTTCAGTTACTGCTACTGCTTACAGACATGTTTGAGTTGTTAATTTGCTTATGTCTTTCAAGATGGTATCAGCAAATGCTGGAGGTGCAATTCAGGCAGCATCCACAGCTAACTCCCTTTCAAAGAACCTTTTGCACCATAGCTTGTCCCAGTCTCCATTTGCTCTTCTGCCAAGATGGGGCCCAGATGAGCAGTGCAGAACAGGGCAACTGATAGCAGGCGGGTGTCTTCCCCATTGTCTCTCAGTGGCCCTGCAGCTGCCACTGCCTCAGTCCACCATGCTAGAGGCAAACTTGGCCAGGTAGAATGGCTCAGGACCAGTGAAGGACACTAATTAGCAGGCTAGAAATGGCAGTGGTGGCACTTCACTCAGCTGTTCTCAGATTGGGGGGGTCTGTGCAAGACAGTGTCCTTCTGCTAACCAGGTCATACAGAGGTTTGGGTTTATCAGAGAGAAAGAGAGAGAGATGCTTCACCAGCCCCTGTGTTTGACATTTCAGTGCTGCTTTTTAAAACTTGTGTAGTCACTGCAATCTGGGTCCCGTTAACTGCTCAGAATTTTAGTTGATGCAGTCTTGGAGTGAAGCTGAGAACCCCTAAATTCAGTCCATGAGGCGGTGGTCATTTATGTCTGGTCGTCTGTAGAGTTAAACCAAACTAAGAACATAAGAGAAGCCAATGTTGGATCAGGCCAATGGCCTATCCAGTGCAACACTCTGTCACACAATGGCCAAAAATACCAGGTGCCATCTGGAGGTCCATCAGTGGTAGCATCCAACTAGTAAGTGTAACTTCCACAGTATCTAAATTAGACCTGTCTTTTGGATTTGCTATATTCAGGAAACTCTTTTTTCAGTCATGCATTCACAGTGTTCTTTAAAAGTGGCTGTCTAGAAAGCTGTCCCATGCTAAGCCTGACTTGCAAGGAGTAGTGTTACGTTTCCTCTTCTGCTTGCTTCCTCTTCTGCTTGTATTTAACTTTGGCAGAAGTTCTGACATTTAGCTGTTTTGTACACAGGCTGGTCCCCCAGGCATACTGGCCCTGCTGGATGAAGAGTGCTGGTTCCCAAAGGCTACCGATAAAAGCTTTGTGGAAAAAGTGGTGCAGGAGCAAGGCAGCCACCCTAAATTCCAGAAGCCAAAGCAGCTGAAAGACAAAGCTGACTTCTGCATTATGCATTATGCTGGCAAGGTAAGTGTGCAGGACAGCAGCATGAAGAAACAAACAAGGATGTGACTGAACTGTCATAAAGCAGTCAAGCTCTAGTGACCTGGGGACTTTTTCCAGATTAGCAGAATAAATTGCTGTGTCCTATTCTGTCCCATAGCAGGAAAGGAAGCATGTAGCTCCCAGAAACAGTTGCTTCCATAAAGATCTGATTCTATGGGCTTCCATGGAGAGTTTTGCCTTTGATGAAGAGTTTTGCCATAACACAAGGCATCAGCTTGTCAGTCTTTTCCCATGCTAAGTCTATATTGGACAGCTAGCATTTTAGGGACTCTGGGTAATTTGCTTAGCCTTCAAAATTGGTATCTACTTGAAAGGGATCTTAATTCTGGTCAACGGTCTACTTCTCTGTAGCAGGCAATCTGAGAATTTTTTTAGTATGGGATCTTGATGTCTGAAGGTATATTGGCACCAAACCAGATTTGGTGTAGGGAGATTTATGTCTAGGTTTAGTTCTAATCAGTCCCATAGTGATACAAATTTTTCCACAGCCCCAAGTTTCTGTTTGTCCCGTGGAGTTGCACATAGGGAATCAGTTTCCCTTGTCCAAATAGCATCTCTAAAAATGGGATGGGTTATAATTAGCATTGTGAGGGAGGGTGTCAAATGAAGGGGAAAGGGTTAAAACATACATTAGTACTGCAGCCCTGACCTTGAAACCCCCCCCACACACACACTGCTTTTATTTGCGGGGGGGGGGGGGGGCGGGGAGTAGCAGCAGGGAGTTCTTTGTCCTGGGTCATGTCTAGTTTGGCCCAAAGTCAATAAATGCCAAGCAGCCTTTCATATCCAGTATTTGTTACTAATTCCTTCTCCAGGTTGATTACAAAGCAGATGAGTGGCTCATGAAGAACATGGATCCTCTTAACGATAACATTGCTACCCTTCTGCACCAGTCCTCTGATAAGTTTGTGTCTGAACTGTGGAAAGATGGTATGTAATGAGATTCCTTATCTGTTCCGAAAGCTCTTAATCACTGTATCAGATGTCTGCCCTTCTTCCAGCCTTTAAAATAATAATGACCAACATGATCCAAAACTTGCAGTTGCATAATGCTTCATCTTTATATACAGGAGAACTCTCTCCTACTGCTGAAGTAGTGTCTCTTTCTGAATGGCCTTTTCAGGGCAGGGTCCCAGAATAAATTCAAGTAGGAGTTCACTGTGTGTTTGGCATTTCCAGATGTGAGCGCTAATGAGGTGAAACTGAACCCTCCAAGGACTTTTTTTGCTTGTTCCAGTGCCATTAGGTGTCTTGCACGCTAGGTTATCTGTTGCTTTGAATCTTACTGTCTCTTTTGTCTTGGGTTTTTCTTTGACGTCTCTGTTGCAGAGATGCAGAACATTCAGAGAGCCTATTTCTATCAACACTTTCCTATTCTTCATCTAGAACCAGGTGACTGAGAAACCCAGCTGTTGTGTCATGTGTGATTCCTTCTAGAGCCATGCAAGAGATGCTTCCATTAATTCTTATCTTCCCCTCTTATTGTTCCTGCTTGTCTGTCTCAGCCCTTCTGCTTTATGCTCGTAGACCATTAGGATTAGGAAAAAGAATTTTTTAACCAAAATGTGGTTACACAGGTACAATGGCAGGCCATATATGGATGGTACTGGTTTAAGGATTCATGGGAATAGTTTTCCCTTTTTCAAATATTCAGTAGCCTCTTAAACATATGAGCCCAGTGGAAGTGGCTTCAGAACTGGTGTCTAAAATAAGGACTAAGTCCAGTAGTGCTATTATTGTAGCTGTTGGCCAGAAGGGCCACATGTGGCTATAGCATGACTGGTTTGTACGTAACGGGTGGTGATTAGGCTTTCTAGTAGGCTCTCTAATAGCTAAAGCCAGAATCTTCTTCATTGGGAAGATGCAGCTGGTCGTCTTTGAGGTGTCTGTTCTTATTTCGCTGCCTGATTATTTATTAAGCTGTTTAGGAGGATTTGTCTGCTAGTCCCTAATGATCTTTGAGAACCTTTTCTTATCTCATCCAGAAACACAACTTCTGTCTATCTAAAGTAGTCTTTGACTCCAGTGAATAGCTATTGGGGGGGGGGGGGGGGGGAGAAGCAGCATCTAATCCTTGGCCATATAGACAATACTCATCTCGTCTCTCTGTCCCTAGTTTAGTTCTGCAGGTTGAAGGTCTTCTTTGAGAATAGCGAATGTCTTATTAAAAGCCTTGGATGATTCAAAGTAGTTACAGTCCAAGAGAGTGGCTGGTTTGGCTGCTGTCAGGCAAGTGGTAGGCTACAAAATCTGATCAGTCTCAAACAGTTCAGTGGCCTTTTGCACTGGGGAGTCACCATATATCAACACTGAATTCCCTTTGCATTGTGTCACTAACTAGGCAAGCCATTGCAATTAAAATGCAGAGTCGGTTCATCCTGAGTCCCTTGGCAGAGGCTTCCTAAGCTCTAGTACCTGGAATAAACCAGACTCTTTGGGGTGTGTAAGTGCTTCCACAGGGGGGTGATTCCCCTTTTGGCTCTCACAGCTACTGCATGGGGATTTTTTCTCTGCTTTCCTCCCGTGCCTGCTGTCTTCTCCCACACCTCCAGCAGGCTTTTGCTAATCAGTAATAGGTATATCGCTATACTATAGCAATTTATCTGTTAACAGTTTCCTTTTAAAAAGGCAGAAAGCCTACGAGTGGTGGGGGACTGGTGGGGATGGCAGGTGCAAGAGGAAGAAACGGTAGTGGATGTGGGCAGGGAGATGCACGCTGTCCTGTCCCTATGCTCCCCGAACCCACTTTGAGTAATATCATTAAGGAGAGAGCCTACCAAAGCATGCCTGGGATGCCATAGAGGAGAAGAGGGGAAACTTGAAAGATGGATTACCACATGATAATCCTGTGCAGAAGCTCAAAAGAAATGCATTGTTGGGATAGTACACAGAGCAAGAGGTCAGTATACAAGTAACATGTGCATGCGAGGGACAATAAGAATCCCCTCTTAACAATCTAGGGGTATTTACTGCACTTGTATCGAAAAGTGGATTTTAAGATAGTTGGGGATTCAGTGCTCCTATTCTACACCAGGCTTGAACAAACAGATGTTTAAGAGGTGGCTCATTCAGCAGCATCTCTGCAAATATGCCAGTGGCAAGGCCTTTGCTTACTAGTCAGCTGCTCTAACCATGACTTGGATGGTGCCATTGCTTCAGTCAATGTATGTAAAGATGTAAAGAAAAATCTCAAGTTGAATTTTTGGGTGCCAGCTTAGAGAAGAAGGCATCATCGTCTTCCTGGTTGGCAGGCAAAATATGAGAATGAATCTTAGCTAACTCGAACCAGATGTGCCAGTTTCATTTTTCTCTTTGGCATAGAAATTGCTGTTTGAGCTGCCAGCTTGGATGTGTCAGGCATGAGATGGATCCTAGCCCAAGTAGTTGGTGGCTGCTTCCCCCCCATTTCTGTTGTTGTCCCAATATAATAACAAACTGGACTTCCTCACCTGTATAGCAATGAAGCAAATGGATCCTGCCAATTCCTCTCTTTATCCTGCTCTTTCCAGATGTATTATGCATTGTCTTCTGTAGCCTAGGTGAGAAAATGTAACCATATCATGTGTTTCCTCTAGTCGACCGTATAGTTGGGCTGGATCAAGTGGCTGGCATGTCAGATACAGCATTGCCTGGAGCCTTTAAGACCAGGAAGGGCATGTTCCGAACAGTGGGCCAACTGTACAAAGAACAGCTGGCCAAGCTGATGGCTACCCTGAGGAACACCAACCCCAACTTTGTCCGTTGCATTATCCCCAACCATGAAAAGAAGGTAGGTGCGACCTCTTGCGCATCAACATAATGCTGTAAATCTCCTGTGCTTTGGAAATGACTTAAAGATGATTCTGAAGATCAAATATAGAACTTTCCTCCTTTGAGGCCTGAGATAGTAGGGGTTTTTTATCATATATTACTTGAAGCGTTCAAAAGCATTCTTGTTTCGGGCACAAGCTCTTGACTTAAAGAAGCTTGTGAGGGTTTTTTCTAAAAGGTCAAGATGACTTTTGTGCCAGGTTTCTGTAACAAGGACCGATCTGTCTTCCTCAGGCTGGGAAACTGGACCCACACCTAGTCTTGGATCAGCTCCGTTGCAATGGAGTGCTGGAGGGAATCCGTATCTGCAGGCAAGGCTTCCCCAACAGAGTGGTCTTCCAGGAATTCAGGCAAAGGTAAAGCTCAGCAATGACTCCTGTCTGTTCTGAATGTGTAACCGTGGCTCTCTTAGACAGGCAAAGGTCTCTGTGCCTGTATCTAAAGTCAGTAAACAGTCCATTCTTAGTGGGTGGCTTAATTGACAAAAATAGTGAAACAGGAAAACTTTCTCCAACCACCACATTGAAAAATTCAAAGTTACTGTTCAGCAACTAGTTTCACTAAGTTTTATCTGCCCTTGAATTGGAGCCAAGGTTCCACCCCCAATATAGCCTGCTGGTAAACCCTGTCCATGCCATATGTGCACACAGGTAAAACTCCAGCTTGGCTTTCAGCACCTGCCCACATGTTGAGGCTGGGTTAGATAGTAGTAATTCTGACTGGGTGAATTAACTTGCTGGATTAAAATCAGCTAAATGTTTTCTGTAGAACAGGCTGCATAGGAATTTGAAATCTAAGGTTGTGACTTCAGTGAGTGATCTTGGAACACCTGACTCCCCATGGAAGCTAAGCTGGAGTGAACCTGATCAGTCCCTTGGGTGGCAGACCACTGCAAGTTCTTGACAGGAGAAGAAGAAGCCAGTACTTTGGGAAGAGGCTGTGGATTAGTGCATGCATAGGTGGTCTTAGCTCTGTGGAAGCTGGGGTGCTGCCCTACAGCTGGCTGTATTTGCCATTCACTGCCTGAGTCTCAGGTGGTGGCTAAGGCAATCAGCTGTTGGGTGGTGGGAGGACCCATCCTACTGCCTTATAACTGAGTTGCCTGAGTATCAAACAGCATTGGGACAATCAACTATAGGGTGTGCATGGGGGCTCCTGAGTACAACTGCCGTATAGCTGATTGCTGACCATTGCCCTGAAGCCACCCACCCACTACACCCAGGGATTTTAGGATATAGAATCATCAGAATCACTAAGACCATCCCCAAGCACATAAATTTGCATGCAGGTAGTCCCAGTTCAATTCCCAGCATCCCTTCCCATTAAGTCTTTTGATACCTGAGGTCCTGGTGATTGGCTAGCAGCAAGACTAGACAATATGGAATCAGTGGGCTCACTCGATATGAGGACATGTTCATGTATTCCTGAGTAGCTTGCCTGTTTCACAACTTTGGGGGAATGCAAGTAATGACACATAAACGGCAGGGCCACCTATGCCTAGGATAGGTAAGGTCTCTTTCAGATCATATGCAGTATTCTGACCCAATTTTTTTCTTCCAGGTATGAGATCCTGACTCCAAATGCCATTCCCAAAGGGTTTATGGATGGAAAGCAAGCCTGTGTGCTGATGGTAAGACTCTGCTGCACTGTAGAAAGGCAAAATTAAGGGTAAAGCATTCTTATGCCAGTTTGGTGTAGTGGTTAAGTGTGAGGACTCTAATCTGGAAGAACCGAGTTTGATTTCCCACTCCTCCACTTGCACCTGCTGGATGACCTTGGGCAAGCCATAGTTCTGGCTCAGCTGTTCTTGAAAAAGAGCAGTTTCTGTCAGAGCTGTCTCAGCCCTGCTTACCTCACAGGGTGTCTGTTGTGGGGAGGGGAAGGGAAAGGAGTTTGTAAGCCACTCTGAGACTCCTTCGGGTAGTGAAGGGCGGGGTATAAGTCCAGTCTCTTCTTCTTAAGCCTGAATTCTTATGAAAAGGTGGCCCTGTTCACTGCAGTAGCTAGATCTTGTGCTCATCAGGTTCTTCTGGTAGCAGCAGTTCCCAGAATGTGTATTTCAAAACTTGTCCTTAAAATGTTTTGTAGGCACCCCATCTGCACTGCTAATAAATTCTCTCTTCCAGAGTTAAGTAGAAATAAAAAGGTAGTTCCACATGATTGAAACATTCCTGAATTGACCCTTAGTTGCTCCCTGTTCCAGTTTGGGTGGGTTATTTTTTGCAGCAGTTTCTCATCTTTTTGGGGTTTTTTGAATATGCAACTGTGATCATGAAAAACAGAAGGAGACAAATGACCAGCTGCTTTGACCGTGAGGTTGCCCAACCCTTCTCTTCTCCCCCTTCCCTCCTGGAGTGGAAACTGACTAATTAAAGACTGATTCAGAAATGCCAGAGCCAAATTAGATAGCTGGAAACCATTAATAAACCAAAGTAAATGGATGAAAATGAAGAAGAAAATTGCCCTGGAAAGCCTCAATAAATGTATTGTGTTCACAGTGATGTCATCTGGATTCTCTGGATTTTAAATTATGTCCTCTAGATTAAATGGTTGTTGTGGATATGATCCCTGGGGAGGAGGAGAGTAGCTTTGATTTCTCTAAAAAAAAAAAGGGGGGGTTCTTGGAATGGTTGTGTAATGTGTGAAGTCATTTATTTATTTATTTTTTCGATTTATACCCCGCCCTCCCCGCGAACGGGGATGTCCCACAAACTCTATTCTGTCTCCTTTGCTTGTTTGACACTAGTTTTGAGTCACTGTGGATGTGTTTGCGTGTGAAGCAATGAACACTAATGTTTCAATAAATATGTGTTTCTCCCCTACAGATTAAAGCGTTAGAGCTGGATCCAAATCTTTACCGAATTGGGCAGAGCAAAGTATTTTTCCGAGCAGGTGTCCTTGCTCACCTTGAGGAAGAAAGAGACTTGAAAATCACAGATGTCATTATTGGGTTCCAAGCGTGCTGCAGAGGCTACCTGGCTAGAAAGTATGTTCAACATAACAGCCATTTTTTGTTGGTTATCATATGGAATCAAATGGCAGATTACTGGCATTCTGAGTGCATAGATAACGTTAAAAAGCCTCCATTGGCTCCTGCTCGTATGCTTTTAATTACAGTTTAAAGTGTGATATATGGAATACATGTACACAGTAGCTGGAATATCTGAGCCCCTGCCTTTTAATCTTCTTGAACTCCTCTGACCTAATTGGAAGGTTGCCTTAAATTCAAGGTTAAATGCTATCCCACTTGACTGACAGGCTGTGGAACTCTTGTACTAGCTAGTCCAGATACAAGGGAGTTGAAGCGTCACCATTTCATTATGCAGAATTTTAGGTGGCCTTTGCATACCAAGCAGAGCAGAGGATGTTTTGGAGAGGGAAATAAAAATATTACAGAAGAAAAAGCAAAATGGATGTTTTGGTATGGAAGGTAGGATCTAAAGGGTCTCTAATTCTTCTCTGATCCCTAACCCTTTCCACATTTCATCCTACCTGCCACAGGGCTTTTGCCAAGCGCCAGCAGCAGTTAACTGCAATGAAAGTTCTCCAGAGGAATTGTGCTGCATATCTGAAGCTTCGCAACTGGCAGTGGTGGAGACTCTTTACCAAGGTACTGATTGATGGAAGGGTTCAGTGGCTGAGCTTCAGCACTCTTCACAGTCCATTAGAGTCGAGGGGCTTAGAATGGAGAACTCTGCTTAGGATAGCACTGATGGCACTGCATGTCACTTTCCCAATTATGTGTTGTAGCTAGGTGTGGAGAAACACATCTCCTTTGGCACCCACTGGCGACTGGGACTGACAGCAGTCCTCATGCACCACTCACTTTGACTGCTTGAGAACACTTTGTCCTGCACAAGGTTTCAGAAGCCAGACTAATAACCTGCATGTAACCCCTTTCTCCTGTAATTGATTCCCTGCAGGTCAAGCCTTTGTTGCAAGTGAGCAGACAAGAGGAGGAGATGCTGGCCAAGGAAGAAGAACTGGTGAAGGTCAAGGAAAAGCAACTGGCTGCAGAAAACAGGCTAGGCGAAATGGAAACTATGCAGAGCCAGGTAAAAAGATACAGCATTTCTTTCAGCCTGCTGGGTGATCCGTTTGTCTGTTTGCACACGCTAAAAGTACTGTAGTTTAAACTGATTTCTCTGTGTAGTACATGTCCATGTACTGATAAATCTGTGTAGTACACTATTTGGAGTGCATATTTTAGATCAGATCCCCTCAAGCTGAATGCTGTAGAGCAATGGTTCTCAAACCTTCCCCCAAAACACTAGTTTTGGGGGCCCACTTGCAAAGTACCTCCACCTTACTTTCCAACACAAAATGCATGAATCGTCCATCAGATAGTAATGGATAAGCTGTTTCATGGCTGTTTCCTACATTATGCTGAGGCCAGATTTGCTGTCAAGCCCCGTCTCCCAGCACATTGCGTTCCTCTGCCTCCTGTCTGGGCCTCTCAAATAGAGAATGCGAAGGCCTAGGAGGAACACTCAAGGAATCAGGGGGGGATTTCCTGAGGATTAAAAAAAACCAATTCCCATCAGAAAAATTAGAAATTTTGAGCGGAACTCCTTTGAAATATTTTTTCCTTTGAAACTAGTGAAATTCTTAAGACAGGGTTTCAGTTAATCAAAACAGGTGGTATGAAGACATGTAAGATGATGTACAGAATTAGAGCACAGTATTTACTAACATAAAAGTGTTCTGTAATATAACTCAGTATAAAAATGTTTCTAGTTCTCTGTGACTATTTTTGCCCATGTAATTTGTTTAATGCAAAATGTGTATGTTCTCTTTTTCAACTCCCCCCCCCCATCTCTAAAATGACAAAAACTAAGAAACATGTGCTGAGGTAGCAGAGAGTGCAGGAGGCTGCAACTTTCTATAGTATTGCGAAGATTTGCAGGTTTCCTTGTAGAAAAACTAACACATTTATAAATTTTGTAAATATGCCAAATAGGACAACTTTTGTATTATAACTGATGCACTTTGTATTAAACTGGCAAAATACATAATAGATTTGAGGAAGAAGTATCATGTATCCTCGATTCTTCCCCTCCCTCATATCAGTTTTGTTCTGAAAATCTCCCCCCCCCGCTAAAATTTCTGGAAATTTTACATCTCTATTCGTGATGTACTTGTGAGATAGTCACAACCCAGTTTTGGGTCCAGACTTGCATTTTGAGAATCATTTCTGTAGAGTCTATATTATGCAATAGTTTGTGCGGGCTCCGCTATGGGACACATGGCTTTTCTGTCGTTGGCCTTTACTTATTAATACTCTTAATGGGTTAAAGGGGAAAAAACATAATTTTTTATTATGAATGATGCATCTTTGGAAGTTTGAAAATGATGTCTAAGTCAATGGACTTGTTTTGTGTAGCTGATGGCAGAGAAGATGCAGCTGCAGGAGCAGTTGCAGGCAGAGATAGAACTCTGTGCTGAAGCTGAGGAGATCAGAGCCCGTCTGACAGCAAAGAAACAGGAGTTGGAGGAGATCTGTCATGATTTGGAGGCCAGAGTGGAGGAGGAGGAAGAACGGTGCCAGCACCTGCAGATTGAGAAGAGGAAAATGCAGCAGAATATTCAGGTAATATATACATGTGTGTATGCACACCCTTATATGACACCAGGTGGTTGGGAGCCACATGAAGGTACGTGGAGTTCTTGGTAGGAAGAATTAAAAGGTAAAGTGTGCTGTTGCAGCTGACGCACAGTGACCCTATGAGGTTCCTCCTTGTGGGGTTTTCAGACCAAGAGGTAAGCAGAGTTGGTTTGCCATTGCCTTCCTCTGCAGAGCAACCCCAGTCTTCCTTGATGGTCCCCCATCCAAGTACTGACCATGGAAAACCCTGCTTAGTATCCAAGCGCTGATGAAATTGGGCCAATCTAGGTTGTTAGGGCTGCTACAAGAAGTAGTTAAGGGGTGGGGAAACTTGGCAGTGTGCACTGTGGTGGCCTCCCATAAACTGTGGGCTTAATAGAGTTTGTTGTGCGTATTTTAAGCATGACTAGATGTAATTACTGTGTGTAGTTTGTGATCTGTTGAAAGGCTTAGAGAATCTAATGCTTGCCTACCTACTGAACGCCATGCTTTTCCTTGTGCCTTGTGCAGGAGCTTGAAGAGCAGTTGGAGGAAGAGGAAAGTGCAAGGCAAAAGCTACAGCTGGAGAAGGTGACCACTGAAGCCAAGCTGAAGAAACTGGAGGAAGATCTGATTGTTGTAGAAGATCAGAACTGCAAACTGGCCAAGGTGAGCCAGGAACAGTGTTCATGCATGGCAGGATGTAGAAAGGGAGGAAACAGACACCAGAACACCCTAGATGAACAGGGGGGGACGGCTGTTCTTGCTGTCTGCGTTGTGGCATGCAAAGGCCAGCTCACAAGAGCTGATAGCTATTCTTGCCCCTTATACTGCTTCTTGTTTTTTTAAAACACGACTATTTGGCAGAATGCATATTCAGAAGCCTGGAAATTTTGTAGTGTCAGCTTGGGAGCCTTCCTGGTGCAGCTTCTGTTCTAGGAATATGTGGTTATGGTCCAAAGAAATAATATTTCTACTGGTTCCTGTAAGAAAGTCTTGGCAGTGCAGTTAAATTCTCTAAAGTGCCTTGGAGTCACAGTTATGACGGGGACAGATGTTTAGCAGCATGCAGTTTACTGTGTAAGTGTTTCTGCCTAGCAGCTCAGATGGTTGGATTAAGGAAGGTCTTGCTAGAATGAAAAGGCACAGGGTAATGTCTAAGTAGCAGCAATTGGCTAAAGCTGGAGTGGGAAGGCAGAACTGCTGGAACAGAAAAACTGGATTAAAGTTAATGGATGAGAAGTACTCTAAACTCCTCTGAGGCCAGAGGAGCACCTGAGATGCTGCCACCGCTGGTGCAACCTGGTTTGCCATTGCCTTCCTCTGCAGAGCAACCCTCTGCAGAGCAACCAGAGAACCTGGTTCTTGAGGAACTTGCCAGGTACTAGGAAGACCTTTCAGAGCAAAGGGATAGGTGGGTAGGACCACTTAGTTAGTTAGTTAATAAGTTAGACCACTTATTCCTTGTGTCTTGCGCTAGTGCGATGGTCAGCCCCAAATACATCAACCTTCCCTGAACTACATAAAAATATGTAATTTTCAGTTTGTAGTGGGTTCTGATGCAAACTAGACTGTAGTACTAAAAGTTTAACTCTGAAACTTTGAAATATTGAGCTGCCTCTCAGAACGCCCACAATGTCTTGTGGGGCTTCTGTGTCCTGGCCACACTGGGGACCTCCTGATGGCACCTGGTATTTTTGACCCCTGTGTGACACAGAGTGTTGGACTGGATGTGCCATTGGACTGATCCAACCTTGGCTTCTCTTATGTTACGTTCTTACAAAGCTGCCTGCATCTAAGTCAGATTGCAAGGGCTTCTGCCCTGTGTCTGGATGGCATTTCCCCCTGTTATGAGTGTGACTATCTTCAGGGTCATTTGCTGACCAGATTGTGCTTCAGTTAATTTCACAAACTTCTTTCAGGCAAACAGCTGTATATAGACATAACGGTGAACAAATATGGCTACAAGTACAATTATTATTCGTTTTCAAATGCCACTCAAATTTGATTGTGTATGTTCTGGGTTTTTCAGGAGAAGAAACTGCTGGAAGACAGGATTGCAGAATTCACCACCAACTTAACAGAGGAAGAAGAGAAGTCAAAGAGTTTAGCTAAACTCAAGAACAAGCACGAGGCGATGATAACAGAGCTGGAGGGTAGGGGAAGAACTGGGGTAGATTTGGGGGGGGGGCACTTAGTGGCTTATCTGAAGACGTGTGACCGTTCCTCCGCCCACCAGGATTTCCCATTTATGTGTGAGATTTGTTGAATCCCTAACTGCATTTAGTTTTCAGGCCCCAAGGGGTTAATACCAGTGGAACTGCAGAAAGATATTGATTGGTTTGATAGAACCAGTGGCTGGGTGGGTGAAGGTTATGCATCTTGTCAGCTGTGCCTTGGTCTAAATTAACGGAGGGAAAACCTCTAACAGACCAATGGAGAAGAGAAGCTGGTTCCGTTTCTCCTCTTGCTGTGGGGATATTTCTGCTGTTGTATTTTCAGCGGTGTTTGAATACTGGGGTTAGTATTCTTGGGATTACTTGTTCTATTAGATTGCCTACTAAAGTTGCTAGTAATGATAGTATAAAGAATTTTGCTTAATTTGAACTTTCCACCCCCAAGATTGGGGGCAGCTTCAGCATTGGGCTTTAATGCCTGTGGGTCAGATGCTTCGCAACCTTGTGGAAATGGCACTTGCCCACAGTCTCATGGTGGAGAATGACAGGGGGGTGGAGGGAGTCAACAGAGGCTGTGGAGTTAGGGGTTTCTCCCTTCTCTGTCATGAGTAGTAAAACTCGGAACTGCCAATTCAGCCCACTGTTGTTGTCACCTCCGTATCTGCACATCCTGACTCTGACCTTTCATGTGAGGAGCCAGAGCCCGGGTGTACCTGCCGCTGACCCAGCTGTGTCCTCCCTTTCAGAGCGGTTGCGACGGGAAGAAAAGCAACGGCAAGAGCTGGAGAAGACTCGCCGGAAGCTCGAGGGTGACTCGACAGATCTACATGATCAAATAGCTGAACTGCAGGCCCAAATAGCAGAGCTCAAAATGCAGCTGGCGAAAAAAGAGGAGGAGCTGCAAGCAGCTTTGGCTAGGTGAGGTCAAGCAGATGGGTGGGGAGGTCCTGTCTGGAAAGTAGACAACTTTTCTGTGTGTCTCTTCTTTCCAGTGAAGAACTAGGGGATCTCTTGAAGTGGTTTGAAGAGCCTAGGTTTCTAGACTCTTTGTTCTGAGATTCTGACTGCTAACCTCTTGGTGCTTGTGTTTAGCGCAACAGGCAGTTCAGTGGAAGAAGTTTTAACTAGAATGGTCAGCAGTGAGAGCAGGTCAGCAGCAATGAAGTGAGCTGCTGGCTTGCACTGTAGACCGTGTCAGAAGTCCCACGTAACTAAGGTGTTTTCTGCCATCATAAGCCTCTAGCTAACCTTGACTTTGCTTGATAGAGTCTAACACTGGGCAGAAATAGAGCACCGATGTTCGTCAGAGTTGCTCTGAGCACTAGATATCTGAGCAACTTTTGTGTGGGTATACGGCCTTCTTATGGTTCATGGAACTTAACGTTTTCTTTGTGTGTAACCCTTGCCTGTCTCCCTCTCTCAGGGTGGAGGAGGAGTCTGCTCAGAAGAACATGGCTCTGAAGAAGATCCGTGAACTGGAGTCTCAACTAACGGAGTTGCAGGAAGACCTCGAGTCTGAGCGGGCTGCCAGAAACAAAGCAGAGAAGCAAAAACGGGATTTGGGTGAGGAGCTCGAGGCTCTTAAGACTGAGCTGGAGGACACGCTAGACTCAACTGCTGCCCAGCAGGAGCTCAGGTAACTGCAACACGTGGGCCTTACCGGAAACCTAAAGCTAGTTCTACCTCTTCAAAGTTTAGGAAAATGACAAGGCAAAGCTGATTTTAAGACTACAGGCTCCAGTCAGCCTCTGTCAAAATCGTTTGTTGCCTTGATGTCCAGGGGAAACCCTTATTGTTGTTTACCCTTGTGTCTGGTGAGACTCAGTAAAAATAGACAAGGGTTTTCCAGACAAACCTCAGAGCTTTTTTTTTAAACAACACTTCAGTGGAGAGTTGAGCTAGTTTCTGCTGTTGACAGTTTGGAATAAATCCTCACAGAGACATGTTTGGGGCAGCTGTAGTTAAGAGGAGCATTCCAAGTTGCTGGTGGTCTTGGAGTACCTGTGGCAAGATCAAGCTGTCTGCCCACTTAATGGGAAATAACTTTCCTTACATAGGTCAAAACGTGAGCAAGAAGTGACTCTTCTGAAGAAGACTCTGGATGATGAGGCGAAGACCCACGAGGCACAGTTCCAGGAGATAAGACAGAAGCATGCGCAGGCTGTGGAGGAGCTGGCAGAGCAATTGGAGCAGACCAAGCGGGTAGGTGGTGCATCAAAAAGGGGGAGGACCACCGACAAGGGCTCTTGGACAAGTTGAACGATGTTTCAGTTCTCTGTGTCTGTAGTGGGCGGAGGGATGCAGGCAGATTATAAGCTTAAAAACAAACAAAAAAGTCTTTCACTTTTTAACAATATGATCGGGATTCAGAAGTGATGTGCTGGAGCCTAAAAAGATGTGAAAGCAGCCTCCATGGACACTTGTTCCATTGAGAAGGTGACAGGGAGCAGCATGGGTTCAGAGGGTCATAGCTAACCGATCAGCTGGTAACCACCTTTTACTTGCTATGATATTGGTACTGGTGATCTTTTCTTACCGTAACTGGCAAGTTGTGGCAACTATGTGCTCCCAGATCACTTTATCAGTACAGACATTCTGTCTTTATTTACACAGAGCTTGTATCTGATTCATAATAGCACTTCTTATTGATACTGTTTTGGAGACCCACTAATTGATCTCCCCAGGAAATATTTGGGGTACTTTACCCATACAGAAGACCTGTCTTTTGGACCTCATTTTGGAATAATGCACCCATTAGCCACCTAGTGTGGGTACTACTTCCGGGGATAAAGCTTTCTCCATTTCCTTCAGGTGAAAGTGAACCTTGAGAAGGCCAAGCAGGCCCTGGAGAGTGAGCGCGCTGAGCTCTCCAATGAGGTGAAGGTCTTGCTGCAAGCCAAAGGGGACTCTGAGCATAAAAGGAAGAGGGCCGACACCCAGCTCCAAGAGCTGCAAGTGAAATTCGCAGAGGGTGAGCGAGTGCGGACTGAGCTAGCAGAAAGAGTCAACAAACTCCAGGTGAGAGACTGGAATTTTCCTTTCCTGTTTTTGCACATAGGTGGATGTGGGGATTGAAGGTGAGGGGGGGGGAGTGAAGAGCAGTGGTGTGGCTTTTCATGGGGTGTGCAGCTTTTGCCGAGGATGAGCACATGGAGAAGGGCTAGAATAACCCAAGTGGATGGAGTAGGAGGATGTGTGAATTGAGGACTTCCTCTTTCAGGAGTGAGACACACTCCTGTGGCAATCTCTGCCTAGCTTACGTGCACCTTGAATCTCAGGGAGAAAGGCATACTATAAACTAAGGAAATAAAAATGAGAACCTGTTTTTTATAAACTATTCTGCTGCTCATTCTGCCATTTCTTTAAAATGCCAAGCAAGCAGACAGAGTAGTGCTGAAAAAAGGTAGTGGGTACTTGAGCCTACCCTACTCTACTAGAGTACTTAAATACACTGAAGGAGTGCAGTAAGCATTTTCTTGTTCAGAGTTTCTCTCCCACTCTTTGAAGGGACAGGATCCAGTGTTGGGTAATGACACTTTTTACTTAATTAGTTTCTGTCCAAACAGTCTTGCTTTGTACTCTTTCAGGTTGAGTTGGACAATGTCACTGGCCTTCTGAACCAGTCTGACAGTAAGTCAATCAAACTAGCCAAAGACTTCTCTACGTTGGAGTCACAGCTGCAAGATACACAGGTGAGGCTTTAGAGGAGCAACCGTCTTTGTTTCTGTCATTGACCTGCCTGTTGTTGATTTAAAACTATGTCTGCTCGCTTGATAGTGACGGACTTGTGACATTAGCAAGGAAAGAGTATGGAGTGCAAAACAATGCGCAAGCTTTAATTGTGGTAGCCAGCCCAAACTTGGCAGTCTCCCAGTGGGATCATTATGTGTGGCTTTAGAGCTGCTGCAAGTTTTGGGAGGACATCTGGGGACCATTGTGCTTTTTGGAGGGGGTAAGGGAGCACGGCCATAGAAAATGAATTGATTCTGCACAGGTTCCCTATATCGCTGGGGTCCTTGCACTGAGAATGGTCAGTTCAGTTTTCTTGGTAGTTGGGCTCCTGCAGCACTGAATGGTGGCATGCCTGTTTTTCATAGCTTGCCTGAAAACCAGTGTGGTGCAGTGGTTAAGAGTGCGTCGGTAGAATCTAGGATCAGGTTCAAATCTCCATTCTGCCATGGAAGTTTGCTGGGTGACCTTAGGCTAGTCACACACACTCACCCCACCAGGGGGCAGTGGTGGTGGTTAAGAAAGTGAAAGGGTGGGGGGGAGAACAAAGATGCAGGTGGTGTTGGGTCCCCATTGTGGAGAAAAGCAGGGTATATGTAAAAAAAAATAGCAGTATGGGAGGCTCAGGCCAATTGTTCTGCTGCTAGTGGAGTGGACCAGTGAAATTCTCTTCCAGCCCTTCCTACTGGGCAGGAGACTTAAACCATTTAATCTCCTGGAGATCATCATGGAAGGGTGGTTAGTGTCACTTGCCCTACTTAGTAAGGAATACTAATCCCAGATCAGTCCCACTTTTTGATCTCTTCTCCTCAGTATTCCTTGGTTTACAACCACCTTCTTATTTAAGATAACCAAGACTTTGCACCTTCACTAGGTGATCTTGCTTTTGTACATACAAGACAAATCTCAAAAGGCCCACTCCAGCAGAATTTTAGGGACAGGTGGCCTTGTGAAGACTCCCTATAAGTGAAATAAGCAGTTGGCAAAACAGATGTGAAGCGCAGAGAACTACTGAGCAGAGTAAGATGCTAATTGTTCAATATGACGTTCGTTACAGGAATTGCTTCAGGAGGAAACACGTCAGAAACTGAGCCTCAGCACCAAGCTGAAACAGATGGAGGATGAAAAGAACAGCTTCAAAGAGCAGCTAGAGGAGGAAGAGGAGGCAAAGAGGAACCTGGAAAAACAGATTTCTGCCCTTCAGTTCCAGGTATTCTTTACTCATAGGTCTTACTGTCCAAATTTGGTTGCAGTGCGGCACTCTGGGGAATATCTGCATGGTACCAAAGGAAGCTCACCTGAAAGAGTTCTTCCAAGGGCTGAAATGAACTTGTTGGTTTAAGATGAGTAGCCGGTGTCTGGAGAAGTTCTGTCTGTTGAACCTCTCTCACTCCCCTGTGCTCGCATCCCACCATTGCACTTTACCGTCAGTGGGGTGGTCATGTCTGCACTCTTGAAAGCTGCATGGTATGAAGCTTTCACTTCAGACATTCGTCATTGTCCATCCCTTTTACTTTAGGCTTTTTCTTCCAAAACCATATCTCTTGCTTCCCTCTGTACAATATTTCAAAAACACTTTTGAGTCCTGTCCACTTACCCACCTACTCCCGGTGTCCCCCTAGACAGCAGAAATGAAGAAGAAGATGGACGAAGGCCTCGGCTGCCTCGAGTCAGTGGAGGAAGTGAAGAAGAAGCTGCAGAAGGACTTGGAGGCGATGAGCCAGCGTTATGAGGAAAAGGCAGCTGCCTACGACAAGCTGGAGAAGACAAAGACCAGGCTGCAGCAAGAGCTGGATGACATCACCGTGGATCTGGACCACCAGCGGCAGATAGTCTCCAACCTGGAGAAAAAGCAGAAGAAATTTGATCAGGTAGGCTCACTGGCAGACTCACAACAGGGCTTATCCCTCCCTTCCTCCTTCTCACTCACTAGCATCTATCTGAAAAAGGAGCAGAAATGTTTGTATAGTGGATGTGTGCCTGTTTGTCCCGTAACTGAGGGGATAAGACTGAGGCAAATAGGGTGAACAAAGATTTTTGCCAATGAATTATTCCACTGTCATCTTTCCTAGTTTCACTGGCTTGTGTTTGGAAGTAGTCCTGAGTGTACAGCAGGCCCTTTTAGGGATGTCGTAAACTGGAAGGGGACTCCTGGATTTGGAATCCGGGAGCCAGTGAATTTAGTTCACATCCTTGTCAAGAATCTGGAATCAGTGGCAGAGTTTTGATCCCTGGGAGCCTGTGTTTGATGTTCCGTCCACGTCACTGGGAATGCCTGGGATAGCAACATTGAGGAATAGTTAATGCTTTCCTTGGGGAATCTGATAGCACACTGATTTTGTTTTCTAGCTGCTGGCAGAGGAGAAAACTGTCTCTGCAAAATATGCCGAGGAACGGGATCGTGCTGAAGCAGAAGCCCGGGAAAAGGAAACAAAGGCACTCTCCTTGGCCAGAGCTCTTGAGGAAGCCATAGAGCATAAAGCAGAGCTCGAGCGGCTCAATAAGCAGTTCCGCACGGAGATGGAAGATCTGATGAGTTCAAAGGATGATGTTGGCAAGAGTGTGAGTGGACAGTTTTGTTACACTTGCTGTCTGTCAGGATGGGGTGAAGAGGGAAGGAAACGGGGAAATGCCCCCTAAAATGGACTTCCTGTGTGCTTGCACTAAGGCACAGAAAATTAGTTTCATGCCAGTAGCTTATAACCTTCTAAAATGCCTTTGGCAAGAAGCTGTGCTGTGGAGGGGCTTACATAAAACATTTGTACTCTTGAACTGAGGCGCTTGCTTGTCTGTATGTGTAGACTGGTAAAGCATTTTTTATAGGATTGAAGTATACCAGTTCCCTCAATTTTCAAAGAGTAAAATTCTTTCTGATAGGACAGAAGTGTCACTGGATTTTATTTGAATCAGCCAATATATTGGTGAAATATAAATTAGTTGTAGCACCCTGAAACTTCTCTCTCTCTCTCTCTCTCACACACACACTAATCATCCAATTGATTGAAATTAGAGTTTAGATGTTAGGGATTCCCATGTGAGCTAGTTTCTCTTAACAAGTATTGTTAAAAGGGGCTTGCCTTTCCAGGGTTATTTGAAGGGATGGCAAGTTGAAAATCAATTGCCTTTATTCCTGTCTCAGTGCCCTATTTGTGCATGCCAGACTTTGCTATTAATTAATAAAGCTCTTCAAACTGTCTCTGTGGGAGAAACTGATATTTTTTGCGCTGCAGGTCCACGAGTTGGAGAAATCTAAACGAGCTTTGGAGCAGCAGATGGAGGAAATGAAAACTCAGCTGGAAGAGCTAGAAGATGAGCTGCAGGCCACAGAAGATGCCAAGCTGCGGCTGGAAGTCAACCAGCAAGCCATGAAGGCACAATTTGAGCGGGATCTCCAAGCCCGTGATGAGCAGAATGAAGAGAAGAGGAAGCAGTTGATGAGACAGGTGAAATTCTGCGAAGCTAGGAGTCTTCCATTCTTCAGAGTCTTTAATTGGGGGACAGAGATGCCACCTATATGGTGGTAATGCAGACTGAATGTCCCTTTCCTGCCTTTTCTGCAAAACTGGATAGGAGAGAGGAAGAACTCTGCGTGGGGTTAAACTGTCTGGGTATTTTCCTCTCTCACTCTTTTTTTTTTATAGGTGCGAGAGATGGAGGTGGAGTTGGAAGATGAGAGGAAGCAGCGCTCTATCGCTGTGGCTGCCAGAAAGAAGCTGGAAATGGACCTCAAGGATCTGGAGGCCCACATCGACTCTGCTAACAAGAACCGTGACGAAGCCATCAAGCAACTCCGGAAGCTGCAGGTGAGGCTCTTGAGTCGCTTTGGTGCTTGCTCTGTCCAGCACCTCTTTGCAAGGACATGGCCCGGGGGGGGATAACGTATTAGCATTGCAGCTGTTACAGCACTACAGAATATCTCACTTGTTTTGAATAAGAAAAGTTCAGACACTAATTTGACACTCCTAACACTGTTCTATTTTTTGTCAAAGAGACTCTTGGCTCGCAGGGCTGCAAAAGACTCTTGCCGAGTGAGAGCCCCACTGTCTGTTGGAGTGGGCAGAAATAGGTTAGATGGGAAAGAGAGTTCTCAAAGGTTGTCTGTCTTCTAGGCCCAAATGAAGGATTACATGCGGGAGCTGGATGACACACGTGCCTCTAGAGAAGAAATTTTAGCACAAGCCAAGGAGAATGAGAAGAAGATGAAGAGCATGGAAGCGGAAATGATTCAAATGCAAGAGGTAAAGAAATCTGGAACACTAAGGCAAACCATGTGTTACGCCCTCGAGTACCCAGTGGAGTATGGGAGTTAGGATGGAACAGGCTGTCCTTTGGGAAAGGGGTGGAGGTGGTGGGTTGTTGGGGAGGGAGGCTGGCACATCCACTTCACATCCAGACTCTTTGATTGAGGCATCAGATGTCGGAGGAGGCAAGCCGTTCTGTTTCTGCTGGGCTCAGACTGGAGCTGTTCCTTGGAGGGCTTCTCTTGACCCCTCGGATTCCTAAACTGACTCTGTGGGTCAACTTCAGCAGACCATAGGGTATTTCAGTTAAAAACAGAGATACAAATCAACACTTGGGGGGCTCTTTAGGGGTTTTTATTTCGTAATTTGTAAGCCACCTTGAGCCACAAAGAAAGGCAGGGTATCACTAGTTAAATAAATACAACTCCGTGTATTGCAATCATCAAAGGCTTGAATAACACCTACACTTAGTTAGTCCCTCTTTGTGCACTTCATAGTATTGCAAACTACTTGAATGAATGACTGATGATTATTGTGATGCTCAAGAGTGTTAGGCCTCTCCTCACACAAAACGTTTTGTGACTGTGGCTGGCTGAGAGTAGAGAGGCTTCCTGTACTCAAGTCACACTCAGCGAGATTCCAGATACTCTTCCCTGTATTCCGTAAAATGGCAAGTGCCCCATCCCTGCAATAAGTTTGAATCTGAGCTGGAGTCTTAGTGTACATTTTACTCTGATTTTAGGAACTCGCAGCTGCGGAGCGTGCCAAGCGCCAGGCTCAGCAAGAGAGGGATGAACTAGCTGACGAGATTGCCAACAGCAGTGGCAAGGGGTGAGTAGTGGTTCGTCATCCTTCCACTAGCAAATACATCCTGTTTTAAGAGGCTAAGAACATGAGAGAAGCCAGTGTTGGATCAGGCCAGTGGCCCATGCAGTCCAACACTCTGTCACACAGTGGCCAAAAATACCAGGTGCCCTCAGGAGGTCCAGTAGTGGGGCCAGGACACTAGAAGCCCTCCCACTGTTGCCCCCCACCCCCACCCCGTCAAGCACCAAGAATACAGTGCATCACTTGCCCCAAACTGACAGTTCCTATCTATACTTTGTGGCTAATAGCCACTGATGGACCTCTGCTCCATATGTTTATCTAATTCCCTCTTGAAGCTGTCCATGCTTGTAGCCGCCACCACCTCCTGTGGCAGTGAATTCCATGTGTTAATCACTCTTTGGGTGAAGAAAGTACTTTCTTTTATCCGCTCTAACCCAACTGCTAAGCAATTTCATGGAGTGCCCATGAGTTCTTGTATTGTGAGAGAGAGAGAAAAGCACTTCTTTCTCTACCTTTTCTATCCCATGCATAATCTTATAAACCTCGATCATGTCACCCCTTAGCCATCATTTCTCCAAGCTAAAGAGCCCCAAGCGCTTCCAACCTTTCTTCATAGGGAAAGTGTTCCAATCCTTTTATCATTCTAGTTGCCCCTTTCTGCACTTTTCCCAGTGCTATAAGCTCTGGTAAACATTCTTTGTGGAAATGCCCTGTATTGGTATGCTCTCACAATGTATGCATTCTCTGTATTAGCGCTCTGGCCTTGGAGGAGAAGCGCCGTTTGGAAGCTCGGATAGCTCAGCTGGAAGAAGAATTAGAGGAAGAGCAGAGCAATACAGAGCTGATGAATGACCGGTTCAAGAAAGCAAATCTACAGGTGAGTGTGCTTGGAGGCTTCATCTGACAAGACAGGCCCTGTTCAGAAAAACATCCTCCGATCCCTCAAGATGGCTCTGCCTGTCCATTTCCCAAAGTGCTTCATATTGGAGAATGTTTTCAAGAGGGTCGTTGCTCTAAATGCACAGTTCTCGCTTTGAGCATCAGAGAGGCATTTTTAAATCCCAGAGAAGCTCATTCAGAAAGCATGTGCTTCCACTTTACAAGTTTCATTCAGTTCCTGGCACCACCAGGTAAGCTTTCTGGATTAGGGTACCTGGACAGGATCTTATGCCTAAGAGAGCCATTGCCAGTTCAGGCAGATGATACTTGGCTAGATGGGCTAATGGGTTGACTCAGTGCAGGACAGATCCCCGTATGTTATGGATGGGAAGGCAGAGTAGTCATGTTGAATTGTAGCTTCATCTTAGCTAGCACCATGAGAGATTTTTCGTAGATGGGGGAAGCTGGTGGCATTTTTGTATGTTTAAAATGTGGTTTTATTATCTCCTGGACATTTGGTCTTATGTTAGGAGTTCTCTAGCCACTAGTTGTTGCTGTGTTTTCTGAAAAACTGACATTACCTACAAAAATCATACTCTCCCTATCTATACCCAAAGGGTCAGTGTTAAATTGCATGGCCCAGCACTTGGGATGGGAGGCTGCTTAAACAGACTGGGCCTACTTGGCTTTCCACTTCTGTGTACATAATCTGTGTGCACTTCTAACTGTCTTCCCCAGATTGACCAGATAAACACAGACTTGAATGCCGAGCGAAGTAATGCCCAGAAGAATGAAAATGCTCGCCAGCAGCTTGAGCGTCAGAACAAGGAACTGAAGGCCAAACTTCAGGAAATGGAGAGCGCCGTGAAGTCTAAATACAAGTCTTCCATCACTGCTCTGGAAGCAAAGATAGCACAGCTGGAAGAGCAGCTGGATTCTGAGACAAAGTAGGTGTTGATGGTGCTTATTGTGCGCTAGCTGCTTCTCACAAGGTTGTAAAGAGGGGTCCTGCACTCTCCCGCTTATTTAGCCCTTTTGATTAAAGGAGGGGGTGGGACGGGTAAAAGGAACTGGAGCGCTTTTGGACATCTCTGTCCTTACTATATCAAGGCCGCTTCACGTGATCCAAATCCAAGTCTTAATGAGTGTTACTGTCAGAGAACTGGAAATCAATTACTGCATAGTTATCTCATGGACACTGAGTGTTGGCTAGAGTCAGACATTACTAAATGAACTAATTTGTAGTGATCCAGCTTAGCAGTTCTTTAAATATTCACAAAAGCTGAACTCGGAACTAGTTGTTTCAGGACATGTGACTGTGTCAGTGCCAGGTGTTCCATGAACTGTTGGATTGCTTTGCCCTTCTCTCGGGATATTTTTTGTAGTGGCTCCTGTCTGTCTCTCAGTATTTTACAGAAGACACTCTAGAAAAAAATCTCAGTGAAGAGTGCAGTGACTGCCTCATGGCAAGCAACTCACACACCTGTAACGTACCATTAGTATTTTCTTCAATTTTGGCTGTTAGGTACTGTACCTATCTTTGGCACTTACTATACAGCATGACTGGCCTTGAAATTTGTATTGATAGTGCTGGCCTGATTCTTCGGCCTGTTAAACTGAAATGGACCAGAAGCTCCGGTGCAAGCATGAGGGCAAACGCTAGTGCGAAATTGGCCTGAGAATCTCTTGCTCTTCTGCTTCTCGTATTTAGCTTCTCTGGATCTCTTATCTCTGAACCAGATGCTTGGCTGTTGAGGGGAACTCTGCCTGACCCTTAACTCCCTCTTTCTTTACAGGGAGCGCCAGGCTGCCAGCAAGCAGGTCCGACGTACCGAGAAGAAGCTGAAGGATGTCCTTTTGCAGGTGGAGGACGAGAGGCGTAATGCTGAGCAGTACAAGGATCAGGTACCTGTGTGGCATTGAAAGGTGGCTCTTGGTGACAGGGCCTTGTGATCAGAGGCTTTAAATCCATGTCCATGAAGATTTTAAGAGCAGACATTCAGGTTTCCCTTGGACACCTGCATAACCTTTGTAGTGCAGAGAAAAGATTTTCCAGTTGGTGATGCATGCGTACATGTAAAAAAAGAACAGGGCTGTAACAGCTGTTCTTCTTTACCCTCTGCAGGCAGACAAGGTGAATGTGCGCTTGAAGCAGCTCAAACGCCAGCTGGAGGAGGCAGAGGAGGAGGCGCAGCGATCCAACGCAGCACGCAGGAAGCTGCAGCGGGAGCTGGAGGATGTCACTGAAACTGCTGATGCCATGAACCGAGAGGTCAGCTCCCTCAAGAGCAAACTCAGGTAAGATGGAGGCTTGGGCCAGCCCTGCCCCGTTAACTTTGCTAAGCCATGCATGCATCTGGGCACTGGGTGTTCAAAGTACATTTTTATCTTCTTCGTGCACCACTTTATTTCTGCATTATCTTCTCACCAAACAGGCGAGGGGACTTGCCATTTGTGCCACGCCGGATTGCCAGGAAGGGCGCGGGAGAGATGTCGGATGATGAAGTGGACGGCAAGGCAGATGCTGGCGATACCAAAGCTACTGAATAGAGCAGCTTCTTGGTCCAGGTTGCACGAGATGGAGGAGTGGCCCACCTTCCCTTTGTCCAGTGGACCACTGCGCACCCTTTCTAAAACCTGCCAGGGACAGTGGAACATGTCTGTCAAACCGTTCCTTGGAATATCTGGAGCCATCGGACATTAGCATCATCCCGCCCAATTTGCAAACTCTTGTGTTGAATGCCAAAGAGTTGTGACTCTGCAGTCCAGTCAGAGTCTGGGAGCTACAGATCCCTGTAGCATCATCCTTTCCTTGGCTCCTGGTGAATTTTACATAGTTTGGGGTGTGCCAGGTGGGGAACACGACTCCTTCTGTTGCTGTTAAATCAACTATTTTCTTCCATTAATGAGTTTGATAGATGCAGGGTCCACCCCTTCTCCCCCCCTCCTCTTGTTTGCTTTTGGCAATCATGTTCAGTGACCTCACACTTTTGCCCTCTTCTGTCTGCCCAGTTTGCCAGTTTGGGAGTAATGTTGAGCAGGAGGGGATGAATATCCCCAACGTGGCTCCCAAAAGTGTTCAGGCTCCCAAAAGCCTTTGGGGTAGAGAGCAGGGGGACTGATCTCCTCCTGTTGGCTGATATCTGGACAGAACTGAAGTGCAATGGTGTCTGTCTGGTGTCTCTGGCTTGTGTCTAAGGTAGTGTGGACCAGTAGTGAGGGACAGGCCAAGGAAGCAGAAAGCTTTCACGTGCTCATTGGAGAATCTCTTTGGGACCAAATATATTTAATGGTAACCGACAGAATCCTAGTGGGTTTGACTGGAGTGTGGGCAAGGAAGTCCCTTTGTCGTCATG
Organism: Lepidodactylus listeri; assembly: GCA_029233225.1. NCBI lineage: Eukaryota > Metazoa > Chordata > Lepidosauria > Squamata > Gekkonidae > Lepidodactylus > Lepidodactylus listeri. Next base: position 37,558,565 of record JARCFY010000008.1, on the reverse strand, counting down.
TCCAGGCCTCTAGCTCTGTAATCAGGGGATGGGTTTAGTTATTCTGCACAGTGACTTAAGAGTATATTAAAAGAAGAAAAAAAACCCTTTTAATCTGCACAGATTATATGTTTGAAGGCCTTCGTATCTTTCGTTTATAAGTAAGAAGTAAGAAAAATAAAGGTCTTTATCACTGCCTTTCTATGGGGACTGCGGTTATATAGATAGTCTTTACTTTTCTACACTGTACACTGGTTGCTGGATTTACTTGTATACTTAACCATATTGTATATGCTGCATTTAGACTTCTGAGCAAATGACAAATTAAAATATGGAAGCTCTATACCGTGTGGTTAGCGCTCTCGTTTGGAGAGCCTCCTGTCCAAGTTGCTGTCACCAATAAATTTGCAAACTTTTTTTAATATAATAAGTGCCTTAGCATGTGCCTCAGCTGTGTCTCCACTACAGTCAGTAATGGATTACCGGTGCTCCACTGATAACAATAAAGTTTATCCATGTGCTGCCGTCTTCTGTGTGTGCTTATGAGGATGTTCCGTATTCCTGAATGCAACGGAAGAGGCAGGGAAGCTGCTGCCTTGGGCACACAAAATGAGATTGCCTGTTAAACACAGGTAAGTTGAATATTAATGCCCTAAGGCATCTGGAAACCATGTGATTTATTTCAGGTGGACTAGAAACATCACTTCCTTATGGTGCACATGAATTGTTGGTGACTGTTATAAATGTTCTTGGTCTACTGGGGATGGAGTGATCCTGGAAGGCAAGGATGCTTGTTTTCCCAGAGCAGGGAGTGTCTGTGAGAGGAGTATTCAGTCATGAAATACCTTGCCTGTACACTAAATCAGTACAGTCCAAAGGGGTTATAACATGGGATTGCTCAGAACATGTACCTATGCTCTAAATAGGATGAGTATTCAAGTGCTGGTTCTTGCTGGAATACATCTTCTGGTCTGGAAGAGTTGCCAGACAGGGTTTTTGTATCTTTTACCAGCAGATGGTGAAAAAGATTTCACATTTAATGGAGTAGCCTGCATTCTGATTTCTGTATAAGTATTCAGTGTAGTGGAATTGGGGGAGGTCTGTGGCTCAGTGGTACAGCCTGTTTGAACTTGGGACCTTCTGCATGCAGTCTCCAGCATCTCGAGTTCAAACAGGATCAGGCAGGAGGTGACGTGAAAGACCTCTGCATAAGACCCTGGAGAGCCACTGCTAGTCTGAGTAGACAGTACTGACTGTGATGGACCAAGGGTCTGATTCAGTATAAGGCAGGTTTGTGTGTGTTCAATTGAATAGCACCAGTTCTGAAGTGCAGTGATTTTCATTCAACACTAGGTGGCATGTGTCAGTTTGAAGGCAAGTCTGCCAGTGACTAATCTGATTATGTCATTTCCTTATTTTAAAAAAACCCCAAATGGATTGCAAATCAAGAATTGATATTTTAAAATGGTAACTTGCAATACTGATTCTGAAAGCCTTTCCTGTGGTTTATTAGCAGAGAACCTCTCTCAGAAACCTATATTTTAAAATTGTAAAGGCACTACCAATAGCCTTGGTGTGCCTACTTTGTGCAGTTGTTGGGGTGCAGTTGTTGGGGTTGAAGCAGTCCAGCTTGGAGAGAGAGGCAAGGGATGGATGCATGGTACTTAAACACTTCAGGAAAAAGTCCTCTACCCATCCAGGATCATAAGCTACACAAGTAGAAGTTTATGGCTGCAATTACACCATGGATAGGATCGTATCAGCAGCTTCAGAACTCTGGAATAATTGTGTGTGTGTGTGTATATATGTGTGTGTATCCTTGTAGGCCAGATAATTGTGGGTGGCAAATGAGTCAGGAAGAATTTCCAGGTACCAGGAATTATTTTCTACCATTGCCATGTCCATTGCCTTTCCCACTTCTATTGGTGCCTTATTGAATTCTGCACATCCTATTTTACCGCCAGAAATATTTCTTAACATCTGCTTTTGTTAAATACACAGGTCACGGCCTGTCTAGTCTCACAGCATCCTATGGCAAGCCTCCAGGCAGCCATTCCCAGTTGTCTTTACTGTGTCCCACTTATCCTTGTAGACTTCTGATAGGTTGGATAATCAATGTAGATAAAAACAGGCATTGAGAGAATCTTCAGAGCAGTTCACAGGCCACATGGTTGTAACCAAAAACCAAGTCTGGCTCTGGTGTGCTCTATGGAAGTCTATTAAGGCCATATAGGTAAACAGTTGTGATAACAGCTATATAATCTTTGGAATTGTGGCAGGAGTGAGAATGACGTGGTGTTATCCTTTTGGTAGCACCAAGTACAAGCAATCACATTAGTTTCATATTAGCTGCTTGGCCATATTATCAAACTTTATAATACAAGCCTGCTTAAAGGTAAGCTTTGGTATGGTATAGCTTTAAACATATTCTTTATTGGCTACCTGCTCTATTTGGCAATAGCCTGATGGTGATAAATGCTGATCAGGGTCTCATTTGCCTAAACCAGAAAGCGGACTAGACATGATTTGGCATTCCCAGGGTCTTTGGATGACCATCTAACAAATACATAGTTCCACTTACAATGCAAACTTCATGTCTGGTTTCATGCTACTTGCTGTTGTGTCACTTATGGGTGCAATTGGACCTGTAGCCAAGGCTTCATAGATATCCAGTATCTAACTGAATCATGAGCAACATTAATGAATGCTGTGCATTCAGGAACAAACACGGAAGCCAAGTCTTCCTTGATCCCTCTCCCATCTTGTGCTATGAAGGCAATTACTTTGTAATTCGAACTGGATGCATGTATCAGGCTGTCTCCATCTGCACACATAGTTCAGCATTTAGTAATTGGACTAAGACAATGCTATTTATTAACCAAGGTTGAGCTCAATCATGTCTGTATCAAAAGGCAGAGGAAAGCAGGTCTCTTACTCAAGGAGGATTTCTCATTTTCTATGATCTGGGTTTTCCTCTGTCAGTACTTCCAGATTAATTCTGCCCTGCCTGTGAAATTTCCAGAAGGTTAGACTGATGAGTGAAAGGATTTCCTCTATTAATATCTCCTTATTCACCCAAGTAAAGGAGAAAAAAATTGTATAAATATAAACTGCATCATGATGAAGGATAAAGCATATGTACATCTTACTTGCCAGGTTCTGTTAGCATGCCCAAAGTTTTGTACAGCTGATAGTGGCTAAGTGGAAACAGGAACATTTACATCTATTGTTGGGGTACAGCCTGGGGGACATTCTTTCCCCCCCTTTTGCAGCCAGCGCAATATTAAAACGGGGTGTGTGTGTGCGTGTGTTTTCCTACGGGCATTGTTCCTAGCCGTTGGAGAACTGTCATTCTAACAGCTTATAGGGAATACCAAACTTGGCATTGGTGTTTAAGAGCTCTCAGAAATTCTTGCCTGGTTTCTAGTGGGCCATGGCACCATGAACAGTATCAGGTTGTTTCCTTTATAGCTACATTGCTCATAAATAAGGTTTGAACTACATGGGAAAAGAATGTAAACATACCTTTGCATATTTTTTTTACTAAACTACTAGCCAGTCACTCCATATATGGAAGACTAAGATGCTTGGTAGATGTAGGGAGACATTAGGGTTTTTTTTTTCTTTTTGGTACTAAAGAGCAATTTATCACACAGGGAATGTGTCCAATCCTACAACTCTATATGGTAAAGGGGATATATGTTGAGCTTGGGATGGATGCAAGTTGCCAGAGTCATTCCCTACAGTCAGAAAAACCCTGAAATGGCTTTGAAAGAAGCATGTTCTCACACCTTCGGATCCCTAAATCACTGGGTTGCTGCAGCAATTCCCATCATCGGAGTATGTTTTTAGAGGCAGGCCTGGAGAGATCCACCAAAGCCACTTTGCTTGAGCCAAAAAGTTCCCAGTTTGAGCAGAAGAGCTGTGGTGACTACCCTAGAGCAAGCTTCGTGGAGTGCAGATAGAGGGGGGGAAATCTCTTCTTAGCCTCTGTCCTCCCTGTCTGCAAAAAAAAAAAAAAAGTTAATGGATTACTAAAAATGGAAGCAAATAAACACTATTAGTTGTAGTCTAATGTAATGAAAAGACATTTGTCATTTTTAATAAATCTGCTTAATGAGTAGTCACAGCCCTGCCCAGATCTTCAACATATGTGTTAAACACCACCAATCTCCAGAAGACAGGGAAATACATTTGAGGTGTTTTGTCTTCAACCTGGACAAGTAGGTTCGATGGAGTGGTTGGATCCAACCAGCCTTTCTGTTGGTGGAAAGGGAAGGCTGTGGTCCCCTCTGACCAACCAAAAAGGCAATGCTGAGGAGCATGGGGCCTGCATGGACAAAAGCCATGTGGGACTAGGGGTGTAATAAGGAGGGGTACCTCTGTGAAAATGTTTGTAATGGTGAGCACTAAAGCCATGCTAGTCTCAGGCCTATAGTTGTAGTTCTAGTTCCCTGTTCCAAATAAAGGAAGGGGGCGGGAGTTTTTTAAAACACTTGTGTAGTTGGGCTTTCAAATAATGACTGAATCACATATCCTTCAAAGACAGAGTGGGACCCACCACACATGTAAATTCAAAATGCAACTGTCATGGATGAGATGGAAAATGTGCTACTGAGTAGTACCAACCGACTCCCAGTGACCCCAGTTCCAGGCAAGAGATGAACTAAGGTGGTTTGCTGTTGCTTTCAGCTGCATAGTAGCCCATGTCTTCTTTGGTGGTCTCCCATATTAGAAAAGAGTAAGAGTCCAGTAGCACCTGAAAGACTAACAAAATTTGTGGCAGGGTATGAGCTTTTCGTGAGTCACTTCTCACCTCTTTAAGATACAGCTAGAATTCTAGCTGTAGAAGTGAGTGGCGACTCACGAAAACTCCTGCCATACATTTTGTTAATCTTTAAGGTGCTACTTGCACTCTTGCTCTCTTTTCTACTGCTACAGGCAGACTAACATTGCTACCCATCTTGATCTGTCCCATATGATGATGGTGGTCAACCCTGCTTAGCTTCCAAGCTGTAATGAGCTTGCCTAAGCTTGGCTATTCAGGTTGTTTGACATGGTTAAGCCATTCAATATGGTGCATGTAAGGGGATGACAGATGTGATGCTCCTGACAATCATGATCCCTAGCAATGGCGGCTTAAGGACCACCCAGGGAGATGACCGTGATGCGAGCGCAACTCCTATGCCCACAGCTCCCCTCATGGTAACAGTTGTGCTTGGAGAAGGGGGGGGGATTGCAGTCTCCTGAAACCAAATGTGCTCAGCACATGGGTAGTGGCTAATATGTGGGCCACTGTAACAGTTTTATCATATGTATTCCCTGCTAGTTAATGGAATTTAATAAAGGAGACAAGAACAATCGTTTGACCTTGATATTTCAGCAGACAGAAATTGTATGTATGGTTCCTCTGGGTGCGTGCCATTCTACGTGGGCTTGAGAGACATTTAAAAAGAAAATTAAAAAGCTTTCCTGTCTGGCAGTTCTTGGCAAAAGCTCTGCAATTTGGACATAATGTCTGGATACAAAAATATGTAAGTGCCAATCAAATGTTACAGGATAGTTAGAATTCAGGACAGAAGGCTTTGGATGACTTTATTTCTACAATTGTTGTTTAAACTAAGCTATAGAATTAACTTCCAGGTCTCAAAGCAAAACAAGCAACTGAGAAATGGAACTGAACACTACTTAGGTTCCGTACTGCATCACTTTAAAAAGAATGTGATCTCTTCTGAAAAGAAAGCCACAAATTCCTTTCAAATGTTGGAACCGAGGATGGAGACAGGCAAGTGTCACCCCGCCCAGGGGCATCGAGTTTTAAAATCCGGGGGGGGGGCAGTGCGCACGCGCCAGGACCATGTCCCCGCCACCGCTGCCTCTCCCCCCGCCACTGCTGCCTCTCCCCCCCCCCCCGCCACTCCTGCTCCATAGGAAGGGCCCGGGGAGGCGCGGCAGTGGGCGCTCCATTTTCCGGGGGGGGGGGCTCAGTCCCCCCCCGGGAAATTTCGGGGGTGGCTCAAGCCCTCAAGCCCCCCCATAGTTGACGCCTATGACCCCGCCCACGGCGAGATGGTTGGTATTTTCCACATGGGGACAGATTTGTGTCATTTACCTGCTGAGCCAGAGCAGTGGCACTGCGTTTCCACATGGCAGTTTCCCCCACCATTTTCTTGCTCCAGGACCTCAGCAGCTGCCATTCTCCCCATCCCCCTGGCATGCCAACAAAGCTATTTCAGGGTTTTTAAAAAATTAATAAAATACTGTTATTTTTAATGATATAACAAGCTGTGTATCAGGTACTCTTAATTCCCAGCCCCAGCAAGAGAACACAGCTCAAATATCAAGATGTGTTGTATGGGGCCAAATCATTCTGCCATCACAGCTAGAGAAGAACAAGTTCACACCTGCAGACCTTGGGGTTGGAGAACTTGGTAAAAGGAAGAACTCTGAACAAATAACAAGGTTCTACACTCCCCTTGAGGTAATAACAGGTCAGCAGCAAAGCTGAAGGGACAGATGAGTGATACAGGTGTTCTGCATCAGGATACTTGGGATATGAGTTCAGATAGTTCCCAACGGACGGTTCTCAACAGAGAGGTAAGTGCCTACAGGCATCCTTCCTGTATGTGCCTGCCCCTCAGTGTGCATTCTTGCTTGCCGAAGTGGCTTCCATCCTTTGCAAAAATGTTTGTTCCCTTTTCACAGACACCTGTACAAATGTTTAGGGTAGGGGTCACCAGTGTGGTGCCCATGGGTGCCATGGCACCCATAGGGATGCCAGCCTTCAGGTGGGACCTGGGGAACCCCTGGAATTACAACTCATCTCCAGACCACAGTTCCCCTGGAGAAAATGGATGCTTTGGAAGATGAACTCAATGGCATTGTACTCCACTGAGGTCCCTGTCCGCTCCAGGCTCCATCCCCAAATCTCTCCAACCCAGATCTGGCAGCCCTACCCCTCCATCCTCCTCTGGTGACGAGGAGGGACCTGGCAACCCTGGGCACGCACCAACACTTTTCCTGGTGCCTGCCAAGTGTTTTTAGAAAGTGGGTGGGGCTTCTGGGGCCACTGGAAATTTGATTGGCTGTGTCTATTTTTAAAAACACAGATTTGGCAGTACTGGCACCACAGCGCAAGAATCTTCACCGTGTGACTGAAGGTAAGTTGTGGCGGCCACCGTGCCATATCAGAATTCCAAAGGTGCCTGCAGGCTCAAAAAGGTTGGGGGGCCCTGGTGTAGGGTATGATGTTACAAATATGGCGTGGGAACAGCACAACAAGTCCACTTATGGGGAAAATGCAGAGACTATTATGCCCTATAGACAAGCCCCCTGGGTGGGTGGAGTAGGCCACTGCCTCTGGGCCCTTTTATTATTAGAAGCAGCAGCCTAGCTCAGCGACTGGGCCTGAGGTGTACAGAAGACCCCCCCCCAGTAAGGTTTGAAAAACTGTCATTCACAGATGGCATTTAAAATAGAAAAGGTCAAAAAGTACAAACGTGCACACAAAACAAGCACTCTAGCAAGGTTAAAGTTACCAAGGAAAGACAAACCAATACAAGTTTCCTAAGCATCAGAACATAACTGTCCTAGTCTAAAACTGTCCCCAGCATGAGGGCACACTTCCCAATGACAGCCGCTACCCTACTTGCCAGTCCCACCAGGTCCACATAGGGTCCTAGGGAGGAGGGTTTTTATCCTATTATGTCCAGATCCCTATTCCCTGATTCAGGATTGGCAGCCCATTTCCCTCCAAAACAGCAAGGGCAAATCTAGCATCCTGCCTTCCCCTAAAACTATAGGCAGGAAGATGAGGACTGGTCCTTCATTCCTCACAGATCACAAGTTCTCCCTTAACAGGACCGCAAACTTCCGGATGGGGCCTGGTGATCTCCCAGAACTACATCTCATCTCCAGCTGACAGAGATCAGTTCCCCTAGAGAAAATGGCTACTGGAGAGTGGACTGTACAGCATTATGGTCTTTCCCCTGCCCCCCCCCAGACCCCACTTCCAAATCACCAGGAACTTCCAAGACAGAAGCTGGTAACACTATTGGTCCTGAGGACCACCAGAGCAGAAAATTTAACAAAACAGGGAAGACAACAATGAACATGTGGCCTTCAGTTAGAGTTGCCAGCACAAGTGGGTTTGGGGAAATTCCTCGAGATTTAGGGGCAGAGCCTGGGGAGGGAGCTCAGAAGGGATGTGATGCCATAGAGTTACGTTGCCCACCTGCAAATGGTAGCTGGAGATCTCCTGAGATTACAACCAATGTTCCCTCTAAGCTGTGGAGTCTTGTGAGCAAAAATTCTACTTTCTGAGCTACTGGCATTAAAGTTGTGAGCGAGTGAGATAAATTAGTTTGCTCTGGAGCCATCCTTCCTGAGCTAAGACAAAAATGTGTGAGCTGGAGGCTAAAAAACTGAGCTAGCTCACACGAATTCAGTTTAGAGGGAACACTGATTACAACTGATCTCCAGGTGACAGATCAGTTTTCCCTGGAGAAAATAGCTGTTTTGGAATGTGGACTCTATGGCATTATACACCGCCCTTCCTAAACCCTGCCCTTCCCCGTCTCCACCCCCTTAAATCTCCAGGAATTTCCCAAGCCAGAGCCAGAAGCCCTACATAGAGGCCACCCTCTGAAGCTGCCATTTGCTCCAAGGGCAACTGAACTTTGTTGTCTGGAGATCAGTTGTGATTCTGGGAGATCTCTAGGCCCCACCTGGAGGTTGGCAAACAAACCCACCTCCAGGCCCACAATTCATTACAATGTGTAACTACTATTTTAATGAGGCATAAGAAATACACTGTATCTAAAGGCAAGAAGAGTTTATTTAAAATATTTATTCCACCTATCCTTAAATACTCAGGTAAACAATGGTGGACTTCTGGTGTCCAAAGATTTCAAAGTAGGTGCCTGGCAAATGTGAGCAGGGAAGGAATTCCATAATCAGGATGTAACCACAGAGAAGGATCTTTCTAACCCTTGGGTTATGGGAGGCTGTGATAGGGTTGCATTTCCCTGACATACATGCTTGTGAAATGTATTCAGGAAAGGATGTGGAATAGGTTCAAGGATGTCATGGCATTCCCACCACTGCCACATGATTGATGCCTTCCACGCATGGGCACTGTTGTTGAGAAATACTGTGATGGTGTTGCCAAGGACTCTGGGAGTGACTGTCATGTTGCTGTATTGACTCCAGTGGCATCATTGCACTGTTATTACTTCAAGGGGGGCATGGAACCTTAAGTAGCTACATCAGAATAAACTAGTATAGAAGTGACCATCTTTGCTGGACATAGGATTGGCCTATGCATCTGCTACACTCAGTCCAATCAGAAACAGATCCTTTAATTATAACCACAGAGGAAATCAAAGCTGGGATTTTCTACACGTAAATTCCTTTAATTTTATTCTTAGCTGTGAGCTTAATTCTCAGTAACAGAAGGAATATCTGTCTTGCCTCATCTGATCTGGAGCTATGCTATGGTTACCTTGAGGCTCAGCTGTTGTAATGTACTCTACATGGGTTTACTGTTAATGGCAACTCAGAAACTCCAACTGGCAGAGCACCACAGCTTGGTTACTATTAGGCACGAGGCATATCGCATTCATTCTGCAGACTCTCCATCGGTTATTGATCGGTTACCAAGTTCAATCTACGATTCTGGTTATCACCTAAGGTAAAGGTAAAAGTTCCCCTTGCTTGAAAGCCAGTCGAATACTACTCTAGGGGGCAAAGCTCATCTCCATTTCCAAGCTGAAGAACCAGCGCTGTCTGAAGACTTTTCCATAGTTATGTGGCTGGCATGACTAAACGCCGAGGAACATGGAACGCTGTTATCTTCCCACCGATGTGGTACCTATTTACTTGCAATTTCTTGCTTTCGAACTGCTAGGTTGGCAGGAGCTGGGGCAAGAGATAGGCGCTAACTCCGTCACATGGCACTAGGGTCTCGAACTACCAAGCTACTGACCTGCCAGTCTGCAGCTCAGCATCTTAACCTCTGAGCCACCTACAAAGTCCCTAATGGCCTTGGAGCCATATACTAGCAGGGTCACCTCTCCTGCTACACTCCACTGCAACAGCAGTGACTAAAGATGTGACTCTGCAAATGGAGAAGATCAGCAGCTAATATGTTCATGTGCATTCTCAGTGATGGCTCTCACCTTTTGGAATGGCCTGTCTGAGGAGGTCAGGGAGACTCCCACACTTCTATCATACCACAGAAGGTGCAAAACAGTAATATTCGAGAGGGTGTTTTTAAAGAAGTTAGAACTATAGTAGAATAGGGGAGTCCAGGAATAAGATTATAAAGTTTTCCACTGCAGTGGTTATGGCATCCCCAGCTTTTACTGCACTGTCTTACACCTCGTAATCTACTTTCTGTATTGTTTATAGCAGTGTTTTACAACCTGTGGCTGGAACCCAAAAGTGGGTTGCAGGCCAGCCCTCCCTAACGGCCACTCCTGCCCTTTGCATCCTTCCTTCCTTCCTTCCTTCCTTGCGCTCTCTCTCTCTCTCTCTCTCATCAACTTCTCACATATCACTTTCCACCTCCCTTTGCAACAGTAATGAGGGTGGGATATGTACCCACCAACTATTAACTTTATGGCAGTAGCTGGAAGGAGGGGGGAAAGGCTAGAGAGCTGGTGGGAGCTGTTCAGTGCATGGAAAAGCAAGAGGAGGCGAGAAATAGGTGTCTCCATATGTGAGCTTTGTCTTGATCCTGTGCCTTCAGTCATGGGCTTCAACTACGGGGGGGCTTGAGCCCCCCCCCGGCAAAATGGAGCACCCGCCGGTGCCGGCCGTCGCCGCCTCTCCTTCCCCCCCCCCCCCCCGGCCTGCCCTCCTGCCTCCCTGGGGCGGGGGGGGGAGAGAGGCGGCGACGGCCGGCTGACTGGCCACCGGCGGGCGTTCTATTTTGCCGGGGGTGGCTGAGCCCCCCCCCCCGGGATTTTGGCGCGCGAGGCGGAGTGGGAGCCGGGGGCCCACAAGGGCGACGTGCCGGCCCCCGGCTGCAGGCAGCAGCAGCAGCAATCGGTGAGCGGGGAGAGGGAGGGAGGGGGGAGGGGGGCGGGGAGCGCGGGTGGCGGCCGGGCGGGCACGGCCCGGGGGAGGGAAGTGGCGGCGGCGGCGGCTCCCTGGGGCAGGGGGGGAGCAGCGGGGACATGGTCCCGAGCGCGCGCACTTTGCACGCGCACACAAGAGAGCCCCCCCCCCCGGGATTTAAAAAGTCTACGCCCCTGCCTTCAGTAGCCTGACCACTCACCCAACCCACTGCCGTGGGAGCTGTACCACACAAGAGCCCCTTGTTGCCACCCCCTTCACCACCATCTGTCATCTTCACAACTCTTCCCAACCCCCTCCCCCCCTTCTCAAACTCCATTCTGGCTCAGTTGACAGAGGAGGTGATGTTTGTTTGTTTGTTTGTTTATTTAATATCCAGCCCTACCCTGCACACAGGCTCAGGGCAGTTCACAACAGTTTGCTGTAGTGGTTAGGAGCATGGACTTTAATCTGGGAGAACCAGGTTTGATTCCCCACCCCTCCACATGCAGTTGCTGGTGTGACCTGAGTAAGTCATAAGTTCTTTCAGAGCTGTTCTCTCTCTCAGCCCCACCTACCCCACAGGGTGTCTGTTGTGGGGAGGGGAAGGGAAAGGAGATTGTAAGCCGCTCTGAGACTCCTTTGGGTGGTGAAGGGTGGGGTATAAATCCAATCTCTTATCTTCTTCTACAGTATTACATAAAACATCAATTACAGAAGTCAATAATCCCTGACGGCAGCACGACGATTCAAAGACAGTGACTACTCCAACAGTGTCAGTCAGGGAGGACACCGAACAGCTGGTACTGGTGCCAAGTTAATCTTGGCCATATCCTAAGGACTGATCATAATAAGACTGATCAAGTTGAGCAGGGAAGGCAGCTGTCATTTTGGACGCCCACTGCCTCAACCAAAAGCTTGGCGGAACAGCTCCGTTTTGTAGGCCTTGTGGAACTGTAATAGATCTTGTAAGGCCCTGATATCAATTGGGAGCATATTCCACTTGGCAGGGGCCAGGGCTCAAAAGGCCCTGGCTGAGGCAAGATGGATGTCCTTTGGGCTGGGGACTACCAAAAAGTGCTGCCCAGCAGAGTGCAAGGCTCTTTGGGGCACATATGGGGAGAGATGGTCCCTGGCCACATAGGGCCTTGAAGGTTAGTCTATTAGCAATTCAAATCAGGCACAAATAATTCTACTCACCTTTCGTAGCAACAGGATTCCTGGTCTACTATTAAGATGGAAAGAACGGCTGCACAGCAAAGGAATCTTTTCAGCAAGAGTTTTTGCTAACACTATCCTAAACTCCCTGCTACCATGCCAGCAAAACGATCCCTCTCTGATGGAAGTTGACCACCACACCAAAGCAGCCTCAACAGAGGGAATTCAGTGCGACCCAGTTCGGACTCCTAACTGCAGTACTCATCTTAATCTGGTTCTGGAGAATCTATCCCCTGAGAACTCTTTAGAAGAGGACTTATTGTGCTCATTTTCAGCTTTACCACCAATAGAACAATCCTTAATCAGCTCCAAACTTGACAGGCTAAGAGACAAACTGTGGAGAACTAAGGTGGTTCCCTCGCAGCAAGAACGACAGCAGTCGGAGCCAGCAGTCAGGTTGGAAGGCTTGCCAGCCCTCCCTACTCTTCCACCTCCTCTCATATGTATGGCAGCAGACTTAAGAAAGTCAATAGAGCCGGACAACATTCCCCAGCAAGAGAACCTTGAAAGCAAGACTCTTCACCATCTCCAGGAACTTAAAGGGGTTGAGCAGAAAGAGCTAAATGGAGCTTTTCCAGGCAACAATGGGTGTGTCTTTTTAGACACCAATGATGACTTAAGCAAGATCTCCCTGACAGACTGACAACTAAAATTCCTATCATGGAATCTGGGGGGTTGGTGTAATAAGTTTCACAATTCTGACTTTTTAAATTATTTTTGCACGGTTATAACATACTTTGCCTACAGGAAACTTAGATACACAGCTCTGACTTCCCTGTTATACAGGGGCACAGGGCATTTTCTGTTCCAGCGACTAAAATACACTCAAAGGGGTGGGGAAGTGGAGGGCTGGATATTTTGGTCTCAGTGGATCTGAAGGTTGACATTCAAGTTTTAGAAAACAACTGCCCTAAAAATGTTCAAACTGTACTTATTAAGGGAGCTTATTTTAAAAGTATTTTATGTGTAAACATATATATTCCCGCAAAGAGCACACTAGGGCAGGAAAGGGGGTGTATCTGGGACTCTTTAACAGACACGCTAGTCTCGTTAATGTCCCAATTTCCTAAGGCTCATGTTCTTTTATGTGGTGAATTTAATGCCAGAACTTGTTCAGGAAATCTAGACGCTCGAGATGGATTGCATGCGCAGATTGCCATGCATCCCCATTTATTAGAGCGCTCCTTGAGGGACCAGGTGGTTAATAAGTTTGGTTTAAAATTCTTGAAACTGCTTTCAGCAACAAATCTGCATATTTTGCATGGTACTATCTTTGACCAAACTGGTAGGAGCTTTACATATGGGGCATCTTCAGGTACTAGCACAATCGACTACAAAGCATCTTCACCAGCTCTACTGAGCTTTGTCCATAAGTTTGAGGTTTTAGACTCCACTTTAAGTGACCATTGCCCCCTGTCTTCATCTATCATAACTCACACAGATGTGCTAATGAAACCTCATCCAGATTTTGAAGAGGACGTAACACCCAACTATAGAAGCCTTAAGTGGTCAGAAAAATTACAGGGCACACTAGCTCATATCTTATCAAGTTTAGAGTTGAGCAATTTGAGATCCTCTCTCCTACAACATAACTTGGAGGTTATTAAAATTTTTGAAGAAATTATTTCTCAAATTAAGCCTTTGCTAATAGAAACAGGCCTTTGAAACCGATTCGACATGCTCATAATGCCTGGTTTGACCATGAATGTAAAGTATTTTAAAAAGATCTGTTTTGAACCAAGAGATATACCAGGCATAACAGGGACGGGGTGCAGTCATCGGTCCTCTCAAAACTCAGGTCACAATATAAAATTTTAATTAAGCAAAAGAAGTTAGAGCATGTGAAATTCCTTTGGAATGAATTAGACAGCTGTGTCTGAAAAAAATGATTCCCGTTTTTGGGAACTGGTCGCAAATAAAAAAAGTAGCCCATTTTGCCAGATTGACACACATATCCCAGGTCATGTATGGTTCACTTACTTCAGCTATGTGTTTGGATCAAATTGTCCTCAGTCAGAGGGCAACAAAAAAATCTACCAGGTTGCACCCCTAGACTTTACAGGTCTTCTGGAATGGTCACCAGTTTCAGAATCTGAAATCATAGATTTGATAGCCACACTATCTCCAGAAAAATCTCCAGCAGAAAATATACTTCCACCTGAGCTGTATAAAGCTTTTCCCGAGTGGTGGGCTCCCCTGTTGGCCAGAGTATTCACGCAGATTAACAAGTCAGGTGTGATTCCTTCTGGCTGGAAATTGAGCCTTGTGGTGCCCATACATAAAAAAGGGGACATTGCGGACCCACACAATTATAGACCAATAAGTCTATTAGATATAGTGGCAAAATTATACAGTAAATACTTGCTGCTAAAACTGGAAGACTGGATGGATAAGGAACAAATTCTTCACCCGGCTCAAGCAGGCTTTAGGAAGGGACTGGGAACAATCTGTTACTGCCAAACCCTTTACCAGTTGGCATATTCTGCAGTTAAGGGACCAACAAAGGCACTTTATGTAGTTTTTGTTGACCTGGATGCCGCATTTGACTCTATAAACAGGGACCATCTTTGGTCAAAATTAGCTAAAATGAATGTTGAGAGGCGGTTATTACTGCTCCTTTGAGAGCTCCATAGCGATACTTCCGCTCAAATTAGAGTGGGAACCTCTGGCTCTCTAAATAGTAGAATTCCTGTTAGCAAGGGTATGAAACAGGGATGTGTGCTGGCTCCATCGTTATTCAACCTGTACATCAATGATATAACAGAGTCTCTCTTAGGTCCACAATTCTTTCCACCATTAGGCCAACAAAAAAATCTCAGTTCTCCTTTATGCGGACGATATGGTCTTAATCTCCCTAACCAAAATTGGTCTGAGAAAGCTTTTACAGCAGTTAGGGAAATATTGTAGTGAGGAAGTACTGAAAATAAACTACGCAAATACCAAAGTAATGGTCTTTAGGAAAAAGCCTAAAATTGCCCGCTGGACTATTTTCGACAATCCTATTGAACAATGCAGAGCATTTAAATATCTTGGAGTAAATTTCATGGAGACTCTGAATTGGAATTGCATCAGTGAAATCCTAAGCTTTAAGAATGGTAAGATCAATGTTACATTTTTTCCATACAAAGAGTGGACGCCTGATTGATCTGGCAGTGAAATTATTTAACACCAAGGTCATCCCTCATCTTTTATATGGAGTCGAACTTTGGGGTTGGAAGGAGGATAGTTTGGTTAACTTGGAGGTAATCCAAAATCAATTTATAAGGCGAATTTTAGCCTTGCCCAGAGGCACTCCCACTTCTTTGATGAGGGCTGAATTGGGACCTCCCTCTCTTAAGGCCCGGGCACATTTGATGGTTATAAAATATTGGAAAAAGAACATATATCAGAACTCCAACTCCATAAGCCATCAATCAGACAACACACACTTTGACAAAGACCCTACGCATTCTAACTTTTTCAGTACCATCATCCAAAGATATACCATCCCAGATGACCTCCTTAGGGCATCAGCTGAGAACACACAATTTAGGAATTGGATATATGATGCTGATGCATTGATTGATCATGCTCTAATTCTGAAATCCAAAGTGGCTCCCTGGTGTAAGTTCTGTAAATTGGACCATTGCAGGTCGAGCTACTTAGTCAACATCTCTAAGTTTTACCTCAGAGTTCCCTTTACAGCCCTACAATTTCAATCTATGCAAACAGCACTTTTGGCTGGCCGCCATTCCCATACTCCAAAAGAGGACTGTCTCTGCATATGTGGCGTATCAGTGGTGGAGGACCTTCCTCACTACATGCTTTACTGTCTGTTATATAGTATCCCAAGAGAGAAATTTCTAACTGGAATACTATCGGCTATGCAAACATACACAGAAATTGAGAAGATTACATTCCTGCTTTCAGATAATGATGCATATGTATATATCTTACAGAGTTTCCTTGTTTGCTTTAGCAGCATCCAAAATTAGATCTAAGGGGCTGGTTACCTGATTGTCTTAGCCTTTTTATTAGCACAATTTGTAGTCAATTTTAAACTGATTCTAATGGTGGCGATTTTTATTATGGCTATGGTGTTTTATGTATTTTGTAATGGCCAATAGCTTAATACAATAAATTTACTTGTACATAATCTTAAACTTGATTCAGTACTCAGCTGGGAGTTGGAACAGACTGGTAGAGAGAGATATCAATTCTTCACTTGAAAGAGAAAACTCTTTGTTATGACACATTCTCTTCCACAAGTGACATGTTTATGGATGGACTTTGTTGCTGTAATGGAGACCTCTTAATTTTCCTACTTGTACAACAATAGGCACTGATGAATGTCTATATTTCAACCACTTTGAAGGTGGTTAGAGGTGGAATAATGCTAAGTGTTAAGCAGTTTTTTTTTTACCAATGCCTGCTGAGCAGCATCTACCCTCCCATACAAAGTGTTTTTCTTCACAATGGTAAAGAGCACTGTATCTATAGCACAGTGAATCAGAACCTTTCAGGAAGTCAATATATGCAATAATATAGAAGCTGGTGGGTAGCTGTCTGAAGCAGCATAACAAATTTGAGTCCAGCAGCACCTTTAAAAAGTCTGTGTGTACATGAAAGTTCACCTTGAATGAAACTTTGTTGCTCCTCAAGTTGCCACTGGACTCAAACTTTGTTTTGCAATACTATGTTTGCTGGCCCTCCAGGGCAGCTGTGTGGTTGTTGCGTAAAACAGTATAATGGACTGGATGGACTCCTGGTCTAATCCAGTAGGTTTCTTCTTATGCTATTTGAAAGATTACCCATCTACCTGAAAGAAACACTAGGTTTTCTCCTAGGAATGTTAACAAGAAAAATAGGAAATAATCGTACATTGGTATACATGTTATATAATAGTAAAAAAAAGTGTGTCACCTTTTAAGGTAGCTAGATTTGAGTCTAGGTAGCTAGATTGAGTCTAGGTAGCTAGATTAGAGGTATAAGCTTCTGAGCGTTGAAGTTTCCTTCATCTTCTTTTAGGGTGGTCATCTTACATTCAGTGTATTCCTTTAGAAGCTATTTATGTCTGTGGAGGGCACATAGATCTTTGCCATCTTTGCAGGTCAGTGGGGTGCAGGGAGGAGAGGGGAAGCAGGTTAAATTGCCCTCTCTGTCAGTGTAGGTTCACCAATGAGAAAGAAAGAAGGGGCAATTTCATCCTGCTCCCCCTTCCCACTGCAGCCCTCTGACCCCCGTTAGTGCCATTAATCTATGCAGGTCACACAAACCTAATAATCTATGTTTTGGGAGCTGGAACAGACTGCTAGAGGGAGGGGAATGCAGCAAATATCCACCCTCCTTCCACTGACATTACTCACGGTCGAAACCTGTGGCTTTAAACATTTACTCTGAAGTAGCCCTACTGAAGTCACTGTTTCTGAGTGGTGCTTCAAATGCTGACATCTTCAAAATTACTCAGCTCAAGATATGAACAAGTGGGCTGCCTAACATCTAATGGCAGGACACCCATTGGCAAGTAAAGATGTGGAACAGGCAGATCAAGTATAAAGATCACAGCTGACACATTTCCTGCCTAGGGAGCACAGGAACCAAAGCTTGATAGCACTGTAAGGAATGCAGAAGAAGGCTACGAAAGCCAAGTGGCATTGCCAAGGTTATGCATTTCCAGTTGTGTTACTCATGATCTCATGTGGCAGTAAACTGACTTTGATCAAACAGGAAATAGTGGCCTTTATGGCCACTCATCAAACCATTGTTATGGACTTTACCCTACCACACAGCACTTTTCTCTCACTTCTTATAATGGCAAAATTCAGCAAAAGAAGTTGTCTGGAGTTTTCAGGCCAAGGAAAGATTTGCTTGTGCTTAAGCTTGATGGGTTGGAGTCAGAAAAGCCACATCATTAGCTTGCATATCACATCACACATACGGTGGTGAATTTTTGCATTTTAAAGGTCCAATTTTTTAACATTACCTTTCTAGCAAGTATTCATGGTATGCTTTCCTTCAGGCTCTCAATCCTTACAATTCACTGTGCGCGCTCACATGACTCCTAAATTCAGCATTATAAACATATACAAATGGCTTAGAATGCCTGTAAACAGAAATCACTCAAATCAGCATTTCCTTGTATGGTCAGGGCCTGTCCAGTAATATTTTTAATGCAAATATTTTTTAATGTTGTTACTCTGTTGTTTAATGGGATCTAGATATTTGTCCTTGGTACAGCACTTCTGCTTACAGTACTGCCTTAGGCAGTTCACTTCACGCCCATGGCTCCAGCTTGGGCTGGTCACAGGATCAGGACTGGCCAGTGCCAGTAGCTTCCAAAGGCACAGTTCAGGAACTAAAAAGTAGTTGATGAGATCTGTGTAAGCTAAGGCGATGCTGGCACAGCCAAGGATTCTCAAGGACAAGAAGATTCCATCTTTTTTTTTTATTGTTTTACTCCATTTATACATTTTTTTCTCCCTAATTGGGACCCAAAGCAACTTACATAATTCACCTCACAACAACTCTGTGAGGTAGGTAAGGCTGAGAGTGTGTGACTGGTCTTGGTTGCCCAGTGAGCTTCCATGACAGAGGCAATTTGAACCTGGGTCTTGAAGATCCTAGAGTGACACTCTAAACACTACACCACATTCTGTCTCATGTCATCTGAAGGTGAGGATGAGAAGAAGCAAGATGCAGGCCAAGAGACTGAGATAGGGCCAAGATGGTAAGGAGCGTCAAGAAAGAGAAACAGGCACTGGGCAGATTTTTGTTTGCAGTGGCAACAGGGCCTAAGAGAAGCTAAACCACTGCTCAGATAAAGGGCAGTTTTGGGCTGAGGACAGACTGGCAATCTAAAGTGGGGCAGGCACGCTTCACAAACGGAGGAAAGGAGCACGTTCAGACATGCGCATCTGCCCGTCGGCTCCGTTGCATACTTACCCGTCTCCCAGTCGCTTTCCTTCCGCTTTACCCGGACACCGGTTTTTCCCGGTGTTCAGGGGCCTTCCTCCGCATGCCTCCCGCTTCCAAACAGTGTGAACTGGAAGAAGCGGGAGGCATCCGGAGGAAGTGTGAATGCACCGGCAAAAAGTTTTGCGCATATGCGCACATGCGAAAAACATCAAAGGAAAACAAAAAAAAAGTGCAGCGGGGCACGCAAGCCGCGCGCGCTGGCTATGCGGCAGTCTGAACACTCCGTGGCAGTTTGAACGCTCCGTATCGCCACTGATCCGCATTGCTCTGGCCAGTGTGAACGGCCAGCTCCGTGGGTTTTTCCCCCCGCTCCACTTCCCTCCGCTTTGCCTCCGCTTCAGATTGCCAGTCTGTCCTCAGCCTTGGAATGAGCAAGGGTCAATTGCTTATCTTGGGAGTGGGGTCATGCAAAGTATCAGTGCTGCTGTATCCTGTTGGGTCAGGATTGGTCAACAGTATCTGGCAGACTGTTAGAGGCAAGATCCCCAAAATCCTGTAAGTAGGGGAGTACTCAAATGTGTAATTTCACATGTGCAGTATGAACTGGCACAGTTCATAACGCTTCTGCACATTTGAACCAGGTTTTATAGTCAGTTTGGATCAGCAGTCTATTAACAGGCAATTTGAGAGCCAGCTGCATCCCCTAAAATGCTGAGGAATAAATTGTGAAAAGATCTGTTTAGTTCTTTTTTTTTTTTTAAGCTGTTATCTCTTCTACATGCTGCCTACCTGGTAACTTTATTTCTGGTGCTCTTCCTAGTCCATGTTCTATTTGTACAAAACTTGGTAATATGCGCCTGTGTGGGGAGTGTAGCTCAGGATATCTTTCATGGCTCAGAAGAAAGACTGGTGCTGTCTGATTTTGATGCTACATTCATATCTGAATTATAATCTGTTTAAGGTTCTGACCTTAACCAAGAAGAGTTTTGAAAAAAAATCAACTGCTGTATTTCGAGTTTCTGCTCTTTGTGGAAGGCATTTTCCCATTCTCCACGTTAGATACAACTGAAACCTATTTCTATAGCAAATTTGGCTATTTTCCCTGTTTTGCTTTTCCGCTTGTGGACTGATCCAGCATTCTTGTATTGTTTATTGAGTTTCTTACAACTGATCTAGAGCAACACTGACTTCTGGCCAGAACCAAAAGTCCATTTGGATATACAGAAGATGCATTTGCAGTGTGTCCACCATCCAGAATGTCAAAAACTAAAGATTTGTTCACACACATTCCTGGTGAAGAGCCCGCTCAGGGTACCCTCAGATACTGACAGACAAGTCTCCTCCTCATGTCGATGTTCACTGCCCAACCATAGGGTTTTGCTGTATGTTCATCTTCTTTTTGGTAGATATCGTGACGTAGATTAAGCCCTCAAGCTTGTTTCCAACGCCGCTCAAATGGCGGCGACGTGCAAAGAGGGAATAAAGGAGGGAATGCCGGCAAGCATGTGCCGCCGGCAACACCGCCAGCTCTAGCCTTAGGCGCAACCACTTCCAGGGCGGCACGCCTGAGCCCTCGCGCCTCTAATTGTAGGGAAACTCCGATCACAACTGCCATTTTTTCAAATGCCCAGGCGTTTCTTCACGAGGCAGAAGGGGAGCCCTCAGAGTGCGTCCAAGGCAGCCCGTTTAGAACATACCGGTTTTAGAGGGGGCTCCTCGCGGTACCCAGCGAAACGCGCTCAGCCCCTCCAGGACACGGACTCCGACCTCGGCATTTCAGACAGTGGGCGGGCGCCTTCCTTTCACCGCCCCGGCAGAGCCGAAGCAAAGCGACCTCCCTCGGGCCATCCGCTCCCTCCCTCCCCTCCCTCGCCGAGGCGGCCTCTCTGTTCCACCCAGTGGCCCCTTATAGCCCCGCCCCCTTGTCGCTGTTCTCCCCTCCTCAGCTCCCCCAGGCCCGTTCCCGAAGATTGCCGAGTAGAGGGGGGGGGTCGCGTCGTCTCCCCGCTCTTGCACGGGGTTTCCGGAGATTGCCGAGGGGCTTCGGCCTTTTCCCTGCCTCCCTCCCTCCTCCCTCCCGCTCTCCGGCGGCCGCCACTGTCTCCTCCTCGGTTCTTTTCGGCGCTGGCCGGCGGGCCCGAGTCACGGTCGGAAGCCTGCTTGTTGGGCTTTGGCCAGCCGCCGCCGCCTTTGCCCGGAGACCTCGTTTCCTCGCCGTGCGGCCAACTAGGTTTGGGCCGGGCTTAGGCTGGGCCTCCTCAGCGCTTGCTGGGTTATCGCGACCGGTTGGGGCCGACGAGTCGTGACTGTGAGGCGACGCGGACGGCTGCGGCTCCCCCTAGGGGAAGCGGGGCGGCCGGGGGTCCGGTTCGGATGGCGGAGGGCATCCCGCAGCAGCAGCAGCAGCTCTTGCCCGGCGGCGGACTAGCTCCTCGAGGAGTCAAGCGGGAGCCCGAGCTGGAGCAGCCAATGCCCGGAGGCGACGGGGCCGAGAGCGGCCACAGCAAAAGGCTGAGGACGGAGGCGGAGGCGGCCGAAGGCGGCGGCATGCAGGTAGCGGCCGGTCCCTCGGTGGCTTTGGGCCGGGAGGCAGCGCGCCTCCGCTCATCCAGGCGCTGCCCGCGGGGAGGCCCTGCGCGTGGTGCGTGCGCGGGGCGCGCGGCTGGAGGGCGGCCGTGCTGGGTCGGGACGGGAGAGCCTCTCGGGAGGATGCTGGGCGGGCTAGGTCCCGCTTTGGGCTTTTGACGAAAGCATCACTGGCGGGTCTCGGAGGACTGAGGCCGAATATTTTTATTAATCACATTTTTTTTTAAATCCCGCATTTCCTCCAAGGAGCGCAGGGCGGCATACAGCAATCTGTCCTCCTCCCTTTTCATACTTCAATCCATTCTGTGGGGTAGTTTAAGCTGAGAGACGGCGTAGCTAAGACTGTGCACGATGCTTCAAGCGTAACAAAACCCCTGCGTGGAAAAGCAGTTGGGGAGGCCCGGGGGATAGTGAATTGTGTGTAGTCCATCACGTGTGACAGTTACTCAAGCGCTGTTTTTTTCCTCCCTTTTTTTTTGGGCACTGCCCGAACACGTGCTGGGAAGCCATCATTTCAAGAGGAGAGTTAGGGAAGAGCTAAGAAAGAGATTAAAACTGACTAGGGACGGTCTCTATGGGAGCTGGTGGTATCCATGTATAGAGGAAGAAAGTGTATTTTTACATGGCGAAATGTTGTTTTAATCTTTTTGTTCCACAAGAAAGTTTGTGATGTCTCCTATTTCCCTTATATTCTTCACAGCAAAAGTGTAACCAGGGAAGTTGTTGCAATCTTCTTTACTATGTCTGAATGGGGCAATGTTGGGTTTCTTTTAGAGATGGAAGCAATCAGAGTGACTCCTGCTGCAGTTTTCTTTCTCTTTGCTTGGTGGGGGAGGTTCACTCTTAAAAAATGACACACAAGAGTTCATTCACACTTGTGGCTCATCCAGGTCAGCTAGTGTGCTGCTTAGTCAAAATATAAATAATGCTCTTGAAGGGCAACTGATACTTCGTCCTCAACTATTAGCATTTATTTCATTTACACCTGCCTCCCTATCCTCATAAGGGCCACCATGACCTGTGTGCTGCAAGGGTGGCTACCCAAAGCAAAACAAGGATTTACTGAATTGGGTCCTTAACACACTGTATTTTGAGTACTGTCATGTATAGAATCTCATGGAACAAGGCCTCCTGTGATGGGAGCGCTCTGTTGTAGAAGGAGAAATCTACCTGTGATTCTGAAGTCTCATCACTGGAACTTCACCCACGTTATTTGGCCCTTAAAATAGCTGTGGGAGGATGTTAAGGATTGGGACAATGTTGTAAGGAAGAAAGATTTAATTTTCTTTCTGGTGCTGTTTCCTGGATCAGGAATGCACTTCCAGGTAAAATGGATGGTAAAAAGCTGGACACGGTATGGGTACCTGTCTTTTTTACTGGGGCTAAATGCAGCTAGGGGGGTTTGATTAAGGAAATGGCATAGGAATCCCTTTTCCCCAGCACCCCCCTGGCCAGCTGCCATTTAGGCCCTAATTACATATCTTGACTTTCAGTCACAGAAGTGAAGCCTTGCATGTCAAATAGCCCTAAGAAATCACTTTAGAAGCTTTCATGGATTCTGCAACTGAGAGGAAAGGAGTAGTTACCTTGAATTTATGGGAAACCTGCTGGAGGATACTGGCCTGAAACTTTAAAAAAAGGGGGTTGTCATGAAATTTTTGTATTAATCGTAAGTGATTGTACTGAGCTATGATGCTGTAAGGAAAGGGAGATTCATTATGGTCTGTTGACATAGTCCTTGACAATAAAGGGCATCTCTAAGAGGACAGATTTTTGACATGCCTATTCTGGAGTCCAGTGAGGCATCTCTGTGCATTCCTTTTCTTGGCTATGGATGGGGAAATCGTTCTTTGTGTTTGCAGATTTCTTTTTGCCATTGCAAGCGATGGTTGCTCCCGTGTATGAATGAGGCTGTGAATTGTAGTCATTGGCACTTCAATCAGACATGTAGAATAAACCCAGGTGGGTGAAGAAAGAATATGTCTATGTTTGTAAGGCAGTTCCTTTACCTATATAGATTATAATCACTAGAGAATGTTCATATACAGATTGCATCAGTCTTAACTCTATTAAGTGTAAGTATGTAAATACCATCAAGTTACAACTGACTTTTGACAACCCCAGCAAGGGCCTTTCAAGGCAAGTGAGAATAAAGGTGATTTGCCATCGCCTTCCTCAGCAGAGTCTTCCTTTGTGAGATCTGATAAGACTGGGCTATGCCATTCTACCTTCCCTCTTCTATTAAGTGTATCTGGTTTTAAAAATGTTATTTACAAGCACAGGTAAATGACCTATTCTTTACTTTGTATTTTTAGTGTTTGTCTTATTTTATGTGTTAAAAAACAAGCAATATATATAAATACAAAGATATGGTGTAGAACACAGTTGTGGTTTATAGAGAATGTGAGATACAAATGTTTTAAATAAAACAAATAAACCTTTTCTGGTCATTTCTGGAGCTGTTTGCACTTAATCCTCTGTTAACCGACTTGATGCACCAAGACTCCTTGGAAATATCAAAGTCATGAGTCATTTCATTTCCAGGAGAATGTGTATCAAACTATTGTTGCGCTGCTTTTTTCTTGGGGTGTTTTAATGCGTTCTTTACATAGGAATTATTTGCAGGGAAGCACCGCTTGATGATTTGAGTAGTTGGTGGGATGCTTACTCACATAGATTTAGGGGAGGGTAAGCCCTAGGCTACCATCCTTTCTCAGGAGCAGATTCTCTTACTAAGAATAATTTCAAACTATTTTTTCAAGTAACCTGAGGTTTCAGCACCTTTCAGCCAGTGAAAAAGTGCAAGTGTTTCTCATCATGATTGTCCAAGCATTATGAGGAATGTTAAAGTAAATATCTCTTTAATGATGCATTCCCTTCCTAGCAATGGAAACTGGAAATGGTTTCCTAATCAGTGGCTTTGCCCAGCTGCATTAACAGTGGTAGTTGTTCCTGGTACAATCCTTGGAAAACTTCTTGGCGTGGACATACTCCATCGAAGATGTGAGGCAAACTGATTTTTAGTGTACAGGGAGAAAGTGCTTGACAGTTAAGGGAATAAAGACGGCTGAGTTTGTCATTATTTATGCATTAAAAGGATATTACATTCTTTAGCTTCCCTGCCCTTGCAAATAGTGTATGAGATGGATCACTTGTAGTCCGACTCCCAAATTGGATTTGGGGGTGGTAACTCTGTTTGCTCAGGATCTTACTACAGATACAACATGAGTTCAAATGGATCTAGTACATGTGAGTATAATAAACTAGGCAATACTTCATCCAGAAGTAGGCTTAGTACTGGTGACTCCCCCCCCCCCCCCCCCCCCCGCTGGATGGCTTCTTCTTGTGTTGTGTGCTAGACTACATTATAGAAAGTTAACCTGCTACAACCAGTTTTAAGTGGAGGACATCAGTGCAGTTTTTCGGGTCATTGGCTTGCTAGCTGTCTTTGCTTAATTTTGCAGTTGTATTTCTTGATGATGTCTACCCAGAGCTGTAGCTAGTAGAGGGGATTCTTGAAAATTATTCTGGAGTTGCTAATGCAGCAGGATAGAAAGAGTGTTGTCTCTTACTGGCACCCTTTGTTTCTAGAAGCATTTGTACAGCATTTGTTCTAAGGAATGGAATTTTATTCTCTGGTCGTTTGTTATACTGAATCTGTTTGGATGCTCATGTGGTAGATTGTCTTCCAGATAATTGTTTTTATTATCTGTTATTGATGCAAATGCTTCCTTCTGCGCTGTAAAATTATGAGCAAGGAAAAATATAAACTATACTGAAACTATATATAATAACTGAAATATATTATGTTGCTGAGCTTTGCTGGGCAAATCAGTGGGTGGCCTCAATGCTTACTGCTGTTTCTGACACTGAATGTGTTCTTGCTCTTTGAAAGCAGTGTGATTTATTCATATCCATTTGCTGTTTTCTCCTGAAGCTTCTCAGTGCCTGCAAAGCTCTTGTTGGTGGTCCAAAGCTGGCAAGGCACAGGCTTGCTGAGAAAAACTAACATAGCAACTCTCTGGAATTTGTGTGCTGTTGTCTCCTCATGTGCAGTTATTCATAGATTATTTTATTTTTGCTTTCAAGGTTTGTTTATAGTAGAGGTCTTTTAAATCTATATTGGACACTTCTGTGAGAGAGCTTGATGCTAAAGTTTGCTTTGTGGATCTTGAGCTGTTAATGTGTCACAGACATTTAAGGCATAGTCTTTACTTTTAGTAAAGTGGGGACAAATTATTACAAGAGTCTGAGTTCTCAGGGGATTTGAAAATTCTTTTGACCAATGCCTTATATTGTATGTTTGTTATTTCAGCCTTATATGGAATATAGAATGATTCATGTGTCATGACAAACCATGATTTGTCAAGAAGCGAATGAGTCTTACAAATACTCAGCCTTGTGCTTCCTCTCCTTCTAGCCTGTCTGCTCAAGTGAGGCTCAAAAACTGATCATTTTTGCTTTCGCAGCAAACTGTAGTTTATTGTTAGGTCTGTGTCACAAATTATGGGCTAACAAATTTTTATTCTAGCATAAAATTTTGAGGACTAGATGTGTTTATTTTATTATATTTATCCTGTCCTTCCTTCAGAGCAGCATAAATGTGTATTTTCCTTCCTCCATGATTCCTCCTCTAGTCCACAAAACCTGCTGGAATCTTTTAAGGTGCTGCAATGCTATCTTTGTTTTTGCTGCAACTGACTAATGCAGCTGCTCCTCTGGAATCTGTAAACTGGTACATTCTCTCCCTTCTGAATGAAGATTCCAGATCGTGGTTTAATTCTGATTTGGGATGCTGGTTTATAAGGAAGAGAACAAATAATACTGTATGATTCAGAGGGAATAGCTAACTAGGGTTTGTGCTTGCCACAAAAGTGATTAAGTCTTCAGTCTTAAGAATACTTTTGGGGGAGTAAGCCCCACTGAATCAACTGGGACTGACTTCTGAGTAGAGCTGGTTGGGATTCTTCTTTCTTACAAGCCATGTACAAGAGGAAAGTCTGTGGTGTTTTTACTGATATTGCAGAGATTGTAATGTGTATGTTAAGCAGGACTCAACTAAAGACTTGATTCAAGATTTTATACTAATCTAGATCTTACTAATATGGGGCTTTTTGATGTTTACCCTTGGTAATATCTATTAATTGTAACATCTGTTTATGGGAATGCAGATGGATTTATGTAAACACAACTCTCAAGAATTTCAGATTTTTTTAAAAAAAAAAAAGCAAAGAAACCATTTAACAACCAGAAGAAAATATTCTGAGTTTTTAAAAAAAATGTAGTACTGAAAATAGAAAACTTTAGGTTGCATGGGGCCAGAGGGTGCCTGGCATATGTGGTGGTATCTGTGAGAGACAATGTATGGAACTGGAAATAAGTCATATCCTGTGATACTCTAATAGTCTTATATAGTAGTCTCGTTTATTAAGTGTATAGGTCTGAAAGCATCTTACAGATTAACTTGTCTTTTCCAGTTGTCTTAACAGAACCTTTTATATGTTTACCATTATTGGCATATTCTTCTGCTTTATCCATAAGGATTAAAAGTCTTAGGTTTCTTGGGTGTGGTGTGTGTATTCAGATTTTTCTGTTCCTTGACTCAAACTGCATGAGCTTTTGAGAGTAAAGGCCCCAGATGTGTGTAGTTAACATGGGCCATTTTTGGCTTTTTCCCCCTTCCCTAGGGTACAGTCCTATACACGCTTACCTGGGAGTAAGCACCCTTGAGAATAGTAGGGCCTACTTCTGAATAGACCTGCTTAGAATTGTCTGTTAGTCTCTTATATTTTACCTAAGGAGTAAGTAAGGAACTGAACTATACTTCATACCTTTGATGGTACACAACCCTTGGTGGTCAGTTTTTCTGATAATAGCTATACCATTAGAGCCCTTATTAAATATAGGCTTACAAATGCCGTCATAACTACTATGATGCATTGGAAAAGTATATCCATGAGCAAAGAGGCTCATGCATTGTCTGTGGTAAAAGAGTGGTATTATGTACATACCCAGTCCACGCTGGTTTATGCCATCTCTGGTAGTAACTCATGTAAAATACTGTGTGGTATGACATAGCTGAGTCTTGATCAGTGCTTGCTGGCAGAACACTTCCTATAACTTGAAATATGGAACTCCTGCCACTGCAAATCAAAAACATCTTTGTACTCTAGATATTGCATTAGCTTCCTGACCCTATGTCTACATTCAGTGTAAAGGTTACAGGGCTTGCTATTATTGCTGTGATTTCTAATAGACTGTTGTCACATTTTAGATTGTCATTGACAGTGCAGAGACAACTTGTAAAGTCACAGTAACTCAGTCACTGACATTCATTTCACTATAAAATGTGACTTGTATATATGAAACACTTTACATTCTGGGCATAGAGGAGGTTTGAAAGCAGTAGTTTATTACCAGGAACACTAATTGGGGAGGGTGCACTGTGTGCCCAGATACTTCTTATTTGTCATTCGTTATTCATTATCCCTACCAGCAGCAGCTTTATGCAGTTAGGGTTTCATTATCTAATCCATCTCTGATCTGCCTGGATAAACCCTGTTTGGCCAGTACTGATCTTGTTAGTGGGGTGGCATAAAGCTGCTTGAGCTGGGATTGGGACAAATCCGATCATGGCTATGATGTGAATCTGGGGCTTGCTTCTCTTGGCCAGAGAGGAGAAGGGAAAGCAGTGGCTGCAGCATGGTCTGAAGTCAGGGATTCCACCCCTTCGTGCCGCCCAGCTGTGTTAAATGGCAGATGTGCTGGATTAATGTTGGGAAGGATTGGGTGTTTTCATCAAGGTCTCATTCATACATTTAGGAATCCTCATGCTGCATTTCTCTCATTGTCAAGCAGCACTGTTCTGGTGCTCTGTCCATGTACAAGCTAGTTTTGCATTGCCATGCTGCATGATCTGTACACATGCATACAGTTGTTAGGTTCCTCACATATACAGTGTATAATCTTTGCATCTCTGCTGTGCACAGAGCAGCATTCCTGTACATCAGTCAGAGACAGGGGAAAGGTAGCAGTATTTTATTTTAAAACACATAATTGGACTTTTATAGCATAATCAGAACCCATGGTCTCTTTGTCTTTTGCATGCCAGGGCAATCAGAGGAGCACATAAACACAGAGATGTATACCAATATTATGGTGAGAAACTAGTTTCTCCTAAGTAGTTTAGAGCCCTGCAATAATTTTGTTTATTTAAAATGTTTCAATGTGGCCTTTTCCCCCAATCAGGGGCCATAAGGTGGTGAACAAAAAACATAAAACCAAAATACAGTTAAAATAATAAAATTCAATTAAAAACATAACACTAGAACAAGGGCCAATAACTATTATTGGGGTACACCAGATGAAACATAATAATCTTCACCTGCTGGTGATAGATGCCAATAGAGTGAGACAAATAAATCTGCCTAGGGAGGGAGTTCCAAAGTTTTGGAGCCACAGTGGAGAAGGCCCTTTCTCAGATTGCCACCAAGCTAGCCTCAGATGGCTGGGGCAACCAAAGCAGGGTTTCCCCGGATGAATGGAGTGAGTGGGTAGGTTCATATGGGAGAAGGTGGTCCTTAAGTTATGTCAGCCCCAGGCTTTACATGGCTTTAAAGGTCAATATCAGCACCTTGAATTGAGCCTGGAAGCAAATTGGAAGCCACTGTAGGTGGAACAAGACTGGAGTTATATGATCCCTCTGATCTGCTCCAGTCAGCACTCTTGTTGCATCATTCTGTACCAATGGTAGCTTGTGGACAGTCTTTGAGGGCAGCCCGACAAAGAACGCATTGCAGTAATCTAATCTAGATGTTACCAGGGCATGCACCACAATGGCAATATCTTTTCTGCCCAGGAAGGACCAGAGCTGGGCTTCTTTTACTTCATTTGTATCCCATCTTTCTCCCCAGTGGTGACCCAGAGGCAGCTTACACTGTTCTCCTGTCTTCCATTTTATCCTCACAATCAGGGCTTTTTTTCTGGAAAAAGAGGCGGTGGAACTCTCAAGAGCAAAATGAAGTTTTCAGTCTGTATACTGAAAACTCATGAACTTTTAAACAGTTTAAAAAGAATTTTGTCCAAGAGGTTCCGGAACTCTGTTCCAGTGTGTCCCTCCCCCCAAAAAAGCCCTGCTCACAATATCCCCGAGAGGTAGGTTAGGCTGTAAGTGTGTGACTGGCCCAAGATCACCAAGCAAGCTTCTGTTGCATAGTGGGAACTCAAATTGGATCTCCCAGATCATAGTCCGATTCTCTTCCACTACATTCCCTGTTCATAATGGGTGTGTATGAATTTTCAATTTATGCCTGCTAGCAACTTGACTTAACTGCATCTTTGGCTTTACTGCTAGTTTATTACTGCAGTTTGCTGTTGTACTGTCCTACCTGCCACAAGGATCTAGTCTATGCTAAAAAAAAATTCAGCTTTGTTTTGAAGTGCCTTCTTCCTGTTCTCCCTTCCTGAAAAGTTTCAAAGGATTTCTGAAAAAATTGCTTGTATGAAGAAAAGGCTCATTTTATTCCTTAAAGCAATGAGTGCGGAGTATTTGGGGTATGTGCACAATTCCACAACTAATCACAGGTACTTGTTAAGAGGTGAAGGGTGTAGATGGGTTCAGGGAAGAGCTTGGGGCCTGCAATGTCCAATGCTATGAGCTGTGTCAGATTTCACACCATAATACACAATGCTATAAGCACATTTTTTTTGCCAGTTGTACTGGGGTTTTGTGAGCACAAATAGTGCCCATATATGCCCATTGCCTGAGAGAGGGGTGGAGATGTGTTTGTGTAAGTGTGTGTGCCTGTGCAAGTATTCGAGAATTGCATTTCCAGGACTTAACCACTTCCCCTTCCAATGATAGCAGAATTCCAAAATACCTGGAGCTTTTGGCAAGGACTGGGGTGGGGGGGAATGTAAGGTGGAGAAAAGTATAAAGGAGGAGAAAAGAGAGAAGAAAGTTGGGGGACCACAAGAGATTGTTAGGCCTTGGAAAAGTAGCTATGCAGACAGAGCAGGGAGCTGTTGAGGACTCTGAAAACTACTCCAACTGCTTCTGAAATAAGAACAGGCAGCACTCAAACATTTTCAGCTTTATCTCTGCAATGGTATAAAGAATATATTTTAAATCAAAATGGCATGAAATGCCCACGGGCAATTTCACCCAGTTCTTTATGATGCAGCTTTACATTTCATTTGCTTGCATATAACCTGCAGATGAGCCTCTAGAAAACTAGATATCAGACCCCATATAAAGAAATAAAAGCATGGTTCAGGATGAAATCTACTTTTATAGAGCATATGCAACTTAGCATTTCTTGATTCAGTTGTTTGAACAACTGGTCGTCATGCTGAGAGGTGCTAGTAGAGAATATCTTGAAGTTATCTATAGGGTATAACTGTGATAGCTACATATAATGTTTATGAGGTGAGAGAGGCGTTTAATACTAAAAAGAACATGCACAATAATCTGTCCTGACTGAACATTATTGCTCCATGCGTATTTCTGTAGAATACTTTTATATGCTTGTCATTGCTAAAATCTGAGATGCTTTTCACATGTGTAAAGCAGACGTTGATTATAATTGGTGGTGGAGAACTGTATCTCCATTTATCTGGGCTTTGGGGAGAAAGGAAGATTCACTTCAGTCCCTGAAATATACATAGGTTAGTTCTGCTGTAAACTAAGTAGCTAAAAAGAGGGCTTACCAGCAGATCTCCCACCTTTAAGTGATAAAAATGTAAACAATATTACCAAGTCATGATTACTGGTACCTTTCTGAGAGAGTTTTTCTTTATTATACTGTGTTACTTCCACTGTTGGAAGGAAAGACCAGTTTAATATTTTCTTTCTATGATATAGTGAAATAATATATCAAAATCAGATGAATCTCTAAAAATAACCAAATGTGTCCTTACTGGTTTAAATTTGCTCTTACCCATTTCCCTTCCTCAGAGGCAGGATTTCCCCTGTTTTCCTCTCCTTTTCTCTCTCAGCAGCCCTATTTATTAATTTTCTTCTTTTCTGAATAACTGTGGTGGTCCTACCCCACTAGAGTTGCCAAGTTCTACCTTAGCTGCAGCGGGGGGAGTCCTGGCTGTCTCTGGGAATTTTGTGGTGCACGCACAAAGTGACATCATTGTGTCAGGCATGTTGGGTTGGGACCACTATCGTTTGAGGTGGGGGACATAGTTTTCCCTTGAATGATAGAGCGTCCCCCTGCAACATGCCTGACGTGATGACGTCACCTCCGGGTGCCGTCATCACACTGGGCACATCTCTGCAATCCCGGCGATTTGGGGGTGGGGTTCCACTCGGTGGCCCGATCCGGGCTGGTGGGGAACGGACCCATTGAGCGAGGGTTTCCCCGTCCCTCGGGGGGACCTGGCAACCCTATCTGTCACAGTATGAAATTTTGCTGCTAGTTCAGCCCAGGAACCTGAGGGAAGTGTCGATATCCCCCTTTAATGTAAACTACTGAAATGGTACTCTAGGCTTTTAAAAAAATTTGTAATTTTTATTAAATAATTAATAGAACAAATACAAACATTACCATATATATAGTTTTTGATCTACAGTTGGTTTGACTTAGAAGTTACAGGTTATAAATACGCAAAATAACTTTATATAATACTACGTTTGTAAAAGATCTATAGGGTAGACATTTTTTGGCACTTTGTTGTTGCGCTCTAGGCTTTTTGAAGTTCAAAAATAACAAAATATTTTATTCAACGTAGAGGGGAAAGGTCAGGTGAAACCAGGGGTAAAATTTCTGAGGTAAATCAATATAGGCACAGACTACCATTCATATGTTTCAAGCAACTGTGAGTTTCTTAAGCTTTTCACAGTGACTGAGAACCTTTAAAATGCTTTTGTTTCAGTGTTTCTTCAACACACCAGTACACTTTCTTTGAGTATTCATTGACTTTTTTGGTTTCCAGAAGGCTGAGATATTCTGTCCTGTACCCAAACTCCTTCACTAAACACACCAGGACTGTTCTTGAGGTCTACTGAGCCTTCTGGTTTCAAAAGGCAGTCTCTAACAACACCAGACCAGGGATCTCTCCACTATCTCCCTGTTTTAACTGGGTAGGGAAATTCTTCTCTCTCTCTAAGATCTATCCCCTTTTCTTGGCTTGATTTGTGGTCTTTGCCTAACTACCTACTTTTCTTTGCCAACCTTCCCAGTACTCCATCTGTGTTAAACTGCTCTCAGTCAGGGCTGAATTCAGACTGAATTTCTCCTCAGCAATTAGCTCTCAAGTCTTTCCTTGTTATCCCTTTTCCTTGGTCTGATTGGGAGGCTTTGCCTACTTCCCAGGCTTCTTTGCCAACTTTTCCCCAGTTCTGTCTATGTTAAACTGCTATCAGCCAGGGCTGAATTCCGAAAGTTAGAAATCAACTCTTCTCAGCTAGGGATGAATCCAGACTGAATTCTTCTCAGCATCCAGTTAAGAAGTCTTTCTCTGTTCAGCTGATGCTAACCAATTAAATCCCTTGGAGCAGCCTGCCACTCAAGGTTCTCTGGCTCTGTGAAGAATTAACCCTTCACAGTCCTATGCATGTTTACACATCAGTTCTGAGATTTTAAAGTGCAGGCCGTCACACATGGCTTGGTTTTTAAACTACAGTTAGCTTGTGAGTCTGGGGCTTGGCTTACAAATGATCATTCAAATACTGGTTTGCCTCAGAAATACTGCTTTAATTCTCTTTCCCCTACCAAGACCTGGTTAGGATCCTGGCCTGTGTTGGGGTGAGGGCAGTGATAGATAGCAAGCTAGTACCTTGTGTGGAGCCATAGTTAATTTATAATGTTTATCCCCAGCTTTTCCTGGCAAGTGGACTCAAGGCAGCATGGTTAATTTTTCAGATACTGGTTTGAGTGCCCTGCTAGCCAAACTTACTGATGTTCAAATGATTAGGATATCCATAGTTTAATTAAAGTCCATAGTTTCATGTGATGATCAAACCAGCCCTTTGGACAAAGATATTTACGAACTGGGCGAGTATATATTTTGGGTGAGTCTGGCAGGCTCTTAATTAACTTCATTCAAATACTAGTTGGTTACACCTTGTATTGTAGGCATAACAGTCTCTTTTGAGTGATTGCCTTTAAGGGATCAGAAGAGCATCCAGCAAAGAAATGAGAGGGCCAATTAGAAGCAACTAGTTCCAGTTCGATGAAGCATTTTGTTGAGCTGCATTTTACAGTTTCACTGAAGTCACTCTGAAGTGCAGTTGTCATGAGACAATTCTTCTACTCAAGGATTAGAGCCACTTGGTTGAATTCTTGGATTTAACTCACTCCCCCATCTCTTTTCACCCTCCCCCCCTTTTAAAAATAAATAAAATCACATCTAGATTCCAGACAAATGCTCTGTTGCTTTTGAAGCTGTACCAAACAATAATTTTTAAAGTGTTCTGGATTCAAATTGTATTATTTATTTGTGAGCCTATTAGTAGGTTTCACGTGCAAGTTTGCTAATGGTTCTGAGCTTTCCTTACTTTTCTGTTTTAGGGTATTTAATCTCTGTCTTCTTATTTAATAGTACAATTAAATATTGACCTGCAGCAAAGCTGTCTGTGGGACTTCACTTGGTAGTAGTCTGACATTTTGCAGTGTCTGCTGTCTCTCATTGGGAAATTTCCCTGAATATTTAGGGACAAACTCCACTTGGACATGTGGCTTGAATTTAGCAGATGATCAGTGTCTGGTAGGCTATTCCAAGTAGATTGGATTGATCTAAGATAACAATAGTATATCAAGTGATGTTTATATGTTGGAATGTATCTCTAGTGATGCTGGAATGTACAGCATACACTTAAAAATCCTCAATGGAAAATGTTTTGGGCTTTGATGTAGAGACTGATATTAACTTTCATATCTAGGCCTATCAGGAAGCACACATCTGGATATTTTTCTGGGTGTCATGAACAGAAGGCTAAAGCTTCCATTTTGATTGTTTGCAAACATTCCAGTTGTTTATGTTTTGGCTCTACTCGGGGAAGCGGTATTGCCAGAAATCATTCTGGTGATGGTTATTTAAAGGATAAAGCCTCCTCCCCCTGCCGTTATGGCTATCTTAGCTTCTAAAGGCACTTGTCTGTAAGTGTATTTAGGGATGTGCTATAAAAAGCAGGGGGAAATGGCTGGGGCCGTTTCCCTCCTTCAGTGCATGCTCAAATTCCTTTCTGTATTCTAATAGAAGAGAGCTAAACAAACAACCTTATGTAATGTTTCTCTGTAATATCAACATACTCTTTTTCCCTAGAGGTTTTGAGGTCCTGAGATCTGGACCCAGCTCAGACTCCTCCTTGAAGCTGGAGATGGGAATACTTCTCTGCTGTCTGCTTATTTTAGGAGGCTTTTGCAGATAAATAAAGTAATTACTACCATCACGGGGTATGCCCAGAAGTGCAGCCCTGCCAAGGTCTCATTTAGACTTGATTTAGTACCATGTGGGATGGAGGAGACTGCAACTGCAATGGCAGGCATATCATTTGGTGTCTGTGGTTATTTTCTCTTCCAGAGGCATGGGGGAGGGGGGCTACTTCTGAGAAAATTTTTTAGCTTGTAGCTCCAATGCCTTACTTCTTAAATTATTTCCCTATGTGTTTGTTGCTGGCTCAGCCAGACTTTATGAAGTCAGAAGCAGAATATAGAAAGCACATTCTCCCTTTGTGAATTTATAATTTTTGGCAGTGTGATAGTGAGCTTTGTCCTTAAACAGAACAGAAAACTGTTAGGGCGTGCTTTTCTACTTCAGATCAGTATGTATGGATTCTTTTTTGTGTCTGTTGCCTTTTTGTTCTACATTTTTAAATGCAATTGAGAACTGTAAGGATCCAAGAGTCTATTGTGATGACCATTCTTAGTACTAGGCTGAAGTACTGGACTTTTGAAATTGAATATCTTGTTTGTATGACTCTCCCCAAACTTTGGATTTAGATTAAACAAGATTTCCATGAACTAAACTATTTGTTTTCTGAACACAAGTTGATTTTCCAGGAACGTAGCTTTGGTGTTGACTTGGAACAAGGCTATGGTTGAACCTCTGACTTCCAAACCAGGAAATGGTTTCACTATCATTCTGTGTGTCTGCATGAGATGTGTAAAACAACAAATGTAGTAATTTCTGTGGTTTGTCTCTTCCCTTGTAAAAGCAAATATTGTTTCAGGACACAGGGAATAGAGATGTGAAGATTTATTTTCTTTCCCAATGACTTTTCTCAATATTTTCCAATATAAAAAAATTAGAATATCCTATGAAATATGAATGAAATGCCTTTTAAGATAAAGTTTTACTCAGAAGGTATAACTTTTCATTTTTCCCAATGGAACTATTGAGGGAGCACTAAAGAAACTCCTTCGGAAAGTTGTTTTTCATTTCAAATGAGTGAAATACTTTTTTAAGACAAAATTTTATTTACTAAAAATTATAAGCATGAAAAATTCTGAGAACTCTCCCTTCTCCCATTTTTCCTTTAGAAAAACTGGGACATTTGAGGAAGAATTGATAACACTCACATGGAGCAGATTTTTCTCTTTTGGAACGAGTCAGATGTGTGAAAATAGCGTAGAGTACAGCAGTTTGTAACTATCTTTATTTAATTACTTGATTTATACCCTGCCTGTCTCCCCAGTAGGGCCCAAAGCGGTTTACATTGTTCTCCTTTCGTTTCCTTTATCCTCACAATGGCCCAATGAGGTAGTTTAGGCAGAAAGTGTATGACTGGCCCAAGTTCATCCAGCAAGCACCCATAGCAGAGTGATTTAATACTGAATATATTTGCAGTTTTGCTTATAGAAAACTAAGGTATTCATATGTTTAAATTCCATAAATATGCCAATTAATATCACTTTGTGTTTATGTTAAAGTTAACATATGCTGCTCCTTTTTTACAACCAGATCTAAGCATATACAGGCAGGATGTTCTCCGTAACACATGAACAAGGCTACTGTGTATTTTGGGGGACAGGGAATAGAGCCAGGTATGATCTGAAGGCATATGATGCAGACACATTTTTGAAGGTGGTCAGGTCTGGGTCTGGTTGGTGTTCTTGATGAAAGGCTTTCTGGGAACCTTGCATTTCTTGGTGGAGGAAAGGTAGAATTTCATCCATATGTAATAAGTTACATCCTTATGAAGGAGTGGGGACAACTCACCTGGCTTTTCAGGACCCGCAGGAGGTGGGAGAAGGGGGTTTCATGGGGACAGTGGTATTGGGAGCATGCCTGGCATCCTCCTAGCCAGAGCAGTGGTTGGGATTATGTGCTCCAGCATCCTCTGATAGGGTAGGTTGACAAATGAGGGGTGAAAGGTGACAGGCAGATGGGAAGCAGTTGGAGGTGAGAAGGGAAGCAGAACTAGGAGAGAGAGCAGATCTAAGAGCCAAGAAAGCTAGCAGAATGGGTTGGCAGAAAGTAGACTGGAGTAGGGAGGAGAGCCAGAAAGAAAAAGGAATGAATGAGTAGAGCAGGAAGAAGTAGGAGCAGGAAAGCTGGAGAAGGATAAAGGAGGGACAAAGTGGGGGAAAGTAATGGCAGTTGCCCTGGGGGAGTTCAGCAGTGCCCTGCCTTGACACCCCTCCCCGTACAGATCCAGCTGAACTGACCTGTGTGCTGTTTTCATCTACAGGTTATCAGTGAAACTACCTATGATGACAGCTGAGCTGGACCTATCCTTGAAGCACTGTGGAGAGGGTTTAGTTCCCCCCCTTTCTTATCACAATCCTGTATAATTGATTATTTTTCTCTTTTAGGTGGTAAAGAGCAAAAGAAAGCAATCTTGCATATCATTCTTGTCAAAAAGCAAAAAAGAATCAACTTTTGTGCAACTTCCCTCTTGTTACCATGTTGTTTTTCTTACTAGCCACAGGTGACCATGCAAGTGGTTGTTCAAGAAGCCTGCTGTAACACAGCTATTGCATTTTTCCTGATTATCATAATGACTGATGATTTCGTTTTGTCTGTGCTCCGGGAAGGGATATTGCAAGAAATTCTGGTGATGGTGTTTAAAAGGATAAAAGCCTCCTTTAAAAGCATGTTCTGCTTCACCTCTCACACCAAATTTCTGTAATCTCCTAGGCTTTAAATGATGGTGCAGCTTGTTTGGGTTGTTTCTGCTCTAAGTTGGTGTAACACGTGCTTACAGTTGTTGTAGCCAGTTTGGTGTAGTGGTTAAGTGCGTGGACTCTAATCTGGGAGAACCGGGTTTGATTCCCCACTCCTCCACTTGCACCTGGCTGGATGACCTTGGGCAAGCCATAGCTCTGTACCAGCTGTTCCCTCAAGGACAGCTTGGGAAAGGGTTCTCTCAGCCCCACCTACCTCACAGGGTGTCTGTTGTGGGGAGGGGAAGGGAAACGAGTTTGTAAGCCTCTCTGAGACTCTTAAGTGAGTGAAGGGCGGGATATAAATCCAATCTCTTCTCTTCTTCTTCTTCTTGTAACATGCCTCCAGTAAAGCCCAGCAGGTTTCCTTTCTTACTGTACCATTCAGTATTATTCGTTATGTAGTGAATATAGATGGATTTTTGAACATGCTATCCTTTAAGGAAAATCACCTGAGTGTTTAATATGAAGTTGTAGGCTACCACACTGGATCCTAATAATACTAACATATTAGTAAGAAATTTTTCAGAAGACTTAATTGATGTGCAGAATTTTTTTTTACAGCAAGTCTGTCTGTGGGAGCACTTAGACCACTTTTTGGAGTTTGCTTAGTTAGAGAAATTATATGCGGCCTTTCCAGAAAACTGTTCAAGGTATAGTTTACAGGTAAAAACAATACCATGAAATTACAAGAACAGTGTACATTATAATATTTTAAAAAAGCCGTGGACATAAAAACAGCATCAAGCTCTTCATAGTTAGAACACTTGTCATTTTGCCAACCTTTCCAGTATTCTTAGTCTGTATATTAAGCTGAAAATTTGCTTTCTTGCTATCCCAGGGCTAGTGATCATTAATGCTAGGAATTTGTTGTCACCCTTCAGCAAATTGGCTTGTGGTATCTAGTGTTATGAAACATAGGGGCTAGAAGAGGAGTGCCTACACTTTCTTGAGAGAAAATAGTAGGGCAGAAGAGCTTTTGGGTATCTGCCTAGATGACTTCTAATATAGGTCCTAGGTGGCCTGTTCTGTTCCTTGTGAACTTATCACAGTATGGGCAATTCTTAAACTGTTTTAAACAGCCACACTTATCTCTATGGTTAGCAGCTCAACATTTCCAATAGGGAAATTTTAATAGTGTTTTAAGTCGCTTTCCCCCATTTGGATCCTTGTAAGTGTCCGCTGAGGAAAATCCACCCTGTTCTACAGGGCTGTTAAAAATTCTAGAGTAAAAGTTGTTGAACACCAAGTCAAGGGAAGTGCCTACATAGATGTCCTGTCAAGCTTTATAATGTCGGAAGTAGTGGAAATGGCTAGAATATTCAGGCAGTGATCATGTTTAGAGATTAGAGTCTGCATCCCTTCTACCATTTTTACTATCAGCTCAT
The DNA here is from genome assembly GCA_029233225.1 of Lepidodactylus listeri. NCBI lineage: Eukaryota > Metazoa > Chordata > Lepidosauria > Squamata > Gekkonidae > Lepidodactylus > Lepidodactylus listeri. Next base: position 37,519,327 of record JARCFY010000008.1, on the reverse strand, counting down.
CATACTGCTTTTTAAAATTATTTGTTTCATTTATACATTCTTTTCTACCCAGTGGGGACCCACAATAGCTTACATCGGTCTCGCCTCCATTTTATCTTCACAACAGCACTTTGAGGTAGATCATGCTGAGATAGCCTGTGCCTGCCCCATGGCTGCCCCAAAATTACCCAGTAAGCTTTCATGGCACAGTGGGATTCAGACTCGGTTCTCCTTAGAACCGTAGTCTGACACTCTAACCCAGGGGTTCCGAATGTGGTGCCTGCAAGCACCTTTCTTGGTGCCCACTAAATGGTTTTAGAAAAGGGGTGGGGCCAGGTGTGGCTTTTGCCCATCAGGGCCTCTCATCGGCCATTAGAGACCTGATTAGCTGTGCAGATTAAAATAATGCTGTTTCAGTGGCAGTGGTCAGTGTATCTTTTTAAATTACACCTCTAGTCCCCTGCACTTGGGCTTCCTCTGTGTGTGTGTGTGTCTTCTTCCTGTGGCAGCCATTTTGTGATTGGCTCCACCTCCGGTGGTTGCACCCACCACCCTCTGCCCAATTCCCAAGGTACCAACAGGCTTGAAAATGTTAAGGGACCCCCTGCTCTACCCACTACACATCACACTGCTTTGGATAAGTTTCAGGTATTGACTCTTCCCAGTATTTGGGCTGTTGCAGCAACATATGTCTTCAACTCTGTTTTTCTGTGCTCCTTAGTAAATTTTGTGCTTTGCAGAAGCATCCTTCTGAGACAGTGGATTTATGTAGGCAGTGATTATATTGGGTGAATTAACACATTTGCCTCGTGTTTTAGTGAAATTAGTGAATTAGTGAAAGGAATATAGATTGCTTTGTTAGAGAGAGCTCTTGAAAATGTTTTATCTGCTGAATGTTGAGTATTCAGTTTTAAATTGTATTAATTATTTATATATTTTGTAAAGGTTTTAAGAATGTGAGCCGCCCTGAGCCTGCTTTGCGGGGAGGGTGGGTACAAATACAACAATAAATACATAACTAAAGAGATTTTTCTTAGAATTCCATTTTGTATTTTACTGCGTACGTGCACTCTCTGCCCTGGCCAACCTGTGACTTAAGAATATACATAGTAGTGTGAGCTCCTGATATTGTCTTTGTGTGTCCTTGTATCTCTTTCAAAGGCCCTTGCCTTGGTAGGCCCTTGCCGTACCTTTCTTTTTTTGTATACAGGCTTGTAAAATAGTGACACAAGAATCTAGATTCTTTTTGTTTTCTTTTATTGCTCCATGTATAGGAAAGGGAAGAAAATACTTGCTCTTCCATAGCTGCCTTGTTTGCCTTTGAATGTTAAACCTTTGACCTTGCTGTTGATGGCAGTCTCCCCCCCCCCCCCCCCCCCATCTGTAGTGCTGTCACTGCGGGCATGCATGTGCTGTCCTTGAAAAAAGCAGATTGGATTTATTAAAATCATTGCCTGTTGCCATGGCAGCTGTTGTCACCGTGGGCTAATGGGAAAAGGCAATTACTGCCACACAGCCAGAGGAGCTTTCTGAGAGGGAGGGTGGTGTATCCTGCCCTGATTAGCTGTATGACTGATAGACCGGATGTCACGAAGAGCATGTTTTGGGGGGTGGGGATGAGGTTGGCCATGTCGTCTCCTAATAAGATTTAGTCTGTAGTGTCATCTTTTTTTCAGTTTGTGGATAAATCCAAATTGGGAGATTTCAAGCCATGTCTTTTAAAATGGGATGCCATTCGTTTTAGACTTGAATGAATATTCTGTATTCTTTGCCATAAGAATCTCATTTCTTGAAAACAGGAAACTTTTTGTGGTGTCCTAATGAATTTCACTACCTTCCAGTTCTTTCTGTTTAGGCCTCCTGTCATGGCTGTTATAGTATTTAGAGCAAGGTGTGGTTGTTGATGAACAGTTGTTCACTTCATCTTAATGGTGCAAATAGTAGGTTGCAAGAACTGAGGTTAGGGAAATATATTTTGGGGCAGAAGAATATTTTGCTGATGTCAGCTTTCTCTTTTCTGACATGCATCTTAGTTTTTGGTGTAGTATCTTGCCACACTGTGTACAAATGAGGATGCTTTTTCTGTTCAGACCTGAGGCCCTTGGCTCTCTGATGGAGGAGATTCTGCAGTTTCTTTTTAGATGCTTTTAAAAAGCAAACACAAGCTAGCAGGATATCCCTTCATATCACCATGGAGATTCATACCTTGGATTCATACTCCGCGTGTAGATACACTTGTCTAATAGATGTCATGAAAATGGTAGGAATGAACTCGGAGAGCATTTTTCTGTAGAAAGCAGACCATTGCAAGCAGACTTGCAAGACTGTTTTATGATCTTTGTCCCAATGACTTGCTTCCAAATGTGCTTGAGTCCTTTCTTTTGGATGTCGGGAAGCAGAAAACTGTGATAACCCTGTATGAATTTTGTTGCCTTCTACTGAACCTAATAATATTCTTCTCAGCATCTCTAATTGGGGGAGGGGCTCTGTGGTAGATAGAGCACACGCTTTGATTGTGAGCAGTCCCAGGCTCAATCCCAGGCATTCCTAGTTAAAGGGTTTTGGGGAGCAGAAGTTGGTAAGACCCCTCGTGGCCTAAGCCACTGGAAAGCTGCTGCAATTCAGAGAAAACAGCGCTGTGCCAGAGAGATTCATATATGATTCAGAGACCTAAATGGTACAGACAGAGTTTGCAGATTATCTGTTCTGCTTTAAAAAAAAGGTTGAGGGGGGTGTTGGGACAGGGCCCCATACCTCCAGGAGCTGGCCTCCTTACATCGCCTATAGACATCACAAGGTAGCCTGAAATTTAATAGGGGAAGATGTTCTCAGTACTTTGATCCCTCTCTTCCTGGCTCCCTCACTTGCAGCCGGTGGGTTCCATCCTTACTGGTCCCCTCCTAGCTGCTTGTAAAGACAAGCTGATAGGCACACATGCTCTCTGGCTGCTCTGTTCTCTCCTGGGGAGTCCTCTGTGCAAGAGACAGGGAGCAAGCAGGTTGGTGGGTGATGCTCCCCCCAAGCTGTGCCCAGCATTTGGATAATGTTTTGCAGTAGCACCGATACCTGTCAAAAGAGTCAAGCTCCTTGGGTGCCTACCTCACTGCCCCAGACGGAGGTCCTTTTAGATAGCAAGATTAAAATATGTTGACTTTATCCTGTGCCTCAAAAGCCCACTGTATGAATTGTAAAGTTCCTTAGGATGTTTTTTGCTACAATAAAAACAGGAAATACCAGAAGAAGGTGGATAAGCTCCCTTTCACAGGTTTTATTTTACAAAGGCTTACTTGTGGCTTCATAATGAAATTTAGAGCCCTGTTCCAAGGAACTGTAACCTAAATCCTTTCAGGCCTTGGAGGAATGTTTGTTGTGTGACAGATACCTGTGTTCCAATTGCATTGCCTTTCAGCATGTTATTTGTGAAGGATCTAAAGATGGGGAGTGAACGTTTTAATTTAGTCCCTTTCCATCTCTATCTTCAGCAATTCTCTCACCTTACACATTACATACAGAAACTGGAGAAGGAATGTGTGTGTGTGTTGTGTGTCTAAGAAGGTGCGGAAGGGTGATTTCTCATTGTACTCAGACTGGGATAGAAATAGGAAAGCATAGATCCCTGGCATGGCCTTAGTATCAGGCTGGTTTTATGTACTCATCAATGAATCATTAAGTTGAATTGTCACTGTGGGTGTGATATGTGTGAAGAATTCCAGTCCGGAGGATATCTGGGCTGCTGGCATTAGCTCGGCCTGTAGGAACCAAGTACTCAATTTTCCATTCTGTTCGAAATGATGATGTCCATGTGTATTCATGCCTTAGATGAAAGGACATAGTTTTGAGGTGTAGCAGTAATTTACATATTTTATAGTTACACAGTGGATCAGGGCTGTAAATTTTTGAACTCCTTTGGTTATTATTCTTATTAATAGGTGAAGGAGAGAAGGTGGAATGGGTAACGTGCTAAAGACAGGAGTATGTGGAGGCAAGCACTGTCTCAGCTTCATCAGGTTTGAAAAAATTCTGTTTCAGAGCCATTGTAGATATGAATGAGTCACTAAAGGAACCCAGAAGGACAGGATCACAACAGCTGTAAACATCTGCTCTGAACTCTATTGAATAAGAAAATTGGAAGGGGGGAAATGAATTCAGTACTCTGTTACAAGCAATAAAATATTTGCCATGTCTGAAAGATCCCTTGGATAGGAAAGAAATTTTAAGGTTGTGTAAATGTTAAGATAGGATCTTGGATTGCAAGGATAATTAATGTAATGTACAATACACAATATATCTATATTCTGTCATCCTTAGTAGCAAGGCACCTAGTGATATGAGTTCTGAAAAATACTAGGACAGAACTTGGCTCAGAAGTTTACTAAGTGTCATCCCTTGTTCAAGAGCCTTGAACTTAAAATTCAGTCAAGAACTTTGTTCAAGAACCTTGAATTGCATCAGGAAAACTGTTCATTGAAGTTTTAGCATGTGTATCTGAAGCTGGCAGCTGTTTTTGGAATGGTTGACAACAGGATACTTGTTTTTATTATTTTCAACCTTCAGGTCCTTTCTCATTGGTCATGTATATATATCCAAAACTATGGTACATCTCTGAATGCTGCTATGTTGATGTGAGAATCTTTCCTCCAAGAGCTGCACTCTTATTTTGTTACTATCAAAGCAAGACATTTCATAAGTACTCCTTCTGGCTGCATTGTTTCATGGATACTATTTCATATTGTGTTACTGGCAGATTGTTCTTTATAATCACTTGCCACATTGTTCAATCTTATCAGTGGTATAGCTTTATTATTTTTTTAGAAGTTCAGCACCACTGATCTTATCGTCTTGTTTTTATAATGAGATTATTTTTTTTAGAAGTGAAGAAGTCTTAAAAGAAAATTTGATGTTACAATATCCTTTGAAATCTTCCAGTTTTCTCAAAAGATTCTTTGCAATGGCACAACCTCCTTTCTCATTACTAGCAGTATATTCTACGTGCATGATTATGCATTTCCAGTCATACAAGAATGGCAAGAGCAGCTACTTTGTTAGCAATAGATTTTACATTGTGAAAGTACTGAAATTTAAGTTGTCTAGAAAGTCTGCTGTAATTTATGTTTGACACATTTTACATGGTAAATGTTAGTAAAATTTGTAGGGTTTCTTAGAAGTACAGAACTGTGTCAAGGATGTTTATATTTGTTCACTGCACTTAATACATTGAAGTTTAATTTGTGTGTAACGCCAGTCAGATGAAGCAAATTCTGTGGCATTTTCTGTTGCAAAGCTTTTTTTAGTTCATTTTATTGGTTTCCAAGTATCGAGAAGGGTTCCCAGTCCTATATAATCACAATGAAATAAGGGAGTCAACAGACCCCTGCAGCATTTCTTAACTTGATTTAATAAGGAACATCAGGGCTTTTTTTCTAGAAAATTCCCAGCAGAAACTCTTTAGCCTATTAGCCACACCCCTGACAGTGTAGCTAATTAGCATATTAGGTGGGGGGCTGGGAAGGTACAGGGCAGGCATGGAAGCTTGCCTCTCCCCCCAGCTTCTCTGCTGCTGTGGAGCTCAGTGGGGGAAGGGGAAAAACAGAGGATGTGTTTAAATGCCTTTCTCTCCTACCCTGATCTTAGGGAAGGAAGGAAATTTATTTATTTATTTATTTATTTATTGTACTTTTACCCCGCCCTCCGCGAGCGGGCTCAGGGCGGCTTACAATGTGGCACACAGTGCCAGATCAGCATAAAACATTTAAAAACAATTTAAAATACAACAACAATATACCAAATTTGCAATAGAAGTTTGCAATTAAGGTGCTCGTAGTGATGGTAAATAGCAAAAATTATTAAGATGGCGTCCTGCAGGTTCCCTTAGTGGTGTAGCACTAGGGTAATAATCTGGCACTCCATGGCTGCTGGGCCCGAGCTTCATTCAGGGCCAGCTCTCATCACTGGTGTTAATAGTGATGGGTGGTGGTAAAAGGTGGCAGCGCCTAATCAAAAGCCTGGTGGAAGAGCTCCGTCTTGCAGGCCCTGTGGAACTGCATAAGATCCCGCAGGGCCCTGATCTCCTCCGGGAGCTCGTTCCACCAGAGAGGAGCCGCCACCAAAAAGGCCCTAGCCCTAGTTCCAGTGAGCCTGGCCTCCCTGGGGCCCGGGACTGAGAGTTGATGTTGCGACCCCGACTTAAGTGCTCTCTGGGGTATATACAGGAAAAGGCAGTCCTTCAGGTATGTTGGTTCCTGGCCATATAGGGCTTTAAAGGTAAGCACCAGCACCTTGAAGTGAATTTGGTAAGCTGTAGGCAGCCAGTGCAGCACCGCCAGCACAGGCTGGATGTGATTCCATTTAGGGAGACCCATCAGTAGCCCAGCTGTGGCGTTCTGCACCAGCTGCAGCTTTCAGATTTGCGACAAGGGCAGCCCCATGTAGAGAGCATTACAGTAGTCTAATCTCAAGGTGACTGTTGCATGGATCACTGTAGCCAGGTCGTTGCAGTCGAGGAAGCGAACCAACTGCCGGGCTTGCCGAAGTGGTAAAAGGCTGACTTGGCAGTGGCTGCCACTTGGGCCTCCATTGTTAAGGAGGGACCCAGGAACCCTCCCAGACTCCTAACCCCCAACACAGGCACTAGTGGCACCCTGCCGAAGGTCGGGAGCAGGACCCCCCTCCCCAGGCCACCCTGACTCAGGCATCAGACCTCCGTCTTCGCCAGGTTCAATTTCAGCCGGCTCAGTCTAAGCCAACCAGCCATGGCGTGCAGTGCCCGGTCCAGATCTTCTGGGCTGGAGTCCGACTGGCCACCCAACATCAGACAGAATTGGGTGTCATCAGCATACTGGTGACACCCTAGCTCATACCTCCGGACAATCTGGGCAAGGGGGCGCATATAGATATTAAACAGCATATCTAAACTGTCTCTGTTCCATGTCCTGGGCAAAAGCTGGACTGGAAGGGGTCTAGGACCGAAGCGTCATCCAGAAAGCCCTGTAACTGTTATCACCACCACCCTCTCAATTTGCCCAAATAGGGCAAATTGGAAACTGGCTGGTAATTAGGCAATTCGGCTGGATCCAGATTTGATTTTTTCAAGAGAAAGCGGACCATCACTTCCTTGAGTGCCCCTGGGAACCGCCCCTCAGAGAGGGACTTGTTGATAATCTCCTGGATGGCACCTCGAAACCCCTCGTGACCTACTTTAATAAGCCAGGAAGGGCACGAATCAAGGTTGCATGTGGTTGGGTGTACAGTCATGAGCAATCTGTTGACTTCCGCTTGGCTGAGCGGGCCAAACCCATCTAGTTCCAAGATCAAAGACATGCAAGGGGCCTCGAGTTCACTCACTGTTTCAACTGTAGCAGGGAGGTCGCGGTGGAGCATCAAGACTTTATCCGCGAAATAGCTCGCAAATGCCTCACAGCCAATGTCCAGTTCCCTAGCATTTGGTCTGCCCTATGGCAGAACTGTTAAAGACCGAATCGTTCTTAACAGTTGGGCTGGGTGAGCTCGTGGACGCAATCAAGGCCGCATAAAACTCTCTTTTTGCAGCCTTGGTTGCCATCTCATAGGATCTTATAAACATCCTATAGGATGTTCTTGTGGCTTCGTCGTGAGCATGGCGCCACTGTCTCTAGCCATCGTAGCACTCGGTTCATAAGCCACAGCTCCTGGGTATACCAGGGCACAAGCCTACTGCGAGGGCATAGAGGGCACCAGGGAGCGCTCTCGTCGATGGCCGTGGAGAGCTGGCTATGCCAGTCCTCCACAAGCTCATCCAGCAAGCCACCAGGGGGCATTGGATCCCGCAAGGCCATCTGGAGCTGCATAGAGTCCATTAGGCTCCGCAGGCGAGCTAAAATAGGCTCGCCGCCTAAACAGGGTCGGGGTGGAACATTTCAGATGGGCCCACAGAGCATAGTGGTCTGACCATGGTACTGCTGAAGCAGTAATCTGGTCCACTGTTACCCCCACAGCGAAGATCAGATTGAGCATGTGCCCGGCCCGGTGTGTGGGGGCTGTGATGACTTGAGAGTCTCAGTGCCGCCATGGCTGACACCAGATCCGCTGCCTGAATGGAGGCTGCGTCATTGGCATGGATGTTGAAGTCACCCAAGATCAATAGCCTGGGATATTCCAGCACCCAGCCTGATACAGCCCCCATCAGGGATGGCAGGCTGTTGGTCGGTGCATTAGGCGGTTGGTACACCAACCAAACAGCCAAACTCTCTACAGCCTCCCACACCTGACCAACACACTCCATGCCCACGATCTCCACCAGCGGGAGCGCCCTGAAGGAGTAAGCCTCCCAAATGAAGATTGCCACTCATCCCCCAGCCCCCTAGTCCATGATTGGTGTGGGACCGGGAACCCTGGGGGGGGCGGTGAGTTGGGAGAGAGCTACCATCTTCCCGTCCCGCACCCAGGTCTTGGTCATGCATGCCAGGTCGGCCTTCTGATCTACTAAAAAGTCCTGAAGGACTTTGGCCTTATTGTTTATCGACCTGGCGTTGCACAGCACCTATGTCGGAGGGGGTTATTTATCCTTGCCCCACTGCCAACAATCGTAGGGATGGGTCACAGGCTGGAAGGATGCCAAGCCATCCTGTTTCTCAGCGCCTTTCCCTCGTTTCTCTGCCTGGACCCACCGCTGTACTTTCCCCTCCCCAGGAGCACCGGAATCTGTAGCCCAGGCATCGCCAGCCGTTCTTCACAACCAGCCTCAGACCATTGGCGGCCGAGCACAAAGCCCTCCTAAAGTGCTGTGGTAGCAGACACGCCCCTCTGGTGCTGCTGAATCTGATATCCAAACATGCCTGCGCTCCCTGCCTGCACCTCTCTAGGAGCCCCTGCGGCTGCGGGGCAACTGGAGATGGGCAGGCACAGAGCCCACGCATGCTTCCATGCCTGCCCTGTGCTTTCTCTCCTCCCCCAGCTTCTCTGCAATGGCAGAGAAGCTGGGGGGGGGGGAAGAGGCATGCTTTCCCTGCCTCCCCCTGTGCTTTCCCTGCTGTGGGGTGTCTGGAGAAGATTGGGAAGGGAAGCAGGCATGTTTGCCTGGCTGCCCTGGGTCTCCCCAGCCCACCCACCAAGGCGCGCAGGCTGGGGAGATGGAGGGCAGCCAGGCATACATTCTCCATTCCTTCCCTGAACCTCTCCACTATTGCGGCAAAGCCCAGGGAAGTGAGCAGGGGGCATGTTTAAATGCCTTTCTTTCTCTCCCTGATGTTGGTGGGGGGGGGGGGGGAAGAAAGGCATTCTAAACATGCCTTCTTCCCTTCCCAATCGGGAAGGGAAGCAGGCATGATTGCTTGGCTGCCCTGGGTCTCCCTAGCCAGCCTGCCAAGGCGTGCAGGCTGAGGAGACCAAGTGCAGCCAGGCAAACGTGCCCCATTCCTTCCCTGAACTTCTCCGCTATTGCAGAGAAGCCTGCGGAACTGGACGCGTGGAGAAGATTGGGAAGGGAAGCAGGCATGTTTGCCTGGCTGCCCTGGGTCTCCTGTGTCAGCCCGCCAAGGCGCACAGGCTGGGGAGACTGAGGGCAGCCAGGCGAACATGCCCTGTTTCTTCCCTGAGCCTCTCCGTTTTTGCAAAGAGACTCAGGGAAGTGCGGGGGGGGGCATGGGTAAATGCCTTTCTCTCCCTCCCCCATATCGGTGAGGGAAAGAAAGGCATTTTCAACGTGCCTGGGTTCCCCTCCTGATCTCGCACCTGGAAAAGATCAGGAGGGGAACCCAGGCATATGTGCATGCCTGCCCTCTTTCCCCAGCCTGCCTGCCATGGCGGACAGGCTGGGGAAAGGAAGGCAGGCATGCATACATGCCCCTTTCTTCCCTGAGCCTCTCTGCTATTATGGAGAGACTCGGGGAAGTGCAGAGGTGGCATGGTTAAATGCCTTTCTCTCCCTCTCCCAGATTGGGGAGGGAAAGAAAGGCATTTTCAACGTGCCTGGGTTCCGTGCCTGCCCTTTTCCAGCTGCGACATGTCAGCTAGGGAAGGGAAGGCAGAGAGAGGCTTTTCCTTCTCCCTGCTGACTGGCGGGGAGTGAAATTGACAAGGAAATCCTGAGGGGCTCCCCAGAGGGACAGACAGCATTTTAACATGCTGCCTTTCCCTCTTGTGTGTAACGTGGGGTGGGCAGCATGCTCTGTAGCCATGCATGCTCAGAGGTTTTGGCTGTAGGTGTGGCCAGCTCAGAAGCCAGCCGGAACTCCATTCCTGTACGTTCCTGCCCAAAAATAGCCCTAAGGAGCATGGAAGACTTTCCCCACTATTTCCAAGAGTGGAAAGTTTGCTGTTGCTGAATTGGGAAAACAAGATTGATTTCTTGATAAAGCATCTTTGTGAAACAGATTACAAGCTGGCAAACCTGTTGGAAGATGTTATTCATTTCCCAGCTTCTGGAAGATAGTATATATCTCTCAGATTCTACTCAACATGGTTCAAGTCATTCTTTCAAGATTAATTGGAGCAAAACTTAAGGAACTTTACTATACTTACAGAATACAAGCGATAGTAAACCACAGGAACAACACCCACATTAATAGTGGAACTGTTAGTAAGAACCTATTTTCTCCGTCAGGGAGATCACATAAAGTGAACATACTATTCTTTATTGCGTTGCTTATTTGTGAGTGAATATAGTACAATATAAGAGTTGGTTTGAGTTGTACTGTACCACTAGGATATACTGTTTTCATTTATTGCATAAGCAGTTACTAAAAGTTTATATAAATGCAGGTTTGAGTGAGAAGTTAAAGGGAGTGGACTCAACATGCATTTATTGACCGTTGGCTTATATGCACAGTGAGGAGTGAGGGGTATACGGAGGGCCTGTACATTTCCATCCCAAATTTATTTCCATATGTGACATCTGTTCATTTATATAGTACTTTTTTACCCCTTTCCTTGCTCCAGGGGCTTGGAGCGGTGTACAAAATGGCCACCCTTATTTTATCCTTCCAACAAATCCAGTGAGGTAGTTTTAGGCTGAGAGATTGATTAACTTGGACCATTCAGGCAAAAGTAAGCCACTTTGTTGATTCCAAAATAAATTCCATTCAAAATGGCATAGGTGACCTTAGATATAACAAGGTAGTTCTTTGGGAGGTTTTCATTCAGCCTTTCAAAAAGCCCTGAAACCAGAACATTTATTGCAGCAATGCAGGTTTCAGTTGCTACCATACTTCATCATAGGATGAATAAAGTCAGTAAATGTTGGGCCTTGGCTAGCCTTCATAATACCTGTAAGAGAATCGGAGTATCTGAATTATTTACTTCTCAGTCTGCTGTTCATATTAAATTTCCACCGTGGCTTTGGGGCATTTTGCCAGACCATGGCACGATTGATTTCATTCCTTCCTTGGGAGCAGTGTTTGTTTGCTCCTTGGGAATGGTGGAAGATAGGCTGCTTGTCAGTTTAAGGACTGCTTTCCATTAGTTGTTCTTAGCTCACAGCTTTGATAAATGATAATTGTAATTAATTGAGAGTAGTACTTTCTACTTTTTCATACTGACCAGTCTTCCCCGCCAATAGAGCCGAATGTTCTTTGACTCTCTGATTAAACTGACGTCGCTACCAAGTTACCTTGAAAAATATTTGTTGGACGTGCTTATCTTTAACAATTGGATAGTAGAAATGGAGGATATGGTATTTGAGGCTGATAGATTTAGATTTTTATCCCACTCCCTTCCCCAAAGACCTTAGGGCAGAGTACCTGTCTCCAGTTTGTTATTGTAACAACCCTGTGGGGTGGGTTACTCTGAGAGAAAGTGACTTACCAGCGTCATCCAGTTTGTTTTGCAGAATGGAAAAGTGACCTAAGTCTCCTGGGTGACCATCTGAGGCTCTAATCACCATACAACACTAGCTCTAGCTCTTTCTCCAATTTTTACCTTTTCTTTGGCAGAAATTTTTTCTACAAAGAGCATTATGTAATTTTACTGTAAGTTGTGTCTCCCCCATTTTTGTACCATGCTAGAGCAGTGATTCTTAAACTGTGTGGCCTACAGACTCTTGGCTGTTGGCAGTTGGCAGTGTTCCTTCAGGTGGCCCATGATAAGAGGAAGGTGCAAAAAAGCTTCACCAGAGCAAAAGTGGTGGATTGCAACAGATCGTTCTGCACTCCTGTATATCTGTACTGGCTCAGTTCAGCTCCTGTTGAGCTATATTTCATGACCTAGGCTAGCGCATCACTAAGCTAGGAATTCCTACTTGTTTCAAAAAGTATTTTTCCTTTCACCCTGTGAAAAAGCTATGTTGGAACCTTGTCAAATGGGCTCTTATGCAGCAGCCGTAACACATATTGTAGCTTGTTCTTTGCAGTTCACCACCTGGAGTAGTGGCCTTGACAGAAAAATCTAAGAATATCTGTGTCAAATGAAGAGAGTAAAGTATTGCCTATTGTGTTCAGCTTGAATACAACAGACATGAGTAGTTGTGAATAAAATTTGGGAAGTATTGCAATTGCTTAGGAATGCTGTACTCTGCAAGTCATATTCTGTGTGACTGAGTAGTCTGAGCAATGTGTAGAGCGGGGTGAAGTATGTAGTCCTCCATTTAATAGTTGATACACTGTAATTTCAATCCTAACAACACTTTCATGGTTGTAAACCCAGTTGGATGACATGGGGCCTAGTTCTGCATAGACATATTTAGGATTACTCCCTGTGTTGTTTTCTGTAATAATGATGGCTATGGCACTTTTGGCATTAGTGAAAAACAAATACTAGGAAGTCTGAGACACTGCTCTGTTTATGAAACTACATCTGATTTCTCCCTCTGAGGTGGAGGCCATCTTGTGGGGTGATTCCCACCTATCTCCAGGGAGGCAGGATTAAGTAAATCTTCTTCCTGTTCTCCCTCTGAGGTGGAGGGCATCTTGTGGGTGATTCCCACCTATCTTCAGGGAGGCAGGAATTAAGAGAAATCTTCTTCCTGTTTCCTGTGTGGGAGTCACCCCTGGCTCAGTTCGTTTCCTGCCTCTATAGGGAGCGCAGCTAGGACTTGGCTTTGCCAACTTCCAACTACTTTTCCACAACTTCTCTAGAAATTCAACCTAAATTCAACCTAAACTCTAATACTTATCTAAAAGCTGTCCCTCTCTCTCTTCTCTTATTTAATACTTTAGCCTCCTCCTCTCCAGCCGCTCCGGGGAAGGGCTCCCGCCCCCCCCCTCCCCGCTTCGAATTTTTTCTTTCAACGCCGCTCCAGCGGGCACAAGATCCCCCGCAGCGGCAGAAATGGAGCTGAGCGCACCGCTCGATAGCTCCGGAGCCGGCGCCAGCAGCAGAAAGCGCCCGGCTACAGAAGCCTCCGGAGAGGCCAGAAGCGGCGGCGGCGGCGGCGCGGGCGCCAAAAAGCGCGCCAAAACGAAGAACGCGGCCCCAACGGAGGGCTCAGCGAGGCCGGCGGCGGCGGCCATTTTAGACTCCACGGGCCACCTTAAGGAAGTCGGGGATGGCTATAATCGCCCCCCCCCTGCACGCTGATTATTCCCGGGCCTCTGGCCGATCGGGAGAGGCCCAGATCCGGCAAATACAGCAAAGTTTTGCTGAGGACATGGGCGAGGAGGAGCACGACGACGAGGAGGAGGAGGAGGAGGAAGAGGGAGAGCCCTGTGAAGACGTCACTGGTAATGTACCACCCCCCCCCCCATTCCCCCCTGAAGCCATGGCATTCTTTAGACGGGCCATGTGGGAGGAGATGGCGCGTTTTTGTTCCTTTGGGGGGTGCGTCCCCTCCACTTCTGCATATCCAGCAGCCCCCCCCCCACCCCCCCCAACCAGACCTCCTCCCAAAAGAGGAAAATGGCCCACAAAGGCTGCTCAAAAGGGTGCCAACAAGCAGTCTGGCGTCTATATTGACTCCCCAGATGAGGATGCAATATCCCAAATATCCTCTGATAGAGAGGAGGGGGAATTCTCTTCCAATGAAGAAGAAGGGGAACCAGCACCAAAACCTCCAGCCGCAAAAGATCAGGCTTTTAGATTCTTTAAGCCTGAGGACCTCAACCACCTGCTGCATAAGACTTTGGCTGCCCTCCAGATACAGGGTAACCAAAAAGCAACCAAGGCAACACCTACCCCACAAGACCAGGATGATAACCCAGACATCTTTGACGAATTTTTTCCTGCGGTTGATCCCTCGGAAATAGCATTCCCCTTCCCAAACTTCTACGTTAGGAAGGTCAAAGCCGAGTGGGAACGTCCCCTTTCTGCCAAAGCCTTCCCGGGAGTTACTAAAAGGCTTTACCCTTTACACTCTTCAGCACTAACGTTGTTACAGGTTCCAGTAGTAGACGCACCAGTGGCAGCCCTCCAATCATCAGGTTTGATCTCTGAGGACGGGCAAGGTACCCTACGTGACAGCTTAGACAAAAGAGCCGAGTTTGCATTGCGCAGAACGCATGAAGCCAACGCCATGACTATAAAAGCCTCCTCTGCCGCATCCACAGTCTCGAGGGCAGCCATAGTATGGATGCGTAAACTCATCCAGATGTTACCTGAGGGTAACCGGGGCTTATTAGAAGGAGCCAATAGGGTGCTAAAAGCCATATCCTTTACCGCGGACGCCACCCTAGACTCAATGGTCTTCTCTGCTAGGGCGATTTCATCCGCAGCAGCGGCACGCCGCACGCTATGGCTCAGAGCATGGCAGGCGGACTACCAGTCCAAGGCCGTAGTATCCTCCTATCCCTTCCAGGGGGACAAGCTCTTTGGCGACTCCTTAGATAAGATTCTAGTAGAAACCCGGGATAAGAAGAAGACCCTACCCAGAACTATCCGCTCTGGGGACAAGAGGCCCAGCACTATGTCCTCCTTTCGATCCTACGGCTCCTCCTATCGGTTCCGCCCTGACACCAGACGACAAACCTGGCCAACCAGTAAGCAGCCCTTTCGTAGGGGAGGGTTTCACGGCAACAACAACAACAATAGGTTCGGGAAACCCTTCAGCCATAGACCAAACAAGCCCGGCGACCCTAAGCACCCCAAGGCGTGACTATACACACGCACCAGTGGGAGGCCGTCTGCTTCTATTCACTCCAAGATGGCGGACTTCTCGACCGGATTCATGGACCATGGACGTAGTCTCTGTGGGCTACAAAATAGATTTCAGTTCTCCACCCCTACCTCGTTTTCTTCCCTCACCAGCACACAAAAACGCCGCAAAGAGAGACAGGACACTATCAGCGATACACCATCTACTACAAATTCGAGCAGTAGAACCGGTACCCCAGGAGGAGCTTGGGTCTGGAGTGTATTCAATCTTCTTTACGGTACCAAAGAAGAACGGAGATTGGAGAGCGATTCTCGATCTAAAATTTCTAAACAGATACGTAGAGCTCCGGCATTTCCGCATGGAAACACTCCGTACCATAGCAGAGTCTCTCCAGCCGAACGAATTTTTAACATCCATAGATTTAACAGAGGCATACCTCCATGTACCCATCTTCCCGCCACACCGAAGGTTCCTACGCTTCTGTGTAGGGACATCTCACCTGCAATTCCGAGCACTCCCCTTTGGGCTATCCACAGCGCCCCGGGTCTTCACGAAGGTCCTAGTACATCCAGTGACCATCCTACGACAACTCGGGGTCCACATTCATCCCTACTTAGACGACCTCCTGATCCGATCTCCGTCAAAAATCCAAGCCCTAAGGGACGTAGCGACGGCCATCCAACTCCTAGAGGAGTTCGGCTTCCTCGTCAACAAACAAAAAAGTCATCTCAAACCTACACAACGCCTAGAACACTTGGGCGTCATCATAGACACGGCCTCCTGCAAACTTTTCCTACCACCACGCAAGGCACAGAAGATCAAGACAATTGCAACGCAAGTCATAACAGCACGCAAATCTTCTCTATCGATATTAGCCAAATTGATGGGCCTAATGGTCTCCACCTTCGACACTCTTCAGTGGGGCCGTTTTCACTCCCGACAATTACAGCGTTTTCTGAGACCATTCCAGAATCACATCGTCATCAAGTCGGACATTGCAGTCAAGGTCCCACTTCTGACAAAGTCGAGCTTACGTTGGTGGACCATTCAACGCAATCTGACCCAAGGCAAGACATACTGGGTTCAAAACCCAATTCAAATTTTTACAGACGCCAGCCTAGCGGGCTGGGGAGCGACTCTACTGCACCATCCGGTTCAGGGATCATGGTCAGCAGCGGAATCTGCGTTACCCATCAACCTACTCGAGTTGCGGGCGATCAGACTGACCCTACTACATTTCTCTCACTCCATTCAGGACAAGCACGTCGTGATCAGAACGGACAATACTGCGGCTATGACATACCTGAGCAAGCAGAGCGGGGTGAAATCACGGAGCCTAGCCAAAGAAGCCAATCTTCTACTCAACTGGGCGGAAGTTCACTTAGCATCGATATCTGCAGCTCACATACAAGGCTCAGCCAACATCCAGGCCGACTGGCTGAGTCGCCAGACCATCATGGAGGGAGAATGGTCACTGCATCCACAAGTCTTCCACCAAATTGTAGAGGAGCTGGGGATGCCGACGGTGGATCTATTTGCGTCAGCGTACAATGCGCAACTTCCAAGGTTCTACACGAGGTTCTTTCACCCGCGGGCCGAACAGACGGATGCTCTCCTGTCCCCCTGGCCTCACGAACTTCTCTATGCCTTCCCCCCCCTTCCGGTTTTGCCCAGACTTCTGAGGAAGATTCGTCTTTTGCGAGCAGAAATCATCGTAGTCGCACCTTATTGGCCACGCCGCCCGTGGTTCACATCGCTACTAGATTTAACTGTGCGTCCCCCTCTCCCAATACCAGTTCGGGAAGACATGCTACTACAAGGCCCTATCAGGCATCCAGACCCAGGATGGTTTCACTTGACCGCCTGGAGATTGAAAGGCAGAAGTTTGTCAAGCTAGGTTACCAGGACTCCGTCATTAAGACTATCTTAGACTCTAGAAGACCATCGACTACTAGAATATACAACACCACATGGAAAGCATTTGTCAGATGGGCCAGACGCAAAAAGATCGACCCCCTTCGTCCTCACATACGTTCCGTTTTGTCCTTCTTACAGGACGGCACATCGTCAGGACTTAAAGCATCTACTCTGAGGAGACAACTCGCCGCACTATCCACAGTCCTCCCCCTTTACAGAGGGCAAGCTGTCTCACATCATCCGCACGTGAAACGATTCCTCAAAGGCGCGGCCTTCAAAGACCCTCCGATATGTCACCGTTTCCCCACGTGGCGCCTCAACGTGGTCCTCACGGCCTTAACGAGACCACCGTTTGAACCCATACGGACCATTTCATTAAAACTCCTAAGACAAAAAACACTCTTTCTCGTGGCCATCACTTCGGCCAGAAGGATCTCCGAACTGGGGGCCCTCTCTGTCCGCTCAGATCTATGCGTTTTTAATAAGGATACAGTAGTGCTTCGTACAGACCCGTCCTTTTGTCCAAAGGTCAACACTCTATTTCATAGGTCTCAAGAGATCTGTCTCCCCTCATTCGTACCAAACCCGACACATCCTCAAGAAAAGTCATGGCACACATTAGACGTAAGGAGGGCCCTTAAGACCTACATTATTAGAACTGATACTATCAGACAGTCCGAAGCCTTGTTTATCAACATCTCCTCTCCTCACTTGGGCAAGAAAATGTCCACCCCGGCCATTAGCCGTTCACTACGTTTATGCATCGCAGAGGCATACACATCAATGAAACTTAAAGTCCCTCAAGGCATTACAGCACATTCCGTACGCAGTGCCGCCACCAGCGCAGCGTTCTTCAACAGGGCTTCTATAGAAGAAGTATGCAGGGCAGCTACGTGGTCCACACCGTCCACCTTCGTGAGACACTATAAGATCAACCCTTATGCATCCTCAGACGCCGCATTCGGTCGGCGTATCCTTCAGTCTATTTTACAAGAACATGACGATCCCCCACCCAACTTCTAGGACCATTGCTCTGGGAGGTCCCACAAGATGGCCTCCACCTCAGAGGGAGAACGACCAGTGGTAACTTACCGTGAGGGGTCCTTCTCCTCTGAGGGTTGGAGGACATCTTGGCCCTCCTCGGATCGTCAGCCTATATAAATTAGTAACCCGACTGAGAGAGGGGCATGTAGGCAATATTTTTGATACGGTCATCCTCACGGTACCGTAATGTTATGTTGAAGAGAGAGAGTTCATTTCAATTCTGTCTTCCTGTTTCTATTAATCTTTGTTTGAGTCCAGAGTTTTCTCCTGTAGCTTTCGGAAGTTACCGAACTGAGCCAGGGGTGACTCCCACACAGGAAACAGGAAGAAGATTTCTCTTAATTCCTGCCTCCCTGAAGATAGGTGGGAATCACCCACAAGATGTCCTCCAACCCTCAGAGGAGAAGGACCCCTCACGGTAAGTTACCACTGGTCGTTTCCTGTGGTGGGAGTCACCCTCAACTCAGTTTCGTTTCCTGCCTCAATAGGGAGAGCAGCTGGAACTTTTGGCTCTGCCAACTTCCATTGCTAATTCTTTCTCAATACCTATTTTATCTACTTATACTTTCTCTTTACTATTCCTTACTTCATTCTACCTCTCTCAAAAAACAAATAACAAAAAAAGAAGCCTTCTTCCCTCTTCTCCGATCCAGCTTAAGGGGAAGGCCCCCCCCCCACTGCCTCTTTCTCTAGCTGTTCACTCAAGCCAGCAGAAAAGCCTCATAGAGAGACATGGATGGAGCGGAGTGTGCCTCCTGATGCTCCAGGAGCTGGCAGCTACAGAAAACGCCCAGCTGCAGAGGAACGCTGTGGGGAGGCCCACAGTGGCGGCGGCACTAAAAAAAGTGCGCCAAAACTGGCCATCTCGGGGCTCTGGAAGGCCCATCGACAGCGGCGGCCATTTTAGAAACATTGGGCCGAGTTTGACAAGTCGGGAATGGCTCTGAATGCCCCCCCCCCGCAGTTTGACAAGTTGGGAATGGCTCTGAATGCCCCCCCCCCCACACTCCAACTACCCCCGGGCCCCAGGCCAATCGGGGAAGAACAGATCCGGCTAATCCAACAAAGTTTTGCCGGTGGCATGGAGGAGGAGGGAAAGTATGAAGGCGAGGCTCCAGAGGACAACTTGGTAACGTACAAGGCGATTTACCTTTTTCCCCTGAGGCAATGGCTTTTTCCAGAAGAGCTATGTGGGATGAGATGACCCGTTTTTGCTCCTCGGGGGGGCGTCCTCCCTCTAGGTCTTTGTCCCTCTTATCCCCCCCCCTCCAAATAGGCCCCCTCCTAACTGGGGTAGATGGCTCACTAAGGCAGCTCAGAAGAGCAATGCCAAAAATCATCACATGGAATATAATTACCCAGAGGATGATGACGTTGTATCCCATGTTTCTATTGAAAAGGAGGAAGGGGAATTTTCCTCTAATGAGGAAGAAGGGGAACCTATTCCAAAGCCTCAATCTGCTAAGGAACAGGCTTTTAGATTCCTTAAGCCAGAGGCTCTTTATTATTTGTTTCATAAAACCCTGGCTGCCCTCCAAGTCCAGGGCAATCAAAAGGCAGTCAAGCCCAATCCCACACCACAGGATCAGGATGAAGGCTTAGATGTCTTTGATGAATTTTTTCCTCCTGTGGATCCTTTGGAAATAGCCTTTCCTTTTCCAGGTTTTTATGTCAGGAAGGTTAAAACAGAGTGGGAAAGGCCCTTGACCTCAAAACCCTTCCCGGGTTCCACCATAAGGCTGTACCTTTTACATTCATTTGCCTTAGATTTATTACAGGTCCCCGTGATTGACGCGCCAGTGGCAGCTCTGCAATCAACAGGCGTAGTTTCAGAAGATGGTCACAGTACCTTGAGGGACAATTTGGATAAGAGAGCTGAATTTGCATTATGCAGGGCTCACGAGGCTAACACTCTGGCAATTAGGGCTTCCTCTGCAGCTTCCACAGTATCTCGAGCGTCCATAGTCTGGATGCGCAGACTCATTCAGATGCTGCCTGAAAGCAATTGGGGACTACTGGAGGGAGCCAACAGATTACTCAAGGGTGTACTCAATATTTCCCTTACGGCAGACGCCACCCTGGAGTCCATGGTTTTTCTGCCAGGGCAACCTCTACAGCAGCAGCTGCACGACGCACTCTCTGGCTGAGAGCATGGCCAGCTGATTACCAATCTAAAGCAATGGTGACAGCATATCCTTTCCAAGGGGACAAGCTTTTCGGGGACCCCTTGGAGAAAATCCTGGTGGAGACCCGAGACAAAAAAGACACTGCCCAGAACCATCCGCACCGGAGATAAGAGACCCAGTGCAACATCTTCCTTTCGTCCCTATGGTTCTTCCTACCGATCTCGACCAGATACCAGACGTTCTACCTGGACACAGAATAAACAGCCTTTTCGTAGAGGAGGATTCCACAGCACCAACAGACAAGACCAACGATCCCAAACCTTCCAAGGCGTGACTATGTGGACTTGGCTGTGGGAGGTCGCCTACTTCTCTTCAGTCAAAGATGGCTGACCTCCCAACCAGACTCCTGGACCATGGACGTGGTGTCCATGGGCTACAAGATAGTCTTCAAATATCCATCACAGTCACATTTCCTTTCCTCTCCGGTTCACAAAACCCCGATAAAAACGGAACAGAACACTTGGTGCGATAAGTCATCTACTTCACATATGGGCAGTAGAACCAGTGCCTCAGGAAGAGTAAGGGACAGGGGTGTACTCAATATTCTTTACAGTGCCAAAAAGAACAGGGATTGGAGGGCAATCCTCGATTTGAAGTTCTTAAACAGATTTGTAGAGCTTAAGCACTTTTGTATGGAAACGCTTCGATCCATCGCAGAATCCCTTCAGGCGCAGGAGTTCCTAACGTCAGTAGACCTGACGGAAGCGTATTTTCATGTACCCTTTTTTCCTCCACACAGAAGATTTCTTCATTTCTGCGTTGGGGACACTCACCTGCAGTTCCGTGCACCCCCCTTTGGTCTGTCTACAGCTCCTCGAGTGTTCACAAAGGTCCGGGTACATCCCATGAGCATCCTTCGTCAGCTTGGAATCCATGTCCATTCGTACTTAGATTACCTCCTGATTCATTCGGCGTTGGAGGCTCAAGCATTCAGAGATGTTACACAGACTATTCAACTCCTAGAGGGCTTTGGCTTCTTGGTCAACTAGACAAAGAGTCACTTAAGACACGCAATGTCTAGAACACCTAGGAGTGATAATAGTCACGAGTTCTTGCAAGCTTCTTCTACCCTTACCCAAGGCGCAGAAGATCACGTCTACAGCAACCCAAGTCATCACAGCACGCACGTCATCTCTTTCCCTACTGGTCAAACTGATGGGCTTGATGGTTTCCACCTTTGACACCCAGCAATGAGGTTGTTTCCATTCCCCGCAACTGCAGAAGTTCCTACGGCCCTTCCAGAATATCATAGCCCTAAAAATGGACATGTCAGTGAAGGTTCCACTACAGGTAAAATCAAGCCTATGCTGGTGGACCTTCCGTCACAACTTGACTCAAGGAAGATTTTTCTGGATTCAGAACCAGGTCCAGATCTTCATGGACGCCAGCCTATCGGGCTGGGGGTCCGCCCTTCTTTGTCATCTGATTCAGGGGATGTGGTCGAGTGCAGAATCCAACTTACCCATCAATCTCCTGGAACTGCGGGCCATTCGATTGGCCTTAACTCACTTTTCACACAAGATACAAGACAAACATGTCATCATCAGGACGGACAATATTTCTGCCATGACTTACTTCAGCAAGCAAGGTGGTGTAAAATCCCCGAGACTGGCCAAGGAAGCACATCTCCTCCTAACCTGGGCAGAAACTCATCTGTCTTCCTTTACCGCAACTCACATTCAAGGCTCAGCCAACATTCAAGCCGACAGGTTGAGCCGACAGGCGATCCAGGAAGGAGAGTGGTCCCTACATCCAGAGATATTCCAGCTCATTTCATCGGAGTTGGGAACCCCGAAGGTGGATCTCTTCGCATCAGCCACCAACACACAGCTAAAAAGATTCTTCACGAGATTCTTCCACCCAGAGGCAGAACAGACGGATGCACTACTGTCTCCATGGCCTCACGAGCTCCTGTACGCATTTTCTCCTCTTCCAGTACTTCCCAGACTTCTAGGAAGGATTCAACTCTTGCGGGCGGAAGTCATCCTGGTTGCCCCATACTGGCCACGTCAACCGTGGTTCACGTCTCTACTAGAGTTAGCAGTGTCTCCTCCTCTTCGACTGCTGGTCCGGGAAGATATGCTCCTACAAGGTCCAATCAGACATCCCGACCCAGGATGGCTCCATTTGACCGCGTGGAGGTTGAAAGGCAGAAGTTTGTTAGATTAGGTTATCAAGAGTCGGTAATAAATACCATCTTAGATTCTAGGAAACCATCCACAACCAGGATTTATAACACCACATGGAAAGCCTTCGTCAGATGGATCAAAAAAAAAAAAAAAGATCGATCCTCTCCATCCACATTTATGCTCCGTCTTAGACTTTTTACAAGACGGCAGGACTCTGGACTAAAGGCCTCCACACTAAGAAGACAACTAGTGGCATTATCCACGGTGCTTCCCCTATACAGGGGACAGGTAGTTTCCCAACATCCTCACATAAAGCGGTTCTTAAAAGGTGCTGCCTTCAAGGATCCCCCAATTTGTCACAGATTTCCCATATGGTGTTTAAATTTTGTCCTTACCACATGGACAAGAACTCCATTCGAGCCCATACAGAGTATTTCGCTTAAATTGTTGAGACTGAAGATACTGTTTCTCATGGCCATCACTTCAGTTAGAAGAATCTCTGAACTTGGAGCCCTTTCCGTCCGTTCAGATTTATGTGTCTTTCATAAGGACACCGTGGTCCTAAGCACAAATCCCTCTTTTTGTCCGAAGATTAACACCAAATTTCACAGATCTCAAGAGATTTATCTACCGTCCTTTGTTCCGAACCCCACACATCCAAAGGAAAGTCCTGGCATACCCTGGACGTGAGGAGGGCACTTAAGTGCTACATCCGGAGAACGGATTCAGTTAGGCGTACGGAAGCCTTGTTCATCAACATGTCTCCCCCTCACACTGAAAAAAAAAAAAAAAGATGTCCACACCGGCCATCAGTTGTTCGATTCGAATGTGCATCGCAGAGGCGTATACCACCATGCACCTTAAAGTGCCACAGGAAATCACAGCACACTCAGTATGCAGCGCCGCCACCAACGCAGCATTCCTCAACAGAGTATCTGTAGATGAAGTGTGCAGGGCGGCCACCTGGTCTTCCTTATCTACCTTCATAAGGCACTACAAAATCAATACCTATGCATCCATGGACGCTGCCTTCGGTCGTCGTATTCTGCAAACTATCCTGCAAGAGAATGACGATCCCCCACCCAAAACATAGGACCACTGCTCTGGGAAGTCCCACAAGATGGCCTCCACCTCAGAGGGAGAACGACCAGCGGTAACTTGCCGTGAGGGGTCCTTCTCCTCTGAGGGTTGGAGGACATCTTGGCCCTCCTCGGATCGTCACCCACAGGTAGGGGCACGCATACTGACTGAGAGAGAGGTGCATGGGTGATATTGATTATGGTCATCCTCATGGTACTGCACTTTGATTATCTATGAGAGAGTACCTTCTTAACTTTGTCTTCCTGTTTCTAACTGTTATATTTGAGTTTAGCTTTTTCTAGCTGTCGGAGTTACCGAAACTGAGTTGAGGGTGACTCCCACCACAGGAAACAGGAAGAAGATTTACTTAATCCTGCCTCCCTGGAGATAGGTGGGAATCACCCCACAAGATGTCCTCCAACCCTCAGAGGAGAAGGACCCCTCACGGCAAGTTACCACTGGTCGTTCTAAGGCTATACTTGTATGATCTGTCAGACTAATCCCATTTGCATGTTCAATAACTGATTTTCTAAAATCTTCTGGCAGTCTTTTGGGTATCACCAGGGTATGGTATCTGCTAAGAAAATGTGGAGTTCCGTGAAATTGTCTGGGGATATGGTAGGATAAACTGGGAAAGGATATTCTGATACTGGCCATTTGTTAATATTTCAGGAGCTCATAATGAACTTAAATAAAAAACCTTTTTTCCTTAATCATAACCAAATCTGAATTATTACTTGAACGGCTCGGCTGAAACTGAACTGAACTTGAGCTACAATTTAAAAACAGCAAAAATAGTGGCTACTGACTCAGAATAAAGATTGGACTAAGAACTGATGGAATAAAAACCACTTCCCCGATAAAAATGTCTGTGCCTGCCAGCTCCACTGAAGAGAATCACAAATATATTTAAACATGCTAAAATATTGTTATGCATGATTGATTGGTTTTATAGTATTTCTGTCCCAGCTCTCCAAAATCTTAATCCAGATTATTTTTTATTGTCTGATAAGTAGTAACCATGAACCTGGTTTTCTTGATTTTTGTTTATCTTTAGATACTCGCTAGTAGAAATGAAGAAGGTGTTCTATAAGTTCAGAGCCAGAAGCATGACGTAAATTGCATGGTCTGGGTTTATATCTTGGAAGAGTTCCTTCCTAATGATAACTACAAGTCTGGGGTCTTCTGGCAGGTTGCAGTCACTGGTAGAGTATACTAGGCCTCCATAAGAACATAAAAAGGGCCCTGCTGGATCAGATTAATCCAGCATCCTGTCTTACACAATACCCAGTCAGTTCCTCTGGAAGTCCAACAACAGGGAATAGAGGCTGAGACCTTCCCCTGATGTTGCCTCCTAGGACTGATATTCAAAGATTTACTGCCTCTGAATGTGGAGTTTCTGGTCTGGTGAGGTAAAGAGATATGATTTGGGCTTCCAGTAGAGTAAGGAGGATGTTGTACTTCTAGGCTTCATGCAGTGTGACAGATGATAAATGGGCTATGCCCAACCTTACATAGGAGTTGTCATTGGACCTGAAAATGTTTGATGGGCTCTTTGTGCTAGTTATTTAAGACTTTTAAAATGTCACAGTAAGAATAAATAGCCGTAGTTGAACTTAATCAGCAACTGAATGGAATAATTTTCTGAAATACTAGCAAAAGTAAAACGTGTCATACTTTGTAGGCAGAAACTGTGAGGAAACAGACAGACTCTTTTCTGTTAAAAGTTGGGTTCCCTCTGATTACAGAAAAGCTTGTCATTGCTTAAGCTGTGAATTATTTTAACAAGAAATGATAATCTACTCCAAAGCATTTTTATGACCAAAACTCCCCTTATGTTTAGGTTTTGTTTGAACTTGAGGGAGAGTGAGCACTTCGTAGAGCAGCAGCAACAGAATATTTGGAACAGAGCACAGTCCTGTAGTACTTTTTCAACATCTGCAAAAACCCTGATGTGCAGATGTGTTCCTACAGACTCATGTGAGAGGCTCATATAAGAAGTCATAAAATATGGCAGTGCTAAAGTTTATGGCTTAAGCCCATGTTGTCTTCAAAGAAGATTCCCTCTCCATAAAAGAGGATTTTCTTGGGAACTCATACATAATCCATCAGGAATTGTCAATTTTGGTTTCTATAATGTTCATCTCTGTATCCATCTGTGAATTTTTCAAGCCCAGTTATTTTCCATGGCCTCATGCGGAAATGACAGAGTGTACCAATTTGTCTCTGAAAACCCTTGGAGAATTGGCAACATCATTTCTTTCTGAGTCTCCTCTAGTTGGTGACCTGGCAACAAATTCCCGAGTGCTGATGGTTTTAATTGATGAAAATGGCCATTTTCTCTTAGATGCACCTGGCTTTACCACTAATTAACCATGAACCCGTAAAAGAGAGTTTGTTGAGATTATGGCTATTGCTGATAATCCAGGGTTGTTTTTAAAAAATTATTTGTAAGAACTTTATTTTGTATCATTTGCTCAATTGCCTTGATAGGGTTGTCTTTATACTGTATTTCCAGCTGCTTTCATCTATACTGAAAATGCATAGTTTCTCTCTGGCTGTTCTATACTTGTGGGATGGAAGGGAAGAGAAGCAATTAGTGTGACTGAGAGAGAAAAAATGGTTTTTTCCATGATCATTATGAAATACTTTCTTTTTCTTTTCCAAATGAAGCTTCTGGGACTAAAAAAATGGGAAGAAGAGAACAGTATGGAGGGAGAGGGGCTTTAAAATTCTTTCCTCCTCTGCCTTTCTGGTTGGTAAAAAGCCACCCCCCCAGCTGCTTTTCTCCTGCAGAGGAAAATTTATGGGTACCCATGTTTTTCCCCAGTGGGGTGGTAGCAATGCTGCAAGCAGCTAAGGAATGACTTTTTTCATCCAGAAAGGCAGAGGAGGAAAGAATTCAGAAGCCCCCCCTTCCCCTTGGGAAAAAAGCAATCTTAGCTGCTGTATTAGGAAAAGGAATATTTTAAAATAATCACAGAAGAAAACATAATACGTAGTTGGCATCTGAGAAGGAAGGAAGAAAAGGAGGAGCCAGTAGGTGTGATAAATTTTTATCAAATTGGCTTATTTCCCAGCACATTTTGAACCCACATAGTCTAACTCTGGGGAAACTTAACATCATATACAATTATTAAAAATTCTATCCAGTCAGGTCACAGAAATAAAAATACACAGTGTACTCTTTTGTTGAAATCCATATAAATAGCTTGTAAAGCTTTTCCCCTCTCCCCTTTGCCAGAGCTATTGGGTACCTTTGACCTGGTGAACTGGACAAATACGTTTACCATTGTCTTGATATAAAAGCAATATCAAGTCCAGTTCTAAGAAATAACATGGCACTCATAACTGAATGGTAGAATGACACGTTATTAATTACATGAAATAGTATGTGGTCAAGAAATAAAACTGCCTCCAAGTTATTGGGTAATGTACCTTATTGCCAAGATGATGACTGAATTTTTGAGCACTGAACTCTTGCTTTCTAGACTGATAAACTGTAGTGTCCATGTAAAGTGGAAGGAATAAGTAAGTTGAAATAAAGTTCAGCTTGTTGGAGCCTTGACTCAAACTCTTGGCTGTGCTTGCAAAGAATTCTTAAAAACCAGGAAAAAAAAAAGATGTAATGCTGGGGTGTTGCCCAGCATTTTGATTGGCTGTTGCTGCTATGATGATTTCTGACTGCTGCAGTTCAGCAAGATCTCTGCTGTAAACCTAATTGAAGGGACATATATATGTAACCTTGTGTGTGTGTGTGCTTGCTTTTTTATTGGAGAAGCCTAGTCTCTTCCATGAATCTTTCCAAGATGAAATTTGCTGCTCTGAATACTGAAGGTTAATGCACTAGTTACATTTCAACTCTTGGTGTAGGAAAAGATTTTTTTTTAATTCCATGAAAACCAAAGAAATCTTTAGGTGTGTTTGCACTTTTCTGTCTTTCCATAAAAAGGTACAGAAGAGACTACACTGACATCTGTCTCACTGAAAAAACATACACACAAAAAACCATAAACTGCTGAAAAGTAGTGTACAGTTGTTCCCCCCACAGTATGTTTATAATCTCATGACTACCCTTGTGAACTGAGAGAGCTCTTGCACCACTGGTGCAGCAGAGGGTTTGGTTTTCTCTCACAGAGTCCTTTGTTTGGGGCTGCAAGGAGAGTAGCTTTCCAAGAGGGAAACGAAGTAAGCCAGGCATAGTGGCCTTAAAAGAATTAGTGGGTTTTTGGGGGAAGGGACTGAAAGCCGTTTGGTTTTAACTGATTCCAGATGTTGCTGATGGAGCACAAAGCTTGCCAGTGTGTGCAGGGTGGCGCTGACCAAGTGGGCCTCCTGAGTGTTTCCTGTGCGGCCCCACGATCATAGAAGCCTAATCAAAGCCAGCCGTTGCTGCAGGAACTCTCACGAAGCCTTTCCTCCTCTTTCCAGTTTTAAAATGTGTTCATTTTTTCAACAGGGTTTTAGTCTAGTTCTTTACTGTTTTGCGTTTTCTGTTAGGGTGCTTAGCACTTCTATAGAGGGAACAAAATAGTGCAATTTACTTCAGGGGGGTTAGGTTGGGTGTTGTGTTCATGGTAAAGTTCAGTTGCTGTCAATCATTTGAGAGGGATTTTTTAAATACACAAAATGAAATTAAGGAGGCCTTTAGAGGTTCTAGGAGCTACTTTTCTGTGAGCTGTTCCTGCTCAACTGAGTGAATGTGTCAGTGGGCGAATCATGCATGGGAGGGTTGGATCACATGGTACCCCCCCCCCCCCCCGCTTCTGTGGGAAAGACCTATGTGATGGGGCAAGTCATTGAAATGTTCTAGAGAGTTCCTCATGGATAACTGACTCTCTCAAAACTGGGGGAATGCTTAAAGGACCACTGAATAGATTATATAATTTAGCTCAAGCCTCAAAGTTAAAAGTCAAATGTTTAATTCTTTTCTAGTCTGTGAGAAGATGACCACCTAAAGAATGTGGGTGGGGACAGGCAGGGGAAATGCAAAGAGAACACAAAACAGCAGTAAAATGTGCCAGAACCCCCCCCCCCCCCCAAACAACTGTGTTCTTAAGGCTACATTTTTCTTGGAGAAACAATGCTCCTGTTTGGCTTTTCTGCTTGTAAACTCTGTATTCCTGTTCCTTCTCTCAATTCCACAGTTCCATGTAATTGCCTTTCCTTTCACTCTACTACACTGCTTTTGCTGCTCTGAGAGGATGATTGCTACTGTCATTAATGCCATATTGTGTAGAATTTGTTCTTCCTCCAGTACTCTCAGTTAGCCGACTGCATTCCTGATTTGATCTGTGGAAGGGAATCTCCTTTGCTAATTTACCTCTCACCTTGCCTTTTATTGAACTAATTTAAAAAGAAGCAAATGGCACTCTAGCCGTAATCATCTGCCAAAAATATTTGTTTGCTTGGTTGAGTGAGCTAGTGTCATGCTCTTGCAATTAGACTGCACTATGATAGATACCAAAATATGATTCCAGAATAGCCAGAGGGGACGTAATACATTTTTCATTTTTCCATCCGCATACTTGTCTGCCCCCCTTTTAGATTATGAAAATACTTTAGCAGTACTCAAAAAATGGCTTCTAGTGAAATTAAAGTAAAACACAACCACCATCAATAAAAGAGCAAACAGCTGTTTTTTGAACATTGTATTTACAGAGCACTGTATATCATAGCTTCTTGGACAGACAGTCACCTCCTTTTGTGCTTTTTGAGGGAAGAGATAAAAAAAATTAGAAAGTGTGTGACAAGTACTGTTATGTGCAGATATGTTGTGTGTAACGTAATTGTAACACTGTAGTATTCAAGGCACTGCCTTTTTTTGTTATCTGATATCCAGCCATTCTAACAATGCCAAGAAATGACAAAATGTCTGAAATGTAATATCCATTTTTCAAGTCAGAAGCCTACACTGTGAGCCAAAGACCAAAGTATTTCCATCCTGATTTTTGTACTATATTACCTGGTGATAAAAACCATCTGTTTCTTTCTATTTTCTTTATCGTACTAACATCCTTTAGAAACTATGTATGTCTGACATGCTTTGCCTGGTAAACTGTTCCAAATTACTGTAACTCTGATATGAGCAGAAAGCTATTTCTGTTCATCTGTTTCTCCTGGGTCTTTCGCTATCTCATTAGATAGCAGAAGTCCCAGCACTGGGACTCCACCTTGTAAATTGAAAATAGATCTGATCATCTCTTATTATTTTAATCTGCTCTTTCTCTTTTATACAGCTCTGATCTCTTTGTAGTCTTTCAGTTACAACTGATGTGTATCTGGTATTTAAAGCCACAGGGCACAACCACTCTATTGAATTACTCTGTGTATTCTGTTTTTTAAAAAAAAATGTGTTTATATTTTTCATGTGTGCATTTAGTTAAAACTGTACTGAGAAATGGGTGGATTAAGGAGTTCAAAGGCCACAGTCCTTTTGTGTGTATTCAGGTATGAAGCTGTTGATTTTTATTTTTTTTAAAAAATTGCAGATAGCCATTATACATTATTTCACTGTTACAAGATTTTGTGTTCCAAGAATCTAAATTTAGTTGTGGTTACTGCTAAGGAGAATAATTTTCTAGAAGACTGGGAAGCCTTGTATCCTGCTCTTTGAGGCTACCAAAAAAACCAACAAAAAACCCAGGAGGACCAGAGGTTGCCATGGAGATTAGAACTGTGTGCAATTGGAGAGCAGCATAGTTTAGAATTCCAGGAAGGAAGAGGGAGTGATGTCATCAGATCCCTGTACGCTTCTGGTGTATTTGTCAGAAATAGTTATGGAGAAAGATCTCTGATATTTATGAGAATCCCTAAAAATTATTACTCTTGCTAGGCTCCTAAGGAAATTCTGTGTATTTTCGTATTTTCAACCGATACTTCAGGAGACATTGGCTAAGATTCAAAGCCTGTATGCCGTGTTCTTTGCATGCATGGGGTATCAACCAATAATTTCAGCAATTTCCCCATACTCCTGGGAAAATTCTGTGGTGGTCTGGAGTCCTCTGGAACAGCATCTGATGAAGTCTGAAGGACTGTCACTGAGAGGAGAAATTAGCCATATGCTGCTGTGAATCCTGACAGTATTTTTAAAACAAATATGTCATGTGGAAGGGCTCCATCTCTTTGAGGGGCTCCATCTCAGTACAAGAGGCTTGGCCTGTCAAAAAGTCATTGAGTGGAGATAAAAAGTGTCCTGCAAGGCTGATGGAGTTGGGTGTGTTAGATGCTCTCACAAAAGACGAAAGAAGTAGGGAGATCCTTCGATAGGTCCTAGGGGTCTTTAAGTGTCTGCCTCCCATAGAGTTTCAGGACTGCTGTGATTAGATCTCCATTACTGTCCTTGTTCTGTCACCTTCTGCCTCTCATGCAGCTGTCCTCTAGTGGTTCCATCAGAAGAAGATTCATGGACTGAGCTGTTCTGTGCTGAGGGGAGTAAGATGTAGCCTTTGAATTCAAGCCTTATTATTATTAATTATTATTATTATTATTATTATTATTATTATTATTAAACTTGTGAATCACCCAGTCCCTGCTGCTGCAGGGCTCTGGGCAATGTACAACACGTAGTAAAACCATTAAAACCAAAAAATAAATAATGCCAGTCCAGCAATATAAAAAGATAAAGTGGCGAAATTATAGTTTCTTTCCAATTCCAGACCTCGTGGGTAAGGGGAGGAGGAATAAAACAATCTAATGGAAAGAGAGTAGGAGAAAGGGTACCAGCCAAGATGGAAGCCGTCACTGTCCTCAACCAAAGGCCGGGCGGAACATCTCTGCCTTACAGGCTCTGTGGAATTGCATAAGGTCCTGCAGAGCCCTGATGTTGTTTGGCAGAGTATTCCACCAGGTTGGGTCTAGGGCTGAAAGGGCCCTGGCCCTGGTCGAGGACAGCTGGATATCTTTAGGGACAGAGGTAATCAGCAGATTGTTATGCAAGGAGCATAACACTCTCCTGGAGACATACTGGAGGAGACTGTCCCACAGATACATTGGTCCCTAACCTCTCAAGGCCTTGAAGGTCAACACCAAAACCTTGAACTTGACTCAGTACTCCACTGAAAGACAGTGTAGCCGGTACAGCACAAGTTGTATATGTGCTGTCCATGATGTTCCTGTCAGGACTCGTGCAGCCGCATTCTAGATCAGCTGGACTTTTTGGTTCATTCTCAAGGGCACGCCAGTATACAGTGAGTTATAGTAGTCCAATCTGGAGGTGACCGTGGCATGGATTACAATTGTTAGGTGAGGGTGGGACAAGAAAGGGGCCAGTTGCCGAGCCTGATGCAGATGGAAAAACCCCAGGATATGTGTAAGGCTGTCAATATTATATTGTTACTATTTACTTATTTTACAGCTAAAGACTAGAGTAAGATGGAGCCATCCCATATGGTCCGTGTTGGTGAATAAAAGATGTGAGAAGTACCTTCTGTTGCCATTTCTTTATCGGAACGGTTCTTTCACATCTCTCCTGTTTGCATCTCTCCTACACATTGCTCTTCCTATCCCATCTATACATGTACCTTTTAGAAACATTAGCATTTAGCACTAATTTGAAATGCATATAGATAGTATTAAAAATTAATCTGTTCTAGTTCCCTGGAAGGCTTATTTTATTGCTACTGCAGGTTTTCTCCACTGGTGTTAAAATAGAAGTCTGAGTGCAGACTGGTGACCAGCTGCTGGTGCCATTTTTAACACAATGTTACAATTTCAGCAGATTAGATGTCTAGTGAAAAATGCAGTCTGCACCTGACATTCTGTCCATACTCTAGTCCGTAGGGACTGCTGCTCTGTTGATAGTAAATGCATAAGAACTAAGCAAATTGGTGATGTTCCATTTTTGAAGAATGTTTATGTGGTATTGCTTGGATGGATTTTACAGGAGTAGCTAGGACAATTAGTTTTTGAACTTCATGCCATGACTGAACTGTTTCCATATCAGTTTGTCCTCTGAGAACCCCCTGTGTGTTGCAGGGATGCTGGAGTGCAGTTAGAAGTGCTAGTTCTGCTCATGGGTGTTGGTTAGACTTTGGTGCCTCATCACATTGGTGCTCAACACAAACTGAAAGCGAGCACTAGAATCAGGAAAAAATTGGTAAAGCTACCACTAAGAGAAACTTGTCTGCTCTTTCATAGTTCTTTTCAGTGTGGAACCCAGAAGTTTCTGAAGATGCCAGGGTTCAGAGGAACACAGTTTGAAAACTACCCAAGTTTCTGTTCATTGTCCAATCAGTTCACTGATTTGTAAACGTAGTGTTCTGCTTACAGTTGTGTTTGTCTCCAAAATGGGAGAAGGGACAGGCCTGGAGAGTGACTCTACAAAGAGCAAACACCTCTACTGAAAAACTAACCAAAAACTTCCTAAAAACCTGCCTTAATCTAGTAAGGACAGAGAGCTGTACAGGTATGCTGCTCACATGCTGCCAATGAACATAAGTGGCACAGAGCTCAGGAATGCACCATCACCTACCCTAGGTGGGAGTCAGATGGAAGGAAAACAATCTGAGAAGTAGGAGCTTCCTAATCTGAACATCCCAAAGGATCCTTCAAGCTATGATGGGAAGTGCTATCCTCCCAGTTGAAGGACATAGGCTGGTCTACCATGGGGTAAATCAGTTCTATCCCTGCTGACTTCTTTGTAGTGGAATATGTACTCCTGTGTTCATCCAAATGCACATTTCAGTTCACACTGGGATGCATATATATCTCATCCCTTTGGAAAATATTACCATACAAATAAGCAGCATCCAATCTCAGATATGAATTAAATTCCTGATACAGCAGGGTGTGTGTGCATTGAAGGATGATTCATTGCACATATATTAGTTGGATCTGGGAGGGAAGTGTGGGTGGCTGTGGAACTAATATGTAAGGTAAAGGTGGAAAAAGACCTTCTCTGTGCCATGCCTGCCTTCTTTGGGGTTGGGGTGAAGAAAGAAGGACAAAGAAGAAAGGCCAAAACAAAGTTTGCATCTTGCAAACTGTTTAGACACATCTAGTATAGAGAATACGAAATCACATGTGTGTGATCAAATCTGATATCCCTGTGTCTTTGTTTCTGCACTCTTTCCCCCTCCTAGACAGTAGAATTTAGATACACAGAGATGCCCTTTAGCAGTAAGCAAAACAATGTAATATTCCATAGCAGTATGATTTGATATTGTTGGTGAGGGCATTCTAAGTAAATTTCTCTGTAAATTGCTGCCTGCATGCTTGTAAATAGGAAGAGAAATCTAATTCCGCATTGGCAGCAATGAGACGTGAGGGGATTGAAGTTATCTCTGGAGTTGTCTCACCACGCTTATTTGGCTGTTGCTGGAGAGAAACCTGGCTTTTTAAAAAAACTCTCTCTTTCTCTCTGTGCTCTTTGAAGAGTGTGAAGAATTGTATATGTGAATGGCTAATGCCTCTTTTAATGCCCTCCTTCCCATAAAACTTTCCATATATGCATGCAATGAAGAGGATTTTATTCTCAATGTTGTGCTCTCTGCTTTCTTGTTTGAGATCCCCTGCTGTTTTAACAGGGATTTTCTCTGCATTTTGGTTAAAGGGGATTGTTCTGCTGCAGTCCTAGGTGTTTAACTCTTCATAATAGTTTCTCATCCTGCCTGCCTGCTTTTATTTCCAACAACAGCAACTCCTATAGAAAATAGCTGCTGAACAAGAGGCAGCAGCAAGTTGCTGATCTGTAAAATTGGCAGCACCAGAATCTTCCTGGGGAAATGCCACTTTTGCCAGTAACCCCACCCCCTTCCCTGTAGAGAGCGAGATTCAATTAGAGGTATGAAAAGCAAGGAGGCTGGAAGTATTATAGAGCACATTTATACATGGAAAGACACTTTTATCTTTTGGCCTTTATGCCGCTATTATATTTTAACCGTGCCCTTAATTGCCTTCTTCTCATTTTAATGCTCAAGCAAAATGAGTTTTTGTCTTCTACCACTTTTTATCCAAGAATATTTGAAGGACCCTCGAATGTCTTTAAAGTATAGAATGAACAAGTCACTTTGATGTCAGACAGTGCATGCTAATGTAAAACTGCTAAGGTGTCCAGACACCATTAGACTCTGACCCTGATGCTCAATTTAGAAATCACTGAGTCTATGGTTTATCATTCCAGAGTGCCTCCATGAGCCCTTGTACTTTCTCTTTTCCCTTCGTGTTCCTATGTGTCTTGCTTCTTTCTGTGGTCAAGATAGCTGTGGTTGGTTTTGATCCCCAGATTGGGCTAACTATGAGTAGAGCTAAGAAAATTTGTGTTAAGTCAGTGGTTTCCCAATCCCTCTTTGGTGACTTTATGACTTCAGAACTGAACCTGATAATCTTTCTGTTAACAGAGTTATAGTATCTGACAATTGGCTGTGTTATTTTAAAAAGCCTTAAATTCTGCAACAAGGTAACCCAAATTTAGCAAGAAAAAGAAAAAGAGCTGAACTCTACAACCTGGATAAATTAAGCAGACTTGTTTATATGGGCTAATTTTGCATAACATTCATTTCATTAAACTGCAGTCAGGTTGTTGTCGTCGTTCAGTTGCACAGTCGAGTCCGACTCTTCGTGACCCCATGGATCACATCACGCCAGGCCACTTGTCTTCTGTCGTGCTCCGGAGTTTAATTTCATGTTTGTTGCATCAGTAACACTGACCAACCATCTCATCCTTTGCTGTCCTCTTCTTCTTTGACCTTCAGTCTTTCCCAGCATCAGGGTCTTCTCCAGTGGGTGCTCCCTTCTCATTTGGTGGCCAAAGTATTTGAGCTTCAGCTTCAGTATCTGGCCTTCCAGGGAGCAGTTTGGGTTGATTTTTAGGATTGACTGATTTGATCTCCTTGCAGTCCAAGGGACTCTCAAGAGTCTTCTCCAGCACCATAATTCAAAAGAATCTATTCTTTGGCGCTCGGCCTTCTTTATAGTCCAACTCTCGCAGCCATACATTACTACTGGGAATACCATGGCTTTGACCATACGGACTTTTGTTAGCAGGGCGATGTTTCTACTTTCTGTTATACTGTCTAGGTTTGTCATTGCTTTTCTTCCAAGGAGCAGGCATCTTTTAATTTCATGACTACAGTCACCGTCTGCAGTGATCTTGGATCCCAGGAAGGTGAAGTCTGTCACTGCTTCCATGACTTCCCCTTCTATTTGCCAAGGAGTGATGGGGCCGGATGCCATGATCTTAGTTTTTTTGATGTTGAGTTTCAAGCCAACTTTTGCGCTCTCTTCTTTTACCCATAGCAAGAGGCTCTTGAGGTCCTCTTCACTTTCTGCGATTAGAGTGGTATTGTCTGCATACCTGAGGTTATTGATGTTTTTCCTAGCAATCTTAATTCCGGTTTGTGATTCATCCATGCTGGCATTTTGCATGATGTACTCTGCATATAAATTAAATAAGCAAGGTGACAATATACATCCTTATTGTACTCCTTTTCCTATGCTAAACCAATCAGTTGTTCCATATCCGGTTCTAACTGTCACTTCTCTAAATGTCTTCTCTAAATTGTCTTCTCTAAATGTCTTCTAGATGTCAGGTAGTCTTCTCTAAATGTAAATGAGATCCCCCCCCCCTTTGTAAATGTAACGTGTGTTCCAGGGATATGAGTATTTGCAGCAATGTAGGGTTAATTCATACTGAACTAAATTGCTGCCTTGGTTGCTCTTATAAGGGCAGAAAGGCAGGATATATAATAAATACATACATAAATTCAGAACATTTCTTTTTGTGTAAAGACACAAGTCTTTTTCTGTTGTCAAAATTACTTTGATATGTTAATTGTCTCATGTTAGCTGGCTTTTCCACACTCCTCCTTTTTGTAATTCATTATTTTTATGCAAGAATAGTTTCCACAAATGTGGTTAAAAGTAAATTTAGTTCTATTAATACAATAGGTAAATAAGAACGACTATCTTCTAAGGTTGGGTTGCCAGCCCTGGCTTGGGAAATTCTTGGCGATTTGGGGGTGGAGGCTGAGAAAGACAAAATTTGGGGAGCTCGGGGGAGGAATATAATTCCATAGAGTCTATCATCAAAAGCTGCTGTTTCCTCCAGGGGAGCTGATTTCTGTTACCTGGAGATGAGTTGTAATTACAGGAGATCTCCAGCGATCGCCTGGAGGCTGAGAAGATAAAGGGGGAACCTCAGTGTATAGCATGCAATCAGGAAGAAAACTCTTAAGAAAAAACCATCAATAGTATGAATGTATTCTGTACTAAAACAAAAACAAATCTATTAAGCAAGAGTCTGTTGCATATTTCTATTTCACACTAATGTGTTAATTCTATATTGAGGTTGGTGGTCATAACCCAACAGTTACTGTTTAATATGCTCCCATGCACTACTTTACAACAATAGTAGCTCCTAAACATGACACAATACATATGTATGGATGTTACAGTGCACCCTCAGAAGACATACAAAAAGTGTCCATAGACACTTAGCTCTTTTGCTGAGGTAAGGTGGAAATTTCCTATGCATGACAAAACGATGTCACTGAGGTAAGGCGGAAATCTATACAGCCATGTGCGGCTGGTGTACAGCTGTACACGTTTCCCTGCCTGCATTTCAGTCTATCTTCCCCTCAGATTAAAGCAGCTGTGTGTATAGCTTGGAACCAGATTTCACAGAATATATTCGCAGAATTATTGCAGACCAACAGTTCTCAGCTTATGTTGAATCAAGCTCTCCGCTTATGTTTGATCAAGAGGAGAACCTCTTGATTCAACATAAGCTGAGAACTGCTGGTCTGCAATAATTTTGTGAATATATTCTGTGAAATCTGGTTCCAAATACTGCATGGGGCTCCAGTTAATTTTGAGAACCTCTAGATTCAGCTCAGGTTGAGAACTGTTGGTCTGCAATAATTCTGTGAATATATTCTGTGAAATTTGGTTCCACATTATATGCACAGGAGGTTTGATCTGAGAAGAAGATAGATTGAAACGTGGGCATACCTGGGAAACGTTTACGGCTGTACACTGGCTGCACACGGCTGTATAGATTTCCGCCTTACCTCAGTGACATCGTTTTGTCATGGGAGGTCTGCAGTGGCAAGGTTGTCTCCTGCTTCTGTGTTAGATCATTATGGCTCTTATTGGAATATGCAGCCTCCTTCTTTTCCTTCCTCTTTGTAATAAAATTGTTCCATTTCTGCTTTCTTTCTTTTTTCCAGAATGAGCCTCTGACTTCCAGTTATCATGGGTACCCAACAAGAGACAGTCAGGTAAGAGTAATTTCAGTAGTTCTGGCATAGGTTCTTCACTGTTGTTGTGGAATGCGAGCTGCCACTGTATAATAAAGTTCAGTATAGATTTGTGTCTTTATCCCTGTATGGAGCGACAGTATCTCCATTCCCATAAGGGGGTGGGGGTGGAGTGGGCAGAACAGCTGGCCCAACCATGCTGGGAAAGGCTCCTGAGTTCCTGCCCCTGCAGAGTCATCAGGATGCACTCTATGGTGCATCATCAGGGACCATAAGCCTGTAAACCCTTGATGATACGAGTTTGTAAGAAGAGGCAAGAAGAGGTCTACTGAGATATCTTATCATCCATGTTACAAAATGCCATCGGTTTACTTGTTGGTCAGTGACCATGAATAAAACTTATCTATCTACTGAGAAGTAAGTCTCATGTTGTTCATTGGGGCTTAACCCCAGAAAAGTGTCCTTAGGGTTGAAACATTAGTTGCTGAAATTTTCAACAGATGGGGAGACCTGTATGTTGGAGAAGGTCGAGGAAGCCTTGCGATTTATGCCTGTGCGAGTCTTTAATACATTTACCATAACACAGTTACTCGACTGCTGCCAAAACTGCGGCCCTTATGAGAGAATGAAGCAGAAGGGATATTAACAGCTCAGCGGTATCCTGGGCTCAAGAAGTTGCAGTTGAAAGGTGGGGAACTTGACTGTTTGCTTTCCTGGGCCCTGGGCTGATCATGGTCTCACCCCCCCCCCCCCCCCAAGGTGGATGCTGCAGTGGTGCACAGGTGTCCATTTAGGAAGTTCAGAGGGCAACATAAATCAGGATTCAATAGAGAAGGAATTCCCACCAAGATTGGCAGCAACTTCGTGTCTATAGCAGTGTAACTGCTTTTTATGGAGTATAGATGAGCTTTCTCTTTTAATGTTTTAATGCTGTGGGAATGGGAACTACTTCTGTTTAATACATGGCATGCTGTCTGGATGATCTGCCCCCACCTGTTTAGATACCTTGTTTGTGATTTGGGTGGCATCACTTACATCTGCAGATGCATGGTGGCAGAGGATTATAGGAATCTTGTTTTGGCAGTGGATGTGTTACAGGTAGATTAGTTGCTTTGTCTCTCTTTGAGACAGGATATACTCAGTGTCCGTGATTGGATCCACTGGGAGACTGATCCTGCAGCATGAAAGAGGTGGGCTTGTCAACAGATTTGATAGCCCAGAGCCACTTCTGCCCAGGCACTGAAGGCTCCTCTGTATAATGACTTACAGTTCAATACGTGCAAGTTCAAGACCCTGTATTGGACAGTTTGTACTCCATAACTCTGGTAAGTCAGATTAAGTGGCGGGTCACTAGAAGACCAAAGAGCCCTCAAGAAGGCCATTTGAATGCTTGGAAGAAACAGAACAGTTTGCCCAAAGTTCAGGATGTTGTAGATTAGTAATTGGTGCTCCAGGGGAATAAGCAGCGTGTTCCAGAGGTTCCCACAATTATACATAGGATGGGCATCAAAGATGTAGCAAGATCTAGGTTCAGATCCTGAAGTGGTTTTTCCCACTAGCTATCACTTTTTCAAGACATCTGAGAATGCTGTTGTTGCTGACTTGAATGTAGGAAAGAGCAAATAATAATGATAAAGGAAAGGTGTTGAGAAGGATGGCCACTGCAGTAATAATGTAGCCAAGGTATCAAGATGCTAGCTAAATATAAACTGCATGGAATTTTCGAAAGTGAGTGACTTAGGACATTATACACATCACTGCAGTGACAGAGTTATTAAACTAAGAACATGTAATGTTGTAAATTCCTACAAGGAGTTGTAGATATTAGTGGGCATAATTATTGTGGCTTAGAAGGCAGCATTTCTGTGGCCAGAAGTGCTCCCACACACCGACAGCTATAGCTAATTTTAACATCACACAAAGGAGTGTACTCACAATGTTTGCACATGCAAAGGAGTGCATCCAAACTGAGTAACTCTGATTACTACTATTTCTTGGGTGGCATTATATCTTCCTTCATCATAGCAGGTCACTTTGGGAACCATGTTGACTACTGAAGTTTAAAAGGTATGAGAAGTGCAATCTACTGTCCTGCTACATAGTGAATCTTGAAATAGGATGAACATTTTTAAGTGTCTTTGGAAATGAATAATGGATAGCACATAGGCATTGTTAATCTGTTCCAGGTAGGTTCAAAAGTACAGAACTCAGACTTGCAGGCATTTAATGTGTCTTTCACTGGATGCCCACTTTGTAGGGCCTGAACCTTTTGATCATTTTTTAAGTAACCTTACTATACTTTTGATCATGAACACCTGTTTTTTTTCCAGAGGGTTCATTCATGGCTGAAACATGGCTACAAAAGAGTTATGTGGTACAAATCTCTCTGTAGCCTAGCAGAATTCATGTCAAGGGATGGGATCTGCAGGACAGATGGTACCTCATGTCAAAAATGTCTTATCTGCTTAAAGCTCTGCATGTTAGGGAAAAAGGATCAAGCTTTAATATTCTCCCTGATTTGTTAACTTCCCATATTCTGGAGAACCATTTCAGTAAGTAATCTCTCCCTCCCCCTTGTTCCCTCCATATTCTGCAGTCTTGTCTTATTTTGTAAGATGTGAATATTTATGTAGTTCTGCATGTCTTCACAGAAGAATTATTTTGGGAACACACGTTCATTTTTCATAAGTATTGCCTAATTGGCACCTCATCATTCCTAATAGCAGTGTCTCCTGTGATATTTATAAGGTAACCAAGAGGAAAACGAAGCATGAAAACTCATCAGTTAAAATAGTTTTATTTTGTTGCTCTTTTATCAGCAGTGTTTTTCACTATAATTGGTTATCCCAGGAATAATACAGGTGAGCATAAGGCAGTAGGT
Source organism: Lepidodactylus listeri (assembly GCA_029233225.1). Taxonomy (NCBI): domain Eukaryota; kingdom Metazoa; phylum Chordata; class Lepidosauria; order Squamata; family Gekkonidae; genus Lepidodactylus; species Lepidodactylus listeri. The sequence continues at coordinate 37,478,918 of JARCFY010000008.1, read as the reverse complement.
AGTCCAGTGCCTGTGCATATTTCAAACCCAACTTTAATCTTAAACCCTGATTTTTTCCTGTTTGATCTATTTCATATAGAAATATTTTCTTATCCCTTTTGGGTCTGATTTTTTGACTGCCCTTGAGGGGCTTTTAGTTTTTCTTGCCTTTGAGGCGGATTGATTTCAGGCTTGGCTTTCATTAATGAGGTTTCAAAGCTTTTAACTAATCTCATTGGGAGCTGCTAGATCTGATGGGATAGAGATAGCCGTATGTAATCTATCTGGGTCCCATGCCGCATGGGTGGACTGCAGGGTCCCATGCCGCATGGGTGGACTACAGGGTCCAGGGCTTTGTTAAATTTTGCATTTAAAGGAAATTAGTAGCCAGCAGCTCCCTTTATTGAAACCTCTCTTTCTCCCTGTTGTAAAGAAGCTGGTGGCAAGATGTTTAGCAGAAATTACACCTATTATTTTAGACTTTTTCCTGCTTGCCAAATAAAAGGGCAGCTTTGAGGGTACATGTATGTTTTTCAACGTAAATTTATTTTGAAACAGAGCCCTTCACTATCTAATGTACAATATCTTTCTCTTTGTATTGCCAGTGTGGTGTAGTGGTTAGAAACTCAGCCTAGGGCCTGGGTGGCCTGGGTTCAGTTCATCATGCTACCATGGAAGCTCTCAGAGTGACCTTGGTTCAGTCACTCTCTCAGCCTAACCTGCCTCACAGGGTTGTTGTAAGGATAAATTGGAGGAGGGGAAATTGTTGTTTTTAGGCAGGGGTGTCAAACATGTAGCCTAGGGGTCGGATCAGGCCCCTGGAGGGCTTCTATCAGGCCCGCACTGGAACTGGTCATCTCCTGTTTCCAGGTCTGCTGCTGCAGCTGCATCATAGCTTGCTTCGCCAGACTCTCTCACTCGCTTAGCCATTTCATCTTTTCCCCTGGGTCCTAGACTCAGAACAATGAGCATGAGATTTTTGTGGTGAATGTCAATAAATCAAAAGTAGATTTGCAGCTTACAGGTACACACTTGAAGAGCACACTCAAGATTGCAACAGCTCAGACATTTTGATGAAATAATTCAGAACAAGAGGTGTTAGTTATCAGATACTGTTAAATAAACAAAATATTGTAAGAGTGCTAATGTTTTAAGCATTTTTTTTATTTTAAGTTAAAAACCCCTTTGTATTTGTATCTTTTATGAAGTTTATATCTTCGCTAGCTGACACACATGGCCTGGGCCCAACTAGGTCTCATTTATGTCAGATCCGGCCCTCATAACAAATGCGTTTGACACTCCTGGACTAGACAGTAGGTGATGGCGAAAGATCTCTGACGACAATCTTGGAGAGCCATTGCTGGTCTGAGTAGACAGTACTGACCTTGATGGATTGATGGTCTTGTTCAGTAGAAGGCAGCTTCATGTGTTCATATATACAGCCTCAGGCTCTCCGTTGCTCTTGTATTTCCTTTCTTATCATACATAATACACCATATGCAGAAATGTGCTGATACGTGCAGGTTATTGTTCCTATTTTTCTGGTGACAAACAGGCTGCAAGAAGAAGAAGAAGAAGACGAAGAAGAAGAGATTGGATTTATATCCCGCCCTTCACTCGCTTGGAGTCTCAGAGCGGCTTACAAACTCCTTTCCCTTCCCCTCCCCTCAACAGACACCCTGTGAGGCAGGTGGGGCTGAGAGAGCTCTTTCCCAAGCTGTCCTTGAGAGAACAGCTGGTACAGAGCTATGGCTTGCCCAAGGTCATCCAGCCAGGTGCAAGTGGAGGAGTGGGGAATCAAACCTGGTTCTCCCAGATTAGAGTCCGCACACTTAACCACTACACCAAACTGGCTCACCAAATAAACCATACAACTGTATTTTTGGTTATTTGGATTATTACAGTGTTGAAGGCCCTGACAAATTTTCTTTGGCTCAAGAAGCCAGCCCAAAAATTAAGGAGCCAGACTCATTTTTTCAGTCTTCAGAGATTTGTAATGGCAGTATTTCTAATTGTTGCTATCTCAAATTCTATTCACAGTTTTGATAATTTTATTAAAACTATGACGTAAGTTTGGTATTATGTAAATATAGGGATCACCACAACATAATGTCTCTCCAATTTCTCATAAAAGTTCCATTTAATTGAATATTGTCACCAGGATAGAATCAACTGGTTATGAAATCGGTTCTTACCACCACTGACCGGTATAACATTAACATATAAACAAGCAAAGTTGTGTATATTATGTGCCATTTTGGCTGTTTTTAATTAAAGGTATTACGTGGATTGTGTTCTTGTGCTTTTTTGGATTTTCCTTTTGGACCAAGACTGCTGTAAACAACTTTCTATTTTGGGAATAACTGAATTCAGCCAAAAAAGAGAGGGATGTGTCAATTGGAGGAGAATGGGACTAGCAAGAGACTGAATTTAGGAAAATTCAATATGAGGTAAAACTATCGAGTTTGGCTTCAGTTAACTTTATACCTTGTGCATCCATCTTACATTTATCTCCAGTGTTAACATTAGGACATACTACCAACTAATTCCTTTTCTCTCCACCTACAAGGGATATCCCATTATCGGTTGATCTTAGGGGTCCTTTGGGGCTGGAGCGAGGCGGAGCACAGCTCCGCCAGCTCAGGAGGAGCACTAGGGCAGCCACAGGCCAAATCAGATTCTCTGATCTGATTTGGCCCGCCGCTGAATTGCCGCCGAAATTCAGCAGCAACTTTAAAAGCGGCTGTAGGGGAGGGGGTTTGAGGCAGAGGCTCCAAACTTGCAGGGTAGCTTCTGGGACCTCTCCCACAAATGCCCACCAAGTTTCAAGAAGATTGGACCAGGGATCCAATTCTACAGGCCTCCAAACGGGTTGCCCCCATTCCCTCCATTGTTCTCTATGGTGGGAAAAAAGTAACATTTTTTCCCACCATAGAGAACAATGGAGGGGATGGGGCAACCTGTTTGGGGGCCCACAGAATTGGACCCCGTGGTCCAATCTTTTTGAAACTTGGTGGGTATTTCAAGGAGAGGCCTCAGCAGCTATCCTGCAAGTTTGGAGCCTCTCCCTCAGACTCCCTTTCCTCCAGCCCCTCATATATTCTATGAGTTTTTGCCATTGATTTCAATGGCCCATAGGGTATAATGGGGCTGAAACTGACATTTCCTTTCTGACACACTTCTGGTGATGTCAGGGGACCTGGCATATGCTAATGAGTTATGCTAATGAATTATGCTAATGAGCTCCTGCACCTCTTTTTCTACAAAAGGACCCCTGATCTTAGATAACAGGGACAGTTACTGGCCATTGTCTTTTCAATAGAGAGAAACCAACCATTTGTTGTTATTTGCTCTGAGAAAGCCAGGGTATAGCCTGAGACGAGCAGGTGTCAGTATTATGCATGGGAAGGTGTTAAGATTAAGGCTTGAGATGTGGCTTGATGTGAAACGATAATTAATTAATTTATTTATTATTTACATTTATACCCCGCCTTTCCAGGCAAGCTGGCTCAATAATAAGCTTTGTACTTCCACTGATAGTCGCCAAGAGACACTCCTGTACAATCGTCGCTGAAAATTTTGGGCACCATGGTGACCTGCTGCCTGGGATATGTCGAGTCCTGTAGTATTGTAAGAACATTCCCATAAACATAAGAGTAGTGCAGCTTCCCTTCTGGTTGCAGACACTAAAGATTAAATCTGTATTGGTTCTTTACCAGAATGTATTGTAAAGTATAAAGTAGCAGTTCAGGTCTTTGTTAAATATGTGAGAACACATTTGAAGACGGCTTGTATTATTGCTTCATTCATTGCAATGATTCACTCATTTAAAAAGTGGTTTGGAACTGGTTTATGCTTGTTGGTCTTTTTAAAAAACCTTTTTTGTTAGGAAAGTACATTCGATTCTGATTTCAGTTTTAAAAAGGCTGTCTAAGGACTTTTCACCAATTTAATCAGTTTATGATCATACCTGATTTAAAGCATTTTAAAAAGCAGTTGATACTGTGCTGTTTCTGAGCACCCAGCTTTCTCCATCCCTCCATCATTTGCGAAAATTCCAAAGATAACTCTTAGCAAAATGGAGGAAGAATTTTATAGGAGGCCCACTTTTCAGTAGATGGCTATGGCAAGAATAGAGCTTAAGTAGAATCGCCCTTGAGATTCTTGTTGTTTAATCTTTTGTTTTGCACCAGGGCATTATCCTTTGCTCTTGTTTCTATGCATTGTTCTTTGCTCTGAGATGTAAGCTTGAATTTCATGATACTTCTTTACCTTCTGTTGTTAACCAAACACCCTCTAGTGGAGAAAATGTAAGTATTTCTGATAAATAAGGAGCATGACCTACAACACTATAGTGTGGAAGTACCCAATTTGGAATTACATAAAACATTTATCTGGCACAATGTGAGACAGGTGACTCAAGTGAGTCCTGCAAATCCTCTTCAATTAGTATTAATTTCCATGATTATAGTGTTCTAAATGAAAGGGACTCTTGTATACTGCTTACAACACGTGGTTTGCCTTGCAGCACAGAACACAACTTCAGTGTTTCAAATGAATTTTTATGGAAAATGATTATGGGTCAGAATAACATCATATGTGGAATTTCTTTCTACAAGCTTCTCAGATTTTTCTCCTGAAAAAGAATTTCTGCCAGTTTTTTAATCTCTATTTTTGACCATTCCTAGGATTGCCAAGTCTGAGTTGGAAAATACCTGGAGACTCTGGGGGTGGATCCAGGAGAGGGCGGAGTTTGTGGAGGGGAGGGGCCTCTGCATGGTACAATGCCATAGAATTCACCCTTCAAAGCAGCCATTTTCTCCAGGGGAGCTGATCTCTGTCAGCTGGAGATCAGTTGTAAAAGCAGGAGATCCCCAGGCCCCACCTGGAGGCTGGCAGCCCTAACCATTCCTGGTATACAGTAAGAACATAAGAACATAAGAGAAGCCAATGTTGGATCAGGCCAGTGGCAGTCAATGTAACCTGTTTTGCAATCTTCGTAAACATGGATTTGTAAGTTAACTGTAGGCGGAAATGTACTGAATTGCAGGAACCAAAAGAAAGATGAGGGATCCTTAGTCTAGTTGTCCTATAAGGCACCCTTGGTTAATGCCTTTAAAAAAAATCAGAATAACAAACCTGAATCCATTTATAACAAAACAGAAGAAATATTCCAGTGAAGACACCTCTGGATGTTACAGAAAGATTTTAGAAAGCATTCTTTTTTATGGTGAAATTAAAGTTTGGGATTAAAAATGAGCATCATTTGAGTCACAGGGCAGATATAATACAGGACACTTAAGCCTTGGACAGTGCTCCCTGTGCCTACGTTTGAGCCCTGCTTTTTATATGTTGTTGATATTTAGTGGAAAAATGGCTTCATTTATTGCAAGCCCTTTTAAATGCCTTAAACGGTCTGTGAACATTTCTAGACCAAATTATTGCAGCCACCTCTTAGGTGGCATGTATAGTTGATAGCAGCATCATACTGTGGCCCAGTTTTCAGTTCCAAACTGTCATCACTCCTGGATCCTATGCGTCTTTATGGCCAGAAAAAAAATATGCCTGCGTTCAATGTGTACTGCATACAGGAACAAGTTTTGTGGTTGTGACTGTTCTTTACCATAAGAGGGCACTCATTGCCCAGGAACTGCAGCTTCAAAGTATTGGGAAACATTCAACTCTGCAGTAGTTGTCTGCATGGTTTTTGCAGGGGGGGGGGATCAAGTCTTGTGCCACTGTGCTAGACAACATCCTTCCTCTGTGAAGTTGTTTCCATTTCCTGAAAGTGTACTGTTCTACTTCCTGGCAGTTGGTGGGAGCTTGGACTATGTGGATAATATCTGTGGGTGGATGGCAGTAGGAATAAGGAATGGAATGTGACTGTTTATGTGAATGTGCAGCAATTGAATTGGGAATGAGCACTTATAAGTTGGTGCAATAGCATCTAATAAACATCTTCAGTTGCCTTCTAGGAGATAAGTGTTTGGATATGGATGTAGCAGTAAAAAATAAAATAAAATAAAATAATGTCAGATAACTTGTTTCCAAGCAAGAACATTTAGTCTTACTGCTTTTGGAGTTACCAGAACTGAAGGGGGGTGACTCCCACAGGCAAGAGACGGGAAGTTGAAAAAATGGTTCCTGCCTCCCTGATTGAACTGTAGGAAACACCTATCAAGATATCCTCCTTTCCTTAGAGGAGAATGACCCTTCACGGTGAGTATCCAGTGGTCGTTTTGGAGGGTGGGATGCTATGAGATTATACTCTGGCATTATACCCTCCCCAAACCCCATCTTCCCCAGGCTCCACCCCAAATCTCCAGGAATTTTCCAACCCAGAGTTGGCAATCCTGTTGATACATGTCTATCATTTGTTATTAGTGTTGGTGCCTCAAAAGGAGAAATTATTGCTGTTGCTCTACAGAAGTGGTTGTATGCATGCTCAGTTCCCTGATATATCAGCATGTCGACAGGTGCCTTTCAAGCAGTGGGGATTGCAGGGAAGAGCAGAAATGGTTCCTACAACCCCTTCTAGCAATCTGAAAACAGTTGCTTCAGTCTAAATTATGGCATTAATAGACTTAGGAATGAGCTTAGAGCCTTTTGTTGCAAATGCCATAGTTGTAATGCTGAAGGGATCTTGTATGTGTTTGTCCAGGTGTCTGGCAGCTGGTAAGGAGGAGGGGCGTCTTCAGGATAGTTGTAGCTTCCTTTTTGATCCTTGTCTAATATGATACCCAAGGGGGAATGAGCAGTGTCTCCTATGTCTCATAAGCCTAAAACAAAGACATGATACCTGCAGTATGATTTGTTGCATGGTTGTCTATTGGTGCCTAAAATGTCATCTACCATACCTGAAGAGGTCCTCTCATTTGGAATGGGAATAGTGGAAGCTTTGTTGGGGAAATGATACCTGTGGTGTGTCCCCCCCCCCCCCCCCCCCCCAGCTAATAGTGTTTTCGTATGTGTATGTGTGTGATTTTCATCAGGGAAAGAGGTAGCCCTGCTCAGTGTCCTGGCCCCAGTGATGTTCCCTTCTGCCTCACTCCAGCAGCTACACACATACTGTGTAGCTGGGTCCCAAGGAAGACAGGAACACAGAAGTGCTAAAGGTCAGGAAGTAGGTCACAAAACAATATTTTACATTTGTGCCATCCAGTTGTAACAAACTCTTGTTCTCCCATGGGGTCTTCAGCCACGTATGTTACCGTATCTATCTCTGAACACAGCAGTTGCTGTGAAACCCCTTAATTCTAACTTGCATTTCTTCACATTGGCCAAGTTACTTAAGATATCCAAAGAGATGTTCATCAAAAAGTTTCTGACTGCTAAAAGGCTCTGAGGGTGAGAAACAAATTAATATGGCTTTAAATGAAACTCTAAACGTAGCCTACTTACCAATTCATATAGCACATACACCACAGATTCTGATCTGGACATCAGCATTTCCACTTGCAGTTGTCTGTGTTTGCATAGCATTTGTATGTATCTTGCATGTAGTTAGCATATTAAGACTTTTGATTTCCACCTCAGGAATTATTTGGCATGCTGTTTTTGTCCTGTGTGGTGGTTGTTTGCATTAGGTTCACGTGTGTGATGCAGCTTCGATTGATGCCACATGTCCATCGCCATACTGGAGCAGTTCTTGTGGGTGGCAGAGGTTCTAAAGAAATGGAGACTAACCTTCTCTTTGTATGTATTAGGGCTTAAAAAACTATTGGTATGAAGACATTTGTCATTCTGTGAGGGTGACTTAGCATTTTGCAAAGTGAACAGACTTTCTTTGGCAGACTTTTCTGTTTAATCAACTTTAAACATTCCACTTCTGTAGAACAACCATCATGTTAGATAAGGGCAAGAAGTTCAGAACAAGTCAGTTACCTTACACAGGAATGCAGTAATGCAGGTGACTCAGCGGATGTGACTTCTCATTCATGAGGGAGAAGAAAATCATTTGCAGCGATATGAGATAGTTGTTACAAAAAATCTTAGCAAAGAATACATAATATTGTTTAGAACTTGCTATGACATGGCAACTGTTTATGCCATTGATCACATTTGTAAAAGGAAAACAATACAGTTTCTTTATCCACTTTGGGAATTCTGTACTACTGCCCATGGGTTGTTCAAGTCTTTACATGTCATCAGGCTATCCTAAAAATATGTCAGCTCTTCCCTTTCATTGTGCGGGTTGTCAGCAGACAGTTATCTGAGTTTGGAACTAAGACCCCCCAGTCTGATTCCTGGCCCAGTTAATAATCATTAATTAACCTAAATTATTCCAGCTTGTCACATTTTCCTGGTCAAGATGTAGTAGCTTCAACTGTTGGACTGTTCCTGCCCTTTGACCCTATCGGCTTGCCAGGCATAGACAGGTGGATAGTTATTTCTAAATTCTCTAGTTGTGTGTACTGCAACAACCTTGAAAAATCACAGAAATGGCAGTCTCTTTATAGATTTTGTTGGTTGGTATTGAAAGCCACTAACAGGTCCAGGAGAATCAACAGGGACCCACTGCCCTGTCTCCAATCAAGGCAGGTTCTGTCCCAAGCCCAGATCTGAATCCAGATTGAAATGAGTCTGGGTAGTCTCTCTCCTCTAAGACTGCTTGAAGCTGCAAACCCATCACCTGCTCAAGCACATTGCCTAAGAATGGAGTGTTGGCCACTGAACAAACAAGAATAAGCTTTTCTCTAGCATAAGGAGTCACAAAGTGGCTTCCTATTGCTTTCCCTTCCTCTCCCCACAACAGGCACCTTGTTAGGTAAGTGGGGCTCAGAGAGTTCTGAGTGACTGGCCCAAGGTCACCCAGCAGGCTTCATGTGGAGGAGGAGTGGGGAATCAATCCTGGTTCTCCACATTAGAGCCTTGACCACTACCCGACTCTGGCTCTCAAGCAGTAGCTATTTAGGTCATTTTGGTCCAAGGTCTCACAACTGCCTCTTTCAAAGAAGCCTTGCAACCCTTCTGAAGAGAGGAGATTGCCACCTGGACCCACTCGACCAAACAAGCCTGTCTAACTTGACACCAACAGCCATGAAGTGCAAGGGTAGAGTCTGGATGTGGACTGTGCACTTCTGAGCAGCATGTTCACTACATCAGACCTCACCACTGGAAATTAATCTGTGATGCAACTAGGACCAAACTGTGCTCCAATAGCATCCTGAGATTTAACTGAATCAAATGTAGCCTCTAAGTCACAGTAGATGTGAACGGTTTTATCTGCAAAGTGCATCATGAGAGAGTCACAGTGGCACTGCAGGTTTTCCAGGTCAGCTTCCTCAGTATCTTGGGCTAAGAGCCCTCTTACGGTCTGGGAATGCTCCACTGGATGGCATTGTGTGGGCAGAGAAATGAACCTGCTTCACCACCACCACCATCACAGAGTAGGCATGATTATGTACTCTCACCATGTTTGGACACATTGAGTTTTCCTCCACCTGCATTCTAACTGTCTGCCCAATGTTTTCATCACCCCCAGCTCATCAGGTATCCAAGGAGCATTCTGAGCTCTGCAGAAGGAAGGGGGGCTCTCCAGTTATTTTGTCCACCCCCACCCCTCCAGTCATCTCTGTATTCTATGGGCTCTCACCCCGGGCAAGCTGGCCTGCCTTTATCCAAGCAGGTTAAAAGGGAAGGGAGTTGCTCAGAGTAGATCTTATTGCTGGCTCCCAGTGCTTCCTCTTCCCACATCCCACTCCTCAGATGAGGTGGGGCAATTAGAAGGGCAAAGGGAAAGGTAGAAAATAGTGTCAAGTTTTCTCACTTATTTCATCATTTACTCCTTGTTCACGAAGCCCTGAACCCTGTGTCCCCCATCTTTGCCCTTTCCTTTTCACTTCAGAAGCTAAAGCAGTTCTTTTTGTTCTTCCCTATCCTCTGCCCAGTACCCTTTCCATAGATGCAGAGGGGTTTTCTTTGGGGAAGGAGTAACAGTTCTGCCTTTTTGCCAGCAAAAGGATGAATATAGAGAGGAAGCAATATAGACTCCCTGAACAGTCTTTATCTTTTGGCTGCTGCCTGTAGGGCACTAGTGATGGTTCAGTAGCTGCTGCCTGCACAGGCTAGAATCTTATTCAGCTGCAGGCAGTTACGACCTTGCTCTTACCTATGGAGATCTGTGCTGAAGGCCTTCCTTTGCTTATTTAAAGTATCAGCTGTGTCTTTTGAGTTGGCAAGCATAATCTGTGAAATCAGAAGTTCTGTGTATTTTCTCAAAAGCACCATGATAATCTGTGCTTTGCCTACAGTTGTACTTCGTAGCAGGAGCCCCCTAAAATCATCATCTGTCTTTAGCGAGAGGGAGAGCTATTTGAATAAACTGTTTAATCCAGATTGAGAATGGCAGATAAACGTAGATAGTATGCTTTATTCTGGGTGCCATTTTGATGAGAAGAGGTGATGGAAAGTGAATTTATATTTCTTAGATTATAGTCTATAGTGGTAATTCTATTACATGGTGAAAATGATTTTCTTGGCTGCTTGTATTAATTGCATGCTGGGTTGTGTGCTGTAAGAAATCTATAATTAGAGGATAAGGGCTTTCTTTCCAACCAAGGTCAGAGGCTGTTTTCTACCAGCTCCCATGTTAAAAGGAACTGACAGACTAAATGAAAGCCTGAGCAGATGCCATATTGCTATATACCAAAAAGGGTCTTGTGACCTGTGTCTTCCTCTGCCTCGCTCTTCAGCAGTGCAGCCAATCATATGGAAGTGACTTTGGCTGCTGCTGCCACCCGCACAGAAGATTGCTGTTTAGTTCATGGTTCAATTTTAGCAGAAATCTCAGCTTTTAACTCATGGTAACCTGTATGGTGATGAGCTGTTTTCTCTTGCAGAAGAAGTACTGAGCTGTGCTCACACTACTCTGTAGTGTAGCATTGAGAAGAGAAGGCATTGCTGACAGCTGGAGCTTCAAGGAGGGTTATGTTAAGAAGAAACTGCTTATATTTCCTAGCCTTTTACTTTTGTTGTTTCCTATTAACAGCAGAGAAGCTTGGGGTACAGGTCTTTATTTATACACAGAGGGTTTTTAAAAAAAATAGGGAACCTTTTATACATGTTTGATATTTGAAAGATTTGGTGCATCATCCTGATAAGAGCCATTTTCTGATTATATTTCACACACATTGGGTAGTTGCTCCTTTCTTTATGTTTTCCTTTTTGTTGTAGAAATATCTATTTACCAGAACTCAAACATCAGTATTATATGCCTAGAAAATGCTGTTTGCCCCCCAGCAGCCTTTGCTGTATGGAATGTGGCTATGCTGCTGTTACGGGTCGCTTACTGAATACCCATGTTATGGTTAATGAAACGTGACACAATTTATTTATTTAATTTTTAGAAGCTGAAGACTTCCTCACTTCCATGGAGACAGATCAAGATTGGTAGCTGTGTTAATCTGCCTGTAGCAGTAGAAAAGAGTAAGAATCCAGTTGTACCTTAAAGTCTAACAAAATTTGTGGTAGGGTATGAGCTTTCATGAGTCTCTGAAGACGTGGGTGGTGGCTCACGAAGGCTCATACCTGCCACAAATTTTGTTAGACTTAAAGGTGCTACTGGACTCTGACTCTTTTCTCCTTCCCCACTTAAGAGACCTCGTGCCTAAGCAATCTGTATTTATTACTATTTCATTATTTTATTACATTTGCACCCCAACTTTCTTCCATCAAAGAGTGATGACCAGACCCAGTCCTGCTGAGCTTTAGCAAGACTTGCTATATCATATGCCCTCTAACCATACACTGGAACAGTACCATACAGTTTAAAGCTGAAAGTATAGTAAAAAGAAAGCATATGCCCCCTTTCTGACATTAGGCCATATCACAAAGCGTTGACATTTTCAATCAAAACCTTCTCATATGAGGACTGTATGACTAAAAATATACATGTCTGGGTTGCTCCTGCTCCTTGTTATTGGTGTGAACATGAAATTCTTGTGCACTGATTTTAAATTATAACCAGTCTCAGGAGATTTCTAATGCTGCTCTTTGGAGGGAAGTGTAATGGGGCCTTATCATGAAATGTTGTGAGGATCCAAGCCAAGTGGCCTCTAATGAAGACAGTTACTTCCAAATATGTGTTCCTTGCTGATGCCTCCTGGACTATCCTGAAGCACCCTTCTCTAAAGGGTGGAAGAAAGTTAGGAACAGTTCTTTGGGTTGGGGAAGAGATGCCATTTGGTTTCATTTTCCAAGGGAAAGAAAGGTTTGCTCCCTGCGTGGCCTGAGAGAGAAGTCATCAAGCCCAAAGAAACCAAGAAGTCTGTGCCCAGACTGAGGGTGCATGGCTGTGATCTATTCCATTCAACGATGAGCTTGATCAGCTGGTAGGGAGTGACCTGAAGTTCTCTTTCCCCCCTTTCATTCAAGATCCTTTGGATATTAGTCCATAGATTCAAGAAGCAAATGGAGCTAGAAAATACAATTGCAAGCATCATGTTAAGTATGGACAATATACGTATGGTAGATCTCCCCACATTGGGGATTTCTGACAGGCAATGCAAAGACTTCTGAGGGTGATTTCAAGTCTACAAGTTTCCATATGAAAACAGATGTTATAGTCCATTTGTGAATAATGTACATCTTGGCTAAACACATTTGAATTGGTTACAATGGCGGTAGGTTAGTTTTTATAAAGATAGCTGGGAGTGAGGGCTGCTAAGAGAGTAGCACAGAGGCCTGTACAAATGTAAGATCTCATATCTCTAACAGTGCTTTAGAGATCGGGGGACAGACTGCTGACTTACACACTCCCTTCTCACTGTGCCTTTCCTGTTCACCCTTTTTTACTTCTTTGTTCTTAATCATGATGTAGTGTTATGTCTGCACAGATTTTAATGCCAAGAATGTGCTCAGCTTTTAACCAGAGTGTAAAGCTGATTTGCAAACTATGGGTAAAATTATCATCGTTAATAACCATGGTATGGAGCACCCACCCAAAGCTGAGAAGTGTTCCATTCATTCCATTCAATTTGTTAATGCTCTCAGACCAGTTGGTCATAAGCAAATAAAGAAAGGATACAAAATACATAATTATAAATATTTAGATTATGTGATATCATTATTAAATGTTATGGACAAAAAATTTACCACTGCAAGAGTCACATGAAGGTCAACATCAACTAACAACAACTGAGAAGTGTCAGAATTTATAGACAAGAATTAAACAAATATCTGGTATCATTGGTGAGGAACACATCTGTAGACAGATACTGTCTTCACAGCAATATATATTTACTGAACTGATATCTTATTGTTAATTGCTGTCTTTGTTTGAAGTGTGGCTGTGTTTCTTTTTGAAATTGTTCCTTCCCAAGACATTTTATCTGTAAATGTAAACTTTTAGGGCCAGAGTCAGTCCTTTTTTTCTGTCAAGTTGTAATGTGCCATATAAATTATATTATTATTCTAAAGTATATATACAAAAAAAACTGTTAGATGTGTGTTGCTTTCCCTTATTACAGTAATCCACTGAGCAAGTTAAGCAAGGGATTGAGGTACAGTTAGAATTGTAGAATATAATTCTTGCCTCTTTTGGCCTCTGTATCCCAGAGCTTATAAAATGTTTTACAATAGCCTTTATGGTTGAACATAACAAAGAAAAATGACATGAGCTCAACCCTGCGTGACCTAAAGATGTAGAAGCTGTTCAATTGAAAAGGGAGTTGCCAGGTATAGAAAGTTGTCTTTGAGGATTAACTTTCCTTTGTATAGGCTGCACAAGGAGATTGGATGCATTTTTTCCAAGAAAGCATTATTATTCATAGTTTATCTGTTATGACACCGGTGCATGTTGTGAACCCAAATCTTGGAGGTGCTATACCAACTACAAGGAATGGATCCAAAATCTAATTTCATTACTTGTTACAATTTCCCCCACTTTTGCTACAAGAATTTCATGATCTGCTAGGAGTCTTTCCCAGATGATGGGGCAAATTAGGTGGTCAGCTAATCTTGTGAAACTAAAAGATAAGAATTGTTGTTGCAGCATATTGAGAAACCTTGCACAATGGATACAGATATCAAATCCATCCTGTTTTCATTAGTATTGCACGAGTGCCACAGAAACCATATAACTAGAGTCATTGGGACTCATGTTGGGTATCAAAATTGATAGGGTACTTCTCCAACTGATAAAATGCTGTAGCTTTTTACATATGTAGTCCAAGGTATTCTAGTTAATTGTGGTCTGAAAGGAACATTTTTTATAGCTTTCAACTAAAACTTTGGGAAATAAAGTCTGCCTTCAAATGCCTTTAGCAGATGAAAGCTGTGCAATGTGTCTATGAAGGAAAGTATGTATGTGTTGGATTTTCCTTTATGTTCACTTTAGGAGCCAGGAGTGAAAGCCAGAAACATGTATGTGCTTACAGAATCAACACTGTATGTACTAGTTTAAATTCCAGCTTCAAGGCCAGACTCTCAGCATCTGTGCTACAGATATTTGTGAGATGTGTCTGATTTCAGTGGACTTAGAAGGGTGTAATTCTGTTTCGATTGGACTGACATTTCCCAAAGCGTTTGCCATTTGATTGGTGGAAGTGCTGAAAATCCGTCACAGTACAGTGGGTGCAAAAGGCCATTTCTTTTAATACTGCCATTTGTATTTCCTTACCTTGGACAACCTAGATTCAATTTAATATCTAAAGGCTACATGTAAATAGATGAACGAGTCAGTTGTATGGGTATGAATCAATTCAACAATTAGATTTTAAGGAAAAGTGAAGAAATTCTACGACAGAATTAATTTGTAGTACTTCCTCCTCAGTCCCTTCATATGTCTCTTAATATGAGACTGTAGAGCTGTAGGATATTGAATATACATCGTTACATTTTTGTGATTAAAAATATTATAAAGGGACAAAATAAGGGCTGTGAAAGCAAAAAAAGATCATCAATTGTTTTTGTTGTAGGTTGACTTAGTTTATCTGTATGCATCAAATAATTTAAACAAACACATCAAATCGGAAGTTGAGAAACTAATAGTTGTGTCTAGGTTCTACCTCTCAGTTTGCTGATCAAGAATGAATGCTAATTTGTTGCCCAGTGTGGTATTTATTTCTCATATTTATATCTTGCCTCTCCTCTTCAGAACTTGTTTAAGCCTACAACAGTTTTGTGAGGTAGCTGCTAGCGCAAGGCCACCCAGTGAGCTTCATGGCTGCCTGTAAATTTTAATCAGGATTTCATAGTTCCAATCCTAGCTCTTGCTATTGTACCACATTGGTAGATGAATCCAAGGAATATTAAAATAGTTTAGTGATGGAGGAACAGCTGCATACTCAATGCAAAACTGTTCACATTTTTGTAAGCATCTCCATATCACAGGCTTGGGCATTTGCAGCTCTTAAGGATATGTGTATTCACACATACATGCTTGCTCTGTTTCTCAAGCCACAAACTATATCTTTCTGAAGGGGGAGAGAAACTAGTCTCTGGAGATCTTGTTAGACAGAAGAATTGGATACAGCTGGTTCCTGTATTTCCTGAATTTTTTCTGTACTTCCCCAGAAGGAGGTTGATTGGAACTAAAATTTCCACAGCCTTCCAGATCCAGTCAGGAGACTGAAGGCAAAACATTGTCCCTGTAATCCAGTATGTTTAGAGCATGCACTGAGATCAGCTACTTCATGCAATAAGCTGCAAATGCAATAAGCTGCAAATGCACTTGAAATATTGCTCATTTTAATTCAGTGCCATTGTATGGCATGCTCAGATCAAGAGAAAATTGGCATTGTGAGCAAGGTATGTTAGATTTTTAAAAGATCATCACAGCATCAATAGAGATAATAGAAACTGGAAAAGAGAAACCGTGTGGCTGTTTTTGATAATATAAACGTTCCAACAAGGCATGTCAATGTTAAATGCATATAGATGCTTTTGAGAATGAATATTACAGAAGGCCCAGGATCTGTTGTGAGGGCCATTGTAGATACTGGTTGGTTTACTATGTTGTGTCTAGAAAACTACTAAGCTATTCACTCTGGAAGAAAGATTCATTGTGTGTGAGTGTGTGTGGAGGGGATGGGCCATGTGTTTGGTATAGGACAGCATCTTTCTCAAAAGTTCAGGAAGACCTGGAGCATTTTTTTCCTTTTCATCAGCCTCTTTGTGTGGGAGAGGAACAAAGGAGGAACAGAGAAAACCAACCAGAAGGATGCCCTTGTGGAATGACCTTGGCGTATTAAGAAACTACCTTCTCCCACTATCATGACAGTACAAGAAGGCTAACTAGATTTTTTTTTTTCACTTAGCCAGGAATAGATCAATTGTGCAGTCTTTCATAAGTTGAAGAAGCTTAAAGAGGTCCATTCCTGGAACTTTATATTTGGTTTAATGCCATCAAGAATGGGAAACTAGGAATTAAGGCAGCGAAAACAACCCTGGAATAGGGAACAACACGGCTCTTTTAAAAAAAGTTTATTGATGTTTAATGAATTGAGTAGAAAAAAACAATATACCCATACATAGTTATTCAATTCACAGATGGAAAGAAAAAAGAAAGAAGAACAAAAAATCCTTTAAGTTGGTTCATTCAAAAACACATTGCAATACTTCCTATTGAAAATAATGTTGTTATCTTTAAGATACTATATCACCAGATTTCATATTTCCTCATGATTAACATTCTATATAGTTTTAACATTTTCCTCAAAATAAGAGTTGTTGGTTATTTTACTCATTACATACATTTCCCATATTTTATTATATCACTGTACCTTCGTAGGTGCTTTGGCTGATTTCCAATACTTAGTCATACAACCTTGCTGCTGCCAATAGTATTGAAATCAAAACTGTATGTTCTGTTATCATCTTATTGTCATGCCAGATATCAAATAGTATCACTTTAATATTTTAAGGAAAGGGAGATTTTATTATTTTAAAGATTTCTTCATAAATTTCCCTCCAGAAAGACTGAATGATTGGACATTCCCACCAGATATGAAAGGAAGTACCTTTTATTTTACATTTCCTCCAGCAGTCTGGGCTAATAGATTTATAAATTCTGTTCAGCTTAGGTGGAGGTAAATGCCAGTTTGAAAACATTTTAAAATATTGGTATCTAATAGACAATATTCTCAATGTATTTGAAGGGGAGGTCCAAATTTCTTCCCAGTCGGATTCAGTTAGTTCAGTCAACATCTCTTTTTACCAACGTTTATCATATCTCAGTGTTGGAGCATAAAAAACATCGACCAAATATTTACATAACTTTGATAATCATCCTTTGACAATTTTATCTGAATTCTTTAACAATAATTCAAATTGTGTTAGTTGCCTTTTAAGAAAATCCCTCCTTTGCAACAATCGTATTAAGCTCCTTATTGAAGATATTGAAACCAGTCAATACCGTTACTCAGTTTCCTTTCTGCTTGGGCTTTGGTTATTATTTGTCCTGTTTAAAGCCATTCACATAATCTATCTAAACCGTTTAATTCCCATAAATGTGAGGTTTGGGTAATTGAAAAGGCGGGAACCAATCCAGGTTTAAAATGCATGCTACTGGCGATATCTCTGGAGCTATAAGCTTTTATAATTTATCCCAAATTCGCAAATAATAAAATTAGCCAGAATAGAATTATCTCGAAATGTAAACGGTAATGCATATTCCTTTTCTATCTGTATCTAATCTTCCTTCGGGTCTATTTCAATATTCTACTTATTTGTACAAGATTTGTGGCATAATAGTATAGCATAAAACTACCTCAAATTTGGTAGTTGAAGACCTCCTTTTTTAACTGGTTTACATATTGTTGAGAGATTTATGCGTGGTTTAGAATTCAACCAAATAAACCGGTTCAACATTTGTTGCCATATATTAAGTTTCTTTTCCAATATTTCTATAGGTAAAGTTTGAAACAGATATAAGAATTTAGGTAATAATATACTTTTAATGAATAAAATTTTATCATGCCAAGTTAATACCATTTGTCTTCAATTTTGTAATTGTTTTGCTGTCTTACTTTGCAAAATTATATTTCATCAAAATTATATTTCATAAGAAAACCTATTGTCTTTGGAATATTTATGCCTAAATATCTCCATTTTTCTTTAACCCAATCAAACTCACAAAGTTATTTAAGAGATAGTTCTGTTTTGGGGGAAATATTAATCAGATGGAAAATTGTTTTGTGAGCATTTGTTTTTAAACCTGAAATGTCATCAAAAGATTATAATATTCTATTAGGAAACTTCACTGAATTTTGTGGAGAGGTAAGATATATGACCACATCATCAGCAAACAGATATTTTGTGTTCTTTTGATCCAGTTTTAACTTCTTTGATGTTTTAATTTCTATGGATTGCCTCTGCTAAAGGTTCCATTGATAATGCAAATGGTAATGGTGAGAGAGAACACCCTTGATGGGTTCCTCTCTTTATTGGTACTTGTTGAGAAAGTGAATTATTAACCTTAATTATTGCTTTTGGATTTTCATATAACACTGAAGTTGCCTTTAGAAACTTTTCACCACATCCTATACTCTCACAAATTACCGAGAAATATTTTTTCTCTACTACATCAAAAGCTTTTTCCATATCTATTTCAGAGTACTATTGCTTCTTGTTTAGTAACTGTACAATGATTAATAATACCAAGTATGTCTAATATTATCCTCTATTTTTTTTATTAGGGATAAACCCCGTTTGATCAAAATTAATAAGTTTTCCAATTATTGATTTTATTCTATTAGCTAATACTGCCGTAAAGATTTTATAATCTGTATTAAGTAGTGCTGTGGGTCTATAATTCACAGGAATAGAACTATCCTTATCTTCCTTTGAAATTGGAGCTATAATTGCAGTTTCCCATGTCCTTGTTTCGATATACTATTACACGTTTTCACCAGTGGTTTAATTAGTGAGGAGCAAAATTCCATCCATTCCTGGAGCAGTGTTATTTTTTAAAGTTTTCATTACATTAGAGACTTCTGTTACTGATGCTTTCAGGTATTCTCTATCCTCTTGGTTTAGTTTTGAAATCCAGTTCTGTTTCTCAAAAAAAAAACCGTTTATGTTTTTAAAATCAGGTTTAGAAGTATTATACAAATTTAAATAAAAATCTGAAAAAACTTTACCTATGTTTTTTGGAGAAAAATGAATATTATGTTTTTCTTTAATTTGATTAATTACTCTAGTTTTAATTTTTTCCTAAGTTTCCATGATAATATCTCAAATAATTTGTTTGAAACCTGCCAGTACCGTTGCTTTACATATATTAAATTTTACTGAATTTTATTAATTTCCAGTTTATTTTTCATTCTGTAAGTTATTGTTGTTGTTGTTGTTCAGTTGCACAGTACAACTTTTCGTGACCCCATAGACCACATCACGCCAGGCCCTCCTGTCTTCTGTCGTGCTCCGGAGTTTGCTTAATTTCATGTTCGTTGCCTCAATAACACTGTCTAACCATCTCATCCTTTGTTGTTCCCTTCTTTGGCCTTCAATCTTTCCCAACATCAGGGTCTTCTCCAGTGAGTGCTCCCTTCTCATTTGGTGGCCAAAGTATTTGAGCGTCAGCTTCAGTATCTGGCCTTCCAGGGAGCAGTCAGGGTTATTTCTTTTAGGATTGACTGATTTGATCTCCTTGCAGTCCAAGAGACTCTCAAGAGTCTTCTCCAGCACCATAATTCAAAATAATCTATTCTTTGGCACTCGGCCTTCTTTATAGTCCAGCTCTCACAGCCATACATCACTACTGGGAATACCATGGCTTTGACCATACAGACTTTTGTTAGCAGGGTGATGTCTCTACTTTTTAATAAGCTGTCTAGGTTTGCCGTTGCTTTCCTCCCAAGAAGCAGGCATCTTTTAATTTCATGGCTGCAGTCACTGTCTGCAGTGATCTTGGATCCCAGGAAGGTGAAGTCTGTCACTGCTTCCATGACTTCCCCTTCCATTTGCCAAGGAGTGATGGGGCTGGATGCCATGATCTTAGTTTTTTTGATGTTGAGTTTCAAGCCTTTTGAGGTCCTCTTCACTTTCTGCCATTAGAGTGGTATCGTCTGCATATCTGAGGTTATTGATGTTTTCCCCAGTAATCTTAATTCTGGTTTGTGATTTGACCCATAATTTTATGCTGCTTTTCTAATTTTTTAATGTTTTCTAAAAAAAAATTCTTACTTTCTCCTTTTGTTTTCTCATGTTTGATGTCATACTGATTAGTTCCCCTCTAATGACTGGTTTCCATGCATCCCAGAGATATATATCCAGGGCTCTTTTTCTAGGAGGTATTCCTTTGCATATTACACCCTTTGCATATTGCACCCGCACTGGTGGAATGAACTCCCGGATAACATCAGGGCCCTGCGGGATCTTTTACAATTCCGCAGGGCCTGTAAAACGGAGCTCTTCCACCAGGCATTCAAGTAAGGGCCACCCACACTTCCATCTTGGCCCTGGCCTGATCATTTGATTCGATCTTATCCGCCAGCCACTGTGACCGTCCATAAGGTTTACATCTGGATACTGCTATGATATACTGAGCTGAAGATATGCCATTTGTATAGTGTTAATTGTTTTAAATATTTTAATATTTTATGATTACCTGTGTTTTTATATTGTTGTGAGCTGCCCTGAGCCACCTTATGGCGGGGAGGGCGGGATATAAATCTCAAAAATCAATCAATAAATAAATATTAGGTGACACACTCCTAATGTAGCCAATCCTCCAAGAGCTTACAGTAGCCCCTGTAAGAAGAGCTCTGTAAGCTCTTGGAGGATTGGCTATGTTAGGGGTGTGTCACCTAATATGCAAAGGAGTTCCTCCTAGAAAAAGAGCCCTGTACATATCAAATATCTCTGGGGTATAATTTTCATCAAAATATATGTTAACCTTTTTTTGTATGTTAACTTTAATTGTTTGGTCTTTCAAAAGGTACTTAGGGAAAGACCATGTTTTTGTGGTTGGGTTGTGATGAATCGACTTCATTCTACAATAAACCCAAGTATGATCAGTCAAAAGTCTAGGCATTAATTTCACAGAAATCAAGTTGTCCAACAAGGTTCTAGAAATTAAAAGATAATCAATATATGTATAAATCTTATGAGGGGCCAAATAATACAAATAATCCCTAGCTGTGGGATATAAATACCGCCAAGTAGTGGACTTTCTCTCTTTAAATATACATTAAAGGAAATCTGTTCAAACCTGTATCAGTTAAGAATGCAGACAGTAGAAGAGAAGATTCCAGCAAGATAAAGCATAAGATGGAGGATTTGAAGGTATTGGCTCAGTTCAGACATAATACAGAATTGTGATTTATCTGTGCCTAATTTATAAATGGAATATTGGACTTCATGTAGGAGTTTCTTCTACTTAGAGTTTAAGGAGGGCTTCTTGATTGATGGATGACCTGTTTAAATGGCATTTGATGGCAGAACAATTCTCCAGCTTCCTGTCTCTGTGGAGGAAGATAACTCCTCTTTGAGACTTCCACATTTGATATAAGCAGACTAGGACAAACAGTGTTTTAACTCTCCATGTCCAACAAGTAACTGGAAACTGAACATAAGCACTCCAATGAAGTCCCAAGGGTAGAGATGTCAGGCCCCGAGGGAAATATAGAAAATATAGGAAAATTTTATGTCTTTCCATTTTGCCCCCAAGTACTTTTCAGTTTTTCCAACAGAGAAACTAGGTGAGGGGGGGATTCCTATGAAATATATGCTCTTTTGGAATAATTACTCAAAATGTGTAGAATATTCTTATGTAAAAATGGTTTTTAAGAATTCTTGTGTATGCTGTAGACATATTCACATATTTTTGAGGATACTTCCCTTGCTTAAATGTGAACAGTTTTCTCCACAATTAATATGTTGTAATTATACACAGCTGAAGACTTTAATACAGGGCTGGCCAAACTTGCTTAACTTAAGAGCCACATAGAATAAACATCAGATATTTGAGAGCCACAAGACATGAACAAATATTACACACGTGTTTTTATTGAAAATATGCAAATTTGTTTTTATTAACATTAAATGAGACTGTTAAAAATAAAAACAAAAGGGGTAAAAACAGATATTGATAATATTTATTTGTCCAATGATATTTATAGGCTGGGGGGGTGCTTTGAGAATGCATTTAAAGTATAAAAGTTGCTTTCTTTCTCTTCTCTCCCCCACCTCAAGCCTACCTAGGGAGGGGAACACTGGCTGGGGAAGGGAAGACCAATCAGGGTGGGAATGCCTCCCCTTCCCTTCCCCAGTCGCCTTGTTGGGAGCCACACAATATGTGTGAAAGAGCCATATGTGGCTCCTGAGCCACAGTTTGGCCACCCCTGCTTTAGTAGCGTCAGTGTTAAGAAGTTTAACTTGGTATCAAAATAGACTGCTAGTCCTGTTGTGACTGTGCAAAACAGTTACCATGAAGTAATGTACTTTCATTTGTTTACTATAAAAGTTGTTTTTATTTTCAATTTTTATTTTTATTTACCTTTCAGAGGGCAGAAATGTAGATGCGTGTGCTAAGATAACTTAGAGTGCAGCAGTTTGCACTTCTGTTGTGCGTTGAATATCCTCTGCTGTGCTTATAGAAAATAGAAAATTTTCTTTATAGATAATTGATTTCAATGGACTTATAAAGGTTTATTCCTGTTTAGGATTATACTGTTTGGGATTTATACTTCTAAATTCCATAGATATGCTGAATAGTACAATGTTATATGCTCAGCAAATTATAGATTACGTGTTCTGTCCTGATGAAAATAGAGTCTTCAGAACCAGAAGAGATATTTGAAATTGGGTACATTCTTCCAATGAAGTAGTTTTGTTTGCTTTTTTGTGTGTATGTGTAGGGGGAAGGGGGTCTGTGTCCTCTTGTTTCTTTATTTTTCCTGAGGATTTTCTGCTCATAATCAAAAAGATAATTTTCAGTTCCTTGTAGATGTTTAAAACAAAAATATCCTGTGGACTTCAGTCCATTCTAACATACCTGAATAGTAGCGTTAACTGATAGATAATGTGTTGCTTGGCATCTTTAGAGATCTCATCCTGTGGGTCACAGATGTCACAACACTAAATAAGTGTTCTTCTGAATTTCTTGTATTCCATTTGGTAGGGAAATCCATTTTCCTCAGTTTGTTTCTTTTTACATTGTCAGAAATGTGAAATATTGGCTAGTGTAATAATTCCAAAAGGTGTCAAGATTCATATTGTACATCTTAGTAAGTGATATGTGGATTTGGTAAGATTGATCATAATGGCAAAATTGGGTTTGTAAATTGTTAGAAACTAGTTCTACATTAAGAATATGTGATATAGGTTAAAGTTTTATAATAAATTAAAAACCCTGCTTCTGAATTGGAAGGGTTAGGATAAAAATCTCTTTGATTTTTCTTTAAAACAAAATCTTCCTTTTTATTCTTAATAAGGTGGTTATAAAATGATGATATCTTGCCTGTTCAATAAAGCCCAGGACAGCTGACATTATGGATTATATATAAGTAGTTATATATATATAAATAGCTCATGATATTTCAAGGTATTAAAACACAACCAAACTAGGGATGTGCATTCAGTTCGTTTGAACCGAATGCACCCCTGAAAATGGCCCATTCGGCCCCCTTTCAGGCAGCCATGGGCTGAATCAGATTCTCTGATCTGATTTGGCCCACCCACCGAGTTGCCAAAAGTAACGTTTTTTCCCACCATAGAGAACAATGGAGGGGATGGGACAACCTGTTTGAGGGCCCATAGAATTGGACCCTGTGGTCCAGTCTTCTTGAAACTTGGTATTTCGGGGAGAGGCCCCAGCAGCTACCCTGCAAGATTGGAGCCTCTCACTCAAACCCCCTTCGCTCCAGCCCCTCATACACCCTATGAGTTTTTGCCATTGACTTCTATGGCCCATAGGGTATAATGGGGCCGAAACTGACATTTGGCCGGCCAAATGACTCCCGAATTGGCTTGCATTGCCAAACCTGACATGGCGGGGGTCATTCGGCGACCGGAACAGATGCAACCTGATTGGGCCGAATTTTTTTTTTTGCACACCCCTAAACCAAACTATGAAACAGTATCTTTATTCACACCAGTAGCTCCCCCCCCCCTCAAAGTTCTGAACCTGCCAAACCTGGCCCTGGAAGCCCCTCAGGAATGTTAATTTTAAAGCTAATTGTAAGGAGAGACATCTTTGATTTGGGATGTTCGTAAGCATAGAGAGCAATTACTTTTGAGACCATTGATAGGGGGCTATGTCTTTTGTTTTGATTTGGGACTGAATGACAAACCTGTGTTGGAGAAGAACTCCTGTTATGGTACTGTCTTCACAATTCAACTGGATGTGGGGCTGTGTTTCTCTCATTTGAAATTATTCCATCTATATCTGAAGGAGAGATTGAAGATGAAGAAGGTAATCAGCTCTGCTACAGGTGATTCCATGGGAAAATACCTGTATCTGAGACTGCATATCAAATTGTTGGCTGGCAGCTTGTCTGGGGGGGATTTAAAATTCAAGACCTGAACCAAATGTGACTAAATTATTTTGAGTTCTGGGCAAGTCACGCTGACATGATGATGGATATTTCATTCTAAGGGAAAAAATTATTTGACAAAGCTTGCCAAGAGTCTTTGTTTTTTCACATTATGTTTATTCAATTGAGCCACCCTAATAGAATGGTGGAAAAAGTTACACTTTCTATATGGATAACTATGTCTTCCTGGGTACTGTTAGTTTTCCCTTTTGCTCATGTACAGTTAGATTTACTCTAGCTTATTAGAGATTGCAGACGTGATTGGTTTATATGGTTACTCTTACTCGTAGTTCCTTTATTCAGGTGAATAATAATAACCCTAGAAGCTGGGAGGCCTAGACAGAGCCTGTTAGATTTTACGTGTTTGTCATGTGCAGCCTTGCAATTAAAAGCACTTCTGGCTTCGAAGAGGTAGGCAAACCTGTTTCTCCAGTTTACTGGAGAAATGGAATCAGTGAGATGAGGTGACACTTGTCCTGTGAGTATCTTGGGGATGAGGTTGAGATGGTGCCAGAAAAGGGCTTGTTGGATCTTGTCTCCCCTGTCCTGTTGAAGATCTCAAGAAGAATGCCCCCTTTAAAAAAAAAAAAAGCTCATTTCCAATACTCCTGTTGGAACTGTGGCTTAGCATGTGAGTGCAGCTGCTTCAGCTACTGTGAAAGGGAGAAGGCCCTGGGGCTCCTGGAACTTAATGCTTTCCATGGAATTAAAAGCAGCCCTGCCTCATTTTTTTCAGTATCAAGGGTTGAATTAAAAAAAACAAACCACCCTATCTTGTGCAGATCAATTCATAAAACACAAATGGCAAGCTTTTTTGTTTTGTTTTGCTTACTCCTTTCTTCATACCGTGATGTTTTTCCTAGCATCTCTCTCCGTAGCTCGAGGGAATATAGCACAGACTATCCTCTTAGCTCTCAGGCTCTTGTGGTTTGCTTAGTGCCTTAACCCAGTGAGTTGTATATTCACAAATACATACTGATATTGAACTAAAGAGCTTTTTATATGGTGACTAATGCCGCTGACTGGTGTAGGCTAGGTTGGCAGACAGCGGTGTGCTCCAGGAGCTTTTTATGAGGGACCGAGGCTTGAAAAGTATTTGGAGAGAAGGTTTAGCTTCTCTGACCTTGGAAAGTGAGGTTTTCATTCACTTTAAAAGAAGCTTTCTTTTCAAATAATTGCACTCCCGTGCATTAGGAGACGGATTGTGTTTACTCCTGACCCCACCCTGCCTTGCCTGTTGCAAGAATCTGAAGCAGTGATTGTGTTTTTAGAAGCAGAATGACAGAGAGAAATTCCCTGGAGGCAAACGCAGAGTGTGAGCTCTACACGCCAGTGCAGACACACCAGGTTGGGAACTCCCAGAGAGGGATAGAGTGAGAAGGCGAGGAAAGCGTAAGCAGAAGAACTAAGCAGAGCAGGAGGTGGAGGAGGAAGAAAGCGCTACTTCTTAAACAGCACCCCCCTAAAAAACACACATCAACTTCGAATCTTAAACTGAGCAATTTGGATTTCCCCCCCTTCCCCAAAACTCTGGTGTCCACGTTTTATTGAAATCCCTTTTGCATTCTGGGATCAGCTCAACTGCTGGGTAGAAATTGCTCAGACTGACATGATGTACCTCTGGGTGAGTAGAGATCTGTGTGAGAGCTTACACGCTTTGCACATATAAGGAGTGGAAAGCTGAAGATCCTCTGCTAGTATGTGCAGCCTTCCTTTTTGGACTGCAGTCTTTTCTGACTTCCCTCAAGCTAGAAATTAGCTTTCCCCTCTTAAAGTACTTTTTAATTGAGATAGGCAGCTGAGTTTTATAGAACTGCGTTTTACATTTGAATGCTTTTGATCTTGTGCATTTCTGGGGAAGTGCCAGAGAGAAAGAGAACTTGGTTTTGGAACTGTCATTTCCTGACACCTGTAGGTAAGAGAAACAATTTTCTTGTCCTCATAGGTGTCAAACAATAATACAGATTCTTCTCAGATGGGGTTTTAGTGTGACTGAAGGATGCTGCTGGTAATGAATGGAGGACTTGGCAACTCAAGTTATATGTTGATTGAATGCCAGCCAAGGAGGAAATATTCCGAGGCAATTTATAATCATGGTACGTTTGGCCAGAAACGGTGCAGGGACACCTTTCCTGCCGTGCTAATATTACCAGAGTTAGGGCAAAGTGTTGTGTAAACTTTCGTCTTCCATGTTTACAACAGCCAGATTGTTTGAGCTACAGTAGGTGAGTAATTTATAAATAAATAATCTGATAGGCACTGTTCCCACTCTCCTAGATAATATCTAATTTATGAGGCTTGATGGTAAACCCCCAACTTGTTTTTTTGTGGAGCAATCCAGATTTTGTTACATTGAAATTATGTTTAAATTCAGATCATACCATTTCAGAATAAATGATGCAAAATTAATATTTCCTCCTTTCCAACACTTTAAACCTGGCTTAGTTGATTATAAAAAGAAAGAAAAGAAATCTGTACATTTTGCTGATATTAAAGTAATCTAATCATGGTAACTGTATAATTCTGATGCCAGTATTTGAGTTCTATTAGATTTTGTTTACAAGGGTCACAGGAGAATTTATGGAAGGGACTGGAGGCCTGGAACTAGGGGAATGTATTGTAGTCAGCAAGGCAGCGAAACTCTTGTCCACTGAAGGTTTTTCCGATAGCCCTTGCTACAGTTGCCAACATTTTTTTAACCAGCTACTTCTTTTGATCTGGAGACTTGAGCAGGTGATAATGTTTCTCTCCATACTGTGAAAAGTTTCTCTTGCTGATTTCTGCAGATTGAGCTGCTAAAGCCAAAGGATCAGGTATGGGGCCATGCATTCCCCCTGTTTATCCCCACTGGGGATGCAAAGCTGCTTATATCATTCTCCCCCCTTTCCATTTTATATTCATAACCATCCTGAGAGGTAGGCTAGGCTGAGAGCGTGGGACCAGCCCAAGGTCACCTAGCAAGCTTCCAAGGCGGGGTGGGGAGTTGAACCTGGGTCTCCCAGATCTTAGCCCAGTGCTTTGACCACTTCACCATGCTGATTCTGTTCTGATTTGTTTGCAGCCCTACTGCCTGTAGGTTTTCTGGCAGGACTCTGTAACTACAAGGGTGCAGGTAGTTGCTATTGTAAAAATAACGTTGGGATTCTCCAGATTCTGCATTAAATTATGTGAAATTCAATATTTGTAGAAGTGCAGAAAGCTACCAGCCCTGGACTTAACAGTGTTTGGTTGTCATTTTGTTCAATGTGTAATATAATTGTGGAATTAATGCCAGTGAATGTAATGATATCAGGGGAGGGCCTCGGCCTCTACATCCTGTTTGGTCCTCCTGGGCAACTGGTTAGCTACTGCATGAGACAGGTTGCTGGACTAGGTGGTCCACTGGTGTAAGTTGGCAAAATACCTCTTATGTTCTTCAAAAAGACAGAAAAGTCCCATTTTCTGAAGAGAGAAGTGTGAGGAAGAGTATTTTTTTTTGCTGTATTAAAATATATTTTACAAATGAATGTGGAGTTTTGCTTTTCTTACTCTTTCTCAATGTTGAATATTTTTAGGTGTCTTGGGAGAGCTGCTCTGAAATGTGCCATGTGCTTTGATGGCCCAATGTTTAAAAAATGATGAATTAAACTAGTCCATTTGTCTCAACATTCTTCTCTTGATTCTGGCCTCCATAATGTCGCATGTGAGTGATACTAATCCTCATTTCTTAGTCCGCAGCATCTGATTTTCAAATGAAGTTTATCTTTGGACATGATAGTTGATCTACCTGCTTTTGTGGCTAGTATGAACCTGCATATGGCAAATCTGATCCTCCCAGGAGTCTTGTTATTTCCATTCACTCCTGCAGTTGTGATCAGCCACTGCCTGGTTGCCAGAGTTTATGGTGGTGGCCCCAGTCCCATAGCACATTGCCAGAAAATGGCGGAAGGAAGGCTTCTCCTCTTACGTTATTTAGGAAACTGTGTAACATTGAATTATTGATGAGGGCAGTTGAAGGTGGTTATGATCAGCAATTGTGGTGAAACTATATAGTTCTGGCATATTTTTATTGTTGCGTAAGATGTGGTTGGTAGTGATTGAGCCAGTACTTTGTACTCTTTTTGTTAGCTGATTTGAGCCCCTGTGGGGTGGTGGTGGTTGTGCTGGAATGCCAGAGTAAAAGTGTTTTAATGAATAAATATAAACAAAATAATAAAAAGTCTAAGGAGCTTCATAGATTCGTGCAAGAATGTTGTATTTGCCCGGTGAAATGGTTGACTCTTTTCTTTGAACAATAAACTTCTGTAGAAAATTGAAAACTGGTTTTGAAAAGCAGTTTGTCATGTGGCATGCTTGAGAACAAGTTTGAAACCTGCCTGATGTCACAGAAATCACTTTTTGATCTATTTAGAGCAGTCATTTATGTACTTATCTAGTCTTACAGGGCTTATGCACTTACAAGGCAAGAGCTGTACTGCTCAATTCTCTTTGAATCACCATTCTTGCAGCATTGTGTCTTTGCAAACTTTGTTGTCCATAAGCTCTGTAAGTCCCTTGGCCCTTCTTTTCCTAGTCAGGGTGTTCTTTATTTTATACTTCCAGTTTTTCTCTAGTTAATGTTTTTCATTACTTTCATTTTGCTGATCATCTCACCCACATGCAGATACGCTGGACCTCTTAAAAATGCCTTGATTGTGGTAGCAAGCACCCCTCTACTGATGAACACAATCAGTATTGTGTATTTCTAGGAAAATGTGTCAGTGTGTGCTCTCACTGTTAAAAGTTTACAAAGGTGACACATAAGAACTATTCCTTCTACTTGTGAGCGACCCTGTGGGGTAGTTCTGTGCAAGCTTCCACTATTGGTTGACTAAACCACTTGCAGCTGCTCCCTAATCCACCAACAATGATGTTGCACCCCCAAAAATTGGGATTGCAAGGACAAGTCTCAAAATTTGTCTTAGGGACCAGCTGGAAAAGGACAGGGGAAAAATCATGCGGGAGACCTACATATTTCTCTTATACCAACATTTGCTTCTCTCTTCACTTGTTGCAGCCATATCACTATCTGAAAAGAGTGCTATGCCATTTCCTGTTCAGTATAGTACTGGTTATTTATTTGGCTCCCTGCTCTGGCACTGCCACTTAACGTGAACTGATACTTTGACAGGTTGCAGTGCCTCCTCACTATCCAAGGGACAGAGGCTGTAGTACAGAGTAGTTGTTCTGATGTTAAAGTTTCGTCCTCCTTTTCCAGAGGGAAGACTGAAGACATCACATCCTTTATGCCTCAGAACTGCTCTTCGTCTGCTCAGACTAAACATTTGCACTGTTCACAACTCTGGCTGAGGGTCACCAACTCTCCCTGTCACTGAGATAATCAATTCACTAATCAATCTATATGAGAGGGTCATCATAACCATTATTCTGGTTGGGATCACAAAAGAGGATTTGAGGCTGTCTTCCTTGTCAAGAGCTATAGGCCCTTCCACTTCTTGATGACACCCTCTAGAAATTACTGGGGTGGCCACAATCATAGAATCATAGAGTTGGAAGGGGCCATATAGGCCATCTAGTCCAACCCCCTGCTCAATACAGGATCAGCCTAGAGCATCCCTGACAAGTGTTTGTCCAGCCACTTCTTAAAGACTGCCAGTGAGGGGGAGCTCGCCACCTCCCAAGGCAGCTGATTCCACTGTTGCACAACTCTTACTGTAAAAAAGTTTTCCCTAATATCCATAATATCTCTGCAACCATGATTGGAACAGATATTCTTATGGTGGTGGTTGATTTATCCATGCTGTGAGAGGTGCATGTTGTATGGGCTACTTTTTCTTTCAGTTTCTTACCAATATTATTTGTTCTGACAGTTGCCCTATCTTGGCCTTCTTCAGACTATGGGAAAAGCCTATGTGAATAAGGCCTGTGTATGTGAGATGCCCCATAGAGTGTATTGCAGTACTGCTTTTAAAGAGGCCCAGGAAAGTGAAGTGGCAGAGAAAGGATTAGCTCTTCCCGCTCCTGGGCTGGGGTGCCAGGATAGAAGAAACAAGTGGAAGAGATATGTAGGTGGGTGGGATAGAAGGCTGGTGATGAGCTACCTCTGCCTCATGCTAATTTAAAGTTTTAAAACTTTATTCCTTTGGCTTTACTTAGATTTGCTCAGGACTCCATCAACACTTCTAGTTCGAAGGACATGTACAGGATACTAAAAGATCGCTGCAATTTTCTGTCACTAACGCTGTTATAGAGGCCTCTCATGGTAAAGACAGGTAGAAACCTTGTTTTGACCAGCAAGGAGAACTAGACATTAAACGTAATGGAGAAAAGATTCTTATCTGTGGCAGCTTGTTTCATTTGGCAATCTGTGGTTCTAAAGCCATAGCGGGGTCCATTGCATTGTGTTGTCATGCTTGGCTTTGGTCAGCTGCCTTACTTACAGAAAGCAGCAGTTGCATAGATTTGTTGGTAAAGGTTTTTTATGGACCTGTATCAGTGAACTGCTCACAGGGTAATTTGTGGACTTTTGGGTTCTTATTATATATCATTTAGGTTGTGTGAGGAAGTTTTGAACTTTTCCACCTCCAGGAGTTTATCGTACCATGCAGCCTGCTGTTCCTACTGTAAGAGATATCCAAGCATCAGCAGAAGAAGATGGTACATTGCAACTTCTTTGTGGGTTCTTATTCATGCTATTTTTATTGCATTGAAAAAAGATGGATGTCTTAATCCTATGCTACTAGGGACACATCACTAGCTACATTATTTTGAAATTCAACACAGCATCCTTAAGCAGTTTCCTTCTAGGCATGGTGGTTTGCATCTGTCGATCCCTCATTTTCATGCACATCTATGATTGCGGCATTACAAATAGTTCTGTTTTGCTATACGGACTGTCTGTCTCCAGAAGAGAATTCTACCAATGGGCTATTTTTAAGGCTCCAAAAATGTTTGCAATTTGAATGACCGTTGTGTCTGGTTGTCTCCATTGTCTAAGCATGGCTATCTTCCCATATAAAGATGACTGACTCCTGGTTGGAGACACCCAACTGTGGCTTCTTAACAATCTGTATTTGGATGTCTACATCAACATAGTCAATTCATGTCTGCATCTTCAAAGTACTCAATTCATTGGAGTGGTCTTCAGCTGTAGGCTCAAACCTTCCTGCCTTGTGACTTCTATTATACTTAGGATTGAGTATTTCTTTTCATTTCAGTCTAGAGAGTGCATCGGCTTCAGCAGATTCTTGACCTCAGTGGCCACTGTTTTTCTTTCCTATTATTCTAGATAAGAAACTTTTCCTTGTGTTTAAACTAGATCCCTAACTATTTTAGTGGAAGATGTTGAGTGTCAAATACTGTGAATATTCATATAATGGATTGTTTGTTAACCTTATTCAAGAATTGTCAAGTTATAAGAGCAGAAATGTGCAGCTTGCTTTCAGTATAAAGTGCACATTTAAACTGCAGTAAGTGTGGTGTATCTGAAGACACCCGGTGTCAGTCATATTCAGTGTTACCTGAACAATGTAGTTCCTTATTCATTTCGCATTGCTATATACACCAGCATCCTGAACTCTTGAATCTCTGTGTTGCTGTGGCTTATGATGGAGTGGGGGGTGCCAAGAGTCTTGGTAGGAGGAGGAACAGTACTTGGTGCCAAAGAGGGTCTTGCTCTACCTTCATTCTTTACTGTGCTGGTACATCCTTGATCCTTTAGCATGCGAACATGTCTATTCACACTTAACTGAGAAAAATTCTGACCCTATAGTGTTCTACAGAAAAAAGCTCTCAGCTAAATTTCTTACTCTCTTATTAGTCCCCCCCGTATTTATGTACTGCCTTTAAAAACAACGACTGAAAATGGCAAATACATAAGTACTGTGAAATAAAGTTAATGTCAGTAGGCTAACTGAAGATTGCTGTGGCAACCATGAAAACCAAACATTGCTGCCTAATGAGTTAAAATTATTGTATTGGACCTCTTATTAATCAGTTTTACAACACGAAAGACTACCATTTGGCAACATTACATAGCATAATCTGTTTCGCTGTATTAAAGGGAGGATTGTAGCTCAGCTCAGCACAGGACATTAACCAAGAACACTGTAGGCCAGGAGCCACAGCTGCATTCTGCTGTTGAATTGAGCCATCTTCAAACTTATAATTTAAACTAAACTTTTTCTTCTTGGTGTCAGAAATACACGAAGACACAGGAGGCCGTTTTTTAAATTTTGAAAGGATACAACTGTTTTCATGTTTTTTAAAATGATTTTTATATGTCTTAGTATGTTTTGGACAGCAGAGAGCTGGAGATGAGTGAGACAGTGCCAGGGTGTTGGCAAGGTTTGGGGAAGACCCAGGTTCAAATCTGTATTCAGCCAGGCAGTTCCTTGGGTGAGATTAAGCCAGTCACTTATCTGCCAGCCTTCCTTGCTTCACAGGATTGTTGTGAAGAACCCTGTATGCTACTGTGAGCTTCCTGGAGGAAGAATGGGATAAAAATGATAGGGAGTACCGTATTTTTCGCTCCATAAGACGCACTTTTCCTCCCCCCAAAAATGGGGGGGGGGAAGTGTGTGTGTCTTATGGAGCGAAATATGGAGCTTTTCTTACCTGTAACAGGGCTCTTTCTTCAGCAGGAACGCAGGGGAACGCCATTCAGGCTGGCATCCCAGCCTTCACCGCCCCTCCCTGCTGGGCCTGAGCTGTTAAGACTTTTCTCCTGCAGCACACCTATTAAAGCCTGACCACTACGTGTACCATCTGCCACGAGGAAACAGAGGCTCCGGAGCGATTAGGATGCCGCCATCTGAATTTTTAGGACTGAGAGCTGAGCCCCTTAGATTGTTAATTTGTATTTTAATGTTTTATATTGTTTTAATGTTTTAGTATGGTCTGAATCCTGGAGTACCAGGTCTTGTACGCCGCTCTGAGCCTGCAGTCGCAGGGAGAGCGGCTTAGAAATCAAATAAATAAATAATTAATAAATTAAATTAAATTAAATTAAAGGAAAACGGCAGGAAAAACCCCACCAGGCTAAGTACTCTTTCCCTTTAAGTGCTTTTCCCCTGCTGCCAGCAGCAGAAAGCCCTGCCCACAGATTAAGCTCTGTGGCTACTTTGCACAGAAAGGCCTGGCTTTGCATGGCATGCCGACGTCTCTCTTCTTTCCTTTCTCTATCTTTCTTCCTTCCTTTCCTTTTTTCTGTCTGTCTGTCTTTCTGTCTCTCTCTCTGTCCCCACCTTTCTTTCTTCCTTTCTCTTTCTCTCTCTCTCTCCTCCTCCTTCCTTCCTTTATCTCTCTCTCTCTTTCTTTCTTTCTGTTTCATTTTTTCCTGTTTTCCTCCTTTAAAAACAAGGTGCGTCTTATGATCAGGTGCGTGTTATGGAGCGAAAAATACGGTATGAACTCTCACATGATGCAGGTTGAGGGAAAGAGACAGCTGTAAAGAAAGCACTAAGAACTGCTGAGCAGTGGAAATGGTACAGTTATTTAACCAGTCAAAATGTGGTTCTGCTTCTTGTCTGAGTTTTGTTACTGAACTTTACTTTTCAGCAACTGGAATCTAGCAATATGAATTTTTTTCAATTATGCAGCAGTCTTGGATGCTGGAATGTAAAGGAGCTTTCAGAATTCATGTTCACCTAGCAACTGCTTTGTTGCAAATGTTGTGTGATGGTTAGAGAGTTTTGGGTTAGGACCAGGAAGACCCAGGTTCAAATCAGCATTTTGCTCTGCAGCTTACTGAGTGAGGTTGGGCCAGCTGCTATCTTCTTGGTCTTACCTGCCTCACATGGTTCTTGTGAAGACAGATTGGGGTGTGTGTGTGCTTTGTATACCACCCAGAGTAAAAGAAAATCTAAAAGTGTGACATTGTACCATTAGGATTGTTTGGCCACTGATTAATTTTGCAGTCTCAAGGAGCCACGGCTAACATTCCAAGACTTCCACATATAAACATCAGAAAATACATAGTTCTTGAATTCTTTCTCTCTGGATGACTGCTTGAAATATTCTGGGACATCAGTTCTTTATCTCTGGATGACTGCTTGAAACATTCTGGGATGCCACCTCTGTGCAGAAGTGTTTGGCAAGCTACCATCATGTTAAATAAATGACATTATTGAAATATCACTGCTTTTCCTTGAGGGAAACATGATGCCTGAAAATGGATAATGGCACACCAAAGAGAATGGGCAAATGACCAAGAAAGGTTGAAACAGGAAATTGCGTTACCAATGGTTCATTGAAAAAGCACTGAACTGTCCCTGGTATCAAAGGTGTCATTGCAAATAACAGAAATTCCATCTCTTCAGAATACTGCTCAAGACAGCTTACAATTAAAACAGTATAGAAGCAAGCCACTGGAAATAAACAGCCTGAAATCTCCCTTATACATAATTCTCTGTTGGTGGTGGCACGCTCCTGAACATTCCACACGCCACCCCAGCCTTTGATCCCCTGGCCTGTCAATCAGAAGCTGTCCCTATCCACTGGCTATGAATACTCACATGCCATTGGCTGGGTCTGCTCCTCTTCCCCACCCACTCCTTCAGCCTCTCTGCCCTGTCAGAATTTCTGCCAGATGGCTTTCTCTCTTGATGAAGCCACTTCTCCTGCTTCCTTCCTGTGGGGGGATTAACTGTTACCTCAGTGGCTGTTGGTAGGTGAAACGAAATGGCAGATACCTGTGTTTAAAAGATGGCTGCTGTCTGTGGTTTGTTTAAAATGTTTCCCCATAAGGTTCAACTGTTACCTCAGTGGCTGTTAGTAGGTGAAATGAAATGGCAATTACCTGTGTTTATAAGATGGCTGCTGTTTGTGGTTTGTTTAAAATGTTCCCCCATAAGGTTCAGTTGAGCTGTAGTTCCAGAGAGGGGCCTGCAGGAGTATCACTCACTGGGTTGAATGGGGCTTTCTCATCTGCTGACCTACAGTTCCTAGCTGCCCCAAGGCCAAAAAATGCAGGAAAAGAGGGACCCTCCCAAGGGGCGGGGCACCATCAATATAGACTCCAGCCCATCCAGGGAGGATTGTGTTTAACCCCTGTTTTATTTAGTTGTCCCTTATTCATTTAGTGTGTGTGTGTGCTCCATAATTGTGTAAATACTAAAATAAATTATTCTATTTGGACCAATAATCTGTGTTGTGCTCTGACCCCATAGTCTCCCCCGCTCTGCCAATACCAAAGGGAGGGGGTAACCCAGGGAAGCAAGGAAAGGCAAGACCCTTGGGTTGCTAACTTTCCAGGGATCCCCCAAAGATTGTGGATTCCATCTCCAAATATGGAGATTTGACCACAGGGGTCTCACTGACCCTCTAAAAAGGCAGTGTCAGGGCTTCAGAGCACGGTAGAGGCTGCAGGTGGGGGGGAGAATGGAAAGCTGAAGAATGAGGGGGAAATTAAGGTAGGTTGATGCTTGGCTGGGAAGGAGATGGGGTTGCCAACTCCAGGTGGGGAATTCCTGGAGATTTGAGGGGTGGAGCCTTGAGAGGGTGAGGTTTGAGGAGAGGTGGGGCCTCAGACAGGTACAATGCCATAGACTCTGCCCTCCAAACCAGCAATTCCCTCTTGGGAAACCACTGCTGCCAATCTCAGTTGAGGGCAGGAGATCACTCATTATTACAACTGCTCTTCAGGTAGTAGAGATCAGTTCCCCTGGAGAAAATGGTGGACTCTGTGTCATTATACCCTGCTGAGGTTGCCACAGCAAATTGACGCTGAGTGCCCAAGGCCTTGACACTCTCCAAGAGCCTCTTTCTAGAGCCCGTTGTATTTATTCCCACAACGGGCCTTATTCCTAGTCTATCCATAAAGCAGAAGCAGACCATTGAAAAAGCTGGCTAGGTTTAAAAGTCTAGGTAAAACGATATGATTGGCTTGGTGCCTAAAAGAAAGTAAGGCACTAGATGAGCCTCAAGGTGGAGGGCGTTCGAGAGGCAAGATGCCACCACAGATAATGCCCTGTCTCTACTTGCCACCTGCCTCACCTCTGAAGGCAGGGCCACAGAGAGCAGGGCTTGAGAGGCAGATCTTAACTAGCAGGCTGGAGATTGTGGGAGCAGATGGTCCTTCAGGTTCCCTGGCCCCAACTTGTTCAGGGCATTAGAGGAACGAACAAATTGTGCCTGGCAAGGGTTTGGGTAACCAGTACAGATCTTTTGGTATGGGGGTGATTTTACGAATGAATAAATAAATACATTGATTTTTTTTTCATATCCACTGTGTGCTTACATTTCTAAATAGATCTTTAAAACAAAAAATTCATGTAGTTTTCATACCAATGTCAGATACAATTTAAAAAGTCTTAATCTACCATATCTACTTGATCTACTTCCTTACGGCCTAGGATAGATAACCAATTTTATGCTCCTAAGTGCAGGGAAAGGGAGAGAAGGGTAGAAGTATCAGTCCTATATCTTGTGGAAATTGACTACATTTTTTAAATTTATAGGTAAATAATGTCTGTTCAACTTCTCAACTGTTTCTCTCATCTGAATGTGTATGGTTAGGTGTTCCTAAAGGAATTTTCTGTATATCAGCTAAAAGGACTACTTTCTCTAGTACTCTGTGAAAACACAACCTTAGCTTCAACCTTCTGACTCGGACTTTAAGCAAGGATGGTGTCAGCGTACCCTGAAAACATCTGCTTTGCTCTACTGTAACCTTTTCATTTACATTATCTTGTACAAGAGGCAAGCTCAATTTCGAGTTGCTTTGGACTGAGTAGGATATTTTCTGTCTCACTCCCCTCAGTCTCTGAGCTCATCAGCACTACTACCCTGGGGACTGGAAAGTCAAGTCTGCTGCCAAACCTGGATCTTAGCAACATGCTCTTACTCATGACACTTTTTCGTTTGCCCTTCTGCAGAAGGTGCCGTTAGTAAAATGAATAATGATTACAGGGAGAGTTTTACAGAGTACAGCATGTAGACATCTGTGCCTTTGAACTTTGCACAGACTTTGCTTAGGGGACTGTAGCTCTGAAAGCATAGGATGGATGTTGGAAGCGATGCAGTACCTTAGTTGGTCAGGCGATGATGCAGCTTCCCTGAATTGTCATTATCCACTGAAATGGTCATCAGAAGTGTTTGTTTGAAAGAGATGTTTTAATTGGCCTTTCAGAACAAGATTCGACACTCTGATAGTATGCGTAGAATAATTTTAAAAAGAGCTGTGTCTTTGTGCTGAGAGAGGGAATTCGCAATTGTATGTGACTAATGATGAGATGAGAGAGACTGCATCATAGGTAATGTGGATTTTATTTCATTTATTTTATTTATTTATTAGATTTCTATTCTGCCTTTTCCTAAACTATGAAAGGTGTGATGTTTTAAACACTTAGTCCCATTTTCCCCAGCAACAGCTATTCCCATGAGATCGTATTTGGTAGATCTGTTCAATTGATTCCTGTTTCCTCACTTCCATTTCTGCACAAGCTAGAAGGACCTCAGCTACTGGACACTTTGATCTTGGATTTTACAAAGAAATAGGCTGGAGCTTTGCTGCCATAGCCACCATCTCTCTTTTATGATCAGCCTGCATCCTGGGCTTGTACAGTTTTTGCAGTCCTATTCCTATACAACTGGAATAGCCCCTATACAACGCCCCTGTAAATATTGTTCTTGTCCCCAGTATTTCTTCCTTTACCTGGTCAGTAAAGACCCCTTGTATGGTGTGTGTCCCCCCTCCCCCAAATCATGGTACCTTTCTCATCCTCCCTTTCCCACCTGTTCTGACTCAACTTCCCTCTGCTCCAAGCATTGTATGCTTCCGTATTTCCTTTTGCCATCCAGACTGCCTAATTGGAACAGATTTTCACCCGTCTCCCCAGACCGAGAGTTTGCCAACCTTCTTGTCAAGAAGCTTGACATTTCTGCTGGTGAAGACGTTATGAACTGCAGACTTCCTGTGCAGGTTATCCTATTTAAAAGATAAAAATCTCTTCTTTAGGTACTGTGTAGCATTTCCATATCTAGAGTTGCCCTGCATGCGGATGTATGGCACGAAAGTACCCTGGAGTCAGACTGTTTGTGTCCTTGTGTCTTCTGCTCTTAAATAAATGACTTTTTAATTTGCATATCAATAAAAATACCTGTGAGATTAATACAGGTAATTACTATTGTGCCCTACTGTGTTCTCTTTGTTTTCCTTTCTTTAAAAACTTTAACTGCCACTCTAGGAAAAGGTCAACATAAAAGAAAGCTGACCAATCTTTGCTAGGCTTGTTAATGTCCATTTTAATGTAAACGTAAAGACAAAACACTTAACTCTATTAGCGAGGTCTATGAGAATTTGTTGGAAAATATTCTGAGAAAATACTCTGATTTTTACTTACATTGTTTTTAGGAAGTCTATGGATCAGTAGTGGCTATCAATAGCCAGTATTTTGTATGTCCCATTATAGCTGTGAATGCCTCCCCTCCCCTTTATTATGAAGAAATCCTATCAAATTTGCCATAAGACAAAGTATGGCTTGCTAAGACTGGCTTTCTTAAAATCCACTCTCTGTTTAGACATTTAGGCATCCTGTTATATGCCAAGTCACACTTCAGTTTCTCTCTGTGAATTTGTTTTATAGTCTTTTCTACTGGAGCATAAATATAGTTGGTTATGTTATGTCACAAATCCCATTTTATTGCGGTAGAACTCCTTTGCTCTTTAACCGCAGCAGTGGTAGTACAGATACTATGGATTCAGATACAGAAACAAAGCTGCTCTTGATTTAATCCCATTACGTGATGTTGATCCTCTGGACCACTGCACTCTTAGTAGGAATCTGGCTCTAATCCTGTAAAGATCAATCTTGCCCGCTACTCTCTCTATCCTGATTTTAAATCCCCCTTTAATCTTGTTAATTGCACCAAGCTGTTTTCCCGTTTGCCAGCCTAACCGTACTGTTTCTTCATGCTGTTGTCTCTGACCTGCTTTTCCTTTTGCGCTTCCAGATATGGGGAATTGGGGTTTTACTAAGGTTACTTTTTAGTACAGTAGCACACTAGTGACTAACTCATGGCTTCCTGTTTAGTTCCAGTACTTGTTCTATTGCAGTTCATTTATGTACTAGAAGAATTCACGCATTCAAGAATCCACTCATTCATTGTATTGAAAAGATGGGTGTATTACCTGGATTGTTTGTGTGCCAGGAGGAGGCAGTGGTTCTGTAATTTTGGTGCTGCTGCAGAAAACAGTGTCTGGGAAAAGGCACGTCTGTAGAGTAAGTTGAGGGAGTAAGTTCAAGGAGAGATAACCACTCAGTTGTCTAGTAGAACTGAGTTCCTCTATAGATATTGCCAGAGTATTCAAATACCAGGATGTCCTACTCCAAAAGTCATGGAGAATTTCAGTTCTTAAACTGACATCTTTCTCTGGTCCATTTAGCAACTTGAGGAAACCTTGAGAAGAATAACAGAATGGTGTGCATTCAGAACTGGGGTTCTTTGTTTTCCCATCTTGTTCTGGTCTGTGAGGCCATGAATGTTTTTGCTACCTTTTATATATTAATGCATAGGGCTAATTTTTCACTGTAACAGATGGCTTCTGGCTCAAGAAATTAAAGAAATAAGATGGGATTTAACATATTCATTTTAGTATATTCCATAAGCTACTTTCTTATAAACTGTCATCAGTTTGTAAGTGTGTTTGTGGGCATGTGCATGTGTGTGTGCATAGAGAAAGAGGAGGCATGTAGAGAAAACACCTCTTATCAAATTGTAAAAGCTCTAGATAAGAAACAAGCAATGAGTTCTAAAACTGATCTGTACTGGGACCCCATACTGCCAAACTCCATCATCTCTCTAGAGATGTGGCTGGCTTTTTGTATTGCTCCTTGCCACATTGCTTGGGTGTAATCCCCTACCAAGTAATACTGTTTGCAGTATTAGAGAACAGAGCAATATTGTGTTTAATTAAAGGGGAAAATGTTTTTTTGGGGGGTTGTATTTATTGTTGCTGTGGCATCCATGTTTTCTTTCATGCCAGAACTTTAGGAAGCAGGAGTAGTTCTTTGGAGACAGATTATCTACATCTGCTTTACCTGATCCCAGCAAATTCTTGGGTTAAGGGAATTGCATTTGGGGCAACATGGTGACTGTGTTGCCAGTAGCAAGAAGAGGGGAAACTTTGATTTCTAATCCGCTTTAGAGGAAGCTCCATATCAGGGCCTCACAGAAACATCCAGTCAAGCAGCTCCTTTATCATAAAGGGGATTTTAATTAAAACTGTTCTCGCATCATGAGCGGAGTGAACGTCAGTGCCAGCCAGCCCAGTATTGGCCATTTATCTCCTTCAAACCACATTACTAATAATTGCTACATTAAATCAAAGTCAGGGAGATTAGAGGTCTGAATTGGGCAGGAGGCTTGTACCAGCCCAGGGAGCTCCATATTGCTGAGTTGTGGTGTGTGTATGTGTGTATGTCTCATTCTTTGGAGTGGAGATGAAGATGCTGTAGATTCCAGGTGAATCCCTCATTTGTAGGACATGCAGTTACACCACAATCCAGAAATTATGAATGGCTGTATGCCTGGAGCATCATAAATGACTGGTGGTTCTTATTAATTCCATCTCATAAGAACATAAGAACATAAGAGAAGCCAAGGTTGGATCAGACCAGTGGCCCATCCAGTCCAACACTCTTGTCACACAGTGGCCAAAAACACCAGGTGCCATCAGAATCCACCAGTGGGGGCAGGAAGCCCTCCCACTGTTGCCCCCCCCCCAAAAAAACACCAAGAATACAGAGCATCACTTGCCCCAGACTGAGAGTTCCTATCTATGCTTTGTGGCTAATAGCCACTGATGGACTTCTGCGCCATATGTTTATCTTATTCCCCCTTGAAGCCGTTTTCTACCCGCTCTATCCCATGCATAATCTTGT
This sequence comes from Lepidodactylus listeri, assembly GCA_029233225.1. Classification (NCBI taxonomy): domain Eukaryota; kingdom Metazoa; phylum Chordata; class Lepidosauria; order Squamata; family Gekkonidae; genus Lepidodactylus; species Lepidodactylus listeri. Next base: position 37,437,598 of record JARCFY010000008.1, on the reverse strand, counting down.
AAACCTCGATCATGTCACCCCTCAGCCATCGTTTCTCCAAGCTAAAGAGCCCCAAGTGCTTCAACCTTTCTTCACAGGGAAAGTGTTCCAACCCTTTTATCATTTTAGTTGCCCTTTTCTGCACTTTTTACAATGCTATGCCCTTTTCTGCACTTTTTCCAATCTCCTCTCTTCTCTTCTGGATATGCTTTGGTGATACTCTTTCTTTGTCCCAGCCTCTGATTAGTAATTGGGCCCATCTTGTCCCTAGTTTTGGTTGTTAGAGGTGCCTTCTAAAATGATAGACAACTTAAAAACAAATAAATCACTGGGCCTGGATGGCATACATCCGAGAGTTCTGAAAGAACTCAAATGTGAACTTGTGGATCTCCTGACAAAAATACATAATCTTTCATTAAAATCTGCCTCCATTCCTGAGGACTGGAAGGTAGCGAATGTCACTCCCATCTTTAAAAAGGGTTCCAGAGGAGATCCGGGAAATTACAGGCCAGTCAGTCTGACGTCGATACCGAGTAAGTTGGTGGAAACTGTTATTAAGGAAAAAAGTAGTAGGCACATTGATGAACAAAATATCTTGAGGAAGACTCAGCATGAGTTCTGTAAGGGAAGATCTTGTCGCACTAACCTGTTAGTGTTCTTTGAGGGAGTAAACAAACATGTGGACAAGGGGAACCCAATAGATGTTGTTTACCTTGATTTCCAGAAAGCTTTTGATAAAGTTCCTCATCAAAGGCTCCTAAGTAAGCTCAATAGTCATGGGATAAAAGGCCAAGTCCTTTTATGGACCAAAACCTGACTAATTAAAAGAAAACAGAGAGTGAGTATAAATGGGCAATTTTCTCAGTGGAGGGAGGTGAGCAATGGGGGTACCGCAGGGATCAGTACTCGATCTGATACTTTTTAACTTGTTTATTAATTATTTGAAGTTGGGAGTAAGCAGTTAAGTGGCTAAATTTGCTGATGGCACGAAGTTGTTCAGGGTGGTGAGAACCAGGGAGGATTGTGAAGCACTCCAAAAGGATCTGTCGAGGATGGGCGAGTGGGCATCAATGTGGCAAATGGGGTTCAGTATGGCCAAGTGCAAAGTGATGCACATTGGAGCCAAAAATCCTAACTATAAATACACATTGATGAGGTCTGAACTGGCAGAGACTGACCAAAAGAGAGATCTTGGAGTCGTAGTAGATAACTCAATGAAAATGTTGAGACAGTGTGCGACTGCAATAAAAAAGGCCAACGCTATGCTAGGGGTTATTAGGAAGGGAATTGAAACAAATCAGCCAGTATCATAATGCCCCTGTATAAATCGATGGTGTGACCTCATTTGGAGTACTGTGTACAGTTCTGGTCGCCACACCTCAAAAAAGATATTGTAGCATTGGAAAAAGTTCAGAAAAGGGCAACTAGAATGTTAAAAGGGTTGAAACACTTTCCCTATGAAGAAAGGTTGAAGCGCTTGGGGCTCTTTAGCTTGGAGAAATGACAGCTGAGGGGTGACATGATCGAGGTTTATAAGATTATGTGTGGGAGAGAAAGAAGGTAGAGAAAGAAGTCCTTTTCTCCCTTTCTCACAATACAAGAACTCGAGGGCACTCCATGAAATTGCTGAGCAGTTGGTTAGAACAGATAAAAGGAAGTACTTCTTCACCCAAAGAGTGATTAACACATGGAATTCACTGCCACAGGAAGTGGTGGCAGCTACAAGCATGGACAGCTTCAAGAGGGAATTAGATAAACATATGGAGCAGAGGTCCATCAGTGTCTATTAGCCACAAAGTATAGATAGGAACTCTCAGTTTGGGGCAAGAGATGCACTGTATTCTTGGTGCTTGGGAGGGGGGGAAACAGTGGGAGGGCTTCTGGTTTCCAGAGTGTTGGACTGGATGGGCCACTGGCCTGATCCAACATTGGCTTCTGTTATTTTCTTATGTTGTTAGTAGGAGTCACTAGACAAGGCAGTCTTCAGGGTTCAATCTCATTTTCTGGCGCCTGGAAGTTAAATCTGTTTGAGGAGAATGGATAACACACATTCTTTGTAGTGTATAGGGTACCCTGTTGAGGGATATTTTGAACTGCTGATAACCTACTGTAGGGCTGTTAAGTTTTCTAATAGTTCTTTAGATCAAAAGGCAAGCACCCAGTTGGATTTTAAGTGGATGGAGTACGAACTATTGCAAACACAAATGAATACAGCAGTATGAACTAGTGGAGAGTTCTTCAGTGGGTGAACACTGCATCCTAAGTATGGAAGGGGTTACTTTCTTATGAAGGTTACTTTTGGAATAACACTGTTATGAGGTATTGGTAGCAAAGCTTAATTATCTGCATTGCCTTAGATTTTTTTTGTTTTGATTTTGGTTATAATTTCTTTCCTGCCATCTGTGTCGTCTTCTTTTGGTCTTCCGATAGGCAGTAGAACATATTCCTTGGTCCATGCTTTCTGCTGCCAAATCTTGCTTATTAATTATATATATTTCCTCTTTAGTATCAACTTTTGAACTGGTCTTTAATTTTGGATCCAAAAAGTACCTATCTGTGCTAAGACCTTTGATGTAAAGTAACAAGATGGACTTGTTGATAAATGCCTTTGGCAGCTTATAGAAATGCTGAAATGTGAGCTCTGTTGTGTAAGCAACTGTTAAAACTGCCTCCTCTCAGTAGAACATTCAAGTAGGAAGCAGCCTTTGGCACACAAGCTTTATTTCTGTTTTTAACCCTTCTGTCTAGTTTAATAATGAAAAGCATGTAAAAAGAATTATATATTGTTAATGAGTGACATTTTTGAGAGCAACCATGTCTACAGTATTGTGTACATTCCAAAATTTCCATCCATATTTTCACTATGTGATGTTTATATAAATAAATATAAATTATTGTCTTGGCTCATCCATCCTGCAAGTGGCTTGATTCCACACTGGAATCCCAACCTCTATTTAGGTAAATGACATTTCTAAGATCTCAGTGATTGGGTGCAAAAACTACTCATTTTCAGATTTTCCTGGGAATTACTGGGTCCTATAACAAAACATGTGCCAAATTTCAGATTTCTCAGCGCAGGGTTGCCAGGTCCTTACCAGCTGTTGGCGGGGGGATTTGGGGGGCATTTTGTGGGTGGGCAGAGATGGCATGATGTGATTATGTCACTTTCAGAAGTGAGATTATTGAGTTGGGGTGACACTCTGCTTTTGGGGCAAAGCTCTATGGTAAAAATGGCTATAAACCATAGAGTTTTGCCCAAAAATAGAGCATTGCCCCAGCGTCACCAACATAATGACATCACTTCTGAAAATGACATCATTGTGTCAATATCATTGTGAAGGGACATCTTTTGGGGGGTGGGGTTTCCCCGATGGTCAGCTGGCTGGCGGCAGGCCCAGGCCCACAAAAGCAGGGGATCCCCTGCCTCCACCAGGGGGCTGGCAAGCCTGCCTCAGTATCATGGAAATTATTTTGGAGAGACAGGACTTGGAATATATTCCACCTTCCTTTCCTCTCATCATTCTCTTGTGATCTCCGAAAAGTTGTTGTTTACAGTCGAGAGCCTTGTGGTTAACATACGGGCATAGAGCACTGAATTGTGGCAGAATAATTGGGTGAAATTAGCCCCACCTCCTTTCCCAGCATCACCAGAGACTGTTAGAGGAGGGGGATGGTGGGAAAGATCTACTTCTATGAATAACCTTGTACTTGTGGTTCCAGCTCCAAATGTGGATTGTTAGCTAGTCATGCCTGTCCAAAGATAAAATAAGTTGTCTTTTCTGAGTTGTATTTTTGTTATTTTAAAACATTTTCCTTTGCTTATTTCTTGATATTTGATCAGCTGCATTCCTTACAATATTGGTGATCATTTGAGGGCCCCTCTCTTAGAAAAAGAGCCCTGTTTCATGTTTTTCCCATCACACCCCAGAGTGTAACAGTACTAGTAAGCACCATTTGACATCAGGTTTATATCTATGAGTAAAGATATGAAAGCTTGGGGTGGGGGGAGGTACACAGAAAAATGGGAAATATTGGAGAGCACTAAAACTAATGTGATTTTTTTTCTTTTGCAATCAATATTAAGACAAGGTTTTCCTCAGATATCAGAAGAGTTTTATGTAAGACAATTTGCAGCATTAGATAATTCCTGTATATAAGGTAGACAGAAGCATTATGTTTTTGAGTATACTTATTCTTTAAATGTGTCCGATTTTGTCCACAATTAAGGTCTAGTAATAGAAGGATGTGTGCAGCTGTCTGTCCATCTGATTGCAGCAGGCAGAACTCATCAGAAAATAAAGCTAGGAGTCTCAAAATTGACCACCAGCTTCAGGATGCTCATGGAAGCTGCAGTGCAAACAATGAAGGGAATTGAACGTCCTATTCACATAATATCTCCAGAACATCTCTGTGCTATTTTCAGTGAAAGTGGTTTACTCGCTAGAAGACAGGGAGATGGAGGCAGCGCGGACAGGGAAGGTGGAGAATATTCCTTCCTTTGCAAAGCAAGGGCAACTTATTTAATTCTATGATCTATGCTGCAAAAACCACTCCTTTCTCTGCGACTGTGTTCTCCCTAATCAACAATGGTCCTGACAACCACAGAAACTCTTCCAGGCATCTGTTTTTATAGACATCTGCCCAGATTGAAGTCTTTCTGGAAACTGAAGCAAAATCTTAGCCACAGTTACACAGAAGGAGAAGAAGGTGAAGTGTTTGAATAGTCTTTAAAGGAAACAGTGAAGTGCCTAAGCATATATCTTTTCCTATAGCTGCAGCTACCATTAAATATGTCAGGTGCTGACCAGCCAGCACACAGTACTAGTCAAAGAACACTAAACAATAGTAATTTGTTGTAAAAAAACCAAAATATTGAAAATACCTATAACAGGACAAAAATAGGACCAAATGCTACTTTTGATGTTCTCCTGTAGAGTGCACACTGTTACAGTGGAATGAGCCGGGACTACCTCTCATATACTACAATACTATTGAAAATTTCAGTATTTTCAATGTTATAGCACTAAATTCAGTGTTAAAATATGCAGCCAGCCCTTTTATGACTATGTGAGAATACTTCTTTGCAGATAACTGTAGTTTCTTTAGTACAAAATTTGTGTTTTCTATTTTCAACTTTCTTTTTTCTCCCTACTTCTCAGATGGCAGGAAGTAATATATATGTGCTGTGGTAGCATAGAATACACAGTTTGCAATTGTATGTCTTGATTATTGAGCAGACTCACTATTTGCTTGTAGCAAACTAAGGCATTTATACTTTCGTATCTCATAAATATGCCTCATAGTACAATTTTGTATGCTAAGCTATAAATGATGCATTTTATGTTGTTAAAAGAGTAAAACATGTTTAGGTTTGATAACATCAGTATTGTCCATACTCCATTTCCCCCCCAAAGTCCTGTTTTTTTTACCATGGCTTCAAATTTTCTGGAAATTCTTCCTATGAATATTATTTCAAAAACATAAACTTCCCTCCTAATGCACATGGGTATGAATTAGATTTACCATATGTTCCCAGACAGATCAGATTAGGATATATATTCTGACACTATATCTGTCTGGCCCCCCAGTAGGATGACAAAAAACAGCACAGTAGGGTCACACACGTACAATCCAGGGGGCTCTGAATACTAGGGGCAACTCCCCAAGTGTTCAGGAAAACGTTGCTGTGAAAAGTAAACTGAAAAAACAAGTTTCCAAAACAACTCAATGACATCTGAAAATGCTGCAGGAGAGACAGAGCATCCAGAGCACCTGAGGGGAGGAGGAGAACTAAGCCTGCTCAAGCTCCAGAGAGAAAATCATGGAGGGGATGAATTTGGGGGCTGGAGTGGGATTTCTACCTTCTGGATTTCTACTGTGGATGCTGAACTCTTCTGATTGCTTTAGAGAGCTGATGGAAGAGCTAAATACTAACATATTTAGTAAGTATTTAGTAAGAGTCAAAGACTGAGATATATCTTTTTGTTTACTTCAAAAGTTAATGTTTGTTATATTTATGAAAATATAAATATTAAAACAAATGTATGCTAAGTCAGGAAATATTTGTATGACAGTTGACTTACATTATTAACATGAGCTGTTCTTTATGTGGCCCCACTGGTGGACTTTCTGATGGCAGGTTTTGGCCATTGTATGACACAGACTGTTGGACTGGATGGGCCATTGGCCTGATCCATCATGGCTTCTCTTATGTTCTCAAGTGTGGTGGTATTGTATGAAGGATGCAGCCTTTATTTAACTTTTCTTAAACTATTGTGAATATAGAAGCTTCCTGAAAGCAACTCCATACGGTAAAAAAAAAAGTTGCTTAATGTTTCAGCAGATAAATATGTACCAGAATACTATGGTTTCTGTCACTTTTCTGACCAGGTAGAGGGTGCTCCCTCTAAGCTATGGAGTCCTGTGAGCAAAAATACTACTCTGTGAGCTACTAGCATTAAAGTTTTGAGCGAGCAATTTGGCTACTGCATAAATTAGTTTGCTCTGGAGCCATCCCTCCTGAACTAAGACGAAAGTGTGTGAGCTGGAGACTGAAAACTGTGAGCTAGCTAACACTAACTCAGCTTAGAGGGAACACTGAAGTAACCGAAAGTACAATCAATCTAGCAGTGGGGGTAGAATTTGTAGGAGGAGCATACAGGTCAAGAGAAAAAGTCACCTTATGTTGTAAGATCAATGGACATTAGGTAACATAATCATGGCTGTGTGTTCTGTGCTTTTAAAAAAGTTCAAAATTCTTCAACCTGTATAAGTTATATAAAAAAAGCAAACTTGCATATATTTGATTTCTGCATAATTTATTCTGACATTGGTAGCCATGGAGAGGGCAAAGAGCTAGACTGGGGTTGAAAAACCCTATCCTCTGATAACTGGGAATTGTATTTAGTTTTGGCTTCAGAGATTTTAGGAGTCCTGGTCAACCAGGCACTCAAACAATGGAAACTTTGAGTGTTTTTGGAGACCACAGTAAAAAGTTCTGTATTTTGCTGATAAAGGTATACTGTCCTTACCCCGCTATTCCCTTCAGGCCGCTTTCAGCCTTCTAAGAATTACTGGTCTGATCTCAGGTTACAAATAACACACAAGGCATCTGTGGCTCCAAAAGTAACTTCTGAACCTGCTGGTCTTTATCAGATTAGCTTAGCATCTGTCCCTGTCTGTTAGATCTCCAACATCCTCTTGTAGGAATGTGTGCTTCTGGAATGGTACAGGGAAGTTTTCTAAAATGGGAAGAGCAGCTGGCTTTTCCAAACCTAGCCCCCTTCCTCGCCCTCTCCTATCCCATTTGCTGACAGCCAGAATTAATCCTCCCAAGTTTGACTGGAACAGCTGAGAGCATGCATCCTGCATAGCTCAAGGCCTCTCAGTGGCTTCGGATTGCTTTCTTCCTTTCTCCCTCCCTTTCCCACTTCAGTACTGATTCAAGCAGCTGTCTCTGTCTGGGTTAAAAGCAGAGAGGGAGGTGTTAAATGATACGATCATATATTTGGTTATGTTAAAAAAAAAAAAAAGCACCAAACCTCTTCATTGCAGATATCAGTGTGGCGTCTCTCTTTTCCCTCCCTCTGCATCGTCAAAAGGATTTGCTATGCTAATCCCAGCACCTGTCTCTGCTTGGGACAGTGAAAAAAAAAAGGTCTGGGGGTGGAGGGTGAACCAGTCCCGAATGCTTTTTACTGTCCTAGATTGAGAGTGTTCCCTCTGACGCACCTAGTGCCCAGAACATATATCCTTTTGGCTCTTATGTGCTTGCTTGCTTCCTCTCTCCTTTGTCCATTGCTGCATTCCCTTCTTCCTGGCTGTCATTCTGTTTGCTTCTGGGAATTGCAGGCGGGTTGTTCGTTTTCAGTTTGGGAATTGTAATTTTTGAGGCTTCTGGTTCTTCCTTGCACACCTTGGTTTAGCGGTGCTGGATCCCACTGGGGAAGCAGGGGGGCTGATCTGAACCTAGTCAGGCAGTTCCTGTATTTTCAGCTGAGCTAATATCAACCTGAGTATAAACCCAGAGGCCTGAGCCAAGTATTTCACAGCACTGCCAGAGTCCTGTGCACAAGACTGCAAGAGGGGGAGACGCAGGCTCGCAGTTTCCAGTTCTTTGTCTGCTATATAGCTGGAGAATCCTTTGGCTATGTATGGTGTATATTGTATGGATTACCAGTACCCTGTTGTTCAGGTAAGTACAGGCAAGATCACACTGGGCTGCTGCTTCGTGTTGTGCATGTTTCCCATTGTACTTTAGCTTCCTAGGCTGGCTTTAGAGGGGGTGATATTTTCCAAGCTCAGCTGTTTGGCGTGAGGTACAAACTGCACTTTCTTAAAAGATCTTTTCCTGAAGTCAGGTCTGAGTTGAAAATTTGAGAACCCAGGGTCTTTTGGGGGAATTTATATTTCATTATTGTTCCTGGTATAGATTTGAGCGGTTTTTGTGCATTTTCTTGGGTGAGAAATGGCTTTCTTACATTAAAATCCAGCATATGGTATTCACTAAGGCCTTCTCATTGGTTGATGGGTGCTGCATCACTAAGGAGCATGTGACCTGGAGATACCTCCTTTCTAGCTCCAGCAACCAGAAAAGTACCATTTCCACTTTGAATTCACTCTTAGCAATCTGACATCTCACATTTTTAAAAATCTGCTCTAGCCTTTGACTACACATGCAGGATTAGTGTTCTGATAGGAACACAGTGAAATGCTTGTGTTGTCTTTTGCAAGTGCTTTTGGCACTTTTAGGAATGAGTACTATTATAGTGATATAGATATTGGATGTGTTGCTTATTTCTTCTTGGTGAACAGTGTTTATTGAAGTGGGGATCCTGTGTCCAAAGCTTCTTTCTATAAGAAGACATCCATCATTATTTAGGAGCTTTCTGATTATAGGGCAAGTCTGAAGAATGGCAGCTTTTTGTGTTTTATTTAATAGGGATGAATTCTGTGAAATGGGTTTTCTGGCAACAAATTCTGATGTCCTAAATAAGTTTGGGTTCTGATTCAGCATATTGATCTTGACATATTTAGCTAACAAAACTAAAAACATGGGCTTGTTTAACTTGTAATGTTATGTAAGTATATTAAAAAAAATTCCGGTAGCTTAAAGTAGTTGAATGAAACTACTAGATTATGATTTGTTTAAAGCCAGTAATGCCACTTAAATGTATTCAGACAAGTTTAGGACTTTACTTGAAAATTATTTTATTGCAATATTTGTAAATAATTTGAAACATAACAACTCAGTAGCAGACACTTTCTTTTCATGGCTTAAAACATTAAGGATAAAAATTAAGATCCTGAGCTATCAGCCTTAGCACACACAAAGAGCAGTACATGGTATATCGCTGTTGCCCACCAATCTGTTTCAACTAACCTTTACTTTCTCTGAGGGAACTTAGTTTCATTGTCCATAGAAGCATGTATACTACGGGTGCGATCACACGGACGTTTATTGCGGGCCTCGAGGCTGTTCCCCATCGCAATTAAAGGGGCTGACTAGACGGCCACATCTGTCTCCCGTCTCGAAGCCGCCCCCCCCCCTGCATTTGAGCCCGCTTTTCCAACCACCTTTCAAAACAAGTACCTTCCGTTTGAGCCATTGCGCTTGAAAGAGACCCGGGTTTAAATGCCCGTGTGATCGCACCCTACTAGTTAGTTGCCGTATCGGTTAAGGTAAACCCGATTCATAACTGCTTGAGCCGCATTCTCCAAGTCTGGTTCTCCTCGTAGTGGGTCTATGAGCAGCTTGTGCATCATATTCTTCATTGATACACATACTTCCTAGGGATATTCTCCTGAAAAATAACTTTGCAACTTTGAATCTGCTTAATTTGGCTTTACTGTGTCCATTCACTGAGATGGCAGAAAGTGCTGTCAAGTCACAGCTTATGGCGATCCCGAACGGCTTTCAAGGCAAGAGACGTTCAGAGTGGTTTGCTTCATATTACTAATTTTGTAAAAACATAAAAGAATTTCCACCAGAAAGTGGGGAAACTTCTGGAAAAATATTCCATTACAGAATACTCCTCCATCACTGCTGAAGACAGCACATATATGGTCTCAAGTTTTGCTTCGAATTTGTAACTGTTATAGCTCATATTAAAGGGGGGGGGGCATACTTTATTTCCCAGGTTAGAGTATGGAATTTAGTTTTCTTTTTTTTAGTCTTGCTTATTGCAGTGTCATGTGTGAAAGATAATATAATGACCATTATAGCTTTTTAATAATTTTGTGATGAATTAATATATTTATATCTTGCTTTTTGGCCATATGATACTGCCCCAGAGGCTTACAAAATAATATAAATTTAAAAATCATATGAGATTAAAATAATAAAAAATATTAAAGCAGTAGAAAGCATTAAATGTTCAAACCAGCAAAGTAAAACTCAACAAAGCATAGTAAAGAAAAATAACAGAATTTCTTATAATGGTATTGTTAGGAGAAAGAGAATCAGATTTAGTTAACAAAATTAAACACCTTTCTAAATAAAGCAGTCTTTATGGGTGTTAAAATTAATGCTGGTGATTCCAATTGTGCCTCATGAGGGAAAGCATTCCATATTATCAGCACTGCTGCTGAAAAGGCCTGTCCTGTGTATACATAGGCTAAATTTCTGAAGATATTGGGGTAAAGGGCAAGGCCTCACCATATGAATACGTCCATGTTGGAGAAAGTAGCCTTTGAAATACCCTGGCCCAAGCCATTTTGAACTTCAAAGGTCACCACCAGCACTTTGAATTAGGCCTGGAAATAAACTGAGGGCCACTAGATATCTAACAGAGTAAGTATAATGTTGTCAAGCCAGCTAACCCGTTAAGAACTGAGCAGCTGTTTGAAATTTCTGGAGAGGTGTTCCAAGACAGCCCATGTAGAGTGCATTACAGAAGTGCAGTCTGGAAGTCCCCAGTGCATATATAACTGGCTAGGCAAGATCTCTCCAGAAGAGGTCATAGCTAGTGTATATCAGCCTAAGTTGGTGAAAAGATCTCTTGTCCACAGCATGCACCTGCACATCCAAGATCAAAGCCAGATCCGAGAGAACACCTACATTTCACATCTTAGTATTTAGGGAGAGCACAACCTCATCCTACAAGAAGTTGTATACCACTTCTAGGATTACCTGGAAACATTGTTTGCTAGAGTTATGACTGTCTATTTTTTCCTGTTATAAAATTATAGAGATAGCTTTATCTCAATACAGGTGGTAATCATCATTCCCCAAAACTGGGTTGGGAGGACTATGTTTGTACTAAGGTAGAAGTTCAGAACTTGTTAGTTGGTACTGCAGTACCCATTTGACAGTGAATGGTATTTGTAGTCTAAGTGAGTCTGAGAAGAAATTCTGTATTGGGCAACCCACTCTAACGCATCCTGTTTCTGTCTTTACATCTACAAATTGTCTGTGTCTGCACTCTGCAGTCATGGGTTTTAATAGATATTGGTTAGCAGTTACAATCTTGAATATCAGTGATAAAACCTTTAGTTTCTGTTTGAAGTCAAACTTGCTTTTATCCACTTCACAGATGAGACTGCATCCACATTTCATCTGTTGAGGCTTTCTGGGTATTTCCCATGCAGGGCTTTGGATTTCCATGTTTCAGTTCTTTCTTTGATTGATAATGAAGGCTGGCTGGAATGATCTGTCACTGAGGTTTAGAGCAGTGAAATTTTGATCAGCCTTAATCACTCCTCGAAGTGATCAGATATCCTGAAGTAGATTCAGAGTTTTGAGGTTTGATTCCCCTCCCCAGAAAGTCTGTATTATTATTATTCTGACATGTTCCTGTCACCAGTTCTCTGATATCCCTTTTCTATTCCTCAGAGGCTGCGGTCACACACACTCAATAATCCACTTTCAATCCACTTCCAATGCACTTTCAAATTGGATTTGGCCAGTTCACACAGTGAAAATCCAGTTAGAAAGTGGATTGAAAGTGGATTATTTAGTGTGTGTGACCACAGCCAGAATCTACTATCTGCTGAGACCCAGAAGAATTCATATCCTTCACAGCATTTCAGTTGTGATTGCGCTTCTTCTTGGAAGGCCTGGCTGTTTCAGTTCAACAGAGTGCTTAGTTTAGCAGTCATTTGAGTTCTACTATTTTCAGAGGTGCAAAGGGTTTGTTGAGCTCTAGGGCTACAGCTCAGGTTGAGGAGCTCTAGGGCTATAGCTCAGGAATTCACATAGGGTTATGGAAAACTTTTGCTAGGCCTTTGCAGTGGTGGTATTGGCTAGCCTATGTAATGAACACCAGTCATCCAAAAATGTGGCCTAAGATTCTTATCTGATCCCTTCTTAGGGTGGTAAACAAGTAGCTAGAATGTAGACCACTTTGCATTTCATGTAATGTGATTCTACATTTAAATGTCTTTCTGTTGTTAACATTTGTTCTGATAAATGTAGTTCCTTACGCTCGATTCTTATTTCCAGGCATAGATCCAGACTTCAGGGTTTTTTGCTCTCTTTGTGAGCTAGTACAGAAATGTGATAAATATAAATTAAAATGTAGGTCTTATTCTTTGAGGGCATAACACGAAACCTTTGTGGAATTTGGTAAGAAAATGGGCTGGTTTCAAGAATAGTGCCCCAAACAGAAATAACATTCATTTAGTCAGTCAGGAAACTCCAGCTGGTACAGAATGCTGCATCCTCAAGATACTGTCAGGAGCTAGTCGGAATATACATGTTACACCCGTTCTGCAGTCTCTCCATTGGCTGTCTATCAGTTACAGGGTTCAAATCAAGGTCCTGGTTATCACATACAACAAAGCCTTTCATGGCCTTGAACCCTCCTATCTGCAGGACTGCCTCTTCTCCTGAGCTCCCGACAGCTTCGCTCATCTGAGCAATGCCTTCTGAAGGTGCTGCCAAGCAAGTGGGTAAGATCAAAAGCTGCCTATATCCATACATTCTCTGTTGGGGCCCCTTATGGAATGGTCCGCCTTATGGAATGCTCCGCCTAGGGAGGTCAGGAAGGTCCCCCTGCTTCTGTCATTCCTCACACTATATAAAAGAATTGCTCGGGAGGTCATTTTTATAAAGGTAATAGTGCTATAATATAACAGAATGGTTCAGGAAGGTATTTTCATAAAGGGAACAGGATTGTAGTCTATGCCACTGTGTGTGATGTACATTTTTTATTTTTATTTTAGTATCCTTCTCTTAGTGCATTGTTTTCTACATTTCGTAATTCTGTTTTCTAATTTTTGTAATCGTAGTCATATTGTATTGTTAGGTGTCTCATGCTATTTGATTACATTTTTTAAATACTGTATAGTTCTCCTTGAGTCTCAGTGTGAAAGGTGGCCTATGAATTAAATAAATAATAGTTACAAACACCTCTAGGCATAATTCTCTCAAGAGGAAATGTTCACACAGTATCAGAAAGAAAGGCTGGGAAAGTTCACTGTGACAGAACATATTCTCAGCTAATTAATGTTTTTTTAAAAACTTCCACAAAGGTTTTTGCCCACTCCCCAAATAGATTGGGAAAAAGTTAACAAATGGATACTTCAGAGACAATATATGAAACAGCCTTATTGCTCATTTAAATTTTGTGTTAGGTTTTCTCTATCTAAAGGCCCATCTAAGATATAAACATTCCATCAACCATTCTAGCTGTTGGGTCATTTTTTATTCCGTTTTTGTCCTGCCCTTCCTCCAAGGTGCTCAGGGTGGCATACGTGGTTGTCCCGGAACCTCCTGCATTTTATCCTCACAACAATCCTGTGAAGTAGGTTAGTGAAGAGAGAATGACTGGCCCAAAGTAACCACAAAATTCTCATGCCTAATGGGCATTGAACCTGGGTCTCCCTGGTCCAAGTTCAACATGCTGTGCTGTGTTACACTTGGTTACAAAGGACTTTGTCATAAATTATACATTGGAGTCAGGTGGGTTTCTTATATCAGGGAAAGGGAATTGATCATATTTAGTTATTAATCAGCATAATGACATGAGCTGATACTATCCCACCTGCCACTGTTGTGATGAATAGAGGATCATCCCTCTGCCGGCAGTGGAGAACTTTTGAATGACGCTAGTACATATGATATAGTAGTGCCAGGTAATCACCCCTTTCCATGCTGGTGTGCAGACTTTGTTATGAGCCTTAGCTGCCCCCTTGGGTATTTAATGACAGTAAGGGTCCATCAGAAACAGACAAACTGATCCTCTGGGCTGGGCTGCTAGCAAAATGCATGGTGTGGAGAGTTTAGAAGGTCAGCCTCTCAACATCTCATGGATACCATGTCGTTTACAAAATGCTGCATGGACTTTTGTCAGCCCTTGAATAGCCATTTCACAGGGTTCCCCCCCTAGTCCCCACATTTCCAACTGTTTTAGTAAGCCTTGTGAAGTCACTCAAAAGTCTTAGTTGCCGAGAAGACCTAATGCAGGACACAGTGGCCTATGCCTCTTTTCCCATGATGTTTTCAGATTGGATTCAAATTTTTATTTATTTATCTATCTGTTTATTTATTCGATTTCTAGCCCACCCTCCCCTAGAACAGGGCTCAGGGTAGGTTACAACATTTCCATATAACAATGTAAATAAACATTGTAAAATGTTATCTTTACAGTATACCTATAAATTATCATTAGCTAATGTTGCATATGCTTTTCATACTATACATTTTGAGTAAGATGTTTTAATAAGCATTTCATTCATTCCAAATTGGGGGGGGGGGAGTTTCATAGCAGCTATTTCCAATATTCCCCCAAACTTCTCAGTTTTCCTACTGGGAAAATGGGGGGAAGTCCTCAGGTGGAAAAAAAGAAAGTCCCCCCCTCCCCAGGCCTTTACATCTCTATTCTTGCCCTCTGTTTGCTTTCTTCTTGTTCTCAGCACCTGGGCCCCCGTTATACTGTGCTTACCATGCCCAGTCCTCACTCTTGCCTTCTGTTTGGGCCAGCTGGCTGGTCAATGGAGTAGACAGCCAGTGCCACCTCATTCACAGGGCCTACACCTCCCAGCCCCCCTCCCTTCTGCTCTACCTATGCAGGTCTTTCCTGTGCTTCTGTCCCTAGAGTGAGGTGCCTGCTCTCTCTACTGGGGAACACAAAGCAGGAGGTTGACAGACATATAAGAAGCTAGAACCATCGTGTCCTGTGGCCAGGGCTGCGGGAGGCTCATGGTCAGGCCTTGCACATTGTCTATGTATTTTAGTTGTAAAATGGAAAATAAATAAATAATGGTCTTGAAAAGAAGAAGAGATTGGATTCATACCCCACCCTTCACTTGGAGCCTCGGAGTGGCTTACAATCACCTTTCCTTCCTCTCCCCACAACAGACACCCTGTGAGGTAGGTGGGGCTGAGAGAGATCTGAGAGAACTGGTCTTGAAAGATTAGCTCTCAGAGAACTTTGACTGACCCAAGGTCACCCAGCAGCTGCATATGAAGGAGTGGGAAATCAAACCCAGTTCTCCAGATTAGAGTCCAATGCTCTTAACCACTACTCCAAAAGATCTGTGTTACAAGATTTGAGTGGCAAATTAAGGTTCCTTGGCCCAGCATTTTTTTTAAACCAGTGCATAACAGATGACAGTATACTGTGCCTGTGACTATTTTGATTGTGCATTTGTATGCTTGTGAGCAAGACTCATATTTTTAAAATATACCTTTTGTCCTAAATAATAATACTTTGTTGTTGTTATTGCCTAGCCTTTCTCCCACGTTTGCATTGTGTGTGTGTTTCTGCCCTAGAATGCAAAATTTGCTTCCATCTTCTTTGTTTTGTACTTGTGAACTGTCTAGTTGACTGCTAAAAGTTGCTGTAGATTTATGTGCCTTGACAGAATAAGCACACAAATCAAGATGATATACTGGCTTTTCTTTGAGATATATGCTATTCATCTTTTGAACTGGGGAGAAAGCAGAGTTGTGATGTGTAAAATTTTTCCATAGGAAGACAGTATTTGTAGGGACAATGTGAATTTCAGTCCCCACTGTGTGATACATGCATTGCGCTATATATGCTGGACTGGCTCTGCCATTCTTTCAGGGTGTTGTCTGTGACTGGCAAATGGTGCAGCATGCTTTATTATGGTAGCTTTTGCCACAATTATCTGTGATTTCATAACTTTCAGAATGGCATAAAGTCCATGGGCTTCCCTGTTAACATTTCGGTCAAATTGGTACAGACTCTTAAGTATGCTTCCTTGTTAGACAAGGATGATTTGGATTTCCTGTGTTGCATTTGAACTTCAAATGCAGCACCTGGTTCCCTGGGTATTTTAGAAGCAATTTGGACTGAATAAAACGTCAGTGGTTTCATTTAAGTAACCAAAGAGATTATTTCTCTCCTGAAAGTCGTTTTGAATAGCTAGAGATTTTTGTTCTAGGGTTTCCTTGCTCTTGGCAATGTGGTTAGCGGTAGGATGTACACTATACTAGACTCTTTTGAGCTTGATATTCCTTCCCCAACACAGCATGCTCAGGCTGCAGTCACACACACTAAATAATCCACTTTCAGTCCACTTTCCAACTGCATTTTGCCAGTTCACACAGTAAAATCCAGTTGGAAAGTACTGAAAGTGGACTGCAAATGGATTATCTAGTGTGTGTGACTGCAGTCTTAGTTTTAGTTCACATGTTCAAAAGAGAAACATTAAGTATTTTCATGCAGTTATTCAGGGTCCAGTTTTTGTTGGTGTTAACTTGATTTATTTTTGCTTTATAATTGCAGATGGGTAGATGTGGTAATCTCTAGCAGCAAAATAAAACGGGACTCCAGTGCCACCTTAGAGACTAACAATTTTTTCCCCAGCATTAAGCTTTCCTGAGTCAGAGCTCACTATCAAATACTTTGAGGGAGATGTTACAAAGAAAGGCTAGTTTAAAACCAGATGCAATAAAAAGAGTAACCAGTTCATTCCTATCTGACTACAGTTGGTAATGGCCCTCACCCACTCGTGAGTGAACTACTCTTTCAATTGGATATCGTTGAAACCCCCCCCTCCTGTTGGGAATATAAAAGTGTCAATCTAGTGGATGTACACTTTGGTGCATGTAATGAAGTGAGTTCTGGCTCACGACTGTTTATGCTGGAATGAATTTTGTTAGTCTGTAAAGTGCCAACTGGACTCCTGTTCTGCCTTGCCTTGCAAGATAATACATTTCTTGCTCCCTGTTGCAACTCTGAGTTGTTTCTTGCTAACTAAGTGCATCTTCCATGTTCTGGGGGATACAGCTGCATGTTCAGCCACAGTAGTACTGCTGGATATTTATGCAAGGCTATGCTGTGTCAGCTGCATATGTGGGTATCTTTAAAGAACTACTGCTTCTTTAAGACTAGAAGGGAATAGAGAGGACCAACCATAGTACTGGCTTGTTGAACATAAAATGGTACACACAGTTCTCTTGTAGTCCTTTCTAGTTCTGTGAAATAGCTACGGAAGTTCTATGAAACTTTTTGTTTCTTTTGGAATAAGTTACATGGTTTTAAGATAAGGTTAATTGAAGCTAGTGGTACTCACTCCACATCTCGTGGCGAGCCACATTCACAGTTACCATCAACCAGAAGAGCCATGTGACTACTGCATGCCCTGCGTGCCACACTGCCAAGCACACGCACACAACTTTTAAATTAGCAGAGTAGCCATGAGCACGTAGTGTTTTCTCTCCCCACTGCCATTGAACTGCCACCCCACTGCCAGCCCTTGTGTATCTGGAGTGAGGGGAAGAGAGCAAGAAGGCAGAGATGGAAGTAAAGGCCACTCACTCAGACTTCTCTCTGCAGGAGCCTGCTTGGGTCAGGCCAAAAGTGTTCCAGAGGGAGGCTCTAAGGCTGAGGACAGACTGGCAATCTAAAGCGGGGCAGGCACGCTTCGCAAACGGAAGAAAGGAGCACGTTCAGACATGCGCATCTGTCCGTCGGCTCCGTTGCGTACTTACCCGTCTCCCAGTCGCTTTCCTTCCACTTTACCCAGACACCGGTTTTTCCCGGTGTTCAGGGGCCTTCCTCCGCATGCCTCCCGCTTCCAAACAGTGTGAACTGGAAGAAGCGGGAGGCATCCGGAGGAAGTGTGAACGCACTGGCAAAAAGTTTTGCGCATGTGCGCACATGCGAAAAACATCAAAGGAAAACAAAAAAAAAGTGCAGCGGCGCGCGCGCGCTGACTATGCAGCAGTCTGAACGCTCCGTGGCAGTCTGAACGCTTCGTATTGCCGCTGATCCACATTGCTCTGGCCAGTGTGAACGGCCAGCTCCGTGGGTTTTTTCCCCCGCTCCAGTTCCCTCCGCTTTGCCTCCGCTTCAGATTGCCAGTCTGTCCTCAGCCTAAGTCAGCGCTTCTGGGCTGGTGGAGCAGACTTGTGCAGTGGGAAGCCTGTGCACCCTTTACTTCCCTTGCTGTCCTCTTTCTTTGTCTCTGGCATGAAGCTCACAGATGCCTATGGCTAAGGCTACTCTGCCTCATGCCAGGGAGAGAACAAGAAGGCAGTGAGAGGGAAGTAAATGGCACTAGAGAAGCCTGCTCTGAACCAGCAGGCAACACTGTGAAGGCTCTCTTTGCAAGAAGTCTGGACACCCTTTACTTCACTCCCTACTTTCCTGCTCTCTCTTCAGCATGAGGCATGGCAGTTTAGGCAAGGCAGTGAGATTGCCGAGTTGCCCAGAGGAAAGAAGGCAGGCTGTGGACAAGGGAGCAAAAACTCTCTCACCCTACGGTAGCCATCTTGCTCTCCTTCTGGCAGCCATGTCAATGCTGGGATGAGAATGAAGAGGCTGTGGAGAAGAGTGGGAGGCTGGCATGAGACCTGCCCCTCAAGGAGGGTCACAGCTTATCCATTATTCAGGCCCTCTAGTAGTGACTCTTTCCCAATGGAAACCACCTGTCATCCACAAACCCTATCAGACACTGGCCTTGCCTAGTGTCCTGGAGCACGGGGCGAGTGCCACATGGGGTGCTCAGAACATTCACAGGGGGCTCCTGAGCCATTGAGTATCACTGATTTAAGACAAAGAAGAGATTGAGCCAAGTGGGCAGATTTCCTAGTGCTGTCCCATCTTGAACCAGACAGAGCTGTAGAGGCTATATACTCCCTTCCATCCTTAAAAAGCTGTTGGATCTGCGTCTAGAAGGAGAGATAAAAGAGCCATGTGTGTGCATAATTGGTATAACCTTGCTTTGTGCTGAAACTGTGCTAGATAAATATGGAGCTGTGCCTGCTTTCTGTTCTGCTCTTCCCGCCAAGTATCAATAAGAGGTGGAGGGAGCCAGTCTGTCAGCTAATACTTCTGTTTGTAAAATAATCTTGGTGTGTGACTTCTGATGTGAAGGTCCTGCTGTAAATTTCTCTTTTGTTTATGCTATTTAACAGGGCCATAAGTGATTTAACGCAAGAAAATCTACAGTATATAATGGTGATGCCTGTGGATGCTGCAGACATCTTCAATATTTTAAAAAATATGTTGCTTACATATGGCTATTTTTGTCCATGGTTAGGAGTACACATTAGAATTATGAATAATAGAAGAAGAGGAGGAGATTGGATTTATACCCCGCCCTTCACTACCCGAAGGAGTCTCAGAGCAGTTTACAATCCCTTCCCCTCCCCTCTCCACAACAGACACCCTGTGAGGTAGGTGTGGCTGAGAGAGCTCTCAAGAACTGCCCTTGAGCTCTGGCAGAACTATGGCTAGCCGAAGGTCATCCAGCAGCTGCAAGTGGGGAATCAAACCCGGTTCTCCCAGATTAGAGTCCACGCTCTTAACCACTACACCAAACTGGCTCTCAGTCTGAAGCATTAGTCTGAAGCATAAAAACAGCATTAAATAATATTTAGCAGCCTGTGATAAAAACAGCTAAACACCTGGAACTGTTTTTAGTTAAGACTCTGGGTGGAAAAAAATGCTTTGCCTAGCACTTTGACTGGCACATTGGGCAGTATAGGCGTATGGGAGGAGGTGGTCCTTCAGGTACTCTGCCGTAAGCCATTGAGGGAGGGCCTTTAAGGTAAAAACCGGCACTTTGAATTGTTCCTGGAAACAATGAAACATCATAGGCAGAGCTCCTTCAAAAACGGTGTCGTTCAGTGGAAACAGTTCACAAACTGAGCCAGCTTCAGTTGGGGGGTGGTGGTGGTATTAAATCAATCAGTCAATCTAGATGTGAGTCATTAGTTGATGACAATATGAGGTGAGATAAAGAGTAAAGGGGTTATACATGTTGTGAATCTGTTCTATAGAAGATGGCTGTTCTGCAGCAGAGATTTCTCCGTGTATCTGGTATAGCTCTTTTGGGGATTGCACTCTGAAGTCCATTGGACTTAAAAGGGTGTAACGGTGCTTAGAATTGCACTGTTAGTGGGCACATTCCTCTGCTTTCTTGCTGCTGCAATCAAATACTCAGGGGTGATGACCATCCTGATAAGCCACAGCTAAAATGACAGCATAGCTCAGATGTGTGTATAATACTTAACATGAATAAAGAGTATTTTAGCGTGAAAGAGAGAAGGAATGGGCAGTTATAAGGATTATTACATGGCAAGTACAAGTGTTATTGAGAGTCCAACAAAGGCACATTGTACCCTTGCAAGGTAGATGGATTCTGAAGAGATTTGGTAGCTTTGATCCCCTGGCAGTAGAATTCTTCTAGTATCCAGAGGTTCATATGCATGTGATACTACACTTACCATTAATCTTTTCTAACATGTAGCCCAATCTTCCTCTTTAGTTAGAGGAGCTCAAAAGTTATGGACAGGAGTCCTGACCTGGATTGCCCAGGCAAGCCTGATCTCGTCAGATCTCGGAAGCAAAGCAGGGCCGACCCTGGTAAGTATTTGGATGGTAGACCACCAAAGAAATACCAGGGCCAGGAGGCAGAGGCAAGCTATCAAGCCACTTCTCTGAACATCCTCCATGCCCCAGTAGGAATCACTAGAGGTCACCATGACTTCTAGGCATGGGCATGCACACAAATGCAAAAAAAAAAAGTTATGGACAGGACTCTTAATAGTAAACAGTTGTTTTGATGCACAACAAAGATGGTGAGGGGTCTGGAGACCAAGTCCTATGAGGAAAGGTTGAAGGAGCTGGGTATGTTAAGCCTGGAGAGGAGAAGATGGAGAGGTGATACGATAACCATCTTTATGTTCTTGAAGGGCTGTCATATAGAGGATGGTGCAGAGTTGTTTTCTGTTGCCCCAGCAGGTCGGACCAGAACCAGTGGGTTGAAATTAAATCAGAATAGTTTTCAGCTAAACATTAGGAAGAACTTCCTGACATAGTGGTTCCTCAGTGGAACAGGCTTTTTCTGGAGGTGGTGGGCTCTCCTTCTCTGGAGGTTTTCAAACAGAGGCTAGATGGTCATCTGACAGTAATGTGGATTCTGTGAAATTAGGCAGATCATGAGAGGGAGGGCAGGAAGGGTTGCCTCAGTGCTTAGTTCTTGTGGCCCTTTCTTACATGCCCGGGGAAATGCTGATTGCCACACTGGGCTCAGGAAGCAATTTTTCTCCAGGCCAGTTTAGCTGGAGATCCTGGAGGATTGGTTTTTTTGGCCATCTTTTGGGCATGGAACAGGGGTCACTGAGGTTTGTGTGTGTGGGAAAGTATTTGTGAATTTCCTGTATTGTGCAGGGGGTTGGACTAAATGACCCTGGAGATCCCTTCCAACTTTATGATTCTATGAGAGGGAGGGCAGGACGGGTTGCTTAGTTCTTGTGGCCCTTTCTTACATGCCCAGGGAAATGCTGACTGCCACTTTGGGGTCAGGAAGCAATTTTTCTCCAGGCCAGTTTGACCAGGGATCCTGGAGGGGTTTTTTGTCATCCTCTGGGTGTGGAACAGCTGTGGGTGTGAAGGGGGAGGTATTTGTAAATTTCCTGCATTGTGCAGGGGGTTGGACTAGATGACCCTGGCGGTCCCTTCCGACTCTATGATTCTACCTATAATTGCTAGGACTTGTTTGATCTAGAGAAGGAGAAACTGCTGAGATGGTTTAACCTATAAATAGGGATATGTTCAGAAATTTTATGGGCTGTATTTACCACTGGTCAGAGCTAATTTCAGGCATCCATTGTGTCTCTAGCCCTGTTCTGTGTATACTATAGTAGGTATGTGTGCATATCCTTAGTATTCTAAGTACATGTAACCTCCATCTCAGCCCATGTGCCAACTGTTTTCCTTCAACTGATTCTTGTTTATTATCCCTTTCAACAGTACATTAGTTCTGCTCTGTACAACTGTGGGCTTTTTCATTTGTTGCCTCGCTTTTGTGGAATGATCTGCCAGTGTGAGTTTGGGGCTGCATAATTATTGTGGTTTTTAAAAAAGGTTTTAAAGTCGTGCTGTTGTAGTTTTACTGTTTTAGGATTTTATGCCTTGATGGAATATTTATGTATTTACTTATTTAAAACACTTTTATGCTATCTTTTCCATATGATTAAGGTCCCCTTCCAAAAGGTGTTGTGAGCCATCTTGTCTCTTTCTGGGAAAGGCAGGAAAAATGTTTAAATAGCTAAAAACACTAATGGATTATATATTTTCTAGAATGGGGTGAATAGCAAGGGAATTTGTGTTGGGGATATAGTGCAGAATGAAAGGGCTGACTCTGCTCCCCAGCACTGCATCCATGATCTGACCCCCCCCCCCACAGTCTAGGGATGCCAGCCTCCAAGTGGGACCAGGGGATCCCTTGGAATTACAGTTTATCTCCACTCTACAGAGATCAGTTCACGTGGAGAAAATGTATGCTTTGGAGGATAGATTCTGGCATTGAACACCTCTGAAGTTCCTGTCCTTCCCAGGCTCCACCCCCAAATCTCCAGAAGTGTTTCCCAACCTGGAGCTGGCATCCCTACCCCCACGCCACCCCCCACTGGTGGACAGGGGGTACCTGGCAAACCTACCCCACACACACTTGGAAGAAAATTGGGGGAAACCCTGCTCATGGATTTTCAGGGTCACATGTAGGTTGGCTCCAAGGATTGTATGTGTGTTGTCCAGTTTTGATGATGTAGATATCATATGGTAAATATAGCCCATTGGTTAGGAGAGAAGGGCTGTGGCTCGGAGGCAGAGCTTCTCATTTACATGCAGATCCCAGGTTCAATCCCTGGCATCTTCATTGAAAAGCATTAGGCCATAGGTGATATGAAAGACCTCTGCCTGAAATACTGGAGGGCTGCTGCCAGTCACAGGAGACAATAATGACCTTGACTGATCAAGCTTCATGTGTTATTCCCCCCCCCCCCCGCCCATTTATCCGCTCATCTGCAGCAAGAGAATTTGGATGAACTCTGATTTTTATGTAGGCTATGATTGGGTTTTTTCTTGCTGTTTCAAAGTATAGGTTATATGATTTTTTCCTATGGAATCAACATTATGAACACTTCTAAAAATGACGAAAGAACTGGAATCTTCTCTATTAAACCACTTGGAGAACTGTGTAGTGTTATTTTTATTGGCCTTACTGAAAATATTGGATGGCTTTCAATTTTGGATAACTGGTAATTCGGGAGGTTATTCATGGCCACATTTTTTCATAATATTTATGGGGTTACATAAAGGCAGATAAGCAAGGCTTTTTTCTTTTTCTTGTTAATGAAGTGGGTGGCTTGAAGAATGCTTGAAAGCAGAAGCTACAAACCGGCATCTAGTAAGTAAAAGGAGGCAATTCTGGTGGGTAGATTCATGGTGTCTCAGCATCATACTAAATCACAGGAAGGACGTCAAATTTACCTGAAGGTCAGTTGTGCCCTCGCTTTCAAATAAAAGCTTTAAACTCCTCTGTAGCAAGCTTCCCCCCCCCCCCCTTCCTTTTTAGCATCACTGGGCTGGGAGCTCAGCTTTGGAGGAAACAGCAAAGCAAAAGAGATCTGGTAGTGTCCTAGCTTAGGGCTTAATTAGGAAGACATTGTCTGAGCCCAAGGTGGGAGAAGCGCAGAGAGGCTAGCAAAAAGAGTGGAGGTGACATTGCAGGTATGCCTTTTGCGTAGCCCTGAGTTCGCGCTGCCATGTGCAAGCGTGCCTCGGAAGCTTAAGGGCTCTGGGGCCCTCGATAACAAAAGCCAGGGTAGACGCCTCGATGCCGTCCAAGCCTGCCGACTTGAGAGGAGCTGTCGCGTCCGAGTAAGCCTGGCTGCGGGGCCTTCTGCGCGCCCAGGCCGGGAAGAGGATGCCAGCAGTATCCCAGAGGCCCCTCTGTCTGACTCCGAACTGGCTCTGCAACCGGCCAGGCGAGGGAGGGAGGAGGAGGAGGAGGCGGGCCCTGGCTCTGATTAATTACCTTAGGCATTCGGGGGTGGGACTTCCATCAGCCATCTGGCTGAGATATGGGAGGGAGCTGCGGAGAAGGCGGGCGGGGGAGAGACAGGCAGGGAGGAAGAGCAAAGAAAGGAAGAAACACGAGCGCGAGAAGAAAGGGAGGCGAACCAGGATCAAGGGGAAACCCCCGCCACCTCTCGCTGGCCGTCCAGACGCGGAGGGGAGTTCGGAGAGGCGAGGAGGGTCCTGCCACAGCCCCACCTGGCGGAAGGGTTTTTCTCCCCCCTCCTCCACGCCTCCCCCGTTTTGGTTTATGGAGAAAAAGAAAATGGTCACTCAGGTAAGGGCTGTGTTCGCGGCTGCCGTACGCGGGTGGCCCTTCCATACCCTCTATAAGGAACGACTCCGGCCAAGGAGGATCGGAAAGGTCTTGCAGGGCTATTGCGCGCTACCCCCCGCCCCAGCCCAAACCCGCAAGCCGAGCGGCTTTCAGTGTTCTCGCTAAGCTGCAGGAAGGTTGCCGTGCGTGGAGCGTGTATGCGCAGCCATGCCTCCGCGCTCTGCTCCATAGCAAATTCCTGTTTCCTGTGCTGTGCAGCTGCAGCTCAGGAAAGACCCTGTGGGGATTTGTCTACCTCTTTGTCTTGGTGTGGAGGGCGGGGGGGGGGGGGGGGCGGGAGGAGGAGGGACTGCAGAGGTACGGAGGGTTTGCCACCAAATTGTAATGGTATGAGGGGCTTTCTTCTGCCTGGGGGCATAGTGCAGTTTGTGTGGGGGCTGCTAGAGGATTGGAGCCCTGAGCCGCCTTTCGGCTTTCAAGGTGGCGTTCTTGTTATATGCCTTTTCTGAAGCAATAGTTGTAGCCTTGAGAATCTATTTGCTGTTATTAGCAGCGTAGATTTCCTTAACAAATAAGCTAACACGGTGGTCTACAATAGGTTTTAAAAAAATTATTGTGGAAGGCTTCTTGAATATTCCTGCGTTTTACTCAACAAATTGACATTTCCCCCCAGATCCCCTCTGCATAGCAGCAGTGCATTGGGGCATATGCAGGTCTCCTTGCAGGTTGAGCTGAATCTGCATTTTAATGACTTCTGTGGGACATACAAAGGTAAACATCCCCCACCCCATTTTTTTCCAGGTGTCTTGTTTGTGCCCAGTGCCCTCCATTCAGTGAGCTTTTCTTCAACTATACATAGACACAGGAAAGGAGCTACTTATCGTTTCCCAAGGAAACAGTGTTTGCTCCAAATGCGAGTGATGTTTTATCAGAGAATTTGTCTAGTGATATGGAGCCATCATTTTCCGTACACTGCAAGGAATGTTATCTGACAGTGCTTGTCTTTTTAGAGCCCTTGCGGGGGGGTGCAGGCATGATTTTTTAAAGCAAGAAAACCTAATTGGAAAGGAATAGGGAAATGAGGAATGTTTGGGCTGGGGTGGGGGCTATAAACAGAAGAGGGTTAGGAAGCAGCATCATTGGAGCTAGACTTTACTGTTAATAGTTATATAATGTCCTGCAGCGCCATGCAGAGATGGGTATCTTTTGGAGGGAATGTTCCCAAGGCAAAAAATTTAGGAAACTTTTTAATGATCTGAGTTTGACACGTTCTTTAGAGCCCTACATCATTTGACACAGAACTTGCAGTATCACCCATACATCACTATTATTTTTAACCAGATCTCTCTCCATTATGCTTTGATGAGATCATACATGCCTGACTTCAGGGAACACTGTATTCCAGATGACTGGCTGAGGAGGAGATTCCTACAGGTCGTGGTACCCATTTGACTTCTTCAGCCAGTAGACTTGTATTGATTTCAGTGGCTCAGAGGAGAGGTCTCTGTCCAATGATGTACATATTGCAACGGTCTCCCTGAATCTACTGCCCGCTTTCACTGTCCATTCTGCTACCTTTTTATCTGGGATGCTTAACCAGAGAAAGTTTTCAAAGGAACAGTAGGGCATCTTCCAAATGTGCTTCTGCTTTGGTTAGTAACATGCAGCTTATGTGTTTGTGTTAAAGAACTGTTAGGCAAGCATGAAATGGCTGTGAATATTATATGTGTTTGAAGTATTTTTCTATGTCCCTTGTGTTTATATTTTTTTGTGTACATACAGTTCCACATTTGTGTGGCTTTGAACATGGCATAGTATATGGAAGTGACCAAGAGCCCCTGAAGTTAGAGGCAAGTGCCAAGGCTTGAAATAAGGCTCTTATCATATACAGAGAAAGTGAAAAGGCTGTAATCCTATCAAGGAAGATTTGAAGACACTCACACGCATATGTTGCCTGTTTGTTTGTCCCTGAGATCTGTGGATGGGGGAAGTAAAATAATAGCTGATAGTAGAATTCAGAAAGACTGAGCTTAGCTGACCTTGACTTGTGACCCTGACCTGAGTGTGTATTTTCTCTTGTTTTGAGTCTTTAACTGCATGCCTTATACTTGAATATACATAGCAAACAAAATAACAACTATCCAAGATCCCATAAGAAAGAAGTGTTTTGGTCCATTAGCATTAATATGGCTGCCTTTTAAGGTAGTGTAGGCTGCCTTGGGCTGATCCTTGATGTTACTGTATCTTTATAGTGTTATTCTTCGACTGCCATCTTTTAAGAGTTGCAATTCAGATCAGAACCATCTAAGCTGTGGAGTCTTGTGAGCAAAAATTCTACTTTGTGAGCTACTGGCATTAAAGTTGTGAGCAAGTGATTTGGCTACTGCATAAATTAGTTTGCTCTGGAGCCATCCTTCCTGAGCTAAGACATAAATGTGTGAGCTGGAAGCTGAAGAACTGTGAGCTAGCTCACACTAACTCAGTTTAGAGGGAACACTGATCAGAACTGCTAATCCCAAATCATGTTTCAGTAGATGTTTTCGCTGCCTGTAAACTGCTCCCTGAGGCTGCTACATGCATTAGTCACTAAGGCCTAACGTGCACACCCATTTTTGGTCAGTATTTTAACAACAGCAGTATTGACTCCTTTCACAGCATGTTTACATGAGCAAGCATCATAGTAGTAGCATCGTAGTAGCAGCAGCAGTTGCTGTAGTGAATGGGAGAATGCTTCTGTATTCGGTATCCATATACCACTTGTGTTAATGAAGTATTTTATGCATGGCCCACTGATGCTATACCTTTGCTGGTATAAATTATAAAGGAGGAAATCTGCAACCGTTATCTTCAGTTAGAAACCTGGTGAGTCCTAGTGTCAGTGAACTTTGCAGTATGTTAGTAAAAGTTAAAATGTCCTCATTTTTCTCTCTTTGGAGTTATTTATGTCAGTGGGCAGTGACATCTGATACTGCATTCTTTCAGTCAAACTCCACTGTAAAATAGTCATGTATGTGAGGTCTGATTGAGAAGGAATCGGAAAGCACTACAGAAGCCGTTACATATGCTTCAAAGCCGTAATGTTGACAGTGTTGCTGCATTTTGCTGTTTTGTGTTAGAGAAGTACATTCTAATGTGCAGACACATTCTGCCTTTGAAAATGGAGGGACAGTGGTGAAGAGGTTTCTAAAATATTTAGTAGTTAATCTGCTTTCAAAATAGGAATCCCAAATTTCTAATTATGTACGAAGCCAGCAGCACATAAAACAGAACTGCCCCATTTGATTGCATTTCTAGTGCAGGGAAATCGAGTCTTGAATCCAGTTTGTGGAGTGCTGGCCGGGAATGAAATGGAAAGTGAAGGGAGGAGGGTGAGAGTGTGAGGTGGAAGAATTATATTTTAAAGAACTTTCCCTCTTTTTTTGTTATGCTGTAAAATTACTGGTTTCTGGAGAACCAAAAGCCCTCCCTTTTTTGGACGGCCAAGTGCCTTGCTGGCGTTTTCTTCAGTATCTGTTTCCAATCAGAGCTTGAAAATGGGGGAAGGTACCGTGAGTCTCTAAGAGAGCCGAAAAGGGTGTGCTACCCCTTTAAGCCGTTCAGCAAGCCCATGTGGCAGTAGCCTGTTCTGGAGTGTGTTCCTGTGCAATGAATCACCCATTCCATTGTCTGCTCCCCCTCCCCTCCCCTCCCCTCCTGCTCCGAGGAATGGAGCCTTTCACCTGGGCCGCTGTCTGCTTTTACAGTTGCTGCTTTTAGCGGGAGGAGGGGCTGTTTGCTGTAATTAAAAGCAGACTGAGGAGAGCTGCTTCTTTGAGAGAGGCTCTGTGTTGAATGTGCCTCAGGCTGGGGAGTGGCATTTCTCTCCTTCCTGGTGGGAAATAGGTAGTACTCTTGCTGTGGGAGGGTGGGACGGGCTGCCATTCCCTTTTGTGGAAGTCCAGAATCTCCTTGAAGGATTATTCGTCTCCATTTTGTAAGCCCTCGAAAGTGATGTGACTCCATTCTGTCAGCATTCCCCCCCCCCCCCGCCGCTCTCCACCCCCCCCCCCCCCCCACAATTCTTTCTGGGCCTTTAGCTAGCGCCGTTTACATTGGCATGTGTGAGGCTCACTGTGCTGTGCCCAGAACTTGAGGTGTTGGGTTTATGGATTTGAGACTTGCCTCTCTCTCCCTCTCTCTGTGTAAAAAAGAACCAGCAGCTGCTTCATATTTTCCAATGTGTTTTTTTTCTCCCTGCCCTCCTCCCTCTTTGCTATAACCCATTCCTTGCCAGGCCTCACGCCAGCCTGTGACAAACAACCATAGCCAGACTTTGCAATCTCAAGTCTGCTTTTTATAAAAGCACAAATGCAGGAGTTCCTTAAATGGAGATTTGATTTAAATCTGAGCAGCCGTTCTGACTCATTAGAGACTGCTTGCGCTTACCCGTCGTCCCCTCCTCTTCTCTGTTGCCCATATCTATTTTCTGATCTTTGCCGGCTCACCCCTACAGTAATGGCCAGACCAGATAAATGCATCTTTTGTTAACTTTACAATGGGATTAATGCAGGTGGTGTGCTACATGTAGAGCGAGGGCAGTTGCAGGGGTGATGGTTATCTTGTACTACCGATACATAAACAATATTCTGTTACATGAAATTATATTCTTTGTTTTTACTCCAAAGACTCGTTTTGGAGACAGCTGCTCCTCCTCCCCTTCCAATATGTTGCAGGATCTCTCGCTCTCTTTCTCTGCCTGTCTGCCCACGCCCCAAGCAATGTATTACAGAGCTTCTTTTATCCTTTCAGAAAGCTCCCCCCTTACATCTACCAACACTCTCTTGAGCACTTCCCCTTTTTATAATTCATCCTTTTTTGCTGTTGTTGTCACCTGCACTTGAAATAGCACCCTTTCTGATGCTGTTTAATTTTCTCTCTTGCCACTTGGATTTTCCCCTCTTCTTTTGATTGCATTTGTTTGTATTCCCTTTGTAAAGCGTGTGGCTGTCAAAGTCTCATTCTATGAATTTGTGACCTTCGGTTGTCTTACCAGTAGTCTCTGGCTTTGGATGGGGCTTTTGCTAAATGCTAGCTGGTGATTTAGCATATGGCATGTGTTGGTTTCAGTCATCTATGTTAATAGCTATCCTATCTCCTACAGACTTTCCAGGTATAGTACGTATTGCATCCCCACCCCCATCCCTGAGTTCTCTTCTGGGGTCACACTAAGTTATCTTTTTTTTGGCAAGTATTTTTTTTGTGTGTGTTTGCGAGCCTGAAAATCATGGTGCCTTTTGGTGACCCCCAGTGGGGCTAGAACATTTCAGAGAGATGGCTTACTTTACCTGTCTCTGCATTCCAACCTTGGTATTCCTCGGAGGTTGCCCTTCCACATACTTGCCAAAGTCAGCCCTGCTTCACTTCTGAGATCTGATGAAATTGGGCTTGCCTGGGCTATCCAGGTCAGGACAAACTAAGTTATCTTGATGATTAAACATTACTTTGGCCTAGCTTATAAGTATATGTGCTTATGATGGATAGTGCAGGCATTGTTGGATAATGCTCAAGTCATTCCAGCAATTCTAGACTCAGCTTGAGAGCATACGTGGAAGCATTCTGGTGCCAGTTGGAAAACTTGTCACTGGCAGGTCATCTTTCTAAGAAGAATTTAGTTACAGGTCCTCATGACAGTTTTGATGTGAAACCCAGGCTTGCATGTGTCCCTTTGGGTGTGGGCCCTTGACTTCTTCCTGAAGTACAGGAATACATGAAAGGCCTTTTAAAAAGTATTTTAAGATGATCTTGGGAATACTGTAGCCTACTAAGCATCTTCAGCCTTCTTTCTGCTGTGCTTTATCGAAGACTTCAGACTTGCACCAGAGCATAGGCGAGACTGCTCCAGGCAGTCTCAGTCAGTGGCCTAAGGAAGGCAGGAGTTACATTTAATGATTCTTAGCAGGGAGGTTGTATAAAGGGGAATCTGATACAGCAGTGCCATTTGCTCAAATCCATGTCCCAGGAATAAGGCACAGCAATGTATTACATTTCTAGTTGGGGAGATAAGGTGGCTTAGAAGATGGAGCCCAGGACTGGGAATTGGTAGATCAGAATTCTATTTTGGGGGAGTCTTACTGGAAAGTATGCTGTACTCATTAAATTAACACTGTTATGAAAATGCAAAATATTGGTTCAATATTACTTGAAGAAGAGGTCCCAACATGATTTATTATCTTAATGGACTGTAGAGAGCTGGCCAGAGTCATTTACAGATAAGGGTACATTGATGGCTCCCTGTGGAAATGCATCTTGTGGCTATGAAGCTAAA
Organism: Lepidodactylus listeri; assembly: GCA_029233225.1. Taxonomy (NCBI): domain Eukaryota; kingdom Metazoa; phylum Chordata; class Lepidosauria; order Squamata; family Gekkonidae; genus Lepidodactylus; species Lepidodactylus listeri. The sequence continues at coordinate 37,406,754 of JARCFY010000008.1, read as the reverse complement.
AGCATGAGTTCTTCATGATGGCTATGATTACAGGGAATTAATACTGTGCATCTTCTAATTGGAAAGTCTGGCCTGCTTGTGAGAAAAGCAATCAGAGGGCACGATGTTGGTATAGGCATTTATCAGAGCTTATTTGCCATCAGCCACCTTTGTTTCTTCTTGCATTCCAAATCCCCCCCTTTGTGCCACGTATATTAGACTATACAAGAGGTGGGACCCACGGGGGGGGGGGGAGAGAAGCAGCCAAGGGTAAGGCTTCCTCCCCTCCCCTGGGCAACAACAGTGAGCCCCGGGCCTGCCAATCTCCCTCCCATCCCCCGGCACCAGTGGCGAGGCTTGGATGCCTCCCAACCGCCGGGACACTGCAGTTCCCTGAGCATTCCGTGCACATGTGCAGGGAATGCTCTTTTACTTTTGGGGGAATTTAAATATCCCCCCAAAAGTTTTTAAAACTTTTTAGATTTTTCTGCACACGTGGAAAGTCCCCCACGTGTGCAGAAAAATCTCCCTGCCCCCCAAGTGCCCCCTCCATGCGGATTTAGATAGCTGCACTGAGGGGGCCACTTGGCAATTAGATATATAGATTCTGAGCTACAAATAATTATGTACCACGGAAAATATGAATTCTGCAACCATATACATTATGCAAATTAAGGAAGTTTAGAATACTGAGAACACGTTTTGCCTGTAGAAAGCCCTGCTCCCCTCTTCCTTTCCCCAACTTCTGAGATTTTTGTCAAAGATCTGCATATGTGCTCTCCAGGGCTCATTTTGTAGCAGGAGCTCCTTTGCATATTAGGCCACACCCCCTAATGTGTGCATATTAGGCCACATATTTTGCATATTAGGCCACACCCCTCTTCTGACAGGGGCTACTGTAAGCTCTTGGAGGATTGGCTACATCAGGGGTGTCTGGCCTGATATGCAGACGAGCTCCTGCTATGAAATGAGCCCTGGTGCTCTCACACCTTTCCTGAATGCTGAGTCAGCAATTCATGGCACTTTCCCTTAGTCACTGAAAAAGGCTGTTGCCAGTCCACTACTTAAAAAACCATCCCTACAGAAAAATGACCTTGTCTCCAAGCTGCCAGTTGTGAGAAAAGTGATTGAGGGAGTAGTAGTGATGGACCAGCTTTAGGTCTTCTTGGATAGCACATGTGCTCTGGGCCCTTTTCAGGCTGATTTCAGGCTCGGTTATGGCACAGAGATGGCCCTGGTGTCCTTAGATGATTATCTCCATCTGAATGCCGACAAAGGCTGTGTTTCTTAGTTGCTCCTTTTGTGTCTGTCTGCAGCCTTTGATACAGATCATGCTAGCCTATTGAGACGTTTAGAGGCAGAAGTAGGTATCAGGATATGCCTTGGTCTGGTTCACCTAGCTCCTCACGGACTGGACTTAAAGGGTTGCCATTAGAGACCAGCTACTTTGAGCGTGGGAGCTGTCTTGTGGGGTTCCACAGGGCACAGTCTTATGTAAAGCCTTCAGGATGAATCATTTGTAAATCTGGAATTGGATGTCATCAGTTTTTGGATGACACTCAGCTGCATTATATGTCTTTCCAAATCCAGCAGTGATGTGGTAGGTCCTGAGCCGCTGCCTGACTGCTGTGGTCAAATAGTTGAAAATGGAGGGGGGAGAGTTTTGGGGGTTTATTATTTTATTTTTGGTTTTAGATGGGGATGTCTTTAACTATTGTTGTAAGCCACCTTGAACCTTGAGGTAAAGTGAGACATACATTTTAAAAATAAATAAATGGAAACTGAACCCAGGCAACTTGGAAATGATGCTGTTTGGGAAGGGTATCCACCTTGGAAGGGTGTTGTGTTCTCCCTCTGAGGTGGAGGCCATCTTGTGTGTGGGTGATTCCCACCAATCACTAGGGAGGCAGGAACTAAACTAAACTTCTTCCTGTTCCCCCAGTGGGAGTCACCCAAGACTCAGTTTCTTTCCTGCCTCAATAGGGAGAAGCAGTTAATTTGTTTGGCTCTGCCAAAATCCACTATTATTCCTCCTTATTATACCTAAGCTTTATCTTACTCTTTTGTCTATTCTAACTCTCTCTCTCTTTAAATAAACAAACAAAAAAACCCCCTGCAATTCCGCGCTCTCCCCTTCGGCCTATCTTCAGCTCCACGCGTGTTCACCAAAATTCTGATCCATCCGATAGTCTGTCTTTGAGAGAAGGGCATACACATCCATCCTTATCTCGACGACCTTTTGATCCGTTCACCATCAAGAAACCAGTCACAGAGGGACACGCAAACGACCATACACTGCCTGAACTCCTTCGGTTTCCTTGTCAACCTACAGAAAAGTTCTCTCAAGCCATCCCAGAGATTGGAACACCTGGGGGTCATCATAGACACCAAGAAGAAGAAGCTGTTCCTTCCGAACCCCACAGCAAGGAAGATCAAGGAATTAGCACTACAGATCATCCAAGCGCGATCGTCTTCCCTCTCCATTCTTGCCAGAATGATGGGGCTCATGGTGGCAGCCTGCGACACTCTCCAGTGGGGGAGATTCCATTCCCGTCAGTTGCAGAAGTTTCTCCGACCATACCAAAACTCCATCACACTAAAATTGGAACTCTCGCTCCCGGTTCCCTTGTCAGTAAAGTCCAGCCTCCGTTGGTGGACTCGTCTGAACAATCTAACGCAAGGCAAAGCCTACTGGATCCCACTGCATCAGCAGATCTTCACAGATGCCAGCCTCTTTGGATGGGGGGCGACATTAGACCATCGTCCAGTGCAAGGCAAGTGGTCAGCGTCAGTAATGAAGCTTCCAATCAACTTATTAGAACTTCGGGCCATTCGACTAGCGCTTCAACATCTTGCGGGCCACGTCCAAAACCATCACGTACTCATACGCACCGACAACGTGTCAGCCAAGGCCTATCTAAACAAGCAAGGGGGATTCCGATCCCTGTCTCTTCATCACGAAGCTACACTCCTACTATCGTGGGCAGAGAACCATCTAGCATCCCTCAGGGCAGAGCATGTAAAAGGCGTCATCAACACACAAGCCGACTGGCTGAGCCGCCAGACAATTCAGGAAGGCGAATGGTCGCCCGACGGGACCTCTTTCTTCTGATTCAATCCAAACTAGGGACCCCAGTAGTGGACCTCTTTGCATCCCATCACAACAACCAGCTGGACAACTTCTTTATGAGGTTCTATCATCCTTCAGCGATAGGGACAGATGCGCTTCTGTCTCCCTGGCCTACGGGGCTTCTATACGCCTTTCCTCCGATACCAGTACTTCCAAGACTTCTTCGCAGAATACGGGCCCTGAAAGCAGAGGTGATTGTGGTGGCACCATACTGGCCTCGTCGGCCCTGGTTCACATCGCTTCAAGAGTTGAAGGTGACCACTCCATTAGTTCTTCCTGTATCGCAGGACATGCTTCTTCAAGGACCGATATGTCACCCCGACCCAGGCTGGCTTCGATTGACCGCCTGGAGGTTGAAAGGAACAGGCTTCTAAATCTAGGTTTCAACTCCACCATAGTCGACACCATGATGGCTTCTCGTAGACCTTCTACATCATGCATATATAATGTCACGTGGAAGGCCTTTGTCAGATGGTCACGAAGAAAGAAAATTAATCCTCTTCACCCCAAGATCCATCAGATCTTAGAATTCCTTCAGGATGGCCGTTCCAATGGACTCCGAGCGTCCACTCTCAGATGACAGGTAGCAGCACTATCTACGGTCCTTCCGCGCTATAACGGTTTCCTACCATCTCAACATCCTCACGTACGTCGCTTCCTGAAGGGAGCTTCACAATTAGACCCTCCACAACGTCACAGATTTCCCACGTGGAGGCTCAACACAGTTCTTTCAGCTCTAACAAAAAGACCATTCGAGCCCATCAGAACCATATCTCTCAAGTTTTTGAGAATGAAGACCTTGTTTTTGGTAGCCATCACTTCGGCTCGTAGAGTATCAGAACTTGGAGCCCTATCTGTTCGCAAAGATCTTTGCATTTTTCACAAAGATAAGGTGGTCCTACGAACAGATCCCACCTTTCGCCCTAAGGTAGACACCAGATTCCACAGATCACAGGAGATCTACTTACCTTCCTTTGTCCCTAATCCCAGCCATCCTATGGAAAGAAAATGGCATATCTTGGATGTACGACGGGCGTTAAAATGCTTTATATTGAGAACACTATCTATAAGACGTACTGAATCCCTATTCATTCACGTTTCACCTCCACACACAGGCAATAGAATGGCCCCAGCGGCAATAAGCTCTACTCTAAAAGCATGCATTGCTGAAGCTTACAGGAGCTCAAAGTTGAAAGTACCTGAGGGCATCACGGCACATTCTCTCCGCAGTACAGCCAGTAGTATGGCCTTCTGCAATAGAGCCTCAGTAGAAGAAGTCTGTAAGGCGGCTACGTGGTCATCCTTGTCCACATTTATCAGACACTATAAAATCAATGTGTTTGATTCAGCGGATGCAGCCTTTGGTCGACGCGTTCTTCAGTCCGTTTTGTCTGAGGCTGACGACCCCCCACCCAATATTTAGGGACATTGCTCTGGGAGGTCCCACACAAGATGGCCTCCACCTCAGAGGGAGAACGACCAGTGGACTTAACGTGAGGGGTCCTTCTCCTCTGAGGGTTGGAGGACATCTTGGCCCTCCCGGGGTCGTCGCCAAGGTCACAGACAGACTGTTAGCATGCAACTGTATGGAGACATCAATTTAAAAAAGAGAGAGAGCTACTAGAGAGGACGAGAGAGAGACAGAGAACAATAAGAGAGAGAGAGAGAGAAATTAGGAAACGACTGAGTACAAGAGGATTAATTCAGTCGAAATACGTATTTGAGAGCGTTTTCTTCTTACATTCTACTGTTCTTATTGTTGAAGTTCTTATTACTTGTTAACCTCTTGTTCCCCCTTTCAGTATTAGCGTATTACTTATATTGCTTTCGGAGCACCGAAACTGAGTCTTGGGTGACTCCCACTGGGGGAACAGGAAGAAGTTTAGTTTAGTTCCTGCCTCCCTAGTGATTGGTGGGAATCACCCACACACAAGATGTCCTCCAACCCTCAGAGGAGAAGGACCCCTCACGGTAAGTCCACTGGTCGTTTCTCACTTTTGTTGGGGTTCATCTCAGCCTTGCTGACTGTTAAGAGTTTTTTTAGTTTTGACTAATTCTTGTCTAGAAGATGGCCCCCTACTGTGACATGGCCGATCTGGCCACTGAGATCAATTCCACAGTAACATCAAGACTAAACTACTGTAATGCACTCTACATAGGTCTCCCATTGAAGTTAACTTGGAGACCTCAGCTGGTGCAGAACATCGTAGCTTAGTTATTATCAGGAGCTAGGTGGAGCGTGCATATCATTCCCATTTTTGTAGTCAGCCCACTGGCTGCCAATTAGATACCATGCTCAATTTAAGGTGTGGTCCATCACATACAAAGCCTTTTATGGCCTGAATCCATCATACCTCTGGGGCTAGCTCCCCCCACCCCCCATGCTTCAGCATGACAGCTTCACTCATTTAAGCAGGGCCTTTTGCAGGTGCCATTCCTGTGCATTCTCTGTAGTGACACATACCTTGTGGAAGGGGATGCTTGATGAGGTTAGAAAGGCTCCAGCCATCCCAGATTTCCACTAATTATACAAAACTGAATTATTCAGGGAGGCTTTTTGCACAGGTAATAGGGCTATACTGTAACAAAAATTTTCAGAAAGATGCTTTGGTAAAGTAGGGGCTGTGAAGTAGACCACAGCATACAGTATGTACTGTCTTTCGCTAAGTGTATGTGTGTCATGTTACTACTAATGCTTTGTTTCAGCTTGGCTTCAGCTTTGTTTTCAGATTTCTGCAATCCAGAATCCAAACCCTTTTGCATTGTCTATTGACTGCCCCATTCCTGTTGATTTACTTGTGTCATGCTGTGTGATCAACCTTGATTCCCAGTGAGAAAGGCAAACTGTAAATGATGGAAATAAATAGCATCCTGTGCTCTTGATTAACTGCCATAAGAAAGAAGAACCCAGAGCTTCCTGCTGAGTGACTATGGGCCAATCATACTCTCTCAGCCTAACCTACCCCACAGGGTTGTTGTGAGGATAAAATGGAGGAGAGGAGAAGGATATAAGCCTCTGTGTCATCTTGTGGGAGAAAGGCAAGGTATAAGTGAATTAAATAAACAAGATGTTGAATTCTATTCAGTAGTGAGTTTCACTGTTGACTTGAACTGAACAAAAGTGGAATCACAGGGCACGCACAATCTTACCTGTGCCTCAGAAAGCTCCCTATCTCCAATTATTGGCCAGGTCAGAGCCTTGTCCTTCCTCTAAATTGTTTTTCAAGGGCCATTTCTTTAGCAAAGCCCTTCCTCACCTGTCACATGAACCTGCCTCAGTCCATCAAGGTCAGTATTTGTCTACTCAGACTGGCAGTGGCTCTCGAGGGTCTCAGGCAGAAGTCTTTCTCATCACATACTGCCTTGTCATTTTAGCTGGAGGTGCCAGGGATTGAACCTGGGACTTTCTGCATGCAAAACAGAGGTGCTTCCACTGAGCCACAGCCCCTCTCCTCCTTTCTGCATCTTCTTGCATCTCTCCCTCTCCCTACCCCATTCTCATTGCTAACTGAAGCAATATGATGACTTTCTACCTGAGCCATATCTACACAATCATAAGGCCTATCTGTGATGAGAGGAGCTGCAATAGGGAAGCAATGTTACAGCCCGTTCAGTATGCACTGGTTACATATTATAGGTTAATTTCAGATCATCAGCAGTGTTAGTCTGTAGTAGCAAAATAAAGCAAGAGTTCAGCAGCACCTTGAAGAATGAATTTTGTTAGTTTTTAAGGAACCACTGGACTCCTTTTTTATGTAATAAAAAAATAATGTTTTATTACATTATGGGGTGTTATTTCAGGGTCCGACACTTTTATGGTGTAGAGATAATGGGAGTATCTAACCCTGCTGTGAATAATTGGTTAATTGATTGTTTCCTTTCCCTGGGGTTTCTTCCTTGGGGACTTTAAGTACATCATTCCACTCCTTCTCCTTTTGTGGATCAGACTGTCCTCATGCCCGCAAAGAGTGGACTATGTCAGTAGGATATTTAGTTTTGCTATAGTTATACAGTTTGTTTCTTGACTTGGGGAAGTTAGCTCTGTCAGTTACAGAACGCTGATTTTCTATAGCCTATCCTGGAACAATAAGTTATAAAATGTAAGTAATCTATACAATATAAAAAGTCCATTGTTAAAAAATGAGCTACCATATGTCAGAATTGCGGTGTAAAGATGGGGAAGCCCAAGTGCTGCTGAATGGGTGGGGCCTTTTAGCTAGAGCCCTTATAACAGCAGCCTCCTTATAAAGGCTTCACTCTATTTATATGACTTCTTGGCTGCTTTTCTAACAATGAGGCACTCAAGCTGACTTGGTCTTCTTAAAATTGGGATTCACCCTTCCTAACTCAGCTAAGGTAACCTAATATGACATCTTTTCTTTCTAGTACTCAGCACCGATTATTGTATACAAGCTAAGTTGAAGGTTCAGAGGTGGGAGTTGGGGAAAGATACAAAGGGAGTGATAGCAGATAAGTTTGGAAATAGGGTAGTAAAGTGGAGGGGAGAGAAGTCCATAGTGCACTCACTGATTTAAAGATTAAGAGATAGAAAGATGTAGAATGTAGATTCTTAGGTATAAATGCTAACTGTGTAGGAAATCTGTATTAACTGAAGGAGTCCTGAGTGGGAAAGGAATGGTTATTCTTCAGAAATTAGTGAAGTGCTCTTTTCTGAAATTGAACAGAATAAGTGGCTTGCTATTACTACTCTGTGATTATTACAACCCTCTAAATAGGTTTTGTATGTTTGTATTTTGTGTGTTGTTCTGTGCTTTCTTATAACTGCTTCTCTTTACTCTTTTTGTTTATATAGATTTACACTAATTAGGGAGTTAAAACTGCAAGTTAAGGAGAAGGCTATACACAATGGGATGGATGTGTTTGATTAGTATTGCTCTAGATCCATAGATTAAGGGCAGTGCAGAAGAAGGAATTTATTATCAGTAAACAATGTTCTTACATGCTTTTATAGCCCACAGGAAGACATGAGATTAGGTCCAAAAACCATGAAACTGCACTGATCCACCAGTTCTTCAAAATCCCCCAAAATACAGGGAATAGAAAAAAAATTAAAGCCGTTGGTTGAGATTATTATATTGAGAATGGTCAGTGTGAGGAATAGAAGAGTGAGTGTGTTTGTATCAGTCTTTCTGTGTTCACTTTCGAGAATCCTAAAGAGTTCCATCCTAAACAGAATTGCACCCATCCAACCCTGTTGATTTTGGTAGACGAGGACTGCACTAAATGATGTACAACATTGGCACATATGGCACAATGGTGTGCCAAAATGATGTGAGGTAGTTTGGCAAAATATGGCTAGATGAGTGGTGGAGACAATGCAACAGATGTGTTTTTGTTTTGCCCTTAGATAAAGGAGCGTATTAGGCTTTTTGTAAAGTCAGGCCTCATGCAACACAACTCTGGACTGAAGCTGAAACCTCACTTATTTAAAAATACAGCATCACTCCAGTATGGATTATGTATTCCTGTGATCAAAACATTGGCCTACAGGCTCAGGGAACTTTGAGGAATGGTCTGCAGTGCAGTAATGGTCTTCTGAACAGACTAGATGTATCCAAGAAACGATAAACGATTAGCAGCAAGCAGTAAAAAGCTTAAATAGCCAATGAGCAACAATGAAAATCCCTCCAACATTTGGATGTAAGCTTTATTCTTTTGAGCAGACCATAGAGGAGTGCAGTGATTTTTCAACAACCAAAATGCTCATCAAGGTTGGTTAACATGTCATGTATCTTGCCATACCCCTGTACAGTCATGCATAAGCCTTAGAATAAGAGAACTGGTGATAGGCATATAATTAATATGGTTAAATGAGTCATTCAAGTTTTGATTACCATTCTGGAAGCAATTTCGAATAAACACGAGAATGCATAGCTTGGTACACTTTAGAGAGGCACAGTTATTTTTAATTTTGTTGAAATGTCTTCTCGGGAAAGAAAAATGATATATTAGATCATCACTTTTTTGATATGTGTGTTTGACATATCACACACAAGAATAATTTGTCTGAAGGTATGAGCAAATTACTTCAGTATTTAATTTCTTATTTGAGAGTATATCTTCATATTCACCTACCTTGTTCTTTCCCCTGCCAGCAATCTGTAATATAAGTTGTTAAGTCCTGCCCTTCCCTCTTGCCTCAAAATAACTCACAAGTCATAGCTTAAAATATTACAGTTTAAAAACCAATAGAATAAAACTCCAGCTATCCCTGCCCCTCTCCCCATTGTGGTTTGCTATTGTGATTATTGGTTCACTGCAGTAACCTCCTACATGCATATGTTCAGATTACATAGTCCTGTCGATATTTATTTTTCTAATCACTGTTGGTCCTCATTCAGGCTGCCATTGGTGTCAAACATACAGTGTTCTCTAGCTTCTCAGTTCCCTTGAATAAGTTCTGTTGTTCCACTTTCTGAAGCCTTTTCTAGCATTCATATTAATTCTCTCTACCCCACCTTTTCATTGCTGCTGTCTGGCATTCCAGGGCATGTGGCGACTTTTAAATCTTTCACCATGTGTATGGCTTTTTCATGTGTTGCAGATTCTTGCGTGCCAGCACTGGATAAGATGAGAAAGGGAAATCCTTGTTGAATAATGCACATTGCCCGCAGGAAAGCTCCTTGGTAGTCACCTTCAGCTACAGTGGCATAGGGGCTTCTGCAGGTATTGCTACAATACAGTCTATGTGTGTCTGCCCTTGGTGTAGAGTTGCAAGGTGCAGCATGCTGCTGCTTGCCTCTCCACGAACACAAGAGGTGAGATTATATTCAGGTGTGGTTGTGGCAGTTTTGTTGGCTGCTTTTCAGTTTCCAGGCTCATTTCAAGAATCTATCTTACTGTTAAAGTCCTTCACAGCCTGTGAGCTTTATACCTTAGAGGCTGCTTCTCCTGACATAAGTCCTCCATGGTGTTTATATTCTGAAGGATTGGCCATGCTCCAAGTCCCTTCAATGCAGAAATTAGAATTCCAGTTCTTTACCTTAACAATTCCAAGGTGTTTTAGTCAATTTCACAAGAAGGTCCAGGTCTTTTCTACTATCACTACTTTACAGGCGGATTATTAAACCCACTTATTTCAGATGGCTGTTTACTGATTTTTCCCCCTTGCATCTTAGGTAGCACTCTGTCTCTTATCAGTGTTTCTGATCTCATATTGTTTGTGTCTTTACATGAACAGCCTTGAGCTGTGGAATGGCAGCATATACATATATTAAATACCCAATGATATCTATCTGGGGGAAGAGGCCTCCCTCTCTCCTGGATTCTCCCCCCTCCCCTGCAGGGAAAAGAAATTAGAGATTTTGTATTTGTCTGAATTCCGTCTCCTGCTTGAATTAGGTCTCCAGACTTGGTCTGTCCTGATAGGGAATTGCAAGCCCAAGGCCTGTTCCCCTCAACAGAAAATCTAGAGATTGAAGAATTTTCTGAAACGGCTCTTAATACTGATAGTAGTTTCATTAGCAAGATTCTGTTTGCAATCATGAGTTCTAGATTTACAGGGAGACAGTGAGATGTACTGTGTCCTTATCATCCTTACCCGTTGTCTGGATTTTTTATATGTCTGGAGTACAGTTATTTCTAGGGCATTAGAATTCAGTAAATTGGTCTTGCCGTTTTTAGAAAATGAAAGGATAACTCAGTGTTACTATTCTGAGTTCCTGAGTATGGAAAGAAATGCACAGAATAACAAATGGATAGAATTTTTTATTCTAGCATCTGGCTGGTAATGAGCACTCAGGTAGCCTCATTACCTCTTCCCTTGATACTAAGCAGGGCAACCCAAATCCCCATATAGAGATAAAAATAAGTTAAAATGTGCTGTTTAAGGCTGTGCAGAAGATTTGAATTTGACATTAAGTGCACCTCTGGGCGTTTCTGGTTCATACTGGAGGAAGACTTATTGTGGAACAACCAGTACTTTTCAGCTCTGCTTTCAAGACAACAAGTCTTAGATGCAAATGTGAATTAAAAATAACATGTTTGTAGCATGGACTGACTGTGTTTTCTTTCTTTTCTTTTAAAGGGATTCACTAAAGTATAGGTGGTTAACAATTGTCTTAATATGGCAGAACAGTTACTATACTTGTTCATTTTCTTAGAATTTTCCAATTTCCTGATCTAACTCTCTTCTCATACATGAGATTATCACATTCTGTATTTTGTGAGCACACACAACTGGAGGTCTCATTCAGGCCTTGAAAGGTCAAATGATGATTGCTGCTTTAATTTAAAGTGAGTTAACAGAACATATACTGGCAAAAGACTTTTAAAATGTTTATGAGAAATCTCAAGTAACCTATTTGATTAGTTCTTCTGCCTTCCGGCAGTTGTAAAATACTGATTTTAATTCGTAGTTTTTATGTACTTTATTATTTATACTGTAAGCAGCCTTGAGTTCCTAAAACATAGAAAGGTGGCTGATAAATCTTTGTAAAGCAAAGATTGTAAAGCAAAGTTACCCATGTTATGATGCTAGGGTTTCTACAGACCCTGTTTTTAGTCACCATCAGCTCCCTTCCAAAGAGTCTTGGGGATCTCTCATTTGATGCTGGACTTTTGCAGAAGAAAAGCAGTAGGTGTATTTCCACTGCTTCCTCCTGCGTGTTCAGGAAACAAAAAAGGGCTCCCACTGCTTGCTTTTTTGCAAATGAGCAGTACTCACATTTCCTTTGCCTCTGGCCTGTGTACATGCTAGGAGACCATGAAGGAGAGGGGGGCTTGTCTCTGTTAGGCTTTTGCAGAAATGGTATAAGCCTTGCTTCGTCTACCTTCTGTACAGTGTAAAGCAACCCCCCCCCCCCATTGTGAGTTCTCAAAGAACTTACAGAAAGAGGTAATTATGGTAGCTGGCTAAGGCAGAGGCAATCTGGAGATGGAATTTTTGGAACCCCTTGTATGAGTTTGTCACATTGTTGGCTTCTCTACTGTCCATGCCATTTGTATTTGTGGGTCTGTTCCCCCCTCTATTTACAAATCAATAAAAAATACATGCATTTTCTCTCTTGATTCCTGTGGATAATCCCCTGAAAAACTTTAAATGCAGCTGCCAACCCTTGTCTGATATTATATTGATAGTAGCATCCATTCACTATCATTGTCATTAATTTTGTGAAATGAATCGTTAGAAACAAAAAATCTTCAACAGAAAATAAAGCACTGGAAAATTTTCTGCCTCACATCTCTGCATAGAAGCAGTAAATAATTGATTACTGTTTACTACATTGTCTGCTACCCCTAAAATTCTAATTTGAGAAACATTTTCATTTCATTTGGGGGCTAATTCATGCCACAGAGCAGAAAAAGATTATGGAACTGATGAAATGATAATCAGCAGTTTTGTTTTTCACAAAACCGTGATGTAAAGAGTCCTCCAGCTTTGCTTTTGGTAGACCTTTTGCTTGAGGAAATGTAGATCCTTAACTTGCTGATGCAGGCTGTGTGTTGAGATTACAATTGTTGTAAGAAAGTTCTTCCCTGAAATTCAGCATGTAAGTCAGAAGTAATCAACATGCAAGCTTTCCCTAGTATCCATCTTATGACGTATCTGCATTCTTATGCAGGTTACTCATGCAGAATTTTAGAAGCAGCCCAGTGATATAGTAGGATCTGGGAGATCCCTGTTTGAATCCCCATCCTGTCATAGAAGCTTGCTGGGAAACCTTGAACCAGTCACACACCAGGAAGTTTCAGTGTATCCTATGGTTTTAACCAGACACTGTGTCCTCACTCCTAAATTCCAGAAAATTTTATTTCTGAAGGAGGAAGGCCTGAAGGAAGTAGACGCTAGGAGTACAGCTAAGATACTTCCAGAGTGAACTTCATGAAATGCTACATGTACGCTACAAAACATAAGATTAAATTATGTAAAAGGCATGCAAAAGATTTCCCTGTTAAAAATGTGCAACATGTTTTCTTTTAAGGAACTGGAAGGCTTTATTTATAATCTGCCTTTCTCACAAGGACTCAAGGCAAATTATACAGAGTGAGTCAATACAGTCAACAGGATGGGACGTTCAGTGAACAATGACATAGGATTTGGGTTGTAGAACCAACCAGAAGTCTAAAAAACATAACTGAAGCAAAGCATAAGTGTTAACATGACACATTAAATGATGCAAAATTACATAGTAGGATCTGACTTACAGCAAACTACACACAATAGTATAGACTGCAGTCCCTAATAATTACCTGCAGGGGAAGAGAGTTTCTGTAGGAAGATGCACACCAAAGATTGACTTGTAGCAGAGACTGAGGCTTGTATCTCGGTGTCCACTGGGTGAGACATGGCACTCAGATCTACAGTCAAGATTTCGTTCTGTGAAAACCAAGACTAATCTTTGGGAGATAACTAACAGCATAAAGATGAAAACCCCCAAATTCTATGCTTCCCTAAAAATTCTGTGTGATCATTTGGTTGCCTCTGCCCTCAGAATGTGGGGTGCGCGAAGAGACAGGGTTATCCCATTCTCCCTTCTGTGTACTCTCTTGTGGTGTTTGCCAAGTAACTGAAGCTACCATGCTCACAAATCATTGAACTTCTCAGATGCCCTGTGGAGGCGAGGCTTTAGGAAGGAGGGGGGACTGGGACAAAGAGCGGTCATGGCCCCTCCAGTAGTAGTCTTTGCTTTTATACTAATAGAGTTCTCATCGGGATGACTGTGTTCTAAAATATTTATTGGCCTGTTTAAATATTAAATGCCATGAAGGCAGTACAGCATGATGGTAATCCTAATGCCTCAGGGGATAGTCTGCATGTTGGCTCTTTCCCCCCCCAGAAATAATAAACACACTTTTTACTGTTCTTTCCCTTCTGTTACCGTCAAAGTAATGAATTTCCTATCAACCCTTGACTTGTGCCTTATCCCTATTTTAGCATCTCTGGTGGCTAGCGAATAATCTAGCTTGCTTCCAAGACTGTTTCCTGGGGTGTGTTGACTCATTCATCCTGGCTATGAGACCTGGCTCCTGCTGATTCAGCGGTAGTTATAGGGGGGTGGCAAAAATGAAGATAAGAAGCTCTGACAAAGATGGAACAAAGTGAAGCATCGGCAGAGGTTTGTTGCAGTAAATTCTTTTGTTACTGAGGTGAAGATGGAAGCCTGACTTAAATCTCTCATCAGACGTTATCCTGTGTTGACTTCTGTCCTGTTAGCTATCTGGATGGCTTGCTTAGGTATGGCAGAACTCAGTGGTGGCACACATCCTGAACCCTTTTCTACTACTCCCATATTTAGGACCAGCTGTGGATTTGAGCCCATGTATTGGTCCCTTGTAGAGAGGATCTAGTAGCTTGAATGTAATACTGTAAAAATCCTAGAATCAAACACCCTGTCGTAGAGGCAACACCAAGAGGTGGGCTGTTGACAAATCAGCAGCAGAACGAAGTGATATTTGTATTTTATTTAAAAAACTTATATCCCACTTTTCTCCCATTCAGCAGGATTCAGAGTGGCTTACTTCAGTTTAAACAAACCAAAACCTAATTCACAGAAGAACAAAGTTTGAGTCCAGTGGCCCCTTTAAGACCAACAAAGTTTAATTTAAGGTATAAACGTTTGTGTGCAGGCACACTTCTTCCAGATACAGTGTGCATGCACACAAATGCTTATACCTTGAATTATACTTTGTTGGTCTTAAAGGGGTCACTGGACTCAAACTTTGTTCTGCTTCAGGCCAACACAGCTACCCACCTGAATCTGATTTACAGAAATTTAGGTAAAAAGGCACAGACAATGCCTCCACTGATGAGCCATCAAAATATTTAGGGGGGGGGGGGCTTCGAATTCCTGCCATATGTATGACTGGGGGTCAAAAGCATGCTAGACCAGGCTTATTTTATGCAGACAAATGAAATGAAAACAGATCTCATCAGTTTGATTAGTTTGGATCTTTTGGAATGATATATGGGGTTAGCTAAGAATACTCACTTCAAAACGAGAGAGACTCGTTCTGGTTGGGAAACTTGGGAGTTCAGATAAATGCTTGATGAGCAAGTGTTTTGAGAGAAATCTTTCCCAGTGATGTATGTTTTGAATGCATCACCTTTCCCTCCTAGTGTTTGTACCTCTGAGCTTCTAGCGTGTGTATGTTCTGTGTTTACCACGAAAAACTTAATTTGCAAGTGGCTTTGAAGGGTAGCTGAGGGAGCTTTTCTGGCTTCACATGGAAATTGCTCTTGGAGAAAGTTATAGTTGTCATTGCAGCAAAAGCTGCAAACTGTGACAGGTACACCAGAGAAACTAGGAGACCCTTACAATCCTTCTCTGTTGAGAGTTTGTATTGGGTTTAAAGGATGGATTGTTAAATAACACTAGTTGATCCAAAGCAGTTTTTTCTTGCAGAAGATGGGACGGAATAATTTTTTGTGGAGAGGCTTTCTTCTCCGGCAGCTTCTATGGTCCTCCGGCAGCTTCTAGGTCCTTCTGCCACACTAGCAATGTGCGCAGGCAAAGAAGTTTCCTAAGTGGGCAGCTGATTCTGATTTTTGAGATTTGCTAACAATAGCTCTGATATGGGAGAAGACAGCATATAAGATTGTAGATAGGAACTTCTTGTAGTTCCAGGAATAAACATTAGAATACTTTTGAAAGGAAGGTATGCTTCTATAGACATTCCCTTAGGATATAAGAAATAGGGGTCCAAAAAACCCTCAAAAATTTCTTGGGGGGTGGGTGGGTAGCTATTATTGAAAGAAATACCAAAGGCTTTAAGGAAACCACAGGCAGATGTGGAAACTTAGTTCCTTTCATTTGTGTGTGTGTTAAAGGAAAGCAATCACAGGTATCCTGCCCCTGCCACCCATGACAAATTTATGTGCCACTATTTTCAGTTAGCTTCGTACAAGGAAGTAGAGTGATTGCACTGGCTCTGTTTAATTCATGTGATGCAATTTGTTTTGTGTCAAGTTCTTGTTGATGGGACTGCTACACGTGCCTTTGTGTATGTAGCTCACAGCAACCACAACTTGATGGTAAAGGATTTAGAGCACAAAATGGAGGCTGCAAGAGGAGTGAGACTTTCTGTAAAATGTGCCAATTTTCATACCCTTTCCCTCCACAGAGGAAAACAAATCATGTCCATTCATCTGCAGTTCTGGTTCATTGTGCTCTTTCAACGTTTGCAGTCCCTTCCAAGACATTCAGAATGCGTCCCAATTGAATCCAGATGCTTTTGTCCTTTCCCAGAATCCCCTCCTCTCTCCACCTCCCATTTTAGCTGGCTGTTGATGTAGGCTTCTGTTTTCTTCTGGATTTTCATTTGGAATTGTTGGCTTAAAGGGTGGGAAGGGCCAGAGAACAGTGTTTTCTGGTCCAAGCAAGCAATATGGCAGGATGTGAATTGCTCCTTGTTATATAAGCAGCGCAACAAATTTGCTGATATAAGGGTTTTTTTTGCTCTCAGTGGCTAAAGAACGCATCCTTTTCTAGAGAGCCCTAGATTGAAACACAGCATGAAGCATGTGTCAGAGATGGAGTTCTGAATTATGTTCTTGCTATATAATGATATTTCTTATTAATACTGTTTATCAGTGTAACACATTTTATATCTAATTTTGGTCTGGAGACTCTGGGTATTACTAGTTTTTACACTGGATGCTATTAAGTGATTTTTTTTTTGAATGACAGAAAGCAGATTGTCCATTACCATCATCTTAGTTTGCTGCCCCAGACTTGACTTGTGGAGATCACTCTAGAGAAGTTTTGCTTTTTGTCAATTGTGTAAGACTCTGTGATGAAGCAGAATGATGAATGGCAAATTCATGATAATGGTGTATTTGTTGTTTCAAAGAGCTACAGAGTAGAGGTGTGGTTGACATTGGCCACTAATATGAGTAACTTATTGCTCAGAGTGAAACTTCATAGAGCATTGACTCCTATGAATCCAACAGTCTCCTTCTCTCTGCTTAATTCAGACTGCAAACTCTTTGCCCAGGGACCATGCTGCTTTTCTGTTGTGTACAATTTATTTACATGCTGCTGGAGCTCAGTGAGTAGTAGTAGCAAAATCAGTCAAGTGATTAGTTTTATCCTCTGTGTTAGTAAAAGTTAGAAAACTTTATTTAAGCTTTGCTGATAATTCAAATTAAATAATTGGTAGGATGGAAAGTCCATGCATGTACATGAGTGTGAGCATTTATAGGTATTCCTGACCATAAAAGTAGTTTGCTATTCACCGCCTTGAGCCAGTTTGCCTGGCAAGGTGGGATATAAATTGATAGTAATAAATAATTTTTACAAATTTCGAGTCCAGTGGCACCTCTAAGACCAACAAAAGTTTATTCAAGGTATGAGCTTTTGTGTGCAAGCTAATACCTTAAATAAACCTTTGTTAGTCTTAAAGGCGCCACTGGACTCTAAATTTGTTCTACTGCTTCAGACCAACACGGCTGACCATCTGGATCTCTGCTATTTTACGTATAACTAGTGGTGAGGAATGGTGGGAATAATTATAACTTGGAGAGAAAGGGAACCCCTCTCTGTTTCTGTCTACCTTGTACTATAGTAAGGGTGCTTCCAGTTATTGTACACTTTTTGCAAGTAACTGGAATGTGTGAGCACATGCAATGCTGGGCAAGAACAAGTTGCTGTCAGCTGTATTGATCTTTGTGCTGATTGCTATGAATTCTGGCAAGATCAGGGGTGGTGGGTGAGCAAAACGAGCATCAAGCAGAACCAGGAAGGATGGCTTTTTTCATGAGATTCTCACTGTTCTGCTTCCAGATTTGCTGGGAAAACTCTCTAAGCAAATGTGGTTCTTCAAAGAAAATGTCCCTTGTCATTACCTGTGTGTGTCTTTTATTTTTAGAATGTTAATTCCCAAGGGGCTGTTAGTAAACTGAAAGAAAGGAGGTAAACAATGATTAGATGTGCTCATGCATTTATGATGGTGACTAGATATACAAACCTGGGTGTGGTACTAGTACAGCGGTTTTGCTGAGCCTGCTGGACCCTAAGGTCAACACAGTGAAATGACAGCTGTCAAGGGCAAAGTCATGTGCCATATAGAATGTTTCATAGCCTTGGATGCTGAAGACACTTCTGTATTTAAATAACAGCATAGCATTATGGTGGTCTAGTGTAGTTGTAGAGAGAAGACATCCATTAGGGCAAAATAACTTTTTACTCACCAAAATATATTGTTTTCTTTATTTGCATTTGCTTATTTGTTTTTCACATGTGCTCGAACTTCATGGTCATGTTACTTCATGCATTTCTTTGAAGGGGACCAAAGTTTAGCATAGTATTTTAACTTTCGCTTGTCAGCTGACAAAAAACCCCACAAAAATTCAGTCGCTAAAGCACAGACTATGTAATTACATAGTGCCAATAAAGTACATTTGTCCCAATTTGCTCCAGTTGAATCCTACATCCTATTTCAAAAATGTGGATTTTTGTTTGTGGTGGTCAGTGACTACTGTTAAAACAGCAAAGGCAAGAGAAGTATTGGAATTAGGGGTGTGCATTTGGCTAAATCCAAGCCAAAAAAAATATTCAAAAAATACCTTATTGGTATTTTTCAGGTATTCTTTCAGCTGGATAGAGATTTGGCCATTTTCCAGGTCCGCCAGCTAGCTGAAATTAAAGGGCTTGGAAAAGGTGTTTAAAGGGATTGCTATGCTGCAAATTTGGTGCCTCAACCTCAAAAAACAGTCTTCCCATAGTCCCAGATATCCGCAGATCGATTCTCCATTATACCCTATGGGAACTATTTACTATAATGGTCCCCATAGGGTATAATGGAGCCAAAAAAATTCAGGAATCCCAAATATTTACTGAATCCACATACCATACCAGTTTTGGGATTCGGGAATATCAGGGAAATACTGATATTTTTCGGGTTCAATATACCCAAACCTGAAAAATATCATGGTGTTTTGTGGGGTTTTTTGCACACCCGTAGTTGGAATAGGACAGTATGAAGTTAGGAATTTCAATGTGAAAATGGTTAAATGGATATGTAAAGTCCTTCTTACACATCAGATCAGACCCCAGTCATGGGTTGTCTGACTTGGACCAAATGCCGTGTGGTCAACTGTGTCTGGATGTACATTGTGTTATGTTGTGCTTAGATTTGTAATTCTTTTCTCTCATTGTCATATGTGTAGGTTATAGAGGAACTGGTTGGCCACTGTGTGAGACAGGATGCTAGACTACATGGGCCATTGGTCTGATCCAGCAGGGCTCTTCTCGTATTCTTATCTCATGTTCTTATATTTGTTTATGTAATTAGAAGTGAAACATCTTTTGATATTTGTTTCAGCAAACCAATATATATATATAGTATTCAATTTCAGAGATTAGTCTTATCCATTGAATCTTCTTTTTCTCCTGTTTTAGGTGATCAACACTTGAATATGTCACTAACTGTTCTGTATGTTGCTTGTTAATTTTAAAAAATCCAAATAATGCCTAAAATGAGGAGCTATCCATTCTCGGTGCGGGGGTATCAAATGAAACACTAGAAGATCTTTTGCTCGTTATGAACATTTTGACTAAACCCATTGAAATAAGATCACAATCTATTTGGGAATACATTTTTCTTACTACTGTTTTTCTAAATAAAAATAATTATACTGAACGTATTGCTCTGCTATATAGATTTTTGTGTAAATGCAGTTTCATGAGAATCTGTACTCTTATATTTCAAGTAAAAAAGAACAACTAAAAACAACTGGACTGCCAGGCTCCCCCCCCCCCCCCCCCCGATCAGCATATATTGGTGCCTTTTCAAATTGTGTGCAGTAAACCAGATGGGCTCCATGAAGGCTTCATCCTCTCATATCTTAATCTATATCATACAGTCAAACTCTTGTCAGCTATGCCTTAAAAGCAAGTTTAAGAAAAATGTTTTTATTGTCTATAGGTCAAACCTCATTTGGCACCTGATCTATTAGGGCCACCACTCAAAAGACCCTGACCCAGATTTCAGCCAGCCTCACCCCTTTGTACTGGAGACACCAAAAAACTTCCTTTTTGGTTAATAATTTCTAAATAGAGCTTGTGACTATACAGGATTTTGAAGTGGCCTGTCTTTTTGTATATCTCTCCTGTGCTGAAATCCTGGTAAATGGAGAGAGAGCACCAGTTCAATGTTTACTAGAAGTTACTGTGATGACTGTACCTCACCTCCGTAGTGCCACTCAACTAATTAGAGTTCTTAAGGTTGGTGTCCAGCAGCCAGTCAGTCCATTTTCTTGCTAGTGATCTGGAATCTAGGTGAGTACAGGCAGCAGCAGCTCTGATGCTTTGAAAGAGTGGGAAGCGGATTCCTTCCTCTTCCCCTGAAGAGGAAAGTTCCTGCCCCCTTTCCTAGAAAACTGAGAGAGCTCTGTTTGCACATTAGCCAGATGGCACTTACCTTTTGTCTTGGCAAAGGTTTCAGAGACCCCAGGGTTCCTGAAGCCCAGTTTAAGAAATGTTGGATTATAAATGTAAATGTTAAACATGAATGCACTGAAGAAAAATTCTACAGAGTATTGTTTGGTGATGCCAGATCATCTGTGTTGCTTTTTGGTAGCAGAGTAATTAGCAGCTTGAATAGCCATGGCTATTCTGATCTTGTCAGAGCATGGAAGCTAAGCAGAGTCAGCCCTGGTTAGTACTTGGATGGGAGACAGTCAGTGAAGACCAGGATTGCTATGCAGAGGAAGGCAATGGCAAACCACTTCTGCTCATCTCTTCTCCTGAAAACCCCATGGTCTTAGGGTCGCCATTAATCTGTTGTGACTTGATGGCACACAGTTGTTTTTAGTAATAGTGCAGTTGCCTGAGCCTGGCACTATTTATTCAGTTGAATTAAATTGTGGTGTGTAGCCATAGTTACCATCTACAAGTTTGTGTTGGATCAGGGGCTCTGAGGAGAATCCAGTTGAAGCCAGTGTTAGGGAACCATAAATCTACTTGCAGTGGATTTCGTTTGGGGTGTGCTGTGTGTAGAACACTGTTCTGGAAGTGATACATCCTAGGAGGTAAGGATGGGTTTCCTTGACTGAGACTCTTTAAGTATAAACTCTCCTTACCTCTCCCATCTCCTCATACGTTTACTTTCATTTATCGTAGTGAGGGTTCCTCTCTCATCCTTCCTTCCTTTCTGCTGCTGGTGCAGCTGTTGTAATGGTCAAACAAACTCTCTCCCTCATGAAGACAAAAGGAGTCGAGCTATGAGCTCAGGTGCCTGTTACCCTTTAAACTGAGGTTACTGTCCAGGATTGTGGGAAGTGGCTAGAGTTTAGGTTTCTGCCACCTGCCACTGCAACCTCTCAGTCCTCCCATCACCTTTAATGTACCTTGTTGCAGACTGGAGAAGCAGCAGAAAGCTGGTATTAGATACAGAGACTTGAAAGAGAAAGAAGGCAGGGAAAAGGAAAGCAGTGAGAGAGATGATGGAATGTAGTGTGAAAGAAGTACAAAGGGGATTTGAAAAGGGAAAGGAAGGCATATGGAAGGGTTAGGAAGTGTGGTAGAAAGTGGGCACAAAGAAACACACTGTCTGAGACCACATTGCCTATGGGTGCCACATTGGGGGATTGATGATTTAGAGCAATTAAGGGGAGAGGGAGAAGTTATGAGCTAAATGCTTTATAGCAGTGGGATTAGCACTCAAGAAAATAGTTGTAAACATTTGAGACCGTTGCAGAGAAATAGCATTTTATATTAAGGTAAGAAATTATTGTACCCTGTTAGGACTGGGATTCAGTAATAAAACCAACCAACATTCTGTGGTGTTTCTGAATGCATCTTTGCAATACTATCACTGAATGCCCTTCCTTCTCCTTCCAGCTACAGGCATGTGTGGTCGTGTGACTTCCATGGGACACTGGCCAGATACATTTGGGATTCAGCCAATATCTGAATGACCTGACATTAGATAGAATTTAACATCATTTCTTTTTGGCCAAACTGGGGGCTGTAGGACCCTTGATAATAGGATAGAAAGGGGGGGTTGGTTTGTGTCAAGCCTCCTTCTGTTTCTGTGCTGCAAAACTACTTAGTGCAGTGATTCCCTTTGGAGAAACATATCAGCGATCCTATACCTTATGCTAAAGCTCTATTTCCTTCCTCTTTCAGTATTCCCAACATGCTGTGCTGTTTTCAGGTCTGTGAGCAAGCAAACCAGGTGAAGCTTAGCATCTCTATTAGGGAGGCTTTATACACTATTTTTCTGATGACAAGAAATTTGGCGAGACATGAAAGGTAGCTCAAATGTATTTTACACTGCTGGTACACGAAGCAAGTGATGGAAATGTCCATTTCCCAATCTTTGCATTTGTAGTACAGAAAATGCTCTCGTCTTACATATAGTACAAATTATGTGGAATCCTCCCCTGCACAAAGTGATCTTGTTGGAAAAAGTTATTTATAAAAAAAGTAATGAATGAAGCAGTAAAAGTTTTAATACAGTGGAAACTTTCCAGGCTGCTGATGGGATATCCAGAATGTTTGGTTTAACTGGAATGCTGTGCATCTGAGAGCTGGTGTGTATGTTCAGGGGGAAAAAACCATATGATGTATCCCTCCTAGGAATATACTGCTGCAGAATGCAGGCAGGTGATCACATGGCTGAAGGCAACCCCCCTAACGCCCCAGCAATGGAGGGGAAAATCTAAGCCTACCTCTGACACCAGTAGAAGCTAGAGTTGTCCCTGGTTACTTGAAAGCATTTTTTTTGCTTCCCACAATCATCTTCTGCAGTACCACTGGGATATTTTCTCTTTACTGTGATTCAAAATCAGGGTAGTGCCCTTTAGGGACTGACTCCTGGGGGAGAGTTTGGGGATTTTAATCGCTATTTTGTAAGAATACCCTGTTCATGCTCCTTGTTCTTTTTTGTCCCTTAGAAAATGCCTGCTCTGCCCAGGCTTGCCCAATCTCATCAGATCTCAGAAGTTAAGCAGGGTGTCCCTGGTTAGTATTTGGAAGGGAGACCACCAAGGAAGTCTAGTGTTGTGACACAGAGGGAGACAATGGCAAACCACCTCTGAACATCTCTTGCCTTGAAAATCCTGCGGGGTTGCCATAAGATGGCTGTATCTTGATGTCACTTTCCACCACCACCAAGAAAAATGTCTGTTGATGTAAAAGTTTTGAGCAAATTTTGTTGTTTGAATGACTGGGGTTGGGTGCCCATGAGGAATAACTGGGGAAGGGGGAATGGATGGTTACAAAACCACCATCCCTGTAGTGCCGTTTGGAGCTTGATTAGCTTCTGGCCTATTTTGAACCTCAGCAGTCTAATGCTGTAGCAGAGTTGCTTTAACTACTGGATTTTGAGGCAGAAGGAACAGAAAGCTGCTCATCTAACCCAAAACCCATGATACAAAGGGAGGAGGATATTTTTTAAAACCACATGGTTTTTGGGTGGGCTGGGAAATGTGTACCTTGCCCTTTAACCCTAAGTTCACTTTTCATTCTTACGTGTTAAAATCTATTAGGGAGTCTGCCCATTGCATGAATTTTGTGTGTGTGTGCATCCCCCTCCGATTAAATAGGACCAGAAAAAACACTTTTTCTTGGATTCTAATACACCCTCCCCCCCAAACTTGGACTCTTCATAAGCTTCCAAGTATACTCCATATTTAGAAGATCATAGTGTTCTGGATTTGGGGTGTTTGTGTGTCTCTCCATACTACTGCAGCCCACTAAGGGCTCAAGCCGGCCAGGTTCCCCTCTGTTTTCTTTCTCTTTAGGTATCCTCACCATTCCATACTGCCTGGGAGGTCGGTGAGCAAGCTCACTGATCATCGTGCCATAGTGTAATGTGCGTTGATTTATAAGCTAACATTTTTTGCATGTTGAGGTTCTTTGGTTGTCATATCTGTTTAATAGAGGTCAAGCATCTGATACATCTGAAGCAGGATTTGTGGGAAAGTGCTGCTAAACACCCATTGTAACTGCACAGCCACCTCTGTGGGATGCCGTAAATTGGGGGATGAGTATAATTAATGCCTTGTCTGAAAGTAGTGATGCTCATGATTGGCTGGAGGGAGGGGGAGACTGTGAGTCATGTTCTCAGTTCTGTTCTTCATAACTCCTTTATTTGGAAAAGCGTGGAAAGAATGATGTATGTATTCCAGTAAACTGGCACCTTGATTTATATGTTTGGTTTCTGTTTGGCATCATCAAAGCCTTTATTTGTAAAACTTGTTCTACTGTTTAGTCCAAGGGTTTTAGAAACATTTAAAGGATAGAATATGTCATAATATAAAATATAGAACTTAATAAAATTAAATATGAAATTTTTGATAATCTACAGTAGTACAGAGTGGTAAATTGTAAACCAGGGTTAAAACTCAGCCATCATCCCATCCAACGAAATACTTAACTAAACTGGAAGGGCCTTCTAAAGATTGGGAGATATTCAGTCCAGTTGGCTTCTCTTTGCAGGGATTCCATAGGGAAGATGTCAGCTGAGAAGGCCTTACATTTGATTGCTGCCTTTTGAGGCTCAGGTGAAAGGACATCCTACAGAGGGCCTTTTCTGAGGACCTTAAAATGGGGGGGGGGGGGGGGGAGAGGTTAAAGAACAGTGAAGAAGAGGCATTCCTGAGTCCTGTGATGGCAAAACCAGACATGATGGTGTCCATAGGTCTGAAATGTGGATGCTGCTGCTATTTTAAAGGGAGCTGAGGTGTTTCTGTCTATCCCCCTGTACACCTTTTCAAGTGCCAAAACAGGTGGGGTGTGGCCATTTTGGTGCTTGAAAATGTGTGCGTGGGGGGGGGGGGGGGGAAGAGCACCTCAACCTGCCCTGCTGCAGGCCCCTCATAGCATTTTTAATTCCCATTAAAATTGTGATGGGGTCAGACTCATAGACACTGTCATATCTAGTTTGGCTCTGGGGCTAGACTACGTAGTACTATGTTCTTCAAGTTTACCCACTGTCATTAAATGAAAATGGATTAGTCTACCACAGTCTACCATAGAAAACATTTTAAGTTGAGCACAGATCTGTGTCCTGAGATTCACTAACTTCACTGCCTGATTTCTGTCTTTTTAAAAGAGAAAAAAAGCTCCATCATGATACCTTGTGGAAGAGCCTAGTATTTCAACTAAATAGATTGCTTTTTCAGTTAAGCAAACAGGATTATAGATGCCTTTGATCTTGAAACCTTGATCTGATCATTGATTCTACACATTAAACATGCTAATGAAATGTGTGTGCATGGTTTCCAGGAGACAGGATTGTTTGCTTCTTCTAGCAGTTGTTCAGCAATGGCTGAGATAACTTATCTGCGTTGGAGTAGATCCCCCCCCCCCCCTTGTGAACAAATGTTCCAGTTTTATGCTCTGTTTCATGTTTGGTTTTTCAGTGATACATTAAACCTTCCTTCTCTTTTTTCTCTCTCCAGGGTAACCAGGAGCCGACAGCCACTCCTGACACAATGGTCCAGCCATTCACCACAATCCCATTCCCACCTCCCCCACAGAATGGGATCCCCACAGAGTATGGGGTACCCCACACTCAGGACTATGCAGGCCAGACCAGCGAGCACAATCTGACAATCTATGGCAGCACACAGGCGCATGGAGAACAGAACACGAATTCAGCCACCACACAGAATGGATCTCTTACGGTATGCATTGCAAGGCATGAAACAGCAAAGTTGCTTCTTTGAGACATAAAATTGCCTTTGTATTGGATCTGATGGCACCGGTAAAACCTTTTTATGACAGGTTTGGAAGGAGCAACTGTTGTTTTGGTTTGGAAGGAGCACTTGTTGTATTCCAAGCTGTTTTTTTGCTTTATTGCAACATCCTTAGTAAAAGCTGTGATTGAAGGAGAGAATTCCTCCCAGTCACTACAGAGAGCAGATGAGCTGGGTGTAGAACTGTTGAAGACTGGATTAATTAAGAAGATGTACATTAGATGTCTGAAAATCAGTCCATATCTTTCTCTCCCTCCCCATTAATAGTTGATCTGTTTATTCCCAGTGAACCCCAAAGGCTGCTCCATACCTTGGATCAAGATGGCCAGGCATCTGAAATGTGCCACCCACATATGGGAGTACCCAGACTCTCACCTCACCATGCCTAATGTAAAGTAGCTGCTCTCTGTTGGCTCTTATCAGAATAAGGGAGGCGTGGTAATGTCATACTTATCAGTTTCAGAGGACCACAGGGAGCTCGTTAGATGATCTCATTTAGGGATCAAGGAAGCCTAAGCCACTCCAGCCTATGAACCGTGCCCCTAGATTTGATGACCAGACCTGCCAGTTGTGAAATTATTCCAAGAGAACCAGTTTGATGGGAGCTTCTGGATTTTGGGGCGGGGATGAGGGAAAATAAGGAGACTCTCTGTCTGCGGTACATCCATTTATTGATTGAATATTTTGCCTTTTTCATTCTTGTTTACATCATTCTGTAGTTCTGAACTGGGCAGCGTGCCTGCAGATTATCCAAACGAAAGCTTTATCCACCCGTTAAGCCACTTGTTAAGTCTTAACTTCCTAATAAAGAGCATTATAGTTGGAACCTTGGGTGCACAGAGGTGGTTTTAATCTTTTAATACTTTCAGTTCTCTTATAGTATGGCTGGTTCATAGCAGGTTTGTTTCCCTCATGAAAAGCCCTTCATGAGTGCAGAAGTCTCAAACTTGATCATAGTTGTAGTTCAGATTTGTATGGAGAGATGCACAGTGTGGGAACAGTGCTGTATGTGCAGTGAGTAACCGACAACGTGGATTGCAACTCTGAAATACGGTTGACCTTGCTTAAGCCACAAAATTAAGTGATCTGTTTTGCTTGAAACGAGCAAGAAGGCATCTTGGCCTCAGAAGAGCAACTTGTGTACACTTAGTACACTCCAGCACAATCCTGAGCATGTTTACTTAGAAACAGGTCTCACTACATTTACTGTTATTCATTCCCAGGTAAGTGTGCATAGGATCACAGTCTTAATGAAATTCAGAGAAACCTGGGACAGCTCAAAACTTGATTGGTGCCTTAAGTTCTGTATAGTAAGTTAGTGAGCAGTGTTATTCATATTAAACCAGCAAGGAAAACACTGGTTAACATATTTTCCATGTAAGTGTATGAGACCTACAATGTGACAATGGGAAAGAGAAGTGTGGGGAATGAAATCTGGATCACTTATATGGAAGTACAGAATTGCCCATATGTGCATATGTGGGTTTCATCTTTGTCCAGACATGTTATTTAATAAACAGGGTCGGGGATGAATAATGTGAGCTGTGACCCTAGTCACCAGCTGCTGCAAGCCTCCTGTTCCTCTTCCATATTAGGAGCCATCTCCACTGTACTGCACAAAAGAACGCTGCATTTCCTCCACTAATACAATCATGCAGAAAGCTGATGACAGTGAGAATAGGAGCTTACACATAGCAGCCCATGAACGGAGGTTGTTAGAGTAGTCGTGTTCCCCCCCAAGACATAACGATGCCATGTGTATTTTGGCAGGGTACAGGGATGAGCTTTCTGAGAGCCTGCAAAATGTTGGAGGGCTGGGGTTGTATCTCGGAGAGTGGTAAATTGTTTCTGTAAAATTGGACAAGGATCTCCACACAAAAGGGGGGAAAAGGATACTATTGCTGTTCAGAGATCCGGCCAAATACAAAGATGCAGATGTGCCCAAGCCGGGCAAAAGATGTAGTGCTCTCCTACCATCTCCGTTTCATTTTCAGGGTTCTTTCTCCATTCTTCTTCTTCTTCTCCTATACTCTGTTCTCTTCCTTTGTCTTATTTTCTGCAACTTTTTCTCTAGTTCTCCTTTTTTTGTATTTGCTTTTCCTTGCCTGCAAACACATCAGCTATTCCCTGGTTTCTGTGTGGCTCCTGAGCTGCACGGCTGCCTTTGTGCCTAGTGGTGGCAGTAGCTGCACCAGGGAGCCACATTGGGCCCAGCAGTGGTAGCGCAGCCCAAGAGATCTGCTGGGCCCAGCGGCGTCCACACAGCCCAGGAGCCCAACAGAGTATGCTGCTGTCCGTGGTGAAGCCCCTGGGTAGCACAGGGCCCAGCGCGAAAGTGCCTGGAAGGAGGTCTCTGCTCTACCATAGAGAGTAAATTGGAAAGTTTGAATATCCTCCTCGAATCTCTCCTTTTACTTTTGAAAACACAGGCATTTAAAAAAATAAGAACAGATCATTGGAGGTAGAGTTAGCCAATCTGTACAATGCAGCCAATAAGACCTGCTCTCCCCTTAGGCATGGGGTACTCCCCACTGTAGGACTTCTCTCTAGTTATCTCTACCAAATACATACTCCAAAATTTCATAGAGTCTTTTCTCTTGCTAGGCGTAATGTTTTACCTTCAGCAATTTTAACTGGAAGATTTCAGGGTATACCCCTTACTAATAGACATTGCCCTTGTTTAAATGGAACTATTGAAATAGTGGCTCATGTGTTGTTAGAGTGTCCTTATTATAATAATATTAGACAAAGTATTTTATCTCCAATTTTATCCAGCATTATGGATTTTCCTGATATATATAGATTGTTTTTTCTGCTTAACAACACTGATGACAATATAACTGATTCTGTGGCAAAGTTTTTAAATATTGCTGTTCTTATATGAAGTAATATACTGTAATTTTGGGACATTTCAATTTGTGATTAATTTTATGTTTAGTTCCTTTATGTATTTGTCTTAATGTTGTCCCTTTTATAATGCCAGTAAAGGTAAACTAACAAGTCTCTGCTGGCTTGCTCAGAGCAGCTCCAAGCGATCCAGTAGAGACCCCGCCGCTGCCGCCACTCTCTGCTCGGGATGTGCCAGCACAGTCTTTCCACTCTCCTGCGACCCTGCGAGACTGTACTGGCTTGCCCAGAGCTGCTCCAAGCAAGTCACAGAGAGCAGCGGTGTGTGTGTGTGTGTGTATCTCCTGGATCACTTGGAGCTGCTCCAGGCAAGCTAGCACAGTCTCCCCCAACTCTCTGTGGCTCAATAGGATCCCCCCGCAAGTTTCATGCCCCCTCAGACTTGTACACATATAAACATGGCTTTGAAGAGTTGGGAGAAATCACAGTTTTATCACTCTTTATTAGTATGAACATGTAAATTAGTTCCTTGGAACTATACTATATTAAGTGATCATGAATATGGGTAACTTGGGGGGGGGGGGAACATGAGGTCACCCTGGCCTTGAAAGTAAGGAAGACGTGCTATAAACATTTAGGGTTGCATACTGCTATTTCCAGAAACATGCTAAGTTGTATTATTTTTGTTTTTTTATCTGCAGGCAGTGCAAAGTATGTAAACAGTGGCAGGGCAGAGTTTTTTTCTAATGGCCATTATGCATGGTTATTTATTTTTGTGTGTGTGGGTTTTGTGTGTGCATGTGCTTGCATGCCTGGAAGCCATGGTGACTTCTGGAGACCCCTAGTGGGGTTTGGACTTTTCAGAGAGGTGGCTTGATTGCCTGCCTTTGCATCCCAAGCCCTGGTATTCCTTGGAGGTCTCCCTTCCAAGTACTTGCCAGGGTCAGGCCTGCTCAGCTTCCAAGATCTGACGAGATCGGGCTTGCCTGGGCTATCCAGGCCCAGGCTATTATGCATGGTTGATGTTTGTCACCTTTTAAGGGCTTTGCCAAACATTGTAGCAATTTCTCTTTAAATCTGGTTTAACCACTGTAATGGCAAACCAGGAGTAGGGATACCTAACATCCTCTCAGATCCCCATTTGTCTTATTGCTGCTACTCCTGATGCTGGAAAAAAAAACCCTCTCCTGGAAACACCATAATAGTTCCTAGCTATTTGCCAAATTGTATTTCTTTGAGTGGGGAAAGGAAGCAAGTGAAAAATCTGATGCTTCTCCGAGTTGGCTGTTTCCATGATTACTTGAACTACAGACTGAATCCATGGCTATAGTCCTATGCAGTGTGAGTGGAGTGGAACTCTTCACAGATGGTTACTTTCCTGTTTCTCCATGCTTGCTGCAGGAGTGTGGGTGGGGTTCAGCATTGGAGCATCTGCTTTGGATGCAGAAAGTCCTAGATATAGGCCCTGGCATCTCCAGTTAGGCCGCGGTCACACAGCCCTTTAATGCGGGAGTCACTTCTGTTTCCTCCCACATTCAAAGGGACCGTTCAGAACGGCCGCGCCAAAGTGGGCTCACTCCTGGGTTCCTCGCGCATTTTCCGAACCTGGGGAAATCAAGTATTTTCCTGGAGGTCATGCGAGGAACCCGTGATATAGCCGATCTGGACAGCCCACTCTCGCAATGATTGCGAGAGAGGGCTGTCTGATCGTCCCTCCTGGGTTTTTTCCCCCCTTTCTGCCCAAGTGCAAGAAACAAAAAAAAATGCCCTCTGCTGCGGGGCTCGGGGCCCGGCACAGAGTGCTGGAGGAGCCAGCCAGCCAGCCAGTTCCTCCTGCTACTGAGCTACTGGCATTAAAGTGGTGAGCGAGCAATTGGAGCCCTCCTTCCTGAGCTGACTCCTGCGGCGACAGGGGGAAGTACGGCAGAGTTCTCAGGCTGGTTCTCAGGCTGCGGCTTACCAAGTTCCCTCGCCCAAATGAGAGCGAGCGAGAATGCGTGGCTTTCATGACGGAGCTCTGGCCCTTTAAGGAGCCAGGCACACAGCTTGGACGGCGGGCAAGCCCCGCAGCGCCCTGGAGAGCAGGCGAGCAAAGCAGCAGGAAGCTCACGGACCCTTTAAGGAACCTGGGCAGCGGAGGGGGGCCACGAGTGACGTGCCAGAGTGGAAGGGAAAAGGGAAATGGATTCCGCCTGGCACCCCCTCGCATGCTTCTGTGGGACTGAGCTCCTGCGGCGACAAGGGGAGGCAGCCGTGCCTCCCCCAGCTGCTGCTGCTGCCGGGGTTGGGATGTATAAATATCCCAACCTGAAAAAAAAAATCCCGGAATAAAGTCCAGTGGGACTTTATCCGGGATTAGGTGAGTGTGTGACCACGGCCTTAGAAGGGTCAGATAGAAGGTGAAGTGAAAGACCTAAACCTGAGACCCTAGAGAGCTGCTGCCAGTCAGAGTACATGATACTGACCTTAATAGACCACAAGTCTGACTCAGTTTAAAGCAGCTTCATGTGTGTCTGTGCCATGCCTAAGTTATGTCCCCCTGGGAGCCCCAGGAGCATCATAGAGTGGGTTCCTGTCTTAGGCCCAATTTACACCTCCCCTCTGAAGTAGTTTGACTGCTGTCTTTTCCTACACTCATTTCACGCTGGTTTCAAATTTCACTCCCTGGATCTGAAGAGTACAAAGCAACAGGATCTGTTTAAAGCAGTATAATGCTAGCTTGACCACAGGAGGGCAATTAAAGAATGTAAACAGTAATTTTAAAACTAGAACAAGTATGGTTTGAAACTAGAAACAGGTATAGACGGGGTTTTTTGAAACTAGAATGATTCCAGCGGGAAAGTCAGATGTAGATTTGACCAACGATTCAGTGTCTAGAAGTGCAATGGTCCTCAAAGATAACCATTTAGTTACCAGTTCATACTTTCATGCCTTGTACAGCCAAGGCTTTGGAACTTAATGCCTTCTTAGCAGTTCCATGTTTCAGATTTGCATTGGTAGTGCCATATAGACATCTTTAAAGCATGTAGGGGAACGTGCTCTCCTTCCCCCCTCCATGACGCAACCCAGCAGCCCCCGTGGAGGCAGGAGTGTGTGTGCGCTCACACGAGCCGGGGTGGGGTGGGGGAGACGATGTGCGCCCTCCTCGGTAACATGACCCAGCAGCCCTCATGGGTCTGCCAAGGGCCAGTGCCATCAGGGGAGGCAGGAGCTTGTGTGTGTTTGTGTATGGGCGCGAGCTGGGGTTGTGGTGGGAAGGATGTGGGCGCCCTCCTCCCTGTATCTCTCTCAGTCCCCGTCCCCCCATCCCTCTCTCTGTCTGTCATTCTCTTTCCCCCTGGAGTCGAATTCTTGACAGTCAGTCTTCATGGGTTCAGGAGGTGGAATTCTTCCCCACCATCCTTCAGTCTATACAGGACTGGCATCATCCCCCCTGCCCCATGCTGAGCGGCAGTGCAGGAGAGCATTTTTTGGGAGGATTTGGCTTCTGAGGGATCCCTCTTTCTACCATCTCTGGACAAATCCTGGGCCCTGCCTCTTGCTCTCCACTCACCCTGGATCAGGAAAGGGATGTGGACAAAGAGGGCATTCTGGTTTCTGCTCTGGGGCTCAGCAGACTTTTCTCCTTTCCCTTAAGTTGAGGGAGTTTCCCTTGTTTCTTTCTCACATCACATGTTATCCTCCTGACTGAAATGGCAGGTGGGGCTCTGACAGGCAACTCTCTAGCACTTTGTGATGTCATGTCCTGTGGTGGCACTTCCTAAGCTCCACCCCTTCTGATGATGTCACAGCCTGCACCCAAACCCCACCCTTCCTGTGATGTCACTTTCAGGCCACTCCCCCAAACCCGCCTAAGTCACCTTGCAGCTCTTGAGCATCTGACATTTGTTCTATGTGGCTCTTACATGAAGCAGGTTTGGCCACCCCTGCCATATACCATTACCTTATTTACATAACTTAACAAATAATAAACTTGTATCTTTACAAATATGTACCTTTTATATCAAATTCCTATTTCATTATAACTTTCTCAGTAATAGATAATTTGTTTCCATATATTTCTTGGACGTGTAGATCTGAAAAGGAGAGTCAATCTTACTGCACAAAACAAATATTTTATCTTCTCTGAGAATCCCTTTTACTAGGGATTGAAGGCTTTTTCCAGTGTTAGATGAACCATGTGTTAATTATATTTAGCTTTGATTGGGACAGCATAGCTAACTGTGATACTGGCAAGCTATGGTTATAGCAAACAGCAGGTAGGAAGGAGGTCCATGCAAGCCCCAGGCACGTCTCCAGTCTCCAAGCCATGATTTGAAGGTGGGTTTTTGTCACATCCGAATTGAGCTATTGACCTCGGAGAAACTCGTGGAAATCTTGTGGTGGAAAGCTCTTGTTTTCTGTTCTCAACTGCCTCAGTCTATTATGTAGATAATTTCCCCCTTAATAATTCTCCACCTTCGGCTGCCTGTGATTGAAACTCCTCAATTAGGCTGATTTATGTGTGTCCCTGTAATTTGACAGATATTATCTCAGGAGTACAGGAGCTGGCAAGGGCTGAGGTGGAAGACAGCGGTGTTTGAAATAGACTCCTGCAGGTTTCTTAGGATTATGAATTGTAACGTGTGTCGTGAAAACACCTGATCCAGCTCAGTCAGCTGTGCCTCAGTCAGCTTGTTCACAAAAGGCATCAATTGTGCTCTGCCGTATTGCTTTGACTTCTGAAAAAAAAGGTTAGCAATAGGATAAAATTTAATTTCTACTCACTCATTTATATAGTCTGCCCGGTCTTCAGATTACCCATATTGGTCCTGACCTGCAGGCTGTACAATATTTTAATCCTAGATCCCCCCCCCCCCCCCTTTCGATAAATGCTGTTCAGATTGTGTGAGGGAATTACAATACCTTATAGAAGCATTTTCTTAACTGGGATGTGCCAAGTTTACTTGGTGATCTACAGTAACACTTCAGACTGGGCCTCTAGGATACACAGAACTGAGCTTGCTTTGCCTCTCTTAGCCTTCCCCTTCTACTCCTTCTATATTTATCTATTCTGTTGTGATGGGCTTGTGCTATAGAGGTAGAAAATGGAGGTAATGTGTGAAACTGCTCTCATACCCATGTAACAGACTCAAATTTAATTGTAGTGAAAGACTGTCGTGACAACCATTTGGGGGGGGTGTTTTTTTTTGCATTGCATGTGTTTAGATTTGATTTGTCCCCAAATATCTTGATTCCTGCACCCATAATGACTTTTGGGTCATAAAGTATCAGGCAAAGGTATGAATTTCGCATCCCTGCCTGTTGGCAATGAATAAAGTTAATTTACTAAATGGTACTGCTGGCGATGCAAGTATATTTCTAGAGCAATCAGTGCTCTAGAAATATGCTTGCATTTCCAGCGCAATCATGTAGTGTATTGTTCATTGCTCAAAGGCAGGAATGCAGTTCTTCTTTTCTTGCAGAATTAAGAAGCCAATGCAGTTATCTAAGAGTTGGGTTGGGGGGGGGGGGAGATGGGAAACTGAGCACACCTGTGAGGGGTGGATCCCTCATTAGTGTGTTGTCTTCTCCCCCCCCCCCCCAAAAAAGACCACAGTTGGAAAATGTTGGGGTGCAAGCTTAATTGGCATTTGTAGCCTCTGTTTAGATAGGCTTTCCTCCAATGAATGACTACTAATTTTATTCATATGTCACCTTTCTCCCCAAAGAGGAACCAAAGCAACTTACATCATTATCTTTATAGCAGTCGTGTGAAGCTGTGTGTGTGTGACTGGCCCAAGGTTACCCAGCAAGCTTCCATGATGGAGTGAGGATTTGAACTTGGGTCTTGCAGATCCTAGTCTGACACTCTGACTGCTACATGCTGGTTCTCTTGTTGACTTCTTTTCTGACAGTGAATTGAAAGTCTGAATTGCCTGGGGAGCCTGTTCTTAGGAAGAGTTGCTGCATCCTAATGAGGATAGGTTCTAAGCTGTAGAGTCTAAAGATTCTTTTGGACATCCCCAAGGGGAGCACAAACAGCAAAGAAAGATGGCAGGATCCTGGGATTCAGATATAGAAGCAAGGTAAATTGAACTGCTGTTGAAACAATTAAGCAGCATCAACTTCAGACAAAGTATTAGCTATACTATGGTGCTTCTTTTTAGGCTCCCAAATATTATCTAGGCTAGAACAAAAGGATGTATATATTCCTGATCCTTGAAATTCTTAGGAGTATTGGAAGAATGATTAAAATAATGAACCCACAGAAGCAGATCTTGTCCAAAACTCAGAGATGTGTTGTGACAAAGCCATGGGGAGACTTGAAGCTGCCCCTGAGACTCTGGCAGGTAGGCTCCAAGAACAGATGCACCAAAATTTAACAAAAGGCACGTCTTGTTCCCAGTGTTTGAGGTGCCATAGATGGGTGTGAAATGGTCACCATCATTTTACCTTGGCTACCTCTCTGAAAGCTGTGGGCAATGTTAGCTGTTGCAGAAAACACTGTAAAAGGTCTTGTGGCCACTTCAAGATTTAGGAGCTGTACTGAGTAGAGTGCCAGAACACATGAACAGGGATATTCTCTGATTACTGTGCGGAAAAGATGAAGTCAACTTTACCACTGATGACTGTTTGATTTTGTTTGTTTGGTGATGCCTTTGTTATGAAACATTTTTGCTTTGATGTTATTTTTGGCCCAGCTGCTGCAGGGCTAGAAGGGAACTCCATTACTTCTTTGCCAACAAACAGCAACGTTATGTTGGCACCATGGTATTTTTGACTGTGTGAACATTCACTTGACTGGTGTCCCGGCCCTCCCTTAGACCCCTTATTTATGATGAGATCCATATCTTGCATACTACCATCTAGGTAGACACCCTGTTAACGACAACCCATGTATGGTTCCACTGCAATTGATTTTATTTATTTATTTGATTCATCACCTGCCCTCCCCTGTACCACAGGGCTCAGAGTGAGTAACAGCATTCATCTTGGCCTTCAGTAGATGTTTCCAGACTTTCTTTGGATTCCCCACCATCACAACTGTGCCTTTGACGGCATCACAACTAGCTAGCAACTTCTCCCTATCACTTTAGCAGCAGCACTTTTTTCATCCAGACACGTATCTTCACACCAGTGGCTACTGTAGAGCTGTCAGTACTTATCACTACTCTTGAAGTACCGACTGACTTCTCCTTATATAGAACTGGCTGTTGGTACAACACTTATTACTTCTTCCTATGGGAACCAGACTGATACTATATGGCTATTATACATCTTGGGAGGGGGGTGTCAGTCCTGCATTCCGATGCAATAGACACTTCAGTCCATGACAAAACTTCTGACTCTTCTCTAGATCACGTGTGTGTGTGTGTGTGTGTGTGTAGGGGGATGTCAGATTCCTTCGTCATATAGAAGAAGCATATGATTCTGGGTTGAATAGATTAGAAAGCTTGTTCATACCTCTGAGGCCTCAATATTCAACTCTCATACCACTTCAGATTATTTGGTGCTTATATCTGGTGCAGAATAAATTGTACTCTCATGGCTTCTACATCATGCAAACTGGGAAATAGAAACTTTGTACAGAGTACAAGACAACTGTTAATTTCAGCTCATTCATGTAACTCTAAACTCTGTGATAGTAAAGATGTCTCTGGAAAATGGCTAACATATTTTTCAGGTACCCTGAATGGATTGGAAATTAGAAATTACAAGTGGGTTACCTTCACACGAGAGATATACTAAACCTTTTTTTATAGCTTGCTGAACTAGAAGCAGAGAAGTGCCAGTTTATATATCCCAGTAGACCCATTAATTGAGCAGATAGAATGTGGGCTGAATGCTGGGAAGGGGAAAATACAAATGTAAAAAGAAAGACAACATGCAATTTTTAGAAAACTCAAAATTTGTGTGGTGTATATTTAGTGACATCACTGTTTATGTTAATAGAGAGGCATTCTGCTGTGTAATAAATAGAAGTGCTGGGGGGGTGACATGATGTAGGACCTCTTTTTGAAGGTGGAGCTTCTGTTGATAGTGCCCTATGCAAAAAAAAAAAGTCAAAACCTAAGACTATAGTGTGGTTTTGTGTTAAATGTACTGCAAAATGGTTTTGCTAGAATCTAGGAGTTTAAAAAACAAAACAAAAAAAACCACAAAGACACTACAATTTCAGAGAGAGGATTCCATAACCTGGAAAATTTTTCTGTGTTGCTGTTGCTTCTCATCTTGATGATATGTCTATTCAGAGGTTCCAAATTTGAGCTTTAGTTGCTTTTTGCTCTGTAGGTTCAAACAGACTATTTTCTGTGTGTGAAAATTGTAACTTTCCAGAGTGCATCATTTTGAGCATCTCTTTAATTTAAAAAACTAAATTTGCACTCCTTGTTCCAGAGAAAATCTTGAAAATCTGCAGTTAACATTCCTTGAGGAATTAGAAATAGGAAGTACCTTGGGATAATGTTTTGCAGGGGTCAGATGCTGGGCATTTTGTGCCATAGGGAGTCCCTGAACCTTCCTTCCTTCCATTAGAAATATTTGGCAGCAGGAATAGGATAGACAAAATGAACTTCTCCATTTAGGGGTCACTAATTCAGTTTACTTGGATTTCTAAATGGATTAGACAGATTCGTGGTGGATAGACTTATCGATGGCTATAATTTGTGATCAGTCAAAAAAAGAAACCCCCATGGTCAGTGGAAGTATGCCTCTAAATACCAGGTATTGAAACAGGCATTCAACATTGGGTACGGCATTCAAGTTGTATTTCTTCCAGAGTCTTCTGACTGGCTGCTATAAGAACAGTGATACTTCTTCAGTGGCTCAGAAGCCAGATATGGCTCTTTGACATGCCACCTGTGGCTCTTCTGAGCACTCTTCCCTAATATGGCTCCTGAAACATGGGGCAGGTAAGTGGCCAAGGCCCTTGGTCAACAGGCCTTGTAGTTGGCTCATGGACTTCAACTTGCACTAGTCACGTCCAAAAGAACAGGTAAGCTGTGGGCCTCCATGAGGTGCAGGCCTGGCTGAGAATATACCTATCACAACCAGAGGGTAGACATAGAATATTTGCAATAAACAGGTTTTCAGATCTATTCTGAGAACAGTTCATCTTATTGCAAAGTATACTATGACTGGCCTTATTCTTTCTGGGGAGAAGAAAGAGCAGCATCTCATAATGAGGCACTGATAGAAAGCTAGCCCAAAGAAGCTGAAATTCAGTGGGTGAAGATGAGTTGTTTTGTGAAGTATATAAATTTATCAGTTACACTCAAGGTGGTTTTCTGCTGCCAGGCCACCATATCTTCAAAATAGATTGGAAGACTGAGCCTGTTATATTCATCTGCTGCCTAGTGAATATTGCTAAAGTGAAATTAAGATGTAGAGGCAGAGTTCAGTTTTATAATAAGCTGGTTTGTGATAGTTGGTGTTTTATAGTAGCTTAGTGACCACTAAAAGTAAATTGTATCCTGGCAGCTACAATGTGGCATTTAAACTTTTAACTTCACCCATAGGGCCTTAGATGTCTGAAGTGAATGTGCCTATTAGACTGTTGTTATTTGCTATTATAGATTGGGCTAGTTCTTTAGAATGTCTTCTGAGGAGTGAAATTCTGAAAAAGCTATACCTCCATCTCCCCTCATTTCAAAGCATGGATTTTTTTACATAAATGACATCTCAGTGGAAATCCTGTTCTCCTCATCACCTCTGGTAGAAGTTTCATTTTGGTGGTCCTTACCGTATATAGTACAACAGTGTGTGAGTCACTGTAGAAACATATTGCAACTTTGCTGAAGACAATTTTAAGGTTCTAAGATTTGTTCACATGCTTGTAATTACATTGGATTAAAGCCCCTAGAACTACATTCCTGCAGAAGAGTTGCACCTAGAAACTGTGACCTCAAGGCAAGGGGGTGTGGCAGTGAGGACCCATGAAACTGTTCAGGTGGTTGAAGGCAAGTCTTAGAGAAGCAATATTTTCCTCAAAGGATAGCTTCTCCAGTTCCTCCAGAGCTCTAGCAATCAGGATTGGGTGGTGTGCATAAGTTCCCATATCCTGCTGATTGAATGGTTCTTTGACACCCAGTGCAATAAAAGGTGCTCACTGAAAGAAGTATGAAGGTAGCTGGCATATTTCTGGCAACCCAAGAAAAGCTTGTTACATACTTTGAATACCACCAGTTTAGACACGTTCCCAGTTTCCCGGCTCTGTCTGCACTGTTTGTGACTGCACTGTTTGTGACCAAGAGTGGGAATGATGGGCAGAATGTCTGTGGCCATCTGGAGGGCTATGATGATTTGCCAATTTTACCATCTGTTGTAAGCAGCTCAGAATTTGGAAATTTCCATTAGCAGTACTCCAGACTGAAAATAAAAAACAATTTGAAGGGTGATCCCTTGGACCAATGATATTTGAGAGCTGTTTGGGGAGACTCTTTCCTAGTCATTGTCTACTGGGATGATGGATGAGACACATCATGGGTTCTGTCCTTCTTCTTGGACAGTTTACCCCTGGGGAGTAGAGGGCTCTGACGAAGTCATAAAAATGAAACTGCCAAACAGCATGGTGTGATTTAATCACAAGCCAGCCACATTGATTTTCCCCTCAGGGTGCACCATCCATTTGTTTGGGGATAATTTTGTCAGTAGTGAGGAGGGAAGGGGAAGCAGCTGTAAATAGTATCTTTGTGATGCGATCAGGTGGACCTTTGTCGGGATGCTCGTGTGTGTCTGATATTTGGGGCTGGTTGAAATTGATTCTTGGTTGAATGGAATTAGTTTGTCCCAGCTGTTTGGTGTCTTGTTTTGCATTGTGTGGCTAAAGATGCTCAGGCAGAGTTAGTGTTGCACTCACTGCTTGATTGAGGCAAAGCTGAAAGCCGCACTTGCTTTGCTCAGCACCATTAATATGCTTTTGTTTGTCCTATAGAACTCCTTTACAACTCCAAGGTCATGTCTGGAAGAGAAGGAGGGTCTGATAAGAGCTCTTTTCTGCTTTTTAAGAGATCTCTCTTTCATTGCTTTTGGATAATCCCTAATCCACCTCATCTATCTCATGTGCTTAGGTTAAATTACATAAAAATACTATCTTGCTATTTGTGTGGACAGAATTTTTAGCATCTGGACTTGATAAAAAATAATTGTATCTGATCTGCACCGTTTCTCATCGTATTTGTAAATTAGACACTGTTCAAGTAAGAGATGGTAATAAACATGGACGTTTCATATTTATTTAGTATATCACTGTCTCACTTTATTTCCAAGGAGCTTAGGATGGTGGCTATCTGCCATCGCCCCAGAGCAATCTTGTGAGGTAGATAAGGGGTTGAATCCAGACTAATATAGGCAATATTTGCTGATCTCCCTCTTCTCACTGTAGACCCCTGTCATTTCTCTGACTCCCCTGTCCCCCTCCAGAGCAGTATTTTGTGGAGAGCAGTGGGCTGCAGTGGGAGGGGGAAGGCAGGAAAATTCCATTCTGTCACTGGATCCAATACTGGCCAAGATCCTCCAGAGGGCTTTATGGCTGAGGGAGGGGCATGAACCCTGCTTAAAATCCAAAACTCTATTCACTTAGTTGTTTTCAAAAACAAGTGTTCTACTTTTAAGCATACCTTTATTGTTTTAGAAATATACTTAGTAATGTATTATATATAGTTGTATATCAAAATATATAGTTATATATCTTTCCTATTATATAAAACCGTTTTCAAGATTCCAAGGGGCAAGATTCCATGGGGCGCCAAAATCAGTAGGCTGGACGGACTGCCACTCAAAAGGGGGTCCCTGGCCATTGGCTGCATTCTCTCCCTGCTTTGCCTCAGTCCTGCCCACAGAGCCACCGGCCAGCGTCCCGGCCTCAGTCTGGAGGGAGCCAGCGAAGGGGACTGGGTGCTGGGTCCACTCTTCTCCTCCGCCCACTACCAGGTGGGTCTAACTGTCCCCTCAGTGGCCTGCTTCTGTCAGTGAAAAGACAATGGACTATCAGCATAACCCCCTCCACCGCACACTGCCAGTGTGCCCAGAATAAACTGTCAGAAATGGGGCATTTCACACAGCACCCTGTAGCGCTTCAGGACCGGTACAAAGAACTGAAGAACGCTTGGGAGAAGGTTTCAAGGTAAACCGGCTC
Organism: Lepidodactylus listeri; assembly: GCA_029233225.1. Taxonomy (NCBI): domain Eukaryota; kingdom Metazoa; phylum Chordata; class Lepidosauria; order Squamata; family Gekkonidae; genus Lepidodactylus; species Lepidodactylus listeri. Next base: position 37,366,011 of record JARCFY010000008.1, on the reverse strand, counting down.
AGGAACGCTTCCCCAATGGGAGACGTACGTTTCTGTGTGAAATGGCCACTATGCTTCGTTAGGAAACCGGTACTAATACGGTTCTGTGTAAAATGCCTGACAGAAACCATTACTGAAGAGTTCCTGAAATGGAACATATTGGCTGTGTGAAATTCCTCAGGCCCTTTCTCCTGCTTAGCTCCACCATGGCTGGCTGGTTAATAAGGTGGGCCAGCAACCATCAAACCCCCTTCAACCCCCTGCAGTGTGGCTGACTTTCCCCCTAGGGTTGCCAATCTCCAGGTGGGACCTGGAGATCTCCCGCTGTTACAATTGATCTTCGACGTGGTCTCTGTGCTTCACACCATGGGTTTACTGTGCCTGCACGGAAATCCATCAGTGTCGTAGAAAGCTTCTAATGGATTTTTGCGTCCAGCGTCCATGTGCAGGAGCCCCCGCGTTTATGCCCAGAGGAGCTGGGCGCAGACATCCTGCCAGTTCTCTTCTGACTGCCACACGAGTAACACCTTGTTACTTAGCTCCTCAGCCTCAGTTGTGGAAAGCTTCGCTCCAAAAACCATAGAGTTTTCATCTACTCCTCCTTTCTTCTTCTTCCTCTTCTTCCTCTTCCTCCTCCTCCTTCCAAAAAAAAAAAAGACCTCCATAGTTTTTGTTTGTTCTGGGGTCCTTCGGGCCACGGACTCCGTTTTCTCCCCTCCCCTCATAAATTTTGGGCCTCAACCTATGGCTAGTAGGTGGGGCTGCTTCAAGAGATGCTCCTCCTGCGGCAGTAAGTTGGCGGAAACTGATGGGCATGCACTTTGCTTACTCTGCCTGGGCGAGAGTCATCGGCCAGAGACCTGTTCCCATTGCGCCAAATTTTCCAACCAAACCAGAAAAAACAGAGTGGCTAGGCTCTGAGTAGCCCTTCTCGAGTTGGCCCTGCTTCCCGCCGCTTCCATGGAGCATTCTTGGCCCTCGATATCGATGACTGATCCCGGACAGTCTGTGCCGAGACAGACAGTCTCCGCTTCGACAGTTGTCTCTATGTCGAAGGCTGCCTCCGACATTGCACGCCCTACAAAATGGCCACTTCCTAGTCAATCGGCTGCCTCTTCTCCTGTTAAGAAAAAGAAAAAAGAAAAGACTGAAAAGAGGCACAAGCCCAAGGGCGCAGTGGAAGTTAAACCTCCACTACAGCCTCCAACACAGGTGACGACGTCGACTTCACAGCCTTCATCCTCTGCTGGACCCCAAAACTTGGGCGCTCAGGGAGTAACTGCTTTGGTCCCGGGAGAATTGCTGATCATTCATCTTTTGGATTCTCCTATTCGCCAAGAGGACACTTATCCTCCTGAGGCGATCTTAGAGACACAGCAATTCACCAATGCCGCTCCCGGCCTCACTCCTCGGCATACATCAACATCCCCACCATCGGACCGTACCCCGTCTCCTCTCGATACAGAATACTATCCTCAGACGCACCCGAGGCCTCTCGATGCTGATCCTCCCCCCTACCGTCCAGCATCGGGGAGGGACCACTGATGGGGGTATGAGGAGAGGTCACCTCCACATCGATCACCTTCCCACAAGACGTCCTCTCGGTGGGATTACCCTCCGCACGCCGCACTGATGTGCAACAGGTACCATCACGGAACCTACTCCTCTGATCCGTGGTCATCCCCTCCCCGACACAGCGATTGGGACTACTATCGATCCTATCAGCCTCGGTCCCCGATCTCCTTTCGCCCACCTCCATTGGTATCTGTATCGAGACCTCCGGACCAGGCACCACTCGACCCGAGGCATCCTGCTCCGTCTCTTCCATGGTCAACTCCGACACCAGCTCACACCATCGTCAGGTCTTGCTTGGATAACTCCCAGGATCAACAGCATCCCTCTCTGCTCAGACCCCCGACACTGACGCCTCCACTTTCCATACAGCGGGAGCTTATTCAGACGTCTGTCCCTTTGGACCCGCAACTGCCTTCCTCGGAGTCCTCAGACGGGGACTCGGAAAATGATCATTCCGATGTCCCTGGCCCCCTGAATGATCCGTCGCCAAAACCGGATGTTGTGGAGAATTTACCTATTTCCCCGTCAGAAGACCTAACCTCGTATGGTGATCTTATTAAACATATGGCTCACTCTCTAGGTCTTTCCGTGGTTCAACCGAAGCCGGTCGTCACAGACATGATCTTCGATGTGGTACAGTTGGATGTTTTGACATCGATAGCGCTCCCGATGTCAGCAGTGCTCCTTCAAGCTGCACGAGCCACTTGGGACAAGCCCTCTACCATGCCGGTCTCATCGAGAAGACTGGATCATATGTATAAGGTGCAAGATACAGGTGCTGAGTTCCTCCTCAATCACCCCAGTCCAACTTCCATGGTGGTCACCTCTTCATCCAGGTCCAAGTGAACCCATTCAAGACTTTCAGATAAGGAAGGGAAGAAACTGGATGCTTTCGGCTGTTGCTTTTACTCTGCAGGGGCACTAGGATTAAAAACTTCGAACTACTTGGCCTGCATGGCAAGTTACCAGTACGCTCTATGGGAGCAGTTGTCACCACTCCTTGCCACTCTGCCAGATGATCAACGACAGGCTGTCCACAAGGTCCAAAAGGAAGCTCTGGTCCTTGCAAAACAGCAAATTAATTCCTCAAAGCATACCCTAGACATGTTTGCAAAAACAATGTCCTCAGCCATCGCCCTTCGCCGTCATTCCTGGTTGCGCTCTATCTCCCTGCAACCTGATACCAGGGCTTATGTGGAGGGTCTTCCCTTTGATGGCCTTGGCCTCTTTCATGCTATCACAGACTCTTGTCTTGCAGGAGATGGATAAAAGCATCAAGGCTTCCCGTACCCTGGAGGTTTCCTCCACCCCCCGGCAGTTCAAACCACGCTCCTGGTCTGGCAACTGGCCCAGAAGGTCCTCCAGCCGAAGCTCCCCGGACCACTCCTGGAGGCCAAGAACATCGCCTTCCACCAAAAGGGGGCCTTATGCACAAAAACAGAAGTTTCCTCAATCCCAACACTCGGGCCGCACCAAGACCGCTAGGCAGCCCAAACAGGGCCTTTGACTTTTGCCCACTAAGCCCCGGCTCCACTCGCCTAGGTGTTTTTCACTCTGCTTGGTCTCGGGTGACCACGAACTCTTGGGTACTTACCATCATTGCCCGCGGATACCTGATAGAATTCATTCAGCCCCCCTCCTTCTTTCGAGTCATCCTCACACACCATCCTCAGATGCACTCCTCCAGGAGGTATCTACTCTACTCTCCAAAGACGCCATTGAACCTGTGCCCTCTCAACAACAAGGGACGGGTTTTTACTCCCGCTATTTCGCAGTTCCGAAACGGGACAGAGGCACCAGACCAATCCTGGACCTCAGAGGGCTAAATCAGTTCATCGTTTACCATCGATTTTGAATGATCATCCTTACCTCCATCCTCCCCCTCATCCGCAGACATGCATGGATGGCTACCATAGATCTTCAGGACGCCTATTTCCACCTCATCATCTGCTCATCACACAGGAAGTATCTTCGCTTCATGGTGGGTCATGAACACTTCCAATACAAGGCCCTTCCATTTGGCCTTTCCACAGCCCCATGGGTCTTCACCAAGACAATGGTGGTGGTTGCAGCCTTCCTTCGTCTCCAAGGAATAGTAGTTTTTCCATATATCGACGATTGGCTGCTGGTGGCAAACTCCAAAGAAGCTCTCCTGGCCAATCTCTTCATTACTGTTCCTTACTGGACAACCTAGGTCTCAGGATCAATCGCGAGAAATCTCACCTCAGCGAGTGCAGTACATTGGGGTTCGTCTCGACTCCACCCTTCTTCAAGCGTTCCTCCCAGATGACAGAGCGACGCCCATCATCTCTCTCTGTCCAGACAAATCAGATCACAGATAACCTCCACTGCTCACAGTATCCAACGCCTTTTGGGCCTAATGGCGGCCACCACAGCAGTCCTCAGGTTCGCAAAGCTTAGAATGCGCCCTCTGCAACTCTGGTTTGTCCGTTCGTTCAGTCCGCAAATTCAACGACAGACTTTCCTCCTCTCCCCCCCATCAGAAGTCAGGAATTCCCTGCAATGGTGGACACTAAAATCCAATCTTCTTCAGGGAGCCTCCTTCCACCTACCCTCGGTCCAACTCACTCTGACCAAAAATGCATCCAATTGGGAATGGGGTGCGCATCTACTCGGTTACAACACTGGCGGCAAGTGGGACCCGCATCTCCACTCCCATCACATCAATTACTTAGAATTACTAGCTGTCTTCCATGCTCTTCGGACCTTCCTACCTCTTACAGAAGGACGCTGCATGGCGATCCTCTGAAGCAATATGACAGCCGTAAGTTACATCAACAAACAGGGCGGCACCAGATCCCGTCACCTCTGTCGTTTAGCCACTCAAATGTGGCACTGGTGCATAGTCAGTCAGATCTTCATAAGGGCCACGCATATCCCAGGGACATGCAACACCAGGGCAGACCTCTTGAGCAGAGGCGCCTCTCAGAACCATGACTGGGAACTTGCATGGAAGTATCTGCGTCCCATTTTGGGTTTCCCAAGCATGGATGTTTTTGCTGACAGGGCCAACAGGAAATGCCGGGCCTTCTGCTCCCTGGGTGGCCGCGACCTCCTCTCCCTCGATGACGGCCTCCTCTGTCTGTGGACAGAAGGGTTTCTCTATCTTTTTCCACCTATTCCGCTGATCACGAGAGTGGTTTACAAGATTCTCAAGGATGCAGCAGACTGCATTCTGATAGCGCCATGGTGACCCCGACAATCCTGGTTCCCGATTCTCCTCTCTCTGGCCAACCGGAACTCTATTCATCCTCCTCAAGATCTCAAATACTCCCCTCTGACACCACGATGTCCTCAAGTTGACGGTGTGGGGGATCACTCTTATACATTCTGTTCCACCTTTCCACAGGGTTCCACCTCACCTACTTCAGTAGGATTGTCCACGATTTTTGAATTTCTCCTGTCGCTAGCGGATTCAGGTCTATCTCACTCCTCCCTCAGAGTTTACCTTTCTGCCATTTCTGCATTTCATAACAATGTTGACAGCGTCACTGTTTTTGCTCATCCTCTTTCTAAAAGATTCCTCAAGGGAATTCTGCATCTCTACCCTCCAATTAGGACTCCGACTTCACCATGGGACCTTCCCCTCGTTCTCAGGGCCCTAACCAGGAAGCCATTTGAGCCACTGGCTACATGTGACCTCAGGTTACTGACCTGGAAAACGGCGTTTCTTGTCGTCATTACCTCAGCAAGACGAGTGGGTGAAATCCTCGCATTCTGTCATGATCTTCCTTACCTCTCATTCCTGCCTGATGCAGTGAGACTGGTTCCGGATATATCTTTTCTCCCTAAAGTGGTCTTGGAATTTCACCTCCATTCCGAGGTCCTTCTCCCGGACTTCTTCCCTGACTACTCCTTGGAGTCCAAACGTCTTCTGCATTCTTTGGATGCAGGCTCTTTTGAGCCTTACTTTTTAACTTGTCCTGCACCAGGGCGAGTAGACAGACTCCTAAACTCTTTGTCTCCTATCCGCCTCACAGGCGGGGGTCTCCCATTACAGCTCAAAGGTTCTCGAGATGGATTGTACAGCTCATCCATCTCGCATATGACTTAGCCCATGTTCAAGTCCCGGGCCCTCTTTGAGCACATTCGACCAGAGCCATAGCCACATCTACAGCATTTCTGAGGGGAGCATCACTTGTGGACATTTGCAAGACGGCCACTTGGGCGACCCCCAATACATTTATTCGGTATTATGCTCTGGATATCCAGGCTACCAAAACTGCAAGCCTGGGTCGGCTTATCCTGTCCACTGCTTCTCGGCGTTAGCCTGACAGCACCCTCCCTCCAGGTGGGTCATTGCTTGCTACTCTCCCATGGTGTGAAGCACAGAGACCACATCGAAGATAAACAGGTTGCTTACCTGTAACTGATGATCTTCGAGTGGTCATCTGTGCATTCACACTTCCTGCCCATCCTTCCCCTCTGCTGCCAGGCTGGTTACTCTTCTCGACGGTCTGGTTCGCAGTGGTCAGAAGGAACTGGTGGGATGTCCACGCCCAGCTCTTCTGGGCATGCATACGGGGGTTCCCACACATGCCCTTTGGATACTGGGCGCGAAAATCCATTAGAAGCTTTCTATGACACCGATGGATTTCCGCGCAGGCGCAGTAAAACCATGGTATGAATGCACAGATGACCACTCGAAGATCATCAGTTACAGGTAAGCAACCTGTTCATCTCCAGATGACAGAGATCAGTTCCCCTGGAGAAAATGGCTGCTTTGGAGGGTAGACCTTATGGCATTATAGCTTGCTGAGTCCTTCCATCCCCCCCCCCCCCAAAATGCTGCCCACCAAAGTATCCACCCCCCAAATCTTCAGGTATTTCATTTCCATCATAGGGTTGCGAGATCTAGGTTGGAAAATCCCTAGAGACTTTGGGGGTGGATCCAGGAGAGGGTGGGGTTTGGGAAGGGGAGGGGCCTCAGCATGGTACAATGCCATAGAGTCCACCCTCCAAAGTAGCCATATTCTCCAGGGGAGCTGATCTCTGTCAGCTGGAGATCCATTGTAAAAGCAGGAGATCCCCAGGCCCCACCTGGAGGTTGGGAACCCTATTCCATCATCATAGCCGGCAACTATCCCCTCATAGCCCGTTGCTAGGCAACCAAGCTGGCTTCTCTGAAAGCCCCTATCCACACCTATGTTGGCCTTTGGGAGAAAACTCATTGGGGCCAGCTGAACAGAATTCCATAGAGGCCACCCTCCAAAGCAGTTATTTTCTCCAAGGGAAGGGGGAGAATCTGTTGTCTGGAGTTCAATTGTGATACCTGGCGATCTTCAGGCTCCACCTGGAGGTTGGCTGCCCTAGGTGTTTGTGTTTGTGTGCATGTTTATGTCTGTGTGTGTGTGTATGTGTGTGTGATGAAGAGGCTTGGAAAAATAACGGCAGTCTGAAATGGCAAACCACTCCAAAGTTGGCTCCAAAATGGTAGGGGAAGGGCTGTCTGAAACAGCTGTCACTGTACCAGTTTATTACAAGCCGGTAAGCAGGATCTGCTAGACCCATTGTTGCCAATCTCCAGGGGAGGGATGGAGATCACGCTAAATTACAACTGCTCTTCAGATGGCAGAGATCTTCCCCTGGAGAAAATGGTGCCCTCTGTGTCATTATACCCTGCTGAGGTCGCCACAGCAAATTGACACTGAGTGCCCAAGGCCGGGGCACTCTCCCAGAGCCTCTTTCTAGAGCCCGTTGTATTTATTTCCACAACGGGCCTTATTCCTAGTCTATATATATCTATATGTATAATTATATAACAAAATATAGTTTGATATGCTTTGTAATGTATTATAATGACACTAAAATTTATTAATATCATTAAATGGTGGCCAAGTCCATTTTTTCTATAGATTCCAACAGATTTTGAGCAGTTTTTGAGAGGACAATATCATCCTGTAATATGAACAGAAGAATTAGGGCTTCAAACACTGTGTCACCAAACCAGATAGCTGATTTTACACATCACCAAGAATGCCAGCAAGTGTTTCAGTATATTTTGCATAGCTGCTGTAAGGAGCAACTCAGTAAAAACTGATTTAGTTATTATTGATTTCACTTTGATACTGCCAGCTTTCATCAGTCAGTCAGCACATTCTTCAAACCTCACAATAAATGAGCTCTCTCTTGTTGGGTTTGTCATACTGGAGTTCATGCAAATCTGGAGGAAAGATTCAAATGGCAATTAAATAAAAGAGATTTGTCTCTCTCAGAAGACAGAGTCTTCTGCCAAGATGATTTGGTCCTAATGTCTCTGTAAGTTTTGGAGACAGACCATGTACAAAAACATGATGCTTTTTTTTTTTTTTGTTTTAAGTTCCTGGGTAGATTTTAAAGTAAGCAAAATGCCTTAGAAGTAAACCTAAGCCAAAAGCTTCACTTCAGGTGAGAGATTCTGATGACAGTCTGAGTGCTCTGCCTCAAATAACTGGAATGGCCAACTTGAGCATTATCACCTTACCAGCTAAATGGGTGTGGAGAGGGAAAACAGGGTGGAGTAGTTGTTCCAAAGTGGGGTAATTACATCATGGAATTTACTAACTGAAGACTTGTCCTTGCTGTAGGTGCTGCATAGGCATGCTTGGTTTGTAATCCACTTACTATAGAGATATACCTGTTTGTCATTTCCTTTTAAATTCTTACATTCATATACATCCAAATATAGTAGGGTTTATTCTGGTGTCACTGGGCTCTGTATGTGTGTAGCCTGGTTTCCACTGTCTCGTATGTTGTCCCCATTTCTGTTAAAAATAATGGTGATGATAAAATGTGGTGTCAGCTAAATTTTTACAGGGAGAAAATATCAAAATAAAGGGGGGGTGGTATCACTGGTATTGACAACAAATTGGTACCAGATATAGGAATGAGGCTATCCAAAGCCGCAGTTCCTACACAAGACAAGGTTCACTGAGTGCTAAGGTGTGTTGCTGGCCGAAGAGAGCAGTGATTTGAGGTGCCGGTAGACGTCAACGCAACCTCGTCTTTCCTGGCTGCAGTTGCAGGCCACAGCAGGCTCATGAGACAGGTGCACCAGGAGCTGCTGCTATTTGGGGTCAAAGGGATCAAGGAACCAGAAGCAGCATGTTTATACCAATTTCCATGTACTGCTTCTGAAGACACTCCAGATGTACAGTAGCTACTAGAGATCAGAGAACCACTTTCAATGCAGAGATACCTACTGAGAGCAGGCACAGCACAGTCACTGAGAGAGTCTGTGCTACAAAAGAAGATATTTGATCTTGTTTCTGCCGCTCATTAGAAGGTTTTAAGCAAACCACTTTCTCACTTCTTCGTCCTTAATAATATGCAAATAAAATACATACTTGCCTTGCAGTGTTGTGATAAGAATTAAAATATTGTATGTGACCTGCTTCAAATGCTCTGGAATAAATAAGTGGAGATGGTGCTGTTTTTTTCTTCTGTGCCATCATAGACATGAGTTCTCCACCTGTGCAGGAACACCTTCAGGATGTTTGAGAGCTCTACAAGGAACTGGTGCATGAATCCTTTCCTCAAAATAATTTTATTTCTGTGTGCATGCCTGAAAGGGGGGCTCACCTTCTCACTCAGTTTTCTACTCCCTCCATGTGTCTTTGTAAACATTAGCATTTTCTTGTAGTCATTTTTTTTGGTCTTTATTTTATTTATGCAAGTGAACATTGAAAATTTTTTCTTTTGGGTCCCCTTCATTTCTCTTTTGGTCCACGTGTTTATGGCTAACTAGGCAACTGTTGTTTGTTGCTAGAGCAACCTTCCTTTCTCTTGTGCCTCCTTTGTTTGAATGAGGAATACAGAGTTGTTGAAGTTCATCCAGGAAACTCATAGAAGCTCTATTTGCCACCTATGTTTTGGAAACATGGTCCTCTAAAGTAAGAGGTTTCATTATCAGGTCATAGCTCCATCCCTGATTAAACGATGCTTGGATCCATGATTCTAGCCATGGTATTTTCAGCTCCCATTAATAATCTGCAAGTAGTTCCTCCATTGGACCCTCCACAAGTTTTGCTGGAGGTTTGAACTGCTGTTGGAGAGGTTTTACCCTCTTCATTATCCTCCTTTTCCAAACCACACCTTTCTTCTTACAATCTCTCCTTCTCCAAGGACAATGGAGCAGTACAAGGTGAACAGAAAGAAACCCACAGCACTAATGTGTTCTTCATCTACAGGAGTGAATGCGATGGTTATGATATTATTATAGTGAAAAATGGCACCAATCCCGTTGACATGAGGACTAGGACAGAGCATATCAAATAAAGTTTGGTTTACAAAAAAGTATGCCCACTATATCTGCTGAGGGGATGGGGATAGCAACAGATACAGCTACAATCAGGATTAGGGTGTGAGATTATGCCTTCACCATGTTATTCTTATGCTCCCCTGGGATTGTAAGGATTCTCACTATGATATTGGGTGTTCCAGAACTTCGTACCATGTGATGGTAAAGAGATCTTCAAACAGCCTGCCCAAGTACTGTATTACTGTGGCTCCAACATAAATAATATAATGGGAAAATGAAAACTGATGGGGGCAACCCAAGTGGTTGCTCTGCACACAGCTGGAAGTGTGCTACTCATTTGAGAAAAACAGAGGATGTAGATTATTGGTCTGGTATAATGAGTTCAAACTCTTGAAAGCAAGGCTGGGTAGCTGGTAACTTAAAGCTGGTAACTTAAAAGGTGATAGCAGTAGTTACCCACTTTGATAGGGAAACTGGCTGGAAACTTTACGGTCATTCCCTATATCAGCATACCACAGGTTGTAAGTTTTGGGGGGCCTTTTGGAAATTATTTAGATTAAAAAAAAATTAAGCTGTATCAAGCATCCAGAGATACAGGTACTTTTGCTTCTTGCTCTTTGTCAACTGAGATAGTGGAAGTCCTTAACTGTTGTCTGGAAGCAATAACGGCCTTCATGAAACTCAATCCAGGTGAGGTGCTGTTCATCGATAAGATCAAATTGTTTGTGGAGTCAGCATGTGCTGGGTGAGCTGCACTCCCCCTAGAATAGCAAGTTCACAGTCTGGGAACAGATCCAGACTTACAGAAGGCGGGGGTACAGATCTGTGGAAGGTAGCACTTTTATATAGCTGTAGACAGTTTACTATTTGTGTCTGCTTTTTTATACATGCATGGACTACATCCAGACTAGACCACAGCAATGCTTCCCAGCTCAACGCAAAGGGCTCCTCATTATCGATTAAGTTCTACATGATCCCAATCCAATATATCTGACCAACTGCCTCCTCCCATATGAGACACCTCCTGCTCTGTTTGCCACTTGCTGGCAAAAGCAAGACAGGGCTTTCTTTGTAGTGGTGGTACAGACTGTGGAACTCCTCTCCTAAGAGATACTTGCCCAGCACCAGATTTACAGACATTTAGATGCCAGGCAAAGGCATTTGTTTAAAATTACCCCAGGCCTCTTAGTATTTTATTCCCTGTCATTTATTTGTTGTGAAGGTTTTATGGACATTGTGCTGCTTCTTTTGTGCATACTTCAGCTGCTGATACTTTATGCTTTTAACCTGCTGTGGGGTTTTTATATGCTACTGGTTTGCTGTTAATTCTTTTTGCTTTAATGCCATGCTGCTAATTTTTTGTGGTTTATATTTATTAAATCTTCTTATAAGCCACTTTGAATATAAATTTTATAAATATACTGCAAAATATTGAGATGGACCTGCTGCAAATCAGGACATAGCAGATGACAGTCACAGCCCTTTGCATCCTTTTACCTGTATTGGTTTGAATCCGTGCTTTACCTTATCCAGGGTGCAATTGATTGCCCAATGTCTATAGAAATCCTCTTACTGTTTGTTCAGAAAAGGATGGGGCCGGAGATGGGAGGGAGAGGACAAAAGATTGCTTGTTAGACTTGGGTATTTTTTATCAACCTATCTCTAAGGTGCTCAGATACCAGGTGAATAAGGGTGACTTGAATATCCAAGACATGAGCTGATTAAGGTGAATATTGGATGGATTTGTTTCTGATTCACTCTTTACTTTTTTTAAAAAAATGTTGCAGCAGACAGAAGGAGGGGCACAGACGGATGGCCAGCAGTCACAGACACAAAGCAGTGAGAATACCGAGAGCAAGTCTACTCCGAAGCGGCTGCACGTCTCCAATATTCCCTTCCGCTTTCGGGATCCTGACCTCCGGCAGATGTTTGGGGTATGTTACCTTTGTCCTTTTTTTGGTAGCATTGTAGTGCAGATCTATATATTTGTTTGTGTTTATATCCCACCCCATCAGGAAGGCCATGAGTAACCTTTCAAACCATAAAGCACAGGTGTGTCCTGTGGGCTGGTGCATGACAGCCGCCTTTTCCAAGGCTGCTGATCTTTTTTTGAAGTCTCTGTGGTCAAGCTGAAATGCACCAAAGCACATCTGTGCCTCAGGTGTGTTCAGCTGATAACTGGCAGTTGCCTGGGTGCACAGTCTACTCTCTCTGGCTCAGGGCTGCAGATAATTTTCCCAAAGGCCAAACAAGGAGGAGCCGGATGTTGCTTATGTGTCATCAGAAGTTAGTTACTGTAATGTTTTCAACCTGAAGGATATACTTTCGGAAACTAAGTTCCTCTTTAAGATCACATTCATCAGTGCTACTTTTTAAAAAAAGAACGTTCTCCTCTCCTGTGTTTTCCATCACAAATTCAAGCATGTTTCAGTTGTGTTTGTTTTAAATTTCCTCTGTGCTTGGTGGTTATTATCCTAAGTAAGTGGGTGGAAAGCATGGTTAAGAATAGAACTGTTAGGCATTGCTACAGCCCTGGGCACCGTACCCCTGGGGGAGAAGGGATGGAGAAGGCCATAAGGACAGCAGCAACTCATTTGCAGGGTGCTAGTTGGACCTGCAAGAGCAAGGGAGGAGCAGACAGGAAGAAGGCCAACCCGTATTAGCATTCCACGAAGCCGAGGCCTCCTCTGGGGTAAAAACCTCCTCAAGACAAAGGGCTTGCTCTCAAGTAGGATTAAGGAAGCAGGAACTAGGATTGGCCAGGGGAAGAGAGGAATAAAAGGCCCTAGCTGCCAGGGGAAGAGAGGAATAAAAGGCCCTAGCTGAAGGATGTTAGGGGGCAGCTGGCTGGAAGCTGGGAAGGAGCTGTAGGCAGCCAGGCAGGGTTATAGTCTTTCCAGTTAGGGAGGACTGAGCCTCCTGAATACTTAGAAGGCCCAGAGGGAAGCCAGAAGGAACTTTTCCCTCCTGAACCAGGCAGACCAACTTCCCCCTGAGTTAATCCTGCAGAAAGGGTGCAGTGGCTAGGACAGAAGCTTAAGATACTGAGCTTTCTAAAGGAGCAAAGTAATTTAAGTGCCTCTGTTACATTTCTGGCACAATGACTTGTCTTTGGCACCATGGGAAGAAGATAGCATCTCCACAGGGGGATGCAGGCCTGGGGGTTTCACAGGCATGTACAGTGAGGATGCCATGATGAAGCATTCTTTGAGGGTATTTTCAAGAAGCAAGATAGGTGGTGATGGTGGCTAGGAGAAGGCAGATCTTCCTTGGTTATCATATGCCTTAGTTTTAAAGACAAGCAAGTTCCTCACTAAAGGTTTCTGGGGAAAATTAGCAACAGCAGATCCTGTTATGGCCTGGGTTATTCTTGCAATAGGGAGGAGCGAACAGTGAGTTCCCAGAAGGTTTTGAGACTCCAAAGTGGGTAACTGGATGAGAGAATAGTAAAAAGTGAAAAACTATTGTGTCTGCATTTGTTACTTGATGTTACACAATTTGGCGCAGGGAAAAATATCAAAAGTTGCCAAACAAGAGTACAGATGGCACAAACATGAGGAAGATGAACACAGCTGGATTAAAGGAGGTGCCTTTCTAGCCCAGAAGACTGTCTACCAGCAGTGGCCAATGCTACAGAGAGGTTCATATGCAAAGCATGGATGAAACTCATCCTCTGTTCTTAATTCTCAGCACCTGGTAGTGAGTAGTGCACTTTTTCTGAAAGTGAAAGTCACACTTCGGTTATTTTAACTACTAAACATGAATAAACCTAAAAATATTTTTCCTAGTTCTGTGGTGGAAATTACTGTGGCATTGAGTTTCATAGATTAAATATGTGTTGACTTCTATCATTGATGTGCTCACTGATGAGGTGTTGGCAGATCACATGATGAGATTCCTATGATGGTGTGTCTTATTTTGTGTAGCATCGTGTAACCACTTAAAGACTTTATGAACTGATGGATTTATAAAATGAGAGCAGAATGAATCTTCATTTCACATCTGATAGTTCTAACATTTCAGCTCTACTTGCTCATTATGCTGACCTAAGAGCCAGCCCAGAGGTTCACTCCCTAAGAGCCAGCCCAGAGGTTCACTCTTTCACTCCCATGAAAGAGGACTTAATTTCAGCTCTGATTTCTCTGTTTCTTTAATATGAGCCTAAACACCAAAAGTAAGAAGTGGACTTTCTCTTCCATATCAACACAAGATCACACTGCTGGTGTTTGAATTTTAACAGTACAGAGGTCTGGAAGTATGCTTTTCTAAAATGTATTTATTTATTTACACTTGTATCCTGCCCTCTCCGCAAGCGGGCTCAGGGTGGATCACATGACAGGTTCTCAAGCCTTCAGCTCGTTACAATCCAAAGGCCGCTTCATCCAAAGGACTGGTAGAACACCTCCATTTTACAGGCCCTGTGGCACAGTAATAGGTCCCTCGGGGCCCTGATCTTAAGCGGGAGCTTGTTCCACCTGGCCGGTGGCAATGTTTTCAGCTTAGAAGAGGAAACGAGATTCTCATGAGGGTACTAGGTGAGAGAACACTCCTAAGCAGGTCTACTCAGAATTCTACTTGGAACTATTCAATGAGACTTACAGAAAACTGCAGTTGTACTGTTATGGCCCAGTGTGTTTCTTTGTGCAAGAAATTCTTCCCTGTGGATTTCTGCACTCTTAGATTCAGAGCTATTGAATCTTCTGTGACATAATGCAAACAAAATGTCAGGTAAAATGTTGTGGTAATGGTGGCACAGAATGTGAATTTCTGGAAACTCCCATTTCTAGTCTCCATTAATACAGAGATTCAACTGAAACCATGTAAGCAGTGCTTATAAAGACCCTTATGGTCAGAGAGCATATATTCAGTATGCCTCTGCCTCTTTGCTAGAAATGTAAAATTTCCAGAAATTTTGAAGCAATTGAAAAAATCCATTCTCCAGGAAGGGGGGGTAAGGGTTTGAAATGTATGCAGTAACTGCTTTCCTGTCAAACTTAAACTACCTCTATCAAACCTAAACTTGTGTTACTGATTGAACAAAATAAAACGTCTCATTTATAAGGGTGTATAAAATCATACTTTTTGGCATATTTATGGAATTTAAAAATATACATTTTCTGGAAGAAAAATTGCAAGTATACTGCAATCGCAAGTTGCAAATTTTTTGTCCTCTGAGAGTTAGGAAAAAATAAAAGCTGAAAGTAGAAAACAATTTTTTTTAGTAAACAAAAGAAGATGTATTGTTTGGGCAGAAATTGTCTCATAGAATAATCATTGGTGAGACTGCCACCATGTTTATGTATTAAACTAAACTGAACTTTTTAATGATGTATTTGCCAAAATTATTTACATTGAAACAAAAAATAAATTGAAAATGTTGTATATGGTTACAGTATAAGATGGTTTGGGTTTTTTTGGACTTCCCCAAATTTCCAAGTTTTTTCTTGGGGAAAATTGAAAAAGTCCTCTGATTTTTTTTCTATGTTATATGTTTTGCATGTGTAAAACATTCCTTCAAGTAGTATTTTACACATTGTAAAAGAAATGTTTCATAGGAGGTTTCTTCCCCATTGCTCCCTTTAAAAAAATCCATTGGAGAAATGGGGAGAAAGTCCTTGGTGGGGGGGACACATGAGCTTTTTCCTCTCCAGATTTTTCCGTTTTTTCCCAGGCGTTCACAGCTGGCCTCAAGATCATACAGCATGATGTTTCCCAAATTCCAGACTGTATGAACATACATTAAAATTTGAAAGCACATTTTATTCTTTCACCCCAAGAGATATATATTGTTTGATCTCTGTCAGGACCGAGAACTATGGGTATGTGGCATCCTTGCAATTGTACTAATATTTCAGCTCAATTTACATTGCTTTCTGGCATCACTCCCTCTCCTTCACTACAAAACCCACACTTAGGATGGATCCATAGTCTTGCAACAGTGATGCTTCAGGGATCCTACTGAATATTTCATCTGTAGCTCAGATTATATCAGGGAATCTTTATTTCTTTTCTTGGGTTGATGATAGTGGCCAAAGGAATAGGGCCCAAAGCTGCATGGGGCTTTCAACAGGCATAGAGTTGGTGATGCATCCAACATGGCAACTTAATTTTTCAAAGCAAACCCCAGCTTCTCTCATGACACGATACTGTACCCAGCGCATGATTTGGAACCATTAATCTTGCGTTCTCTATATTCAGGTCATGTCTTGAAACAGTTCTGATAAATACTTTGATGTTTCATGGAGTTTCTCCGCAGTGGCACATTAACTATTTAATACATGGGAAGGGGGGAAATCAGCACTAATGTTTAAACCATGCTAGATTACATTCAAGTGGAAAAAATGTTTTGTAATTTCCAGTCTCCACCAAATTACTGGTTACTTGACCATCATTCTACTTAAAATAAATGTTATGTCTGGAGGGTTCTTTTAGTGGCTTAGATGGAAAATAGGAAGTACATATGAACTCTGTTGCCTCTGGGGTTTAGTCTTTGCTTTTACTTAATGAGAAGTTTTGGCTTTCTTGCCTCTGGCATAAATCATAGGACTGAAGTCTGCCAGAAGTACTTTTGCTTTTTGGACACGCATGCAAGAGGTAGCTCTGTACTTGGAGCAGAAAAGCAGTCAATAACTCAGCCCTTATTCTTGCCTGTACAGCATTTTTGAACAGCAATAACTAGAGCCTGGAACTATAAAATAGGATACTGAAACACTTACCCCACTCGCTAGCATTCTTTTTTGCAGTAAGAAGGCTCTTGGGTGAATCATGCTGAAAGTCGACCTTTTTTCCTATAGGAGACCGACAGTTGTTAGCAGCTTCTGCTGTGCGTGTCTGAGTACCCCTTCTCCCCCTTTCCAATGTCAGATACGATTGTTTCACTGTCGTCCATGAAAGACTTAAGGGCCTTTGCCTGGAGTGGATTTCCAAAAATACCACAAACATGGAGAAATTGTGTAGATTGCAGGAAAATGGGCCGGGAGAGAGTGTTACAACGTGGGAGTAGTGAAGAAGCCCTGGAGGCTAAAACAGCAACTTGGAGGTTGGCTTAGTCCTGGAGCCTAGAGCATCAAGCTATGTTATTGTGCAGTCTAGAAAAGTTTAGTAGTATGACCAAGTATTAACTCCTGTTGTCATTGAGGGAACTGAGGTATGGGAGAATTTGAGCCCCAGCAAATTTGAACATGAAGGGCTGTTGTGTACCACAGTATTGAGAGACTGGCCCATCCCTGCTGTCTGCTAGATCCTCAGGACTTCATGACATAACAGGTCTCAATGTTTTGAGGTAACTTTCTGCCCAGTTCCCTAATATAGATGGTCTAATTAAAAACCCGTGACATTTTTCCTTTGATTACATCATGGACCCTTTCTAGCAGTTAGTTCCAGATTTTAGTTGTATACTTTCAGGAAAAGGAAGTTGAGGTATTGAATGAGGGTGCCAACCAAACCCTACCCTGTATCTGCTGATATTTTATCATAGAACTGTAACTGCTGTACAACAAATTGGAATATTGGTGATGTGTATTGTACATGTTGTACCCAGGATGCAAGAATTTCTTCTGGAGTTGGATCCAGCAATCTGTTCATGGAAGAACTGTGGGTTTGTTCTCCCCTTGCTGCTGCAGCTATTTTCAGCCCTGGAAGAGTTGAGTCCAAGGAGTGGAGGACTGTCATGGCGTAACAGCTGCTTAGGTTAATGGTCTGCAATGAGGAGGCAGAAAACAGTGAAATTGGTCCCTCCTCCCTTTTCCATCAGTGAAGCTCCACTGACAGGAAAAGGCAGGAAGGGCAGTATTTCCACTGTTGCTCTCCTCATGCCCACCAATCCACATAACTATCACTCCATGTAAGTTCTGCAATCCTGGGAATCAACTTTACCAAAGTCAGAAATGGATGGTGTTGAATGAGGAAAGTGTATGTGGGAGGGAGAGATCCATGAACATCAGTATTTTTTGCTGATGGATCACTGGATCCAACCCAGATCCAACCCACTGAGGGCAGAGGGGCAGTTGTGTATTATTTGCCTCATAATACAGTGAAACTCACCCTTCATCATCATGGCTTCTGTGCAGGCACACATGGAACTGTGTGATTGCAGGCCTGCGGCAGAGGAACGAGCTTCCAAAGGATTTAGGATTTTCCAGAGCCACGGAGCGCTCCACCCTCCCCTTTTCCCACCCAAAGGATCATGTGATGGTGGTGGAGAGAGCACTCTTCCCTCAGTTCTCTCTCCACCACTGTGAGGAGAGGACAGGCTTCCAGAGTTTCTGAGATAACTTTTCTGAGGAGCTTTTCTGAGGAGAATTCTTCAATCAGCATGTTGCTCTTTTTCTTTGACTTGATGAAAGATATGGTGCTTTTCAAGATGTGCAGTGAGCGCAGAGCCAAAATGACTCAGAATGATGGGCATAATTCTTGTTTGATATGTCTGAGGGAAGGCCATAATACAGCTGTGCACCCAGCATGCTTTCTCCTAACACCTAAACTTCTCAATGATAGAGCACAAAGGCTTAAAGTGGCTTTGTGGGAGAAAGCTCTGGGCACCCCAGATACATGAGGGGAATAATGGGCTCAACCTGATAAGAGACCCAGAGCACCATTGGTAGCCTTGACTCTGACACCATCAGTTGTGGAATTGGGGGAGAAATCGTCCATGGCACAGGATGTGGTGTTGGAGCTGCTGCCACCTCAACAACAAAGAAAAAATCCAAATGCCCGCCTTCAGAATCTTCTTGATGTTGGGCTTCATCTTGACATCAACAGTCCGACACTGATCGCTGGATTCACCTAGAAGCTGAAGGTATACCTCCTCCCGATGCTTATTGGTGTTGCCAGCTCGACACTGGTCGACCCCCACAGCAATCGGAATCAAGGGTCTTCTGAAGCCAAAAACTCAGTCTCCATCACATGGCCCAGTGTCACCAAGGTCATCAGAGGACTATGTCCTTGAGGTGCCTCTACTTCATCATACGGCTATGCAAGCGAAGCAGCAGCACAAAGCAAACCTGCATGCTGCAGGCCCTTGGTGTCCTCCTCAGGGCCAATAGTTTCCTTACCTTTTCATGTGCCCTCCACAGTGGGGTGCATGGGACTCAAGTTTGCCTTTTCCTAACTATGAGATGCCTCCACAAATCACTCATGAAAAAGGTCAAAGCAGCTCCATGAGTTCTAGACACCATACCACAGAGCAAGAAATGCACCATCCTTCACAGTCCTAAGAGGCTTACGATTAAGGGTCTGATGAAGATTTGGAAGCCCCTTCATTGCCATCCCCAGATGATGTAGTGGGTGAACCATCAGGACCCTCACCCTTAAAGCTCTGTTCAGAGCAGCTCTTACTCCTGGTGAAGGCCTTAGATTTAGAATCCCTGTCTTGCAAATCTCAACCTGCAGATCTGATCATGAAGGTTCTCTATATGCCTGATTTGGGACGAGTATCCCTTCCATTTTTACAAGGCATCCAGGATATTTTGTCAACAGTTTGGTCCAAGCCTATGTCTGATCCAGCTTTCGCCCGGGAGCTCGAGAATCTTTATAGGGTCAAGGAGGAGAGATATCCGTATTTGTTCCATCATCCTCCAGCAAACACATTGGTCTCCAAAACCCTTCCTGCCAGACAGATATCCAGCTCTCAGTCCACTCCAAAGGACAAAGAGAGCTGAGAACTTGACTCCCTGCGCAACAAAGTTTACTAATCAGGAACAATGGGACTTAAAAGTATCTAATTTTCTGGCTATAATGGGTCATTATCAGATGTCACTGTGGGACTGTGTATAGCAATTTTCTGACATACTGCCGGAAGATAAGAAACCTCCAGCTAGAGTGCTACTTTCAGAAGGGCAAAGAGTTTGTAAACATCAGCTTAATGCCACTAGGCACATAGCCAAGTATAGGAGGAGGGTTATGGCATCTGGAGTTGTTTTGAGATGTCACTCTTCGCTGAAATACTCAGCTTAGCCCCCAGACATCCATGCCAAGATTGAAGACCATCCCTTCAAAGGCAAAGAATTATTTAGTGAGCAGATGGACTCAGTTTTAGACCATATCCAGAAGAACAATTTTACCTCTGTGTCATTTACCACATACAAGCAAAGGTATTTTTCCTAGGCTTAGTTTTAGACAACATGGTAGGTTTCGTAAGTACCATACTGATCAGAACTCTCAAACCCTGCAGCAACAATATAGGCCAGCTCTCTCCCAGCAATCCCAACCTAGGAGTCAGAATACGCAGAGAGGAAAGCAGTCCTCCCAGTTGCCTAGGCACTCTCAGATGAAGGGTGGTTCCTCTATTTGACTAGTGCAGCGCAAGTTATTTTTGGACAGGTTATCCAATAGGCTCGGACTCCGCAGGACTCCTGGGTTCTCTCAATAATAAACAAGGGTTACTTTCTGGCATTTGTTCCTATGCCTCCTTTTCAACCCCCTGTCAATTCTGACTCAACTCACTCCATTCTGGCACAAGAGGTCTCTGTGCTTTTGGGGAAAGGTGCCTTTAGAGTTGCACCCAGGGCAAGGTCTTCACAAAATGTGTCTCTGTGGTGGTAGCTCATTTGAGGTTACAGGGTTGCACAATCTACCCTTACCTCAACAACCGGTAATTTGCTGCTGCATCCTCAGAGTTCCTTCAGGAATATCTGCGCCTTGCTATTTCAACTTCATGCAGCATTTTTAAACAGCCCATTACCCTCTAGCAGACTTCTTTAATATGAAAAAGCTAGTGTAGCTTCGGAGCTCAGAATCTTGAAGGCCCTGTTCAAATGTCATCTCTGCCATGAATTCATTAGCTGGCCTCGGAAGCCACTCTCTCTCAGCTCCCCATCTGCAGTATTGGGATGCCCACTTACAGAACAGTTGTATGGATTAAAATACATGTATGAAATGCTTTGACTACTTTAAAATGCCGTTCAGATACTAAGTGTGATGGTGAACCAGCAGCAAAAATATCTTACCTGAGATCAATCGTTCAAGTAGATTGTGTTTATTATTGTTAAAATTTTGATTATTTTAGATAGTTGACTACAGAAACACCCAGCCTTTGTTTCTGGAAATGCCTGATAATTTAGTCTTTAAAAAATGCTATTAATTAGTATCCTTGCATATGTACAGAGGAAGTAAAACATTTTTGTTTCCACAGTTGTTATCCGCTTCTTAAGCAAGTATAAACTCTAGTACAAAAGTTTTGTATTATGCTTTTTGGATGCTCTACTTAGAAACCCCCCCCCCCATCTTATTCCTTCTATTAAGACCAATCAAAATAACACAATGGTGTGCAAGCTATCAAGTTTTCTCCAGAACTCATCATCAGGCTGAATGCTGCAGAGGGTGGGGTAGGGGCAGAAATGCAACTTTCATGCTCTGAGGCTAAGGTCTCTGTCTGCATCGTGTGTATAATGCTTAGCTGATTTCAGTAGGCACAGGGTGTGGCCAGCCAGTATCAGATTGTGTTCTTGAGATGCTGGGAAGAAGCAGCAGAAATGGAAGTCAGCCATTGAAAATATACTAACCAGCAGTTCATCAGATTACTCTCAAATGCCAAACAGAATGCACAGGTTCGTTAAAAGGCTGAGAAACAAAGGGGAAAATGTAATGATTCTTACATTGATAATACTGGAGGAAAAACTGTCAATATGAGACAAATTGTGGTAGCATTATCTAGTGAAGTTTCTCAGACTCTTTTTTGTCCATTTGAAATGTTCCTTTCTCTGAATTCCAGTATTCCCAAAATAGACAAAAAGCTTGAAGTTATGTTTGTTCATAAAGTCCAAAAACAAAATCCATGTTTTATTAAGACCAACCTTATTAACACAGCACATTGTGCAACCTTTGGAATTCTCCAGAATTCCACATAATAAATGGATTTTTGATTTCTGACCAACTTTGACTACCAAATCTTTAATTTATTTACTACCTTTTATTCTTTGTATTTTAAAACAATTATTTAAATTGCCTTGATTTAACTCTACCAGCCTTGAGATACCTTTGGCTTCAGAGATACAAAAATTCTAACCCCAGGAATTGAGAGCCCCAAGTTTTCATATGGAAGATTCATTTTGTGGAAAGCTGAGTAAGTATAGTCTCAAATAAACCAAATCTCAGTCCTAGCAACTACTATGTCTAATCTCAGTCCTAGCAACTACTATTTTGGGAAAATGCTAGAACTGTTTGGCCTAAAGCTAACAATAATTTCAAACTACTTCTGAATACTTGATTACTCTAGCACACATGCACTGTGCTTTCTCAGTAATCAGTAAAAACTCTGTCAAGTCTTGCCTCATGTTTCTGTGTAGACTGGTACGTAATATACCCTGCCTCAGATGGGCGAGGAATAAATCTGAAAATTACTATGGTTTAAATATGGAGGTGAAATATATTTGAATACAAAATTTAGCTCAGTGCCTGGCTATTTTGGCTACACAGTCGTGATAGTGAAAAAATGAGTATGTTACCTGTTGTTGTTTGCTGTAGACGTCAGCTCGATGACCTCTGTGAATCTGGCTTCTTGCTCTTACAACACAAAACACCTATCCCACATACCTTGATAGCTGACTGACAGCGAGGTGTTGGGCATCAAGTGCTCTTGCTTTGAGCA
This sequence comes from Lepidodactylus listeri, assembly GCA_029233225.1. Taxonomy (NCBI): domain Eukaryota; kingdom Metazoa; phylum Chordata; class Lepidosauria; order Squamata; family Gekkonidae; genus Lepidodactylus; species Lepidodactylus listeri. Next base: position 37,343,611 of record JARCFY010000008.1, on the reverse strand, counting down.
GTGAAGCAGAGGAACTTGTATCTGTCAGATTATCTCCTTTGTTGAGCATCTATTAAAAGCATAGGAAGCCCCTTTGGATCAGGAACTGAAATCTCCAGTGACTACTTTCTTACTGTACGTGCAATGTCTAGTTTAGCACTGTCCATGTAGTGAATGTTGCTGGCCTGGTTAGTTCATTGCCTCAAGGGAAAGTCATGTTGTTTGCAGTTAACGTTTAGAAGAGTTGACAAGACTGAAATAGTTACGTTGAAGGTGGGTCTATAAAGCTTGCAGAGTAGGCAGTGGTGCCTGCTTTTTATTTAATAAGAATTAGTGGATGTGACTCAAAATGTTTGAAGCAGAACATTCTGAAAATCATGCACTCTGTGGTAATAATACAATATTTTCACAGTATATCAGACCCAATTCCATTCTAGATAGTATAGTCCTAGCAGAGGGGTTATGAGCATGTGAAACACCATAGTATCATGGGTAATGTGATGTCATCAGAGAAAAACAATGTATAGTATATAAAGTATATATTCTTTAGGTCAACAAACTGTCCAAATGTTTGATGGTGGTTTTAAGACAAGCTTTAGAAGGTGTGAGTGATCTGATGAGAGAGAGCCTAGTTTAATGATGAACATTGAAAATGATACAGTCATGCAGATTTTCTGGCAGTACTGTGTGTGTTTTGGAGGGTAGCAGAGGATAATTTTGCTTTTCAGCAAGCTATACTGGAATGCTCTATGGGGTATTGGGGTCACAACAGTGATTAAGATTCTAGTTTGCATTAGCTGAGCTACATTTGCCTGTTGCAGCGTTTCTGTGTCACCTTTCAATTATTTGCTCTTTTTAGCTTCTGTAGAACATATGTAACAAGGGGCCAGATGAAAACTGAATCACAAGTCAATGGAAGGGTCCTCCATTCTCCCTTCTTCTGCAGGGCAGCTGGCCCTGGTTAGCCATGAAATAAAAGGTCTTTCATCCAGGCTTAGGGACAGGGGGAACAGTGTGAGCTGCATAGGAAGCCTGAAGCCTGAAAAGCCTAGTGAGAAGAAGATTCAGGAGACAGTGGGACTATAAGGGGAAGTGAGCTCAAGGAAGGAACAAAACCTGCCAGGCAGAAAACAGAACCTAAGGAAAGAATATGAGGCAGGGCCAAGGGGAAAAAGATGGCAGAAAAGACAAGGAGTTGAGAAAATGAGGTATCAATAAAGGGTGTGGCTGGGGGAAAAAATCAACACAGAGCAGAGAGAGTACGGCCTATATGCTGTTGACAGAAAAGATAGCTGAGCAGGCCGAGAGTCTTATTAAGAGTCAGTGTGACTAAAAGATGTGAATTCTGGATGGAAAGCTATGTTTGGTCTGTAGAAGCAAAATAAAACAGGAGTTCCATTGGCACTTTAAAGACTAACAAAATGTATTCCAGCTGAAGTCTTTGTGAGAGCTCAATGTATTTATATTAGCAAAAAAAAAAGTGTGTTGGTGGAGGGTTATTCAAAGAGAGGCCTGTTGAAATAAGATCAGATCAAAAGTGTAATTAGAAGAAGAGCTGATTTTTATACCCTGCTTTTCTCTACCTTGAGTCTCAAAGTGGCTTATAATCAAATTTCCTTCCTCTCCCCACAACCAGGCACCTTGTGAGGTCGGTGGGGCTGAGAGAGTTCTGAGAGAACTGTGACTGGTCCAAGGTCACCCAGCAGGCTTTATGTGGAGGAGGAGTGGGGAATCAAACCCTGTTCTCCAGATTACAGCTCACTGCTCTTAACCACTATACCACACTGGCTCTCAGAATGGGGGAGGACCATTCCCAACTGTTGTTAAACTGGCAAAGGAGGATTAACATAAAATGTGATCTAGGAAAGTGCAGGATGAAACAGGATATCCATCCAGTTACATTCAGGGGGGTAGTCATGTTGGTCTGAAGCATTAGAACAAAGATTGAGTCCAGTGGCACCTTTAAGACCAACAAAGTTGAATTGGTCTTAAAGGTACAACTGAATATCCTGTTACAGAATATCCTGAACTAATTAATACCTTTTAAGGGAAGAGGCATGCAAGATATTAGCAACTGTAGTGAGTGAGAAATCTGAAGTCCTTGTTAAACTTGGAAGGGGAGTTGTTCTATAGTGTTGAACTTCTTAATAAATCCTAATTCAGCAATTTCTTGTTGAATTCTTCTTTGAAGTTCTTTTGTAGAGCAATTAATTTTACATTAGCAACAGCATGTCTTGGAACATTAAAATGTTTAACCACAGGTTTCTTAGCATTACAATTTTTGATGTCAGTTTTGTGTCAGTTTATTTTGCGTACGGTCTAGCCTCTTTGTCCAGTGTAGAGAGTAGAAGGACATTGTTGGCACTTGATGGCTTGTATAATGTTTAAAGATGAAAAAGTGAATGAGCCAGATATGATACAGTTGATGTTCTTAGGTACTGTGATCATGTTGTGTGAATATGTATGCAAAGCTGGTTTCTGAGTTTGTCCATCTGTTAGGGGTTTAATTGTTCTAGGTAAGACATTGTCTTAGGTTAGGAGGCTGTCTGTAAGCAAGGAAAGGCCTGCCACACAAGGCCTTTGGAAAGTAATGTCATTCTCTAGGATAGGCTGCAGGTCATTAATTATGTGTTGGGCTGACTGAGTGGCAATGTAAAATTTGACAATCAATTATGTTTGTAATAAGCCAAAGTGATACCGAGAAGTAGCCCATGACTATTAAGGGACAATCCAAGATGAAATCACTGAGCCAGAGTGCATTAATAAGTTTCCCAATGGAAACTTCATTCAAGTGCCACGAGTGCCCAATTCAGAATGGGACTGTGGAGTAAGGGAGGAAGAGCTCCAGCCTCCCCCACCCATGTCATTTCCCCAAGCCAAGGTAGTGCTGGGAGGAGCATTATATACCCCATTGGTAGGACCCAGTGTGTAGTGTCTGGCAAATGTACTGGGCAACCTGGGTTTGAATTGCCACTTCGACAATGGAAGATCACAGCTTGGGCTGTTGTTGTGAGAAAGTGGAGGAGGGGAAAACAGTGTTTGGAAGCCACTTCCAGTCCCAACTGGGGAGAAAAGCAGGATGTAAATAAATGTAAATGCATTTCGAGGCTGGACATGGAGCCCCTGATAGGGCAGATAACACCCTACCCACTGCACTGTGGTCCTGATCTGAATAGGACTTGTACACTCTTTTCTATGGAGTTCCCACTAGGAACTGACACTTGCTTTATGTCTGGGAGTCCCCATGGTGGACTTGCATACACTGTAACATGTAGAACAGTTAATTTCAACTCTAACAGTTAGAGACCAACAAGATGGGGGGGGGGGGGTAATAAGCTTTTGAGAGTCAAGCTCCCTTTTCACTCTGAAAGCTTACACCCTGAAAATCTTGTTGGCCTCTTGAGGTGCTACTGGACTTAACTGTTCTCGTGCAGACCAACGTGGCCTCTGAAACTGTATCATGTAGTTTGCCTGTTAGTGGTGGCACCTCACCTGTGGAGTACACATTCCCATGAGGCTCACCTGGGTGCCAGGCCGAAATGTTTCTTTTAAATTATTTATTAATTTTGGCTTGTATTTCACCCTCCCCACAAGCGGGCTCAGAGCGGATAACAACAGCGAATCCACTATAGGAATTAAAACATTTCACAATAGATGTTTCACAATAAATAGTTACAACAGTTAAAACAAGCTATAAAGTAATGACAGACAGCACTGCAGTTTAGTGTAGTAACCTTGAGAACTGGAGCCGCTAGGCCGTAAACCAGACTGTGGGTCTTCACTTGACAGACCATTCAAAGATGGAAAGTTCAGCAAGGGAGGCCAATAGATGGAGTAATTGGACACCTGCGGCCTCATCCAAAGGCCTGGCGGAACAGTCCCATTTTAGAGGCCATGAGGAACTGTAATAGGTCCCACAGGGCCCTGATCTCCAGCAAAACCATGTTCCACCAGGCTGGGGCCAGGGCAGAAAAAGCCATGGCCCTGGTCAAGGCTAAGTGGAAGTCCTTTGGGCCGGGGACAAGCTCTTACCTGTGAGGTTCCATCTATATCTATGGTCTGCTTCTAGTATGAGGATTGTATTATGAATAGCATTTTAAGCTGCTGGGTGGAAGTTCTATGGTTTGTTTCTTTAGCTTCATTTTATGCTGTTGGCGTTACGATTTTGTTGTATTTTTTTACACTGTGAGCCACTTTGCAGGTGTCTGGGGAGGTGACAGAACTCTTCTAAATAAATAAACTGGTATTCTAGGTAAATTGTACAACTCCAAGGAAATGAAAGGATTTTAGTTTATTGTAGAGGGTTCATACTTGAAACTAAGTGGGAAAAGAATTCTTACCACCCAACTCCTCAGTGAGAACATGCCAAAAGTGCACCTGACAGGCCAATCAAAATTTGTTTTCTGCTCTGGGCAGGAAGCTCTGATAGTGGAGAATTCACTATACTTCCATATCCTTGAGAAAACTTGACCTGATAAGAGTTTTGAGTTGCAAGGACTCTGAAGGAGAGAGGGGCCAATTAGAATGGTCCTTGGGAAATACTGATGGTTCTTGGAGATTTTCTAGCTGGCATAGTTGGTAGTCCTGTTGAAGCCTTGGTTGATTTCTGGAGTGAGCCTGATTAGCCAAGGAGCTGAAGCAATGAAATAGCAGGAACAGTGGCTAGATAGCAATAGTAAAAGATTTGCAACAAATCTTCATGAACATGGGATGTTGCTGAATTTAGGAGTTATACTGTGGTGGGAATAACATGAAAGAGAACACATTTTTTCTTACCATTGCATTGGCAGTTATGCCACCCAAGCAGAATTTTTTGGAGTGATGACTACACCTGTTACATCTTCATCACAAAACAAGGAACCATCAGTGACCAAGTGGCACAGTAGTTTGCTACTAAGGATAAGGATGGTATCTGTCAGAATCTATATAAATGATTTTATTACAGCTGAAGGTCTAGCTGTCCCTTGAACTTCCACATCTTTTTTGTTCTATACTTTTTCGTTTGTACAGGCTAATAATGTGGACAAGAACTTTGGAGTCATCCCTACTGTTTGTGCACTAAAACCTTGGCATTACTAACTAATTAAATCTGTCAAGAGGCAGGGGGCCTGTTGGGTAGGAGAGGTAATAAATGTCCTTGCCTCCTTTCTGTCTCCATTTTCCCTTTTCCTCCATTTTTCATTCCATCTTCCCACCAACCCCCACCTTTCCCCTTGTCTTGCTTGCCCACTCTTCCTTTCCTCACCTGCAGTGTAAAAGTGAAGCCAGAGCAGCCATTTTGGGTTACCAGAGTTGTGAAGGCAATCCAGAATAGCTGCTGAGATCTTGACATATATATTTTTTTAAAAAATCTCCCTCTCCCTGTTATAGTTTTATAATTTAAGATTCTCCTACAAATGGAGGGGGGCATCAGTTTTGCAGAAACACTTCTGCTGTCTGTGCGTGGCCCTGCTAAGTGGATTTTTGTGATCTGCATTTTAGATCCATTGTTAAGAATATTGGTGGTTTCCTTTACAGCTTGGGAACTTTAGCTAATTTATCAATATGTTGTGGATTGGGAGGGTGGGAATGAAAACCTCTGAGTTTGAGAGGTGGAAATAACATTGTTTAAACCAATGGATTACAAATGTCTAAAGTACAAATGAAAAGACTAGGGGTGATTTTTTTTCTTTTTTGTCTTTACAGCAATTTGGCAAAATTCTTGATGTAGAGATAATTTTTAATGAACGTGGCTCTAAGGTAAGCTTTTTATTTCTGTTCCCAGTTTCGCAGTCCCCTCCCCCTTCCATTTGATGTGACAAGGCAGCTTGCTGTCCAGAAAACATATTTTCCAGAAAGATCTGGAATCAGGCAACATATATGGCAAAGTTATCTAAGGAGTTCATGTTGCCTTTCCCTATAATTACAGGTGTTGTATGCAGCAAATACCTGTCTGCTCTGATACTCCCATAATTTCCCCTTTGAAAGATCAGGATCCCAGAAGTTCAGGATTATTTGAGAACAAAGGGGTTTACTAAAGCCATTAGGGCTTTTCCCCCCTCCATGCTTTGGAGTAGTGTTTGGGGAAAGATTACTCTTGCAGTGCCCCCCCAAACCTCAAAAATATATTAAATGAATTATAAGAGGCTTCACAGGATACCTTGTGTAAAAGAAAGTTGTGCACCCCTTTGATAGCATAGTGGACCTTCCAGCATTGCCAAAACATTGATCTTTCATAACTAATCTGTATAACCTTCTAAATTTCTACAACAGCTTTGTGTAGCTGCTCATGATGTGATAGAAAGATAGTTTTGTTGAGGGTTAATGCCAATCAGATTCTCTGGAGAAAAGATTTCAGACGTTAGGGTTACAAGTGAAGTCATTTTGAGTGATATTTCCTAACTGGTTCTCATCACAAAATCAATGTCCCTTCACTGAAGAATTGATATGATTCTCTCTCTGCCCAGTAGGTCCAGCACTGGAATAGCAGGGAGTGTTGCAGGTCAGGAGCAAGGTGCATTGGCAGAGCTCTGTGGGGGAAGCTTGCACAGTGCATGTCTATACTATGCTTGACTTAATCAATGCTAAGTTTTCCACTTTTAATTAAAAATGAACATCTGTCCCCCACCCCACCCCATCACATGACAGTTTAAAAGTGCAACTTGGCTAGTACTTTATTTTTAACCCCTCTTGTCACTGTCTTGAGGTTCGTATCCCTGCATAGTAGAACCCCTGCTGGATTTCTGTCTTCAGGTTTAAGTTCCTGTCCATATTTAGCATGTTGAAATTCCTCTGCCTGTGTTATCTGAAAACCAGAAAAGGGGTCATCCTGTGCGAAAGTGCCTACCGTATATCTCCAATAAACTCTGAAATGGGCTCTCTTTTTTTGCTTTGTTCTAATCTTTACATCCTCTTGGGACAAATGAGTGACCCTAATTTACTTTATGAAATTGTGATATGAAATATATACAATTCTGCTTGTACTGAGAAGGCTCTTCTTGTAGAGAGCAGCAGAATGGCAGCGGGCTGCACCTTGGGAACCCAAGGGATGCTGTGCTTGACTCTTTCAGCCAGTTGTAGGTGCTGTGTGGGAGAAAGCCAGCAGGTCACATGAAAGGGCCACTGGGGAGAGTAGCAGAGCGTGAGTGGAGTCCTGCAGGCAGGCCATCTGAGTTACGCAGCCCTCTTCAAATTGAGTGTATCTCACTTACAACTTATCAGAAGCAAGCCACCGAATACTTTTCTTTTCTGCGCCCAGGTTTGGTATTAATGGACCAACACTTTATGTGAATTAAATTTGCTGCAATCATTGCTGTCAGTCTTAGTGAAACATGTACACAGTCCCTTCTCTTTAGAGTGTGCAAAAAGGATGCAAAAATAACAGACCTGTCAGAAACAATAATGTACTTTATTCAAGTCTTTGCTATTATGTACTTTTGGTCCTTCACATCACGCGCCCTGCCTCCCTCATTTTACACACAAACACACCTACCCTTTTGTTCAGAATCTTCCATAAAATTGCAAAATCCTGACTATAAATACTTAACCCTGCAACTAAATAAGCACAAGGCTTCTGGTTTTCAGTTAAAACAAGAACTATTTTCTGTTAACTGTGTTACAGGCATTTACCCTACTGGTTTCATTTAGTAAATATTTAGTCCATATAGTTGTTCACCAGGCACTAGAATTTCTGACTTTCACCTGTCAGATTCACAGCAGTTTATCAGTAGCTTCAAAACTGAGGCTTGCTGTTTCAAAGATGGTAGACAGCATAAATGGGACTCAAGACACTCCCAGAAATTTCCGTGGGTTGTGTCAGTGAATATTAAGCAGGGTATCTGGGATTTGCAGGCCTTGTAAAACTATAGCTTAACCATCCCAATGAAGGAACATGCATCTTTTCAGGGACTCCCTCACTTGTCACCCCCCCTTTCTTTTGCAAAAGAGTATGCCAAAACTTGAATGCCTTTCTCCTACCTTGTGGTTTCTGTTCTAACCTAACGATATGGAACCTCTTTTCTCCTCTCTCTTGGGAATCGGAAAGCAGATGCTCCCGCTGCCTGCCTTGTGCTGTGTTCTCAATATTACCCCTTCCCTCCCTGGGTTTCTAAAGGGTGTATTCTTGGATATGTATTTGATAAATGAATGTTTAAAAGGTGAATATGTAAAACAAACAAATTGACCTGGATTCCCCCCCCCCCGGGTATTTGGGAAACTGCCCTATGGAGTGAGCAGATCTTTATCGCTTCATAACTTTGCAAAGGCCCTCTGTCATAATTGTTTTCCCATGTTGGGAAATCAGGGAGTTCATGAAAATTTTGCATCTTATCCCATTGCTCCATCTGAGATGAGATGATAACAGAAACTACAGGGGAGAAATAAGTGATCTGTGTGCTTTTTGCATGTTTGCAGCATTTTAAAATGTTGATACTTCATAAGAGCACAACAAGATAAAAAGAAGAAATTGTGTGTAATTTCCCTAGAAAACGAGAAGAATCTATTGGGTGTTGGACAAATTGGAAGAGAACTAAGAATAAACTATAGTTTGCAGCTATTTAATACAGTCTCCTTTCTGTTTGGCCCAAAGTGCTTCCTTATGCGCTAGATAATTCTCATATGTCCTTGTTAGTCTTCTGCTGGTAATGTTCCTGGAAGAATGTCTAACAAAAGCAAAGGGATTTTCCAGTTTCTTCCAGTTTCCCTGTGGAATTGCTTAATTTGTCCCAAAATGGAGTATTTTGGTTTCCATGGAAACTAGCTGGAGTGTCTTCCATTTACTCTAGGGGTTTGATTAATACAAATTCCTTTAGATTAGGGGCATTCAGAATTTGCCTCAGTGGGCCTACCTGAATCAAGGAAGTAATTATTTGAACCAGCTGTTCACTGTTTTCCCCCCATCAAGTCACAGCTGACTTATTGTGACCCTGTGGGGTTTTCAAGCCAAGAGACGTTCAGAGGTTGTTTGCCATTGCTTTCCTCTGCATCACAATCCTGGTCTTCCTTGACGGTCTCCCATCCAAATACTAACCAAGGGCAGCCCTGTTTAGCTTCCAAGTTCTGATGAGATTAGGCTAAACTGGGCTATCTAGATCAGGGCATTCACTTAGGCCACGGTCACATTGCCCTTTAAATCCGGGAGCCCTCCCGGATTTAAAGGGACCAGGTTTTTTTATTTCGGGTTGGGATGTTTACACATCCCAACCCTGGCAGCTGGCAGTGGCGGAGGAGGAGGCAGGCAGCGGTGACGGAGGAGGCGGGCGGCAGCGGAAGAGGTGTGCAGCAGCAGCGGAGGAGGCAGGCAGCGGCAACGGTGGAGGCGGCAGCCGGGGGAGGCACCCTTCCCTGAGCCCTGCCGGCCACCTGGTAAGTTTGGGGGTTTTTTTTCCCCCTTTTGCACTTGGGTGCTTGAGTGCCCAAGCGTCCAAGTGCAAAAGGGGGGGGGGAACCCAGGAGGGACGATCTGGACAGCCCTCTCTTGCAGTGATTGAGAGAGAGGGCTGTCCAGATAGGTTCAGTTGCGGGTTTCTCACGCAACCACCAGGAAAATACTTGATTTTCCCGGGGTCGGAAAATGTGGGAGGAACCCGCAATTGAGCCTGCTTCAGCGTGGGACTAGCCGCGGCCAGTCTGATCGGTCCCTTTAAATGCAGGAGGAAACAGCACTTCCTCCCGCATTAAAGGGCCGTGTGACTGCCTTATTGTAGCTCACCTGTATTTGATCAAAAGGGAAGAAATATGTTGATGATATTCTGTTTCCTGGCCCAATCAAGATATAGGCTGGCATTGCTCAGTGAAGGCTTGCATCTCCACAGCAGGTGTACATAGGGTAAATGGCCTGACTTCGGAGAATTTTCCCTGTAACATACCTATTTCCTGTGCTGTGTGTTGCTGAATGTGTGTATTATAGATGCAGAAGTCAATCTTAGCACCTAAGAGGCATACACTGTGTACTATTCATGATTTGGGTGAGATCTTTACACACAGTGGAATTTTTTTGTGTATAAATTGGACCAAACCAAAAGTGTAAAAACATATATTCCAGGAAATGGCAAATATGATTATAATCAGGTTTGAACTATTCTGAATATTCATAGACTGATGTAGCCAGCCAATATAGCATGTGCACCATAGGCATATTAATATATATGCTAATCTTAAAATGCAACAAATTTGTTCTCTTTCTTCTGGTAACAAAAGTACTTCTCATTGGTTCACACCTCTTTTACATTGCATCCTAGCTTATTCAATCAGACTCTAAAAGAAAGTTCTGTCTTTCTCTGGTACAGATTTTAAAGCTCTGAACTCACTTCAAATAGCAAAAATACCTTTATACAATTTCTCCATGAGTTATCTTCCTTCAAAGTAAAATGATCTTTCTTAAACTACAATGTATAACCTTTTTCATCGTTCTTAACATGACAAAGGAACTTTGAAGAAAGTCTGGTCAATACCTGGATGATAGACCATCTGGGGATAAATCCCATGTATGCTGCCTTGAGTTCTATGGAAGAAAGGCAGAATATAAGCTGAACAATAATATACCGTTCCTTGAATTTGGTCCATGCAGTATACTCTTAAATGGGAATTCCACTTTCTTTAAATGCTCACTTTAACAACAGTACATCCCCCCCCCACACACACACACAAATGATGAAATCGTTCCTATCGCTCATCTCAAATGGAGTATGAAGAATGGCAAAAGATGCATATATGCTTTTGAAGCAGGTAACCCTAACCCTGGGATTTTTTTATCATTAATGCAGGCTTCTGGATGTTGACTGAGTCTTTAAAGTGTGTCTGTGTGTATATATAGATATATTTTTAAAAACTGAAATTATGATGGAAAGTCATTTCCAGCACCATAAGATAAAGATGCTGCTTCCGAGGTGAATGTTCTAAACACAATGGGGGGGGGGGATATCAAGGGTTAACAATGCATGGATTTCAAGGGGCTCTGTTTTAGTTTCCTTTGGTTTTTAGTTTTTGGGTTCTTTTATTTTTTTTCCCTTAATTTCTGTGTTCTGGCCACACCCAGGAGAATCGTCTGCTTTTGATTTCTCCCTTTACAGTTACATGGTAAATTTTCTTTCTCATTCTTCAGAGATGGAAACATTTTATAAACTCTGCATAATTATTATTTTTATACTGCTCATCCTGTTGCTTGTTATTTATTGCAGAATCTGAGGCCAGACTAAAAGGGTAATGGTTTATTCAGTCTCTTAGTGACCCTTGAACAGCTCCTGAAAGAAAAAGGGGTTCCACTGGGCTGCAGATTGCTTCCAATTACAGCCAAATCGACTCTGGTGATCAGTGGGGTGACAGATGTCTCAGCCAGATTGCACTCACATCCATCCAGTTTCCGATGATAGGAGAAGTACCTTTAAGAGCCAGCAGGTTATGTAGGCAGATCAGCTCGTGTTCTCAACTTGAAGGCTGCTATTGGAAGAACAGACAATTTAATCTCAAAATCAGCAACGTCCGATTTAAAAAGATCCAGCACTTCTCCCTCTTTTGATCTGGCCCTTTTTATAATGTATAGTCAATTTTCCAGCAGTGTAAATTCAGGAATGGCAACAGTTGCTTGAATTAAATAGAGGTTATTTAGAACAGCTAGATTTGAGTCCAGTAGCACCTTAAAGATGGAAGAGAGCTTTGACTCTCAAAAGCTTATACTTGTTAGTCTCTAAGGTGCTACTGGGCTTGAATCTAGCTGTTCAACTGCAAGCCAACATGGCTACCCTCTGAAACTGGGGGTAATTTAGGAGTGCCAAAGGCATGTGTATGTTATGTATAGTTCTTGCTGCTTTTTGCAAATTCTCTGTGTTTTCTTGAGTTTGCAGAGATTTTTTTTTAAAAGGGCAGACAAAATTTTAAATGATTTCAGTGAACTAATTTTGTAAATGTACACATTCATCTCTGGCATGTATTTATTTATCTGTCTTTGCATCCTGCCCCTCTTTCAAGAAGCTAAGGAGAGCGTGTTTGTTACACCCTACAAGCCCATCTGTGGGGGAAGATTAGGTTGAGGAATGGTGACTTATCCAGATGGGAACAGTTGCACTGCATTTCTTTTCTCCGTTGGACTTTTGGTTGTAATGGTGATATTGGAATCACGGTCCATGAAGACACATCTTCGTAGCCTACACCAGTTTGAAGTCAGTCTTTATGACATGAGATGTAATGTGCTTTGTTAACTTTGTTAAATGCATAGGTCAATGGTGGCAACAAATGGAGGGCATAACCTTTTCCACAGTATTTCAGACTTGGCAGCCATGTATCTTATAAAGCATGTGGTATTGTATTTGGGGGCAGTTATTTCATTGTGATGAGAATATATACAAGTGTATCCAGAAAAGGGTGATCTGGTTAGACCCTTAAGTTGTGATGGAATCTCATTTCCCCAGCAGTCCAGTGCCAAAAGCAGCTTCCCCAGAAATTAGCACTTCCAGATCGTCATCTTCTTGCTCCAGTAGGAGAGAATGTGGCATGGGAAGCACTGAAGGAGGAGGAGTATTTCTGAAAGTAGCCCTCAGAGGGAAGGTCCATTGGAAATGAGCTGCAGTTGAAACAGTGAAGGGAACCATAAGAGAAAGCCTCTGTTGCCAGGAGCAACACTGCTTTTAAAATGACAGTAGTTCTGTCAAGGTCTGAGGATTCCTGGAGGGCGGGGGTGTATGGATAAGGCACTGTCTTGTACTCTCAGCCCCCAAAGCCTTCAAAAGCACTTCTGTAAGCAATGCTGGGCTGCTTTAGATGAAATGGTCCATTGAAAGGAGTTGGGCTTGCATGCCCAACAAAAGAAGCCCTTTTAGAAAGACACAAACATTCTTGGAACACAGGATTTTTTGGAGGGTGTAGAATTCAGGTGTCATCTACATTTAGAAAAGTTTTTTATCCCTTCCTTTGAATACACTCTCCATTGAGCTCTACAGGGCAGTTTATGACAGGAAGCTTTGTCCCCCCGCCCCCCAACTTCTGAGGTGATAGTACTAGCAAAGAACAAGGATAAACTGGTGTTGTATTTACATCAAAGAGCAAGAAATATATATTCATCAAGTCCCTTTAAAAGTTAACTGTAAAATTGTCACGATGATCTTTGCCTAGCAATTTGTGGTGAACGTCTGCATAGTAGCAAATGGTCTTGAGCTGCAGGATGCTGAAGTTTTGTAGAACCTAAGGGGTGGTGGACCAGGTCAGTGCCTGAATGGGAGCTCACTCCTAGTCTTCATATTCATATAAGTTGCTCTGGGTTTTCTAAAGTAAGATACCACTCTAAGTAAAAACAAACAAACAGGTTTTTACAGTCACACATTAGAATGCATCATTTTCTTAAAGTTCCAGATGTAATTGATTTATCTGTCATAGCCTAGCCCCTAAGAAAGTGAAGCTGTTCCTTTCAGTGCTATTTTTACATAGATCCTAACATATTTATAGACTGGCAATGATTTACGTATTGAGCACAGAGGCCCTTGATGTTCAGCTGAGGAGGCCTGTTGTGGAAGGCATTGTACAAACCAAGGGATGTGTATGATCTCTGTTGTTCGGAATACAGAGTAGCATTTTTACATAAAACTGCACACATTTATTTAAGATGGGTAAATAATATCTTAGCTGTGTGAAAGGTGATGAAAAAATGAGACCAGAAGAGTGATTTTTCTCAGAGCTGAAGGGGATGGGGCTGTTTGGCCCAGGATTAGAATGTGGGGATTTCTGGAGTGCCACACCCCCTTTCTTGGGGCAGCTTGTTCAAAAGACCTGCCCGTTTGTATCCTTGCCATTTAAAGGGGACCGCTGACAGTGCTGCAAAAGTAGCCATCGAACGGCCTTGTATGGAAAAAGGATTTCTATCCAGGGTTTAACAAATTTCTGTCCATCAGGCAAATTTGTCTCGAGTAACTTTGTACTACTTTTAGTCTGGCCTCAATTGCTTTATGTTTTATTATTATTTTAATCTGATTACAAATTCTTTTTTTTAAATTGAATTTCTTTCATGAAACATGCATGAACCAAAAATGTGACTCTAGGAGAGTATTGCTAAGTTGTGCTGATGTCAATTTCATACTGTGATATTTTTTTTCTCTATTTATCTAGATATCGGTATTTCAATATATAACGATGTGCATGTTTTCCCCCCTTCTCCCACTGCATGCAGGGATTCGGGTTCGTAACTTTCGAGAATAGTGCTGATGCAGACAGGGCCAGGGAGAAATTACACGGCACCGTGGTAGAGGGCCGTAAAATCGAGGTGCATGTCTTCAGTAATTCAATTTCTTCTTTATATTTATTCTTTTGTTTTCTTTTTTTGTGTCTTGCCTCACTTATTTCACATTTGGATTCCTGTCTTGTGTGTGCGTGAGTGTGTGTATGCGTGTGTTTGTATCTCTGTTTTTTCACTCCTTTCCCCTGCACCGATGTATATAAAAATGACACCCCCCACTCAAATATCTATATATATTTTGTTACTTTAGGTATTTTTCTTTATTTTCTCCTTTCTTTTGAGTTTATTCCAACCCCCTCCAAATTTTTGCCCTTCTGCTGTCTTAATTTTCCTTTGCTTCAGTTTGAGGCTCCAACTTCTCTTGCCAAGCCTTATCAGAACTAACTAAAAGAACACTGTCCAATTTCTAACTTGGTGTCTTAACAACAAAAAGGGTGCCAGCCAGTATTTGCCCTTTCCTCAGAGGCCAGTTCTCTTCCATATGAGTGTGAGATGATACTAATGGTGAACAGGGACGGAGAGAGCAGGAAGAAGCTTACTGGGGGCATGAGAGTAACTGTATTGATATGATTTCAGAAAAGCAATATATACTTAAAATTAATGCAGGGAACACTGATAACTGTGGCTAGGCGCAATGTAACCTACATTACTTAGTGGCTAATTTTCTGTTCCCTCATATTGAAAGATAACTGGCCCCTTTTCCTCCTCCCATTCTCTTTTTAAGAAAAAAAAAGTACTAAATATAGGAGAAAAAAACCTTGAAAGCCACCGTTTTGAGTAAGATGTTTGCATATTTTGCTTTTTTTCTTTTGTTTTTTTTGTTTTGTTTTCTTGTTTTATTTCCCTTTTTCGATGGTTTAGTGTTTAGGGCCCTTCACTTGACTCACTCTTTCCATGGTAACTATACACAATGCTGGCGATGGTACGAGTTGGCGGTAAGTGAAACCAAAGTGCTAGAGGAGAATCTTATTTCTTTTCTTTTCCTTTTTTTTAAATGCAAACCAAAATTAAGAAAGAAAAAAATCCATCTGCCATTTCACATTAACACTACAAATGTGATTTGACTTGTTGTCCCACCCTTTCCTATTTCCCCACCCCCACCCCTTTTATTTTCAATGCTGTTGAGTAATGCCCGCCTGGATTTTGGATGTACATATACTGTTTTGTATCAGTCTGAGCTGTTTGATTACTGACTTCCTGGTGACTTCCTTTGCACATCTTACTCAGAGTTACTGAGCTCCAGTTTGGCTGGTATTATTAATGCACCCATGCCCTTCCTCTCTGTCTCTTTCTCTCTTTACCCACCCCACTTTTTCTTTCTTGCTCTGCCTCTCCCTGGACCTGCGATTATGCTTCCCCCCTCCCTTTTTTTGTCCCCTTCACTCAGTTAAATGCAGCTGTTGGTCTCTCTTTGCTGACTGGTGGTTTTTGATTGGTTTTGGCCATTTTTTTCCCTTTCAGTGCTTGTGTTGCACTCTGCTGTAGCAGCTGATTTCAGGCACTCGCTCCATCTTAATGATTGTCTGTGAGACCTTCTTCCTCTTCCCCCTCCCTCTAGCCCCATTAATCAATTGTTGTTGTTGTTTTCTTTTCTATGTGTATTATAACAGCATGCCCTCAGTCTCATCATTGTTGTTTCCCATTCTTTCTTTTTAAATGTGTAATGTTTATATTGTTTGAGGGCTAAAAAACAGAGTAATGAGATTCCAGGCTCCCTTCTTCCTGACAAAGCTCACTTTTCCATTAAGAAAGGGCACTAAAATATATATATATATCTTCTTTTAAAAAAAGCTTTTGACTTGAAATTGGCTCTATGGCATGTTCCTTCTGTTAGGTTTTGGTATGTCACTGATCCTAGCTTAGCCTCTTACCCTCCTTGCAAGAGCTCTAAGGCTGTGTCTGGCACAGGGCTGCAGTCCTTTGGCTTTGCCCACCCCTCCCATATTTTACCAGCACCATCTCTGCTCTAACGCTCACTTGCTGTACTGTTTAAAATGCTTGGAGCTTTAAAGAGCTTCTATCTTGAAGGTGGAGGATGCTAGGAAATCAGGAGGTGCCTTGTTAACTTTCCAAACAGGGTGGCATTAGAGGTTCTCCCTCCCCTGGAAAATTAGCTGCTGGGGATAGATCCCTCAATAAATCGATACCCTGAAACAGAGATGCAGGCCAGCCAGCCTCGCTTAGGAATCCAAGCTCTTTAGGAGCAGATGGAATTAATCCTAGGCACCTGGGTTCCATGTTATCCTCCTCCTGCCCAAATACCTGTTTCCTCGGTAATATTAGTAGGCCATTGCAGTTCAGTGAAGTTGATAACAGAGTTGTGTTTGTTCATTGCTTCATACCTGTCAAGCTGGGCATGAAGAAGGGAGCAACGGGGGGGCTTTGCCCTTTGGATCAGTGAGCAGCAGATACTGGGGTTCAAGTCAAAGGTTGCAGGATGCCTGAGAAGATCTACTCTTTTTGGCCTTTATTACATAACTAAAATGCCACAATTAGACCTGTTACAATTTTAATATTTAATGATAAGTTATAAAGTAGATTTAAATGTTTCATTCTGAAACTACTGTTTTCTTTTCATTTTCTTTTTGTTCTAAAAAAAACCAAGAAACAATTTTCTCTAAAATCCTGTGCTTCCTTCCTTCTCCTCCGTATCCCGTTTTTTACTTTTAGGTTAATAATGCTACAGCACGAGTGATGACTAATAAGAAGATGGTTACACCATACGCAAATGGTAAGGGGGAATGCTGAATACTAATAATGAACGAGAGAGATTTGGGGGCAGAAGTTATAAGCATATGTGTTAAGTTCTCACTCTCTCCTGAAGTTTCAGTATAATGAAAAACTTTGTAGAGAAGGGGTTTTAAAACCTTCTGTGTATGACTATATAAATGTTAAAGTAAGTTGATTGTTTTCAAAGTGGAGGCAAGTACCCAATAGCCCCTGTTTAGCTGTACTGGAAGCTGTGACAGAAAAAGTAAACATATCTCAGAGGTTAAATATAGACTAATAAGTCTGTTTTTAGGAAATCATGCTTTGAAATTGTTAAATTGGTGAGAACTGACCTGTACAGAAACTTCCACTGCTGATGGGCAGTGGCTGCGGCTGATATGCAGGCGCACACAATTAAGAGTGTGCATGAGGTTTTTGATACCATTTTCTGTTCAGAATCTCTCTCCAAATTTCTGAATAGCTTTAATTTGAAAGTGTTCAAAAAGTGGTTCAAAGGTTCAGTACAGGAAGATTCAGAAGTAGTGGTAGTAGACAGTAATACTTGTGCAGGACTGTAGAGCTGCCATTCTGAATCAGTCTTTTCTTTTTGTTTTCTAAAAGGCTTTGGGAAAATTACAGTGTCAGGGCTGGAAGTCTGAAAGGGGTTTATGAAACTTAACAATGGAGAAATTCTGCCCACTGGCTGCCATTCTTTGCCACAGTTAAGGGCAGCCCATAGTTTGCTGCTACTTTGGTGACCCTGTGGGATCTTCAGGCTTGCACATTCCCTCGTCTGCTCCCCTTCCCTTGCTAATAAGTTGTTTCTGTGTCCAAAAAATATTTTCCTGCAATAGTCCAATCATCACAAAAATAAGTGGCAGCTGTCCTTCCAGGTGAGGAAGAGAAGGTGGGAAAGCATGAGCCAGAAGATCCTTTAGGCATGGTCACACAAAAGTAAACAGTCCTTTGCTGTTGTGTCTGAATGCATTAACATTGGCCTTACAGCTCAGGACAAATGCTCTTGCTTGGCAATGTGTGTGTTATGTTGACAGTGTGGCATCTGAGCATGTAATGATGGTGGCCTTCATATTTCAATATTTTCCCATTGAGCTATTTTGGCTTCTTAAGAGTTATTTTGAAATGGACACTTTGGCTTTTGATCTCACTGAAAATACAGCAAAATAACTGGTGTTAACCTGGAAGCCCATCATACTTCTGTCAGTGCAAAAGTGCCAACTGATGGTTGAAGGAATACTTGAGACCTAAGATGTGAGTTTTCAATCCTGCTGTGTACCCTGAGAGTATTTGTTGGTACCATGGGCGAGTCACTTATTCTGATGTTTTTGTCATTTAGTCCATTCCTCATAAAGTAGGGGTTAAATCTTGCCTCCTACAAATGCAGGAGGGAAAAAAATGAAAGTTTTATTAAATAGTTTTAAAATCTAAAAGGCAAAGCAGGATACAAATGGAAAGTGAAAGATGTCATTTACCAGTCTTAAGTTTAAAAGGGTGGTTTCTTTCAAACCGAGTTAATTGAGAAGGGTATCTGTTTACTAAAGGCATACGCTGTTTGCTTGCCTGGGGGCAGGATGTGGAAGGTGGCTGTGTGTTTTACTTGGGACTGTAAAAAGTCAGCTCTAATTGCACAGTTGAATTGTGCCATTGTCTCTGCAGATTCTTGTGCTGAATCCTTTTCTTACCTACTTTCCATTCCGACAGTACAGAACCATTGTTCAGAAAGTGTGCTTATATATCATACATCACCTCCAGCTAACAGATTGAGTGTTAATAAAGATGTCTAACTGCGTACCATTGCCAGTAATTTGACTGTAAATTTTCAAGGCTGATGCAAGCAGGGAAGTGCAAAGTTGACTGTATTAAGCAATGTAACAAAACTGGATGTTTTCTAAAACCTGCAATGAAAAATCTGTAGGTTGACCTTGCCTTTGAGTTCATTAGAGAAAATATTATTTTATTATTCTGCTGGGTGTGCTCAAACATCACCATTTCACCTTCCGAGTCCAAAAAATGAACAGTCTGTGCATCTACAAATATACATCTGTGTGTAGAAGAGCCAATTCTCTGTATTTATGACACTCATTTGCATTATACAGATAGAGGCTCTGGAGATAAAGGGCTGGGGCTGTGCAAATAGAGGCTGGCTTCGTTCTCAGTGGCTGTCATTGATTTTTTTGGGACAAAGTACATAGGGCTGCAATTTGGGACATAGTGTGGAAAATAAAGTTTGGCACTTGGGGACAAAACTTGCCCACAACCACTAACAGGAGCATTTTGAGAGACAGTGCAATGTGCATCTGTGCATGAAGCTCCAATAGCACACTGTGTGTGTAAGATTATATAGGCCCTCCCATCTTATATCCACGTATCGTTGTTTTTTTTTAAAGACTGAAACGGTTCAGCTGACCAGCTTGCATCCAATACCCCGGGGTGTCCAGAGTTGTAGAGGTATCAGTCCAGATCACTGTGTAGCAAACACGCAGAAGGGAATTGGCTGTCTTGCCCTCCAAAAGGCCAGTCTTGAGAACTGGGGGGGCTTGAGAAGACATCGAATATGATACAGTATACAGTGGAAAGCGAGATTGCTGGTGAAAATTGCCCCCTCACCTGGTTCTTGTTCATATGGAGTAGGATCTCATGCAAGCGTAGGGAGGAGGGACTGTTTGTGCATACTCCCCCCCCCCCTTCCCATTGCAGCCTCCCTAGATCACATCCAGGGGCAGCTGTTTGGTGGGCACAGGGGTGGGGGCTACAGAAAGAAGAACAAGGCGATAAAAGGTTGCAGTGTCTTTGCAGTTTTCTAATGCTTTAGTTCAATGATGCATCTTTGAAAACAAAACTTTCTAGTTACCCAGCTGAATGAAGCCATTTTTATCCCGAAATTTGAGACACTTATGCAGATTCTTTAAGAAATGTGGTCCTGGAGTGCACTCCTAGCACTGTAATGTTTATAGAAATGAATGATTTGCATGATGTATGGAAGCTAATTTTTTCATTCACATTATTTAATCAGAGCATATTACATACTCAGACTTCTTTGCTCTGTATGCTTCCAGTTATGAGCAGTGCTGTGTTAGGTCTACAGGCAGAAGACACCTAGTGCAAATGTATATTCAAAATATAGTGGATTGGGAAATCAGATTCTGAGATTTCAAAATGAGACCATGATGACTTTTGTAGGCAGGGTGCAACAAGAATGAACCTACATTTTGTAGGAAATATGTTTTTGAACACATTTTCCAGAGGGGTGTGTTCCTGACAATGACAGATTTTTTTTTAATTGACTGTGGGCAGATTTCAGAACATATGGGGACTGCAGAATTTCACTAAAATCTGTGTTACGTTGAATTTTCAAGGAGTGCCCCAAGTATAGAGTATGGATTATGGAAGGAATTCATGCCTTCAATATAGTTCCTTCCTTAGGAAGACTGCCTCACACTTTGGGAATCTCAGGCGATACTTTGTCCACTCTGCATTAAAGCCGCCAGCAATAAGTTGTATAGCATCTTCAGTGTTCAAAGCACTTGGAACACATTATCTTGCAATCCTTACTGGAAGGTAGGTCAGTGCTGTTATCACAGTGTTGCATATGGGCTGAAGCTGGGAGAGAGCCTGGCGAGTTTGTGGCAGTGGTTGAATTTGAACCCAGAATTCTCAATTCTTTTCGATTTCAGGAATTTTTTTCTGCTTAAAGTAATACTACTGGAAGGACCTGTATGATCTTTTGTCACGCTTTATACTGAACTAGACTCATTGTTTGTCTGCCTTAATAGAGTAGTGGCTCTCCAAAGCTCTTAGCAGAGGTTTGTCCCGACTCTGCTACCTGATATCCTTTAATCGGAGATGCCAAGGATAGGACACAAAATCATACCCTCTTAACTCTGAGCTGGGGCTCCTCCCCAAAAGGATATACAAGGATTCACTTTATTCTGAGTAATTTATTGGTCATCTAGCATAGCACTATCCATTTGGTTTAGCATCAGGTTCCCAGGATTTTTGGCAAAGGTGTTTGCCAGCACTGCTACTAATTGGATATGAAAGTGGATTGAGACTGGGCCATAAATGTTCCCTGGCATTGAGTTACGGCTTCTCATGCGGAGCAGCAAGTGGCAGTGAAGGATATTGAAGTTTCCTACATGACCTCTGGAAATCCTGTGAAGTCCCATCTAGTCTAGCATTTTTGTCTCTAGCAGTAGTCAGCCATATCCCCATTTTTGTGTGTGTTCTGCAGATAAGACTCAAAGATCTCATCCATTGCAAGGGAAGTACCCGTTACCAGGCCACCAACTCATTTGTGTCGTGTGGCATTTTTGTTTATGATTCTCTGTTTCATGTTAAATATTTTAAAATGATATTGCAAACAACTTTTTTGGGCAATCCCACTAAGGCGCAAGAAACATTTCCAGCCTTTCAAGATGAAGAGTAGGAGAGAATATGTAATAGTTTCTTAGAAGTGTATTTGTGCATTTTGGGCTTTTTAACTTGCTTATCAGCACGATTGCATTCCAGCTTTCTGTAAATTTTCAATAAGCACAGCTGGCCTCTTTGAGAGGTAGCGATGGAGGCTCTTATCAGCCCATTTAAACCTGATCAGTGTGTAGCTTTTTTAACAACCCCAGTTATATTGTTAGATACACTCTTTTGAAATAGGGGTTTTCTTGGTTAGCATAAGGAGTTGCATTAGACCGGTTCTGAAACCTAGACCATCCCAAAGAGCATTTGCAGGATAGTAGGAGGGATGTGCTACTAATAGTATCTGTCTCGTTGTTTTGGAGGACAAGTGGATGGGGAACGGATCAGATACCTTTCCCCTAATAATTTAATCAGAATGCCCCACATGTGACAGTATGTAGTTAGTGAGGTCTCATATGAGAGGCTTTCACTTTCGTTCCCATGTCTAGTTATTGCCAAATGCCATCAGTCATAGAGGGACATCTCCCTATCATGTCCTCAGAAGATCTCAAGCACCAGTTTCATAACTGTCAAGTGCTTACAGTAATACATATCACAGTAGTAGTTTTAGACATGACATCAAGTGGTTGATTTGTTTCCTTATTCCCACTATGCCTTCTGAAATAATAATGATAAAAACCCACATGGTGCAGTGGTTAGAGTATTGCACAAAGATCTGGACAATCCAGATTTGAATCCCCACTCTGCCATGGAAGCTCGCTGGGTGGCGTTGGACCAGTCACACACACTCAGCCTAACCTACCTCACAGGGTAAAATGACGGAGGGAAGAACTGTGTTGTAAGCCCCTTTGGGTGCCCCCTGGGGAGAAAAGCAGGGTTGGGAGTAACAGATATAGAAGGGGTGGGTTGGTCTGTTCTTAATCAGGAAAAGAATCAGTTATTATTTTGTTTCTTCATCCCACCATATCCTGAACATGAGAGAGCAGGAGAACGTAGAACCTTATAAACAGGAGCAGTCCGCATGGAACCGAGACAAAGAGATGCTGCTGCACAGACTAAACGGGTTGCCCTTCCCCTGGTGTTGACTTTAATGCTCACTCCTGTCTTTGTCGTTTCAGGATGGAAGCTGAGCCCTGTGGTTGGAGCAGTGTATGGCCCTGAATTATACGCAGGTAGAACTTAACGTGGATCGCTTCTGTTTCTGCCATTTAACTGCAGTGGTGTTTGTTTGTGTTCTCAATCTGCTGTTTCTTTATAACCTTTTTACATTTTTTATTCTTTTTAAAACTAAATTAGCATCCAGTTTTCAAGCAGATGTCTCGCTGGGCAATGACGCTGCAGTGCCCCTGTCAGGAAGGGGGGGTATTAACACTTACATTCCTTTAATCAGTAAGTAGCCCCTATTGGCCCCTGTATTGTTACTGTGCTTGAGTAAACAGTGATCTGTTAGCCCTCTTCTTTTCAGTCTGTATAATATGTACTTAAAAGGATGGGCCTTGGTAGAATGGCATGCCCACTTCTCTGGGCGGTAGCCAAATAACCCCTTTTCCAACGTGAAGAGTATTTGCATGCTTGCTTACGGCTGGGGCTTGCCCAGCCGATAAGAATATAAATCCGTAAGGGAGGATGCGTATGGAAGGCCTTAGCTTCAGGATTGAGTAAATGGAATGGGCTGCACTCTGAAGTACATATTATTCAAGCTACTAAACCGAGAGTCCACTGCAGGCCCCCTTGTGGCATGCGCCTGGAAGCACCTTGGGTTGGAGGTTGAGCCTTGTGAATGACTGGCGCCTTCTGGGTTATCTATTATTGCATTGTGTTGCCAGCTGCCTTCTGAGATTTGGACATCGTTTTGCCCTGAGCCAGTTTACTCCAGCATGAAGTGTAATAAAACAGGGCCCAATATAGAGTGGAACCACTTAATGGTCACCGAATGCCAGAAGGTAGGCTCTTGGTAAACTGGCACTTTAGGATTAATTTTGATTGCCTTTCTAGAGGGTTTCTGTAGCTTTTTCTTCTGGGTTTAAATAAAAGATAGACGGGAAAGGAGTAGGTGGTAGAAAGGGAGACAAAAAAGAAAGGTCTTTACGTGTTGCCAGCTAGCAGTTTAAGGGGTTCATGACAAAGCCCGTACACACACCCAATATAGAAGAGTCACCTGCCTTTATTTAGTAGCAACTCTCCGTGCTTCTCGGACTCTTTCTAACCAGACTGCATGGCATTATCAGACTGGGGTGGAGGAAAAGCGGGGAGATTGTTTGCAGTTTGTGATGAATGAGGCATGACTCAGCGTTTAACCCCTTGCATGCCAGGCCTCTCTGCAACCCTACCTTCCCTCGGGGCCATGGTGTAGCAAGAGGTATGCGATGTCATCAAGGCTCTAAGCATGCTCCTTTGCAGGACTGATGCGGAACATTCCACAGCTCTGGAGTTGCATATCATTCTAGATGACTTTTTGTGAACTGGGCAGATGTAGTGATCTCTCTCATATTTTTCCTTGTCTGTCTGTGTTCACAGTTCCCGGCTTCCCTTACCCAACTGCAGCCACTACAGCCGCCGCTTTCAGGGGAGCCCATCTGAGGGGTCGAGGACGAACAGTGTATGGTGCAGTGCGGGCAGTACCTCCAGCAGCCATCCCAGCCTATCCAGGGTAAGGGTCGAAAGCCAAAATGGCAGAGCTCTGATTGGCTTAAAGACAAAAGGTAGAGATGTGATGGATGGAGAGAGTCAGGATATGCCAACACCAGAACACTCTGCACCCAATCGCATCTGAAAGAGCCAGTCGAAAAATCCAACATGTGACTTGAAAATGTTTTTTCCTTGGGGGCACATCAGTAAAAAAAGGCAGCTGTTTGAAATCTATGTGCCCATTTTTCTTCACATATGGTAGCAGTTTTGCTGCACAAATATCATCTGGCATTGGTACAGTAGCCAGCAGTACTACTAAGAGAGCCACGGAAAGGGTGTAGAGTCTGTGGAGTGAGGCAGCTTCTGCTCTCTGAAGTCCAGGATGATTCCCTAATGCAGAAGTGGCAAGTGTTGCTAGATGCACTGCCCTGGGAGTAGGACACAGGAAAGTCAGCTACCCACAATGGATTTGCTTTCTCAGTTGGAGATGTTTTGAAATGGGTTAAAACAAAGATTAACCAAATCTGGTTTTGAAGTATAGTACATAAAGATCAAGGAAGCATCCTTCCTAGTGTGCTTTAATACACCCAGAGAAAGAGAAAGTATATATTAATATTTGACCTTGCTTAGATTTTGATTATTTCCATGACATGGAAATTGGGTTGTAGCAATCAGCTTGTCTATTGTAAAAAAACAACAACACACACTTTGAAAGGGTACTAATAGCCCAGGATTTTTTGTTCTTGCTTTGCATCTGAGGATACTACCTGACTTCATGTTTCTTCCTTAAATTCAAATCCTTCTCAGAGGAAACTTGAGCAACAGCCCTTAGTGGAGGGCAAACTGAATCTTTTCTCTTTTTTCCTCCTGACAATATGCCATGTTATTTAAAATGCCACAATGACATACTAGAATGTCCTGGGAGATGATAGTTCAGTTTGGAACACCTGAATCAGGATGGGATTTCTGTGCCCAGAGTTTAAAACAAGTATTAAACAAAACGGTGTTCACTTACCTGCTTGGAATGTCCTCCTTGATCCATCCAAAGTCCCCACATGGATGTAACAATCCACTGAAGTTTCTCACCTTTGCAAGGCATTCTTGTTCACTTATTTCTTTCTGAGTACTGATACTTGGAAAAAATAAAAAGAAAGTTTAGGAACATGTTTGTTGTTATCCCTGATAGTAACGGCTAGAGTATTCCTAGAAAAGAGGGTGCCACTAACAGTGCACTGGAAAAACATATTTGTGAATTCCTCAAAATTACATTTTGACTACTAAAATCCAGCTCAGCTGTATGAAAGTAAAGTTTTCACATAAAAGTATCTCATAAGATAATTTTATATATTCATGAGACTTTAAAGTTGCCCCGTAGTGGAGAGAAGACAGCAAAAGAGTATCTTCTCTGCCTTATAGGGTAGCCAGAACTGTACAAGTTAATTGTGTAAATGTACAAATTGTATTGTTTTCTAGCTAGAGTCAAGGGACCCTGTGCCACTCAGTTTAGAGGAAGTTGGGTTCCTGGTGATTAAATAGGTCAGAGTGTTTATTGTGGTACAGTGTGTTTCTGTATACAGCAAGGGAAAAAAATCAGGTTTGCAAGTAAAACAGGTCTCACATTTTTGGAGGGATATAAACATTTGTCAATGGGAAGTCCATCATTTCTTCCCCTTAGATTTTTGGCGTAAATGTCACACAAATTGGATTATTTTATCAAATGGTAAATTGTTGGTATATTTGTGCTGGCTTGAAACATGATGGTGGGCACTTTATCAGAGTCCATAGTCTGTGGAACTCATTGTTACAAGATGTCATTAACATAAAGGACCTCCGGAAGGTATTTTATTCAAGGCAAAATGAGTTTCCGCTGGTATGCTCTGAGAGAGAGCTGTGTGAGAGATTTAGTTGTTGTTATTGCAGTGTTCCCTCTAAGCTGAGTTAGTGTGAGGTAGCTCACAGTTTTTAAGCCTCTGGCTCACACGTTTTTGTCTTAGCTCAGAAAGGATGGCTCCAGAGCAAACTAATTTAGGCAGTAGCCAAATCACTCACTCACAACTTTAATGCCAGTAGCTCACAAAGTAGAATTTTTACTCACAAGACTCCACAGCTTAGAGGGAGCATTGGTTACAAGTTATTGCAATTTAATCCTGTTCATATGAAGGCTTGTGACATTGGCAAACACATAGATTGGACCTAATAAATCCAAGCCAGAAGTAAATGATAAACCTCTGGTTTTTTAAAAAATATGACATCCTTTAGTTAGCAGATGACCTACCTCTCTGTAAAGAAGTGCTACTGAACTGATTTATCCACAGCTGTACTCATAGGTTGTTGAAAATTGAGTGCGGCTCTGTCGGTAGGAAGTGGATTGTGACCAATTGGAGCCTGATCACCATCTTAGCTCTTAAACTCTGTGCTAGTTTGCATCTCTGTAGAACCCTTGGTAATTGTAAGGCAGACTTATAGCCGAGATATTGTGGCCTTGTTGTTTGTAACTTCCTATAGGTGGTTGTGTTCTGATCAGAGTGGGAGAACCTTGGCTCTCCAGTTGGCATATGGAAAAAATTAGAAGTAATACTGCCTCCTTCCTCCTAGCCTGTGATAACGCTAACTGGTAAGCCAGATTCCATGCATAGACCATGCATAGAAGGGTCTCAGATATGGGGAACTAATGCTTTTTAACATGAGTGATTTTAGCATATAGCATATAAAGGGAAATAAAGCCAGGGACAAAGCTGTGCAATGCTCAAGCATGTGTTTATAACCAGGGCTGTGGAAAACCCTCTCTTCCTTTCTTATTCTCCCCTGGACCTCTTCCAAAGCAAACTGCTTCACACTCTGAAATGTTCAAGTGCTGGATTTTCTGAATCTGAAGGGGAGTTTTTTTGCTTCTGGAAGTGCTTGGAGGTGCTAATTGGCTGTTAGATTCAAAAAAGAACCCAGGCCCACCTAAACATGGCTGCTCTCTGCTGTGGAATGTGTCGTTACTATCAGGGATTCTCTCTCTCCCCCCCCCCCCCCCCTCACCTTTAAATACTTGGGATCTTGGATCAATCACCTAACTCTGTTTTTAGCTCATGATCTCTGCTTGTGAAAGCAATGCATTGTGGGTATTTCGTTTTTCATTACATTTCTCTGTGTTTATGAGAGTTGATTGTCTTGGGGTGTTTTTTTTTCTCCTGAGGTGTTGCATAAGATGATGAATAATAATACTTTGCATGCTTGTGTGATCAGCCAACTCTTATCGCATGTCTAATGTACAGGGTAAAAAAAAAAGCAGGTGATGTATGGATATTAGAAACGATCGCACAAGGCTGCAAGATGCATAATTATACACAACTCTTGGTATGTTTCTGACCTAGGTGGATTCCGGCCCTTGATGAACTCCTCCTAAAGAACTTGTTTTGTTCTCCTTGAAGCCCATTACATGAAGCCAGTTTGTCCATGTGTTTAGTGGGTTAACTAAATATTTTCCAGGTTAACAACTAGCATTGAGGTTTCTCAAGTCATGTTTCTCTTCTTCAGGGCACTGGGTCCTTTTATTATTTTGTTTTCCTCTACTGTATGATTATAAAGGTTGTTCTCTTCCCCAGCCTCCCCCCACCCCTTTGCATACTGTCTTCCCTTCTGCCCTGCCCGCCTGCATGCCATGGAAGATGACATGGAGCTGTTTTAGCGTGCGTGCGCACACACAATCTCTTGCTGATTTTTGCTCCTGCCCGAAAGCCCAGGTTATGGATTCATACATCACCTGCCTGTGTAAAATGCATGTGCATGCTGCCGTCCTCAATAACCGGAATGTGTTTTCTGTTCTTTTTGTTTTGTTTTGTTGTTTTTTTTGTTTTTTGTGTGGATTTTCTGCAGTGTGGTTTACCAGGACGGATTTTACGGTGCTGACCTCTATGTAAGTACACACACCAGAGCCTTCTCATCCCCCAACCCCCAACAAGCCAGCCTTTTTTTTTTTAATTGATGTTTTTGATTTGGTTTTGGTTTGTAACTATAATTTACTTTTGATTTTCTTCTTCCTTGTGGATATATACATTCATATATATATTTAAGAATGCAAGCATGTTTCTCTGTCATTGCACTTGCCCCTGGGTGCAAGACTCCTGAGTTTCCTGACCATTGCCAGGGTCAGTTTACTAGGTGCTCTCTTTGTACATGTACAGTATACTACTAATCAACCTGAGAGATGATTAGCAAATTAAATTTTTTATCCATGCTTCTCTCATTTGTATAATTGGGGTCCAAAAAAATAACAAGATTGGTTTAACCTCAGATCTTTTCTTTCCTTCACCCTTTCCCACTCTCTGTCTTGGGATCTTTTGCAGACTTGAGTTTATGTAAGGAGATGTATGCTAGGAGAAATTAGGGTTCTTTAGAAGTGTGAATGCCAGTCGTTTGCATTGGACTGCTAATAGTACTGGGGTAACTAGCCGTGTGTGTGTGTGTGAGAAAAGTCACAGCCAACCGATGGCTACTACAACAGGGGGCTTTCAAGTCAAGTGAGAAGCAGAGGTTGTTTGCCATTGCCTCCCTCTGCAGAGTCCTCCTTGATTTCTCCCATCCAACAACCCTCCTTAGCTTCCAAGATCAGACGAGTCCAGGCTATACCATGCCACCTTCCTTCAACTAGCCTTAATAGGTCTTTTCAGTCCCTAAGTACAGTGATACATTTCTTTGTCCCTTAGTTTCCCCCTAAGTAGAAGTATTGGGTAAGAAGTCATCATCCCTTTGTACCCTTTTCAGCTTCTTGTTAACGAAATGGGATATTTCATTGTGGATTGTATTGTGGACTTTGGCAGGCAGCTGTGCACAGAATTTCTGAGACTCTGAGTGTGGTGCACATGCATGTGTGCCTCAAGGATAAAGTTCTAAGAGGGTGTAACTCACAAGAAGCAGGATATTCTTTCCATCTCTGTTTTAAAGAAAGGGTTTAAAGCTCTTCCCCATGTAACAGCTGGCAATATAAATCTTCAGCAGACTGACAGGATCGAGTGGGCTGTGTCGGTCCTCCTAGTGGCAGTGGGAGTGCAGCCTTGATGTTGCAGGGGCCATCTGACCATATTATAGTTAGGGAAGGCGAATGCAGTGCTTCCATCACTGCTCAACAAAATCTCTTTCCATTCATTTTTTTAAATGGCATGTGCTTTGTTGATATGCATTCCTAGATAACGGATGGGACAGCCTTGGCTTGTCTCTGCTCTTTTACAAATCAGTCCTCAGTGCTTCGTAAAAGGCATTTCAGGCTAGCTACAGCTATTGGGAGGCATTCTGAAAATCTGGATGCCTGACTGTTAACCTTTCCACTCCCTGCAATCATCACTTATTTCTGGGTCTTTGTATACAACATTTTTCTACCTTGGCCAGATTCTGTTACGCAGTTTGTGTAAGAATGCAAAAGAATGATGCTAGGTTTCCCTCTAGCACTCCTAAATTGCCGTCACATGCAGAGGAGGCAGCTGGGTACCAGTCATGCAGTGAGGAGACAAGAAAAGAGGAGAACATCCTTTGCTGAGTATCATCCCTGGCACAGCCAGGGGTATGAATGACAAGGAGAGATGTCAGGTGAGGTAATAGCCTCACTCTTGTTGAAAGGCTTCTCCGTATCCGTTTTCTGCCTGCGCTGAAGGGAGCTGTCTGTGACAGACGGCAATTTTAGTACTGTGTTAGACCCTTCACACATCTTTATACTGCATAACGCCCTTGGTGTTTTTAATGTGCCAGGTCTGAAATGGCTGACATAATACTGATTGGCTATTTGGCTGTAAACTATTTAGGTCGCCATCTATAGGGCTTGTGGGGTGGTGAGGAGAACAGAACTGCAGTAAACCAGTTTGGTTGTAGTGGTTAAGTGTGCGGACTCTAATCTGGGAGAACCGGGTTTGATTCCCCACTCCTCCACTTGCACCTGCTGGATGACCTTGGGCAAGCCATAGCTCTGTACCAGCTGTTCTCTCAAGGGCAGTTCCTGAGAGAGCTCTCTCAGCCCCACCTACCTCACAGGGTGTCTGTTGTGGGGAGGGGAAGGGAAAGGAGTTTGTAAGCCGCTCTGAGACTCCTTCAGGTAGTGAAGGGGGGTGGGTTATAAATCCAATCTCTTCTTCTAAATGGAAGGCTCCCAAGGTAAATTAACCAAGCTTTCCCCATTGCTTTTCATTGCCAGAGTTCTCAGAGCTGAACTGAAATATGTGGCCACATCTCAGTCATGACCACTTTTTTCTGTCTTTAATTGGCATGAATCAAATGGGGTCTCTCTCCTTGTAAAAAATTACTGTGTGCATTTGTGAGAAAACTGCTTTCCTGAAGTGACTTAGAAGAAGTGTCAGGCTGGTATAACTGTATCAGAAGGGTAACACAGGGAACTTTCCTAGACTCTGGGGACAAGGAAGCTAGGTTCAAGGTATCCTCCATTTTGGCAGGAATGAAGTGAGGAGGAGGGTAATTTGAGGGTAGGATAGGGCAAGTCGGGGAGATTGCAGCGGTTTCAAGCTTTATCTCACTGTGTGTGTTTGCTTTTCTCTTTCCTGTCTTCATCTCACCCCTACCCAGCTGCTTTATTTTCATAATAAAGGCAGTCCCAGCAAGATTTATTGCTGTCTGGCATTAAAAATTCAGGTAGCTAGCCCCAGGGTGCAGAAGGTATGGGAAGTAACAGCTTCTGTTAGTATGGATTTCACTTTGCAAGAACAGCCATTTTAAAAGATCAAACTTAAACTATGAAAAGCGTGCTTGCATCCTCTGGAAAGAAAAGGCTGGTGTGCCCTTTGGTGGGCTCTTTGTGTGATTGTTTCCTTCCACAGCTGTGTTTTTGAACTGCTCTTCCTGTGTTCTGTTATAGAATAGTCTTACAGGAACCAATCATTAGCGCTAAAATACCTCAGGTAGGAGCGCCAGTGTGACCTGCCAACCAATCAGATTGTGGATTGCAGTGAAAAAAGAAACCCTTGAATTAATACTAACCATTCCAGCGCCAAATTAGAGATGGGAACAGAGTCTTTTTTTGTGGTTAAAAAAAAAATTAAAAGGACAGTGTACATTTGTGAGCATGTGATCAAAACTGTATATCTCAGTGTTGCACAAATCCCGCTTTCATAACAAGTAGGTGGCTTTCCTAAACCTAAGTAGAAGGGCTAGCAGTTGGCCAAATGCCTTGCATTGCCACCTAACAGCAGCCAGAACAGCAGAAGCACTTGCGCTTTTCTCTTTTATCCATGCTTTTACAAGGCACACCTGCTGACCATCTTGCAAGGATGCTTGGGACTGATTACAGCCCAGTCTGCCTTCTTTTATCACCCGCTGTTCAGATGTTTGAGAACAGAGACTTTCACTCAAAAAAAAAAACACCACAAAAATTTACCCGACAGGTTTCAATGCAAGCTGTGTCCTGATTGTGCCATAGAGGCAAGACGCAGAGTTTCAGCAACATCTGTGCCTTACTGTCTCTTGTGGTTGTCTTTGGCCACTTAGTTTTGCACATTTGGATTGTGTCGCAGGGTGCTGTGTTCAAGTTATGGACATAATGGCTCTCTCTCTCTCTTTTTAAGATTCAAGTCCAGTAGCACCTTGAAGACCAACAAGATTTCCAGGGTAGAAGCTTTCAAGAATCAAAGCTCCCTTCATGAGATACACGTTAGAATGGAGATCCCTAAGCCCCCATATAGGCCAGTCAGAAGGTTGGGAGAGTGTTGCAATGAAGGCACCCTTCCCACCTTCTTCTGGCTGGGATACAAAGGCTCAGGGATTTCCATTCCCACTCGCATATGATGGAGGGAGCTTTGACTCTCAGAAGCTTATACCCAGGAAACCTTGTTGGTCTTTAAGGTGCAGCTGGACTCAAATCTACCTGTTCTACTGCAAGCCATCATGGTTACCCACCTGAAATTGTTTGTTTCAGGAAGCTTCAAGACTTTTTCCTGATGCTTGTGAAACCTTGCAAACAAAACGACTCCCAAGAGAGTTAAAGTGCGGCAGCCGTGCATTCTTTAGGTTTGCTCTCAAGACATTTCTCTTCCTGTGAGCAGTTCTGACCTTTACCGGTTGCATACTGGGAGACCACAGATATGCTTAGCAGTCATTCCTGTGATTGCAATGGCATTGTTCCCAGCTGCTAAGATCATAGGAATCGCTGCTGACAAAGTCAAATATAGATGACCTTGAGTTCCCACTGTAGATTTCTCCACGCAGGGAGATACTCAGGAAAGGTCGTGATTCCGTGAACTAGGCCCCTGACATTGCAGTGAGCCTGTAGCCAGTGTCAGGTAGGCAAGGGGAACCTTCCAGCGGATGGTGCTCTGTTTATTCCAGATCCTTGGAACAGCTGTTTAAGAGAGACAGGAATGAGGGCAGATGTTGAGATTCTATTGTTCTCTCAGTGGATTGGATGGAAAGGTGTGCTGTGAACACTGAAGACTGATACTGGACTGGGGGTGGGCGGGCTACAGTATCAGGCAGATGGGAGTATAAACAGCTCTGGAGCCATGCAGCTATAATAGTTATGAGGTTGGAAGCTGCAAGAAAAGTCATAGGTTTGTTATAATATTTTTAAAAATAATTATTTGAATCACATATATGATTTAGCCTTGATTCTCATGTCAACAAGAGATAGTTTTGCAGCTTAAAAGTCTTCCACAGACTACAATTAAAAGCTGCATTTGCTAGTCTTGCCGTGACTTTAGAAATGCAAGTAACACAGAAGGCTTTAAAAAAAATTAAACCACAACAGAATTTAAAAGCCTCCTTTAGATGGCTTCTGTGTGTGTTGAAAACCTGCAAGCAAGTGTGATAGTTTAGTTAGATCTACATGTTATTGAAAGAAATACTTGAAGGCCCAGCCTATTTGTGGAGGATACCTTAAAAAGCATCCAGAAGATAAGAATATAAGAGAAGCCAATGTTGGATCAAGCCAGTGGCCCATCCAGTCCAACACTCTGTCACACGGTGGCCAAAAACACCAGGTGCCCTCAGAAGGTCAAGCAGTGGGGCCAGGACACTAGAAGCCCTCCCACTGTTGCCCCCCCTGCACCAAGAATACAGTGCATTACTTGCCCCAGACTGAGAGTTCCTATCTATACTTCCTGGCTAATAGCCACTGATGGACCTCTGCTCCATATGTTTATCTAATTCCTTCTTGAAGCTGTCCATGCTTGTAGCTGCCACCACCTCCTGTGGCAGTGAATTCCACGTGTTAATCACTCTTTGGATGAAGAAGTACTTCCTTTTATCTGTTCTAACCCAACTGCTCAGGATATGATGCCATGCATGTCCTTGGTTGCAGAGCCCATAGCTTATGTCAACTCCTGTCTTCTGTGGCCTTATGTAAAGCAGTAGGGCTGAGCTGAGTGTGTGTCTGCCATATTGCTCTGGCTAGTTAATATGACTGACAAAGTATAACCTGGTGGCAAGTCCGTGGATACATGTGATGGGAAAGGGTCATTAAAGACAGCTCCTAGCAGTGCTTGAGACATACCAGGTCTCAGCTCCAGACTAAATGAAACCAGTCTCTACCTCTCCCCCCCCCTTTTTGCTAAAGCAGCACTTAGGGGTGTAGGGATGTGAAAATTGTCAAAGACAGCCCCAAAGTGGGCATGCATGCAGGGAACAGCACTTCCTGTGCTATGTAATGCCCATTAAGTACTCTCTCTCTCACACACACACACATAACATACTGCTGCTCAGATCCCAGGCATTTGTGGCTGTCTTGCTTGCAGGGAGAGGCATCACATGCTCACAGTTGCCCAATTGGTTTTCAAGACGAAAATAAAAATTGACAATGCCTTTAACTTGAAATTTGGAGGATTTGGCACACATCTTTTAGGGATTACATAATTTTAAATGCATGCCCATTACCATCCAGCTGCAGAGAACTATGGAGCAAGCTGGGCATGGTCTCTCCTTTGCACTGGTTCACAGGAACACTCTTAAATTCTTCTAAAATGCCTTGCAGTAGTTACAGTCAAATTTTCCAAAGGACAATCTGAGTGACTGTAAAAAAGTCCCAAGTATATTGCCAGGGGGAGGGGGAGCAGGGGGAGAGAAAAATATAAAGTGAGCTAAAGGACATCCCTTTTCTAACAAAGCTGTAGGCAAACAAGGAAGGTTACGTAGTAAAAGTGCTGTGAATGGCTCTGTGAAAATTTGGATAACTTGGTAGGGAGCTGTGTGGGAACCTCGAGACTTAAAATATCAGAAATTAAATGAAGAATCTTGCACCAGTGTTTGGGTGTCCACCTGTAAAAATCGTCTAGATTTGGAAAGAAATAAGAAATGTAATACAACTTTTCTTATTTGTGTTGCATTATGACCTGCTAAATTTCAAGCAAGCATCGTCCGACCAACTGATTACCTGTTCATGCTCTTTGCTCTTCAATATGGAGCATGTCAGAGATGTGTTGAATGATTGGCTTGTAGTTTTATTTAATGTATATATAATAAGTATGTGCAGGCTTTCACATCACGCAGATGTGATCATACATACATACGCATTCTTTATTTTATATTAACAGTTTTCACATCTGCATCAGTGCATGCTTACCAGAAAATACACATCAGCTATTTTTAACTTCGTTTTTCCAATGAATTATTTTTCCTTTTTTTTTTTCCGTTTTGTTGTGCAGTCAGCTGAAGAAATGTTAACATCTCGCTCTAAATCTCTCAGTGGAGTCTCTTTTCCCTTCTCTGATATAACAGATGGGTCATTGCTTGTTATAATTATTAACATTTTGTGGTGTGGGATAGGGTTAGGGTGGGAGCCTTTTTTCCCCCTCCCTTTCTTTAATTTGGGTTTATATGGGACTTGTTTAAGATTTGGAATGTTAACTCCAGTGGTGACTGACTGTTTCCGTAATAGCAGGTCGTTGTGGCTGCACGCTCTAGTAATTGAGGCTGTGTACTTCACCGAGCTTGTGGTAGAGCCTAGGGCAAAACTGCTGTCCCAAGAGAATGCTGGGATAGATAGAACTAGCCAATATGAGTCTGAACGTGGTGATCTTGCTGGTTGTTTTTTTTTTTAGTTCCAAATGTCAGCATGCTTAGTTTTTAATTTGATTAATAAATGTTATACCATTCCCCCTTCTCCCAACCTGATTCCAGTCCCCTCTTTCCTTTACAAGAAATGCAAGTTAAAGAGATTAAAATGGGGGGGGGGGCTTTTTCCTAAAGTTTCAAACTGCATCTTGTCTTCATGTTCACAATCATACTGAAAACTGATTTGTCTCAAATGTCAGTAGAAAATATCTTGGGGAAGGGGATGCGCTGAACAGGCGGCAAGCAGCTTGGCAGCCAGTGTTGCCAAGGACAGAAGATGCGCAGTACATTTGCTCATGATTGAGTATCACATTTATCTGTAGTTCTGAAGCCTGTTTTTTTTTAAAAAAAATATTGGTGATTACATCATATATATATATATATATGCACTTGAAGTTTTTATAGAATTTCATTTCTTTTTAACTGTAAAATTCTCTTTGTAGCTTCCTGACAGTCAGTGCTATGGAACCAATTCAGAATTAAATCACAGTCCAAAAATAGGAAGGTCAGAATAGTGTGCTTCTTTCACTGTTTGGTGGGGGAAGCAATGGGGCAGTTCTACATTCCCCTGTAGTAAGAGGCTTGAAATGATCCTTGTTTGGAAACATGCTAACACACCACTGAATCATTGCACATGTAAAATAGGAGGAACACCCCTCCCCAAGCTCCAGTTATTTTGCAGACTCTTTCGTATGGACTTGTTTTACTATTTAAGCAGGTAGACTCAGAGTTCTGCAATACTTATGGCAGACTTCTCCGTCGTATAGGAGACATATGGAGAGAAGATTTCATTTCTGTACTGATCTTGGATTGCTCCATGTGTAGGGTTCTCCAAAAACGTTGAGAATTTCTGGATAATTCCAGGTCACTGGATGTCTCTGCCTTTAAGCTGCCAATGGATTGAACGAGTTTATGTACCATAAACAAAATATTTTTATCCATGATCAAATTGTTTTAGAGTGACCTTGAACACTTCTGCACTCTTTTGTCTGGAGTTGACCCTATCCAAAGTACAGTAATTTACTATTGGTACTAAACAGTGGAAGAGCCAAGACTCCCATGTCATTTTACCTATTTTAGGCATGTCATTTCACCTATTTTAGTCTTGTTCTCGCTTGGTGGCATAGTGCAGATCTCAGAATCTGCACCTGTTGTTATCTTCCCATTTAACACTGTGAGTTATTTTTACTTGGTGTTAACTTGGTTTCAAAATTCTTAGCATTTACTATCATGGCTTATCTGTATAAACCATATGAATGAACTTTAGAGTATTATTCTTTCTGAAAAGAGAGGTTTTCCCATACTGTTTTAACACATTATTTGAAAGCTGTACTGTTTTAAAATTATTTGCCTTAAGTATGTCATCGGACATACATGGAAATTAGAGTAGGATGATACCACCAGCCTGCATCCTATTTGCAATTGTTACACTCTCAGCCTATGACATTTTAGTGCCTTTAAAAAGTGTGATTTTTATTCCCAGAAGAACATTATCGTGGGTCCATCAAGAAATAAATATTGTATAAAATCCATTCCCCCTCCCCAGCATCCAGCTGAGCTGTTCATTGGAAGGGGAACAAAATTGTGTCTTTTCATATTAAACAATTTGATCTTTAAGCAAGACTTGCTGATATTCAGTGCTGGTAACAGTCCCACTAGAACTGGGGCATGCTGCATGGCATGAAGGTTTGACCCAGTCTTTGCTGACAGGCTTTCAGTCTCTGAAGAAAGACAGACAGGATAATGGTAGTTGAGACTGATAAAGAAATAATGACATAGTGGCGCTAATGGGAGTTAACAGCCAGTGCAGGAAAAAAGCTGAAATGTCTGCCCTCCAGAAAGGTTTTTGTGGAAGATACCGATGATGTGGCTCTGTGACTAAGTGGTAAAACATCTGCTTTGCATGCAGAAGGCCCCAGGTTCAGTCTCTGGAATCTCCAGTTGAAGCACTCAGGTAGTAGGTGATGTGTGAAAGACCTCTTCCTGAGTCCCTTGAGAGCCTCTGCCAGTCACAGTAGACCTTGAAAGACCAAAAGTCTGACTTTGTATAAGACCGCTTCATGTGTTCATACATTTTAGGGGTCACTTAAATCAGAGGAGAGACATGACTTTCACTGGAAAGGGATGCAGATATTCAGGCATGGAAGTCAAGGAAGAAAACAAAGGAGGACAGCTAACCTGAGTCATAAGGCTGGGGCTCAGAACCTGAAGTTGCCCAAAGTAGGATTGTGGAGTTGCTGGGAAGGGTGATACTAATCATTTATCAGGAATACTGTTAAGTTCTGGAAAGTCATTCTGGAAATATTGGAACAAATATTGGAAC
This sequence comes from Lepidodactylus listeri, assembly GCA_029233225.1. Classification (NCBI taxonomy): domain Eukaryota; kingdom Metazoa; phylum Chordata; class Lepidosauria; order Squamata; family Gekkonidae; genus Lepidodactylus; species Lepidodactylus listeri. The sequence continues at coordinate 37,306,316 of JARCFY010000008.1, read as the reverse complement.
AACACTCCTGACTTTCCCATACAAAATTGTACATTTGCAAGTGCCTCCCTGGGAAGATGGCAAGACTGGGAAGAGAGGAAGGGCCCCGACTCCCAGATGTTCCACAGTGCACCAGCCCTTTAATCTTAAAGGGACACTATTTTCAGTGGCCAGGGTGGTAGCCAGCCTGGCCACAGGCTTCCTCCTCCCTTACAGGTAGCAGAGTCTCTCCCCCCCCCCCCCATTCAGCTGGCTGGAAGAGGGGGGGGGAGCCTGCAGTGGTCCAGTTGCCACCCTGGACTTTGAAAATAATGGGTGGTAGATGGCCATGTGCTAATGGCCCGTTAGGGCCAGTGTGCTCTGGACCAGCTGTGAACAATAAAAGACTTCCCAGCCCGATTGCAGATATTTCTGGTATTCATTGGGAGAAAAAAATAACAGAATCAGGAAAGCCTTGCACAGTATCAGATATTGCCAATCCAATCCAACACAGGAAATTTTGAACGTTGTATCAGGTCAGCAATATCTCGCTGCATTCCTCCAGCCAAATGCTACCAGTATAAACATTTATGGAAAGGGGGATATAGCAAAGAGGCCAAAAGATATTCTGAATAGTTTGAAGGGGTGGAGGAAGAAGAGAGAGCAGGAGTGGGAGTCCATGAAGAAGAATGACATTTTCATATTGAGAGCACTTCAGGGCTGGCCCTTGACAACTGCATTTGAACAGCCCCTTCCGCTTTGAGAATTCTTTTCTTCAGGATTGCCTTCAGCCTGCACAGTTCTCTGTAACTGAATGTTGGGGCTCAGAAGCCTTAGAAAACCTACTGGGGATTGCTCCTCTTGTCACTGCAAATGTGACTGATACAGCTAGTATTCTACATTAGGCACAATGTCATTGGTTGCTTTTTCCATTGGAACCGCCCCACCCCCACCCACCCCGGTCTTGTTTCTGGCTAATTCAAAAGATTGGGGTTAACAAACCAGCAGCCCAAGCTGGCATCATCAGTCGTGCATGTGTCTCTTTTGAGGATCTGGATTTGAACATTTGAATTTTCCCTCCCTCAAAAACAGCAGAACAGCTAAAACAGGGGTGGCCAACCTTGCTTAACGTAAGAGCCATATAGAATAAACATCAGATGTCTGAGAGCCGCAAGACAGGAACAAATATCACACACACGTTTTTATTTTTAAAAATATGCAAATTTGCTCTTTTTTTAACGTTAAATGGGACTGCCAAAAATAAAAACAAATGAGGAAAACGGGTTATTGATAATGATATTACTTGTTTGCTAATGATATTGAGATAGAGAGAGAAAAAGAGAGAAATGGAAAGAAAGAATTAAAGAAGTGGAAAGAAAGAGAGAGAGAGAAACTAGGAAAGCAAATAGATGGGAGGGAGGAAGGAAGGAAGGGAGAAAGAGAGAAAAAGCATGCCTCCCCTTTGCTTCCCCAGCCGCCCTGCCAGGAGCCGCACAATATGTGTGAAAGAGCCGCATGTGGCTCCCGAGCCACAGGTTGGCCACCCCTGAGCTAAAATCTCTGGGGTAGTTTTTGGGTCAACTGGATTCCTTTACCTTTAAAATATATACATACTAGATAACACTTGCTCCCTGATTTTTCTTTCTTTTTTTTCTTTCACTTCATAGAGGACCCACAGCCATATCTTTTTTCCCCACTGAACTATCTAACGGACATGTTGTGTCATGCAGAAGCCATTTGGATGGGGGAATGGCAAAATATAGACGGGTTTTGGAAGGCTTTTCCTGATCGTTACATGGGAATCGATGCAGTTTGAAACATTTCTTCTCTCTCTGTTTGTGTGCGTGACTCCACTTTGGGTGAGGGGACGGGTATCTATAAAGTCAGTTCTCTTCTTTCCTGCAGGGCGGATATGCAGCCTACAGATATGCACAGCCTGCTACCGCAACAGCAGCCACTGCCGCTGCAGCCGCTGCAGCAGCTTACAGCGATGGGTATGTAAGCAGCGGTCGCTCCAGAGAACCTGGGGGCCAAGAGTGTGCTATTCCATTTAGTACTCCCATCGGCCCATTTTTCCTTAGCACGCTCCAGATACAAATCTTCAAAGGGTTGCATCCAGTTGTAGCTACCAGATGTGTATGACAGGAGACCAGAAGTGCGTGGTTCTGTATTATCACTTCTGTTGTCTATCTGTTGGGGCAGTTGGCAATTTGCCAAGAGTGAACAGGCAACTCTACCCTTTGACCTTGAGCAAGATTCTGCTCTTCATGGTTGCCACAGCTTGAAGGTAGGGAAGGGCATTGTAACCTTGGGTATGCATTGGAATTGCCACCTGTGTGCAAGGAATGGTGGATTTTCTTTATTTAGAGCAAAGTACTTTACTTGGAGTACAGTTGCATGGAAGCACTGTTTGTATCTCTTACTCCTCTTGTGTGTGTTTTTTACACAGAGCACAACTCACACTGCTCCTTTTGGCAGGTCGGCAATGCTTGCCCTAACGTCAGCAGGTTCTTCTTCCTCCACTAAGGGCTGCAGATACTGGCAGCCCACTCTTCACCCCGTCCCTGCTGAACCAACATAGTCATGACTGTAGTGGAAGTCTTATGATTTTAGGGCTTTCTTAAAGTTTAAAGTCCATAACTGTTTCATGACCTATCTTTTATAAAAACCAAAAGGCAAATTTTTGCAATGAAACTTGTATCATGCTTACAGCAGGCCAAGAAAAATGTTCTGTTTTTTAAAACCTAGGTTTTCATTTACTTTTGTCATTAGGTGGGTACAGGTATGATTTCTGAATATTTGAGGTTGTCACCTCTCCATTCTGAATATACAGGGATTCCCTTTTGAAACGGACAGCCTTTTTGGGTGTGGAGGAGAAGTGGAGGGCCCCATTTTCTGACTTGTCTTTTTCTTTTCCCCTTCTTTTCCTCAGCTATGGCAGGGTGTACACAGCAGACCCTTACCACGCCCTTGCCCCTGCCGCTAGCTATGGAGTTGGCGCTGTGGTAAGTATGACCCTCTTTCTTTCCTCTGTAACTTTTTGGTTTTACCCAGGGGTCTTTGCGCCTGTGTTATTTTGTGTGGATAACTCCATGTGTTGTAAAGGAAGTGAAGCGTCAGGCATATCCGTTACTGTTATGGAAGCAGAAAAATAAGGTGGTGTTCAATCTTACCCTTCATGCCACCTGAGAGTGGTAAAATGTGAGGATAATTTTTAAAAATGAGGAAATAATATTGCTCCCCAATGGATGCTTGGAGCATGCTTGCATGAATATAATACAGTCCTGCCACATTTAACAAACACGCTAAATCACTTTTTAGAGGGGAGAGAAGGGAAATGAAAAAATAAACACTGAGCAGAACCAGAAGTGGATCCTGCGAAAGTGTAATAGATAATTAAGCTGTTCTGAGGCATTGTTTATTTACTGTGTTTGTATATTGCCTTTCAACAACTGTTTGCGCAGCAGTTTGCAACATAAAATATCAATTAATACCTGCAAAGAGTAGACAAAATTGAAAATAAAACAAACAGCAAATCAAACAGTATCCAGGAACAGACACTCCAATCCTGTGCGTGAGATATTCTCAAAAGCCTGGCAGATCAAGAACATTTTCTCCTGCTTCTAGAAACAGGCAAGTGACTCCCCTCAGGGGGAGAGGGCATTCTGTTACTCTGGAAAGGCTTCTTTCAGAAATGACGGTGCTCCTGCTGGCTGCTGCTTTTGCATTCAAGCAACATGGGGCCATTAAGCAGGTCAGTTCTTAAAATATGGCATAGGGTTAAAGGGCAGCATCCAGAAAGAAGATCCCGAATGTGCAAGCACCACACTGTAGCACTCAGCCACAGCAAAAACAGTCATCTGCCAGATCAGAACACAGCGTTGTAAGGCACCATCTGAACATAGGTAGTCAGTCCACCAGCTCAACATTCCTTTTGCCTTGCACACAATTGAGCCTTAAATGCGGTATATCTGGATCTGCATGGCATGTGTGTTGGCATGCCCAAATCAAGGGACCCGGTTTAATTTCTGCCAGTATCACTTTGTTTATTATAAACAGTGACATATTGAGCAAACGAAGCTAATTTTTTTGCTTAAAGTAGACCTTGGTATCCAGGCTTTGTATTTAGTCTAGGCTTGCCATGATTTACATACACATTTTTAATGGAGAGCATCAGAGCATCATATTCCCACAACAGCCCTGCAAGGTAGCCTTGACCAGCCCAAGATCTCTCACTGCACTGAGGAGCACAGATCTGACCCCGATTCCTAATCCTAATGTGCCATTTTAAAATATTTTTTAAAATAAAAGAAACACTGTCCATGTCACAGTAGCATGCCTGTGGAACTGAAAACCACAAATTAACCCTTGTTGGGCTGGGAAAACCTTGGGATTTGGAGCATTAAAGTAGAAGGGAGGAGGAAAAGAACCACCCTCTAGAATCTGCTGAATACATAACAGAGCAATACATTATTTGGAATTCCTTCTCTGGGTTGGAAAGAAGCAGGAGGAATGAAGGGAAAGAGGGAGGGAGGCTCAAACTGGTCAATTTGGTAATCTCTCTTTTTTCTTTAATTTCATTCAGGTTAGGGGGTAGATGGGGAATTAGAGTTAGAGTTAGAGTCATGCCACAAGGGAAGAAAGTTTAGTTTTCTCTCACCCAGTGCCATGAATTGTACATCCTAGAGTGACTGCCTTTTGATGTTGACCTGACTTGAACTTTACTTCTCTGTATTGGAAGGACGGGGGACGCAATGAATTTATTTCAGTGCTTTTGAATTCCCAGATTCTGTAGGGTTGTTTCTGCCCCCCCCTCCCCCCGCGGAATGATTTTAGTGCTCCAAACAAAACCATGGAATTGCAAGGTCAGGAAGTTAGTAATTAAGGACTCTGTTGTAATATTGTCAGTGGCCAGAAGGAACCAGGTCAGTCTCATTACAGGGAATGGTGTTTTCCCCTGAGCATGTGGGTGTGGATGGGATGTTGTTAGGTTTTAGTGGGGATACAGCATGGCTGGGTCCATGGGGAATGCCAGTTCCATTACCAGTGGACTGCAAAAGAGTAATCATTTTCAGCAGCACAAAACTATCTTGGTGTGGACAGTCACAGAGTGCCCCTGAGCTGGATGTCTGCTGTAGCACATTATTCTCAGAAGGTTTATTTAGGAAATGAGCCATGGCACCCAGCTACCTTCCATTCTGTTCTCAAGTATTCCTATTCCGCCCACCCCCAAAATGGAGTGTGTGCCTGCAGATGCTTTTCATGCCTGAAGGGCAATTTCTGGTTTGGCTTTAACTCAAAGACAGACAGACAGACAGACACCAGTCTTTAGGCTGACTCTGGGAGGTCCACACGGCCTAGATCTAGGAAATGGAGCAGCTGGTAGGACACAAGGCAAATTGTAATCCTAGTCCTATTGCATTGTTCACTGAAGGTCTCATACTGTTTTGCTGCATAATTTTGCACTGTGTAACCTGCCTTGAGTTTCAGTGAGAAAGGCAGGCTATAAAGTAAGAAAATAAATAATATAAATAACTAAAATAAATATCAGGTTCGGGTAAGAGTAACAAGATTAGGTGTATTAGATTAGGGACAAAATGTATCTCATGTTGGGTTGGATCAAGCCATCTTTTCTGCTGGTGAAAAAAGGAGGGGGGTCCCCTTTGACTACCAGAATAGACTTTGCCAAGGGTTCATAGGAATGCATGAATGAAAGTCATGTGAGACAGCGGCTGTAGAAGGGAGAGGAACTGGATGAGATGCAGTGGGGGGAAATGGCTGGATCCAACCCATTGTCCCCGGGATCTGAGGGACTTCTTACTGTAGAAAGTATATATGGGGCTGGTTGGTGCTTGAGAAAACGCTGGCCTGATAGGCAGAAGGTTTCAGGGATTCTTTAATCATTGGATTGTTCTGGGGGTGAAGCCTTCCTTGCAAGTGCCAGATCTGGCGCACATTTCCAGACTCTCTTAACCTCTGCTTTCTTCTCTCCATTAACTTCTGCAGGCAAGTTTATATCGAGGCGGCTACAGCCGGTTCGCCCCCTACTGAAGTGACATGACCCCCCTGCAAGTGGGACAGCCCCCCAGTTCATGAGGCCTGGCTATTGCAATATTTACTAGTAGAGGAACTCTATAACAAGAAGAGGAGGAAAAACAAAAGAAAAAGAAAAAAAACAAGAGAAATACTTTTTTATACCTCACTATGTTCTTTGAATATGTATTTTTTTTCCTTTAAATTTCTGCCTTTAATTCTTTTGTTCCAAAGATTGTGCATTTTTGGGTTTTTTGGTTGTTTTTTTAACTGTGGTAAACATAATGCATTTCCATGTCTGTATATGCGTAGCTTATCCTACCAATCACAAAAGAGACAAATAGTGCTAAGGAGCACCATTAGGAACCAATATCATGGAATTCAAATCAGGAACATGCAGACATTTGTGTTACCTGGGTCTGGTGCCTGAGGCCTGTGATGGATGAGGAAGAGCCTCTCTACCTGCGGACAGCAGTGCTGATTGGCTGCAGCTGGAACCTGCACGCTGGTTGGAAATGCAAACCTCCTCCCCGCCCCACTTTATTACCATCTGTCATATGTGGGCTTGGAGCAGTTCCAGAAGATTTTACAGATTCTGTGACAAGACTCCCCAGAGCTGCCCCAAAGACTGTCTGTTAATGGTTTTAGGAGACAAGACTTGAAATAAATTTGCGATCCTGTTGCTTCTATACACACACCTAAATTTAGTGATTGATGTCCACTACCGAGGCTCTAGCTCTTAGTTTCTTTCACTTGCTATGGTCTTCCTCTCTTCCCATCTTCTTCCCTCTTTTTCTTTTCCTGGAGGAGCAGCAGATGTGGGACAGTGACTGCAGAACTGTCTTCGATTAACAAGGAGTGTGATGGCAAAGTGCACACAGCCTGCAGGTTAGAGGAACGGTGGCCAAAAAAGCTTGCACCAGTACCACTCTGAGCTACCCAGTGTCCAAGATCCCTCTTCCTCCCTCCCCGCAAGATATGTATCTTTGCTGCAAGTATGCCATCCAAAAATTGCATGAACAGAGCGAATGGATCATGGCCCCAGGAACAGGGCATGGGGGGATTTTTTGTGTGTGTCATAACACTATTCTGGAAGTAGTCATTGTATAGTTTCATCATCAGGAGGCAGGCAGAAACAGATTTCAAATGGTGTGTAAAAACACAAGAGTAATGGTGTGTAAAAACACTGCCTTGGCATTTGTGCAGTCACCTTTCGAGTTCCAGTGAGTTGTTGTGCCTGTTCCAGTGAGAAATCTGCATCCAGGCTTGGTTTGGGTACATAACTGCAGAATGCAAATGGAGAGACTTATAAGGAAGACACTTTCCATTTTCTTATGAAAGAACGGCCTTTATTTTTACCAGAGACATTTTTGAAAGTTGCTCTGGGAGCATGAGGACGAGCCAAGCCACTTCTCTCAAATGTCTGACATGAATTCTGGAAATCCGAGGGGAAGAAAAAGGATCCCACTTTGCCCTCTTGGCCATCATAATTTTCTTGGCTCCAGTTGCAGGTTCTCTGCAGCTCAATCCTAAAAACCCTGAATATTAGAGAAGCACAATTCCCTTTGACTCCCTGGCCTGCCTAAATTGGTACTGGGTGACCTCTCACCCTTGGAAGGGCAGGTAGGGGGTGGACTTGTAGCTGAAGCCTTTTCAACTCCTGTCGCCATACATACTGGCCGGTGATGTCAGCATAGGAACAGAGATGTCCTGAAATTCTTCAACGAGCAGGGCTTATCGAGGAGGGTCACTGGCCCAGTTGCTCTCCACTGGCCCCTTTGCTTCCATTCCCATGCGTGTCCTCCTAGCACTTGCCAGAGAAGGGGATGCCTGAAGCCAGAAGGGCTGGGGGGCGGGGGGGGAGTGAGGAATCTTCATGAACTAGAAACTCTACTGATACGGATTCTCTGGAATGAGGTGACACCAAACTGCCAGCCCGTTGGCCACATTTTGTTTTGTTTTGGGGGGTTTTTATTGTCTTGTGTTTTTTTTTCCCAAGCCAAAGTTTGGTTTGTTGCTGATATGACAGTTTCTGTTTTTGTATATAAATATTTTAGTTAGGTTAAAAATGGAATGGGGAGAGGGAAGTGGGGCGCTGGTTTTTTACAAAATTGAGGAAATGGGGAAGAAGGTGGGATTTTTTGTTGTTGTTGTTCTGACTTCTAGAAATCGCTTAGTGTCATGTTCGCTGATAAGCCTGTTTCCATCACCAGGCAGGTGAGGATGGGAAAAGGACTCCTGCCCTGGGGAGTGAGACACAGCAGAAACCTGTGGGCTGAATAATTCATTGCAGGAGCGGAGGAGCATTTTCCTGGCACTAGTGAGGGAGATGGACTCTTCCGTGCAGAGCTCCGCTACAAACCTCCTGTTGACAGACTCTGTTACATTTGAAAATCTGACTACTCCTGATTTGGATTCCATTTGGATTGTCTGTGTTCTGTAATTCCTGTAGCAAGGAAGAAGAGTATCCTTCAGAATTGGGTATAAAAGACCAAGCAGAGTCTGTAATGCACCCCATTAGAAGCAGCTTGAGAACCACCCAGCTTGGGTGGTCTAAGGTGCATTGCCATAGTACTTGTTGACTGTGGCCAAGATGGTTCTGTTACTGTCTGCTTCCCCATCTGTAAAATGGAAGAACAGTACAGTCTTTCTTTTGTGAAACACAGATTCATGGTGGAAGGAAGAACATTATTACTAGTGAGACATTCTTGTACCTCAGCATCTCTATAAACTTACAAAAACCAGTGCACTAATTTTGTTGCACAACAGGTTTCTCGTAAGATATTACACCGTTCACTGTTTGATTTCTCGAACAACCCCAACATCTGAATAGGTGGATGCAATTGGGGCTTTCCCTGTCCTCCTACATCTCCTCTTTATAGATGCCTAGTAAATTGGGGGGGGGGGTTTCGCTGCAATCCAGAACTCGACTATGGAAACCAAATTTAGCAAATGTATCTTTTGCTGTGTCCCCCTCCCGAAGGGAAGCTTGTAGGCGTCCTGGGAAACAGCGCATCTCCAGCATGCCAGCATTTGAGGGGATATTTAAAGAGTGTGTTTGCCTGTTTGCACTGGTTTTAAAATAGGAAAATGAAAATCCTAGTGAACAAAGCAAAGAGCCAGTGTGAAGTTCTGTGTGTGTGTGTGTGTGTTTTAATTTTGTCATGCTCTTGAAAATGTCAAAACGTTGTAGTATGCACCAGCGTGACTTGATTCTTTGTTGCATAAAACACTATTTTGGTGATGTTACTGTCTGAACAGCCCATCCCTTCTTTCCCCTATCCTCCCTTCTCTCCTCTTTTGAAGTTGCTTTTATTCTGTAATGAAACCTCCCCTCAGAGAGGCAAGCTGTCTTCGGGTAGTCCAAGTGAACATGGTCTTTTCCCAAGTACTTTCCCGGTGTCCTTTCCCTTAGTCTGGCTAATCTCAAGATACGGTGTGGTATTGTTTCTGCTCCTTCCCTGTCACGCGAAATACAGGAAGATGTCCATTTTTAGAGTGGGCTTCCATAACTAACAATGGGGATCGGGACACACCAGGAAATATCTGCAGCAGCATTGTCTAGTTGACATTTCTAAATCGCAGCCAGGTAGGGATTACTTGGGATGACTTCTAAATAAATTGAACCCAAGGACTTCCAGATGTTGAGGTTAAAAATTTCCTCATTAGCAGAGAAAATCTGTCCTGCCAACTCCCCCCCCCCCCCCAAAGCCATCCACTGGTGTATTCATTTGGCTAGCAGTCTTGCATCATGATACCACTTATTTAACGGTTGGCTTAAAAGGCAAATTGGAAACCTCTTGTTGAGCTTTCTCTCTCTTAGGGGTGAAACATTGAAGTGCGTTTGTTGCTGCTTTGAGAAATAACTGTCAAGGAACCTAGCTTATATATATATATCTCTCTCTGTATATTCCCCAGTGTAAGTCATTTAGGAATTCTTTTCCCAGTATTAAGTATGCATTGCAGTTCTGGCAATTTGTTTATAGTAAGTGAAAAAGTAATCATCCAGGAACTTTGATTTGGATTTTTTTATTATTATTATTAAATCCTTTTTTTTTTTTTGTAAATAACTGGGGCAAAATGCTGGTCCAATGGCAGATGCCAGCCCAGGACTGTAGAGTAACATCAAGATGATGCTTTACTGACCTTCCAGGCTTAGCTAATACTTGGAGTTCTTCAGTTCAAGGCCTAGAATGCCCCAAACTCTGATGGTAATGACTGACATGCCTCTTCCTGCAGTGTCTCCTGCACCTTTCCCTTGCCAGGTACCCCTGGGGCCATAGGATGCATTGTAGTTAGATGCTCTCCCCTCCTCTGGATCATTTCCCAGGATGCCCAGGCTACTTGCCCAGAGCCCCAGATCCCTCCCGACTCTGGAGAAGCAGCACCTGCATCCCGGGACTTTGTGGCCGCCTCTTAACATCCTCCTTCCTCCCCACTCTCCCTGGTTAAGTATCATATTGTACAGTAGCTTTCAAAACCATACAGTATTCATTGGGTTATTCTTATTATTATCAAGTAGCTGGAATTGTGAAGGTCAGAGTAGTTAGATCTTTAGCTTTTATTCCTTTTTTTGTATTACTATCCATGTGTATAAATTATTGATCATGTTGCTGGCTTTTATAAACTCTAAGCAAGGGAGGAGTCCTTCCTCACCCTTTGCAAATGGTAATGAAGCACTGTTTTTAAATAAAAAGAGAGAAACACCACTCCTGGACTCCTGGATGTTTGTTTTCTGAGCTATACCCCCATCACTTTTCTACACTGATTTGGAGGACGAATTTGACCCATTAAAGCTAAGAAAAACCAGACATGAGAGTTTTGTAGGGTTGCCAGGTCTGCTCACCATCACGGTGGGGGGATTTGGGAGGTGTTCTAGGGGTGGACAGGACATTGCCGGGCAACATCCCCGACACGATGATGTCACCTGAAAGTAACGTTGGTGATGTCACGCACAACACTCTGATTTGGGGGCAAAACCTCTGGGTTTTTTGACTTCACAACCATAGAGCTTGCCCAAAAAACATCGTCATGTGCACCGTCACTGACACGATGATGCCACTTCTGGATAGTGTCCTCACATCAGGGAAGTCATCCGACGACATCCCTATTTGGGGGTGGGGTTTCTCCTGCCAGCCAGCTGGTGGATTACAGCCCCCCAAAGTGGGGGACCCCCACTGGGACTGGGGAGCCAGCATCCCTAGAGCTTTGGTAGGTCTACACAGAAAGTCTAGATAAAATACTTTCTACAGTCAGAATACATCGGGGACATGATTCTGGCTTGACAAATCTTTGAAGTAGTGCAGCATTTCATGTTGTCAATCAAGGTATTAGGCAAGTGGGAAGAAGGGTGTTGGAAAGTATGTGAGAACTGGGTGAGGATGGACATAAGGACATAAGGGAAACCAGTGTTGGATCAGGACACTTCTGTCTTAATCACTACTCCAGCCCCAGGGTTTAGCAGTTTTCAAGATTTTTCTAGAATTGCACTAAAGTCCTGAAAAGGTTTGGGGTGCCAATCCCTACTTTTTACCCAGAAGATGAGTAAATTAAAGCCTGTTTGAAAGTGGTTAACATATTTGTAGAAGATGAGTAGGTAGCAGCTGCTTTCAGTTACCGAGTATTCACGGACACATCAGCATTTTCAAGTGGGTTATATCTGTAGAGCAACAAGAAATTCTGCTACTGGGAGGGGGGGTGGTATTCTTGCAAGGATTAAAGGTAACTTTGGCTGTTCAGTATGCTGTGCATGCTGGGTTTTGTAGCACTGCTATCTGGTGGCTGACAAGATAAGAGAATCTGCCTTTTAATTGTAGTCACTGTTAAGGGTAAATAGTAATAGTTTATTCAGGGAATCGCTGTCTCTTTAGGCAGCCCAAGAAGCATCCATGTGATAGCACTTTCTCTTCCGTTATTCACCAAAATGTGCTAGTGCAGCGGAGCGGCCCAGAGATTTGTGCTGGGCTGTAGGCAAACCAGGTCTGAATCCCACGGGGGAATTCGCAGGGCCGGTATCCTCTGAGTCTAACCTGCTTCAGTGGGTGGTTGCAAGGCTTAAAATAATACTCTGAGGAAGGACAAGATGCAAGTGAATCATTTCCTCATTCCTCCGAAAATGCATATCCACAGCTGCATTGCAATATTCCTTGGGCCCTCTTGAGCTGTCTATTTATGAGAATGAGCATCTTCCATGTTTTAAAAATGTGCAGCTAAGTTGCACATATCTAGGACCAAAGAAGTACATCTTAATGCGTGTTGCTCTCATACTTCATGACTTCTTTTGTTTCCTTTTGTTGAATTAGTGAATAAGGTTGATTGAGTACATGATGGAGGAAATGATGTGTTTTTAGTTTCTATAACCCTCAATGGAAATGTGGCTGTGTAGTTAGAATGATCTGTTTGGGTGTGCCCACCTTATGCCTGTGAACAGACAGTGCCTTAAAAATGGTTTTTTAACTGTGGATCACCCTTCCTTTCCATGGAGAGTCATAATATTGATGCTCTTTCATTCAGAAAAAGGTGGGTGTGATGTTTCTTGGAGCACAGAACACACTAATTTCCGTGTGCTCATTGATTCAAGTGTCCCTTGTTCCAGTAGGCTCAAATCACTGTTCCTTCGTTCCTCCAAGATAGGTGTGCTGTCGTATTCAGGACTTGGCATCTGTTATCAATCCCGCTGGGTCTTGCCTTTCCATCCATTAGACACCCATTAACAGTAATGCTCGCTGCCTTTTACTGTAATGCCTGTTGGGGGTGGGGGGCCTCGATCAAGCTACAGACTTCACTGTATTGAGTGGCTGTATAGAGACAGGGAAATGAATAAAGCTGTTCCATTGCTAAGCCTAGCAATGGAGCTTTTTGGCAAAACTGATGGAGAAAACAAGCTTCTTCCACCCAGGCAGCGCTGCCAGTTTCTCAATATGTGCTATGCCAGAAGGCAGAATTCAACCTTTTCCTCCAAGAGACCCAAGTGACAGTTGGTTCCCTTGTTACCGTGAGCAAACCAGGCTTGGAATCATCTGGAGACTCTGCGCAACTCATCTTCTTTCCTGTGTGAGCTGAGACCAGCTGTCCCACTTAGTGCCCCTCGTTTCCCCTCTCCGTTACGCTTTCTTAAGGGCACAGGGAGGGTTACACTCCAGCCTGCCAGCCTTAGTTTGTATTGACTTGTTTTTATTAATGGATGGGTATGAATTCTTCCAGTGCATTTTCTGCCTTTGTCTAGAAATAGCCACCTAAAGCTGTTTTTGATGCATGAACTTACCTAAAACCTGCATGCACCAAGTGGGTGCCCCCCTCCAGCAGCAAACTTCAGACAACTCCCAAGGCATTGGGGGGGGGGCAGGAGCAGCATGGGGGGCATTTTAGGCTCCAGTGAGAGCAGCAAGGTGGGGAATGCCGTCCATGGGAATTTTAGGTGGGATCCAAGCCAATATTTATACAGGACCTGGATAGCCCAGGCTAGCCTGAACTCATTAGATCTTAGAAGCTAAGCAGGGTCGGCCTTGGTCAGTATTAGGATGGGAGACCACCAAGGAATACCAGGGTTGCTACGCAGAGCGAGGCAACAGCAAACCACCTCTGAAGGTCTCTTGCCTTGAAAACCCCACAAGAGGTCTCCATAAATCAGCCATGGCTTGGCAGCAAAAACCAAACAAAAACTTTCCTTAGCTCATCACATACATGTTGTCAGCAATCCTTATGACAACACTGTCAGTTAGGCTAGTGACATTATTTTATTACATTTCTGGCTTGCAGATTTAACCAAAGTTTGCAAGATAGCTTTGCGGTAGAGAAAACTTAAAGAACTAGGAAAATAAAACCAGCTGCAAACCCCCCCCCCATACCCACTAATAAAACAAACTGAAAAACCACAGTGTCAGATTATTACTTAGAACAAGTACATTATAATTACCCCTAGCAATAAATACACAATAAGCAGTTACCAGAATTAAAAACACAGCACGGTGTCATAAAATCAGGGCAAAGAACAGAGCTGACCATGAGCAAATGCCTGGGGAAATTAAAACATCTTTATTTCGGCACTCCTAAACTCAGCAAACGTGATGGCAAACAAATAAGGGGGGGGAGTTTGATGGGTGAAATGTTGCCATAGGGGGTGCCCTGTTTCTGGCAGGTGTCCACCTATATTACAGGTGAAGCTGAGAGGGATTTACATAAGCTCACACAGTACAAGAATGGCCAAGCTGAGCTTTGAACCACAGGCTCCCAGCTCGTAGTTTTAAGCCCTTTGCCAAGTCCTTTGTATTATTTTTGTAAGTTTCTGGTTCTCTCACCCCACATAAATAAGCTGCCCCTTTGTTTTTGTACAAATCCAGCCAAACTGCCCAGATGTGGCTCTTTACCAGCTTGCATTTATTTTTGTCCTCCTCCTGCTCCACCCTAAGGCTCCAATCTACCTTTGACAAACATGACTTTCTAGGACAAATAGTGCCTTAGACCTAGGGTCACAATGCACTGTACGACTCATGCTCGAGCACTGTATAGTTTGGATGTAGTGCCAATAGCTTCAGCGCTCTTCTGTTTCCATATCTCCAGGTTCAACTGCATTTGCATGGAAGGAATACGGTCTCCATAAATATCTCATGGAATTGATCAAGCGCACGTCATGTGCGTTAAGTGGTTGACAGCTGTTCCAGGGGACCAGCATCTTTTGAGCAGAAAGTCACAGCAACCCTTCTGTTCCCCAGATGGAAAAGATGTGGAGGCAGCAGCTCCCTCCAATGACCCATGAATATTTGACAGGCTTCAAAAATCGCTACATCCAGTTTTCCTTTGCCTATGCTAACTGTTCAGCAATTAGGATTTGGAGAGAAGTTTCCATGTTAAGATGATATCATCAGGCATTGAATCTTGAACATTTCTTGATATAGCTTAAAATGACTCGGTGCCTGTGCAGACCATGCAACTTTCCTGGGGGGGGGGGGGGTGCCCCACCAGCTCTGATTTGTATACTATGCCTTGCATTCCATAGTTGTTGCAATCTGTTTCCTGCTTCTTGGGGATTTACTGCAAAAAGCACCATATAAAATAGCAATCGAGCTTATATTCATGTCCCTTAATCTTAGCAACAGCCACTGAACTAGATGGCCTCCTTCAAGTGTGCCCCCCCCCCCAGTAATGCATGAGGGTGGTCAACTGAGCTGTTACCGTGTGTGCTACTGAGTGCCATCAAGTTGCTTCTGACTTATAGCAACTCTATGAATGAATGACCTCCAAAATGTCCTCCCATTAACAGTTTTGCTCAAGTCCTGCAAACTGAAGGCTGTGGCTTCTTTTATTAAGTCAATCCATCTCATTTTGGGTCTTCCTCTTTTCCTACTGCCTTCAATTTTTCCTAGCATTACTGTCTATTCCAGTGAATTCCCTTATGGAATGACCAGAGCATGATAGCCTCAGTTTAGTCATTTTAGCTTCTAGGGAGAGTTCAGGCTTACTAGCTGGTAGGAAACACCAGCAAGCACTTTCAAGACAATGGTACGTGGGCCTTTCATCTGCATTACCAAGGCAATTCTTAAGGTTGTAAAAGCGGGCAGAGAACACAAGTGGAATCTTCCAGTGGGTTTCGTGCCTATTCCTACAAATAAATGCTTTCCCGTAGGAACAGCACAATGGACAAAATATTCCTGTAGGGTCAAAGGGGTTGGATTTCTAGGGACAGTTTCTGTTGGCCATCCCTACAACTGCCTGTAACCCAACTTGCTTCCTCCTGAATAAAACAGTGCTTGTGCTAATGTGTAAAATGGTTATTGCATGTCTCAGAAGAGGGAAAATTAGGATTTTCACTGTATTCTACAAATGCAAGGAAAAGAACTAGCTGGTTACAAAAGGCTAATAAAGGCAGTATCAAAAGCCCTGCTTTGAAAATTACTCCACAGACTCTGCACTGTACTTTTCTTGTTGACTTAGAGCACAAAAATTCTGAACTTTAAATGTGTGCTGATGGCGTCTGAACCGAGTGACACCTGGATTAAGAGAGATCTCAGAGGTGCAGAAGGTTTGATGAAAATGTTGATTCGGTGTGCCAAGGCAGTGAAAAAAGCAAATTCCATGCTGGGGATGATTAGTAAAGAGACTGAAAATAAAACGGCGAATATTGCAGTGCCACTGTATAAAACTGTATTGCAGCCTCATTTGCTGTGAATAGTTTTGGTCACCATATATCAAAAGATACTGCAGAGCTGGAAAAAGCAGAAAAGAGGGCAACCACGATAATTAAGGGGTGGGAACACCATTCCTATGAAGCAAGGCTAAAGAGCATGAGGGGAAATGTTTGGAATAAAGGACAACTGAGGAGAGATATTATTGAGGTTTATAAGTTATGTATGGGGTGAAGAAAGTGGACAGAGTTTTTTCTGACTCTCATAATATTAGAACTCAGGGTACCCAGTGAAATTGATGGGCAAATTTATAGGTTCAGACCAGACTAAAAAGAATACTGATGAGTCAGTGAGTAATCAAATTGTGGAATTCATTGCCAGGGGATGTGGTAATGGCCACAAATGTAAATAGCATTGAAATAGGATTAGACAGAATCATGGAGGTGAGGTCCACCAGTGGCTAGAGACAGCAAACTTCTGAATACCAGTGGTGGGAGGCAGCATCAGGAGGCCTTGACCTCTATGCCCTGTTTGCTTGGCCTTCTAGGGCAACTGGTTGGCTGCTGTGTGAAGCAGGATGCTGGATGAGGTGGACCGCTGGTCTGATCCAGCAGAGCTCTTCTTAAATTCTTATGTCTATATGGTCACTGACAGATGTCCTTCTGCAAGTGCTGCCACAGCCACACACCACAATGTGTGAGAATGGTCAGCAGGGCTGGCAGGGAACTCCAGCAAGCACTATGTGTGTGTGTTGGCCCATGAAGCTTTTAGGCTGATTCAGACCAAGGGTGAAATGGAACAGGATCTCCTCCTGTGCCCTCCTGGGGGACCCTCATGCATAGAGTGAAATGCAGCTCAAAGGGCAATCATCAGAAATCACCTCTTTCTTTTTTGCTCACATTCTTCTGTGAACACAACCCATTGGGATAGTGTTACATGAGCACTGAGCCTTATTTGTGTCCAATGCTCTCTCTAAGCTGTGGAGTCTTATGAGCAAAAATTCTACTTTGTGAGCTACTGGCATTAAAGTTGTGAGTGAGCGATTTGGCTACTGCCTAAATTAGTTTGCTCTGGAGCCACCCTTCCTGAGCTAAGACAAAAATGTGTGAGCTTAGAGGGAACACTGAATCCTGTATAGTTGCTCAGAGGAAACTGAATATTGTGACTTGCTTTGGGGCATTTGGAACAGAGAAGCTTTCAACCTGCATCTCTTCTTGACCTCAAATGTCAGGTTATCTGCCACAGTGAAAGTAATTTTCCCTGAGGGCTTCAGTAAAACTTAGATTTTAGAATGTAATCAAGGCATTGTAATGGCCTTTCCATGTGTTTGATTATGCAATAAATATGCAATTGTTACTTGGCCACTGTGGGAGATGTAAATGTCAAGGTAGTTGCACAGACATTGCATGCTACCCAAGATGTGAGTTATCATGTAATATTCCTCATAACATGAACATTTGGCCCCATCTAGTGTATCAACATTATTGTTCGTAGTGTGGAATTCTGTAAGTATCCATGAAGTCATAAACAACAGAAATTCTGCTTTGTTTTGCAATCCTTTGTATACTCTTATATGGACTTTGAGAGAGGAAAAAGGGCTGCTCCTTCCCTCACAAACTTTGCTGTTTCTTGACCCTCGCCCCCTTTAAAAAAAGTTCTCTGAATCCTGAGTATTCCCACTGCCCACTACTGTAGCCCATATAAATAGTGAGGGACGTGATCCATTCCCTTTCAGCACATCTACTTTCTTTCTGATGTGTGCATGTGGGCAGGATGTTGCACTACTGGAGCTGAATCAGAACTGAGTCTTGGTTGTGTAGTGCTAAACAAATTGCAGAAGGGGAATTGGTCATTTGGAAAGACTTTGACGTTTGTATCTTGAACAGAGTCTGGACATGTTATAACCTCTCCTGCTGCCCCACAATATGTTACACTACTTAATTTGAAGACTGTGGACATTAACAGAGTACACATAGCTTTGTTGTAATTATTTTTGTGGTGTTCAGCAATCCTATCATCAGATGCATTAAGTGAATTCTCAATCATTTGATGTTTATGACTTCGGACTGCAAAAACAGCAATATTAATAAATAATAAGGAATTCTCAATCAGTAAATATATGCGACCTCTTAAGAAGGAAAAATGTGAGCGATAGGGTTAAAATGCCATCAAGAGATACAGTCTGTTAACATTTACAGAAAAAAACTCTGATAAGCACATTGACCATTCTCAAAAGCTGAAACTGGTCCCAGCACTCTCTCCCTAGTTCTCTTGAGCTAATTTACTTTCTGCAGTGGGTGAGAAATGACTCATCTGTAGGGATGGACACAAACTGGTTCATGAACCAAAATTCAGCCCAAATTTGAGCTGGTTTGGAGTTTGCAAACCAATATTTGGGAAAGGCGCTTTCCCTGAAAATTTACCAGAATTATGGCTGGTTTGGTTTGGCTGTTTGGGGTCAGACATTTAAACGTGACAGCTAAGTGGTGTGAGGTCCACCAGTCAGCTGTTAGGTTTAATGGCTGGCTGGCAGCCATTTAACCCTTGAGTTTCACTTCCCCCCTCAAAGTGGAGTAACATAGCTTGGAGAAAGAATGTAAAGAGACCACAATCTGTTTAAATGCCCTTTAACTTTGTCTATCCGGCAGTCCCAAAATCTTGAATATTTTTGGTACTTTGGGGGCTTGGCCATTTTGGATAGATAAATGACATCCAAAATCTATATCTGGCTGAATCAATACTGTTATGTATTGACCATGCGGTCGCCATGTGCTCTCTTCATTGTGACCGCATGGCCAGAGCACATGGCCAGAGCATGGCCAGAGCACATGGCCAGGAAACTACCTGAGCTTCAGCCAGGTAGAACAAAGGCCAGGTGGATTCAAACCGGCCACCAATCCTGTACCTAGGTTTCTCCCAGGGAACCTATGAAATGTAAATAGACTTCTAATAGCCTATCAGGCCAGTTGGGTGAGGTCAGGGGATTGTCCCTGACCAGCATAAAAGGAGGGCTTGTAGTCCTGGGTTGTATGCTTCATCCGGACCAGCAATAAAGATCTAGCTGTTTCACTATTCCATGGACTCCCGACTCCAATACTTATCAGTGGCGACGAGGATGGGATCCCGATGAGCGACTCTCCAGCAGACCACAGCAGCACAGCGAGCTCCGTCCTGCCGGCCGCAGGCATCTCCGAGCTCCAGCGCTCCAACGCCTCGCCGCAAGCCGCTCTGAGCCCAATCCTCCGGCACTAGCCAGCGCCAAGCCTCAGCGCTCCCCGGCACCGCCGCAAGACACGAGGACATCGCTCAAACAGCCGCCGCCGCTCCTGCTCTGGTAAATATGGCAAACGCTCCGGGACCAATTACCCCTTTCAATACGTCTCGCCCCGAGACGTGGGAGTCCTGGCTCAAGACGCTGGGTTGTGCCTTTAAGGTCCGCGGAATCACAGATGCGGACCTGAAGAGTGCCTGGCTCTTGAGTTCCGGAGGGGTGGAGGTCATGCGGGTGGCCCAGAACCTACTAGCCCCGCAAGACCCCACCGAGGTGTCTTACGACGTGCTCACCAAGACCCTCGGCGATTACTTCGCCCCGAAGCCATCAAAACTGGCCAGGCGCTGGGAGTTCATACAGCGCCAGCAGCAGCCGGGGGAGTCAGCCGCCACTTTCCTGGCTGAACTCCGTCGACTAGCCGTGGGCTGCGAATTCCGCCACATGGATGACCATGTGGAGACCGCCTTCATGGGAGGGGTCCGGGAAGCCAAGCTCCGCCGGCGCCTCATTGCAATGCCGGAGCCAACCTTGGAGAAGATGCTCGAAACTGCGGCAGCCTTCGAGACAATGCAAAAGGACAAGGCAGCCACCAAAGTCCACCAGGCGGCTCCTCCCGAACCTGACTCAAGCGAAGAAGAGGACGTCCACCGGATGCAACCACGCTCGAAGAAGGGTGAGCCCGGCGTCCCCAGGCCCAAGGGCCGGCGCCCAGCATCTGTCTCTGTTCCCTCTCCTGCTTCCCTCAACAGGCAGGCCCCAACGTGCGCCAGCTGTGGGGACCCCCACGACAGACGGACATGCCGCTTCCGTGATGCCATCTGCCGCGCCTGCGGGAAAGCAGGACATCTCGCCCGGGCCTGCCGCCTGAGGAACAGCCATCGTGCCCCAGCAGCGAACTTCGAAGAAGTGGGTAGTGTCGTTCCCACGGCCACGGTAATGAACTTGCCTCAGCCCATCCCGGGCGCAATTTCCGTGTCTCTCCGAATAGAGGGAGTTCCTTGCTCCATGGAACTGGACTCAGGGTCAGCATATTCAATTGTGTCCGCAGCTACGTTCCGCCGCCTCTGCTCGAAGGGGGCACGCTGGCTGCGGCTGCCGGCTGGGTTGGTCCTCCGGGACTTCCAGAAAAACCCAGTGGCTATTAAGGGGCTAGCCAGGGTCCGGGTCCAGTACCATGCCTTTAATGGCCTGCTGGACCTTCTCGTGGTGGAGCGCAATCTAACCAGTCTCCTAGGTCGCGCCTGGTTCAAGCCGCTCGGAGTGCAGTGGACCGGAATACACCGCATGGGCTCTACTGACTTCTCATCCATCTGCGAGGAATTTCCCGCCGTTTTCGATGGCTCATTGGGCTGCTACAAAGGACCCCCGGTTTCCTTCGACCTGGACCCGGCAGTCCGGCCCATCCGCGTGGCCGTCCGCCGGCCACCACTCGCCTTCCAGCCCAAAGTGGAGGCAGAGTTGGAAAAGCTCGTGGCACAAGGGGTGCTCGAGCCGGTCTCCCACGCCAAGTGGGAGACTCCCATTGTGACCCCCCTCAAAGCTAACGGGGAAGTCCGCATCTGCGCGGATTACAAATGTACAATTAATAAGGCATTACAGGACCACGCGTACCCGGTACCGGTGGTCAGCCATGTTCTGGCCTCCCTCGCGGGTGCCAAAATATTTGGAAAATTAGACTTGGCCCAAGCCTATCAGCAGCTTCCCGTAGACGAAGCAACGGCCGAGGCACAAACGATTGTGACTCACAAGGGAGCGTTCAAGGTAAAACGCCTCCAATTTGGGGTCAGCGTAGCACCCGGAATCTTTCAAAATCTAATGGATTCTCTCCTAAAAGATGTTCCAGGAGTGAAGCCGTTCTTCGACGACGTCCTCATCGCCGCCCCGGACGCCGACACGTTCGCAGCTCGCCTCCGGATGGTGCTGCAAAGGTTCCAGGACGCGGGTCTCAAGGTTCGAAAAGACAAGTGC
This sequence comes from Lepidodactylus listeri, assembly GCA_029233225.1. NCBI lineage: Eukaryota > Metazoa > Chordata > Lepidosauria > Squamata > Gekkonidae > Lepidodactylus > Lepidodactylus listeri. Next base: position 37,284,965 of record JARCFY010000008.1, on the reverse strand, counting down.
ACCCTGGGAGTCTCCTCGGTGACCTTCTTGGGGTTCCAAGTCACCGCAGACGGCATTCACCCTACAAAGGAGAAGGTAGTGGCAATTACAGGTGCACCCCGCCCGTCCTCAAAGGCAGAACTCCAGGCATTCTTGGGACTTGTGAACTTCTACCACGCCTTCCTTCCGCACAAGGCGGCGGTCGCTGAACCCCTGCATCGTCTCCTGGACAAGGGAGCGGCTTGGGCCTGGGGTCCCAAGCATGATGCAGCCTTCCGGGCCGTCAAAGACTTATTAATTTCAAATGCGGTCTTAGCGCATTTCGATGAGAGGCTCCCTGTCATCCTGGCCTGCGACGCATCCCCCTACGGCGTTGGGGCGGTCTTGGGACACCGGCTACCCAACGGAAAGGAGGTACCGGTTGCCTACTACTCCAGGACCCTGTCGTCGGCAGAACGGAACTACGCCCAGATCGACAAGGAGGCCCTAGCAATCGTAGCTGGCGTCAGGAAATTTCACGACTATCTCTACGGACGGTCGTTCACCGTGGCCACAGATCACAAGCCGCTGCTGGGTCTCCTTGCCCCCCACAGGCAGACCCCTCACATGCTGTCCCCGCGGGTCCTGCGGTGGTCAATTTTTTTGTCAGGCTACTCCTACGAATTGGTACATCGCCCGGGGAAGGCGATGGGTCATGCAGACGCCCTCAGCCGTCTTCCCCTCCCGTCCTGCGACCCTGATCCGGCTCCCGCTTTCCACGTCGCGCTCCTAGAGGATCTACCGGAGCGCCCCGTACAGGTATCAGATGTGGCCCGTCGCACGCGGCGGGACCGCATCCTTTCCCGTGTCTCGGACTGGGTGGGAAGGGGGTGGCCGGAAAAACCGGGACCAGATTTTGCCGCTTTCACGGCACGCAGGCACGAACTATCGGCCCACAAGGGATGCCTGCTATGGGGATCTCGAGTGGTGATCCCCGGGCCCCTGCGGCCCCGAGTGCTAGAGGCCCTCCACGAGGCTCACCCGGGAATTGTGCGCATGAAAGCTCTGGCCCGGAGTTACGTATGGTGGCCAGGCCTGGACAAAGACATTGAGGGGCGGGTCCAGAAGTGTACCAAATGCCAGGAGTCACGGCCAGATCCGCCACACGCTCCTGTCCGATCCTGGGAATCTACTAACAAGCCCTGGTCCCGCCTGCACCTAGACTTCGCGGGACCGGTCCAGGGCCGGTTGTTTCTTATCGTTGTTGACAGCTACAGCAAGTGGCTTGAGGTAGTGCCGGTAGCTTCGACCTCCACCAACGCTGCCTTAAGAAGTCTCTGGCCGATCTTCGCGACACACGGAATGCCAGAAACTCTCGTGACCGACAACGGGACCGCCTTCACCTCCGGCGAGTTTCAACGGTTTGTGGAAGCCTGCGGTCTGCGCCACATCCGCTCCGCTCCATTCCACCCCGCAACCAATGGCCAGGCCGAGCGCATGGTGAGGACAACGAAGGACGCGTTAAAGAAGATGGAGCATGGCGACTGGGAAGAGCAGCTGTACAAGTTCCTGTTCTGCCAACGGAACACACCCCACTCAGGGACCGGGCGCCGGCCAGCCGAACTTCTGATGGGAAGACGACTGGGAACCGTCTTGGACCGCCTACATCCCGACCGAGCAATCGAGGGGAACCCGACAACGGAGGACCGGCCAGCTGCCCGAGGATTTGCTCCCGAAGACCCCGTATATGCAAAGAACTTCGCGCGGGGTCCAACATGGCTCCCCGCGAGGATCGTCCGAGTCACAGGGCCTTATTCCTATGAGGTCCTTACGGAAGATGGCGTAGTCTGGAAACGGCACATTGACCAGATTCGACGCCGTATCCAGAACCACGATGATACCCAGGCCCCCGAACTCCCTGCACCAACAGACCGTGACATCGACACGACTCCAGAAGCAGCGCCAGACCCTGATCCGGAGACTGCGGAGATGCCGCTCCTGCCCGCGGACGAAGCAGTCGCACCATCCACACCTGAACAACCCCCGAGCAGACAGGCCCCGCCAGCAGAACAACTACCCACACCGCAACCTGCCGACACTAGCAACACGCCCCGCCTTACAACCCCCCGGCGCTCTGGACGTGAGCGCAGACGCCCGGACTATCTCAAAGACTATGTGTGCAGAGGGGTTCTGGACTATGGGGGGAGGGGTGTTATGTATTGACCATGCGGTCGCCATGTGCTCTCTTCATTGTGACCGCATGGCCAGAGCACATGGCCAGAGCATGGCCAGAGCACATGGCCAGGAAACTACCTGAGCTTCAGCCAGGTAGAACAAAGGCCAGGTGGATTCAAACCGGCCACCAATCCTGTACCTAGGTTTCTCCCAGGGAACCTATGAAATGTAAATAGACTTCTAATAGCCTATCAGGCCAGTTGGGTGAGGTCAGGGGATTGTCCCTGACCAGCATAAAAGGAGGGCTTGTAGTCCTGGGTTGTATGCTTCATCCGGACCAGCAATAAAGATCTAGCTGTTTCACTATTCCATGGACTCCCGACTCCAATACTTATCAAATACCTGAAAAATACTGATAAGGTATTTTCCAGGTATTTTTCCAACTCAGATTTAGCCAAATGCACACCCCTACTTATGGTGGTTGCCCACTCTAAGTAATTTCTAATCATAAGGCAGATGTAAGTAGGAATATAAGATTTTTATGCAACAAATTTTAATCTTGCCTTTGAAAAATCTCAAATGATAACAGAACTGGATCTGAGATGTTAGTTTACTCTTTTGTGTAAAGACTGTCCTTTTTGTCCTGTATAGACAATGGAAGGGCATTGCTGACAGATGACTGTATATATCCCATTGGAGGATGAGCAAATGAATGAGACTCAGCTGGTATAGCTCATGTTATTAGGTCCTGTTAGTGCTGCCTGGTAGATATGAGGCAGAGTTGGCATCTGGGTTTGTTGCAGGATCAGTTCAGTGTGTTAATGCCTTGGTTAGGGTCCACTGCTGCTGGTAACTGTTTTAGATTAGGAGGCTATCTGCAAGCATCCTGCAAGATGGATGCCTGCCATCCAAGACCTGTGAGAAAGAAGTATTGTACAGAGTGGGTTATAACTTTCCGATGAGAGCCAGTTTGGTGTAGTCACTGTAGTGGTTAGGAGCACAGAATCTTATCTGGGAGAACTGGGTTTGATTCCCCACTGCTCTGCATGCAACTGCTGGTGTGACCTTGGGTCAGTCACAAGTCCTTTCAGAGCTGTTATCTCACGAGCAGTTCTCAAGAGAGCTCTCTCAGCCCCACCTACCTCACAGGGTGTCTGTTGTGGGGAGGGTAAGGGTAAGGAGATTGTAAGCCACTCTGAGACTCTTTTGGTAGTGAAGGGCAGGGTATAAATCCAATCTCTTCTTCTTCTATGATATACTAGGGTGAGCAGGGGCTGTGGCACAGTGGTAGAGCAGCTGCTTAGCACACAGAAGGTCCCGAGTTCAATCCTCAGCATCTCTAGTTAAATGAGCAATGTTTTAAGTAATGAGAAAGACCTCTGCCTAAGACCCTGGAGAGGTTCTGCCAGTCAGAGTAAGTATCAACCTTGATAAACCAATGGTCTGATTCAGTTTAAGGCAGCTCCGTGTATTCAGCTAGGAACTGTAGCTTACAATGTTGTGTTCTTTTCTCCTTTGGGCTTGTCTGTCCATATCTCTTGACGAAATGGGAGCTCCATTCAAGATGGGTGGTGGGGATGATGTGAGAAAGCATGCGCCTCTGATGAATTATTAACTGCTGTATCAATGAAGCAACATCAGCTTCTTTGGAAATATTTTAGCAGCTCTGAGCTATGGCTGCATTTTTGGCCATAGGCCAGTGCTCTGTTGCATCACGGTATGAATGCTGTTCTGGCTTTTGCATAGCTTCAGAAACAATACTAGGGACTCCTTGGTCTCCCTGTCTACCAATGTCACAGCTGCAGGCCGAACTGAGACTCTATTTCTGACCCCGTGCATTTCTTATTTGCAAAGCCCTTCTTCATGGGAAACCTTCATGTACATCACGTTGTGCCAGGAGCGAACACTTATGTCATTTGTCAGGCACCCAGACCATACATGTGCAGGGAAGCCACAGACAACTGGAACCAGCAGCAGTTCTGAGAATACTACTTCTGAGGTACTGGCCTTTAACTTTCTGCCTAGTAACCTAAATTTTTCCTCCAAGACCGCATGACTACATTTCTGAATGTCATTGGTGCCAACATGCACTATGACTGCTGACTCTTCCCAACACTATTTATCAACCTATCTAGACAGCGTGTGATGTCCGCAAACTTCACACCAGGCAGTCAGTCACCATGTGGTCAAAATGCCTGTCACAGACCCTTCTCTCTCTATTCCTAAGAGTTGAATCACCCACTACCAAAAGCCAACCTCCCCCAACCCCACTGGTGCCATTGGTGCGGTGGCCCCCTTTGCCAAGAGTCTGGCGTCTTGAATGATGCCAAAGGCATCACACAAGACACACTGCCTGGCACAGTCTGCACTCCACTATCTGGCTTCTTTGGTTATTCCAAGAAGGTTCCAGCATAGACCTTTTCTGCTAGTTCAGTCCCCCTTGATGCAATCCTGGGTTTTGCTTCCTGCAGTGGTGACTACCTTTGCTAAAGGCTTCAAGCCAGCTGAAGCATATTTCAGCGCCTCTACCATGTTTTTAATTCCCTTCATGTTCTCGTGCATGCTGTGAATACTTTTAACAATGGCAGGAATACTTCTGAGGTTTTCCAACAGAGCCTCGTCACTTATAGACAATTCAGAGCCAAAACCGATTTCATTGGGGTACATCATCACTCTTAAGCTTCCCCTTGCACTGGCTTATCAGCTCTTGTGCTTCCCCCGTCCTTTAAATTCCACACCGTTTCATCTACGCTGGCAGACGTGCCAGCTGCTCTTGCGGCCACCCCTAAGCCAAGTTCTTTGGCTGTCAGGATCATGTTCCGACGTGCTGTGGTTAGGGGCCAGACTCAGCTCCATAATGGCCAAGATGATGGATGAGGCACTTGTAGGGTGGGCAGCAAGGCTGGCTATAAATCACTTCCTGTGGGGGTCTCATCAGTATCATCTGCTGTTTTCTGAAGGCAATGGATGCATCTTTGCAGCTCTTTTCTCTGGGCAGGAAATTGCTTCAGAAAATGTCTTTTTCACTTGCATTTCCATCCCAAGGCCCATTATTTTCAGTTCTGTCAAATATATATATATATCAAAGCCTATATATATTCTTCAAGATTAGGGCCTAAAGAACAGCACAGGTAGGTACAACTGACTGTAGAGCAAGTCAGGTCTTTTAGTGTAGCAGCTGGAATGCCAGATTTGGATTTACATAGGGCCAAGTCCGGATCCCTCCTCAAAATAATGAAGCACTGAAAGTGGCCTCGGGAACAGCTGCAGGGCATTTTCACAAAAAGCAACTGTTAGCCGCTCTAGTGCTATTTATATGTGCACAAATGTGTTCTTAATGTGAGCCAGAGAGTAGCAAAGAATATTTTAGATTGTGATCCAATGTACATTCTAGGCCATGCAAGTACTGCACTCAAACGACAGATGTGGGAAATGCAGAACACAGTTTATGCACTGTGTGTAGGACTGGGGTTAGGGCACAATGTACAAATGACATCTCTTTCTCCTCTCCACCATGGGCTGTTCCTTTGCACTTTGCAAATTTGGTTGGAGCGATACAGAGTGCAGAGTGGGTAGCCATATTGGGCTGAAGAAGCACAACAAAGTCTGAGTCCAGTGGCACCTTTAAGACCAACAGAGTTTTATTCTGAGTATAACCTTTCATATGCATGAAGGCGAAGAAGTGTGTGTGCACATGAAAGCTTATACCCAGAATAAAACTTCGTTGGTCTTAAAAGTGCAGAGAATTATATATGATCAGCATGTGCTTTTATTTGCCGTAGAAAATCTGACATCTAAACTCATTCTTTAGAGCAAGTCCTGTCTAACTCAAATACTTCTGGTGGTGGAAAGTGCTGGCAAGTCACGCCTGATTTATGGCAACTGCATAGGGTTTTCAAGGCAAGAGACATTCAGAGGTGGTTTGTTTCTGTAGTGACCCTGGGTTTCCTTGATGGTCTCCCATCTAAATACTGAGCAGGGCTGACCCTGCTTAGCTTCTACGATTTGATGGGATTGAACTAGCCTGGGTCATTATGGGGTACTTCTGTAAGTGCAAAACTGTTGGAGTTTGTGTACAGCGTTTGTCAGTACAACACAGGGAAATTAAAAAAAAAACCTTCCACATTTTAATGGGAAATGCTCTTCTCTCTCTCTCTCTCTCTCTTTCATCGAATCGAATCGAATCTAATCTAATCTAATCTAATCCAATCCAATCCAATCTAATCTATTGGACTAGTGTTCCCCCAATTTAAAACAACAAGATCAAAACAATACAATAATCATAAAATCCTGTGCAGGTTCTAATCTAAAATAGAATGATAGTGTAGTTCCCAGGTGGCTGTTCAAATCCAGGACACTGATGGGAGGCCAACCAAAGGGTGGGGGGAGGATGCCCACTGTATCAACTAAAAGCCTGGCAGAAGAGCTCCATCTTGCAGGGCCTGCAGAATTGTAATAAATCCTGCAGGGCCCTGATCTCATAGGGGAGCTCATTCCACCACATTCCACTGAGGCAAGTTGGATGTCCCTAGGGCTGGGGACTACCAAAAGGTGTTGATTTGTAGATCTCAGTGCCCTACAGGGCTCATATGGGGTTTTAAGTATTGAGCAGGAGGCGATGAATCCAAACAAACAGGCTTTTATTCAGTGACATTGTTCAGCTCAAAAGACAGCTCTATGAGAGCAGCACTTTCATTTATACTATTCCAACACATAACTTTCAACAGTGTAACTATAAACAAGCAATACTATTGGACCCAAGCAGGTCAGCGATTGGGTATCTAGATTGGCTTCAGGACCAATGGGAGTCTTTATTCATCAGTCAATAGGAATTGGAGCTTTAGGATACCAGAAGCCTTTTCAAGCTATTACTGCTTCATATTCTAAACACAAACACAACATGGGGAGAGGCAGTCTTGAAAGTATGCTGGCCCCTGGCCATATAGGGTTTTAAAGGTAAGTACCAGCACCTTGAAATGGATCTGGAATTCAATAGGCAGCCAGTGCAGTTCATGCAGCACTGGGTGGGTGCGAGCCCACATAGGCGTCACTGTCCATGTCCATGCTGCTGCGTTCTACACTAGCTGCAACTTTTGGAGCAAAGTCAAGGGCAGCCCCACATAGAGAGAGTTCTACTAATCCAGCCTGGAAGTGACCATTACATGGGTCACTGTAGCCAAGTCTCTGGGAGTGAGATATGGGGTCAATTGCTGGATTTGTCTCAGATGGAAAAAGGCAGACCTGGCAGTGGCGGTGACCTGGGCCTCCATAGAAAGGGAGGCATCCAGGAACACCCCCAGACTCTTTACCCCTATCGTTGGTACCAGTAGAGCCCCATCGAAGGCTGGGAGTCTGATTCCCAGTTCCAGTCCCCCGTGACACAGGTGCAGGACCTCAATCTTGGATGAATTTAACTTCAGTCGGTTCTGTTGCAACCATTTTAATGATGTATTCCAGGACAGCTGGACTGTACAGGCAAACTAGGCAATCACTTACCCCCGCTCTAGGCTGTGGTATCATTTTATCTTGGCAGTCAGAGCAGAAACCCCATAACTTTTCAACCAGAAGTGACAGCAAAGGCCTGTTGTGGTGCATGATGGTATCGCTAAGGTGGAAGGTGACAAGGCCTTATGCAGGGGTCCGTTGGGGCTGGAGCGAGGCGGAGCGAAGCTCCGCCAGCTCAGGAGTGGCCAGTAGGGCAGCCACAGGCTGAATCAGATTCTCTAATCTGATTCAGCCTGCTGCCGAATTGCCGCCGAAATTCGGCAGGAACTTTAAAAGCCACTGGAGGGGAGGGGGTTTGAGGGAGAGGCTCCAAACTTGCAGGGTAGCTGCTGGGGCCTCTTCTCAAAATACCCACCAAGTTTCAAGAAGATTGGACCAGGGGGTCCAATTCTATGGGCCCCCAAACAGGTTGCCCCCATTCCCTCCATTGTTCTCTATGGGAGGAAAAAAGTTAACATTTTTTCCCAGCATAGAGAACAATGGAGGGGATGGGACAACCTGTTTGGGGGCCCATAGAATTGGACCCCCTGGTCCAATCTTCTTGAAACTTAGTGGGTATTTCGAGGAGAGGCCCCAGCAGCTACCCTGCAAGTTTGGAGCCTCTCCCTAAAACCCGCTCCCCTCCAGCCCCTCATATACCCTATGAGTTTTTGCCATTGATTTCAATGGCCCATAGGGTATAATGGGGCTGAAACTGACATTCCCTTTCTGACACACTTCTGCTGATGTCAGGGGATGTGGCATATGCTAATGAGGTATGCTAATGAGTTATGCTAATGAGCTCCTGCACCTCTTTTTCTACGCAAGGACCCCTGGCCTTATGTATGGCTCCCCCTTGATTTAGATGATGTTTTGTTGGAAAGGATTAATTCTGTGAAATCGGTTGGCATTTGTTTTTTTTTATTTGCTTGTATTAGTCATCAGTGATGACTGCTTAATCAGTTGTTACCCCCCCCCCCAAGTCTCTTTGCAATATGCTGGGATTACTCAGTAGAAATGTGCCACTTCCTCCCCACCCACCCCTTGGGACGCCCAGTGGACATCAGCAGTGAAAATTAGAACTCTCTTCTGGCAGGTACCTGTTCTGAAGAGAGCGATAGTTAGTTGCTTGTTTGCTAGGTGGGGTGCTAATATGACCTGCAGTCTAGCAAAGGGGATTTGTAGGCCACTGCTGTGGTAACTGCTGTAAATATGATAATTGCAGAACGGTCACTGTCAGTGCTGGCCTAAGCAGAGTCACACCTTTCTAAGCCCCGTGATGTCAGGACTGCCCTTGTTAGTCTGTGTCAGCAGAAATAAACCAGTCCAATGGTGCTACTGGCCTCCTGAACATATAATGTACAGAGCTCATGCCTTTCTATCCCCATGGCTTAGGGTTGCCAGCTTTAGGCTGGGAAATTCCTGGAGACTTTGAGCATAGAACCTGGGGAGAACAGGGTTTGGGGAGGGAAGGGACCTCAGTGGGGTATAATGCCATAGAGCCTACCTTCCAAGATAGCCATTTCCTCCAGGGGAACCAATCTCTGTCATCTGGGGACCAGTTGTAGTTCTGTGAGATCTCCAGCCACGACTTGGAGACTGGCACCATACTATGACTCCTGGAGGATGTGCATCTGAGATGGGGTGCCATTTCCCTTGATTAGACATGGACTATATTTTTTATAAGGTTGCTAGGTCCCTCTTGACAGGGGATGGGGCATAGGGTTGCCAGATCCAGGTTGGGAAACACCTGGAAATTTGGGAATGGAGCCTGGGGAGGACAGGGACCTCAGTGTAGTACAATGCCACAGAGTCCACCCTCCAAAGCACCCCTTTTCTTCAGGGGAACTGCCCTTTGTAGTCTGGAAATTAGCTGTAATTCCAGGGGATTCCTAGGTGCCACATGGAGGCTGGCAGCCTAAGAAGTTGTGGTGGCAAGAATGCCAGAGAGCTGAGGAGAAGCTACCATCACATCCCCCTAATATTTTTCTTATCCACTTCAAGGGAAGAACCATGTTCTGTGTCGTGGTGAGAAGGCTCACCTGCCTAGTAACATACCTAGAGCAGCTTCACAGCATACTGGGAGAGGGGGGGGATTTCCCCTGGGCTTCCAGATGTCACATCTTTTCTCATTTTATTGTCCCAACCGCTGCTTATAAACCATCTTGAAGATTACTGAGAGAGAAGAGAGATTCTAATATTTTTCACACAGGATGCCTGAACGGGTTATAATTGTTGCTATTGCCCCTCAGTCAATCCTACCTATCAGGCCTCAGCCTTCCCTTTGCTGCCAAGGCGGTTAAAGTTGATTGCCTCCCCATCACTTCTGTTCCTTGAGGTGATTGTGGAGGTGGACGAGGTTTATCAGAGAGCATTCTGGGATACTGAGGGATTATATGTTGGCAAAATCCTTAGCGTTAGCGAGCCCACCATTTTTAATCAGCTCATAGGAATGTCAACGTAATGAGGCTGCTGTGAATGGAACGCACATCCCAAGGCACCTGGCTCTGCTGTTGGAAAAGAGAAAGTTCAGTACAACAGACGCTCTGTAATTTTTCTCTTCTCTACATCCTTCCTGAAATGGTGTAAAGCCAGCAGCTAACAGATGATTTTAAATGTCTGTTTACAAGCAGCCACGCTTCTTCCATGTTCCTCTTTCTTCTGACTGCTCTGCATATATCTGGCTCATAAGAGATTAATTGGGCTGAAAGTAATCCTCTAATCCTCCCTAGAGGGGAGAGATAAACTGGCTCAAGACATAAATAGGATGGAATCATCAAAAGGTAAAAGGCATGAGCCCAGAAGAAGCTTATTACCCATTTGGTGCCTTGGAGATTCACAGGTCCCTCTCCAAAGCTCACCTGGAGGATATTTGCTGTTTATTTAAAGAGGGTTGGCCTATTTCATACATTGTTTTTTCTCTCTGTCCAGTTTGCCATGATAAAGAAAGCTAGGTGTACCGACTGAGACTGGGTGTACAACTTTGGACAAGGCTTTTAGTATACAAGACTTTTATGTATACAAGGTTTCCATTTTTCAGCTGGCTGGGTGGTAGTGTTCTGTCGTGCTCCGTGAAGAGCTAAGTTTTCTTTTTTCATTTTTTCCCTATCTGCTATTTGGTTTTTTTGAACTTGCTGGTTTGGATCCTGCTTTGCTCTTTGTTTTGCTTCAAGGCAGCTGTTTCAGCAGGCTCGATCCCCTTTAATTTTACTTTCAGGATGTTTTCTCTATGCCCATTGATAAGATGCTGAGTGTATCCTAATTCGCTTTGGGTGTGAGGGGAGAACAGCTGGTGTACAGACAGAGATTGTATATACCCGCCTCCACTTTTATAGCTGTAGCTTTCCCAACAGCAACTTGTTCCATCTCATACTTTATTTTATTATTTTAATTTGGGCTAAATTGGTCTAGTTCTTGCTGTGCTGAGAATTGTACTGGGCCTATGATAGGTTTCACCAGTGGGCGGAGTGTGAGTAGGCGTTTACAGGCTGTGATCTGCTACAAAGGAGCATTGTTTTAGCTGTTTTTAATTGATTTTAGCTTTTGTTTTAAACTGTTTTTTCCCATTGCTTTTAACTTTTAAATCATTTTAAATCCCTTTTAAAAAGCTCTTTTAAGTGATCTTAGTTGCCCCAATTTAATCTAGAGCTTAACCGGCTGTATATTGATGATAGGGTATAGAAATGGGTAAAAACCGGGCTCACCCTATAGATAAGGAATTTAACATGAAACCAAAACAAAGCAGACTAGATGACTTTTTTACTACTGTCTCTTGAGTTTCTTTAAAGAATATGTTTGATCCTTTAATGCTGCAGAGCCAGACAGAGGTTGAGGAACTTGACAGATCACACTCTCTGAACCAAAACTATCTGTTTATCTCAATGGGGAAAGATGATATGGGAATTTCTGATGAGAATGTTGGAAAGAGGCTCCAAGATCTCAGTCTACTAGTGTCGCAAACTACACTTATAGCTGACACACTGGGCGTTTTCGCACTGGCTTTTTTCCGGGGCGAGCACCGGAGTAAGCACCGGAGTTTCTGGTCAGTTTCACATCAGTTGCTCCGTGCTCACAAACTCCTCCGGAGTTTCACCGCACCGCTCAGGAGTATCCCTGGAGCAAGAAAATCCTGTTCCTGGTGGTGTTTCCTGTTTACTCCGTTGGAGAAACCTAGATGAGAACACACCCACTCGCCCGCCCTCCCTCTGGCCCGCCCCGCGGTGGGCGTTTCTTGAATTTTTTTTTTTAAACGAGCCCTCCTAACGTTATATTGAAATAAGGAGGCAGGGAGGCAAGATCGCACCACAGGGACTGCGTTGGCGAGGTGGATTTGCCATTTCTTGGGAGCAGGAGCTGGGCGCCATTGGCCCGAGAGCTCCATGTGCTTGCTCCCCAGTAACTGCTGCCCTTTGTTTGGGCTTCCCTGGCAACAGCCCGTGCAGAGCTGGTGGTGGGTGCTTTCCTCTAGCAATCCGTGGAGAAGCCGCGGCAAGCGGGCGGGTGGGCTGGGGAAACTTGCCTTCCTTTCCGCTCCCTGTGTGCGGTCCCACGATCCTGAAGCAACACTTCCCCCCTCCTTTTTTTTTTTTTTTTTAAAAGGCCCTTATAACGTTATAACATCATAATGAAATTTTGATGCAGCAAGGGAAGACGGCACAATTGTTGTCTTTATATAATAAACACACGTTCACATCTACTATGGGGGGGGGGGTTAATTTGCTGTTTATTGGCAGCCCCTGCAGAGCAGGCTGGGCACGCTTCTTTGGAGAAAAGTCACAGAAATGGATTGAACTGTTTTCAAGGGGCTATAACTATTCCTGCGGAGTGGGGAGACTGCTCTGCGTGTCATGCTGCTCCTCCTCAGCTGCCACCACCACCACCACCATTTATGTAATTTTTTTTTCTTAACACGGGCCAGCTGACGCCATGTTGCCCATCCTCCATTTTGTTGCCTTGATCGGGTTAAGCACACGACATTTCAGTTCACATCGGAGAATCCACCCATGGGGGGGGGGTCCTCCTTGTAGCCCGCCAATCGTTTTGCACCAACCCAGAACGGCGGGAAAATTTGAATACTGAGGAGGGACTTGATGAATTCTGGGAAGAGGAAGGCGGGTGATGCACTGTCGTCATTCCACTATGACGTTATAACGTTACCACGCATGCGTTTAAAAAAAAAAGGAAAAGCGGGGAACGAGGGAGGAGCTGGGGGGAGGAAGGGGAGGGAAGGGGAGGGGAAATGCAAGGGGTGGGCACAGAGAGCATCGAAGCAACCCAAATGGGAACAGAAAACTTCGGGGGGGGGGGAGAGGAGCAGATTGCTATAGTGCGAAAATGGCAGGTTTGCTCAGGAGGAGTTGCAGAGGGGGAAATCAGGAGGAAGTGAGAGGCAACTGGCCAGTTTGAAAAGGCCCACTGACTTATCTGTAAGAGGCTTGAGTTCATTACAGACTGTCTTCTCAAGATAAAAACCACTAAACCAGGATCATTCATTACAAAGCCACAGGAAGCCCCTTTATTCAGATATGGCTAAAAAGGATATTAAGAAAAGGTCTTATTCCCCTTCTCTTTCCAAAAACAAGAATGAGCTCCAGGTGAATAACCTTCAGATTACAGCGATTATTTTCCCCTTTAAAGGAAAATTGATAAACTGGTGGAACACTAAAAATCATTTGTCCTACTTGCTGGATGTACCAGTTTCCTCTATTAATCTAAAATTTACTGAAAAGCTACAAGGGCCAATCGGGGGGGGGGGGGGGGAGATATTTTAAATTTCTGCTCACCTAGGATCCCAGTAATTATGTCCAATAGGGCCACTTATTTTAAAAGGCATGGAATCCAACTTTCAAATTCCTTGTTTAATTTGAGCAAAAAGCCACTTATCATGTCTAGCCCTTTTAAGGACAGGAAAACTATACACTCAAAGAGAATTCAACCTTCTACTATGGATAGATCCTTGACTGAATTCTCACCAACCAAGAATGTCCATGTTCATGAATCAGATTTATTTGACCGGATGACCTGTGAGAGATTTAGCCAACCAGATGAAGCCAGAATCTTGAAGAGCTTTGGGAAGATATTAGAAATATATGCTGAATCACGGTGGGTCGGACAGCAATGATAAGCATGATTCAAATATGGAAGAGCAAGGACATCAGCCTAGCAACCAAATGCAGATTAGTCTGTGCTATTGTGTTCCCCATAGTAAACTATGGCTGCAAAAGTTGGACCATGAATAAGCAAGACAAGAGGAAAATTGACTCATTTGAGCTGTGGTGCTGGAGAAGGCTCCTGTGCATTCCTTGGATAGCAAAGGTGACAAACAAGCAAGTATTGGAGTGCATAAAACCAGACATGCCATTGGATAGAAAATTCATAAAACTGCGACTGACTTATTTTGGCCATGTCATGCAGAAGAATGCACTAGAAAAATCAGTTATGCTTGGATTGGTTAGCGGCAAAAGGAAACTGGGCTGCCAAAGAACATGGTGGCCAGACACCATAAAAGTCAACACCAGCCTGAGCATGGAACAACTCAAAGAAACAGTACAAGATCAGAAAACGTGGAGAGCTGGCCCACAGAATCACCAAGAGTCAGATATGACTGAATGGCTAATAACATTGATCTGTATTATTGTCATCCCTGCAGTGCTCCGTAAAGAGATTAAGAACATAAGAACATAAGAAAAGCTAATGTTGGATCAGGCCACTGGCCCATCCAGTCCAACACACTGTCACACAGTGGCCAAACATACCAGGTGCCATCAGGAGGTCCAGCAGTGAGGCCAGGACACTAGAAGCCCTCCCACTGTTGCCCACCCCCCCAAGCACCAAGAATACAGAGAATCACTTGCCCCAGACTGAGAGTTCCTATGTATACCTTGTGGCTAATAGCCACTGATGGACCTCTGCTCCATATGTTTATCTAATTCCCACTTGAAGCTGTCCATGCTTGTATTCCCCCCCCCCAGTGGCAGTGAATTCCATGTGTTAATCACTCTTTGGGTGAAGAAGTACTTCCTTTTATCCATTCTAACCTGACTGATCAGCAATTTCATGGAGTGCCCACGAGTTCTTGTACTGTGAGTAAGAGAGAAAAGAATCTCTTTCTCTACCTGCTCTATCCCATGCATAATCTTATAAACCTCAATCATGTCACCCCTCAGCCATCATTTCTCCAAGCTAAAGAGCCCCAAGCACTTTAACCTTTCTTCATAGGGAAAGTGTTCCCACCCTTTTATCATTCTAGTTGCCCTTTTTTGCACTTTTTCCAATGCTTCAATATCTTTTTTGAGGTGTGGTGACCAAAACTGTACACAGGTTGGGGATAAACACCAACAAAGAGACTGTGTTGAAAAAGAATTTTTAATTCCAGAAAAGCATGTTCTCTTTATCTCTTGCACTCCTTGGATTCACACGTTTTTCATATGAAGGAGTGATAAACGTCATTTAGGAGCCTGAAAAAATGAAAGCTTTTCAATCTGTTTTTTTCTTCTTCACAGTTCTGCCAAGATGCTTTAAAGAGATAACAAAAACATTCTAGGAGCATAGTCAAAACAGTGTCAAGAATATTTGCATCAAGATTTTGTATTGTATTCATACCATTTTCTATGGTCTTTACTTACAATTATGAAATGTACTTTATATAAGGATAACTGTTGTTTAGGACAAAAAATTTACACTATAAACATTATAAAAAGAAGAAGAAGTGATTGGATTTATACCCAACCCTTCACTCGGAGTCTCAGAGCGGCTTACAAATTCCATTCTCTTCCTCTCCCCACAACAGACACCCTGTGAAGTAAGTGGGGCTGAGAGAGCTCTTTCGAGAACTGCTGTTTCAAGAACAGCTCTGACAGAATTATGGCTTGTCCAAGGTCTTCCAGCAGCTGCAAGTGGAGGAGTGGGGAAACAAACTGGGTTCTCCCAGATTAGAGTCTGCACACGTAACAACTACACCAAACTGGCTCTCAAAGTATAACAAAATGTGTAAAAAATATAGAATAGTGGCTTTCTTCTGTCATTTTTCCTAGTTAATTTGAAAGTGGCTCCCCTCATTCTTTATGGTTCAGCTATTTGGATTAAAGCTATCTCTGATAATATCGACCAACCACTGGCCAAATTCTTAAGGAAGATATTGAATATTCCCTGGTGCATGTCAAATATTGTATTATGGGCAGAATTTGGACAGATATCCTTGGAAGCAAGAGCGTGACTATTTGCATTCAAACTGAGATTAAAAGATCTCTGTGCTGAACATGGTTTGTTAGCCACTTTAAATCGGGATACCCACAACTCAATTTGAATGAAAGGCCTGGATGAGAAACTGATGAAAATTGGAATGTCGATTGATTATATTTTTGAGGTGGGCAAAACCAAAGGATTTCTCTGATCAAAAGGCGAGTCCTAGAAATAAACCATAGTAGTTTGATTCTGAGAGACTGCAGAGTATGCTCATCCCTATTTTTTTTCTTTCTTACCCCAAATTTTTACCCCCCCATGTACTATTTTACCATCCCACATTATTGCACAGTTTTTTGTTTGCAAGACTGAACATCATGGTTTTGCAAGGGAGATGTTTGAATAGGCCCTAACTGACAGAATTTGCCCTTGTGGCCTTAACAGGATTGATACATCCCTTCATGCCCTGCTGGAATGCAGATTTCTTGAGATAAAGAGGGATTACTATATTAAGCCTTTGTTCAACCAATTGTCCAGGTATATTCCAAAAACCCTGGCTCTCTTGCTCAGTGATAAGGATCACTCTAGCAATTGCAAAATCTGTCTCAGTCCTTTTAGCCCTTGCTTCTAAAAACTAAGAAATGAGTATCTTCCTGCTGCTCAGTATTCATGAATCAAAGAGCTTCTAAGGGTACAAAGGGAAAGAGCCAAGTTGCAGCCGATTTATGGCAACCCCAATAATGGGCTTTCAAGGCAAGTGTGCAGCAGAGATGGTTTGGGATAAAACTTTTTAGCTGTCTCAAACTGGCTAAATTTCAGCCTCTAATCCAGAACTCCGGATATGCTTCAGGCTACTCTGATTGTCCTAACTGCTGCTGATTGCAGTCTACTTGCACCTTATTCACTGCTACTGCCAAATTTCCAAGACATTCCCATTTCAGATTCTTTGCATTTTGGGAAGACAAATAATGTATGTATAGGGGTATTGAAAAGGACATGACCTGGGAAGACAGTGTCCAATGAGCAAAGGTGAAGAGGTACCAGAGCAGGACTAACAGAACCAGGATATGCACAAGGGCCAAGATGGTGGCTGTGGGTGAGACATGACATCAGGGATAAAATGGGCTGGAGATCCGAAGGCATGCAAAAGCTGAGTGGCAAAGTAGATGTGCAGGCAGGTGCCCAAGTTGTTTAACAGTATTTGCAAGCTACTTGGACATGACCTGAGCAATGACTTGGGAAGCCAAGCCAAGCCTCTCTGAGACTTTATAGGACCATATGGAATCCTATTGGCTCTGTGTCATGTGGCCAGTGCTGAACCATTGGTGGAGCCGAAATGAAGTGACGACGAGATTAACAGCTGTTAAGCTGTCATGGTTGTGCAGAAAATTAAAAAATGCACTTGTTTCTGGTTGCTACTCTTCTTGGTTTGAAGCCCCAGGCACCTTAAGGAAGTTCCTGATTTGAGGTTTGAAACACTCCTGTTTGCAACCCTAGGTTGTAAAGGGATAGCTGTGGTTAGTTTCTTCTAGCAAAATGAAATAAAATTCCAGTGGCACCTTAAAGACTAACAACACTAGTTATTTCAATATGAGCTTTCATGATTCTGAGGAAGTGAGCTGTGAAAGCTCATACTGAAATAAATGTTCATGTGGGTAGCTGTGTTGGTCTGAAGCAACAGAACAAAGTTTGAGTCCAGTGGCACCTTTAAGACCAACCAAGTTTAATTCTGCATGCACAGGAAAGCTTATACCCTGATGTGATGATGTCATGCAGAAGTGATGTCATCATGCCAAGGACATCGTGCGGTGATGCTCTGGTATTTTGGACAAAAATCTATGGTCACCATAGAGTTTTGCCCAGAATATCAGAGCGTCACCATGCGAGGCCCCCGGCATGCAAGGCCCCCAGTGTGATGACATCACTTTTGTGTGATGTCATGCTAGGGACATCACGCTGAGTCATGGCAGTTGGGAGCAGGGCTTCCCCCGGCCAGCTGGCCAGCGGTGCACAGGAGCCTGCAAAATCGGGGTATACCCCATTCCCACCTGGGGGCTGGAAACTGTGGCCCATTCTGCCTCTAGCATTCACTCCTCCGTTCTACCAAACTCACGTTGGGACAGAAATCCCCCTCTACATTGCATGCCACTTTCACTTTGGTTGATTGTCAGATTTTATGGCAGCATCCAGACTGCATGCCGCTTTCACTTTGTCTCATCTCTCGGTTTTATCGGTGCTGCCTGCATAGATTTATGGCCGCTTTATGGCCATTCACAGGTGACTTTGCAGTCAGTACAGCATTGGCCTGGAGTATTTGAATGTGGTTTTGAGCGGCTTTCTTTTCCTGTTCCAGTGTGGGTTTGGTAAAACAACGGAGCAAATGCTAGATGCAGAATGGGCCTGAATCAGTTCCCCTGGAGAAAATGGTTGTTTTGGCAGGTAGACTCTATAGTATTGTATTCTGTTGAGGTTGCTCACCTTCCCAAATGCCACCCTCCCCAGGCTCCACCCCCCAAATCTCAACCCAACCTGGAGCTAGCAACCCTAGCAGGTCTTAAACCATGGAAACTTTTCTAAATGAGACAGATCCCCTTGCCTCATTTCACATCTAAGTTTCCTATAAATACAGAAATTTTGTTAAGGCTGTTTAATTTGCAATTAGCAGATGCTACTTTCCTTGATTTTCATGCTGTAATTTTCTGTCAGCAGAACAGACAAACACTTTGATTTCTCAGCCAAAACAGTTGGTATTCACTATAGACCTTTTACAGCCACGATGGACATAACCTACCTCCCTATTATATCAACTAGGGCAAATGTGGAGCTGAAACGTTTTTGTTTTGTTTTTATGCCGCTGAGTGCAGTTCAGTGTTCTCTTTGCTAATAAAACCAAACTCTGGGTTGAGTAAACCTATGTGTTCTTGCTGAATTGTAATTAAATCTTATTTCATCTCATGCTAATGCCCCCTTAGTGCTTTCGTCTATAAATTATTGAAGACTGTACACAAGCCCTCTAAGGGAGCTGATTGGTTGCTGTCGGAAGGTGGTACCACCATTAGATCTTCCCCTCATAAGACATAACAGTCAAATGCTCTTCAGCGCTAGGGAGGCCAGCTTTCAGGTGGGCCTGAAGATCTCCTGGAACAACAAGCGATCTCCAGATGACAGAGATAGTTCCCCTGTAGAAATGGCAGCTTTGGAGGGTGGGCTCTATGGCATTATACCTGAGGTCCCTCCCTAAACCCCTCCCCAGTTTCCACTTCAGAATCTCTGGGAATCTCTCAGCCCATAATTGGCAGCCCTGTCTTCAACCTAGTAGGTGGTATAAGGTCCTAGGGCTAGTGAATTCCAGAGCAGATTTAGCAACAACTATGGGAGTCAGCATGGTTGGGCATCTGTTGAGTTCGGCAGAAGATCTCCTCCTGACTGCCTGTTCCAGGTTGATTGATCTTCCTTTTCCCAGTGGCAGAAGTGGCTGCAGACAGCTGAATCATATTCTATTGCCTCCTTCTTGCTTATCTCCCAGAGGGCCTTGCAGCGCTTATTGAAACATACAGTTGGAAGGGGCCATACAGGCCTAGTCCAACCCCCTGCTCAATGCAGGATCAGTCTAAAGCATCCTTGACAAGTGTTTGTTCAGCTGCTGCTTGAAGATTGCCAGTGAGGCAAAGCTCACCATCTGCCTAGTCTGCCGATTCTGCTGAACTACTCTTACTACAAATCCCCCTCCCTAATATCGAGACGGTACCTTTCCATTTGTAATCCAAAGGCATTATTGTGAGTCCTATCCTCTGCTGCCAACAGGAACAGGTCCCTGCCCTCCTCTTTCAGTATTTGAAAGGCTAATACTCAGGGGTGTTTTTGTAGAAAAAGCTCAGCAGGAACTCATTAGCATAATAGGCCACACCCAACAGCAGAAACACATTAGCATATTGAGCCACACACCTGACAGCGCAGCTTCCTCCCAGGATCATCTACCACAGGTGCCCCGTGGCTTGCGGGGCTCATGGGGAACCCGAGGGGGGGCTGTAGGCATGGCCAACTCAGAAGCCAGCCGGAACTCCGTTCCTGTGCGTTCCTGCCCAAAAACAGCCCTGCTAATACTTAAAGAGAGCAATCATGTCCCCTGTCAACCTCCTCTTCTTCAGACTGAACATTCCAGATCCTTCAGCCTTTCCCCACAGGTCTTGGTCTCCAAGCCCCTGATCACCCCCTCTTTTCTGCAACCGCAGAAGCCTGCCATTCTACACTCCTTTTCAAAAATCCCCATGTCACCCTGGTTCAAACTGGTTGCTGACCAAAGCCGGAAAATGACATGTAGCATTTTACTGCTTGATAACTATTTGTTGATAGAGCTCTCTTTTGCTCGGACAAGCCACACAGTTGGCTATGTATCCTTTATGAACAAAGGGTATGACTGTCAGTGGTTGCCATATGTGGGTGAGGATGAGAGCAACAGAATTCATTTTTAGCATATATATCTCAGGATGACCTTTCAATTTCCACCCAGTTCTCCACTGTGCCTACATCAAGACGACTTTGCTACTGTTTGTGATAGAATTTGTCCAGCAGAATCTCTCTCCCAAGATGTCATCATACTCAAAACCTAAATCAAATAAAAAAGAACCCTTCTTGTTTTCCTGAGAATATTCAAAATGAGGTACAGGCTGACTAAGACGAAGAGTGCTTTATTCACAGTTTTAATTACTGTGATTGCTGCCAGGGCTCAGCTACTGAACTGATTTTCATTCTCAGTGCTCAGTTTCAATGTCAGAACATGAACTAATAATAATGAGGGCCACTGGGCATGTGCAGAGATGTTACCATAACCACTGGATAATCCAAACCTGTCTGAAACATCTGGGAAAAGAACCTGGGCTTCCAGATTAGTGTGTCGGGCTTCTAGGTTGGTGTAGGCCCCAGCATCTCTACAGGAAAAAAAAGACCCCTGTAGCTCATCTGATGATTTAGGTCTTCGGGTTGTTTCCACACAGGGGTTTTCCTGTGGTTTGGGTACCAAACTGCAGCAGTTTTTCTCTGAGGTGCCTTATTTTCCATGTGCGTCTCATAGGGTTGCCAAGTCTGTATTACTCACCGGTGGGGGGGACATCAGCACGTTGGGAGCATTGCCAGGGCGACGCTCTGGCAATCGCCCCAAAACTCTATGGTATCATAGAGTTTTGGGGTGATTGCCAGAGCGTCGCCCTGGCAATGCCCCCAACGTGCTGACGTCATTATGTTGGAGAAGGTCGTCTTGGCTGGATAACTTCGGGGGTGGGGCTCCCCCTGCCGGCCGAATGCTGGCTGGCGGATTGGAAACCCCTGTAGTGGGGGATCCCCTGCCCCCCGGGCTGACTTGGCAGCCCTAGCGTCTCACCTTGGTGGTTTCTCTGTGCTTTCTTCAGTCAGATCAAAGATGGTCTGAGAAAACACTGAAACAAGGAAAAACTTGTAAAGATAACCAAAAAAGAGGGAATAAATAAGTTCGGGGCGGGGGAATTAATGGTGTAGGTGGATACCCAAACCATGAGAAAACTCCACGCAAAAAGACTCCTTGGGTATTTCTCTTGTAACCAAGAAATGCATATGAAATTGACCTTTGGCAGGTCAAGCATTGTTAATAGGGGAACAGGCAACCTGTCTTGAAGAGTGTGTGTGTGTGTGGGGGGTATTTTTTGAAAGAGAGAGAGAGAGATATCTCTGCATATCCTGTTATGAACAGAGGGTATGGAAAAGATCTACAATTCTCAGCATGGTGTTCTGGGCCATTCTGGTAACTTACCAACATAACATTGTTATGTTTATTTGTTAATGTATTTATTTTATATTATTTTTAAAACAATTAACTATATATAGCTAAAACTGACAATTGTAACAATTTACATACAAACTAAACCCAAGAATACATTAAGATAATGTCCAAAACAATTTAAATGCTTTTTTCTTGCATTCTCCACACCTCCTAATTCTGAATCTGTTATGTTTTCTCATCCAGTTTCTATTACTTTCGTTCCAATCTGAATTGAATATCTAAATTATGGCACTGACAGTGTTTGCATGTATAATTTTCTTTATCATTGCCTCTGCATATTGTAATGGTTGCAGACACAAACTTTCTTAGCCACCTGCTAGTTCAGGCCTCTGGTGTACACCAAGATTCCCAGGGACTTGCCCAAGAAAAGACAAGAAGAGACCAGCTCTTAGCTAATCAAGAGAAGTGGAACAGCACCACCTATTGTTTGGAGGCATATAATAATTGCCATTCTCTAATTTACAGGTTTAAACAAATATTTAAGAAGGTGCGGAACAATAACCTACAAACAGAAAATATTTTCGTGTTTTCTGCCTGATCAAGTTTTGTTTTCAAACGCTGCATCTATGTAAGGTCTCACTAAGGCAGGGCTTTGTTATGGGCATGTTATCTTTTGCCAAAGACTTCATGTCAAAATTATTAGAGGTTTTGGATTCTCTCCGCCAGACTGTTCCCCCCCCCCCCCAGTTCTATAGCCACATGTTCTCTCATTAGATGTAGATCAACTTTTTCCTAGTACTTTCTTCTTGACATGCTTGTTTCCATGTCATTTGGTCTCCCATTTTTGCAAAAGCCACTGTCATTAACACTTCTGTGTAGTTGGTATACGCTTCACCTGCTCTCACTGTTTGAAGATCAAGTGACATAAAAGCATGGATATGCAAAGGCCACAAATAAATTAATGTGTTAGAGTTGCCAACCTCCAGGTGGGGTCTGGAGATCTCCTGAATTACAACTGATCTCCAGACCACAGAGATCAATTCCCCTGAGGAAAATGGCTGCTTTGGAGGGTGGACTCTATGGCATCACATCCCTGCTGAGCCCCCCTCTCCCCAAATCCTGCCCTTCCAAGTCTCCATCCTCAAATCCCCAGGTATTTCCCAATCTGGTGTTGGCAGCCTATCATGAGGAAAGTACTGGACTGTTGAAAGTCTGCTAGCCTTGTATGCAAAAGTGACATACAAGATATCTAATCCTTAAGGGTCTTCATTCACCACTACTTTGGAGCAGGGACCCAACTAGTTTCATTTTTTCATTTTCACTCACCTGTCAAATTGTAGGGTGGGCAACACTGGTCGTCACTTTATCTGGATTTGGTGGCACACTTCACGAAGCAACCATGATTCAAACTCTCCCTTGGTGCCAACTTGCATCACAACATGGTCCACTCAGACCTTGTGTGTTGCAGTGGCTGTGCCACAGTTTGTCTGTTTGTTAAAGGTAACAGGAAGACAATACTGATTCTCAGTTGCTGCTTCAGAAAACAGGCCTTTTAGATTAATTCTGAAAGAATTCTCATGGCATAGTAATTTTTTTGTACTTTCACAGGTTATCAGAGGTTCCCCACTATTAACACATGAAGCTGCCTTATAATGAGAATGATCAAGATCATTCAACCATCAGGGTCACTACTTTTTTTTCCAGACCAGCAGTAACCCTCCAAGGTTTTTCACATCACTTCCTACTTGATTCTTTTAACTGGAGAATGCTGAGGACAGAGCCTGGGACCTTCGGTGTGCCAGGTAGATGCTCTACCACCGAGCCATGGCCCTACCACTTTATTCTGAGTCACCACAGAACACATCTCCTGCCCATGCTGCCGCCGCCCATGCCGCTGCCCGTGCCGCCGCCTTGATATAGGCCTCTCTACAGCAATAAGGTACTGACTTCTGATCTAGATTTTCTAAGGTTCAGTAAGGACTGATCTTATTTTACATGCCAGATATGCTTGCGATGTCTTTAAATGAAATCTATACCAAGAACCATTGAACCAGAATTTCTTTTGTGGTTGCTATGAAAGACCATATAGTACGCAAAGTTCCCACTCCCAACTGAGAGTCAATTGCTCTGTCTGTTCTCACTGGCTGGTTACTAATGGCTACTAGTTTCACCTCAGCTGCATCTATTGTCTTTTCTTTGAAAGAACCGATGTTCTTGTTTCCATAACAGCAGGTGCCTAGGTAACTCTTCCTGTCTGGGCTCCTCTTATCGTGGTTCATGGTAGCTCTTCTACATCAGCAGCGTTTAGTTTTTCTGATATAGCTTTCCTCTGCTTGGACAATTTCTCTTCCAGTGGTTTTCTTCTGTGTTACCATCAAAAGGGTTTGGACCTGAAAATCCCTTGAGAAACTGCTTCTGTTTATTTTTGTTCAACAGTCCTTGTGAGCTGCTTGCACCTGGGCCTTTTCCAACTACTTTGCTGTCTGCTCCTGGACAGCTACTCATGTCATAAGAGTCACTTTTTGGAGAATAGACATTTCAGATATTTTTACCCTGCTACTCAGCCAAATGGGCTTTTGGCAGTTTACAACAGGCATAAAACATAACAAATAAGCTAGAATAAGCAAATAACAGACTGGAACAAAACCAAATGAGCATAAAAACCCTTAGCAGGTAGATGTTAAATAGCATGGGGAATGGAATGGAACAGAAGTGTGCAGAGTGCCCTGGCATGAATATCGGAGCCTCAAGCGTTTGTTCCCCCAAACCTCTACTTGTACCACCAGGACTGATAGGACTGAAACCACCAGAGCACTAAGTGAGCATTGACTCAGTGCTCAGTGCATTCAGAGAACGCTGTTGTTCTTTATAGGGCTAATGGACTTGAATTTTGTTTGACTGGAGTACATTATCCCCAGTCCCTGTCTGAGGCCACAGTCACATGGCCCTTAAATGCGGGAGGAAGGGCTATTTCCTCCCGCATTTAAAGGGGCCGTCCACAACGGCCGTAGAAAGTCCCGCGCTGAAGCAGGCTTAAATGCGGGTTGCTCCCGCATTTTCCAACCCCAGGAAAATCAACAGTTTTCCTGGGTGTTGCGGGAGGAACCCACATTTTAGCCATCTGGCCAGCCCTCTCTCGCAATCATTGCGAGAGCAGGGCTGTCCGGATGGCCTCCCCCCGCCATTCCCCCCCCTTTTACACTTGGGCGCTTGGCCACTCAAGCACTCAAGTGTAAAAGGGGAAACCCCCCCCCAACTTACCAGGCAGTCGGGGGGGCTCAGGGAAGAGTGCCTCCCCTGGCCGCCGCTGCCGCTTCAAAAGCTTCACCGCCGCAGAAAACGCTGCTGCCGCACGCTTCGAGGCTGGCCAGCCACTGATTCTTCCGCCGCCACCACTTCCACTGCCGCCTCCAGCCACCACCACTGTCTGCTGCCGCCGCCTCCTCCCTCTGCCGCCTCCACCGTCCGCTGCTGTCGCCTGCCGCCACTTCATCCTCCTCCCGCCGCCGCCCGCCACAGCAGGGGTTGGGATGTGTAAACATCCCAACCCGAGGGAAAAAAATGCGGCCCCTTTAATCCCGAGAGGGCTCCCGGATTTAAAGGGGCCGTGTGACCGCAGCCTGAGCCAACCAGTCCTCAAGGGAATCTTGGTTAAAGTTAGAGGGAGGTATCAGCAGGTTGTTAGCTGCGTTGGGCCAGCTTATGGGGAGTGTAGGAATAGAGAGCTTATAAAATAAATATGAGCATCCAAAGCGGCTTTCTACTCGTCTCCCCAGCTTTCTGGCCCCTGCCTGGATGTTCAGGAGCCCCCAAGTGCGGCCTCTGGGCAAGCAGCTTAAATCTCTGGTCTTCAGCAACAGCCAGCTCAAGTAACACAGCACTGACTATACTTTTCTACTTAAGCTGAGGGTCAAAGGGAGAGATTTTGTATTCCTTTATGCTCTGTTCTGCCAACTCTCTCAAGTGATCATTTTTTCTTTCCCCCGCTGTATAGGAACTTTACCTCAGCTGCCTCCTGATGGGCAGTTCGGGGGCTAGGCTGAAAAATTCACACAGAAGTCACAAAATTCAGTGCCTGTGAGATAGAGTTGCCAGCTCCAGGTTGGGAAATACCTGGAGATTTTGGGGGTGGAGCCTGAAGAGGGTGAAGTTTGGGGAGGGGAGGTACTTCAGTGAGGTATAATGCCATAGCGTCCACCTTCCAAAGCAACCATTTCAGCCAGGGGAACTGATCTCTGTGGCCTCGAGATAAGTTGTAATCCTGGAAGATCTCCAGCCACTACTTGGAGGTTGGCAACCCTACTATGTCACCATAGAGCTTGGAGCATGCCAGCCTGCCTGAGTGGCCTTGTGCTTTGTTTCCTGTCTTGGAGACTGTGAGCATGGTAGGGAGATGGGGAAAAGATGGTGTGTGGGCCAGAAGTCAGAGGGGAAGCAATGCACATCTCTCTGGCTTGCAGTATGGAAGGAGTCAGTCTTCCTGTTTACATCCAAGTGAAGATTCCCACTGGCCATACAGCCCAGTGCTGCTGCCCCTCTGACTCCTGAAACAAGTGGAGCAACTAAATGTTGGTGAACACCTCTGCCCCACCCCTTCATTTAGCTTCTTCAGTATTTATGTGCCTGTTTCCTTCTTTTCCTTCCTTTGGCAGCTACGGCAGACACTTGTATGTATGTATGTATGTATGTATGTATGTATGTATGTATTTATTTATTTTTCAGTTTTATACCCTGCCCTCCCCATGAACGGGCTCAGGGTGGCTCACAAGGGCACAATGTGTCATATCCAATACAATAACATTTAAAATCCAGTTTAAAATCCCATAAATTAGATCCATTAACAACAATAAAATTTCAGTAAAGGTGCTTCCAATCATAATTATAAAATTCAGATGGATTCAGGGTCGGGGTATGGCCTTCCATGGCTGTCGGGCCTGGGCTGCGTCCAGGGTGGCCCCACATCATCAGCTGTCAATCGCGATGTGGTACCAACAGGGGTGGCTCCTATTCGAAGGCCTGGTGGAAGAGCTCCGTCTTGCAGGCCCTACGGAACTGCATAAGGTCCTGCAGGGCCCTGATCTCCTCCGGGAGCTTATTCCACCAGACAGGAGCTGCCACTGAGAAAGCCCTAGCCTTGGTTCCGGCAAGCCTGGCCTCCCTGGGGCCCGGCACACAGAGTAGATTTTGGGTCCCTGACCAAAGTGCCCGCTGGGGTACATATGGGGATAGACGGTCCCTCA
This sequence comes from Lepidodactylus listeri, assembly GCA_029233225.1. Taxonomy (NCBI): domain Eukaryota; kingdom Metazoa; phylum Chordata; class Lepidosauria; order Squamata; family Gekkonidae; genus Lepidodactylus; species Lepidodactylus listeri. The sequence continues at coordinate 37,258,175 of JARCFY010000008.1, read as the reverse complement.
GGTATGTTGGACCCTGGCCATATAGGGCTTTGAATGTAAGTACCATCACCTTGAAGTGAACCCAGTATCTATAGGCAGCCAGTGCAGTGCCGGTAGCACAGGCTGGACATGGTCCCTCTTAGTGAGGCCCATCAGCAGCCTGGCCACGGCATTCTGCACCAACTGCAGCTTCCAGATTTGCGCCAAGGGCAGCCCCATGTAGTGAGCATTACAGTGATCCAACCTCGAGGTGACCGTCGCATGGATCGCTGTGGCTAGGTGATCACGGTCAAGTAGGGCTGCCAAGTCCAACTTGGGAAATATCTGGGGACTTTGGGGGTGGAGCCAGGAGACTTTGGGGGTGGAGCCAGGAGAAAGGAAGTGACATCATTTTGTGAAGTCACATCCTGTGATGTTGCTTCCACATGAACTCATGAAGTTTCCTAATACTGAATCAGGCCATTGGTCCATCAAGGTCAGTATTGACTACTCAGACTGGTAGTGGCTCTCCAGGGTCTCAGGCTGAGATCTTTAATGTCACCTATGACCTGATCCTTTTTTAGCTGAAGAGGCTGATACCTCCTGCATGTCAAGCAGATGCTCTATCACTGAGCAACAGCCCTACTGAATCCTTCCTCATCTCGGCAGAATATGAAGCACTAAGTGCTACACAAGTGCTAAATATGATTTTCATATCATAAGAACAGGAGAGAAGCCACAGTGGATCGGGCCAACAGCCCATCCAGTACAACACTCTGTGTCACAACAGTGGCCAAAAATACCAGGTGCCCTCAGGAGGTCCAGCAGCGGGGCCAGAACTCCAGAAGCCCTCCCACTGTTGCCCCCCAAGCACCAAGAATTCAGAGCATCACTGCTCCAGACAAAGTGTTCCATTTAGACCTTGTGGCTATAATAGCCACTGATAGACCTCTGCTGGATGGGGACAGAGAGAGAGACATACAGACAGACAGACAGACAGAAAAAAGAAAGAAAGGGGGAAGGGGGAGAGAGAGAGAAGGAAAAGAGCTGGCAGATGCACTTACCCCAGGCCCAGCAGCAACCTTTCAATCTTACTCCAGCCGCATGCAAAAGCAGGCCCTTCAGTAAGAGCCTAGTCTCTCGTTAATCTCTGGGCGGGGCTCTCTTGCTAACTCTTAAAGGGGAAATGTCTGGTGAGGCTTTTCACTGCAGGCTCTTCAGACATTTCCCTTTTAAGAGGCCTGGAAGGGAGAGGGCCCAGCAGGCTCCGACGTTCCTCTCCTGTTGGCAGCCATTGCCTCCCTCCGGTGGCCAGTTTTGAAAAGGCGGGGGTAAGCATGAAAAATCGGTGTTTTCCCCGCCCTACCGGGGGACTTGGCAGCCCTACGGTCAAGGAAGGGCCGTGCCAGCCGCAGATGATAAAAAGCTGACTTGGCAGTGGCTGCTACCTGGGCCTCCATTGTCAAGGAGGGATCCAGGAGCATTCCCAGACTCCTTACCTCCGATGCGGGCACCAACGCACCCCATCAAAGCACGGGAGTGGGACCCCCCCCCCCCGGACCACCCTGGCCCAGACACAGGACCTCTGTCTTCGCCAGGTTCAATTTCAGCCGACTCTGCCTGAGCCAACCAGCTATGGCATACAATGCCCAGTCCAGATCTTGCGGGTTGGAGTCTGACCGGCCGCCCAACATCAGATAGAGCTGGGTGTCATCAGCGTACTGGTGACACCTCAGCCTACACCTCCGGACAATCTGGGCAAGGGGGCGCATATAGATGTTAAACAGCATTGGAGAGAACACCGCCCCCTGAGGCACTCCACATTCAAGAGGGTGCCTCATGGATTGGCACTCCCCAAGCACCACCCTCTGTCCCCGACCCTGGAGAAAGAAAACGAGCCACTGCAAGGCCCGTCCCTCTATCCCCATGTCGGCGAGGCGGCGGGTCAGCAGCTGATGATCGACCATGTCGAACGCAGCCGACAAGTCAAGCAACAGCAACACTGCCACACTGCCCCGATCCAGATGTCTCCAGAGGTCGTCAGCTGCAGTTAAGTGGGGCTTAAGAAAGTGTACCACTTCCAGTCAAGCACACAAACACACAAACATTAAAAAAGAAGAAAGTTTGCAAAGTGCAGCCTTCATCCTGTGTTTCTTAGTTCTGTGCCTGTTTTTTCTCTCTCTCATTCCTCTTTCAGTTTTGTGTCCCTCTTTTTCCTCTTAATTGTTCTTGCCCACTCCTTTCCTTCTACTGCAGTATTACTATTTGTACTGTTACTGAGAAACAAACAGTATTCAGTTCAACTTATTGTCAAGTAAGCAATGCTGCCTCTAAGCTGTGGAGTCTTGTGAACAACAATTCTACTTTGTGAGCTACTGGCATTAAAGTTGTGAGTGAGCGATTTGGCTTCTGCATAAATTAGTTTGCTCTGGAGCCATCCTTCCTAAGACAAAAATGTGTGAGCCGGAGGCTAAAAAACTGTGAGCTAGCTCACACTAACTCAGCTTAGAGGGAACACTGCAAGCAAGTGCACTTAAAATTTTAGCCTGCCTGCCTGCCTGCCTGCCTTCCTTCCTTCCTTCCTTCCTTTTCTGAGTAGGGCTGTCATCCTCCAGGTGGGGCCTGACATTCTCCTGATCTGCAGACGACAGGAATCAGTTTCCCTGGAGGAAATGGCTGTTTCAAAGGGTGGGCTCCGTGGAATCACACTTTGTGGAAGTCCCTCCCCTCTCCAAACTGCCTTCTCCAGGGTCGGCCCCCAAATCTCCAGGAACTTCCCAAGCAAGAGTCGGCAATAGTACCAATAGTACCCTCTTCCTGAGGCTACTCCCAAGTTTCTGATGACAGTGCAGTATTTGTTCTCCCTTCCTAAAGGAGCCCTACGCATAACTGTGTAGACTAGTCATAACCAAATACTGACAGGCAATCTGCACATGCTCAAATATAAACAATCCAAAGGGGGCAGCTCTTGATTGTCACTTTTGGCCCTACTGAAGAAAGAGTCTTGACCGGCCAATCACTACAATTATCCTCCTTTTTCCGTGAAGCTAGCAGATGGTTAAAAAGGAAGTGGAACTGGCTCCTGTTCTCCGCTGGAATTCAGAGATTAAAACTGACCTGAGAAATCCTAGTTTCTACTGAAGGTGGTGAGAAACTAATATTAAATGGCGAGAGACAAACTTGTTCAGAGACTTCTTTGGTGTTCTTAATGATAATTTCACCTTTCCTTAGGCTATTTTTAAAAAAGTTTTCCTTTCTGTAATTAAATTTGGTCATACTGGATTTCTTGGTAGTATGGCCACTGCTGCGAATCGGTGCAACAACACTTACATCTCCTACCTGATCAAGTTCTGGATTGCTTACATAATCAAATGGCAACAAATCACCATGGTGCAAATAGTATAATGTGTTGCCATCAAGTCCCCATTTTGTCTCATCCCCTGTGAAATCACCTTCTCATCTCCTTGTCTTAATATGGGCCGGTAAACAAGTTTTGATTCACTACTACAGAAAAGGCAGAAAAGTTGGCAGGACCAAGCCTATTCTTATCTCATTTACTGAGGGAAAAATGCTGTACTGGGAAGATGCTCAAATGTTTGTCTAGAGAATTGGACCTTTTCCTAGATGTGCTCAGTCCCTGCTTTACACTGTACTCTCTGTGTTGGGGTGGGATGGGGGGCTGCTGGAATATTTGGCGCTTAGCATTGTGATATATTGGTACTATTGCATTAAGGGAAGCTCCCAGAGACTCTCTAGAAAGGAGTGGCTCAGGTCCTGTGACCTTAACCAGAGGAGGAGTTAAGAGTTTCTAAGGCCTAGTTGTGGCCTGTTCTGTTAGTTGGCTGTTGTGTTCCAATAAACACAGTTCTTATGACTACTATTGCCTACAGTACTGATCTTTTCCCTCCCTAAAGCCATAACAAACATAGGAATTGTACTGAATGCTTGACATAATTTTGCCTGTCAAAATTTGCTGTGACCACCTCAGATATCTGTATTAGATGTTAATTACTGTCCAGACTGGGGATATTGCTTTAAGCCAGGTATAGAACCCAGGCCTAGGGGTCCTTTAGCACAGAAATGAGAGGTGGTGAAAGGAAGATTTCTTTTTTTCACTCAAGCTATTTAGTATGGATTTAAGCTGAATTGAAATGTGGGTCACATTCACACTGCCATGTGTTTACTGTAGATATGTCCCCCTGACTGGTAAAAGACGTTTCCCACAGAGCCAACCGGCTTACTAGCTGCCTTTTCCTGGCTGTTTCCTTGGCCCCTGATGATAATGAAGCCGGGGATGGATGACCTGAAGGTTGGTACAATCCTAAACTTGCGGTGGAATTACGTTTGTCCCTTGATATAGTGCTGCTGCTGAAAATGGCAGCCTGTGTTGAATTCTCTCCCCATAAAGTTTAGGCAAACATTACTGTATTGTTCCCTTCCCCCATTTCGTTACCCCTCCATTAGATCATCAACTGCTGATTGGGGGCAAGGAAATATGCAGAAAAGACATAGGTAAATCTTTAGACTGCCAACTCCAAACCTGGGGGGGGTGGGGAGATGCTGAGGTTGGTGATTTAAAAGTGCTGTGAGGGCTGATAATAATTGGGCCTGCAGAATGGTGAGATGAGGTACTTCCTCCCCCCTCCCCACAGTTTTCCAAGTGTCAAAAGCCTCCCCCCCCCCAATTGTTCCAGCACTTGAAAATACATGAGGGTGAATAAGAATGCCTCATCCTAACATGCTGTGGACCAGATTCAGCCCTCGTGGCATTTTTCAGTTGCCCATGTTAGGCTTTAAAAGGGCAGCCACATCCCATGGTTGGACCACAGGAGACCATCATGTTTACTTTAGCTCGTAGGCTCAAGCAACACTATACATTTTTAACTAATCAGGTTAGGGCTCCTCTCGGCCACATGGAATTCCCCCCTGCACTGCAGGGGCCAATTCTGACTGGGGCTGTGGTGCCTGAGGAAGAGGGACCCCAGCCTTCACCCCTGCACCATTTTTTTCAAGCTGAAGTGGCCTGGGAGGCATCATTTGTACATGCAGCCCCACAATCAGCGTTGCCAAATTTGGGTTGGGAAATTCCTGGAGCTTTTGGAGGTGGAGTCTGGGGAGGCCATAGTTTGGAGATGGAAGGGACCTCAGCCAGGTATAATGTCACTGAGTCCAAATTGCCTGTATAAGTCGAGGTCAAATGGGGGGGGGGGAGAATTCAACCCTCCCTGAGTTTTTTAAACTTTTGGGGTTTTTCTGCAGACCTAGGAATCTTTTGGGGGAGAGTATGCCCCCTATCAGCAGAAATAAGTATCCACACACAGAGGGGACTGTTGAGAATTAGATATACAGATGATCTGAAATGCTGATAGGCTTTTGTGAATAGCTGTATCACTGGTTTGTATTTTTGTGCTCGTAATAAAAACTAGCTCCCTACCATGCTTGGCCATGTTCCTTCTTTACTCACTTGTAAAGCTCAAGCCATGAACAGAACAAATTCTGGTTGAGTAGGCAAGCGATCAACTTGTATGGGTGTGCAACCAGCCATACTCCATAAGCTACCCCATCACTATGATACTGTTCAGGGCTCATTTCCTGATACACAAAGAACTGAGGGTTGGTAAGCTTCTTAGTGATGGGCCAAAACCATCTAGAAATGCAAATTTCATTCACTCACCACAGAATGCTCTTTCCTCATCAGTAACAAGACACAACTGAAGCCATTATGAATGGAGGTGAAACTTGGATGCTTTTTAGTTCCATTATCGAGAGAATGGTGGCATAGAGATACTTTAATCAATAAACATCCAAGTTCAGCTTTTCTAACTGATATGGGGCCCTTAGCATCTTTCCCCAATAACAGGAAGTTATCAACTGGTCGATCTTGCCCCAACATAACTTTGTTTCCATCTGTATGATTATTAGGCATGTCTGTTTGCTTATGGTGACTTTTACAATGTGTTGGTTGTTAAGGCTTTTATAAGATTGTTAATATTCTGCAGCTGTTATTTATATTTTAGAGCTAGGTTTTACTGTTCTATCTTACATTTGTTGTTCATTGGATATTGTAAACTATCTTGAAGACCAAAGGCCAAGAGCCCAGTCTATACCATTTTAAATAAACAACCGGGTCCATCTTCCCGCCCTGACTCTCTGTTTACACTTTTGGTCCTCCTAGCTCAGAGGCAAAGGCAGCCACGACTGTTTGCCTCCAGTGCTTTTTATCTGCTTTTGTCCTAGCTGCACATCACGTATGCCTTCCATTTCATTACATTGCACGGCTGAATCTTGGCAATTGTTCTTGCCTCATTGGCCAGTGCCACACATTTATTCTAGAGTGGTTTCACAGTGAACATGAAATGAATCTTTCACACACTGCGCTTCTCATCCAGAGCCACCAGGTGACGGTAGATCTTGTACAAAATCTGCAGGACCGAGTTTAATGGCAATAAAGTAGTGTCGGAATATTCAGCTTCAAGTCTAGGTTTTAAAGCACATCTAATACAATTTCATATGTAATGAAAATCAATCTGGATTAATCCAGATCTGGAGCAGAAGCCAATACAAACTTAAATCATCTTGTTGTAGCTATTTCTTCACCACCTTGCTCTGTGTGTTCTCTTTATGCCACCTCCAGATCTTACAAAGAAATCTGAACTGGACCAAAGTGCATACATTTCTAAACTTGGCACGTATATATGTGTTTGATTTTATTTATTTTGGTATGTATCCTCTTCTCTCCATGGGGACTCGAAGTAGCTTACAATTTAGTTCTCCCATTTTTAACTTCACAGCAATTACCCTGTGTGGGACGTTAGGCTGAGAGAGAGTGACTGGTTCAGGTCACCCGCAAGCTTCCATGGCGGAGTGGAAATTCAAGCCATGGAATGGCTGCGTCCACATATTGTTGGATATTGCACTGTAGCAATAATTGAGTCACAACTGGATTTTCCTGCATGGACAAAGCAATCCAGTTGCAAATGATTGCTACAGCTCAATGGTCGTGCACAATGTATGAATGCAGCCAGTGTGACTTTGTGTCCTGGGTTCTCAGGACGGGAGCTGAGTAACAAGTTCCTGGCACTGAACTGGGGAAGTGCCCTTTCTGTTTGCCATGGGACCTATGCCAGTTGAATCCCAAACACAGCAATTATTTCATCTGGGGCTGCTACAATAGCGCCTGGCTTAAAATAGCTCTCTAAGGAGAGAGCGAAGGAGAGGGAGGACAGCTTTGACCAGAGTGACCTAGACTTGAGCTGTCGACTGATAGGTGTCTGTCTGTAAGTCAGATATGTTATAAATGATCAAGGTGTCTCTCTCTCCCCACACTACACTCAAGGAAGAACACACACAGGCCGTTTGTATCTATCCTGCCACACAACTTGCTTTCAATTGTTTCTTGAGCAACTGGCGTTATGGGGCTCAGCAATCAGGAATGGCAGAGGGTCTTGGACATCTGGGGAAAAGTGGAACCAGATCTCCCTGCGCACGGACAGGAAGTTATCATCAGGTAAGCAGAAGCTGGTGATGGAAATCTGAGAAGCATAGCGCCTGAAATAAAAAGAGTGTTTTGTGCTGCTTTAACAGGTTTATTACAGCCTATGTTTTCATGGACTAAACCTTATTTCACTGTATGCACACATGGCTATGCTTGAATGGGAAAAAAGATATATCCATGAGTACAGAAGAAAACAAAATTGTAAACAGTGTGGACCAAAAGCGGAGACATCAAGGACATACGGTGGGGTATTAATTTGGACTGCAGGAAGCAAAGCTCAGAAGCTGTCATAATGGAGTTTAAGAACCTTCCTGGCCTATTACTAACACATAATAATTATATGGGCAGAAGAAAAAGGAAGATAAAATTGCAAGTAACCCTGAGGACTTCAGTTCTTTGAACTGACTTTATTAGATAATTGTTGGAGTAAGTGAATCCTGATTCATCATTCAAATTCTCTGTTTAAGGTGTTTCGATCTGTTGCTGTTGTAGCTGGCATTACTGAATAACTCATTACGAAAGGTAACAAAGAATAAACAAGAAGATTAGAGCTGCAGCCTTCCCATATTTGTATTTCATTACAAGCCAGCATTCTCTCCAGGAGGCCAGAATATCGAGGCTCTAACTAACAAAGACACACAAGCAACCAGCAAAAAACACCAGAATGCAGTTTCCTGATTGTTCGGCTGTACCATACAAATGAACTTAATATCTATAAGGTAGTGGGAGTTAACATAGCATGTCTGCCTAGTACATTTTTAACCCACCCATTTTTCCATGCAGCACAGGGAAGCATGTATGATTATGTCATCTCACAGTAACCCTGTGAGGTAGGTTAGACTGAGTCAGGATGAGCCAGGAAGCTTTGCAGCAGAGGGGGGATCCTAGTCTGACACTATTACATGTGTATTAAAATCTGCTTCAGGTAAGTGGGAAACAGCATCAAAATGCTGAAGTACCGTAGGTCTCTTGCAGCACTACTCTGCCTGGCCCCACATAACCACCACAGTACTACTGCACGGTTGCTCCCCTGTTCCCCGGTGCCAGCTAGCTCCAGAGTGCTCATGTTCAGGATTTGTTGTGGCCCCAAACTGGAGAGCAGTGTAATGCTTAGTGCACTAGTGCAAGATCTCTAAACTCAGATTAGAGGCTGCCTGCCCAAACCTTCTCTTAGCAGTGTGGGTTCAGAACAGGATTTAACTCCTCCCCCCCCCCCCCCATGGTGTTAAAGGGAGGTTTAGGATTGCCTTCCACTCCCAACCTTGAGTGCCATAGACTGGTGGAAGGAAGTTTTTATGTACCTCCATATGTGCTGTTCAGTCACAACAGATTTATGGCAACCCCAGCAAGGGGCTTTCAAGGCAAGTGAGAAGCAGAGGTGGTTTGCCATTGCTTTCCTCCACAGAGTCTTTCTTGGTGGTCCCCCATCCAAATACTGACCCTGCTTTGCTTCCAAGATCTGTTAAGACTGGGTTATACCATGCCACCTTCTCTTTTTGGGGGGAGGGAGGTAAAAACTGTACTTTCCCTCCTTTCTCAGATTTACATGAATGCAGAAGCACACAAGTTTGGGAGATGCAGACTGCCTCTTCCTTGACCAGAATGGATCTGGGGCAGGAATTAATTCCCCCTCACTGCTAAAGAAAACTTTGGGGGCAACCAGCCCCAAACTAAACCAGTATAGTCCTCAGCATTTGATCGGAGACTACGAGAAGAAACTGGATGCACTGCTTATTCTGATTCACCCTATTATTCCAGGAACCTTTGAAATGTAAGGGCCTCTGCCCCCTTATAGTTTAAATGTTTGGTGGAGTGAAGTGGTGGAGGGGTGGTGGTGGTGGTGGTGGTGAGTACACCAAGATTAATTTGGATTGGAGAAAATAATTTCCCCACAGATCTCAATCACCCTTTCCCAAGGGACCCATTTGACTGCAAATGGAGTGGAGCCTCTACAGTGTAAAGAGTCCTTGGGGGAGAATTTGGGGTCAGGAGTCATGGGCAGAAACCAGACGTTATAGCCACAAGGAGATTTTTATCTGCCTTGGCTTCCAAACTGGAGGGCCCTTTTTTTTTTTTTGTTAGCATCCATGTGATTTCATCCTCTAATCATTCACTGTCCAAGATTTCCCCACTTTTGGACATGCTGTTTCCCAGACCTGCTATAATCTGATCTTTTCAGAATGAATGAAGTCCAGACATGTAAGTAAGCCATTTGTATGGGAAGCTGTGCCTTGTCAGAAGTCTCGCCCACATCAGCACTATCTTCCTTGTAACAACCCCTAACAATTGCCATTTTTCCCCACCCTGCCTTCAGATGGCTTTTTGAAGGTTTTCAAAATATACATTAATTGCTATTGTACTGCAGCACAAAAATAACTATTCGGCACCATGGTCTACCAGTTCCTCTGAATTCCTAACTTTCACTTTTTTTAAAAAAGTGAGTTCTTTCCTCTTATATGTCTGCAACAGAAAAAGGGTCCCAGGTAGGTTTGTGAGCTCTGGCTTCGGAGATTCCTAGAGATCTGGGGGTAGTGCCTGGGGACAGCGCAGTTTGGGAAGGGAAGGAAGCTCAACCAGGATGTGATGCTATAGAGTCCACCTTCTGAAGTGGCCATTTCCTCCAGGAAAACTGATCTCTGTAGTCTGGATATCAGTTGTAATTCCAGGAGAACTTCTGGTCCCACCTGGAGGATGTAACCCAGGTTGAGTTGCCAGATCATGTTTGAGAAATACCTGAAGATTTTGGGGTGGAGCCTGAGGAGGGTGGGATTTGGGGAGGAAAAGGACTTCAGTGGAGTATAATACAATAGTCCACCACCTGAAATGGCTATTTTTTCCAGGTGAAGTGATCTCTGTCGCCTGGGGATCAGTTGTAATAGCAGGAGATCGCCAGTCACCACCTGGAGGTTGGCAACACTAAACCCAAGGAGGGTTGCCAGACTGAACCTGGCAGCTAGCAGGAGAGTTGGTGATGGGGATATGATGGGGACTGGCATCGCAGGCAGGATGACATCACTTCTGTGGAAAACCCAGAGGAGACAGCAGTAGCTCTAGGAATCACTGGAAACTCCGTGGTCACAGGTGATTCCTGGAGCTATCACTGCCACTTCCAGGTTTTCCCTCCATTCCATTGGCAGGATGTTTCAGAGCCATCCTGAGACCATGGAACACTTTGGCAAGTTTAAACACCTGAAGACGCTTGATGAGATGAAGAGCTCGGAAGAACTGAAGAAGCATGGAACAACCGTCCTCAGCGCCCTGGGCAGAATTCTGAAGCGGAAAGGGAACCATGAAGCCGAACTCAAACCACTGGCACACAGCCATGCCACCAAGCATAAAATTCCCATCAGACACCTTGAGGTAAGGGTGGGCTGGTGGTGTGGAGTACATCTGAATGGCAGTAGGCTGCAAGCAGGAGATCCCAGGCTTGCATCCCTTTCTGCACTACGCACCTGTGCCTGTGTGTTTGTCTGCTGCGAGGAGCATCTAGCCACCTCTAATTATTATAGACAAATTACCTTTACCTATATTACTAATATGACTAAGATCACAAACAAATCAAAGTAAAGCGGTTTTGGGTCAAAGGAATTATGACCCAAATTATCCACAATTAGGATTTCCCATGGTTTTAAAAGGATATAAGAGGATATAGATGGGGGCAGGATTGGGGCCATGATGATGGGGTAGGAGGTTTTTTCTAACTTTTGCCCCAATTTTCCAATGTATATGGCTCCTCCTCAACCCACCCTTTGCTCTGTAGTGGAAACATAAAGTCATGTCTATGGTATTGGCATTTTTTCCCCATAAAAGACAAAAAACCCCAACTCCGGGGCAGGAGCAGATTTAGGATGGAAGGGTGAAAATGCCCCTCTGCTAGTGTCATGGGCCCTCCATCCAAATCTCATGTGGCTGCTTTAAATAAATCCTATCGATGCATTCCTTGGGGCACTTCACTCGGCTCCTAAGCAGTGGTGATTACAAAGACAAGAGTTTAATAAATAATAATGCCTAGCATTTATAGAGCGCTTGCAGCATTCAAAGTGCTTCTCATCCAGTGTCTTCTTGTAATCAATACAACAGCCCTGCAAATTAGGCCAGGACTAGTATCTGTATGCTGCATGTGGAAGACTGAGCTTGAGGGAGGGTTGCTTGTCTAAAACCACACAGAGTGGCAGTGGCAAGTTTTGAATCAGGGGTCTTCAGAGTCGCATTCTCATAACCACTCAAGCATATATATACTTCTCTCCTAAGGTAATGAACTGGACCTAAAAATGCTTAACTATGATTGGCCTGGGTTCAAGGGAGAAATGCAAATGCACAAATCCCTTTGCTTTATCCGGGTAGTGAGTGAGATTTTGTGTTGATAACATGGTTGTCCCCTAAACCTGAAGCTCTTTACCTTCTCTTACTGAAATGCTTTCTACTGGGAGATGATTTCCTGGGGTTTCCCTATTGCTACTGTGGCTACCAGTTCTGCACAGCAGTAACAGGGCTTCCATGTGGTGGATAACATGACTGCTATAGTGTTATAATGACCTATTGCCAGTTGCCCTGGTTGCCTAGTTCCCAGCTTGCTTGCTTTCTAAGTCTGTAGCCCTTTTCATTCCTCAGGCTGCACAGTTCCACAGTGACAGTGACTTACTTTTTAAAAATGGAAGCTAGAAATGAGTACATTGTAGCAGTAGATCACTGTGATATTATAATGCTATACTGATCTAGTGATGCGTGTGCTTGTAAAGTGCTCTCAAGTCGCAGTTGACTTATGGCGATACCAGCAAGGGGCTTTCAAAGCAAGTGAGAAGCAGAGGTGGACTTCCATTGCCTTCCTCTGCTGAGTCTTTCCTGGTAGTCTCCCTAGTTAGCTTCCGAGACCTGGCAAGATTGGGCTATACCAGGGGTGGGCAATTGTTTTGGCTCGGGGGCCACTTTGTGGGAGCGGAGGTTAGCGGAGGGCCGCACCTTTTAAAATGATTGCATTCATTAGTTAACTCTGCATTTCAGAAAAGGTATAAATTGTATCATAAAAATCCATAAATATAAATTAAATAAAATAGTGGTAGTTTTATTCAATTTATTTATTGTGCTAATTTCATATCATCTATAGCTGCAAGCACATTTAATTTTAGAATCAGTTTAATGAGACAAATGTACCCTATCACACTTTTCTACAATTTTTTTTGAAATCAGGAGTGAGATTGCTTGTTGAGATTCTCATCACAGCCTGCAAGTTAATGTCTGTCAAGGGTCTGTGAATGTCTATATTTACTTTTGTTGATCTTCATGCAAGAAAAACTTTGCTGACAAATATATGTAGACCCAAATACAGAGAACATTTTCCCAGCAAATTTCTTCATACATGGAAACTTTTCAGCAGACAAAGATTTGTAAAAGTCAACTAATGTCACAGCATTAAACATTTCTTTCACAGTGTGATCTGACTGCATGTCAATAAGTTCAAGATGCAGCTCCTCAGGTGCTGACAGTGGCCAACTGTCTTGGCGGGCCGCAAAAAACTCTGTGGCGGGCCACATGTGGCCCCCGGGCCGCCATTTGCCCACCCCTGGGCTATACCATGATGCCTTCCCTCCTGATCTAGTAATAGCTGATTTTTAAAAATGCTTTGAGTGTTTGCAGGGAGGGGGAGAGGAACTGCAGCCACTGGGGGCTAGGGCAGGGAAAATGGAGCTAGTGTGGGCAGAAGTGGGCAGAGCCACACCGCAGCCATGCCAGATTTGCTTTGGTTCTGTTCCTGCTAAAGCCCAGTCCCTATCTTGCCTATGGGGAAAAGACTGGACTGCAACTAAACCTCAGATTTCTGGGCTGGGGGTGGATGCATCTTGACTCGAATGCATGTGTATGTGTGTGTGTGTGAGAGAGAAGTGCTTGTGCCAGACTTCCCTTAATCATTTCCCCTATGCCCATCTAGACAGATGATAATCGTTGACGAATGTGTCTGGGGTTGCAGCTATTCTAGACCTATCTTCAGACCTATTCTGAAAGGAAATATTCTATTAACATGTCCTTTAAAAGTAAACTGTTATGGTCAATTTAACCTGCGGTTGATACTTCAGCGGGGTGTGTGTGTGTGTGTGTGTGTGTGTGTGAGAGAGAGAGAGACAGAGAGAGAGAGAGAGAGAGAGAGAGAGACAGAGAGAGAAGAAGCAGTGATCATTGCTAGGAGAATGGTGTCGACCTTCAGGCGTTTCTATCTGTGAAATACTGAAAGGTCTCCAGTTGTGCCAGACAGACCCAGTTTTAGAACTACCATTCAGGAGGAATTTTCTTGAAGAAGAATTTATTTTAGTCAAATTTCTAGTTGCTCCTTTCCCTCCTATAAGCTTATGGAGAAGAACAAGGCTGCACAGATAAAATGCTCAATTAAAACCAGCTTAGACTAGATAAAATATATTGAAACCTACCTTCTCACCCCAGACTCACCTAACCCCAGCCACTAAAAGTCAACCCCATTAAAAAGGAATTACAACTTTCCTGAAAATAGATTCAGGTGAGGTAGCTGTGTTGGTTGGAAGCAGCAGAACAAAGTTGGAGCCCAGTGGCACCTTTAAGACCAACAAAGTTTTATTCAAGGTGTGAGCTTTCGTGTGCAGGCACACTTCTACTACATATGAAAGCTCATATCTTGAATAAAACTTTGTTGATCTTAACGGTGCCACTGGACTCAAACTTTTCTGAAAGATGTTCCAGTTTGAGATGTGGCAAGTCTGAAGACTCCAAATTGCTGGGTAGGTCAGTGGCCAAGCATCACACTGAAACACACCAGAGTCAGTTTATATAGCCTACTAGTTATCAAGTGCAGAGAAATCAGGCAGTCTACATGCATGTGTGGGAAACAAGTCCTTTGTCCAAATAGGTGTGCTTAGGCTTTAGGTGTTAGCAAATATTGCAGACATTTCTGTTTAACAGCTGGCCCTTCCTCTCACTGACTGGACAGCACCTCCCTTGCCTTATGCCATATACAGTACTTAGACTGCATTGAATAACTACTCTTTTCTTCTTTCTGTGCAGTTCATTTCTGAAGTGATTGTTGCTGTCATTGCTGATAAATACTCTGCGGACTTTGGGGCCGATTCCCAAGCGGCAATGAGAAAGGCCTTGGAGATGTTCCGGAACGACATGGCTAGCAAGTACAAGGAGCTTGGGTTCCAGGGATAGTGAGGACGCAGAGGGGCAGTGCCTCCTGAGAGTCACGTTGACATATGCAGCAGCACAGGTGTTGCTCAGGGAGAAGAACATTCTGATTTCATTGCAGAGGGAAATAATTTGGCACTGGGCTGAAAACCCCACCCCAAACGAAGGCCCAGATGGTATGTGATGGTAGCAGATCCACATCACGTAAAGCTGAGGACTGGATCTGTGACAGATTTAAAGGGCCAAAGGAATCCACAGGCAAGGTCTCTGTGCATGTGCTGAACTCTTACCTACATTCCACTTTTACTCTTTTAGTCTGTTCCCCCTTTCCCACCTTGGAGGTCTTCTCTTCTCTGGTTGTGCTCCAATACCAGAAGTGAGTCCCGCTATGATAAAAATGCAAGAGGTGAAGGTAGATGAGATTTCACAGAGTAGAGGGAGGATTCAGTGCTCTCCTGCCCATCTGCCCCTTTGGCTCCATGCTTTACACAGAGTTGCCAAACTCCAAATGGGGCCTGGACATCTCCCAGTATTATAATTTACTCCAGACTAAAGAAGTCAATTCCTCTGGAGAAAATGGCTGCTTTGGAGGGTGGACTCTGCGCTTTGTACATGGATTTGGTCTCTCCCCTCACCAAGTTCTGCCCTCCCCAGGCTCCCCCACAATCTCCAGGTGTTTCACATCCCGGAGCTGGCAACCCTACATGTGGATGTGGCATACCTGTATTCAGTTAATCTCTTCTCTGTTTTGTGTAATTCAGGCCATCAGCTGAGACTGCTGCATGGTTCTTATCTAGACAGCAAGTAGTATGTTTTTGAATTAAATAAACTCCATTTCTGCACTGTGCGCGTTAAGTTCTTATTTGAGGGCAAGCTTGGGGGAGAAGCAAGAAAAACAGAGGAAGGAATTTAGTTTAGTTTGTAAACTTCCAACAAAGATGGCCAAAATGTTTTCAGTTGGGTCTCCAAAACTGAGACAGTTAGGAAAATAAATTTCAGACTCATCCTGGCTGGTGAACAGTTTTGCTTATCTCAGAAGCTTGCGTACTTTGCCAATGAAACTGGCTCTGTGAAAGTGTCTCCTTAACCAGTACTGTATTCTATTCTGTGCAGCCCGACCCTTCCTGGGGTTGCTGAAGGAATGACAATGCCTTAACTAAAAAGCTGAAGACTGTGTGCTCTACATAATATGGTTCCCTGTGGAAAGGGAAAACTTTTGCTTTTGATGAGAGACTAGAATTGGTGATAAGCCAAATTCTGTATCTCTTCTGGTTGCTCTTGTTAGTTTAAATGAAACTGCAGCTATGTATGGATAGTGGCTATATATTAGAACATAATATTACAGAGGGCAAGGCTGCTTGCACTAGCTATTGGTACATATGGAAATTAGTTGTTGGAAAGCCTTGCCTACACAACCAAGCCCGAGACTCAGAACACTTCGGACTCTGAAGACAAAAATCTACAGTTTGAGTTGAGCCTAGTACCACACTGGCAACCAATAAAGTTGTTGTAAAACTGATGCAATATTTTCCTCTCAGCCTGTATCAGTCAAAACAGGGGAATACTACGCATAGAGTGGGAATGAGCAAGCTGTCTCCACCAGCTGACTGAGATTATGCTTCAAGAAGCGGTGAAGGGTATAAGCCTTTTTCTGATCCAAAATGGCAGTGGGGAACCACTATTTACTCCAGAGGAGTAAACAGACGATACCTGAATGTTCTCCCCAGCTAATCACATTGTGGCACCCACATTTATGTGAATACTTGTATGTTTGCCCCACTGGGACAGATACCAACTTCCTGGGGCTATTTTGAATTGTGAAAATGGAAGGGGTGGGTGGTAGCTTAACCCCTCAGTCTTGTGCTGTTGTCTTATTTGGAATCAGGCTCCCATGTACATGCTCTCTTTAAAAAAACATTGGGAACTTTGTTCACGGAACTCCCCAAAATATTACACACTGGGGGATCTGATCCCAAATCCCTAATGCCATATGTAGTTTATCCTTGACAGGATGGACAATGAAAGAGAAAGAGAGAGACTGTAGTTATCTTTTAGAGAGAGAGACACCAGGATCATGTTATGGGAAAGAGAAATAATCGTATCTTTATCAATAAAGCATGTTCTGTGGTCTGTTCTCTTCTTCAAGATCCATCCAAGACGCTGGATATTCACAAATGACCTCAAAGCATGGCTCCGATCCAGCTACAAAGTCCTACCATAGTTCAGACAGGGCAACATGGGTGGGCAGAGAGCCAGATCTGAGGTCTTTCCCAAGGGCATAAAGATAGCAGTGAAATGATAAGGCTGTCTTCAGCACTTCACCTGTTTGTTTTTGGTTCAGCTATACTTTGTGCAACTATGGAGCAATGAAAAAGTGGGGTACACAATACCACCAGGTCATACAAGCTGCCTTTTATGCCCCTGAAATTGGGTAAAGAGTTTATCTACAGTCCCTGAGTGTGAGGACTCAAGTGCATTGGTGTGCAAATCCCAAGGTCTGAAATGTCAACTGGAAATACAACCCTTCTTCAGGCTGCCTAAGTAAGGCTTAAAGGCCAGTTCTCACATTACTCTGTGCTGTGGGAGTTGAAAAGTACCCTCTTAAGGAACTTTGTTAGCCAGTTTGAACAAGAGAATCTAGCTTTGCTTAGTGAGAAGTGAAAGAATACCACCAGACCATCTGTAAATATATATGTGGATGAAATAAGATGGTAACTGTGACAATCAATGATTAGGCCATCTTAACTTCTGGCATTTCCTTAATGGCAGACTTTAGTGCCTCCATCTTTCCGCAGCTCTGTTTGGTACTTCCATTGCTACTGCTGGCAGCCTGTAGTCACATCTGGGCTTCATTTCTGGAGACAGGGGTGTAGATTTCTCAATTGCCCAGGATACGGGGCACAGGGCTGAACCTGGTCCAGGCCCACACTTAGTAATCTATGTCAAATTATTTCAATATGAAATTATTTATATTTCAAAAAACCATATGCCACCAACAATTAATCATGTGGTTTTAAAAACATTTTTTCCCACTTGTGATAATCTGAATCTCAGTCAAAGAAAGAGGACGCTGTAAAAGGAGAGAGGAAAGATGTCATGAACTCCTTCACTAAGACAATATGTGTAAATATTTCATTAGTGTATGAAAGGAAATACTTCACCCCCCTCTTAGAGTGTGTGATTGGCCCAAGGTCACATAATGTACTTTGTGGCTAAGTGTGGATTTGAATTCTGGCTTCCCCAGTCTTAGACCAACACTGTAACAACTACACCATTCACGTATTGGATACTCAGTACGAATCTCCAAATACATCTCAGAATCCCCAGTAAATACAGGCTTCTCAGGTACCCTGACCTGAAAATATGGGACCAGTTGAAGTAGGGTCCAGGACAGCAGAATCATCTATCTTTCCATATCTGGGGAATCAGCTTTATTTCTCCCCCACAGACAAGACTTTAGCCAGACAGAAATATTCCCATTGCCACCACTTCTTTTTCTCTAAAGGTGCAAGTCCCATGGCACCAAAATCACCGTAACTTACAGTCTATTCAGTGATTCACAGGCTGAGAGTAGGAGCTTTAGGCAGAAGTTCCAAAGCTCCCAAGGAAAAACAAGGTAAGGAGAGGTGCTCCTGTGTGGCAAATAAATATTTCAGTCCCAGGGAAAGAAAAGTGGAATTGGAAGCTTCTGTGCAAGTGGAGAGGATGGGACCATACCGTTTTGGCTGGCAGAGCAGCGCAAAAGAATTTGAAAGAAATAAGGTCCAGGAATTCAGAGTGAGTTCAGGATGAGAATCCTCTTTTCTCTACCTTTGCTGGTCCATGATTGAAAATTACTCCATCTCTGCATTCCCAGATATTTCCTGTAGGTGATCCTTGGGCCCACTTGCCCATCATTTCTTGCAAAATGGTTTCCTAAGCAGGTGCCCATTGTCAGTTATCTCATCTTTTAGAGACTACCTCATCTTTCAGAACAGCTCAGCACAGCTCTGCAGAACAAAGTACATCACTGTTCCATAAAAGAGAATGCCAAGCAGTTCCTCCTTGGTGTATCTCTTCATCCTTCTCACATCCTTGTCCAGGCTGTAGAATCTTGGGTCTCACAGTCCTCAGAGTCATCCTAAAAAGGTGAAACACTTTTCGTCCTTTCTCTTGTTTTGGGTGTGCACATACAAAAAACACAAAGGCAGTTCTAAATGTGCAAGTATCAGGAACTTTGGTCAGATTTCTAAATCAATTCATGGCCCTGTGAGAACACTGTTTTTTCAAACATGGATAAGAAAGATTTTTAAACATGGATAAGAAGGATTTTCAGAAGGATAAGGAGTCCAAGAACTTCCATTTATGTCCTCTCTGTAGTCATACAGTTACCATGGCAGTACAATCAGCCCCTTGTGTAGATTTTTTAAATATTTGCTGGAAATAAACCTAAGAACAAGATTCTTGGTTCTGGGTGTGAGCACCAAATTGTTACTTTCTTAATTTAAACTAAAAATTATTTACTATTTTACACACTCACCACAGAAGCAGATCTCATATATTGGGCCCCCAGTAGAGTTTCCTCTGGGCTTGTATCTGTTTTCCTCGCTTTAGGATTCAATTCAGATATCATTAAGAAACTGGAGTTTGCTACAGATATAAACTTAATTAATTAATTCAGGCAGATTAATTGCCAGCTGTGACAGACTACACTTTTAAAAGCTTAGAAGTGCTGTACAAACAGGCGAAGGACTGTGAAAGGTTAATTCTTCACAGAAACAGAGAGCTTGAGACTTCTGGTTTTGGCAGCTTAATGATGGGCGTGCTCCAGTGGAGCTCCGCATGGAGCAGCCCGCAACCTCAGCAAATGGGAGAGGTACTGGCCGGATTCCGGTCCCCCCGGAGCCTTGTAGGGGGCTTCCAGCCTGGGGCATGAGAGGCGCATCTCCTGAGGCGACAGCCAAAGGATTGAGGTGCCTATTTGCCCTGTAAGGTCCCATTGCCGCGAAGCCTCTGGCACCTAAAGCAGCACACCGGATTGGTGAGCAAAGAATGCAGCAAAGAAATGAAAATACCCCTACATGCAGTGCAGCCTTGAACAAAATGTGAATCAGCAGGTCCCCTCAATTGGACTAACAGGCATCCTGAAGCCCCGAAACAAAGCGGTGAAGGGGAAGGGAAAGTCCCCCCCCCTTTCTTTTTAAAACACTGAAAAACGGAGGGCTGGGATGACTGGCACTGCATATGGGGTTCAAGTAGTATGGAATCCTTCTTAAAATGGCGTTTTTTTAAAAAAAAACCTTTCAGTGGTACTTCAACTCCTTCGAGAAGTAAACAATGGCTGGTAGAGGGGGAAAAATGGCACCCAGAGGGAAACCCTCTCCAAAAGCTACAGCTCCTTCTCTTCCTGTTTCTAAACAGGAAGCTGCCATAGACTTTCCAAGCATGTTGTCGGTAGCATTGCACCCTCTGCTGGATCAGATGACTACAATGAACAAAAGTATTGATGCACTCCAGAAAGAGATTAAAGAATCTAATGCTAAAATAGAAGAGGTGGTTAAATCAGCAAAATCAGCTGAAACCAAAACAAAAATACTGAATCAAAGACTACAAGTGGTGGAGAAAGAAAGAGCAACTGACAGAGACCAACTTTTGAGACTGCAAATGGAAAAAGCATCTTATGTTCTACGATTTCAAGGTGTCGCAGAACAAAAGCCGGAGAATTTGAAAGAAATCTTAAGTGAAGCTTTGGCTCCAAAACCAGGTTTACAAGCGGATTATTTGCAAAGCAAAATGGATATTGTCTACAGGACATATCCTGATTTTGTGAAGAAGAAAAACCTGCCCAGAGAAATTGCTTTTTGCTCTTTATATTTCATGTCAACTTCATTCCAGGTTGATGATCCCCCCCTTTATTTTGTTTGCATGCAACACTGAAATCCTTTTTTTTTTTTTTGCACTGGGGATGCTGCTTCCATTTTCCTCCTCTCCAATCAACCTTTTAAATCAATACTTCCAGCCCAGGGAAATAAACCTTGTGCAGCTCCTTTTAAAGTCCCCCCCCTTTTAATTTTTTTATTCAGCAATCCAAGACTAGTGATAGTCTTATATCGCTAGAGTTAGGCCACTTGCCAAAAAAATAAAAAATTTCAAACATCAAGAGAAAAAGTAATCAATGGAGCTTGTATACTGATGAAGGGGGGAGGATGGCAGAAGGTGCAGAATGGGTGGAATGACCTCAGTGGGGGAGTGACCTTTGAGGGGAAGCAAAAGGGTGGGGGGATCTAAGAGAATCTGTACACTTTTGAATCACCTTTGGCTTGGAAGCAAAACAAGGAAAAAATGGCACAAAAGCACTCTCAGAAAACCCAGGGAAACAGTGACTAGAAAATGAACTGAGCACGGAAGGGAGGAAAATCAATGCAGAACAAAAACGAAAACCCGATGGATGTGCATGATGAAAGCAAGGGAAAACACCTGTGCATAATAGGCCACTGTCTACTGAGCCTGGCAGTGGCTCTTCAGGGTCTCAGGCAGAGGTCTCTCACAACGCCACATCACTGACTGCATCATCCTTATAGCTGGGAAATACATAAAGTTTGTGACCATTGAGTGAATACTATTATCAGGTTTTTGTTCTCAAGTCACAGGTAAAATAAATAGCTGGTTGCCAATGCTCATTGAGTGATACATTTTTGTTCCTGTTAAGTTGAGTATTTTCGTAACTGCCAAGCTCACATTTTAAAAACCAAGGGTATAAAAAAATCATTATATGTTGATACATTTTCTCCTTGACTTTTTGCTTTGGGGCTTTATGCAATCACTTTTTAGAAATCTTTATCTGAAATTATAAAGGGTCACAAAGTTTTGACTATCAACTCTTAGAGCCAAACTATATGTTACATGTAAATGTGCATATCAATGCATGACCACATGATGTCACCTTCTACTGAATCAGACTTTCAAGAAGAGGTCCTTAACCTTTTTCTCACTTACTAAATTTTTTTACTGCAGCTGACCCATCATCATAGTTTTTCCTTTCAAGGAGCTTGTTGTGAAGGTAAAAGTGTGTCTAAAACGCTGTGAGGCTGGGGGTGTGTGGTGCAGTTGTATGCTGCTTCTCATCTTCCTGCTGAAACTGCTTTCCCCTGCCTAGCACATATGATGGGGGCAGGTAAAAGGTGAAGCAGTTGTGTTCTTGCTCCATCATCTGTTCAACTTGCAACTACAGCTCAGCCCAGATTTTCTGTATAGCTTGAGCTGAGCTGTCAGTGGACACAGAGTGAATAAGTCAACTGTTCTCCCCCACACACCACTGTGCACTCAACTTGGCACTCATCCAGTCAGCCCCACGCTCTGTGCCAATTTGGCTATTAGTGTTGCCACTTTGCTGGTGTTGTTGTGTCACTTGAGAGGCAGCAGCCTGCCTGAGGCACACAAATTAAGCGAGCATTGGCTTCTCCAACTAGAAAAGTCCACCCCACCCTGCGGCATTTCTGTCTCCCAAATTCCTGCTCAAAGTACAGAAGCGGAGCCTTTAAAAAAAATAATAAAACGGCAGTTTGGTCATGTGACTTGGATCTGAGCAGCAGACTCTATGGGAGCTTTTCCCAGGGTTTTGTTGACTGAAAAGCAGCATTAGAAGATGTGCTTGGGAACAAAAGAGTGGTGTGGGGTGTGCAAGGGATGCTTAATGATTTTTTCCTCACAAAATGGCCTCTCCCTCAAAGGAAAAGACATGGGCTCCTGATGTTGTTTCTCCTGTGGACAGAAAAATTACCTGGGAGGGCAATTTTAAACAGACATGGTAAAAAGAAGGAAGGGTTAAACTGTCAAAGAAACTTCCTGTGTAATTGCTCGGCTGAAACTGGCAGTCTCTTGAAACTAACTTTCAGTTCTCAAAAGATATAATTTATCCAAGACTGTTCACACTGAGTTTGGGGAGGGGCCACTGCTCAGTGCTGGAGCACATGCTTTGTCTGCAGAAGGCCCCAGGTTCAATTTTCAGTTAAATGGATCAAGTAGGAGGTGATGTGAAAGACCTCAGTCTGAGACCCTGGAGAGCCACTGCCAGCCTGAACAGACAATACTAACCCTGATACACCAATAATCTCAGTATAAGACAGCTTCATTTATTCATGTAATAAACTGATATGGCCATTTTCATTTTAAAAATCTATATATCTATATATCTAATTCACAAGGTTGTCCCTTATCTGCAAATATCTAAATCTGAAAATAGGGGGCACACTTGCCCTAAACAGATGTTTCAGCAAACTTGGGGAACTCCCTAGGTTTGTAGGAAAATCTGACAATTAAAAAATCCCAAAACCATTGGGAGGGTTAAACTCTTCCTGGAATAAAAAGGGTTGTCTATGCATGCACAGACAACACACCCTTTAACATTCCTGGTAGCTCCTGCCTGGAGCCACTCCAGGAGGCAAGCCAGGAGGAGGAGGGAGGGGGGGAGAAAGTCTGATGGCTCACCTGGAGCAGCTCTAGGTGAGCCTCAGAGGGTGAGGGGGAAGGGAAGAGCTGCTCCATGCGAGCCACAGAAGGTGCCAGGGGGACAAGGGAAGAGTCTTCTGGGGAGAGAGGAGGAAATAAAAGGGGGGAATGCTCCTTACTGCGCATTTCTTGTGGGCCTCCACTTGTTGTTTTCTGTTTCAATCAGTCTCATTTTTGTGGCTTTCACATACCACATCCACACGTTTTTTTAATTGTCCTTTCTCCAAGGAGCTCAAGGCAGCACCTGTACTTCTCCCCAGGGCTATTTTTTGCCAGCAACGCACAGGAACGGAGTTCCGGCTGGCTTCTGAGTTGGCCACGCCTACCGCCAACTCCCCCCCCGGGTTCCCCAGGCACCTCGCAAGCCGTGGGGCACCTGGGGAAGCCAATCCTGGGAGGGAGCTGTGCTGTGGCCTAATATGCTAATGAGTTTCTGTTGCTGGGTGTGGCCTATTAAGCTAATGAGCTCCTGCAGGGCTTTTTCTACAAAAAAAGCCCTGCTTCTCCCCACCTCATTTTATTCTCACAACAATTGTCTTGAGAAGCTGATAGAGAATGACTGGTCCAAAGTCACCCCCTGAGCTTCATGGCTGAGAATGGGGGTTTGAGCACAGGTCCACCTAATATTAGTCTGGCACACTAACCATTTATAGATAACTTGCACAGATAACACTGAAAAATGTGTATATTGGTACTGAAAAAACTTGGTGCAAGAAAACAGAAAATGCCAGTCACCTTTGTCCAGGCAGTGCAGAGCTTCTTTGGTTGTGCGGACCATCCATTCTGCCTGGCCGTTGGTGGTGGGATGAAACGGTGCTGAGCGGATGTGCCGGATCCCGTAGTACTGGACAATCTCTGTGAACTCTGCAGATGTGAAGGCAGTGCCGTTGTCCAAGACTAGGGTGTCGGGGATGCCGTGTGTACTAAAGATCTTCCACATGGCCCAGATAGCTGCTTGCAATGAGGTGGAGCCCACGGGAACCGCCTCGAGCCATTTGGTGTAGGCGTCCACCAAGATAAAAAAAGACCTGTCCCTGGAATGGCCCAGCAAAATCTATATGGAACCATGCCCGTGGTTTGTGGGCGGACTCCCAGGGTTGTGTGGGGGTGCTTGGCGGCACCAGCCGGGATTCCTGGCATTTGCGGCACCTTTTGACCATGGCTTCGATCTCCTGCTCCAACCCTGGCCACCAGACTAGCTCCAGGCCAACGCTTTCATTCTGATGATTCCCGGGTGCATCTTGTGTAGCGCTGATAGGACCCTTTTGCACAGCGGGGGGGGGGGCACGATAACTCTACTCCCCCACAGAAGGCACCCTTTGTGCACTGATAGTTCGTCTTTCCTGGACAAGAATGTGGCAAAGTCCAGCCCCGCTACAGTAGGCCACCCCATCCCCACCCAGTCCAGGACCCAGGTGAGGATGCGATCATGGGCTGTATGGCGGGCCACCTCTGCTACCTGCACTGGCTGGTTGGGGAGGTCTTTTAACATCACAATGTGGTGGGCAGGGGTGGGGTTGCAGTCCAGCAACGGGAGATGGCTGAGGGCGTCGGCATGGCCCATGGCCTTGCTGGGACAGTGGACCAGCAAGTAATTGTAGCCTGCCAGGAAGATGGACCAGCGGAGTACTCTGGGTGACAGCATCTGCGGGGTCTGTCTGTCTGGGGCCAGGAGACCAAGGAGCGGCTTGTGGTCCGTCAGGATGGTGAACGGTCACCCGTATAGATAATCGTGGAACTTTTTTGTTCCTGCCACAATAGCCAGGGCCTCTTTATCTATTTGCATGTAGTTGTACTCTGCTGAGGACAAGGTGCATGAATAATATGTGACAGGGAGCTCCCTGCCATCTGCCAACCAGTGGCCCAGGACCATCCCCACCCTGTATGGAGAGGCGTCACATGCTAAGACCATGGGAAGGGCCTCATCAAAATGTGCCAGCACTGCATTGGAGGTCAGCAAGTCTTTAACAGCCTGGAAAGCTGCTGTGTGACAGGGTTCCCAGACCCAGGGCACATGTTTGTCCAGAAGGCGGTGTAGGGGCTCAGGTACTGCAGCCTTGTGGGGAAGGAAGGTGTGATAGAAATTGAGCAGGCTGAAGAAAGCTTGGCGTTCCATCTTAGACTACGGTGGGGGGGGGGGCCCTCAGTGATGGCACGGATCTTGCCTGGAGTAGGGTGGATGCCCTGTGCATCGACCCGCACTGGAGCCTCGTATCCTTACACAAAGGATAGCCAGGTCTCTGGATACAGCTACCGTGGGAGACCTCCCACAGTCAATTCCCCAGTCCCCACTGCCACTCGGTAGGCCAGTGGGGGGGAAACAAAGAAAAGATGCTGTTGTGGCAACAGTGTGGCATCACTTCTAGATTTGGCCTGGAAATGATGTCATGCTGTTTATGCAAAAGTGCCCCCCATGTCCTCACAGAAACACCTCCAGGAAGAATACAAATTGATTTTCAGTTGTTAAACTCAGACACTGTTTTGCAAAGTTGAGATTCTATGAAGCAAAATGAATTTTGTGGACTAGCACAATAGACCTTGAGAAGGGGTGTTGGAATATACAAGGCCTATAGTGTACCTATTTGAAGAAGATCAGCCTATAAGGGACAGCTGAAGGACTGCTAGTTAGCAAAGCTAGATTAGGGACTTCCCACAATTTTAAATTATGTCCTTTCTCTCTTTTTATTGGCTCTTTGGAGACTTCCTGCTCCAACTGAGCCTTCACCCTTCATTTCTGTCTCTCACAGCAGTTAGTCAGTTTGTTCAGCCTCTCTCCATCTCCTCTGTTCTATCAGAGTTTATTTCTTCTTTAATAAATTGAGTTATTTTCTTTAAACAGTTGGTGCTCTGTTCCTCTGCATGTTTAAACTCTGCCAATGGGGTTATGGGCCCAGTGTGAGCACTACTGCAAAAAGGGGAAAACTTACATATATTGGTAAACAAAAAGAAGAAACTGCAAAATGGCTGCTTCCTGCACAGCTCAGCCCAGCTACCTACTAGCTAGGTTGACTGACAACAATTTTCTCATCTAGAGGGAGAGAATGCAAAACCACTTGCTTGAAATGGGACTCTGGCATGTTATTAATAGATCATGGCCAGGAGATGATACCCCAGCAAAGCAGAAATCCTGGGACATGCACAATGAAAAGCAAAAGGTGCATTAATAAAATAAACCAAAGGTAAAACAAACAACTGAGGAAAAACAGTCTCCCACAGGAAAAGTGTTTTTGTCATATATCAAAGGAATCACTGATCAGATGGGGAAACTTATGAAAAAACACAACCTACAAACAGTATTCAGACCCACCAGAAAAATACAACAGATGCTACAATCATCAAAAGACAGAAGAGACCCCCTCACTTCTGCAGGAATATACTGCATACCCTGCAGTTGTCGACAGGTTTACCTTGGGACCACACAACATACCATCCAGACAAGAATAAAAGAACATGAAAAACACTGCAGACTTGGCCAACCTGAAAAATCAGCAGTAGCTGAACATAGCCTAACTCAAACAGGACAGAGAATCTTATTCTAAGACACTGAAATGCTAGACAACACATCCAATTACCATGTCAGATTACACAGGGAAGCCATTGAAATTCATAAACGTAAACACAATTTCAACAGGAAAGAAGAGAGTTTAAAAATAAACAGGGCATGATTTCCAGTCCTGAAAAACACAAAATGCTCTACATCTTACAACAGCACTAGAGATAAGATTAGAATTTCAACAGGCAATCCATATGCAAAAGAGTCTCCTCAGGAAAGCTCCTCCATTAACATATCACAGCCTGGGAAGCTCCTACAAGATAATGACTCAGCCCTGCCCCACCTTCCTGAGTAGATATAAATTACCTGCCTACCATTTTTTCCTCACATTGATACAGAGAGTACTCCATCTTTCTGTGTTATACCTCTAAGGATGCCAGTCACAGCTGCTGGTGAAACATCAGGTACTACAATGCCAAGACCATGGCCATACAGTCCGAAAAATCTACAACAACTAATAAAAGGTTTGTCCAAGAGTTGTTTTGTGAGTCATTCAAATGCAAACCACAAAGGCAGTCTGGAATGAATTGGAGAGACTTAACTCCTCTCTAAAGAGCCAGCTCTATATCTGAAATAACAGGTTAGACTGTCAAATTGGGAACTGGGCGATGCAGGATCAAATCCCCATGAAAGCTTGCAGGCTGACCTTGGGCCAGACACTTTCTCGCAGTCTAATTTACCTCACAGGATGTGAGAATAAAATGGAGGAGAGAAGAATAATGTTAGCCACTTTGGGTCCCCACTGGGGAGAAAGGCAGGGTATGAATTAAATAAATAAATAATAAAGTGTAGGTATAGAGTCCACCCCACCCTTTCATCGTAGAGCTCCTTTGCTAGGCAGAAGAAGGGTATCTACTTTGTTTCTGGCAATGATGTGGTGCTTTTAGTAGCCTGACAGGCAGAAATTCAACAGATGCAGTTCCCTTCTTCATGGAGACATACAACAGTGGGAAACACTTCACCCAACTGAAGTTCTGCCCATTATAGAGCTATTTTAAAAGTCTGGAATCCTGCCCAAAGCAAGGTGACTAACTTTTCTGTGCTTTGATTACAATTAAGCAGCCTGGCAGCTGGTAATGTGTGGATTTTTCCTTCCCGTAGGTGATCACAATACAGCCTTGAGACGGGGGGAGCAAAGTGGTCCTGCTCCCCCCGCCAACCTCCTCAACAATCTGGCTGTAAATACTAATGCCTGGGAAGAAGCGGTGAGGCACCTGGTATGACTCAGCAGGACCTTTAACGCTGTGCAGAGTTTCATATTAATCACAGAACCACCCAATGCTAAAATGAGACTTTTTGAAGACTCACAGCTACCACATATCAAAGTGGTGAATTTCTTATGTGTGCGAAGACACATACACACACACACAGACACACACACACAGGGGTTCTGATCTGGGGACCAACTGTGGATTTCAGAATAAGGCATCTGTGACTGTTCTTAAACTAGAACTCCGGCCTGGCAGTCATGCCTCCTGCATTTAGACACGATGCCTTAGAAGCAAAGATTGATTTAGATGGTGGGAGAGCAGCATCTCCTTTTTAAATTCCTGCCAGGGGTGGGAAGGAAGACTAAACAAGGCGAGCAAGGCAAGGAAAGCAGCAAATGCATGGTGCAGCACACACTTTCCCCTGCTCCTTGTTTCTCCCAGCTCACATCAAAGCCCAAAAGCCCTATCCTCAAACAAAAGGCCCCACAAAATGAACACCAACCTTGTACCAAACAAGCTTAGGGGCTCTCTTTTTTCTTCTTCTTTGTCACTCCTCATTCTGGTATGCTTGACTTGTTGGCAGCATTCGACACAGTTGATCATCAGCTGCTGACCCACTGCCTCACCGACATGGGGATACAGGGGCGTGCCTTGCAATGGCTCATTTCCTTTCTCCAGGGTTGGGGAGAAAGGGTGGTGCTAGGGGAGCAGCAGTCCACGAGGCACCCGCTTGAATGTGGCATGCCCCAGGGGGTGGTGCTCTCCCTGATGCTGTTCAACATCTATATGTGCCCCCCTGCCCAGATTGCCCAGAGGTATGAGCTGGGATGTCACCAGTATGCTGATGACACCCAGCTCTATCTAATGTTGGGCAGCCAGTTGGTCTCCAGCCCAGAAGATCTGGATCGGGCATTGCATGCCATAGCTGGTTGGCTCAGGCTGAGCCGGCTGAAATTGAACCCGGCGAAGACGGAGGTCCTGTGTCTGGGTTGGGGCAGTCTGGGGTGGGGGGGTCTCACTCCCAAGCTTTGATGGGGTGCCATTGGTGCCTGCATCGGGGGTAAGGAGTTTGGGAGTGCTCCAGGACCCCTCCTTGACAATGGAGGACCAGATAGCAGCCACTGCCAAGTCAGCCTTTTACCATCTTCAGCTGGCTCGGCAACTGGTTCCCTTCCTCGACCGTGATGACCTAGCTACAGTGATCCATGTGACGGTCACCTCGAGGCTGGACTACTGTAATGGTCTCTACATGGGGCTGTCCTTGTTGCAAATCCAGAAGCTGCAGCTAGTGCAGAACGCCACAGCCAGGCTTTTGATGGGCCTCACAAGGTGGGACCACATCCAGCCTGTGTTGGCGGCCCTACACTGGCTGCCTATAGCATACCGAATTCGCTTCAAGGTGTTGGTACTTACCTTTAAAGCCCTATATGGCCAGGGTCCAACATACCTGAGGGACCGCCTTTCCCCATATATACCCCAGGAATTTCCCAACCTGGAGACAGCAGTCTTAACCCCCCCCCCCCCACACACACACCAGCAGCCTACCCTGGTGATAGTGGTTTTGGTGGGAAGTATTCTGAGACCCCATCCTGGACTTTTGCCTGGGCCTTGGAACCATTACGACTGTCCCTGCTCGTAGACATCAAAAATCTTGTGGTTGGCCCCATTCAACCCAGAGGTCCCAACCCAGAGAAAGCTGGTTGTTCTTCAGTTCCATCGATGCAACAAATTAGTTTGAATTTCTGTTGCAATCGTTCAGTAGGAGGTAAATGGGGTGGTGGTGATGAGATACTTCATTTAAACCTCTAAAACAGTGCAGGAAACTCAGTTTTTATTAGTGAAACTGACTGAGGACTGATGGGTTAAATCTCACCTTGAGGCTAGAGTGGCAGAGGTCTGTGGGCGCATCTGTTTGTATCTGCATTGGGGAGGTCAGAGTTTTCAATGAAAGTTGCTGCTAGGCATGAAAGATCTGCCATGTGAGACTTGCTATAAATGGCTCCTTGTGGAGGATGCCTATAAGCTCTTTGTGCACAGTGGGGTCCTCTACGGATCAGGGATATCTTTCTGCCCAGTTGCAAACTTCTGTTAGGAAGTTCTGTAGTGATGGGAAATTCATTATTTTAACCCCATGGCCACCAAGACATTGGCTATGCACTATAGATATATTGGATATATAGCCCTTCTTCCTCTGCTATGGGTACCAATATCATTGTTTTCTTCCATTTTATCCATTGAATGACAACCCTGTGGGGTAGCCTGTGGAGCCAACCCTGTGGAACGCCCCCTGAGAGAGTGTGATTGGCCTGTGATTACCCAGCAAGTTCCCAAAGCACAGTGGGCATCTGAGCCTGGGTCTCCCAGGTCCTACTCCACCACGACATGATGCTGGCTGGCTGGCTGGGTTCCCATATGGCTTCGGGTGGCCAGCTTCAGGCTGGGAAATACCTGTAGATTTTGGGGATGGAGGCTGAGGAGGGCAGGGTTTGTGGAGAGGAGGGACTTCAATGTGGTATAGTGCCATAGAGACTACCTTGCACAGTAGCCATTTTCTCTTGGTAAACTGTTTTCTGCCACCTGGAGATTCAGTCGTAATCATGGGAGATTTCTAGCCACCACCTGGAGTTTGGCAACCCTATGCTCACTGCTGCATGATTCAATTGTGTAGGAATTTGTCATCATCTGCAGTCTCCTGCCCCCAAGTGAAAATAAGGTAGTGCATGATTCCCACACCTTTTTCTAAAAACACTGCCTTTAAATATTGGATGCAAATTAGGAATCTCTACTTAAAGATTGCATGGGAAACACTGACATCTGTGCCTTCGAGTGACTGCAGAATCCCCCTCTTGCATGATATGCTGATTCTTTGGGTGAGCAGCAGTAAAGTAAGAGCCCTCTTTTACAGCACCCCTATCTTGTTTCTTCAGTCATTCTGCCTTTATTCCAGAAAAATTAGGGGCTTTTTGGGGAATCACAGAAGGGTGCGATAAGCAATTGGGATTTGAGAAGTTCACAGCACAATAGCACAAGATCACTGGTTTCTCGGTCTAGATGCATAGCTTCCTCCTTGCTTTGCTAGTGGCACAGGTCCCTGGAATGCTGAAGTATAGGATTGGGAATCAGGGAACTGCTTACCTAAGCTTTCAACCTGAGTACTTCAGTGCAGGAAAAATGGCATTTTTACTTCTGTATCATTCACTATGCAGTATAGGCAAGTCTAGGGAGGGGAAATTGAAGCCAGAGAATGCATGCATCCCTTAGCCCACCCATTCCAGAAGTCTTCAAGCTAGTGGTTTAAA
Organism: Lepidodactylus listeri; assembly: GCA_029233225.1. Taxonomy (NCBI): domain Eukaryota; kingdom Metazoa; phylum Chordata; class Lepidosauria; order Squamata; family Gekkonidae; genus Lepidodactylus; species Lepidodactylus listeri. The sequence goes on along the minus strand of JARCFY010000008.1, from coordinate 37,227,023 downwards.
CGTGGGACACATTTCTAAACTTCCTCCCATTTTTAGGACTCCCTTCCCCCCCAAAAAACCCACCTCCACACTACTTTTCCTCCCCAACATAAAACATGGAGATCTCACATCAGCTAATATTTAATAAGTTCATCTATATTAGTATTTATAGCCTTGCTCTATGTATCTGACGCGCTGCTTCCCCATGGGGATTCCCCCCCCCCCTCCACATGGAAAGCGGGAAGGCTTCAGATCAAAGGAGAATGTCCACATGATGCTGTGCTCATTCAGAGTGCAACTTCTGGTGCAGTTCCTGGGGCTGTGTGTCCTTGGAGCTGCTGATAAATAAACCCTGCTTTTCTCCAATCCAAAAAGAAACCTTTATACTAAATCTCCTCACATGACAAAGCCCTTGTGTTTTAAGGAGAGCAACACGAGGACTCCATATCGTACATGCAGTGGGAGCCTTTGTGTCTCCCAGGCACACACTGCCCCCCCCCCCCCCCCCAGTTTTGACACCAGCACTCAGGGAGAGGTGGCTATATCTTTTCCCCTCCTCACACACCATTTTTGTGTGTCCTCAGACCACCCCACTAAAAGCCACTGCTTTCAGCTGTTCGAGTGTGCATGTGTGATTACTGATTAGTCATTAATGCCCGGGGACATTTCAGACAGAAATGGGAGGCAATCAAGCCAACAAAAATGTTTTTCATTTATCAAATAAACTTAAGATGACAGAGCTGTGAGCAGCGTTTAGGGCCATAATGAGGTTATAGTTTTTTGAGATCCCCATAGATGATTGTATATCTTCTGTGTAAAACTGTGCATGTTCAGCAATTATGTAGTTGTGTATTTAAAGAATGGTAAATGGGTAAGTTTGATGTTTGGGGCATTTCGCTGGGTCCAATGCCCTGACCTGGATGGCCCAGGACAGCCCGATTTCAACAGATCTCAGAAGCTATGCAGGGTCAGCTCTGCTTAGTACTTGGATAGGAGACAACCAAAGAAGTCCAAGTTTGCTATGTAGAGGAAGGCAATGGCAGACCACTTCTGTTCATCTCTTGCCTCGAAAACGCTATGTGGTTGCCATAAGTTGGCTGCAACTTGACTGCACTTTCCACCAGATTGGTGTTTGGAACACTTCACTGGGTCCTATGAGTGTATTTTTAGGAAGAAGGAGGAGGAGAAGACTGGATTTATACCCTGCCCTTCACTACCCGAAGGAGTCTCAGAGTGGCTTACAATCCCTTCCCCTTCCCCTCCCCACAGCAGACACCCTGTGAGGTAGGTGGGGCTGAGAGAACTCTCTCAAGAACTGACCTTGAGAGAACAGCTTTGAGAGAACTTATGACTGACCCAAGGTCACACAAGCAGCTGCATGTGGAAGAGTGGGGAATCAAACCTGGTTCTCCCAGATTAGAGCCCATGCTCCTAACTACTACACCCAACTGGCTCTGAATATCTGGCTGAATTTATTCTGGGCCAGGGTGAACCCCTGAGGGATCACAGGAACCCAGGTAAACAATCATGCATACACATACATTCCCTCCCCCCCTTACTTAATAAAGTGAAGTGAATATTGGAAAGATGTTCTAGAGAAGAGGGAAGCAATGGATCAGTGATACCCCTGGTTTCCAACCAGTCACTGCTGTGCACAACTGTTCATCTGTTAGAAAACCACAGAACCAGTTTCCTTTAAGTTTGATCCGGGAGAGAAGTTTGTAACTTAAAAAAAAAAGTGGGGAGTATGCTTCCACAGTAAATTATGTCTGTCTGTATACATTCTAAGTGAAAGCTTCTAGCTTCTGCCGATGCATTTTTGGAGTATTCAGACAAGCTAACTTTTAAAAAAATGATTGACCACAAGATGGTACCATTGTGCTTTCTGCCTAGAATGTCCAGAGCAGTATTTTGCAATGTAAGGGATATCCAGGCATTGTCATATCTATTTAATAATACTGTAAATCCTAGAACTGGAGTCATTGTTCTGAAATAAAGGGCATCCAGTATGTTCTAGAGGGTTGAAATCGGGCCCGTAGCTACACTGGGGCATCTTGGGGCCTGCCCCCCCGACTTATGGCCAAGACCCCCCCAACTTCCCATCCAGTCCAGTCCCCTCCCCGAAAAAATCCTTATTTTATTTTTTGTGCCACGCCACACTGCGCCCTCGCCCTCACCAAGCCTGCCTCCTGGAGTCCCGCCCCGCCCTCATGCCATGACCTCGCTGGCCAGCCCTGCCCTCCGTTCCCATGCTGCTGGATGGGACGCTGCTGGATGGGACACGGGAAAGAAGCAAAATGGTGGTGGTGGCGGCAGGATCAATCCAGCACCTTCCCATCCTCTTGTCCTCACCTGCTCCGGAGGAAAACCCTGCGGTCCCTCAGTCCATCCTCTGTCCCCCCCCCCCCCGAGCCAAGGGAAAGCTGCAGGGCTCCTTGGCCTGATTGTGGGAGAGGAAGGGAGGTGAATGGGCCCCACTCTGGGCCAGTGGAGAGAGCCCAGGCCGGCTGGCCAGAAACCCTTCTCGCCACCGCAGTCACCCTGTTGCCGCCTGTTGCCTCCTTCCTTCCTTCCTTCCTTGCTACAACTAGCATACTACTACTTTGAAAGGACATGTGAGGCCTGCAATTCTTGAAGGTGTTTTTTTTTTTAAACTCCAAGAATATTTCAGCTTCAACAAGTTGCCAACTTCCTGCTCTCACTCAGTTTAACATAAGAACATAAGAGAAGCCAATGTTGGATCAGGCCAGTGGCCCATCCAGTCCAACACTCTGTCACACAGTGGCCAAAAACACCAGGTGCCCTCCGGAGGCCCACCAGTGGGGGCAGGAAGCCCTCCCACTGTTGCCTCCCCCCCAAACACCAAGATTACAGAGCATCACTTGCCCCAGACTGAGAGTTCCTATCTATACTTTGTGGCTAATAGCCACTGATGGACTTCTGCGCCATAAGTTTATCTAATTCCCTCTTGAAGCCGTCCATGCTTGTAGCCGCCACCACCTCCTGTGGCAGTGAGTTTAATGTTTAGGCTGCCCCCTGAACAGCTCCAAAGCAAGGAAGACAGCTGGAAGCCATAAGAAATACTACTTTGTTTGTGGAGTAAATACTACTTTGTTAAAACAAACTGCAATGTGAGAAGAAGAGATTGCATTTATACCCCACCCTTCACTCGGGGTCTCAGAGTGGTTTACAATCTCCTTTCCCTTCCCCTCCCCACAACAGGCACCCTGTGAGGTAGGTGGGGCTGACAGAACTCTTTCGAGAACTTATCTTGAGAGGACAGCTCTGAAAGAACTGTGACTGACCCAAGGTCACCCAGCTGGCTGCATGTGGAGGAGTGGGGAATCAAACTCGGCTCTCCAGATTAGAGTCCGCTGCTTTTAACCACTACACCAAACTGGATCTCTTTAACACACCAAACTGTATTAAAGTTACTCTTTGCAGCTATGACTTGATTCTTTTCCTTAAGGATCTCTATGAAGACTAAATAAGGAATCACTCCTTGAAGTTAAAATTGGTGGAAATGTTTCCCAGCATATGCAAATAAAATACTAGCCTGCCAAACGGGAGTATAAGGGGGGCTGCACTGCTGGCTCAGTACATTGACCATCTGTGGACTATCTGTAGCCTTTGACCAACATATCTGTGGACAGTCTACCACTCCAGCTGGGGAATTGAATCAGCTGATCCTCCTGGTCTTTTCGCTCTCTTTAAAAACAGTGTGGCAGGCCACACATCCCTTATAGGGCTTCCCAAACTCTCACAAGATCCCTCCCTTTTGTAAGAGTTTGGTTATATTACTTTGGTTGCCCCGGCAACCCTGATGCTTACCGTGTACAGTAGTGTTTAAAGATGTATGTGCATATCATTCACTTCTGCATGTTGACTATGAGAAACAATGGTGTTATCTGCAGCAACTATATTTGTTACATAAGGTGTAGAGCCATGTTAAGTTTAAAAATAGTTTTCTTTTGTCAAAGAGAAGCAAAGTTCTAGGGTATATAATTTTATGGTGTTTTACATGTCACCAAGTGAATAGTCACTTTGTGCAAAGTGTGACTTGAGAACACAGCTTTTATTCCATTCCCCAGGCCTCATGAACAGGGCTTACTACACTGGTAGCCCTTATGGGAAGCTTGTTTTTAATCCAGACAATCCTATTCCCCCCTTCCCCGATTAGATCTGCCTGTAAAATGAACAGAAAATCTGCAGCTACTATAATCCATTTGCTATAAACATTCGCTGGTAGATTGTATGTGATTTACTGTGATGAAAAGGAGCAGAGCTTTTGTGGTGGCAGCTCCTGATGTGTAAAATACCCCCCACTATAATGTGTTCTTCCCTGGTAGATGTTAATGCTCTCATTTGGTCAAGCATTCATTCATGGGGTGTGTTCATATGGCTCTTTTGAGCTGCCTGGCGGATTTAAAGTGCACTGAACACACTCGTGCCTGGTGGATTTAAAGTGCATGTCCAGACCTCAACATCTGGGAACTGTGCCGCTTTTGTTAGTAGCCCGTTGATTCCCGTCAGGGATCCATACTTAAAAGATAGTAGTTTAAGTCTGGACTAAAGCTGGCTGACGGGCCGATGCCAGACTTTCCACCATGAGGTTGTTCCACCAGTGTGCAATCAGCCCATAGGGATGGTCTCCGGACCATCCTGAATGGTGGCCATTTTAAAAAACTCTTATTTATTTGAGATTTATATCCCACCCTCCCCACCGTACGGGGAGATTTATATCCCGCCCTCCCTGCCATATGCATCTTAGTGATGCGTGCATAACCGCTTAAACATGCGATGTCCCCAGAGCTCTGCTCAAGTGATCCAAACAACGTTATGTTTCTGATGGTCCCCTAAATCCAATCAGCTTTATTAAGTGAAACGGTATCTAGAGGAAGGTACCATTGGTGGTGTTTTTACCATTTTTACTATGTGCTTGTGCGGAAAAACAAGTACATGGTGAGGCGCCTATGCACATGCACAGACAGGATTTTTTTTTAAAAAAAAGCTGACTGCACGGCTTTTCATGGTGGATGCCATTTAGACAATCCACCGAAGGAGTCACGTGCAGTGAAGCACTTCACGGGCGGGCTGTCTGGTCGTGCAACGCTGGATCAAAAAGATCTAGCTCAAATTATAGCTGGGCCAATGGTGGGATTAGCTGCCCATCTGAACACACTAATGGATTATTTGAAATGTCAAACTATTGCTTTTTGTATATTTTATATCTCCAAAAGAATAACCTGTTTGCCAGAATGTTTAACATTGTGGCAGAGGAGATGCATATAGCAGCTTCAACATTATTTGGGTTGGGCATTCCTTCTTCTGGAGGAGACTTTATGATTTGCCCATGCAAAGGTAAGCAACTGTAGAAATCCAAGGTGTAGTGTCCATTATGTCAACTGGTCTGGGAGAAAAGAGGCAAAAAAAGACCTGTCTGCTGATTAACCAGTTAAGTTAATGTCCTACTAAAAACTGTAGTCCAAATGACCGCGATTGCCACCAAACACTGAACATGACTCAGATTTGCATGCCTCATTTGTAGTGATGTTGCTTCTGTATGACCCAGAAACAAAAGGGGACAGTAACCAGGTTTGTAGTGACATGTCACACTGTTTACACAGGAGTCGCATAAACAGCTCTCCCCTGTGTTAAGGCAGTGACCCAGATAGCTGCAGTTTTTGGCAGGACATGATAAGGGGCCAGAGGTTTTATTGGTTAATTTTCATAGAACAACAATGATGTTTTACCATGACTAGTGAGCTAGCAAGTCTTCATAATCAGCCCTTAAAGCTGTCATCAGCTGGGATCCATCTTCTCTCAGGCACAATGAGTGAAAGTGTAATCACTAACGTGCTCTTTGGTGGAGCCAAATGAACGGTGTTAATTTTTCCATTTCCATTGCCCCTGGTGATGTTAATCGAAACTGGTCCCCCTCTTTGTACATTATATTTTTGTGGTCAAGCATTTGTAGGAGGATTGTTATGGACTCCCCCTCTCCCCCTTTCTAGCTGTATTTTTCACGAAGGTTCAGACAGAGTAGTTAGTTCCAGCGGTGCCAGGCCTGAGCCTAGAGCCTCACAGATCAGACATCCCCGTGCTATCAGGGATGGTGATTAGCAGAGGGAATTATAGGTCATTCCAGTTGGGAGTGTGACATAGCAGCCCATGATGGTCTTGGCACGGGAAGTCAGGTACTGAAGGCGTGCTGTTTCCCTTCGTCTGGGCAGTTTAATACGGGGGGAATCCCACCTGGTCCTCCTCCCTCCCTGCTGCCAGACTTCAGCTTTCTTGCTTACTTGCTTTCAGCCCATCTGCTTATGGTCTTCTAGCCTGTAAACTTCCTCCCACTTACTTGCATCCTGGTACCTGCCCACTTTTGGCCTAAACACTTGAAAGTCAGCATTGGTCTCTATAATAATCCCTGGTGTTACTTGCTTTCCAGGTTGTCTGTATGAAGACCCCAGCTTTCCCCTCACTTTTATAGTATAGTAACATTTATAGTATCCATATCCATATGCAATATTGTTACTCACCCAACAGTAATCAGAGGTTCATGTCTATGACCTTGCTTCATGACCTTGACAATTTACACATATAAACCAGAGGCTTGGAAACAGAAACGAAGATAACATCTTAAGATGTTCTTAAGACAGATCTTGCTCTTTTCAAGATAGATCGGAGAAGAAAGTTCAGCAGGTGCAACTTTTCTTACCTTTTTACACTACCACTGGGCTACCAGCAGGAGACGGGGGGTGGGGGGTGGGGACATGGGGGCGTGGCCTCTGGCAACCGTGTGACATCACTCCTGCTTTTCCCTGAAAATGATGCCGCTCCATTGGCCCAACAAAGTTTATATTTTTCTCCTGCTGCTCACAGTCCCCCACCAGTGTCTAGGGACTTGGTTAAAAGTCCATTCTGATTGATTGCTTAACACAAAGACACACTGAAGTTTTTGTCAAGCAACTGAATCATAAATCACGTTCCAAATCACATTCATTTTAACCAGGCATAACTGCTCCACTAAGCAAATCTAACTAGGGCAAGGACAAAATAAGAACGTAAGAGCCCTGCTGGATCATACCAGTAGTATATCTCATCTGACATCTTGTCTCACACAGTGGGCAACCAGTTATTCTGGACAGCCAACAACAGGGCATAGAGACTGAGACTTTCCTCTGATGCTGCCTCCCAGCACTGGTATTCAACGTATACTGCCTCTGATCATAGAGGCTCCCTTTAGTCACTAATAGAACTATCCTCCATGAATTTATTTAGTCCCCTTTGAAGCCATGCTTGTGGCCATCACTACATCCTCTGACTCTGTAAAGTTGTCAGGTCTGTTGTTATAGGGGAAGACCTCCTGCTGGCAGCCCATAACCACAGCTGCCACTCAGCATGGTGAAGGGGCGAAAATGTGTGGCCAATCACAGTCACTATGATGGTGTGATGTCAACTCCAGTGTGAACCTGGAAATGATATCTTTGTGCTAGAAGTGATGTCATTCCATTGAAGTGACAGTGATTTGCAATTTCCTGGCCTCCCAAGCCTCTTCCTGGTTGCTGGTGGTCAGTTGGCACCCTGTGTGTGGCACTGAATTCTGCATTTTAGTCACCCACTGAGTGAAGAAGAACATCATTTTGTTCATCCCAGATCTATTGCCCATCAACGTCATCAGCTGCCCTCAAGTTCTAGTATTTTGAGCAAGGGAGAAAAAGGTCTCTCTATCCATTCTCTCTGCCTCATACATAATTTTATAAACCTCTTCCATGTTTCCCCTCATTCATATTTTTTCTAAATGGAAAAGTTCCAATCTCTTTAGTCTTTCCTCATAGGAAAGGAACTCCAACTCCTTAATCATCTTGGTTGGTCTCTCCTGTACTTTTTCCAGCTCTGCAATGTCCTTTTTAGGATAAGGCAACCAAAACTGCACACAGTATTCAAAATGAGGCTGCACCATAGGTCTGTACAAGGGCACTATAACATTGGCAGTTACATAAGAACATAAGAGAAGCCAATGTTGGATCAGGCCAGTGGCCCATCCAGTCCAACACTCTGTGTCACACAGTGGCCAAAAACACCAGGTGCCCTCAGGAGGTCCAGCAGTGGGGCCAGGACACTAGAAGCCCTCCCACTGTTGCTCGCCCTCAAGCACCAAGAATATATTCTCAAGTTATATTCTCAAGCTCTTTTCTAATACAATGCAGCACGGAGTTTGCCTTTTTCATAATCTCCTCCCTTCTGTTTCTTGCCCTGTCAGACTACATCTCCCAGCAAGCAGTGTTTCCAGCTCTGTTATTTATATCCCCTGCTATACTTAAGAATCCCACAGTTGAAGAACTTTTGTGTTCTTTATTTAGAAAATGTGCATGCTGCCTCTCCAAGCCTACTTGATGCAGCTCACAACAGTAAAACCAAGAAGACAATAAAAATAAATCATACTAATAAAAACATATAAGTAAAGCAAACCAAGTCAATAAAAACAGCCAGTAAATGCAAGCCAGGGCATCAATCAATCAATTTAGTACTGCCATGGACCAGCAGAATAAAACATATATTAGCAGCGTGGTCATAAGACTATATATACAATCTTCCATTGAGAGATATAAAAAAGCAAGCATGTGTCACTAAATCAACACTGGCATAAGCCAGAGCATAAAATCACATAGAACAGGGCAGAACATGATATTGCAAAGCAAACTAGGAGCAAATAAAAACCAGTTAATAAAGATACAGCCCTGCCGTGAAAAGCCTGGTTGAAGAGAAATGTTTTAGCTTGGTTCCTAAAGGAAAGCAAAGTAGGTGCCCGCAGAACCTCAAGGGGAAGGGTATTCCAGTGGTGAGGTGTCACCATAAAAAAAGCTCCACCGCTGGTCGACGTTTGCCTGTAGGCTAAGAACCAGCACTCTGAATTGGGCCCGGAAAATGCTGGGCAGCCTACAAACAGATGGCTGTTGTTTTACTTAAAGTTTAAGGAATGCTTTGGTTTAAAGGTACAACAAACCCAAACGGGCCTGTTAATGCTCTAGCTCTTATGCTTAATTTGCTGCTTGCCCTTCATGCCATTTCCAGAACTTACAATAAGGCATATAAGCAAGAAAGGGGAGTTCCAGATATACCTTCTCCCTCATTCAGACCTCTGCCTTGATTTGCGTGGGATTTGATCTGCCTAGCTCTCCTGTTTTGTTTTGTTTTTTGCATTATCATCCGCTTTTATAGCATTAATGTCAATTCGTTATGCATTTGCTGTGCAAATGGTTGCCATATTCCCGGAGAAGAATATGTTCTGTTCCTAAAGAAACTTAATGGGAAATTATTTATCAGGTGAAGTTATGCACCTCAATGTCATGAAAAAACGTCAGCAGCTTTCTCCAGACGGTGGGCAACCCAAGCTGTGCACTTGTTCCCTCTAAGCTGAGTTAGCGTGAGCTAGCTCACAGTTTTTTAGCCTCCAGCTCACACATTTTTGTCTTCGCTCAGGAAGGATGGCTCCAGGGCAAATTAATTTATGCAGCAGCCAAATTGCTCACTTACAACTTCAATGCCAGTAGCTCACAAAGTAGAATTTTTTGCTCACAAGACTCCACAGCTTAGAGGGAGCATTGGTCCACATATCTTCTTTCAAGGCTGTGTGGGATGTGGCTTTCCTGAAGCCCTCCAAGTGTCATGTTGTGTATGCTAAAAAATGTGACTTTTCTCCCTGCCAGTGTGTTTGTTGCTAGTGTGATTGCTGCATGGAATGGGATTGTGAGAGTGACGCAAGCACTTACTGGCTATCTCTTGGGTCACAATTGCTGATGAATAGCTCCATTCCTATATCATTTTGCGAGGCGTCTTTGATTTACACATTTAGTGCTGGAGTGTTCATCTAATTGGTAAAGTAGAGAAAGCATCAAGGCCTACCTCCCCACATATTGCCTTGCCCTTTTACGAACGCTTAGATGAATTGATATCTTTTTGTAATTCATTGAAACAGTGAACTCCTACGCTCCTTATGGGAGTGCATAGTTACCTGATTTCATTACCCTGCTGGATCACTGCAGATGGTGAATCCTTTGTGCAAAATGCCCCTCCTCCCAAGGTATGAACTGCTCAAGATGGTGAGAGCCAATGTGGTGTCATGGAACGGAGTGATGGATTAAAGTTGATCCAAGCATTTTATGAAGCTCTCTTGTTTTCCCCAGAGTATGAAACATGTGCTTAGCAGTTATCACATTGCTCTGCACATGTCTATTAGTCATGCGAAATCTAGAGAACTCCTATTACAATGGAGCTTTCTCATTCCGTGGAATTATCCTAGTTTGAGTGAGATAAGGATGGCGGAAATGGTATGTGCACCCTGTTAGTGAAGGAAGATATTCATTCTCGTCAGGGGCATGCGACTCCACTTGCATGTATGCCTTAGTGGTGTCCTTGTACCTTATATCCAGTGTACATGTGTTCAATGCACATTTGCTGCTCAAGTCTACATCATAAGGGTATGCATGTTGAGTCATTGGCCCTTTTCATGCAAAGTATTTTTTGGGGGCGGGGGGGGAAGCAACATTCTGTTACAAGCTCCACCCTGATTTCTTTTTGTTCACTTGGTGTGTGTATAGAAGAAGAGTAAGTTTTTATACCCTGGTTTTCTCTACGTTTAGGAGTCTCTGGTGATTCCACACTAGACCATAAATCCTGGTTCAACCCTGTCCCTCAACTTACGTTCACTACACTTGAGCTCACCCCTGTAATTATCTCAGGGTATTTTTTGTTTCCACATTACACTGAGGTCACCCCAGTTTTGCTCCACACTTGTCCCAGGATAAATGGATGCTGTTATAACCAGGGATAAATGAAAGGTATTGTGTCTGATAAAACCAGGGATGAGATCCAAGTGCGGGAAGGACTCAGAGCAGCTTCCAATTACATTTCCTTCCTCTCCCCACAACAGACACCTTGTGAGGTAGGTGGGGCTGAGATAGTTCTGAGAGAACTGTGGCTGGCCCAAGGTCACCTAGCAGGCTTTATGTGGAGGAGGAGTGGGGAATCAAACCCGGTTCTCCAGATTAGGGTCCACTGCTCTTAACCACTGTACCACACTGGCTCTCCTATACAGGTCCTATACAAGCATATAAATATAACCATCTCTTAGGGTTGCCAGATCCCCCCTGGCCACCAGTAGTGGATTGGAGGGGTAGTAGGGTTGCCAGCCTCCAGTTTGGGAAGCTCCTGGAGATTTGGGGATGGAGTTTAGGGAGGAGAGGGATCTCAGTAGGATATGATGCCATAGCGTCCACCCTGCAAAGCATCCTTTTTCTCCAAGGGAAGTGATCTCTGTAGTCTGGAGAAGAGCTGCAATTCTGGGGGAATCCCCAGGTCCCACCTGGAGGCTGGCATCCCTATCATCTCTCCATGCAGTTGGGAAGCTTGAAAATGTGAGGTTTCCAGTTGCATAGAGAGACCCCTACAATCATATCTTTAAAGGAATGTATGTAAATCAGGGATGGGCTTACAGCCACAGTAACTCTCTTCTCCCCCCGAAAATGTGCTCTGGCTTGCCAACCAGGGCACAGCAAAGGAGAACAGAATAGAAGAGGGTTGAAAAAGGTCTGTTCTTATAATTATATGCATATTCATAACTATATTTAATCCAGATTTTTAAGAGTATTGTTCCCAGTGTGCAAAATCAGAAGGAGTTCATATTTAACTATTAATTCAAAAAATGATAGGTGCCTAGATTTGAATCCAGACAGCTTTTCTGGGGTGTAAAGAATTTCGTTCCTTGCTACAGCTTCTGCCCCTGTGTAGCTTTTGACCAAGAGTTGTTCAGAGTTGTTCTCTCACAAACAGTTCTCAAAAGAGCTCTCTCAGCCCCACCTGCCTCATATGGTGTCTGTTGTGGGGAGGGTAAGGGTAAGGAGATTGTAAGCTGCTCTGAGACTCCTTTGGGTGGTGAAGGATGGGGTATAAATCCAATTTCCCTCCCCTCCTCCTTCCACTGTAAAATGTGTTGGCCCTTCCAAGCACCTGGAATAATTTTTCACTGGGTTTTATATTTGTGGTTTGCATTTAAAATTGTATCTGATTTAATCTTCAGACACTGATGTGGTATGCTAATCAGCCATTGAAACAGCAAGATTTAAGATCTGGCAACTGGTATAGCACAATGGCTATGAATGAGCTGTGGTCAGGGAAGCTGCCCGTTCAGCTCTCACCCCAGCCACTTTCGTTAGGTAGCTATAGGACTTTTGTTGTACTCATAAGCTCATTTAACCAAAGGCAAGATTGATAAAATAAAATAAAGAACAATATCAACAAAATTTAACATTAAATAAGACCATAACATTTACCAAGAGTAAAATAAATTAAAACCAATCATGAGAACGCCTTAAAGAAACAACTACTAACAAAAATTCGTCAACAGAACACATTATTAATGGATCAACATTGATCAGCAAAAAGGAGACTACCTAAGATTCAATAGAAAGTTGATATTTTGTTCAGAGTAGGTATAATCCAAAACTCTCAAAATGTGTTGATCACAAAATAAAATAAGACGATGCATGGTCTCAAAGGCACCTGGAGTGCAACAGGAGAAGCAGTATGAAAATGGAGGTTCAGCAATGTACCCCTTTAAGTCTGCAGCTGGTAAGACATTCAGGCTGCCTAGAACAAAGGTGTGGTGGTAGCTAAGAGTAGTAAAGAAAATGAAAGGGGAAGGTTAAAGTTATTATTTTATTTTTATTTATTTTTATTTCATTAAACTTATAGCCTACCCTCCCCGCATTGAAGGCTCAGGGTGGGTGACAACATATAAGTGTCTGCAATTAATGCAGATTTACAATTTTAAAAACATATTACAATAATCCGTTTAAAATCCATAAAATCATCACCCATATTCCACTAAAACAGCAGCATTAAAACAACAATGTGTCTCAACGGCAAATAATGTGGTCCCAGTCTGGCTTCCAGGATCTGCAGTCACTTGGGCGGTGGGGCGGGAGGTCTAATCAAATGGATGCCCGCTGCCTCAGCCAAAGGCCAGGTGGAAGTGCTCCCTTCTGCAGGCCCTGTGGAACTGTAACAAGTCCTGATCTCATATGGGAGCTCATTCCACCAGGCAGGGGCCACAGCTGGAAAACCCCTGGCCCTGGTTGAGGCAAGTCGGACTGCTTTTGGGCCAGGGACTGCCAGGCGGGGTTGACTGGCAGAAAGTAATGGTCTATGGGGCTCATATGGGGAGAGGCAGTCTCGATGGTATCTATGGAGTAGAAATCCCCAGTACAAAGGCAGAGCTTACACACATTGCACGAAACTGTATACTAACATGATCAGTCTTAGTTTGAAAGCATCTGTTCAAGTCCTAGACCCCAATGAACACTTAGAAAACCCTAATCTTTGATTTATTTGTTTACTTCATTTATACCCCACCATTCTCCTCAGTGGGGACTAAAAGCATCTTACAGCTTTCTCCTTTTTTCCATGCTATCCACACAACAACCCTACAAAGCAGGTTAGGTGCAGTGTGTGTGACTAGCCTCAGGTCACCCATGGAGGTTCCATATCAGAAGAGGAGTTGGACCTGGATCTCCCAGATCCTGGTCTAGCATTCTAACCACCAAACCACTAAGCACTGGTTCTCTAAATGCAACACCACTAGGTGACTTCCAAGGAATACCAGGGTCGTGACACCGAGGCAGCAATGGCAAACCACCTCTGAAATGTCTCTTGCCTTCAAAACAAGTCTAGCTTGCCACCTACTGGTGCATAATGCTAAAACAGCTAGAACTTCTGGCTGTCAGACAATCTTAGGATCTCTTGTCTATTGTACACACAATGCCTGATGATGGATGATGATGATGATTACTGGGTATACTTGCTATCTGATGGAGAAAATAAAAACATGGATAATCTATGGCTTCAGAGATTACATTAATCCAATTAACAATACTAGCCTACTTTACAGGGCTGTTGTAGGGATTACTGTGCTAATAAATGTGAAGTCCACTGAACAGTAAAAATGCTATGTAAATGTTCTTTCTAGAACTGGCCCATTGTTTTGGGAACTGCTAGACAGAAGAATGAGTAAAACTTTCCATGTTTGTCAGTTTGCCTTGATAATGTTGCCTCTCGGGTTTTTCCCTCCAGCCAGACTTATTTCTCATCCTAGAAATGATATGGAGGAAAAACAGGTTAAAGACAAATGAGGAAAAAGACATTTGAAGGGAGGAATTGTTTTATATAGAGGATTAAGTTTCCCCTTTGACTCACTTGGAAATTCTCCCCTGTGCATGGGTATTACAAAGCAAACACAGATTTGGGTATCCCTTTATTTGCCTTTCCTGCCAGCCTAGCAGTTTGAAAGCAAGAAATTGCAAGTAGATAAACAGGTACTGCTTTGGTGGGAAGGTAACAGCGTTCCGTGTGTCTTGGCATCTAGTGATGCCAGCCACACGATCACAGAAAAAGTCTTTGGACAGTGGTGGCTCTTCAGCTTGGAAATGGAGATGAGCACCACCCCCTAGAGTTGGATTCAACTGGCTTTTGAACAAGGGAAACCTTTACCTTTATTTGCCTTATAATATAGTTCCACCTTAGGGAGTGCTACTGAAGATTTGACAAGATATTTTAAAAATCATCAAGAGTGGGTCTCATTGGTTAGGCTCTCCACTGGATATAGTTGAACCTGGATGTGAGCTAGTTCAGTTCAAGCTCCTATCTCTGACAATGATTCTTTAAATAGCTTTGGGCAGGTTTTTCACCATATCCGTAAAACAGGGTTGTATGTACTTTGTGCCTGAAAAAAATTATGCAAGATAGCTAAATTCTGCATCAAGAAAAGGTGGATTGTACAACCTGTATACATTCTGGAAATCAATCAGATCTGCATAATTGCTATTATTGTGCATAGTTTCTTTTTTGTGATTTCCCCCCATAATTGTGCACAATTCATTTCTCTTTTGCTTACCTTGGTAGGAGCCAGGAATCTTGCTGGCCTTTTAAACCCCACTCACTTAACTAAAGAAAATCTTATTCAGGGACCTCCTGGCTGGTGGGATTTTATCAGATGTCATCCACATGTGTTTTATCAGATGTCATCCACATGTGTTTTAAAAGAATACGTTCCCAGGAATCTTAATTTGATGATCTGTACTGTTTTCTTTGCTTATGTAATGGTGTATACACAGCTGTTCCCTGATGATTATAAGTTGTGTTACATTGCACTGAAATAACGCTGAATGGTAAATAAATACTGAAATATTATAGCAGTAGGCACTGCTAGGTACCATTTTGCAGAAATAACAATAGTTCAGTGACATGGTGTCCTGTGAGGTGTAGTGCTTCCATTTTGGCTTTACCCAGCTCCTGTCCTACCTGACTGTAACAAGTAAGGCTGGCATGGGCATGGCTATTGGTACGTTCTTCTTACAGCCCTGCTGTTCTGGGCTTTGTCTGCTGTGTGGGAAGGACTGCTATGTTGCCAGAGGATGTTGATAACCCTGGAGTGAGTGACAAGTGCAGGCCTTTACTGCTGGGAGGCCAAG
Source organism: Lepidodactylus listeri (assembly GCA_029233225.1). NCBI lineage: Eukaryota > Metazoa > Chordata > Lepidosauria > Squamata > Gekkonidae > Lepidodactylus > Lepidodactylus listeri. The sequence goes on along the minus strand of JARCFY010000008.1, from coordinate 37,211,517 downwards.
CCTCCGTGCTGCTGGTAAAAGGGAATAACAGTCTTTTACCAGCAGTGAGAGTTTAAGCTGCTGTGTGCCAGTGGGAAACTGTCTGCTGACCAGCAGTTGACAGAACACAGCATCATTGTACGCAAACCGGCTCAATGGCCTTTTGATTGTGCTTTTCCTCGTCAAAGAAGGCTGGTGAGAACTGATGACATCATGTAGCCTTTGCATGGTGCTCTTGCATCAATTTTTCAACGACAAGACAAATGCTCCGTTACGTGGAGGGAAGCCCCATTGATTTTAGTGAGGCAGAGCTCCACGTCACATATTTAGGACTGAGATGCTGGTAAGAGTGATTTGAGCTGATGGAAATATAGGGATGCCCAGCAACAAACAATGTATATGTGAAAAACAGCCACAGTTAACCCAAGACATAACTTTCCTGTAATAACAAACCGTGATAGCCTTTTGATGGAGATGGCTCACATGTTCATCCGTGAGTTGATCAGTGAATAAGTCACTGACATACATGTGTGAACTGTCTATCAGCCCATCCAGAATGACATTTTAATGACCACCATGCACCATGAGCAGGAAATCTACATTCTTTAACCATACCCAACACGAGGTTGGGAGGGGTCTGAGCAAGATGTCCTCTGATGTCCCCCTTTCACTAAACATGTTGGGCTCTCTTGTGTACAAGCACACACACAAACCCTCCTGTAGGAGGCAGCAGAGTAGGACCCCCCATCAGTGTCAGTAGTGCTGCACAAAAACTTACTCCACTCCTCCAGGTGTCCATCTATTGACAAATAAGTAGTCACTCTTGAGGATTCCGCAACATTGCAGTCTCCCGTTTCTGGTTGAAAGAGATGGGCCAAAATCCTCTGATCAGCAGAAGGCCTTTGCTGAGCTGTAGGCCTTGACAGGTTGTCTGGCCAAGCAACCTTTAACACCAGTCCTGATGCCCAGACACGCCAATCAACTTATAATGTCTTGCTTCTGCATATTTAAGGCTGAGGGAAATATGCAAAAAATGCATTTTCAAAATTTGGAAATGTTGAGACAGTAGGGTTGCCAGGTCCTCTCATCATTCTGGTGGAGGAATTTGGGAGGTGTTCTGGGGTGGGCAGGGATGCCCCCAAGCCCCACCCCCAAGCCCTGCCCCAAGAGCAATCACCCAGGCCACCCTGTCCCTCCCTTCCTGCAGTCCTTCTCCCTTCCTCCTGAAAGATTTAAAGGGTCCTCCAGCTGATTGGCAGGCCATGTGCTCCCCACTGATCAGCTGAAGTCCTTTAAATCTCGCAGGAGGGGAGAGAGAGGGGTGGCCCTGGGTGGTTGCTCTTGGGGACGGAGCTTCTCCCGGTGGTGGATTGGAGCCCACAAAGCAGAGAAATCCCCTCCTGGATCTTGGGGGCTGTCAATCCTATGAGCAAGATTGAAGAAGTAGAGAAGTATACAAGTATGACAGCTTATTAGAGCAGTGGGCTGAAAAGAAGAACACTACAGATCTTCGGGCTAATTCCCATTAGAGTATGGGAATTAGCCCAATGATCTGTAGTTTTCTCCTGCTAGTAGCTTGATGTGAGAACTGGTTGTATTGAAATGTATTGTGTCCAAGGTGACTGACGTGTAGGAGGTGTTTGATCTGTGGTGGCTCATTCACATGCCACTGGACTCCTGTAATTCTACATGTAGGTCACATCCCATGATGCTGCAGTTATGAAGTGACAGAAACACAGCCCCTAGTTTTCTACATTCATTCCCTTATGTAGTCAGGGGGAGACAGCACTTCTGTTTATCCAAAGATCTAAATGCCATTCAACGAATTTTGGGCACTGCAGGTATGATATATTAAGCCTCTGATTTCTTAGGGAACAATGCAGCCCAAAACACCCTCAATGGATATAACATCAGCCATATTAAATCCCAGAGCACCCAAGTTCAGCCATTCTCCACCCCTCCATTTTTGCAAAGTAATTATTTTTTAAACAACAATGGAAGCTGCAGAATCTTTCTGAAAGAATGTACTTTCTGCCTCCTCTCTCTTTCTCTTCCACCTACGAGGTGTTTTGCAGGTTATAATGTACAGGTTTGGGTTCCCTCCCTTCCCGCGTACAATGCTTAGTGCTTACACAGCCTGCCTCCGCTCATGCCTTGAGTGACACTAATCAGTAGTGTGGGAAGGAGAATATTAACGGTGTGGAGATTGTCAAATCTCACTTGTGGCTTTCACAGGTAACTAAGGGTTTTCCGTCTGTTGATATCAGGTCCATTTTGGTAGTGTCCACAACAGCTCACTCCATGAAATGGGACCACACTCTCTAAGCCATCTTTGAAAGGCTTTTTTCTTGGTGAGATAAGTCCACCCATATATAAGCAACAACGGATGAATGGAAATCTATTGCTGAAAAGATGGAAAGCTCTTGTAAAATTGTCAATTACTGCACTAGTGGAATGGGGACCTATTAATTCCCCCTCATGGTGTTTCTTTAAAGGTGTAAATGAAATTACCTTATGATGGCTACTACCAGAAAACATTGTCATATGGAGGATTTCTGAATTTGTAAATAAGTTTCCTCTAGACCTCTTGTTAATACAAAAGGCCTAAGTTTGCAATATAATCAGAGCCAGTGAGGGTTTACTCACAGAGTTTGATAAGTGTGCAGGGCTCTTCTTGTAGAAAAAGCCCAGCAGGAACTCATTAGCATATTAGGCCACACCCCTGACAGCACAGCTCATTAACATATTAGGCCACACCCAATGTTCCCAGAAGTGTGGTCATCCAGCCACATCCACCTTTTGCTTCTTATTCTGTTTACCTTGTTGTCAAAACAGTTTTGACAAAACCAATAAAAACATTATTTTCTGTCCCAGCTATACAAAACCTTGCCTGAACCAATATCTTATGTCCAACAATTATTCCCACACTGGATTGGAATCAATTCCTAAGGGTTAGGTTCCCATGGAAATCAGGTTGCCTTCCTGCAGAACTAGTACACTGAATATTATTTTTTAGGGTTGTCAACCTACAGGTGGGGTCTGGAGATCTCCTGGAATTACAACTGAGCTCCAAACTACAGAGATCAGATCAATGGCTGCTTTGGAAAGTAGAGTCCATGGCATTATGCCTTGCTTAGGTCCCTCCTTCCCCTAAACTGCACCCTCCACTCCCAAATCTCCATGGATTTCCTCAAACTGGAGTTGGCAACCCAAGTTCACTGGCAGAACAGCACTAGGAGACAGTTTGGTGCAATGGTTAAGTGCGCGGACTCTAATCTGGGAGAACCGGGTTTGATTCCCCACTCCCCCCTTGCACCTGCTGGATGACCTTGGGCAAGTCATAGCTCTGTACCAGCTGTTGTCTCAGAGCTCTCTCAGCCCCACCTACCTCACAGGGTGTCTGTTGTGGGGAGGGGAAGGGAAAGGAGTTTGAAAGACACTCTGAGACTCCCTTGGGTAGTGAAGGGCGAGGTATAAATCCAATCTCTTCTTCTTCTAGATTTGTGGATGCACTGGATGGGAGTAGTTTGTGGACTATTTTATTCAAGGTACAAAATTTTATTCAAGCTATAAGATTTCATGTGCCACCCACACTTCTTCAGATGGAAGACGTGTGCATGCACACAAAAGCTTATACCTTGGATGAAACTTTGGACTCCAACTTTGTTCTGCTGCTTCAGACCAACACAGCTACCCACCTGAATTATTACACTATAATACTTTTTACAAGCAATTATGTACCAGTGGAGTGGTTACCATGCAGAGTCTGTCCCACAGGTAAAATTATCCTGTGAACAGGTGGTCTTTACCACATAAAAGTATCACTACCATCACAAGATCACCAATCGTTGGAACTCCTCAGAAGCGGAAATCTCTCTTATTAGGAGGTTTAAGAACATCAACTTTGCTGGCCCATTAAAGGCAGATGCCAGTCCAGTGGCAGGAGAAGAGGGACAATCATCTTCTTCAGAAACTCTGCCCACTTTTTTAAATTTCACAAAACAGGCAATCTCCAAAGTGCAGCTGACCATGCTCATTTTTAGTTACAAGTCTGTTTCTCTGCAGATGTCCCCCAAAGTGCCCCATGCAACAGTCAAGTGTTCTGCCAACACACACAACAATGAAGCTACTTTTTCAGATGTTTTCTCTTACATGGCAGTAAGCACCAAACCACTTTAATAACGGACTTTAGACACACATCTATTTGCAAGCCATTCCCAACAAGACACAACAATGAACTCAGGCTTCAAACTTACTTTTCTTAAGCAGAAGATGCCATGAGAAAACTAAAGAGATTCTCAAAAATTAAAGATATTGTCAAAACCAGCATTTCCTGGGCTCTCTGCTTTTTTACACCCCCCCTTTTCAATAATTTTTAAATAAAAACAGAAAGAACAGAAGGAAGGAAGGAAGAATGAGGTAGGTGGGGGGAGAGAGAGAGAAAGGAAGGAAGGAAAAGGAAGAAAGGTAGACAGACAGAGGAAGGAAGGAAGGTAGGTAGGTGGAGGAGAGAGAGAGAGAAAGGAAGGGGGGAGGGAGAGAGAGAAAGAGAAAGGAAGAAAGAAAGGTGGGGACAGAGAGAGAGAGAGAGAAAGACAGAAAGAAAGACAGAAAGAAAGGTGAGGGGGAGAGAGACAGAGAAGGAAAAAAGATGGTGAGGCACTTCCTGGAGCAGGGAAAGCCACGCGACATCGGCAAGCCAAATGCAGAAAGTCTAGCCCCTGTGCTTAATCTCTGGATGGGGCTTTCTCCTGCTGGCTGTTTGCTCTTAAAGGGAAAGCACCCGGTGGAGCTTTTTCCTGCCAGCTCTCTGCAGGAACTTTCCCTTTAAGTGTAAACAGCTCAGGCCGGGCAGGGAGGGGGCAGGGCAGGCTCGGACGCCAGCCGGAACGGCATTCCTGTGCATTCCAAATGAAATTGAGCCCTGGGTAGGACAATAGCTGGTCGGATCCTGAATAGCCACCAATCCTGTGCCTAGGTTTCCCTCAGGGGACCTATGATCTGCAACCGTGAACTTAAGGTCCTATCAGGACATTTGGGCAGGGTCGGGGGATTATCTCTGACCTGCATAAATGCGGGCGTGAAGCCTGGGGTTTTCATGTGCCATCTGAACCCACAATAAACTATTATGCTGTTTTCACCATTACCAGCCTCCCGACTCCAGTACTTTTCAGATCCCATATTAACACTGTGAAAGGCATTAAGATTCCAAAGGAGAAAGTAAAATACTTTAGGGGCATATCAGCGACTAGAGAGAGTCAAAATCTAATATTGTCAGAGTATTATAAGAGTGTGAGAGGAAAAAGTTGACAGAAACCTGAGTTTAAAAGGGAAAGATTTCACTGAGCAACATATACCGTATTTTTCGCACCATAAGATGCACTTTTTCTCCCCCCAAAAGTGGGGAGAAAAGTGTGTGTGTCTTATGGAGCGAATCCCCCCCTCCGCTCAAGCTCCTGGGGCCGCGGCAATGCCGCCAGCCCCGGGAGGAAGCCCCCTTCCCTCCCTCCCCAGTCAAGCTCCCAGGGCCGCGGCCCCAGAAGGAAGCCCCCTTCCCTTCCCCCCCCTGCACAAACTCCCGGGGCTGCGGCAAGCGCCGCTGGCCCCAAGAGGAAGCCCCCCTCCCTCCCCCAGTCAAGCTCCCGGGGCCGCAGCCCCAGGAGGAAGCCCTCTTCCCTCCCCCCCGCACAAACTCCTGGGGCTGCGGCAAGCGCCGCCGGCCCTGGGAGGAAGCCCCCTTCCCTCCCCCCAGTCAAGCTCCCGGGGCCGCGGCCCCAGGAGGAAGCCCCCTTCCCTCCCCCCAGTCAAGCTCCCGGGGCCGCGGCCCCAGGAGGAAGCCCCCTTCCCTCCCCCCAGTCAAGCTCCCGGGGCCGCAGCCCCAGGAGGAAGCCCCCTTCCCTCCCTCCCTCCCCAGTCAAGCACCCGGGGCCGGCAGCGCTTGCCGCGGCCCCGGGAGGAAGCCTCCCTCCCTCCCCCACACACAAACTCCTGGGGCCGCGGCAAACACCACCGGCTTCGAGAGGAAGCCCCCTTCCCTCCCCCAGTCAAGCTCCCAGGGCTGCGGCAAGCACCGTGGCCCCAGAAGGAAGCCCCCTTCCCTCCCCCCCACAAACTCCTGGGGCCACGGCAAGCGCCGCTGGCCCCAGGAGGAAGCCCCCCTCCCTCCCTCCCCAGTCAAGCACCCAGGGCCGCGGCCCCAGGAGGAAGCTGCCCGCAGTGTGGACGCTGCGGGCGGCCTCCTTGCACCAGAGTGTGGATGGTGCGCTGCGGGGCAGTTCGCCCCGGCTTGTTCTGCCGCGCTTCTGTGGCGCGGCAGAACTCTAATTTGTCCTCAGCCATTGTCTCAGCCAGTGGCAGCCACTCAGAAAGATGTGGCACCCACACACAGTTAAGCTATTGTGTGAGGGGTGTGAGGGGTGAGTCATGCATTGTTTGAGTGACTTTAAGCAGTACTTTCCAGGGCTGCATTCAATTCAGCTTTGGAGTGAAAAACCATGAGGGAACTATGTAGAAGGCATCTTCATGCCAGCAAACCCTATCTCAAGATATGATTTCCCTGTTCCCCCTAGTAATATCAGGGCACAAATATATCAGATGTAGGAGATCCCACAATTAATTTTTAAAAGGTTTTAGAAAAGCTGTGGGATTTGTGCATTTTGGACTGCAGATGCTGCACAGGCAACCCCCCAACTGCTGTTAGTCTTAGTAGGAGGAAAGGGCATGAACATGATTATTACCTATTTACTTCACTTGTGCCCCAGCTTTCTCCCCAATGGGCACCTAAAACAACTTACATAGTTCTCTTGTCCTCCATTTTATTTTATAACCCTGTGAGGCAGATTAGGCTGAGAGTGTGTGACTGGCCCAAGATCACCCAATAAGCTTCCATGGCAGAGTGAGGATTCGAATAGGGCTGGGCATGAGCCATCATGAATATTTAGCCACCAAGCAAACCGGTTCAGTTAATGAGGTTCATGAAATGGTAGAACGCTCCCCCCGGTGTGCTAGAGACACCAAAATCACAGAGGATCTCTGGCTGACTCTCCTCTACCTGCCCTCCAAGTTTGGTGAGGATTGGAAGGTCCCCCCTAGGGAAGAGCTTTCTGGGGAAATGACAGGCACAGGTTCAAGAGGTTCAAGAGGTATAGAATAGATCCTGTGCTAGCTAGAGACATCAAAGTTGCAGGAGACCTCCCTTGGATGCTCCTCTACATGGTCTTCAAGTTCCGACCCCTCTGTTGCTTTGAAATTTGGTGAAAATTTAGATTGAGTGGAGACAGTCTGTCTGGAAATGAATCCATTCATGAACCCCCACAAACAGCTTGAAAATTCGTGGAAAGTTTGTACTGGTTGACCTGCCACGAATGTCAGTTTATGCGCCACAAACTGGACAAAAATCATCACAAACTTTAGTTCATGAGCCAGTTTGTGCCCATCCCTAGATTTCAACCTGGGTCTCCCAGATCCTACTCTGCCACTCTAATCACTATATCACACTGGGTCTCACAATATGAGAACATGTTATTTCCTCTGCTTGGGCCAATAGCAGCTTGTCTAGCTGGAAACACATTAATGCCTATGTTTTGGACAGAATAGGGCTAATGGCTATCTACTGTGGAGGCAGGTTCTCAAAATATTCTGAGTAAATCAGGCTTTTCTCTTCTCTACAGGACTATTGATTGGGGAGGAAAAATCTCTTTAAAAGCCCATCAGCTCAGATTCACTGGTCTTTTGCTCTTCTTCCATAAACATGAGGGAAAGTGACGACCAGGCATTAAAAAAACCCTTTTGTGTCAATATCACACAGTTCTTAATGGAATGCCTTAATCTTTTGAAGGCAGGAGTGACAGCTCATGTTAAACCACCAGAAGGCAACTTCCCTGCCAGAGAAGACACAGTGTAATGGCATTCCCAAGCTCTCTATAGCCAGTTGTTTTAAAAGGAGAAAGGAAGAGCCTTTAATATTTCCCTTTGTAGACAGGTTCCCCCCACCAGGCATTTAATTTATTTATTGCACTGTTATCTTATTCTTCCTTCAAGGAGCTCAGAATGGTTCCTTTATTTCTGTCCTCATCTGTTTTATCTTCACAATGACGCTGTGAGGTAGTATTCCATGGATCAGTTCCATGGATTAGCAGACTCACTACTAGTGAACAGCTCTACTTTATTAGTGATTTCAGCAAGAGCAAGACAAGACTCCAGAGCCTCAGCTTTGTTTAAATAGCATGCAATTGCCACACCCAAACACACCCCACCCCCAACGATAGGCTATTTACATAACATTACTTCTTGACTGGTTACTGCCAGAGTCTTGGTAGGCTATTGTTCTTAGGCTCCAAGCTCAACCAGTCTCTGTTAGCACAATCCTGCAATGTTTCAGTCCCAATACATAACAGGTGGAATAAGCTGAGAGGGAGTGATTGGCCCAAAGTCACCCAGTGAGTTTCATAGCAAGTATGGATTTGAGCCTGGGTCCTCCCAGGTCTGACACTCTCTTATACTACCCGGGTACATTATGCTGGAAGATGTCATGATCAGCTAGGACTTGAAGGGAGATCCCTCCTAAGAACCCCTTGTCTGAGTGAACCTAGAGCCAAGCTACGTGATACATTTTTGGCAACCTGGGTCCAGATTCGAACTTGCCTTTCAGCCATGCAGCAGCTGCCAGGAATACCATTTTAAAAATCAGCAGGAGCCCAATTTGGTTTAAAACAATGGTGTAGTGGGAGGAGAGGCTCCTGTCCATGCTTGTGTTGCTTTTCTGAATTGAAACAGCCGCGACAGAGATTTACTTGCATAGTAATGCAGACCTGGCTGGCCAGAAAAGTGTTGTGTAGCTTGACTGCCTAGAATGGATGAAAACAGGAACACTCCTATTCAGGTTCTCTCAGGACTGCAACCCCAGATGATCCGTTGGCTCTTCTTGTCCTGTCCTGTCCTGTCCTTTCTGTAAATACTTCTTGAACAGTCTTCTCTGGACCTTGCTTGTCTGGCCAGAAATCTTCTTGCACTTTGCTTCCCCTGCTTCTGTGCACCCTTTGGACTGATACTTTGTTTTTGACCTTGACCACTATGGGCCAATGACTACAAGTTCTCTGGCCCATACTTCTGCAGGTACTCTGGCTTTACTGGCCCTGCGCTGAGAGAAAGGAAGCAATCTCAGTTTAATGAAGAAAACATTCCACCCCCTCCACATAAAGTTCCAATTTAGTCTTGTGCAGTCATCAACTAAGGCAGAGGTCCCCAACCTTTTTGAGCTGGTGAACACCTTTGGAATTCTGATGCGTAGTGGTGGGCACAGCCACAAAATGGCTGTCATGGGGGATGGAGCCAGTCACAAAATGGCTACCACAGCTTACCTTTGGTCCCAAGTGAACATTTTTGTGCTGCTGCTGCTGCCAAAGTTACATAAAAAAGCACAGCAAATTAAACCTCCAATGGCCTATCAGAAGCCTTGCTAGAAAAAAGGCCCACTTGGCCCTGCCCACACTTTCTAAAAACAATTGATGGCAGCAGGAAAGGTTTAGGCTGGCATCATGGCACTCATCAACACCATGCTGGGGACCCCTGGGCTAAGGGAAATGGATTTCAACTGGAAAGGAACTACGATTATGGCTTATGGCCACTGACAGCTCTGACTTGGTAACACGGTGACTCTGTCTTCCCAGATGTATTGACTCCTGACTGAGGGCCAAAGGTCAAGATATATGTGGATGTGTGTACTCTGCGTACTGTTAACCACTGTTAACCCAGTGATCCGTTTAGAGGAGGAAAAACCTTCTGGTGAAGCAGAGAAGTGGCAAGATCAAGAGGCTTAATCTCATTCACTGTTTCTTTTCTTCAATTATCCTTCCATTTCCCCTCTGAGATTTATTAATCACATTCCATTCCCCCCTGAGATTTATTAATCACATTTCCTCATATTCTAGGAGGAAAGTATGATAGTTGGAGGAAGCAATCCCTCCCTAGTGAGCTGAGGATATGGACTGCTGCCGTATTGAGAGTCAGTTCGGTGTAGTGGTTATGAATGGTGGACTCTAATCTGGGAGAACCAGGTTTGATTCCCCATGCCTCCACATGCAGCCGCTGGTGTGACCTTGGGTCAGTCACAAGTTCTCTCAGAGCTATTCTCTCAAGAGCAGTCCTCAAAAGAGCTCTTTCATTCCCACCTACCTCACAGGGTGTCTGTTGTGGGGAGAGGAAGGGAAAGGAGACTGTAAGCCACTCTGAGACTAAGAGTGAAAGGCGAGGTATAAATCCAACTCCTCCTCCTCTTCTTTCTTGTTTCTTGTTTCTGGCAACTAATTTTGGGGGTGTTTTGTAGTGTTTCAAAAACCTGCAAAATCTGTTTGACCAGAAGGAACAATGGAGAAAAGAAACATAGGTTGCAGTCACATGTGCAAGATAAAGCCGGGGGGGGGGGGGAAGTGAGGCTAATTCCTCCGGCATAAGTTGACCTGCAGTTGTGCGATCACACAGACTTTTGTAGATGCAGGCACAGCCCACCACTGCTTGATCAAACACAACCGTGGGTGAGTCGGTTTTTTTTTTAAAAAACCCATTTGTTCCCAATGCGCTTACACGAAGAATCAATGAATTGCACCTCTGCACTGAGGTTTCCCTATGGAGTGTGCGGGGGTGTGCGCTGATGCGCATACTGCAAAGGGGGAGAAAAACAATGGCATGGAGTCGGGATAGCCTGATCAGACCATCCCAATGCTATGGGAGTGCGCTGGGGTGTCTGTGGCCCATAGCAACCTGTTTGCTACAGGACTTTCGGAGGTTTTTTTTTACTCCTCTTGTGTGGTGGAGCAAAACGGGTTGCTGACAGCTGCGGGGCACATCTCAAATGCTGTCATCTGATCACGCACCTTTAATCTGCCCGGCATTCGCGTCTATGTCGGGGCGAATTGTGCGTGTGATCGCAACCATATATATACCACTGTTAAAAGCTATTGTTATCATCATCATTGCTGTTGTCATCATCATGATGAATAACCACCTTGCCTGCCTTCAGTTATCTAACTTTGCTCCTCCTGTGCCTTAGGAAAACATCCACATGCTTTGTGAACCCCTTTCCGGGACTCAGAGTTTATTGTGTTCTTTTATTGCTTTAAAATAAAATTCTGTGTTTATTTGTGTGGAAAGCTGCTGCCAGAGCTAGAACAAGCTGTCCTTTTGTATATATGACAGAATAGCTCTGGAACTCCATATGTGCTAGCCAGTCATAGAGTGGATCTCTTGACCCTCTCACCTCCATCTCACTGCCTCTTTATCAATAGTCATCTCATTGCATCCTACTGCCTCGTGTTATATGTTCGGATTTTAAAGCAGGGTGATTGTTGCGAAGATGGAATTCAAGATGCTCAGCAATTAAACACTTTCTGGAGAGCTAATATATTTGCAACCCTGCCCACAGTACCCAATCAATGTCTTCTGAACTGGGATGTGGGACATTTGGTATTGTTCCACCCTTTCATTGCAAGTGTTTTCTAGTCTGCTTGGTGAGCAAATATTCTAGGAGGCTGCTACACAAACAATCGGTTTTTATAGGGTTACTGTTTTCTTACAGATTGTAGGGGAGGAAACTCAGCCAATCTGTTCTCTATAGCTTCTCCTCTCTACATGTTGACTATTTCTTCTAGTCACAGGCACAAAACAGATTATTGCTTATTCATTTGCTTATTGTGGCATTTTTTTCTGGGTTTTCCCCAGTTTAGAAATTTATACTCCAGTTTTCTCTCTGTTGGGAACACAAACGATTTATGATACTGTAATCCTGTCCTCCTTTTTATCCTCAGAACAGCCCTGTAAGGTAGATTAGGCTGAGAGGATGTACTTTGGGGATTCTTTCTTGCTTAGCTGCTTAAAACTGGGAACAGTAGTGATACCGGAGGTGGCAAGGATGCACTTAGGGTTGCCAGCTCCAGACTGGTAAATACCTGGAGATTTGGGGGCTGGAGCCTGAGGAGGGTCAGGTTTGGGGAGGAGAGGGACTTCGATGGGGTATAATGCCATAGAGTCCACCTTCCAAAGCAGCCATTTTCTCCAGGTGAATTGATCTCTGTTGCCTGGAGGTCAGCTGTAATAGTGAGAGATCTTCGGCCACCACCTGGAGGCTGGTAACCCTAGGTACACTTCTGATTTTTCTTTCTATGTGTATGTATATTGGAGGGGGATATACTCCTACCTAACTCAGACCTCTTCCTTTCACTGTTAGCATGTTTTAGGATTAATGCAATAAATACAACATAGGCACTTGTTGTTTGTGGAAGTTTAGGCAATGTAGCGGTCATCGTGGTCACTTGACAGGATCAAAAAACCAGGCAGAAACATCCTTTGGAAGCCTGTACCTCAGTAGGGAAGAACAACCTTTGCATAGGGAAAGTTCCAAGTTCATTTCCTGGCACCTCTGGTTAAAGCATTCCAAGTAACAGATCTCTTTCTGTCTGAGACTCTGGATAACTTTCACCAGTCATAATACACAATACTAAGCAGGATGAATCAATAGCCTGACTCATCATAAGGAAGCTTCATATATGTGTTATGTAAGCATGAAATATCTTCCTTCAAGCTGTAGGGCTATTACATCTCTGCAATGCTCAAACTGCAGTGTTTTGTTCTTAGAAAAACGTGATTCTCTTACTTAGCTAGTGCATCCATTTTGATGCTTAATACTCAGTTGAATGAGGCTACCTGGATGTCATGTATACTTACTGGATAATACCTTTGACATCACTAGTGAAAGGTGACATATGTCTGCCCTCCACCATGCCCAATATTTTGAGGACATCTAGCATTTTTTTTAAAAAGTGGGTTCTTAGATACTTTATAGGCAGAACATTCCTCTCTGGCACAATTCAAATGCAGGAATACTTGTGTATCCTTTTTTCCTAATAGCAAACAACAGCACAGATCTCTTTTGCTAAAACTATGCTTTGTAGAAGGGAATATCTTCCTCCTTGATTTTTTTTAAAAGGTTGTGAACTGAGCACAAGCTTGACAGTCTGCAGGAATACAGCTCCCCCTTCATATATGGACAGAGTATCATACTACAAAATTTATTGTCCTGACCTGCATGGCCCAGGCTAGCCTGATCTCATTAGATCTTGGATGCAAATAGTATAGCTTCCTCTGACTTGGATAGCCCAGGCTAGACCGAAATTGTCAGAAGCTAAGCAGGGTTAGCCCTGGTTAGTATTTGAATGGAAGACCTCCAAGGAATACCAGGGTCATGACATAGAGGTAGGCAATGGCAAACTACCTCTGAATATCTCTTGCCTTGAAAACCCTACTGGGTTGCCATAAGTCAGCTGTGACTTGACAGCACTTTCCACCATTGCCACCAATAGCGTAGCTTCAGCCCTGGTTAGAACTTGGATGAGAGACCATCAAGAAAGTCTAGGGTTTCTGTGAAGAGACAGTCAATTGCAACCCACCTGTGTTTGTCTCTTGCCTTGAAAGCACCATGTGGGGTCACCATGAGTTTAGCCCCAAATGAAAAATCTCAATATTATCTGCAATAGGTGGTGAGTGCATTTATGCTTGCCTGTGGAGCCAAATGGACCCTGATAGGCTTCAGGCCACTCTGTAGGATCCAATACCCCCTGGTGACTCATTGGATGCTCTGATGGAGAACTGGTAGTCCTGATTCTCTGAAGCCATTGACATTGTCACCCCCCAGTGCCCCCTCTGCCCTCAGACCAAAGCTGCCCCGTGGTATACCTGGAGCTGCGGAGGATGAAATGAGAGCTGAGACAGCTTGAGTGAGTGTGGCGGCATGCTCATGATGGAGCAGCAAGAACATCCTATAGATCATTTATGAAGATCTATGAGATGGCACTGAAGTCCACAAAGAGAGAGTTCTCTGTGGCCTCCATTGCACTGGCAAAGTCACGTCCAGCCCAATTATTTAGAACCATTCAGTCACTAACTTCATTGCCACAAGGCAAATCAAATGCTAGAGAAAGGCTGTGAGGCCTTTGCAATGTATTTCGCTGATAAAGTTTTGTCACTCCTCCAGGACCTCCCGACCTCTATTGATACTATTGATACAGCAGAGGAACTGGAAGCCCCTTGTCCACCTTCAGGTCCTATATTGGACCATTTCAGCTAGCTCTCTCAGGAGGATGTTGACAAAGTCCTGGCAGCTGTGAGGCCAACCACTTGCCTCCTTGACCCGTGACCATCCTGGCTGGTCAAGGCCTGCGGGGATGAGATATCATCAATCTGTACATTTTATCTGGGACCTTCCCAGTGGGGTTAAAGGAGGTAGTGGTTCATCCGCTCTTAGAGAAACCGACTCTGGACCCAACAGTTCTAGCCAACTACTGCCCAGTTTCAAATTTACCATTTCTGGATAAGATAGTTGAGACAGTGGTGGCTGAACAACTCCAGATTTTCTTGGATGATGCATTTACCCTTGACCCCTTCCAGTATGGTTTCTGCCCTGGTCATGGGATGGAGATGGCACTGGTCACCCTTACAGATGACCTCTGGAGGCATCTGGATTGGGGTGGGTTGGTGCTGCTGTTATTGGCGGCGTTCAATATGGTCAACTACGATGGTGGTGTTCAACATGGTCAACTATGATCTTATGATCCACCACCTTGCTGACATTGGGGTTCAGGCAATTGCCCTTCAATGGTTTTCCTCCTTTCTCCGTGGTTGGGGACAGAGAGTGGCGCTTGGTGAGAGCGTCTTCCTGTGACACCGACTTGAATGTGGTGTGGCACAGGGGGTGATCATCTCACCAATGTTGTTTAGCATCTACTTGCGCCCCCTCCCCCAGTTGGTCCAGGGTTTGGGTGTCATCAATATGCAGATGACATCCAGCTCTATCTGTTATTGGATGGCTGCCTGGACTCTGCCCCAGAGACTCTGACCAGGGCATTAGAGGCCGTGACTGGTTGGTTGCAGCAGAGCTGGTTGAAACTCACTCCAATGAAGATGGAGATCCTGTACCTGAGCTGGGGGGGAGGAGTCAGGATGGGGATCATGCTGCCCACCCTGGATGGTGTGCCACTTGCGCCAACCCAGAAGGTGAGGAGCCTGGGGGTGATCCTGGATACTTCACTTTCTGTGGAGGCCCAGGTCACCACAGTTGCCAGGTCTGCCCTTTTCTATCTCCAGCAGATCAGGCAACTGGCCCCCTACCTCTCCCACCAGGTCTTGGTTATGGTGACCCATTCAATGGTCACTTCCAGGCTTGATTGCTGTAAAATGGACTTGCCCCTGATACTGATCTGGAATCTACAAGTAGTCCAGAACGTGGTGGCACACCTGTTGATGGCATCGCCTGTGTAGGCATACATTTGGCCAGTCCTGCACCACTTGCACTAGCTACCAATTGAGTACTGGGTCCATTTCAAAATGTTGGTACTAACCTTGAAAGCCTTACGTGGCCTGGGACTGACATATCTGAATGACCGCCTCTTCCCATATGTGCCCTGAAGAGCCTTGCTCTCATAGGACCAACATTTACTGGCTACCTCTGGCCCAAAGGATGTCCGCTTAGCCTTGACGAGGGCCAGGGCTTTTTCTGCTCTGGCCCCAGCCTGGTGGAATCAGTTTCCACTGGAGATCAGGGCCCTACAGGACCTTTTATTGTTCTGCAGGGCCTGCAAAACAGAGCTGTTCCGCCAGGCCTTTGACTGAGGTGGCAGGTGCCTATCACAGTTGGCCTCGCTGCTCTAGTTCTCAACCCGCTGAAAGGGCCCATTCTGATTCCACCTTGTGGCCCCAACAGATTTATATTGTTGCTACCAATTTTATTGTTTATTGTTTTAATGATTTTAATGTGATTATTGTAATGAGTCTTTGACTCGATTTGTTGTGATCCACCCTGAGCCTGTTTTGGGGAGGGCGGAATAAAAATCCCAGAAAAAATAAATAAAATAAATAGCTCTTAGCTCTCAAATATTTTCTTTCCAGACCTCTTCATTCTCTGTCTTTGTATCTTCTCCACAGATGCCTTCTCTTCATAATTTGGTACCTTGTTACTTTGTTTTGGACTCCTGAAATCTCTCTGTTTCTTTATTTTACCATAATTATGGCTTTTATCCCTTCATTCTTTTCCCAGTTCCTGTCATTCATTCCAAGATGCATCTATTGTTTGAGACACATCCGCATCAATCATTCATTGCAGGCTGTTGAATAATGAACAAAGTATACATCTAAGCCTTGCTAGGTAAATAATTAATCCAAGAGGCTGCCAACAACTTGCTAAGCTTCACATGAGATGCTTTCTGGTGGTAACTAGAAAAAGTCCTACAGAGGTTTCATTTCTCTATCTGAAAGTCAAATGGTGCAGGAGCTTTTAAAATGAATTAATGGGAGAGGAAAGGAGGGCAAAGTGAGGCTATGTAGGGAGGGAAAGAGTGGAGGAAGAAAGAAAACAGCAAAACAGAAAGGTGAAATTATATGAAATAAAGGGCCACTTGGGAGATGCCATTCTTTTGAGATGCCATTCTTTTTTTTTAAATCATGTCCTACATATCTATCAGTTTTTTTTGTCTGTCTTCCTTTGTTCCTTTGAAATGGTATACAAGAATGTCATTGTTTTATCCTGGTTTAGGAAGCCATCCTTATTTTTGTGACATCAGTGGCCATTAAACTATCCTCAACCTATCTGTTTGCCTAACAACCAACATATATCTCCTTAAGGAATGGGATCAGAACTGCCATTAGCAGTACTGGGTTTAGCTTACTTCAGATGGGAGGCCACCAAGGCCTTTGTTCTGTTTACAAATATACAAGAAGAGCCAAATGGAACAAAAAGGAAGGCGGGTGAAGTTGGTTCCTTATTCCCAGTTCCTTATTCATTCCTTATTTGTGACTTATCCATGAAATTCAACCAAAAACACTGAGGAGAGTTTGAAAGCTCTGAACTCCAAAATAAGGTCTGGACCACCACATGTCATACATACCCATGTTCAGGGAACTCTCCCCATCTAGGGGATGTGTGCTGTTTCCTGGTCCAAAGAGCGGTTCTTATACCAGCTGCTCCAAAGCCAGGTGCCCCCAGGACAATCACACAGGCAGACACTGGGGCCTGGCTGTACCGCAAAACAATCTTTGGACCACCCCAAATGACACATCACTACACTCTGGAGACTGTCACCTGCAAAACTGGTTCTGGCACCACAAGCTTCTATTGGACAACCACCAACAGGCCTGTATTTCAAAGACCTGTTTTTCACCAACAGGCCTGTATTTCACAAACTTCAGCCTCCTCAAAAAGTACTGCTGCTGCAGCAGACAGCACAACCATTAACCCTGCTTTAGTTCCTTGAAGAAACACTGTAGGCACGTATTTCCTCCTGGTTGCTTCCAAGCCAGCTAAGCACATGTTCTCTGTGGCCGATTCCGCACAAGGGCTTTGCTTCCCTTTCCTCCCGGGTTTAATTGGTCCAAATCAGTCTGCGCGTTTCCGCATTACATGAATCTGACCCGGGTTGATGTCGGTTATTCATTTTCGCATCTGTCCTTGCCCCGAATCTTGAGCCCCCGCCCGCCATTTTTAAAAAAAAATGTAGGCGGAGTTTCGTTATAACGTCATGATGCAACAAGGTCATGATTGGCCAGGGGTTTTCTTAATTCCTGGGAAAGTACATCATGCACCCGCCCCTCCCCCCCTTTTAATGTAGGTGGAGTTTCGTTGTGATGAACCATCCCACAGAGCGGCAAGGATCCTCCACACATGCGCATAAAACAACTCTGGTCACTTTCGCCATTAGGAAATGCCCGCGAAAAGAAAAAAAATTGCACCAGGGTTGGAGGGGAATTGGAGGGTGGGAAAGGGATGGGAAATGGAGGGGGATCATGCAACACTACATAAAACACATGCTCCCCCCATAAAAAAAGTGTCCACACCACCACGCCACCCACAATACATTGGCCCCGAACAAAATAAACACACAACGATGGATCAATGCCATGTCGTGTTGTTGTAATGCAACGTGGGAGGGGGGACCAGCTCGCGCTGCACCTCAAAGCCATCAATACATATCTTTACAGTGGCGTGACTCAGGCGCGACTTTTGTGCAAACAATGCTACACAGAAATGTGGATACATCAACAATAAAACTACATTTAAAAAAAGACATTTAAATGCCAGTCAACGGTGGATCAATGTCGTGTCATGTTGTAATGCAACAAAGAAACCTGTTTGCGCCAAGGCGGGAAAGGGGAGGGAAAGGGGAGAAAAAGAAGCAGAGTATTAAATTCGTTTTCCCTGGATGATGCTCAGATGACTTAATCTGCTCCCCCCCCCAACACTCCCGTGTGCCATCCTCTCTCCCCACTCCCGATGGGTTCCTGAGCCCCCCCGCCGCCCCTTTTGGTGTATGGGGGTGGCAGGGATATTTTTAAACTGGAGGAAAAGGAGGGTGGGGGGAGAATGTTGTGATCTGGCTTGGCAGCGCTCGGTCTGGGAACTGGAGGGCAGAGCGGTGGACAGAGGCAAGCGGGCGAAGGACCCACGAGCACAAAGGGCTTGGAAAGATTGCAGCTGCAGCAGCAGCCGCTGCCCCGGCAGCGCTGGGACCTGCCCCCTCCCCGGTGGCCTGCTGCTGCCGAAGGGAGAAGCCCTCCCCACCTGACTGCGCCATCCTGCTCTCATCTGGCTCCCTCCCTCAGCTGCTGCAGGGGGCCGTGGAGGAGGAGGAGCCTGTTCTCTGGCGCACGGTGCTGGTGCGGGACAGGTGGCTTCCCAGCAGCCCAGATTCCTCGGGCTGTGCCTTCTTCACCACCACCCTGCTCCCCTAGGTTGGCATCACTTGTTCGGCCGTGGGGACCCGCAAAAATTGGCCCCGCCCGCAAAAAATGTTAATCACACAATAATGGATCAGTGTCATGTCATGCTGTTGTAACGCAACAAAGCGGCAAACAAAAAAAACCCCGCTCGCGCCAGGGCGGGAAAGGGGAGGGTAAGGGGAAAGAGGGCGTTAAAGGGGTGGAGCAAGAAACTCCGATTTCGGAGTTCCCCACCTGAATGCCCCGACTTCACTCCCGTGGCAAAAAAAAGAACCTCAAAATCCCAGAAACGGAAGATCCGGGGAAAACGCTTATTAAATTCGGGACAAATGCAGACCCGAAGCAACAGGTGGGGAACTGTTGCTTAGCCCCGGATTTTATTGGGGAGTGAAGCCGGGGCAACATCTAGTGCGGAATCGGCCTGTGTTTCCCTCTGAGCATATCCCATACCAAACTTGCTTTAAGTTAGATCCAGGTACTCAGCTCTGTTGGTCTGAAACAGTAAAACAAACACTGGACTCTAAATTTGCTCTAAGTTGTTTCATTGTCAATCCTGCTAGCTGGAGAGCATCACCTCCCAAAATTTTGAGAGAGAATCCAGATTATTAAGAAAGACTCTCCTCAGTAGTTGAGGGACATTAATGTCCTTTTATCAAGTCCCTCACTATTTATCAGTTGCCTAAGACCAGCCCATTCACAGTAATCGAGGCAGCCAAGCCCATAATAGTAACCTTGGATTATTGCTTAGTCCTCTGAACAAGATGTTACAGAAAAGTTAATACCAGCTTGGAGATCTGGGAGCACAAGAACTGAGGTATTACGATGGAGTCAGAGGGACAGTTTCTTTATGAGAAGGTATTAAAAGAGCTAAATATGTACAATTCGCTTCCACCGTGTCTGAGGATGGAAGAAACAATGTGGCTCGACAGCGATTTGAAGTGCGTGAAAATGCCAAACAAGGAGAGGAGAGAGACCAATTACAATGTCATGCACAACAGCATTGTGAGGTGATAAAAGTTTAAAAGATGGAAGGGGGTGGGAGGAGGAATTAGAAGACCAGTTAGAAGACGCCCCCCCCCCCCAAAGAAAAAACAATGCGTTTCTTTAAAAGGGGAAGGGAAAGGAGTTTGTAAGCCGCTCTGAGACTCCAAGTGAGTGAAGGGCGGGGTATAAATCTAATCTCTTCTTCTTCTTCTAAAATTAAATCAGAATATAAAAGAAATGCTTAGCAATTTTTTCTTTTAAATATGCTTTTAAAGATTTTGTAACTTTATTAGATTGTAAACCTGCAGGCAGAGAACATTCTGATGTGATACTCAGTGTAAAATGCTTACCACATGTTCCACATCATAAAAATAATTAATGATTAGCAGTGATTTGTTTTACTAATTTCCAGGAAATCTTCCATCTCCTAATTGATTTAGACCCAGGCCAAATTGCTATGTCATGTGGTTCCCAGCTGGCCAATGCCCATGAGTCTTCATCCAGCTTGCAGTATAAATATGGAAGCTCGATTTCATGTGTGTGTATCCCTCAGGTGAATTAGAGTGATAGACATTTTGGAATCAGGACTGCAAAGGGAAACTGTGTGAGCTTTTCCTATTTCCTGAAATTTAACAGAACACTGCAATTTATCAGAACCTCCTTAGACTTTGCTTTTTGTAAGCCTCATTGATTTAACTGGGGACTGGTTTCAGTCCACTATAAAACCTTTACTTGATAAAACAAGACTCTTTAACTTTGGCCAGCCTAATTAGCAGCCATTCAAGGCCTTCCAAAATTGCCTTCAGGTGTTGCAACTAAGAGAGAAAAGCAGGATAGGAATGATTCACGCTTCCTGTTTTCTTCTGAAGTCACCCTCAGGCAGAGGTCTTCAGGTGGTGAATTGTGATCCAACACATTTTTTAAAAAAGAAAATTAAGCCACAAACAAATGAACAAAAAGACTGTGAACATTTTTGGAGTTATGAGCAAACATTCAAGTGCATGCAGGTTTCAGTTGCCTTATGTTCAGTTGCCCATGTGGTCTACCCCGATGCTGTTAGCAGCCTGCTTCCTCTTCTGAACCATCACTGATTGAGGAGTTTGCTGGAGGCCGGAGAAGGAAACACCATACTTCAGGGCACTAGCCAGACCTCCGAATGCTCTGCTACTATCATTCCTCAGCTGCTTGGAGAAGAGAGCTCCTGAATCCTCAATTGGGAAGGAGCTGATTTGCTTCGACAGGTGGAGTGGATAGCCAGGAATCATGATACTGTCTCTTTTGTGATGCAGTTGTGTGTGTGTGTGTGTGTGTGTGTGAACAAAGGCCATATAAGGGATGGCATATACTCCATCACCTTCTCTTTTTGACCATCAACAAGGGAGACAGAGGACAGAGCCGGAGTGCACATGGTGGAACAAGTATGGGGGGGAGCATTAATGGGGGAGGGTAAGGTATTTTCAGCTGGTCCATGCCTGCTCCATCTCCCTCACCCCCCAGCGGACCTTTCCTTTATCCCTGTTCTGTGGCTGGCTTCTCTGAATCTAGCAGAAAACTTGGCTCATTTTATTACCCAACAGAAGGTGTTGGCTCTCCTTATTCCATGCCTACATGCAATGGGGACTTTGGGCCCAGACTTGCCTCCCCCCCCCCCCTTGTGGGATGCAGAACTGCATTCTTACAGGACAGGCAAGTCAAAGTGGGCTGTTTTTAAATTCAGCTTGGTGGCAGCAGCAATTAGACCCCTCTCCTCAGTGATGTGTGTGTATGTGGGGCGGGGAGTAGACAATTCATTAACCTGCTTTTCTCCCTGACGGGGACCCAAAGTGGCTTATAGACATTTCCTAAATACAGTGCAAATAAATGAACAATGTAAATAAATAAAAAACAATTCAAATGCACAAACTAAAACTAAGTTACAAAACCACATCCTAGGCAACGTCTGGATCCAGTGAGCAAGTTCTTTCAGGAGCCATGGTCTAAGAGCCCTGCTCTGGCCATACCTCTGGCCATGCCTAAGCTTGTGTACCTGCAAACAGGTAGACAAAGCTTTGGATGGTCCCAGCATGATGAATTCTGTCTCTGTTCTTCCTCTCTGTCTGGGGCAAGCTTGTGTGATTCTGCAGCAGTGTCCTTTGAATATTAGTTGCCAGGACTTGGCAAACAAGAAGATAGGGTTGATGTCATCATGCCCTGATTGTGAGCTTTCCAGAAGCCACTGTGGGAAACAGGATGGTGGACTAGATAGACCTTTGGTCTGATCCAGCACGGCTCTTCTTATGGTTTCTTGTGAATATCTTGGAACTAGTTAATCTGCACCGGATCTGAATCCTGTGAGAAATGGTTGTGACTCATAGTCTTCCTGATACATGGTGACTTTCAAAGTGGCCTTAACTTCCAAGCACAGCTTAAGGCAATGAACCTTTGAATACCTGTTGCCGTGGTGGTTCAAACAACAGGGAAGGGTTGTTGCTGTCATGGCCCTGCATATGGGAGTTCCTGGAAGCATGCAGCTGGCTTTTGTAGAAAACAGGATGTTGGAAAAGATGGACCTTCAATCTGATGAGGACCATGTATGTGTTGGTGTGCCATTCCATTCTCCTCTTGAAAATAGCAAAGGATGTGCGCATTTTTACATTTTGGGAAGGGTTTTGTTTTAAAAATGTGGTTTTGTTAAATTAGTTATTAAAGCTATTTATTTTAGTCACTGAGTTCGGTTTTCTTCCCATTGGTTTCAACATGAATCACATTTTTTGTTGTAACTTCCCCCATCCAGTTGGGATGGAACTGTTAAGGACTGTCATGCTCTGCAAACGATCATCCCTGCCAAATTTCAGACAGACAGGAGAAAAGTCCCCCATGTAAAGTGCATATAAAGTGTATTGGAGAGGCAATCCATGCAGATAGCCAATAATACAGAAAGGAGACAGAGACTTGCGTTCAACAACCCAAGGAGGCAGGTGGCTTGGGAAATTATGCTCAAGTGATAGATGAGTAATAAATAAAATACCACTGGGCCATAGGCACCACGTATGCAAGAACATGGGCCATTGTTTACTAGGAATGCTAGAAATGAAACTGGGTGAGTGTACAGCCAGCAAAACTGCAATATCAGTGTGTTAGACCAAGATTTTACTCCAGTAGCACTTTAAAGACCAAAAAGATTTCCACGATATAAACTTTTGAGAACCAACCAAAGGTCCCTTCATCAGATATGATGATATCTGATGAAGGGAACTTTGATTTTCAAACGTTTATGCCCTGGAAATTTTGTTGGTCTTTAAAGAGCTACTGGACTCAATTCTTGCTCTTTTACTGCTGACTTACACCATTATCCACCTGAAACTTTCAGTGTGTGAAGCTTTTCTCCTTTCTTTCCTCCCTAAAGATATAATCCATTTTACATGTAGTTGTGTTTTTGCCAGCTCCTGTCTCTTACTGGTTGGCTGCATGCACATTACTAGGAGGACACAGCACCTCCCAGCACTGAGGGGGAGTCAGTTGTAGCATTTGCTTCTAGGGTTGCCTGCTCCCCCAGTGGAGGTGGGGTCGCCCCACTGCCAGCCCCCCCCCCCCCGCTGATCAGCTGGCTGGTGAGGGGACTTACAAGGGGAGAAAAAAAGGTCCAGGCACTGTCACTGGCAATGTGGCAACATCACTTCTGGAGCACACAGGAACTGACATCACACTGGTGATATCCACACAATGCTCTGGTATTTGGGCAAAACCTCTATGGTAGAAGCTATTTTTACTAGAGAGTGACCATGGAAAAGTCTTCGGACAGCACTGGCTCTTCAGCTTGGAAATGGAGCTGAGCACCACCCCCTAGAGTCGGATTCAACTGGCTTTCGAGCAAGGGGAACCACTACCTTTTACTTTTTTGCCCAAATACCAGAGTGGTGATGAGACATCGCCGCATGGTGGTATCACTTCCACAAGCGCAACTTCGCTGACGAAAAAGGGAGGAGGAGAAGAGGAGATTGGATTTATACCCCGCCATTCCCTTCCCTTCCCTACAACAGACACCCTGTGAGGTAGGTGGGGCTGAGAGAGCTCTTTCAAGAACTGCTCCTGGGAGAACAGCTCTGAAAGAACTGACTGAAGGTCACACCAGTAGCTTGCATGTTGAAGAGTGGGGAATCAAACCTAGTTCTCCCAGATTAGAGTCCATGCTCCTAACCACTACACCAAACTGGAGCAATTTCGATCCTCCCCCTTCTTCACTCTCCCCCTCAGCTTATGTAGCTTTTTGTCCACGTGGGCCCTGTAACTCAAGAATAATTTTTCCAGCGGTATAATGGGACTGCTGTGGGGAGGAGAACATATCCATATCCACCAGGATCTTCCACTGATGGTTGGTTGGATCCAATCCAATATTAGTGAACAGAGGGATTTCAATTTGAGTTTTGATTAGTTACTATCCAGATACATACATGTATTGGAAATATGCATTGAGTAACCAAGTTATTTTTAAGTTCAGAGTATTGCCTGTCTATAATGAATTACTTCCTTAATTAACACCTCATCCTCTTTAAGCATCTCATCAGGCTCGGACTCAAAGCAGCAAGAGGGCTATTTTGGGATCACTTCAACATGATGGCGCTAATGTTCTTGAAATACCCACCCTGACCTGATTTGGGGCACTGCCACTCTTTGGAGAGTACCTGATTTCCCCCCAGTCCCCAACTTTTCCTATTCAATATCAAGCAGCATTCTTTAAATGGTCACTGTCATGTGCAAATAATAAACAAATATTTGGGGGGAGGGAAACCCTCAAAGTATGACTAATCAGTGCTCCAGGTGTGTATGGAGGGGATGCACCCATTAGCCCAGGTCAAGTTACAGACCTGTCTAAAAGGCAATCACTGGGGCAGAAACAATAATTTTGCTTCTCACCTCCTTCATACTGCGCTGCTGATATAGTCATCACTGTCTAACTCAGATAAGAGCTGGTCTCTATGGAAACCAATGGAAAATATCTATTGTGCGTATCTTTATTTCACTTTATCGTTGCTTCAAGGTAATGTGTTCATCCTCTTCAGTTGATAGATATATCCCTTCTAAGGGTCCTAAGGGTCTTCTTAGATAATCCCTTTTGAGTGTAACAAATATGCAATTGCCATTCATTGATTACATGGGAGCTAGCTTCCCTGCCCAGGACGTGCTTCCGTTTGGGGGATATTGCATTTTCCTCCACATTCAAAGAGGAACGTGCTATTGGTAGGGAAATGTGATTCACCTAGCAGGGCCATGGCCCTTGGAATGCTAAGTGGAGTGTGGTTGTATGAATGCAGTTGGTGCCTATTAGATAAACCTGTGATGTTCATAGAATCATAAAGTTGGAAGGAACCTCCAAGGTCATCTAGTCCAACCCCCTGCACAATGCAGGAAATTCACAAATTCCTCCCCCTCCACACCTACAGTGACTGCTGTTCCATACCCAGAAGATGACAAAAACCCTCCAGGATCCCTGGCCAAACTGGCCTGGAGAAAAATTGCTTCCTGACCCCAAAGTGGCAATCAGCATTTCCCTGGGCATCTAACAAAGGGCCACAAGAACTAAGCACTGAGGCAACCCTTCCTGCCCTTCCTCTCATGATCTGCCTAATTTCACAGAATCTGCATTGCTGTCAGATCTGGCCATCTAGCCTCTGTTTGAAAACCTCCAAAGGAGAGCACACCACCTCCCAAGGAAGCCTGTTCCATTGAGGAACCACTCTAACTGTCAGGAAGTTCTTCCTAATTTTTAGCTGAAAACTCTTCTGATTTAATTTCAACCCACTAGTTTTGGTCCGACCTTCTGGGGCAACAGAAAACAACTCCGCATCATCCTCTATATGACACCCCTTCAAGAACATGAAGATGGTTATCATATCACCTCTCCATCATCTCCTCTCCAGGCTAAACAACTTTTCCTCATAGGACTTGGTCTCCAGACCATTTTCGTTGCTCTCTTCTGGACACATTCCAGCTTTTTGATATCTTTCTTAAATTGTGGTGCCCAAAACTGAACACAGTACTCTAGGTGAGGTCTAACTGGAGCAGAGTAAAGTGGTACCATCACTTTGTATGATTTGGACACTATACTTCTGTTGATAATGTTGCTGATGTCATGGTGACTGACACCAGAGATCTAGAGCCATAAGAATGCTGTTTCCTTTCTTCTCCTCCTCTCCATCATAGGTATTGCTTAGTGGCCTTACTTGTTGAGCTACCCTAACCACATGCTCATTCTCTTTCATAGCACTTTTTCCGGACCTGTTGCTCTAGAAGCAAATCCAGTTTGTCCTACAGTCTTCTCTTGGTTGTGATGAAAGTGAGTTACTTATTTTCCCCAGGAACTCCCATAAGCTTTTGTCGGCATTTTCAGCTTACAGTGAACATGCTGCCTTCTCAAAGGAAGGAGCAAAAAGAACTAGGGAGACATCCATTTCTACAGCCCTGCTGTTTCCCTAAAGACTGCCTGGGGGAGCAGGAGAATGACTCCTCTTTGACGGAAAGACATGTGGCTAAAAGTACCTTTGTCTGCTGAGGATCACTTCCAGCTACTGTGTTGTCAGGGAAATTGTCAGATTGTGGGCCCCTCTCATGACTGAGGCCTCCTGAGTCAACTGAAACCTTCGTATGATAGACTAAGCTGTAATACTTCTGGGTCCACTGGCAAGACAGAATGATGAAAGTCTTGAAACTTTATTATGAACAACTCAGTCAACTTGCACAGCAGTCTCTAAGCCTTTGTAGTACAGCTAGGTCATGGGATCTTAGGGCACGTCCACAGATTAGGAGTTTATTAATTCAGTAATTAGTTCAGGCTGTGGTGGCTCAAGTGATTAAGACGTTGAACTGCAGACCAGAAGGTCGGTAGTTCAGCAGTTCGAGACCCTAGTGCCGTATGACGGAGTGAGCTACCGTCTCTAACCCCAGCTCCTGCAAACCTAGCAGTTCAAAAGCAAGAAATTGCAAGTAGATAAATAGGTACTGCTTTGGTGGGAAGGTAACAGTGTCCCGTGTGCCTCGCGCCTAGTCATGCCAGCCATGTGACCACGGAAACATCTTTGGACAGTGCTGGCTCTTCGTCTTGGAAACGGAGATGAGCACCGCATCCCTAGAGTCGGATTCGACTGACTTTTGAACAAGGGAAACCTTTACCTTTACTAATACTGTTAAATATAAGGGAATGTAAATTGTAAATACTATCACTGCATACATAAGTTCCTACACTCAGCACCAGGAGCCAGTGTACTATAACGGGTACAAGGCTAGATTTTGACCAGGGTTTGAATCCTTGTGTTGGCTACAAAATTCATTGGGTGACCTTAGTCCAGTTACTTTTTTTCAGCACTCTACCTCAAAGGCTTGTTGTAAGAGGATAAATGGGATAAACCATCCTGAACTTTTGGGAGTAAGAGTGGAATATAAATATATAACATCACTCAAAGTTCCTTTCTGACTCAACTGGATGATCTAGTTTTGGACATAGCTCATCACCAATAGTTTATCTAATTGTACTTAAGAGAAAATATACGACAGGACACAGCTAATAAACAAATCAGTTTTATTCAGAAACAGTATATTTATACAAATTCTGAGTCACTTGAAAATAGTATAGGAGGTTGCCATGGCACTAGAAATTTTACATTGCAAGGCAGAGGAGGCCGGGAGGGAAGAAGAGTAAGGAGGGAGACAATTCTAACTGTTATCGAATTCTACATAGACATAGAAGTTACTCCTAATCTTTTGTCACCTGCTAGACTGCAGGTTGAACATTCATTCAATGCCAGTCTGGCTTGCAACTTCCACCAGTACTCAAGCCAGGTATTTACATATATACAGACTATGAGGTATAATATAACAAAGAGGTGTAATATAGTCAAGGGCTGGTATGGAATATCTTTAACACATGTTGTATACAGTGTCAGGACTACCAAAGTCTGAAATGTTCCCCCTCAGCTATACACACACACATATACCCACACAAAACAATGCACATTCATGTCTGAGGTAATTTTTTTAATGTGTATGTTCAGTGCACACAGATGCCCCAGCACACCAAGTTTACAAAAAAAAAAAAAAAAGCAAAAAAAAAGCAGAGAGCCTCAGGCAGGGGACTTCTAGCTGAGTATAAGCATGAATTAGGAAGCTGGTGCATGCTGTTGTATCCGACTTCCTACTTTCAGTGGCTCTCTGTTCTGGTGAACAGGCACAAACCTTCACAGTATGGCTCAAGCATATAAAACCACTTATTCCACTCATATTATCATCTGTTATGAGCAAAGAGCTATCCCAGGCTCAAGGGGAAAAAGTGGTTATTGCCAAGCGGGTCATGGGGGAAATGCCACAGATCTCAAGAACTACATTGGGCCACAGATATAAAATCTCAGTCTGGGTTTTGATGACAGATTGGGTCTCTTTCTGTCCTTTCAACAAGAATTCTGCTGTGAAGAAATGAATCGGCTTGACAGGAGGACAGCTATGCAGAAATGTTTTACATTCATGAAGTAAACCCCCTCCCCACTGGACCCTGGAAGACAGTCACAGCCTAAACAAAACCTCATGCCTTACTATTTATATGATTAGCTGAGAAAGCCCCTGGTGTCAAGTTCCTTGGCTATTTGGAAATATTTACACTGGATCCACTTGTAGGCCACTTACATGTGTGTTTTCTCAGTAATAAGCCCCATCATGTACAATAGGGCTTACTCCCAGGTAAATCCCATTTCCAAATAAGCCTGCACTGGATTGCAGTTGGTGTGAAAGCTGACATGGGATAACAGAGAAAGTGTGAGAATTGGTGTTGCATATCCACTGTGCATGTGAACATCAGAGCATAACAAAGAGAATAGTATGGTGTTGGAGTGTATATATAATAAAATATATGGAAATCATATGAAGCAAAGTCACATGACACCATAAGGTGTGCTGGGGGTTTGTTTTTTTTACAGTACAATTTCAATTACTGTACACATTATCAAACTGGAAAACAGTTGGCGTTTCCAGATTATACTTGCAGATAAGTCAGACCAGTTAAAACAGACAATTTGCCATCTGGTTTTGCTTTGGAAACAAAAAAAAAGAGAAAGCTATGATACAAAGTGACATTTGCATTGAGGCTATGAAAAATTGCCACAAAAAAGTGCATTTTTCCCTCTGACTACCCAACAAACTATTTTGTTGTTTTTTAAAAAAAACAAAAAACCAGAGGAACCCACTTACAGACAAATCAGATCCATCATGTAACTGCATCACAGAATTGTCTTGGAAGGTACCGTCGGTTCATTGCCCCAAGATAAGAAGCTGAATTGTGATTCTTATGTCTGAAGAGCACTGGAGGAAAATGTTACAGATATTTCCCCTTGTCGGCAATGACTGCATACTATATGGCCAACTGATGCTGGTCAGATCCATCCTTTACTAATTCCTTGTATACAAAACTGAGCTTTGGCCTTCTTTGTACACCACGACTCTCCAGAAGGGAGAAGAACAAACAAGAAGAGTAACTACTGAAAAAGGATGACGGACCTAGTCAAAGGTGCCTCATATGGCAGGTACCCCTACCTGGAATCTTCAAGTATTTACAATACTACCCTTTAGATTACTTCTTTATATCAGTGGTATGGTGTTGTTTACCAAGTAGGTTCAAGCACGAGCCTCATGACTGTGATCTACTGTTACCTCTTGGGCCCTATGAACCCATTAAGAACTTTGTCCAACCACCAATTTTCTTTTAAGGCACTGTACATACACTACATAACACGCTCCATCTGAATGAATGTTTTTCTTCATTGGATAGTGCATTTTTCTCTCTCCCTTGTTTGTCCTTCTCTGAGAACTTTGGATTTGATGTATTTCAGATCACTGTTGACACTGGGTCTGCGAGCGAAGGGGGAGATCATGCCGTAAGCATCAGTCTCTTTGACCCTGTTCATCTTAAAGGACTTTTGGTGGAAGGCATCACCATACTGGACAGAGATCTTCCTGTGGAGGGCAGGACTCATCTCATGCGGCAGCTTGGCCATGCTGAAGAGGACGTAGAACATCTCATTCACATTAGTGTTCTTCTTTGCTGAAACTTCAAAGTAAGCACAGTTCTCATCGCTAGATACGAGTTTCTCGGCTTCTTCAGAACGCACTTGGCGAAACAGTTCACTGTGATCGTTCTTGTTGCCACAGATTACCATGGGAAGATCAGCTGTTTCCTTAGTCTTATTTTTCAGGCAAGATTTGACTTCAAGGATCTGTTTCTGAAGTCTCTTGACCTCGTCGAAGGATTCTCTGTTGTCTAAACTGAAGACTAGGATGAAAACATCCCCTGCAATGTGCCCATAACAGGAAAAAAAATGAAGCTTTGTTACAATCGACGCAGAAAAGACAATTTAATAGCACTCCTCATTGTACCCTGAATATTCTATGGTATAACCAAATCATTCAAATATGGAAGAATCTGGGTAATAGGAGTTCTACTTGCAGATGTTTTAGGAGTCATCAGCATATATAAGAATCACCATATATTTTTATACTGAGTAATTTAGTAAAATAGTGTTATGTTAAATGGCAGGGCTGCTACATTTGTTTTGTGACAAACCCACCCTCTGCTCTTTTTATTTTGGGGGAGGGATGGAGGGAGTTGGCCTCCTATTTCCTCTCTAATAATTTTCACTTCAACTGAAAATCTGTTCTGGTTCAACATATCCTCTGCCTCATACAGTTAAGCTGACTTTGCCCCCCCCCCCCCCCCCCCCCCCGTTCAGCCACCCTTGCTCGGTCTGTTTTGCTTCCTTTAACATCTTCTGGCTTTTTCCTCTCCTCTGATCAAGCTCAGTTTCACCTCTCCCAGCCTCCCCCCCCCCCCATATGTCAGTCCTGATTAATTGCTCTCATGCTTCTAAATACATCATTCATGCTAGGTGCTCCATTCTACAGCTTATTTCACACCCTCCGCACCCAACATCCACTCTCCCAGTTCCTATCTTCTGGATCGGTTCAATACCCTACCCTCCATCTGACCAACCCCAGTTCCTAACTCCACTGTCCTGTCTCTGCAGCTTCTAGTTGTCACATTCCCTAGCCCCTAACTTGGAATGCAACCTTTTATTTTATGTACCTTTTATTTTTGTACATAAGGGAGAATGTGAATTGATGAAGTTTCTCTAACCATACTGCAGCTGTGGTAGGGGAAAGGAACACTGAGAATTCAGATTTTTATTAGGCTTGGGTGCCATGCCCTCCATGGAGTTCTGCATATTTATTTCCCCAGCTCCTGATTTGCCCTCTTTTCTTTCTTAGGTCCCACTTTATGTATTTATTTACTTGTTTGTTAACCACTCCCCCCCCAAGGTGTTCAAAGCAGATCTCTTTCAGCTAGTTCTAGACAGCAACCAAAAATTTCTTACTGCCCTTTCATATGACCAGTAGTATTCTGTCTAGGTGGCTGTGTCCATCCGCTACTGATGGGTTACAAGAAACAGATATGGAAAGTGACAGCATGAAAATTCCCTGTCTGCTCTGCTGGGTTCCAGTGACAAAATGGTCCCAGGAAGTGAGCCCCACCCCTTGACTCTATTGCTGATGCCTGACTTGCCTCCAGCTACATCAAGATCTGGTTGATGCCTTTTCTTTACCACCTTCTTTTGTCTGAATAACAGTCTCCAGACTAAGTATTACTGTAGTCATGCAGGTATTAGATAATTTTCTGCCTTCCGCTATCACTTAACCATTGGACTTGCAATATACAAAGGGACTTCCCCTAGCAAGGAACTTGTTGTTGGGCAACCTTGACCCCTCCAGCGTGCAAATAGTAGTGGGACTTGACTTTAAGACCTACCACCACTTAGCTCAGAACATCTGAAAAAGAAGCTTGTATTTTTTAACTTTGATGCTGTACAAAATCTCCTCCCCTTATTGTTTTTCCAGTAGCAAGAGGCCAGTACGTGTTGCAGAAAAATACTGAAGCACTAGAAAATTCTTGTGCATGAGAAGAGCACTCCACCACCCAAAATCATATCAAATGTGTACACAGGAATAACTGTTGCCTAGAGATTTATCCTCAAAGCCTGCTGGTAAGAATTACCCTACAACATTGGTGTACAGATAAGGAGATCAAAAGGGGTACACACAGCTGTTGAAGGTTTTCTGAATGAGATGAAGAGTGCAAATATACTTTATAAGTGCAGAGTTTTCAATGGGATACATACTCTTAACTTGGGTATCTCTGTACTCAGATTGCTAATTCCTAACTGCTTGTAGATTATTACAGTACTTTGAATTGCCTGTCCTTCTCCAGCTCAGCCAAGTCCCAATCTCAACATCTTCACCCCATTTATAGTCTCAGTGGATTATTCAAGTGCACACAGTACAGCTAATCTGATCTGCTTTGCTGTTCCGTGTAAAAAAGTTTGACACAGGGTTGCTCTGTGAAAATGATCCACAAATGTTGCAAATATTCCACAAAGGTGGAGTAAATGGTAAAGCCAAACATGGTACTACCACTGTGAGAAAGGGGAAGAAAATGGAAGATCAATTTTCATTAAATTAATGGCTGGTCCAATTGATTTTCAATTAGTTTGCATTTTTTCCTCTCAGTCTCACCTAATAAATATTTGAGAATCCATACCTGGGATCTCAAGAGTTATTTTAGGTGCGTTTAAGAGCTTGTCTGGACTTACTGGGATTTTTCTACACCTTTCCACTGCTTTCAATTAATTTCTATGTCTTATTACAAACTGCTCCAGAAACTTCCCCTAGTTTCAATAGTTGCTTGCCATGCAGGTTAAAGCCTTGTTGTTCACAGGATACACAAAGCCAAAGCATTTGTGGGTGCCTAGAGATAACTGAGGCATAGTTTGGATCCTGGCCTCTCTATCTTGGTTGGCCACCTATTGGTGACTGAACACCGAGCTGTTTTGAGCAAAACCTTGCCTTTGCTTTCAGACCTACATTAAATGGCTATCCCAAGCACCTTTAGCCTGAGTTGAGGACTCTGTCATCCCCTAAACAGGACGGTAGTGTCTATGGGCAAGCTTGAATAGCTGATGACAATCCTAACATAGACATGTGCCTATATAGTTTTCTAACCTGTGAGTATGGAAAGTCTCCTCATGGCAGGAAATGGATGATTCCCAGAAGTATCCAAGATGTCTAACTGATACATGTCGCCTCGAATGTTGTAGACTTTGCGGTGAAAATCCTCAATGGTGGGCGTGTACTGGTCCTCAAAGCGTCCGTTTAGAAACCGTGAGACAATGGAGCTTTTGCCTACCCTGGAGGCTCCCAGCACAACCATGCGGTATGAGTTCTTGGCTGGAACATTCAAGGTGCAGTTCCCACTGGACATAGTCTTCATCATTGCTTTGAGCTGAATGGACAGATGCAAAAAAGAACAGACTTATCAGTAACAACACAAGGAGAACAGGAGAGAGGTCCAAGAAGTGAAGTGAAAGTACAGCAAGAACAGAAGAGCAACTGATAGCAACAGAAACATCAAGAAACACTGGGACATTTCCTTTGGACAGGGGAAACAGGGGAAAAAACCTACTGAAGGCCCAACACATTTCATTTTGAAATCTTCAGGGACAATGAGATCTAATATTTTCTTACACAGATAATTCCTTTATTCTGAGAAATAACTTGTGGGCCAAGACTCTATAGAGAAGAGGGGTCGGTGGATTGTTGTATGGAAGGTGTATATTGGCCTCTTTTTCTCAGTAATGGCTGGTAGAGGGAACACATTGTTTTGTCGTGATCCATACCACCCACAGGAGGTAGGTGTAGTTGTGTGAAGTATGCCTATACTAAGCTTTTTAAAAGTGATTTCTCCAGAACAGCCCTATTTACTTTGGTTTAAGAATTGGGATAAATGGCTTAAACGGCTGACCAAAGAAGTCAAAAAGATAACCAGTAGTACAATTTGCACCACCGGCATTTTTAAATCTTTGACCTATTTATTTTGTGACTGTGAGGCTAGAAACCTATATTCTTGGGGTACAGAACCAGCTCCACTACCAAAGAAAGTTCTGCCACTACTGTGAATGCAAGGTGAATTGCAATGCTCTTGGAATCCCATAAGAGATTCAGTTTTGCTGGTCAAAAATAATACACATGAAAAAAAATCAAAAATAACACTGTGGAAATATTATGGTTGTTTTGCTGAAGACGACTAGTCACGGAATGATCTTATACTGCATCATCATCATCATCATTATTTCATTGATAGTTCATATACACAAGCTGTCATCTTGGCCTGGTTCTTGCAGTTCCTGAGCAAAGAGTCTTGGGTGAAGTGAGGAATGAGAGAACAGCACTGTCTTACATAACTAAAGTGTAAGCATGCCAGTTGCTAAAACTACAGGGAACTAGAGGTTTCAGCCACATTTCTCACCCACTAAACACTTGGTTATGACTAAAAGAAAGAAGCATAGGCGGGTAGCCTGTAAGGAAATATCGTGCTTGGGTAGATTTGCTGGGACCTCATTTGTTTTGGATAAGATCTTATAAAAGATGAATTGAGTACCTAGTGTGCTCTTTATTTAGAAACTGTTTATGTAACATGGGTTATATATATTCTCAGAGGCCACTGTTATGTTTCCGGACCTGGTCATCCATCCTTGTAGCCTTGTTTCTGAAGTTTTTTTTTAAAGAAAGGAAAATCTTAAAACAATCTGATTCATTTACTAATTTTTGAAAGTATCAACACAGAAACAGTCACTGTGGGGAAAAGAAGCCTTAGGGCACCTCCCTTGAAAAACGTATGAACTGACGCCCCTGACGAGCTTTGTTCTGTAAACCTGAACAAGAACAGAACATTTAGTCATGCTTAGTATAGTGCTGTATAAAAATATAGGGGAGAAGTAGTCCTGAAGTGATGGCCTGAGGAGGCTGTTCTAAGGTAAATTAGATTCAAGCAGTGTAATATGAATTGATCTAAAGCCCCCCTTATATGAAAGCAATTTCCCTTGAAGTCAATGGGAGCACTTTCAAGTGATTGGAGGGGGGGGGGGTTGTTGTCATACGATCATGGATCTGAAACAAAAGCTGCCCCAGCATGAACAAGAGGAGGTGGGTATTTCAGTTGGAGATTTTGAGCATGGTAAAATTGACAGAGGAGAAAATCCCCCTCCTCTCCCTCTCTTTCCCCCAGCTCCCCCCTTTTCCCCTTCTATCAGACGCCTGTACATTGCCCTCCATAGGAATTTTTACGCCATCTTAAAACTGTATAGTAGTTGTTTTAGTGATTTTATTGTATTTATTGAATGTGATTATTCATTTTTTTGTAATGTAAATTTTTTCACCTGCTCTGAGTCATTTTTGGGGAGAGCTGGATATAAATTGAATAACTAACTAACTAACTAACTGGCAAGTTCCCCAGTGCAAATCCCATTGAAATGAATGGGAACTCTTGCATAAACACTATTTTGCTCTTATACACCATCTTTCTGTACGGAAACCCCCACTGGAATATGCCTCTTTTTCACTGATGAGACCAGCATTTTCTGTCTCTTGCACCAAAATGTGTTGGGTAAGCCATGATTTGGACGGGACCAAAAAAGACATCTAGCTAGGGTTGCCTGCCTCCAGGTAGTGGCTAGAGATCTCCCACTACTGCAACTCACCTCCAGGCGACAGAGATCTGTTCACCTGGAGAAAATGGCTGCTTCGGAAGGTGGAGTCTATGGCATTATACCCCATTGAAGCCTTTCCCCTCCCCAAACCACACCTGCCTCAGACTCCACCCCCCAAATCTCCAAGTATTTCCCAACTCGGAGCTGACAACTGTACATCTAGCCTACCCCTTTGTTGCCAACAGAAAGTCTCTACATCAGCCAGTGGTCCCAAGAGGTCCCACTTTAGACCACAATGAGACACAAGCAGGAAACTGATCTGTGGTACCAACATGCCAGTCCGTTTTCTTGAGTTAAAGAATCCAGGCAGTCCAAAATACAATGTGAAGTTGCCCCAGGGTTCAAACAGAATTCAACACACTAGTGAGCTTTGTTCTGTAAGCATGAGCAAGAACAGAGCATTTAATTATTGTGGGCACTCCATGAAATTGCTGAGCAGTTGGGTTAGAACAGATAAAAAGAAGTACTTCTTCACCCAAAGAATGATTAACATGTGGAATTCACTGCCACAGGAGGTGGTGGTGGCTGCAAGCATGGACGGTTTCAAGAAGGAATTAGATAAACATATGGAGCAGAGGTCCATCCGTGGCTATTAGCCACAAAGTATAGATAGGAACTCTCAGTCTGGGGCAAGTGATGCTCTGTATTCTTGGTGCTTGGGGGGGGGCAACAGTGGGAGGGCTTCTAGTGTCCTGGCCCCACTGCTGGACCTCCTGAGGGCACCTGGTGTTTTTGGCCACTGTGTGACAGAATGTTGGACAGGATGGGCCACTGGCCTGATCCAACATTGGCTTCTCTTATGTTCTTAATCATGCTTTGTATAGTGTTGTATAAAAATATAGGGGAGAAGAAGCCCTGAAGTGATTGCATGAGAGGCTATTTGGAGCTAAATTAGATTCAAACAGTGTAGTCTGAATGGATCAAAAGACTTGCTGAAGAGAACTCCAGTTTGGTGTAGTGGTTAAGTGCATGGACTCTAATCTGGGAGAACCGGTTTTGATTCCCCACGCTTCCACTTGCACCTGCTGGATGACCTTGGGCAAGCCATAGTTTTGTCAGAGCTGTTCTGGAAAGAGCAGTTCTTGAAAGAGCTCTCTCAACCCCACCTACTTCACAGGTGTCTGCTGTGGGGAGGGGAAGGGAAAGGAGTTTGTAAGCCACTCTGAGACTCCTTTGAGTAGTGAAGGGCGGGGTAGAAATCCAATCTCTTTTCTTCTTCTTCTCTCTCTTGTTAGGAAAACCAGGTTCCTTGTACCCAACCGGTGGGGACTGTCTTTTTTTTTTTGCTGTCATGTCATAGCTGACCTCTTAAGGTTTTCAAGGCAAGAGACGTTTCGAGGTGGTTTGCCATTGCTTATCTCTGCATCATGACCCTGGTATTCCCTGGTGGTCTCCCTTCCAAATACTAACCAGGGCTGATTTTACTTAGCTTCTGAGATCTGACAAGATCAGGCTAGCCTGAAGCTATGCAGATTAGGGCATGCGACTGACTCTACCTCAGGTAATATTTGAAGATGCCTTACTTCTGAATCACACATTATGGAGTCCACAGGCCGGGTCTGGGTTCCCTAACCTGTATCAGACATGACAGTCAGAAGTGAGTTATAGGTACTCCTCAACTCCCATGTGTGGTGCCTGATTTGGGTTGGAATATGGTGGAAATGGAGAAGAGGCTTCAAGCTTCCTTCTGTTTGGTGTCATTTTCTCAACTTGCAATGTCCCTGGGAATGTTCTATTTCACCTCTTGGGGTAACACATGTGTGTCCAGAGGAACACTTGGGTGTCTTCAGTGGGCCAAATAGTGCCCCCCTGGATTTTATCAAGCTAGAGAAATGGTGCAAGGGGGGGAGGCTGAAGCCTCTTCTCTAGGAGCACCCTGATCCCAATCTGAATTGGACACAGCACACAGGGGAGTTGAGGAGAGCACGCAGCTCATATCTGTCACTTCTGACACAGGATGAAGACCCAACCTGTGTACACGGTGATGTGTGAATTTTTTTAAATGCTCTCTCTGAGAAAATGAGAGAGCCCTTTTGTCTGAGACTCTTAATATATTTAGTAAAGGGCTGGGAGGACAACTGATTTTATAATTTGTTCTTTAATTTCTATTTTCAAAAAGCTGCTGAAAAACTGATTTCCCCCACCCCCCCGTTGTTTTCCAAATGCTTACAGCACAACAAATATGCAGTTACAGACCAGCCCAGGACACTGTCAAAGGAAGAGACCTTCCCCGCAGGTGGCCAGTGGAGAGACAGGTGCACATGCCTATTTGGACAGTGATGAGCCAACACATGTCTTCATGCAAAACAGAGATGAGCATGCCCATGCAGGGCCACTAGTTGCATGCTGTTAGAACTGGATTGGGACCAAGGCATGCACCTTAGGGAAAGTCTCATGATGCCTGGAAGCCGGTTCCTAAAATGCTTACTTGGAAGTAGGTCCCACTGAGTTCAGTGGGCTTACGAAGAACCCTGCTGGATCAGCCTATAACAACAAGGCTGACTTCCTAGTCAATAATCTTTAGATTCCAGCTTGCCATTTCACTGTAAGTGCTTAACTGAGTGCTTCGGTGCTCTCCAGACTGCAGCCACTTATTACCCACAGACAAGGGCTACAAGTGTTCAAGCTTTCAAAAGCGGAGAAATCAATTAAGTCACCTGAAATGTCAGTGTTATGTAATGGTAGGACACTGAGAATCTTCCTCTCTGTTCCTCTGTTCTGCCACGCAAAAGGAACCAGCAGCAGGCAGAAAGATTCTCACACCTGTCCTCCCACTTGCTGGTCTGTCCACCTCCATGAGCTCACTGGCCTAATGGGGCAGGCAGTAAATATAGCTACTCCTGCCGCAAGACTCTGCAGTCATTAAGACAGGTGAAGAGATGGCAAAAGCAGAAGGCAAGGGGCATTTCTGATCTTTTTGGGTGGCAGAGGTTGATCTCAGAGCTTCCTTCAGCATCTCTGCCTGGCAGGGACTTCCTTGAAATGGTTTGACTGCAGCAAACCCTTGTTTGTCAGCATGTGTGCCATATCAACACAGTCCTTAGGGTTGCAGCCCAGCTTTGCCTCTGCAGTACATGTGCAATGGCCCTGTAGACATTCTATAAACTCCCAGGTCTTCCAAACAGAACTCCCCATCTAAGGAGACACGGCTATGCAAACTTCCTTGGGAGAGAGCACCATTAAATCCAGTACCCCTGAGTAAAAGTGCTTTGGATCAGTAAGTTACAGTGCATTCCTGAGCACAGTTACGCCCTTCTAAGCTCATTGACTTCAACAGACTCAGAAAGATGTCACTGTGCTTAAGACTGCGCTGCAATCAAGGCAGACACTCTCACAAATTTTCCTTCAGTTCATTTTTGTAGGAAATTTGGACTTCCTTTTGTCAAAGTATTTTGACCCCTGATTTTTCTTCATGTAGGCAGTTTTAGTACTCTTATTAGGAGCTGGAGGATGAGCAGTATGACCTGGATGATGGACCGTAGGGTGGGTTTAAAAAATAAAAACAAAAAAACGACAACAACAACTATTATCCAAAAAGAAGAAGATTGGATTTCTACCCCGCCCTTTACTACCCGAAGGAGTCTCAGAGCGGCTTACAATCCCTTTCCCTCCCCTCCCCACAACAGACACCCTATGAGGTAAGTGGGGCTGAGAGAGTTCTCTGAGAACTGCCCTTGAGAGAACAGCTATGAAAGAACTTATGACTGACCAGCTGGTTGCATGTGGAGGAGTGGGGACTCAAACCTGGTTCTCCCAGATTAGAATTCGTGGTCTTAACCACTACACCAAACTGGCTCTCAGTTAAAAAGAAATCAGTTCAGTTGCAGCAATTAATCAATTAATGCTTTGTGTATTATCAAAAACACACTTTTATTCACCCAGTATTTCTGGCCTAAAATCCTGCTCTGTGTATAACACAAAACATACACAGTGTGAATACAGATGTCTTATATAGTCATGTTTTTATTAATTTAGGTTAGGACAGTCCTATGTTACAGACACACTTCAGGTCATTAATAGTATGTTGTATTATTATTAATCATTACTGCCACTTTGCAGTCCAACATAATTTGTGTATTAATCATTACTGCCACTTTGCAGTCCAACATAATTGTGTGTTATGTTTCCTAGCTCTTTGGTCCTACTTTTTGGCATGCCCTGCAAATTTGTTCTACAGAGGCGCAGTCAAGTTGGATGCCTAATCCAAGGTCAAACAATTCAATAGACTGATGTTGGTAATCAAATTCAGATTTTAAAAAAATTGTTTACAATATTCAAATTCTATCCATCAAAGTGCTCTGCCTATTAGAGTAGTAGTTATATGCACATCCATTCAACAAGTGGGAGGCACTGTGGTAAGAGGCAGCCAGAGATGCTACTTCTCTCCAGGCTATTGAGACTTTCATTTTATTAGCATTCACCTTAAGATGCCCTTGAGAATCTCATTCCATTCGCCAGGTTATTGATCCTGAAAAGGCTCCTGACCATTTCACCTGGCTTGGTTTTTTGGCGCAGTGCATGCAGATTCAGTTCCTTCAGCACTTTGGTTTCTGCTGCCATCATTCTTTTAATTGCCTCTACTGAAATGCTGGAGCAACATGTGATGTGCACTTCGGAATATTTGTCTTTCATGCACATGCAGACTCTGGCTTTACTCAGTCCCCCCCCCCCCCCCCATTTTGCATCCGTTTCTCTCTGACTCATAAAGATCACCTTTATTGTCTCACCACACACACACCCTTTCTGTGCGGGGTGAGTATGTTTCTGGTGCATTGTAAAAATGAACGACAAAGCCCTGACCATCTACTAATTATAAGAAAATCAACTGGAAGAGAGTGAGGGGTGCAGACAAAGAACTATCGCTCAAACTGAATTCATACCTCTGCTTTTACAACAACAGAAGTTTTAATGTCAGGTGTGTGGGCTTGTTTCTTATTTGTGTATTTAAGTCCTTGAACTGATTTAAGGCAACATATTAGCCTGTACATAACAATATTTAGATTGCCAGTACTTTCAAGCGGGAAACCAAGGCATGGAAGGACAGAGATGATCCTAGGGTCCTGGAAATGGTCAGAGGCTGGCTTAATTGCTAATTTCCCCTCCCCTTTCCTGGAGCCTCTCAGTTTTTTATTTCATAATCCATCAGAAGATCACTGGGTCCCGAAACGTTCTGTTTTCAGGACTTGATGTTTTACATTTCTTATGACTCAACAGAGGTTTCAAATTCCATGCCAGGTGCTTTTCAAAGCACCTCAAAATGCAGCCCTGCCTTCTCAGTTCCAGACAGGTAAGGAAGACATAGCTAACCTGCAAAGAACCAAGGTGATCTAGGTACAGAGAACAGACAGACAACCCTGTACCAAAGCCCCTGTGTCTTTGGAGCTTTCTGGTCTCTTGGTTTCCGATGCCCAAACGCTGGATTTCACCTCCTCTGCCTTTAGTCATCTCCCCTGAGCCCCTGAAACCAACAAACTGCTGTCCCACTGCCTCTAAATACAAGCTCCGTCACTTTATTCACTATGCTTAGTTGCCGCAGGATAGGAAGACAGAGAGAGAAGAGAGAAAGCCCCCCAGATTCTGTGGCGCAGACCTGTCCTAGAACACCCTTGAGCCCCTCGCCTTTTACAATTCATCGAGGCAGTCTCTGACCTGGGGCTGGAGCCCCGCACTCACCTGTCCTTTCTGCGGAAGGCAAGTCCTGGCTCCTTGTGCGCTCAGCGAGGCTGACTTCGTGGACTGACTCAGCTGCAGCAACTGCTGCTGCTGCTGCGCGTTCCTGCTTTTCTGCCCAACTCACGGGCTTCTTCACGCCCGGACGCGGGGCAACGCCAAGGCTGGCGGTGGCTGGCTGGCTGCTTCCCGCACGGCGAGCGTCTTCTGCCGGCTCAGACGGAAGGCATGGCTCCCAGGTGGGCGCTCACCGCCTCGCTCCTGGCTCTGGCGAGGTCTGCGCGCTCGCCGCCCAGCGGTTTCCGGGGCACTCCAAAACAGTGCGGAGAGTCTCCCCCTC
The DNA here is from genome assembly GCA_029233225.1 of Lepidodactylus listeri. Lineage (NCBI taxonomy): Eukaryota > Metazoa > Chordata > Lepidosauria > Squamata > Gekkonidae > Lepidodactylus > Lepidodactylus listeri. The sequence goes on along the minus strand of JARCFY010000008.1, from coordinate 37,170,177 downwards.
AGGCGTGTGCCGCTGTGTCTCTCGCAACGTGCGAGTCAGAAAACTCCTTGAGGGGGGAGAAGGGGGCTCTGGTGCGACATCTATCCATCGAAACCGGTGGGTGCATCTCCCTGGCCTGTGCCCTTTTCCTGCACAACCCCCAGGAGGGAACGGAAAGGGGACGGAGACGGCTGGAAGGAAGGGTTTCGTTCTCTCTCTCTTTTAAAAATAAAATAAAAATAAAATGCATAAAACCAGAAACTCGAAAGCTACCCTTTGACTCGCCTTGAAAAAAAAATTCAACACAGGAGATAAATCAAGAGTTTATTCCAAAGTGTCTGAACATAAAGGGGATACTTCTCCGTCTTTTGTATACCTCAATGTGTCTCTGCCTGCCTCTCTCTCCCAGCAACTGGTCAATACCAGTTTCCTTTTGTAGAGCTCACAGATAATTGCCTCCCTGTCAGTGTCTGTGGTTGGCAGTTGTCCTTTCACAAGGGCTGGGGGGTGGGGTGGGATCTTCCGGCAGAGGAGGAGGAGGAGGAGACTCAAAACAAAGTGGTTTCCTTTGCAGATTGGAGCTGTACTCTTTCCCATATATCCTAAAAAGTCAGGTGCGAAGGACTGGGTTAGGGCAGGGTTGTTGTATTCAAGGTGTAAACCTATACTGAGTGAGGGCATGGATGAGAGACTACGATGATCCCGTTTTTATGTTTATATCCTGAACATTCACAAGCCTTTCACAAAGGGAGTATAACTTTTTTCTTCTATTATCTCCCATTTTCAAGGGAGGCAAACAGACTGGAAGAAACTTAACAGGAACATCCTGCCATGCTGCAGTTCTCTGGGATTTCTCTCTCGAGACAGTAGGTCTCCTGCGATCTTTTGCAGCTGCTATGATTTTCACTGCAGGGTGGCTCAGTCTCATAAAGAGCTAAACTAGACAGAGGATAGTAAACGACTTGGGACTTCATTTCCTGTGCTGTCTTCCCCCTGAGAAATCCACCCTTACCCAGGGCATTTAAAGGCCGGATGTCAATCTCATAATGCGAAGAAGACCCTGCCTGCATTTCATCTCTTTACCGTACTGTCTCTGGCTGCCCCCTTTTAGCCTCTTGGATTACTTGTCAGTCGCCTTCTCAGCACTGCGGCATGTGCCACTTTTAGCCGCTCATCTCATCCCTTTATATGCTCAGTGGGTGGCTCCAACGCACAGGAGACCTTCATGATGTTCCACAGATGTGAGTCACTGGCCCCCTCTCATGATAAGGTTGCTTCACTTGATAAGCTGGTGTATAATGGAGGGGCTTTCTTATGTCATTCACTTGCCTACAGTCTTTGGAGAAAGTTAACATATGTGTAAATGTGCAATAAATGTGTACATCTGTGGGGAAGAGACATGTACAGCTGAGCTGTTTCTGGCATCTTCTCATATGTGAAATTCGAAGGAGGTGAACGTATTTGTTACCTGTGCAGTTTAAAGGATTTCTATCCCAGCTTTCCACCATTTAGATCTGCCTGCCCAAAGGCGCAGACTTTCGTGTTTCGGGAGGGGGGGGGGCTGGGGCTGGGCCAGACACATTACAGGCCATTGTCTCCAGGGGAGGCTCAGCATGTCCTGGAAAAGTTCAAAGGGGGGGCTCCAGCCCCCCAGCCCCCCTGAAGTTGACACCTATGTGCCTGCCTCAGTGCAAGTAGGCTTCAGTGTATAGCTCTGCTACTGTACAACAAACCAACAGACTTCCATGACCTATACTTGATGTCCATGCTAGATGGCTCATACCTTGACAGTCTGGGCAGGACTAAGTCTGCATCCCCTTGACCAGCCTTGTCAACATTCGTCTGGGTTGGAGGCGTGGTGCTTGGCTCCTCTGTAAAATGTCCCACTGTGGAGGTGGGTAAATGGTCTTCCCTAAGGTCAGAGAAACGCAGCAGGCAAGATGTCTTCAAAACTTTCTTTAATGTGCAGAACAGCAAAGCAAGAATCAGTTTAGGCTTAACTACAGCTGGAGTCCTAACTACCAACAACCCAATTCTAACTAGTATACCTCAGAAGACACACCCATTCATGAGAAGAGTGGGAGTTCCACTTATGACCTAAGACAGGTTTCATATATTACAGGAGGGCTGGACCACTCCTGCCACACACTTTTCACTATATAGAAGAGATTGGATTTATATCCCACCCTTCACTCGGCGTCTCAGAGCAATTTACAATCTCCTTCCCTTTCTCTCCCCACAACAGACACCCTGTGAAGTAGAAGGGACAGAGAGCTCTTTCAAGAGCTGCTCTTGGGAGAACAGCTCTGAGAGAACTGTAGCTTGCCCAAGGTCACCCAGCAGCTGCATGTGAAGGAGTGGGGAATCAAACCTGGTTCTCCCAGATTAGAGTCTGCACTCCTAACCACTACACCAAACTGGCTCTCAATATACTGGTGTATGGCAGTTGGAATTCATAGAGAATGGACAGTATGTGGAATGCCCTTGTCAGTGGGTGGTTCCGGCTGACCTGGCCTCCCCTATGAATTCTAAAGATGTGGGAAGCCTGCACTTCTGCTCCTCCCAGCAGGGTAATGACTCTTGAGATCCAACAGGAAGAAAGTAAAGCCTGTTGTGTGTGATGGTTAGGGTTCCAGAGTGAAACTGAGGAGACCTCTGTTCAAGTCACCACTCGGTCCATGAAGCTCAGTGGGTGATCTTGGGCCATTCTATTCATTCTCAGCATAATCAAGGGTGAGTGTGAGGATAAAATGGTGGAAGGGAGAACTAGATTGCACCCTGAATGCCCTGAGGAGAGGTGGGATTTTTTTTTTAAAAAAATGTAATAATAAAGCCTTTCCCCAGTTTCCCATACCAGGCTGATGCTAGTATTGGGGGGGGGGGGGGGGGGGGGGGGGGAATGACGACAACCCACAGTGTGTGCTTCTTCCATAGTCTCTGAAATCCTGACATTGCCCCAATAGTTAGGGGGAAAGAGGCACGGTAGAACCAGAATAACATTATCCAGAATCTACTTATTGGGCTGTCTGTCTACTAGCCCTCTACAGCCCAAACAAAGCAATCCAGACCACAGTGTGCCAACTGGAGAGAATTGTTGCTCTCCAAAAAGGTATTTGTAGTTCCAGATTATTCAGTCAAGGATGCCAAACCATCCATGATGGGGAATACCAAATAACCCCCAGTATATTTGGCTATTCAGGTAACTGTGCATTTTTATCCCCAGGCAGGGATCAATAACTTTTACTTTTGATCTCAGTTAATTACTTTTAGCACTCCACAATGAAGAAGGATACATTTACACATCTATCTCCAATTTTGACATATTTATTTGCTTCACTGTTTTCCCCTGGAATTAAATCCAAACAATGATGACCTTATAAATTTAGCTTGTTATTCCTCTTTGCATCTGTTAAAAAGTTTTTATTACATTGTGTGCTACTTTGCTGTTCAACCTCTGCCTTATATGTATGAAATATCCATTTTATTGTATCAGAAGAACTGTGTGTGCACATGAAAGCTCATACCTTAAATAAAACTTTGTTGGTCATGCTGCCCATGAACTGAGGAGAGCCAATTTGATGAAGTAGTTGAGCGGAGGACTCTAATCTCGAGAACTGGGTTTGAGTCCCCATTTTCCCACATGCAGCTGCTGGGTGACCTTGAGTCAGTTACAGTTTGGTGTAGTGGTGGTGCCCTACACTACACTACACTAGTGGTGTAGTGGTTAAGTGCACGGACTCTAATCTGGGAGAATCGTGTTTGATTCCCCACTCCGCCACTTGCACCTGCTGGACAACCTTGGGCAAGCCATAGTTCTGGCACAGCTGTTCTTAAAAAAGAGCAGTTTCTGTCAGAGCTCTCTCAGCCCCACCTACTTCACAGGGTGCCTGTTGTGGGGAGGGGAAGGGAAAGGAGATTGTAAGCCGCTCTGAGACTCCTCTGGGTAGTGAAGGGTGGGGTATAAATCCAATCTCCTCCTCCTTCTCCTCCTCCTCTTCTTCTTCTCCTCAGAGCTGTTCTCTCAAGAGCAGTTCTCTCAGAGCTCTCTCAACCCCACCTAACTCACAGGTGTCTGTTGTGGGGAGAGGAAGGGAAGGAGATTGTAAGCTGCTCTGAGAGTCCAAGTGAAGGGTGGGGTGTAAATCCTATATCCTCCTCCTCCTGTTATAAGATCATAAGAGAAGCCAATGTTGGATCAGGCCAGTGGCCCATCCAGTCCAACACTCTGTCACACAGTGCACAAAAATACCAGGTGCCATCAGGAGGTCCAGCAGTGGGGCCAGGACACTAGAAGCCCTCCCACTGTTACCCCCCCTCAAGCACCAGGAATACAGAGCATCCCTTGCCCCAGACTGAGAGTTCCTATCTATACCTTGTGGCTAATAGCCACTGATGGACCTCTGCTCCATATGTTTATCGAATTCCCTCTTGAAGCCGTTCTACCTCCTCTTCTTCCTCTTCTTGCCACTGGACTTAAACTTTGTTCTTTTGATCTTACAGACAGTGGCCCTATCACCCCACCCTACCCCCTGTCATGGTTAAATTCCACTGAAATCAATGAGCCTTTTTAGTCATCCTTCATTTGTCTCATAGATTACAATGAGACTTCAGCATGTATTTCTCTGGATTGGGGCTGTCAAGCACAAAAAAGTAAACTAACTGCCTTAAAAGGAACTTAGTGGGTTAAGATTTCAGCGTGAGCTATATATGAGTATTTTATTCCACAAGAGGCAGCCTATAAAAATTCATAGTTTATTATCATTTAAAGTCAAACCTCCTCATCTCCTCAACTATTTCCCACCCTGTGTTGTTCATAGATCCTGTGCACTGAGTGTTTACCCCTGAACAGTTATAATGTTTATTATGATAATTCCATATAATAGAAAATAAACATTTCAATTACAGGCTGTGCTGAGCTCAGGTTTTGCGGAGTGGAGACCCACAAAAATTTGCAGCTGTGTAGTTATTTGTAATACCTCAGTCATCCCTGTTATTTAGTTACAAACATCACCCACATGCCATCACTCCCAATCTCCAACCACACTCTCTTTTTATTCATCTACCATACCGTCTTATCCTATATACACTAGGGCCCGCATTCTTATGATACTGCCTGTCCCTCTCCACTTGCAAACTTAGATCTGCTCATAAGCTTCTCATGATAGTTCCATCTACCTACCAAGTGCCACTGGCTTCTCTTACTGTGACAGCCCCTTTGCAGTCTGGACTAGCCTCCTGGAAGAGATTCAGACTGCTTTTTCCCTCTGGTCACTTTGGGGATGCAGAACCAGCCAATGTTGTTGATCAGACTTCTGTTGTTCTTGCATGGCTGTTCTTTGCAGGGTTGCCGAAAAGGTAAGGATCAGGCAGACAAATTTGTTGGGCTCTGGTCACTGGTGTGTGTGTGTGTGTGTATGTGTGCTTACGGAGCTGGTCAGGACGTGGTGGCAATTAAACACGCAGCTGTCCCCTTTTACTGAGAGGGAGGGAAGGGGAAAGCAACTTGAGCCAGTTATTCCCTCTCAGCCTAACCTGACTCACAGCATTGTTGGGAGGATAAAATATATGCCGCTCTCTAAGAGAGAGAAACTGTGAGGCAATATAAAAATATGAGGCTCCGAAAAATATGAGACTCCACCTAGAGATGCCAGCCTCCAGGTGGGAATGGGGGATCCCCCGGAATTACAGCTCATCTCCAGACTACAGAGATCAGTTCCCTTGGAGAAAATGGATGCTTTGGAGGGTGCATTCTATGGTATTGTGCCCCACCGAGGTCCCTGTCCTCCCCAGGCTCCATCCCTAAATTTTTAGGAGTTTCCCAAGCTGGATCTGGAAACCCTACCCCCCCCATTCCCCACCAGTGATCTGATAGCCCTAACTCCACCCCACCTACATGTACTAGCTTATTAATGTCAAGAGCAAAGTATGTGCTTGTTTACATATGAAGTTGGAATGTGTGTGTTTGTGTGTATATGGTGGAGGGCAGTGAGAACCTTTCTCAGGAAGTGGCCTAAGGTGACTCTTGGCATCATTCAATCTTGAGGGTAATTTATTGTAAACCCTGACAGACTTTTTGAAGAAGGGGAGGGGGGAACCTAGAGTTTTAAAGAAACAAATAAGTGTGAAGCCAACCTGGTTGTAATAGTTAAAGTGCTGAATCTGGGAAACACAGGTTCAAGTCTCTACTGTGACATGAAGTTCTCTGGATAATCTTGGGCAATCATATCCTCTCAACTTAACCTACCTCTCAGGGTTGTTGTGAGGGGAAAATGAAGGAGGGGAGAACTATATATGCCTCCTTAGCTCCTTGGAAAAAAGACACATGAAAGACACAGCTCCTTGGAAAAAAGACACATGAAAACATGACACTATCTGATACTGAATCAGATCACTGGCCAGTCAAGGTTATTACTGTCTGGTCAGACCGGGAGCAGCTCTCCAGGGTCTCAGGAACAGAGGTCTTTCATATTGCTTGATCCTTTAGACTGGAGAGGTGGGGGGCTGAATTTGAACCTGGGGTGAATTAGCTTTGGTAAATTATATGAGGTTAACAAAGGAGTTTGTCCATTTTCTCCAGGGGAATTTATCTTGGTTGTCTGGAGATCAACTGTAATAGTGGGAAATCTTTGGGTACTACCTGGAGGCTGGCAACCCCTCCTATGGGGGTCGCCATAAATCAGCTGTGGTTTGGGTCCATTCTACATCTAGCATTTGCTCCATTGTTTTATGAAACCCACATTGGAACAGAAAATGATGCAACTCAAAACCACGTTCAAATACCCCAGGCCAACGCCATAGTGACTGCAGAGTCACCCCTGAACAGCCATAAAACAGCCATAAATCTATGCAGACGGTACCATTAAACCAAGAGATCAAATGAAGTGAAAACAGCATGCAGTCTGGACACTGCCATAAAATCCGACAATCAATCAAAGTGAAAAGTGGCATGCAATGTAGAAGGGAATTTCTGTTCCAGCGTGGATTTGGTAAAGCAGCAGAGTGAATGCTAGATGCAGAATGGGCCTTGATGGCACTTTCTACCACCACCACCACTCAGCCAAGAAAGGGCTCTATGTGCATGCAGCGTGGGTCTAATTTTTGGTTGGGTATATTTTCTGTGCAGAAGCAAACTGGCCTTATTAGTGCTGCAAAAAAGGTCATTTGTATGTTGGGAGCATGTAGGGTTGCCAAGTTTGGGTTGGGAAATACCTGGGACTTTGGGGATGGATCCAGGAGAAGGTGGGGTTTGGGGAGGGGAGGGGCCTCAGCATGGTGCAATGCCATAGAGTCCACCCTTCAAAGCAGCCATTTTCTCCACGGGAGCTGATCTCTGTCAGCTGGAAATCAGTTGTAAAAGCGGGAGGTCCCCAGGCCCCACCTGGAGGCTGGCAACCCTAGGAGCATGGCTTCCAGTTCTATGTCCCTGTTTCGGGAATGCCAAAAAGAATGGGCAGTACAATGTCTCTTAGTACAAAAACACACTGACTTCAGAGGGGGCACCAGAGCTCGAAAGACAGAGAGGTAAGAACTCGCTGCACCTTTTTACTTTGGCCAGCTCTGCTTCTGTCCCTTTGACTCTTGATGGCTATTCTCAGGGGTACTTTCCTTCCCACTGACCCTTGTATTTCCCCCCTTTTCTTTGTCTAACCTCCATAGGAATAAGATGTACTCCTCTCTCGCATAGACAGAGACTTTACTCTTTCCTATCCAGGACAAAGTTCCTTATAATAAAGGACTTCTTTTCAAAAGCAAAGAGCCTCCTGGGAAGGTAACTCCTGAGGAGCAACAAGATTCTGCAGGGCAAACAAATACTTTGCCCAACGGAGATGCAGTTATCAGAACGAGTTAAGAATTGCTGAGGATTTTTCATGGCACTGCTCAGACTGCAAGTTCTCCCTGACCCAGCGCAGAAGCATCTGAGAAGACTGTTGCTGCTGCTACTGGCAGTTGCTGTTGCTGAGCATGTCCTGTGTCCCTGGTTCTTGCCTCAATGGGTGAAAATGCTGTCTTGGTTTTGGTTGCAGGCATGGGCGTCAACTACGGGGGGGCTCGAGGGCTCGAGCCCCCCCCCTGAAATTTCCGGGGGGGGGCTCAGCCACCCCCGGCAAAATGGAGCGCCCGGTGGCCAGTCAGCTGGCCGTCGCCGCCACTCCTTCCCCCCCACCCCCGGCCTGCCCTCCTGCCTCCCTGGGGCGGGGGGGGGAGAGAGGCGGCGCTCATCTGCGCCACCCCCGCATGCCCCAAGCGTGAGGCGGAGCAGGAGCCGGGGGCCCGCAAGGGCGACGCACCGGACCCCGGCTGCAGGCAGCAGCAGCAATACTACGCCGGCGCTGGCGCCGAGGTGAGCGGAGAGAGGGAGGGAGGGGGTGGGGAGCGTGGCGGGCGGGCACGGCCCGGGGGAGGGAAGCGGTGGCGGCGGCTCCCTGGGGCGGGGGGGGGAGAGTGGCAGGGACATGGTCCCGAGCGCGCTTGCGCGCTTTGCGCGCCCTCACGAGAGAGCCCCCCCCCCGGGGGATTTAAAAAGTCTACGCCCCTGGTTGCAGGCATAAGGTCAATGATTGTGGCCCTTACTCAGCTGTTCATCAACCATCTTAAACAACAGTAAAGAAACAGGAAATTCTTGCAGAGCTTAAAGACTAACAAGTTTATTATAGGATCTGCTTTCTAGGTCTAGAGGCCATTTCATCTGATGTGCATATGAAAGCTTATGCTACTACAATCCTGTTAGTCTTTAAGATGCTACAAAAGCCTTCATTTGTTTTTACTGCAACGGATTAATTCGGCTCTCTCTCTGGAATCTAGTGTCTTGAAAATGTGTCTTGAAAACATGGAGTGTTGGACTATAATCTGGGAGACACAGGTTCAAATCCCCATTATGCCACAAGTGGGAACCTGTCCTTGCGGGAGGCATCTCACTTCCCTTACCCTGCTATTTCCTCTTTCCCTTTCTAGAAAGTCCCCATAGTCTATCCCTTTCCCCTGTTTCCTTCTCTCCTCCTTTGGGTTGCCAACCTCCAGGTAGGGCTGGATATCTCCTGGAATCACAGTAGATCTCCCAGCCACAGAGATCAGTTCCCCGTAGGGTTGCCAGACTGAGGTTGGGAAATCTCTGGAGATTTGGGGGTTGAGCCTTGGGAGGGCAAGGTTTGGGTCAGAGACAACCTCTGCAAGGTAGAATACTATAAATTCCACCTTCCAAAACAGCCATTTTCTCCAGGGTAAATGATAGTTGACATCTGGAGACCAATTGTAATTCCAGGTGATCTCCAGGCCCCCCCCCCCCCGGAAGTTGGCAACCCAAGTTCCCCTAGAGGAAATGGCTGCTTTAGAAGGTGGTGTCTATGGCATTATACCCCTCTGAGGTCCCTCCTTAAAACCCACCCTCCCCAGGCCTGCCTCCCCCAATTTCTAATCTCTTCCTGGAGATCCCCATATCCACTCCCTGTCTCATTATTTCTTTCTCAGCCATTCAGCAACCTACCTTTTATCTTCAGCTATATATAGTATTTATTTACTTCATTTATACCCCACCTTTCTCCACAGTGGGAACCAAAGCAGCTTACCTTATTCTCTTCTTCTCCTTTTCAATCAATACAACCACCCTGTGAGGTAGATTAGGGTGAAAATATGTGACTGGTGAAAAATCACCCAGTGAGCTTCCACAGCAAGATGAGGATTTGAACCTGGGTATCCCAGATCCTACTCTGAAGCTGTAACCACTATACCACACTAGCTTTCATAAGGTGGCTGCTGTTGAACAGTAGCAAAACAGCCAGGTCTAGTTCAGTCATGCAAGTCAGGTTGTGTCAAGTCATCCAGAGTTTACTTCCAAGCATAGGGTTGCCAGCCTCCAGGTGGGACCTGGAAATATCCCAGAAACAAAAGACCTCCAGACAGCAGAGATCTGTCCCCCTGAAGAAAATGGAAGGTGGAATCTTTGGAGGGTGGAATCTCTGGCATTATATTTGGCTGAGGCATCTACAAATCCTGCCCCTCCTCAGATTCTACCCCCAAATTTCCAGGAATTTCCAACCTGGAGCTGGCAACCCTAGCCAGGCCTGACCCTGATGAGTTCTCCCTCAATGGCTAAAATAGGCTTCCCCAACCTTTTTACTGACAGAAACTGAAGCTTGGAATACAATGGTTGCCTAGCAACAGCTGCTGAGGGAATCTGTTGCTTAAAGCCACAGGTGCTCCTTTTATAATTTTTGGATTTTTAATCTGTATTTTTAAATTTCACATTTCTCTGCAAACCTGGAGCCCTTTTCATGTTGTAAAAAGATCTGTCTTGCCCGTTCACAGCTCCAGCCATAAAAACGTAAGAACCCTGCTGGATCAGACCAATAGTCCATAGTCCAGCATCCTGTTTCACACAGTGGCCAACCAGTTCCTCTGGACAGCCAACAACACGGCATAGAGGCCGAGGCCTTCTCCAGATGTTACCTCCCAGATCTGGGATTCAGAGGATTAGTGCCTCTGAATGTGGAGGTTCCCCTCAGTCACCATGGCTAGTAGCCATTGATAGACTTCTCTGCTGTTTATTCCTCTGGCCATCACTACACCCTCTGGCAGCGAATTCCACATTTTAACCACTCTCTGTGTAAAGTAGAATTTGTCTTTCCTAAACCTACTGCCCACCAGTTTCATTGGATGCCCTTGAGTTCTAGTATTTTGGGATAGGGAGGAAAAGTTCTGTCTGTCAATTTTATCCATCCCATATATCTATATATCTAATTCCCAAGGCACCCCCTGTGTGTGGATATCTAAATCCACACCGGGGGGGGGGGCACCTGGGGGGCAGGGAGATTTTTCTGCACACATGGGGGACTCCCCACATCAGCAAGAAAAATCTTAAAACTTAAAAAAACTTTCGGGGGGATATTTAAATGCATGTGCAGGGAATACTCTGGGAACTCTCCAGCAGCTGAGAGCCGCTGGGGCTGAGCCGTGGGGGGTGGAATCACTGGGGGGAGGGGGAATCTCCGGCCTGAGCAGCCCTCAGCTGCGAGGGACTTGGAGCCGGCAGGGGTGGGGGTGGGGATTGCTGTGCCTGGAAGCCTGTCCGGCCCGGGCCCCGGACCTCTCCAGCCCACCGAGCCCTCCCCGGGGGCAGGGACAGCAGGCCTCCCACGCACCCTTCTGGGGAGCCAGCCGAGCCACCACCCTGGATCTCCCGAGAGCCACGCAGGAGGTGAGCCGCAGTGCCCGGGCTCAGAAGATGATGGCCAGGGGTGGGAGGCAGGAACCCCTCGGCCAGCCCGCCTCACCCTTTGCGCCCCGCCAGAGTCAAGCGGCACAGATCCAGTGTGGGAGCTGAGCTGGGGCGACTCTTGCTCAGCTGGAGTGCATCTTTGCCCTGCGTGGAGGGAGGCACTGGGCCGCCGCTTGTAATTTTATAAACCTCTATCATGTCCCCCCTTAATCATCTCTTTTTCTAAACTTAAAAGTCCCAGAACCTTCAGCCTTTCCTCATAGGGAAGGGGCTCTAACCCCCTAGTTATCTTGGTTGCCCTCCTCTGTACTTTTTCTAGCTCTGCAATGTCCTTTTAGAGACACACTGGCCAGAACTGTACACAGTATTCCAAATGAGGCTGCACCATAGATCTATAACAGGGGCATTATAATATCTGCCATTTTATTTTCAATCCCTTTCCTAATAATCCCTTACAGAGAGTTTGCCTTTTTCACCGCTGCAGCACACTGGGTTGACACTTTCATGGAGCTATCCACTACGACCCCAAGATCTTTTCCCCTCTCCATCTCAGCAAGTTCAGACCCCCATTAGAGCCCAGGGGCATAGACTTTTGGAAATTCCAGGGGGCACAGGGGCTCCTTAGGGGATGCACTCCTGGCAACCCGATGGGATGATGTCCCCCCCCGGGAAACCGCCGTGCCTCCCTGGGCCCTTCCAAGGCCCACCAGCTGCTGCTGCCAGTGCCTCTCTCCCCCCCCCCTCGGCCACCCCTTCCCTCTTCCTCTCCAGCAGCAGCGACCGGGCCTCGGAAGGACCCGGGGGAGGCGCGGCGGCAAGTGCTCCGATTTGCTGGGGGTGGCTGAGCCCCCCCCGGGAAATTTCGGGGGTGGCTTGAGCCCCCTGTACTCTACGCCTATGTTAGAGCCTGAATCTGGGATTTTTATCCCAGTGTGCATCACCTTACACTTACCAACACGGAGCTTCACTTGCCACATGGTTGCCCACTCACCCAGGTTGTGCAGGTCCTCTTGGAGCTCTCCACAGTCAGCCTTGATTTTCACCATCCTGAAATTTTTTTTGTCATCTACTCACCCCTAGTTCCAGTCACCAGATTTAAATATCCAAAGATATCCTGACTTCACTATTAGAATATTTGATATTCAGTGGCTGACCTTGGGCTAATAACTCTCTCAGCCCAACTTTTCTCATGGTATTACTGTTGAGACCATAAAACAGAGAACAATATTTTAGGTTGCTTTCGGTCCCCACTGGAGAAAAAAGTGGGGTATAAATACATAAATATATCATTTTGGGCTGGTTGCCAGACTGGGTAATTCATGGAATATATTTTTCATTCCCCTTAGAAGTCCTGACCTTTCTTGGCTACACAGTCAAGCAATTTCAATGACCGTGACAGCTTGTGCAGTAATGGAAGTTGCTTTTGATTATTATCTGCCTTGTTTACACATTACATTTGTCCATACAGTATCTGCTGAAGGTAGATTGCTGGACAAAAATCGATCACCCTCCAGTTTGGCTTGTGCCTTGCTGGCTGGTTGTGATCAGACAGTGTATTGTTCACCAAGCTGTTTACATGCATCTGCACAAATCTAATTGTACTCATTTTTATCATTAGGTTGCTTTCTTGCAGGTGTCACCTCTCCCTGTCTGCTTCCTCACCTCTCAGTTGTTAAAAGGAAAACTACTGAGATTTTTGTAATTGAGACTTGCAATTTAAATGCCTTTGTGTGCCTTTAGCGTCTGTCCATGAACCAAGATAACCCTGTGGTCAGTTCCTGCAACCACTTTATGAATAGCTGCCAATGACTGCACAGGTGCAAAGAGAGGATGAATTGCAAGCAAGTCAGTGCTTGGCAAAATAGGTCACTTTAATGACCCAAACATCACTTTCTTGGGGCAGAGAACTTTTATATATAAAGTGCCACAGAGATAGATGGCACAATTTTGTTAGTAATAATGACAATAATAATCAACATATGTGTGCAATTAAGTGTAACATACTGCAATCCTATGCAGCTACTCCAGTTTAAGCCAGTTGAAATCAGTGGGTTTAGACTGGAGTAACTTTGGATAGGATTGCATTGTCAATTGTTATTGTTGGATTCAGAGGCTCGTCTTGATCCTCTGGCTGTATCAACAAATATATGTGTTCTTAAACCAATGAAAAATTAATAGCAAATGAAAAATAAGGAAGAATGGAAACAAATGCAGATGTCTGCTCCCTGAACCCTGTAGGTCGATGACCACTGGGATGACGCAGATGATCCGGATTTTCACAGAAACACAGCTCTGACAGAGAATCAGGAAAGAAGGAAGCTAAGGAAGAAACGTACTCAGAAGTTGGTCCCATTTTAGTCAGTGGAGCTTACAGTCAAAAACACTTACTGCAAAGCTTACAGAACATTATTTGAAAACATCTCAACACAAGCAAAATGGAGACACTTGAAGTCTGAGGGAAAGCAGAAGCAAAACAGCCTGGAAATGAGCTGGGATGCATGAAAAATGTATAACCTGAAAGTTCATAACAATGCAGCTCTCTGCAGTGCACGTGATGTCATCTCTGGCAGGTAGTTCTATTTTGGTCTCCATTACGATGTGTCTTCTTAAGGCCCAGGCACCTCCAGCTGCTGATGGATCATCTGGGACAATGCAAATATGTCTGTGTGCCGGGCCTCCATCTGGCTTGTCAAATGAACCAAGAGGAGAAGCAACAGAGCATCTACAAAATGCTATCTTGTGCTCTCATTTTTTTTAAAAAATGCTGCACCTCCCTCTAGTTATGCCTCCAAGATGGAGAGGAGAAACAGCTTAGCTGTCTGTTAACTTCCATGGACATCACACTATGGTTTGTAATCAGAGAGTCATTCAAAGCTCTCACATTGGGACGTGAAGGTGATGTTTCATTAATTGTCGGCATACATCTTGAATTCCCTTCTAGTTTTCTCACTGCAACCACAGTCTTAGGCTTGATATAAATGCAGTGCTGTATTTACCTGTGGGATTTCATTTCACAGCCACATGGTGTCTTGTATTAACTGCCCTGCCTACCTGTGCAAAGCGGCCATGTGAGCTTTGCAAGGGTAGCAGCTCAGTTCAAATGAGAAGCGATGCAAATGCATGTTCCCTTGGGTGACTTCTTTTGCCTCAGCCATTGTCTCATTGAAACCAGGCCTTAGACCAAGGGCCCCCAACTTTCTTGAGCCTGCGGGCACATTTGGAATTCTGCCATGTCACAGTGGGCACAGCAACAAAATGGCAGCCACCAAATGGCTGCCAGAAGTAGAGCCAGCCACAAAATGATTGCAATAGTAGCTTAACTTTAGTAACCCAGTGAGGTTGCTTGTGGCCTTGTGCTGTGGTGGCAGCTGTTGCCAAAGCAATATTTTTTTTTTAAAAAAAACCCCTGCATAGCCAATCAGATCTGCAGTAGTCAATCAGAAGTGTTGCTGGACAAAAGGCCTACCTGGTCCTACCCACCTCCTAAAAACACTTGATGGACACCATTTTGTTGCTTAAAATACAGTAAAGAATGCAAATAACACAAGTCACCACTTCACTCTCACTGGCCATGGTCACACGGCAAGCTTATCCTGATTTGTTCACGCTATAGATTTAATCGGGAATATTTTTTTTTCGGGTTGGGATGATCACACATCCCTCCCCGAATCGCTTGCATCACGTGACAAGGCTCCGGGCACTGTCCAGATGGCCGTGCTACTTGTTTTTAAAAAATTTTTTGGCTTTGCGCATGTGCATATGTGCATGGCTGAATCACCGCTCCCACTGGGACTTGCTGTAAGTGCAAATATCCAGAAAGTACTTGATTTTCCAGGTATTGGAAAACTCGCTAGGGAACTGGGAGGATTGAGTGAGCCCACTTCAGTGCAGGAGATGGATGTAGGTGTCTGATCAGAAATTTTAAATGAGAGAGGGAACAGCGGTGAAATCCGATCAAAATGACCATGTGACCATGGCCACTGTCACCCTTGCTATTGCCACCTCAGCCCAGCTTAGGAATTAGAGCATCTAACTCACCTTCTCTCCTTGTTTCCCAGGAATCATTAAACTCACATGCCCAATAGGGCTTCCTGAAGTCTAATGAGATGTGAAATTTCTGGAAATCCTATAGAGAATGTGTGGCTTGCTTCACTGTGTTTAAATAATCCCTGGGCTACGAGGCGGAAGCAGCATTATCTGCTACAGCTTCTTGGTGGCGTGTAGTGCAAAGGGGAGATGAGTGGCAGCATGGGTTACATGATAGATGTAAAATGTCTTTGTACATTCAAGAAAGCATAATAGAATGTTAAGTATTAGTATAATGTCAAGTGGCCACTTTCCTATGCTATATTTATGTGCTTTTTATGAATATAGGTATTAAGAGCTGCAGTGGGGAAAAAGGTAAAACAAGCTCCTTTTTTATCCTTTCAGAATTATAGCTTCAGCATGGGTCATGCTAAGCCTCACCTGCACAACTTGTGTGACCCACCAACAAGAATGCTTGACCACCCTGCAGTTGTATGCCAGTCTGCCAGTATGTACAAGCAAAATCTTCGCTCCTGTGCCTAGTAGACATAGTATGAGAGGGAACAATCTAGCAAGCTAACATGAACCACTGCTTCTCCAAGTGGTGAGAAGTTCCAGGAATAATGCTTACTGTGGTTGGTTCTCTTTGGAGGATAGATTGGGTTGCCAATTTGATGGCACCTGGAGATCTCCCGCTATTACAATTTATCTCCAGATAACCAAGATCAGTTCCCATAGAGAAAATGGCTGCTTTGGAGGATGAACTCTATGGCATTATACTCTGCTGAGGTCCTAAGGACAGAGCATGAGAGACCAACGGTGGGATTTATTTTTGTAGTACTTGCGTTATTTACATATGTCTGAGAAGAACACAAGTGGAGGAAACGAGGCACTCCCACAAGGTGGCAGATTTATTACTAATGTGAAATCTTAGAGAAAGAAAGATCCCACACCCCCAGGGTGTGTCAGCCAACTCACAGCGGTGTCTACCTGTTTTGCTCTCTCTGTCACTTCCAGCATCTCAGCTGCATTTTCTTTTTACACCCCCCCCCCCATCCCCTCCCTCCGGCTAGGAGGAAGACTCACCTCTTCCAAGCCTTGATGGGCACTTGGCCAGAGCCATTTCCTGAAGGGATAGCTACACTAATTAAGAAACCATATTACTCTTTTATTCCAACCTCTAGTTTCCCATGGCATGCCACTTGAAGCCCCAGCCCATAAAACAGACAAATCCACAGGAATCAGAATCCAAGCCTGTAACAAATATAAATCACCCACTGGAAAGACTTTTCAGTGCAGTCTTATTCCAGGGTAAGGTCTGTGTGTAAGTCTCTGCTGACTGGTAAATGTCCCAGTCAGTTACGTTTGCTGAGTCATTCTCCCCCTCCCTCTGAATTCTTTTAAGGCAGATAACCAGGTGCCATCATATCAGCCAGAGCTGAACCGTTCGGTATATTGCTAATTGTGTTAAATATCTCGGCTGAAATTAGTTTTAACGATGATGTTATTGAACAGAGTATTTTTGGTAGGAGCTTTGATTAGTTTATACCGGAATGCACATCCCTAATGCAAAGCATCTGGAAAACCACAGCCAATGTCTGGTGGACTGGATGCATTCAGCTTGGTGGGTCACAGATTACACAGACCTGCGCTACACTGACATCATTCTAGCGGTAATAGTCCTTTTATTGGGCCAATCACTCTGATTCATCCATGCAACAATATTGTAAGGAAGATCATTTGTATTCTAGCTTTGCAGGCAGAGAACTGAGAGCTGTTTCAGGCATTGCATGGAAGTTGTGACAATAGGGACATGAGTGAGTCACAGTATCTGCTTTTCATGGGTGAGTGTATGAGCTGCATCTGGAGCTCACACATTTCTCCATAAGGGAGATGTGCCAGTTCCCCACTTTGGATGTTTTGCCAGAAGCATGAAGAGCAGATGAATGAATGACTTGTACATTGTTATGTGTCCCTTTAAGTGCTGGAAAATGAGTAAATATATCCTACTAGAGCTACTCCCATATGAGGGCTAAAGCAGCTCTAAGCAATGGCGAGACAAGGACCAGTCCAGATCAATGCTCCCTCTAAGATGTGGAGTCTTGTGAGCAAAAATTCTACTTTGTGAGCTACTGGCATTAAAGTTGTGAGTGAGCAATTTGGCTATGCATAAATTAGTTGCATCCTTCCTGAGTGAAGACAAAAATGTGTGAGCCAGAGGCTAAAAAACTGTGTGCTAACTCACACTAACTCAGCTTAGAGGGAACACTGGTCCAGATGCAGAAGGATTTTTGAAGCCTGGGCTGCACCTGTACGTCACTGGGTGTTGCATAATCATTGAACAGAAGCAATAATTCACAACTGGATTGTCCTTTGTGGAGAAGGCAATCCAGTTGCAAGTGAATGGTCCAGCGCAACAAGAGTCCTGAAGCCAATGAGATGTGAGTGCAGCCCTGGTCTCTGGGGTGTCTTCACCTAGGGTCTTATTCCATTTACTCTGGGCAGTTTCAGTCAGCAGCTCCTTTACGGCATTCTGCTGCCAGTGAAACTGAAATGGGAATTGCACCCAACAAGTAAATAAGGTTCTATATTTCCCATAAATATCTATCTCTCTGAGCAAGATCATTTTACATGTCTTCTTGGAAGTAAATTTTCTTCAGTAAAAATCCTGCTTCTCCCAGCAATTTCCTTTTTGTTCCACTATTTTCAGGCTAATTAATTACTAATTAATTAATTGAATGTTTATCTCCTGGCACTCATGAATCAAAGGATAATTATCAGCTTTTGTTCCCTTGTGTGTATGGTGGGGGGTGGAGCTTAAGTACTTCTTTTTTGCTTTGCAAGGATGTTTTAGATTTTTTAAAAAAATCTTTCCACAAATAAACATCGGGGATAAAAGACATTAAAACGGAACAGACGATACTGGGATGCAAATGTTGACTACAATGTCATCTAGATGGTTCATAAAACTGACTAAATGAATCATGGAAACTGCAGACTAAATGGCTATTGTGGAACCAGTCCAAATAGTTGGAGCTGCTGACCTCTTAGGAATTGGATAGGTAAAGGAGGAAAGTACAAAACATTTATAGTAATTTTTTAGATCAGTTCTGACCACTGCAGATAAAAGGAGGACCTAGACTCACTGTCTCACTTCTAGCTTCTGAAACGGTGTGCAAGGTCTCTTCCCAGTCAGTCTTACCCAAGAATCCAGTAGCACCTTACAGACTAACAAAATTTGTGGTAGGGTATGAGCTTTTGTGAATCACTGCTTGCTTCTTCAGGTATCTGAAGAAGTGAGCAGTGACTCACGAAATCTCATACCCTACCATAAATTTTGTTAGTCTTTAAAGTGCTCCTGGACTCTTACTCTTTTCAGCTGCCCATCTTGATCTTAGTCTTACCCAAGACAATCTTTCTGGCAGGCAAGTAGAACTACCTGGCTCACACTGCAGGCACCCAGAGTCTGCTTTAAAATGGGCCTTTAGCCATTGCATGTCATTAGAATACCAAAGATCCATAGCTGGGACTGGGACTAGCATTGTAGTAGTGCACTAATGATGAATACATGGCAACTTTGCACACATAGCAGCCTACTTGGAATGAGAAGCCATGGGCATGCAGCTTCACATGGGTAAGATTGTCTTGTCTATCAACATCACATGTAATTTATAGGGTTGCCAGGATGAGGGGTGTAGGGTTGCCAAATCCAGGTTGGGAAACTCTTGGAGATTTGGGGTGGAGCCTGAGGAAAACAGGAACCTCAGGGTCCTACAATGCTGCAGAGTCCACCCTCCAAAGCATCAATTTTCTCCAGGGAAACTGACCTCTGTAGTCTGAAGATGAGCTGTAATTTCAGGGGATCCCCAGACCCTAGGCTTGCCATTCCCCCATGGGGGGCAAGGGTTTGCCCACTTTCAGGGCCCCCAATCCATTGGCTTGGACCTGGCCAATGGGGGGGAACCCCACCCCCTATTGCTGTGTTTGCGTCAATCTGCCTGACGCGATGACGTCACCTGGAGGTGATGTCATTGCGCAGGGCATGTTGCAGGAGGATGCTCTATCGAATAATAGAGACCCCCGCACAACATGCCCTGCACGATGATGTCACTTCTGGGTGACATCACTGCGGTGTGTGCAAAGCATGCACGCCGAAGAACTCCCAGACAAGAAGGACCCCCTCTACCTGGAGGCAGGTATCCCTAAATGTGAATTTGGCCTCACTTAAAATATTTGAGATTGGGTTGCCATCTCCAGCTTGGAAAATTCCTGGAGATTTGTGGGTGAAGCCTGGGAAAGTTAGAGTTTGGGGACCTTAGTGGGGTATTGTGCTGTAGGGGCCCACTCTAAGGCAGCCATTTTGTTCAGGGGAACTGATCTGTAGAGCAGTTGTAATTCTGGAAGCTCTCCAGGCTCCAACTGGAGGCTGGCAACCCTATCAAAGGGCAATTCTTCTCTGCATACAATATGATTACTCAATCTGGGCAATAAACCTCTCAGTACCAGTGCTAGGAGGCAACATCAGGGGAAGGACTCAGTCTCTATGCCCTGATTATTGGCCCTTTGGGACAAAAAGTGGCTACTATGTGAAACTGCTAGTCAAGATGAACCCTTGGTCTGATCCAGCAGGGTTCTTCTTATGTTCTTGTTTATGCTTAAATCCCATTAATCTTATTCTGATTATTAACTCCAAGACGAAGTCATAATATGGCAGTGAATGAAGACCACTCAAAATGCTAATACCATGTGATGTTTTGATTAATCTCTTCAAATTTTCCTCTTTTGTGACCCAAGAAAACTGAAGGACCCCTTTTCTACAATGCCATTTATGGTGCTCTAAAATTCATGCAATTAGAGTAAGCAGCCTTAATATGTCATTTTCTCCAGCCCTTCTCTTTTTGTCTTGAAAATGAGGTGGTTTCAGGTTAAGAAGTACCTTATTACCTGAGATACAGCATTAAATACATCTGATTTTCTGATGGAAGTCTATGAAAAAAGCTACTTGGAGGGAGTAAAAGAATAGTAGGGCAGAGTCATTTTTTTCATTATACCTGTTGATTTCAATATTCCCTTGCTTTGTGTGTTGAAGTAACAGTAATAAAACACTTAGGGGTGCTCTGTGAAAACCTAAAGGTAAATAATAATGGTAATATGGTAATATATTGTATGCCTCTTGAATTTTCTTCAGAGAAATCACAATATTTTGCAAATGATCATAGATTTTTGTACCAAATACCTCTTCTAAAAGAGGATGTGATGGTTATTCTTACAGATGGGGAAATTGAGATGTTTATAAAAAGATGAAAAACATTTGCCGATTTAAAATTTCTTCAGGATATGATAACTTGAGCTAGAAGGAGCTGGTTAAAAATTGGGGTAAGGGGGTCTGTCATAAAACATGAATATTGGGATATATTAAGTGAACTAGGAATAAGGTCCGTTGTGGAAATAAATACAATGGGCTCTAGAAAGATGCAATGTGTAACAAATGCATAGGCTGCAGGTTAAGTACAAATTAGCAGTATGTAATATAAAGGCACAAATGTGGAAGTATAGTCTCACATACCTTATGTCACACAATAACTGGTGTTCAAGGTCACACAATGTGGGCCAGAAAATGCAGCACACAGGGCTCTGTGGAGTAATTTCTACAACTGAACAGTTTGCAAAGTCATTTTATGTTGGATGTCCCTGTCATTCAATGTGGTCATGGTTGCACTGTCCATCTTGTTATAGAAGAAGCTGGGTTGAAAGTGAGTGGTTGTGACAAAAGTCTCAGTAGGTTAAGTCAGAATAATGAAGGGGAGTATGGACATATGGATTTCATGAGTGACACCTCTTTTATACAATACAGCATTACTCAAAACAGCAAGGGCCCTTTTCATGGCATTTGGCAAACAGCCAAGTTGTGACTTGGGTTCCTGGTTTTTTCCTTCCCTTTTCACTTTAAATATGTACCTGGATGTCTATATCTGTCTCTGTCAGTTTGCCTCTCTCTTTGTAATCGGTTTTCACACTCTGGGTGTGGTTAACGGTTCCCCCTACTTGCAGGTTTTATCCCAGTGTTGCACACTTTCTGTATTTTTTTAATGTATATGTCATTCTCCACTTCAGCCAGTTGTTCCTGCACTCCTCCTGTTTGTATGTGCTGATGTAGATCTGTCTGTGACTGTGTCTGTATTTGTGCTTTGCAGCATGCCTCGGGTTTTTGGCCTCCTGTTTTCTGTGTGTCTGGCCCCATCCTCTATCTCTGTTTATGTGTGTAACCACTGGCTGTTTTTTGATAACTTGGGCTGTTCCCCCCCTCCCCCCCGCTACGCTGACAGCTGTTTACTTGGTTTTTTTCCCCCATTCTGGAAAGAGTTGCCTCAGCAAACTTGGTTTGGGGGCTAAAGACAGTGGGTTTTGTCCCTGAGGGAATCAGTTGTCGTCTGGCGAGGAGAGTGAAGACAGTAGCTTTGTTCACTGGAGCGAAGCAACCATCTTCTGAGGACAGTTTTGGTGGGCGCTGCTTCTGTGGGTGGAACTTAGGCAACACAGCCAGTGGATAGGGACAGCTTCTGACTGACACATCATGGAGCCAACTGATTTAGGAGCATGTGGAATGTTCAGAAAGTGCCACCCCACTACTCAGTTATATATATAAGGAGAGATACCCGAATCTAGTTACCAAGGTAATGAGGGCTCCTCATCTGATAACACCCTCAGATTTAAGACGTTTCTTAAAATTCTGGACATGGTGGGGATAGGAAAAGGGAAGAACTAAGGCAAAATTATATAATGAAGAAATTAAAACAGTTTTATCTGTTCTAGGTATGAATTTTTTTTGGTTTCACGTAATTCAGGTTATTTTGTTACAGGTTTTTGGGGGCATGTCAGTGAAAAACAGGACTGGTTTTGGTTTTGATGCCCCAAGCAAGGCTCACTCATTGCCTCCAGCTGCCTGGAGCAAGTCAAGTCCTGCTGGATGTTGATACTCTCCTCATTCTGGCACCCAGTGCAGTTGTTTGGGTAGGTTTGGCCCTAGTAACCTGGTTTGGTGTCAGCATCGGCATCATTTTAAAATGTTAAGTCTTGTTTGGGAAGGGCAGTGGAAATGAAGAGTCTGTTCTGTGCTCTAGCTGTTTGCCTGACAACATGGTGCCAATGTTCTCTCCTCAGAATGGCCAGCTGTTTCCCAGCAAATCATAGAGTGACTGTAGGACTGTAAATGGCATGTATCCACCAAACCTTCAGCCACTTCCAGCCCTGAGCTGATGGTGTTCTCCTAAAGAAAGTCTCATTGCATAAAGGTTAGCTCTTCACATACCATGGTGGTTGCGCAACCCTGGGCACTAATTGTGTCCGACTTTCAAAATGCCTCCCCAAATTGTTTAATCGTTTATCCTGGTAAGCCTTCACATCTATGTGTCTGTCTGTGGTCACTGATTTGTCTGCCAAGGGAACTTGCAGATATATGCAGGGATATCAGGTGGGAAAGTGAGTGAGCACATTAGAACCAGATAACTGCGTTGCAAGTCAGAATTAGGCCATCGTCCAATAACACTTTCAACTGGACATTTTACAGTTAACAGCACGAATTACACTATTATGAGAGCAAAGAGAAACATACCTCTCCTAAGCTGAAAAATTATGGAAATGCAGAAGAAACTGCTCCACTATTAAGCTGCCACAGAGGTAAATCAATTCAATGATTACATGAAGAACTATGTAAGAATTGCTGTTAAATGAGAGTTATTTTAAAGTTGATGGTTTCGTTATTCATTTAAAATTGCAAACGACTATAAGAATTCCTTTTTGGTAACAAAGGACTGGAAACTTCTAGATGATTCAGCCTTTATTGTCGGAGAGATTGTCGTAGTGTGCGGGTGTGCAAACATCCAGCTAGAACAAAGCAATATTGTTGGCACTATGCCTTGTGCAAGCTTAAAGCATCATAGAATACAGTGTGGGGTTCTTTTGAACAAGAGCCTAGCTCCAAATTTTTAAAAGAACCCCAATATGATGTCTGCACGTTGCTCATGTAATGCCAAGAACAGTTTCCAGTAAATCAGAAACAGAGATGGTGCTGTCTTCAAATGCTGTGTTCCTTTCCCCTAACTATCTTTTTGCATATTCTATTCATTTACAGTCCAGTGGCACCTTTAAGACCAACAAAAGTTTATTCAAGGTATGAGATTTCATGTGCAAGGCACACTTTTTCAAATACACTGGAAACTTATAGACAGGGAAGTTACTTCCCACAGTTAGAAAGAAACATTTTTAGGCATTTATCTGCTATTTTGACATATTTATTGTTTTACAACTGTTGACCTTATAACCTTGTTATTTAGTTTTTCACTTTGCATAATTTGAACATCATCATGTTACATGTTAATATGCTGCTAAATCCCTGTCTATAAGTTTAGAACCTCATCTACCATTCCAATGTATTTGAAAAATTGTGCCTTGCACACAAAAGCTCATACCATGAATAAACCTTTGTTGGTCTTAAAGGTGTCACTGGACTCTAAATTTGTTTTACTGCTTCAGACCAACATGGTTGACCATCTGGATCTATTCACTTACTTTATTTATAGTCTGCCTTTCTCACTCAGAGCTTCGTCAGAGTTTAAGACCTCACTCTGTGCAACCTCAAGCTACTTACTCTCCCAAAGTTTATTTCACTGAAACATTGAGAGCATAAAATGGGACAAACCTAGGGTTGCCAACCTCCAGGTGGTGGCTGGTGGTCTCCTGCTATTACAACTGATCTCCAAGTGATGGAGATCAGTTCATCTGGAGAAAATGGTCACTTGGAAAGGTGGATCCTATGGCACTGTATCCCACTGAAGTCCCCCCACTCCCCAAACCCCTCCCTCCACAGGCTTCATCCACAAAATCTCCAGGTATTTCCCAACTCAGAGCTGGCAACCCTAGAAGAACCTCAAGTATGCTGGTCTGAATGCTGGAATGCAAAAATGTGAGAAATTAACAAGTAAAGAAGGATCAAACTACAAATGATACTGGAGCCCTGTGTAACTGGAACTCTCAACATGTTGCTATGTATTTATTTTATACGTTACTGTAGAACAGTATCTTCACCCCTTGGATATTTGTCTGATATTTGTGTGAGGTTTTAGTCCAGTGGGAGGAATGGGGGCAGGGACATGGTGGGGCCCAGCGGTGCAAGTATGATGACATCACTACTGAGGAGAACAGGGGAACATCACCAGTAGCTCTAGGCAGGGGTCATTTCGTTAAAAAAGATGTGTGTGATCTCATTAGCATAACTTATTTGCATATGCACACCCCCTGGCATCACCGGAAGTGTGTCAGAAGGCAACACCTACCGCTCAGGCTCCACCCCAAAAATCTCCAGGTATTTCCCAACTAAGAGCTGGCGAGCCAGCTTTCCACTTTGACTAAAGACACTTTAGGTTTCCTTTGCTCCTGCAGGGAAGCTACCCTACAACAAGCATGAAAATGCAGATCAAGTTAGTATGCTTTTGCTTTTTTCCACAGCGCATTACCATATGTGCTCACTCCTGGGCTTGTTGCTCCTGGAACGGCGTTCCTGCACCTTCCTGCTCAAAATGACCCCTGGCTCTAGGAATTACTGGAAATTCTATGATTTATGGCGATTCCTAGCTCTACCTCTGTGTTTTCCCCAAAAGTGATGTTGTAACACTTATAACACCAGTAAGTTTTTTACCACCCCCACTCCCACCCTCACTCCCACTCCCACTGTTGCTTGGAGTAGCGGCAGGCAACTCGAGCTCAGGTTGGGGAATCCTATGCATGAACCTATGATCAGGAGCATGACTGAATACTCTATTCCTGATTTGCAAGCAAAAGGGAATATTGCTAATATTACTGGCCCCTAAAACACAGCTGAAGCCTGTCTGTGGTGGTGGGGATGGAAAACAGGTTGAGTCAGGGGCACAGGAGAAGGAAGAGTCCTACGGGCAGAATCATGCCGTTTGCTCCCCCCAGATGCTTCTAGATGCACTGTGCAGTTAGATCATTCTAGACTCTGGACTTAATGCTCTTATGAGCTCTTCTTTTCAATAGTGCTGCATAGTTCATATACAAAGCTGAAGCCTGCTTTTGGGCTCCCTCCTGTTAGGCTCATTTTCACCTGTATGACTGTTTAGCCCCAGCTGGCAATAGAGGCAAGCAGAATACTCTGAAAGCAGCCTGGGAGGGAGGGAGTCTTGTCCAACGGGGAAATGAAGAAGAAGAGGAGGAGGAGGTGGTGGTGGTGGTGGTGGAGATTGGATTTATACCCTGCTGTTCACTCAGAGTGGCTTACAATCACCTTTCCCCTCCCCTCCCCTCCCCACAACAGATACCCTGTGAGGTAGGTGGGGCTGAGAGAGCTCTTTCGAGAACTGCTTGTGAGAGAACAGCTCTGAAAGAACTTGTGACTGACCCAAGGTCACACCAGGTTTATAAAATTATGTCTGGGGAGGACAAAGTGGATAGAAAGAACTTTCTCTCCCTCCACCATAAACTAGGACTCAAGGGCACCTAGTGAAGCTGATGGGCAATGGCTTGGATATAGTGATGCCCACTAGAATGATAGATTTAAAAGGGCATCCATGACATATCCATGAAGGACGAATGTATTGGCCATGATGACTAAATGGAACCTCCCATTCAGAGGCAGTAAATGTCAGAAAATCAATTCTAGGAAGCAACATAATGGGGGGACTTAGGACGTTATGGCCTGTCTGTTTGCCCTCTAGGGCAACTTAGTTGGCCACTGTATGATATAGGCTCCTGGCCTAATTGGACCACTAGTCTGATCTGGCAGGGCACCCCTGATGTACTTAAAAGTGGCTCTTGTTAGTGTCTCATACTTTGCTTGTGGTGGCAACACCATCCATTCAATGGAAGCTATATTTATGTATTGCATACATTTCTTTCCTGATTTTCTACTCAATTGTGTGGCCTTAAGATGAACAATAACTGTAAAACTTACACAAAACATATTAAAATAGCAAAGGGAGCAATCATAATCAGGGTTACTCTTTGTATTTTATTTAATGGGTCTTAACTCCTAAGAATATGTCCTTAGGATTGCAGCCAAAATCACTTAAAACAGGTTAAACCCCCCCCCCCCCCGCAGAGTCAGCTGCTGAACTAAACATGGCATATTAAGTATCTATCCTGCAGCATCTTAAGGGCTGCTGTATGTACAGTACCATCAGACTGTACCCTTCAAATGTTCATGCCTCTAGTGTGTTAGCATTTACAGGACTTTAAAGCATTTTTGCTTCAATAGGCTACCCTTTGGGAATAGAATGCCTCAATGCAGTAATTGTTCTCCTTTTTCAAAATTTAGGAGGAGTAAAGTCTTTAGCTCAGGACTTTCTCTCCCCCTTCCCCACCCTGATTTGCAAAAAGATAAGACATACAAATTCAGCACTTTTACTAAGAGGTCTTGCCAACTCTGGCTTGGGACTGGGAGGCTCTTGAAGATTTGGGAGCAGTACTGGGGGAGAGTGGAGTCTGGGGAGGAGAGGGAGGGAGTTTTGGATTGTGGTGCCATAGAGCCCATCCTCTGAAGCTGTCCTTTCCTCCAGGGGAAGTGATGTTTGTGGCCTGAAGATCAGTTGTAATTCTGGGAGGACTCCAGAAACCGCAGAGCCAAAGTGCACACACCTCTTCATTTCTGGTAGCCTGCCACTGAAGAATAACCCATGGGGTCACACCAAGGTCCAGTTCATAAGTCACTGGTGCACAGTGATGGCCTCTTCCCTGCAGCTGAATCCCCTACCACTGGGTAACATTTCCACTGCAAAATCATTTGGGATGGGAAATTTCCCAGATCACTGTTGCAACTCTATGGGTGACTGTGGTGTCGATATGAGAACAGCCCCTGTGTTCTGCTCATTCCACATGACTCTGTTATTCCAGTATTACTTCAGCAGTATATTCCAGTATTACTTCAGCCAGAAAACTTGGTAGCCATTTTATTCCAGGAAAGTTCCCGAGAGTGCCAACATGGATGATGGTTTCCTTCTACCTCTGTATCGAGGTTAGAGTTGCCAGCCTCCAGGTGGGGCTTGGAGATCTCCCGCTTTTACAACTCATCTCCAGCTGACAGAGATCAGCTCCCCTGGCTGCTTTGAAGGGTAGACTCTATGGCACTATACTATGCTGAGGCCCCTCCCCAGACCCTGCCCTGTCCTTGTTCCACCCCCAAAGTCTCTTGGTATTTTCTGGCAACCCTAATCCAGGTTCACCCATTCGTTTAATGAGAAAGTTTCCATCATGTTCAAAGTTAAGCATATGACCCACTCAGGAGGAATACAGCCCATCTGTCTTACACCTTCCAGATGCCTGGTAATCCCCTATTTCTTGCAGTCCCTACCAAGGTGACTCTGTTGGGCTCTCATCCATGGTCAGTGGGATACATTTGTCTTCCTATGGTTACCAACAGGCCTGGAGAAAAATGGCCTGCCCCTTTAAAGTAAAGATTTCCCTTGCTTGATAGCCAGTCAAATTTGACTCTAGAGGGCGGTGCTCATTTCCATTTCCAAGCCAAAGAGCCAGCGCTGTCCAAAGACATTTCTGTGGTCATGTGGCCGGCCTGACTAGACACCGAGGCGCACGGAACGCTGTTACCTTCCCACAAAGCGGTACCTAGTTAACTACTTGCAATTTCTTGCTTTCAAACTGCTAGGTTGGCAGGAGCTGGGACAAGAGACGGGAGCTCACTCTGTCTTGCGGCACTTGGGTCTCGAACTGCTGAACTTCTGACCTTCCAGTCTGCGGTTTCATGGCATGGAAGTAAATGACATTGCCTGATGAACAACAGCATCTAAGTGTCCAGTCCCTTTAATAGACACTTTTCTCAAATCTGTTGGCAACTCTAGGCCACAAGTTGCTCAGTGCTCTTCTGAGATATTAAACCCTCGTCACACCCTTCAGTCATAGTACTTTCTACTGTCTAGTTTATCATGAGACTTTAGGTCTATTACAAGGAGGGTTTTAGATAGCATTGGCAGGTCATAAATGAAGTGAGCTAAATGGGGTGGTTGGTGTACTAAGCAATCAAGCATACAAAAGGAACCCACTTAGTGCCTTGAAGTAAGTAGAAGAGGCTGCAGTTTGCAAAAGGCTTAAACAGTGGAGGGAACAGGAGAAACGGACAGGGGAATGTGAAGACAGGCCGTTTTCACAACCCATCAGGTCTTGAGAAAGCGCTGAACTATTTAAAGAAAAGATGAGCAGAAGCTGTTCCTGAATCACTTTTAGACAGATTGAGACCAGTAATGCACCTTCTTTACTGCAACCCCCCCCCCCATAAATAAAAATAAATCAAACATTTGCTTTTTTGAACATTCCTTCAAAGAACTGGCAAAGTTAGCATTATTGATTTTTTCAGGGATCTTCAGAATGCTTATATAATGAACCTAAAAGGTAATACTTGCTATCATCAGCTTCTCTGAACAGCAAAATTTCCTCCCAATTTTAAAATCTACAGGAAGCCAGAGGGAAAGAAAGACACCTTTTACACTGCAATTTGATGGGCTGTTGAGAGCAGCAGCCACCCTCTCAGGCCTGTGATTAAAGACCAGCATCTGTTAGGTCATGCTGTTGTTTCTAATGGTTTGGTGGAACGGATGCTCATTAAAGAGAAAAAGCAAACGTCCAAATGGAAGGACTCTGAACAAGCTTACTGTGGAAAAGCTATATTCAGTGAACTTCAGTCCGATCCATTGGATCTCCTATAGCTCTATTCCCAGGAACATTTTCCATGACCACAGATGTGACAACATTATACTTTAAATTGCAACTGCATGGGGCCCCCATTTAAATTGGAGTCTCAGGGTGTGCTTGTTACTCTCCCCCTCTTGTTTTTATGACCTGAATCCCTTGCTGAGGAAAATGAAGTACCACACAGAACATATTTCTCAGCACAATCTCTCCCTCTCTCTCTCTCTCTGTGGCCAGCTCTAACACTGAGCAGTGTACCCTACATTGTCAGCGCTTTCAAGTTCCTGAATAAATCAGGCCCTATAATGGCGTAGCTTTTTTGTGCTGGAAGGAAGCATCAGAAGAAGGAGGAGGAGGACAGGGTTTTTTTCGTAGAAAAAGAGGTGCAGGAGCTCATTAGCATAACGCATTAGCATATGCCACATCCCCTGACATCACCAGAAGTGTGTCAGAAAGGAAATGTCAGTTTCAGCCCCATTATATCCTATGGGCCATTGAAATCAATGGCAAAAACTCATAGGGTATATGAGAGGCTGGAGGAAAGGAGGTTTGAGGGAGAGGCTCCAAACTTGCAGGGTAGCTGCTGGGGCCTCTCCTCAAAATACCCACTAAGTTTCAAGAAGATTGGACCACGGGGTCCAATTTTATGGGCCCCCAAACAGATTGTCCCATCCCCTCCATTGTTCTCTAAGGAGGGAAAAAATGTTAACTTTTTTCCTACCATAGAGAACAATGGAGGGAATGGGGGCAACCTGTTTGGGGGCCTGTAGAATTGGACCCCCTGGTCCAATCTTCTTGAAACTTGGTGGGCATTTCTAGGAGCGGCCCCAGCAGCTACCCTGCAAGTTTGGAGCCTCTCCCTCAAACCCCCTCCCTGTCACGACAGAGCCTCTGGGTCGAGGCAGCATAAACACCAGCCCAAGTTGACAGTCAGAAGTTCACAGCAGGCAGGGAGTTAGCAGTTCTTAGAGCAGCACGTTATCTCAAACAGTCCAGTGGTCAAACCATAAATCACCTTTATAGCCGAAGGGCAGAGCAGGGAGACGTCATCACAGGGAATGCCAAGAGTCAGATAGCCGGAGAGAGCAACAGGAACAGAGCCAGAACGCCGAAGTCAAAGTCCACAAAGCAAAGTCCAGAGACCAGAGTCAGAGGTCCGAGGTCCAAAGCCGGGTCAAGGGTCCACAGGAAAGCACGGAAACAGAAAGGTGTCCAGCAAGGGGGTCTGTCAAAGACAGTAAATCTTTGCCAGCACAATTGGCTCTGAACAAGCCCTCTGTTTTTAACCTGTGCTGGCTGTCAGCAATTAGCAGCGTACCGGACGTGGCCCTGCTGCTGCTAAAACTCTGGACTGATATCCCTCATTCTCCGTTGTCGTGCCGTACTCCGTCTCTCCTTTAATTCCTGCCGGCGTCTTTCACGGAGCCGACTAACAGGTGGGGGAGATCCAGGAGGGGATGAGCTTGGGCCAGGCAGAGCAGGTGGATCCTGCTGCTGGCTTGACTCCTCAGGACTTACATCCAAGCCAGTTAAAGGAGCCTGGTCCTGGTCAGCAGGGGCTGGGTCAGGAGCAAGCATGACACTCCCCTCCAGTGGCTTTTAAAGTTGCCGCCGAATTTCGGTGGCAATTCGGCAGCGAGCTGAATCAGATTAGAGAATCTGATTCAGCCCGTGGCTGCCCTACTGGCCAGTCCTGAGCTGGCTGAGCTTTGCTCCACCTTGCTCCGGCCCCAACGGACCCCTGGAGGAGGAGATTGGATTTATACCCCACCCTTCACTACCCAAAGGAGTCTCAGAGCAGCTTACCATCTCTTCCCTTCCCCTTCCCACAACAGACACCCTGTGAGGTAGGTGGGGCTGAGAGAACTCTCTCAAGAACTGCCCTTAAGAGAACAGCTCTGAAAGAACTTATGACTGACCCAAGCTCACACCAGCAGCTGCATGTGGAGGAGTGGGGAAACCTGGTTCTCCCAGATTACAGTATGTGCTCGCTTTTAACCACTATAACAAACATGGCTATTCAG
This sequence comes from Lepidodactylus listeri, assembly GCA_029233225.1. Taxonomy (NCBI): domain Eukaryota; kingdom Metazoa; phylum Chordata; class Lepidosauria; order Squamata; family Gekkonidae; genus Lepidodactylus; species Lepidodactylus listeri. Next base: position 37,139,226 of record JARCFY010000008.1, on the reverse strand, counting down.
CTATGGAATACATGAGGCCAAAAACTTACATTGTTGCTGTTCAGAAAAAAACAACAACAGACAATTATTTTATTATCCTGGTTGGATTGGCATTCTCCATTTTTGCACACAGTGTGGGAGAGTGGCAGAAAGACTGAGGATGGAGTTGTCATAGCAACCTCAGGCTCTGTGGGCCCAGTTTTCTTTCTCTGTAATTAAGCAGGGAAGGTGCAGTGGGGCACTTTCCTTATCACCGAAGAACTGTTGGGAGAAAAGACAGTTAAGAGTTTTACTAAAGCTGTTTCCGCCTGAGAAAGAAACCCACCTACTCATCCTACTCGGATATAATGTCCAATGCCAACACAAATCTACAAGCATTTGTATTCACATTTGCCCACCAATTAAAACAAAGCCATTCATTTGTGGCATATGTCAGTCAGTTTTTATTGTGGCGCACACACCATTCAGAAGCAGAGTAAAAACAGGAAAACACTAATATAAAATTATCTACACAAAATCTCTCTGTACATCACTTATTTTAATATATCTAACAGTTCAAAGGTTAGAATTTGAGTAAAGTATGCACTGGATGTTGTCTCAACTCGTATTTTCATTGCAGAACACAGAAACTTTTCTTCTTCCTTATGAACTGTGTGGTAGGAGGGCTATTTAAACTTTATCAGGGGTAGGCAAGAGAAGAACCCATAACCTCTCATTCGTGTTTCTCCACTCCAAACTATGTTTTAAAAGATGGAAGGTATTTTCAGTCTCATGGCCTCGCCAGAATTTTTTTTTTTTTAAATGGTTAGTGTAGGAATGCACAAATGGAGACAATTCACTTCCTCTTTCTGCCACCGCCCATGACATTCACTTCAACATAATGACAGACATCTGAAACAAAGGTTTTTAACCAGGGGTCAACACATGCACACATGACAGCCAAGCAACATTTTCACCTGTTTATGGTACTGAGAGAGACCCCGAGTAACTTTGTTCCAGGTTCCTTGGAGGTACACTCAGATAAGAAGCAATGATGGATAGGGCTTGGCAGGTTCAAACAAGGCTATTTATGAAGGCGTAAATCCACATGCTCAACAAACCAGTTCAGAGTTAAAACAGACTGTCTCAAAAATGTCCACTAACAGCTAGCAAAAAGGCCTTTTTCTAAACACTAGTTGAATGGAGAAGGGTGGAACCCTGATGAAGTGACTTTACGTTCTAACCTCATGATGCTGGGGTAAGGGAAATGAAGGGAGCATCCAAATGGCAGTATTTTGGAGGCTGCCATTCTGGCAGTTAAATGACTGCCTGTTTTATTTTCCCAACTGACTGAACAAAAGGTTCAGTTCAATTAAAGGAAACCAATTTCCCTTCCTTCATTTCTCTTCAATGCTACAAAACCATGGAAGGCCCTTTGGCAGCCATGACCATGAGCACAGATAGATGAACACTTCCTTAACTTATCATTTTATAGCCTCCAGGTAATTTGGGAAGTTACTGGCATGTAGGTGTTTGCGTGTATGGCCCTTTTTGCACCTGTATTTTGCCTCGGTTTCTGAGCACATCCTATTCTTCTGTTCTGCATTCCCTCCCGCTTTCATTTCCAGTTTGTGTTGCGGCTTTCTCTTGTTTCTGCATCTGTTTTACAGGAATCTGCATTCAGATCACTTCCAGCACACTGTTGCTTTGCAGTTACCAAATCTCCTTTTGCAGTGATTTTTTGTTCTCATCTGCTTTGGAATCGCTAATACTTTCTAAAGTAGAATTGCTTCTGCTGGTATTTAAGAGCTGCCCACTGCCCTCCTCCGTTTCTGCCTCTCTCTCTTTAGGTTGACATCCCCATTCTGTTTTCTTTCCCTCCTTCTCCAAAGACAAAAGAGGATGTGTCCTCCCACTCAGGCAAACTTTAAAAAAGCCAGAGAGAGCATAAGAAGGAATCAGTAAATATAAAGGACGAGGGGATTCCCTGTTCCCAAATGTGCCAGTCTTAGATGTGTGGGCCTGGACTTTCCCTTCCTTTCCCTTTCTTTTTGCAGAATCACAGCGGGAGAGAGGGAGGGAGGGAGGGAGAGGTTGGATCTGCAGTTAAAAGTTTTAATTGTGGCAGGATGATTGCATAAATTTTAAAAACTTTGGATGCCACTCACAGTGTCTTGTGACGTTTCCATATTAATTAGGCAAAAAATGTGGGTTTTGCTTGTAGATGCAGAATGCATACAAAATACAGAAATAAATAAACAGGAGGGGGATGGGAACAGTGCAGAGGGAATGCATGTGACTGTGAAGTCAACCCTTAAGGCTTGACTCCTCATATTCTCCGGAGCAAGCTGTCAGTGCAGAAAGGGCCTCTCTCTCTGTGTGTGTGTGTGTGTGTGTGTGTGTGTGTGTGTGTGAGAAACAGAGGTAGAGAGTATAGAAACAGGCAGTGTTCCTCTTCCCCTTCTGCTTATTCCAGTTCCTCTTCCTCTTCATTGTGTAAGATCCAAACTGGCCACTCACTTTTTCCTCTGTGAAGAAATATGTGAACTCTCCTACGCATTACTCTGTAGGCAAGGTGTTTGTGTTCCCTCTTTGGATGTTACACGGGAAGAGCAAATGGCTGGTGCTTCTGATTTTTACAAAACATCAGAAACCACCCTTACTCTTAGTAGCTTTATTAATGTGTGGTGGCTTTTAAAAATCACTAGCAGTCTGTTCTTTTACTCAACATTCTCTGTTTCAGTGGGAAATAGGCTGAGGGAGCAAGCTCCAATATTTATATATTTATATATATATATTTAATCAGAAACCAAAGTTTCTTATATATATATATTTAATCAGAAACCAAAGTAATTTAATTTATATATATATATTTAATCAGAAACCAAAGTAAAAGCACACTTTAATAATAATAACAATAAAATATATCAGTAAGCAACACAGTGCAATAAAACAGTTTCTCCAATGTGAAATAGCCAATAAACCAATATATACAATAAATATATGAATTTAGCAATACGGCAAGTATTTATCCCTTAACTAGTTCATCAAGAACACCCAGCTGAGTATGTTTGTCGCCTTCTCAGTCCAAAACATAAAATACATTTTAACTTTTGCCTTCTTCAGTGGTATAGATATATTGCATATTACAAGTCACAAGTTACCTCAAGCTAGAAATTCTGATTAAATACAAATGACGTCAGGCATGTACCATAAAACAATAAATCTACAAACATCTCATACCTCATAGAATGTTGCAAACTTGAATTCAGGCTGGAGATTAGAGGGATTCATGAAGTTTGCATGCACTTAAACTTCATTTGCCCTGCAAAGGAGGACTGTACAAGCATACACTTAATAATCTGTGGATGCTTGTTTTTCAAAATACTAAACAAGCCCCAAGAAGTAGGGAAGGAATTAGTGATCTGAGAAACTTGTTACAGTGGGAAACTGAGGTAATGTCCAATTTTATTTCAGATCTAGCCTGGGTTTGACTATCAGATGGGGTAGGTTTCCAAATAAGTGCTTGTTTGGTGTCCTTTGCAAGAATTCAAAGGTTCTCTTCATACAGCTTTAATTTTCTGTGAAGCTCTCATTGCACCAAAGCATTTGCAACAGCAACCAAGCATCCACATGGCGGTTTCCCCCATACTTTCTTTGACTCAGCCCCCTGCAGCTGTCAGCCTTGCACATTATCAGAGAACACTTTCAGAGTGAAACAAAAACAAAAACAAAAATTGCCAATTTTCAAAAAGGCTGAAAAAGCTCTCTGGTGCAGAGGACGGACGGCAGCTGTGGGGGGAGGGCTGAAGCAAGCAAAACAGTGCCAAACGTGGGCAGGATCTGCAAAAATGTGGACAAGGTGGGCAAAGATGCTTTGACTCTGATCTTTCCCCAAAGGCTGTATCAGACCAGGGCTTCTTCCACACCAGAGTGATTTTTTGTGGTAGTGTCATTGCTGATGCAATTTTGTGTGAAATCACTTTTGCAATGGAGATCCAGACAGCCCAGGGTAATCTATTTTCTCTCCAGCTTTAGCAGTGGTTGATCAGTTCACCTGGAGAAAATGGCCACTTTGGAAGGTGGACTCTATGGCCTTATACCCCATTGCAGTCTCTCCCCTTCCCAGTCAGCTGCCTCCTGAGGCTCCACCCCCAAATCTCCAGGTATTTCCCAAGCCAGAGCTGGCAACCAGATGTGAGAATGTGGGGAAAAAATACAACCTTGCTCCAGTCAGGTGGCTGAAACATGAAGTGGATGATTAGGTGATCTTGCTTTCCCTTGGAATATGTTCAGATCCTGGTCTGTAGCTGAACAGACTCAGGAAATGATGGAGTACAGCAAGACTGGACCACTCTTCTCCTATAGCAAGGAATATGGATGGTGCTAGGTTTTTGTATCTGGTTGTTGTTTAAAAACAAATACTCAGGAGCTGTACATAATGTAGTTGCTTGCAGTTGAGGCTTAAAACTCACTTTTATCCTATTTGTATCTTTGATAGCTAAAACAAAAGAAACTGAAGCCTTGCTGTTGACAGCTGTTGAGACTCAGTAATCACTTACAGATGGGAAATGTCTTAGTTGCCATAGCACTGCTGCCACTTAGTCTAGTAAAGATGAAAGAACACGGTCTGCTTTTGCAGAAAGAAATGGAAAGAACATTGCAGATCCCTTTGTCAGCTGCTGGGCTAGCTCAGTGTCCTGCCTTACTGGTCCAGGATCATTCATCTCATGTGCAGGACAGCTGCAACATACATACTGTCTCAGAGAACTGATGCTGCCAATATGCATCCTTCGGAAAACATAATTTAAATACTATATCCATATGGGGATCAGTATCCAGGACTGGTCTGTCATTATATCCTTGACTCTCATCAGGGCTGGCTTTGAATTTTTTAAAAAGATGCTGATCCTGGGCCCTGGAATATAATGAACATTGATATGCAACTGAGCATATGTGGAGTGCATCCCTCTCACCATGTGAGTTAAACACTAAGAACATAAGAGAACATAAGAACATAAGAGAAGCAAGTGTTGGATCAGGCCAATGGCCCATCCAGTCCAACACTCTGTGTCACACAGTGGCCAAAAATACCACGTGCCATCAGGAGGTCCACCAGTGGGGCCATCTCCTGTACACCTGGGATAAGGAGGCTGCGCTTATAGGTCAGAAGGCAAGCTACTGCATGCCCTAGAACCTCCCATTTTAAAAATGTAGCACCAGTCCGCATATAAAACACCCTCACATCTGGTACTTTCAGCTCAGAATTTCTACTTTCTGCTGTGTGAACGGTCCCACTCTTTCAGCATTAAGGGTCTGTTCTCATTTCCCCTTTGAAATATGGTAATTGTTGTAGTTAGATTATCTATTTAGGATCTGAGGAACCCAAGTTTAAATGCCCTATCTTCCATCACCCAGTCATTCTCTCTTCTCTCAGCCTAACTGACCTCACAGGGCTGTTGTGAGGATAAAATGGAGGACAGGGAGATGATGTGAGCTACTTTGGGTCCCTATTAGGGAGAAAAGTGCAGTATAAATATCTAAATGAATAAATAAAATAAATAAAAGTCAACCCTCATGGATGTCTTCATACATAAGCTGAAAGAGAAGACAGGGCTAGAAGAATCTATACTTTGGGAGGTGCTCTTCAGTGGAAGAGCCTCTGCTTGGCATGCAGAAAGTCCCAGGTTCAATTCCTGGCATCTCCAGTTAAAAAAAGGACCAGGCAGTACATGATCTGAAAGACCTCTGCCTGAAACCCTGGACAGCTGCTGGCAAAGTAGGCAATACCGATCTTGATGGGCCAATGGGCCAATTCAGTATAAGGCAGCTTTGTGTGTGTGACCACATGTACTTTTTGTTACACTGCAGCACAGTTTTCACACTGCAGATAAAGAGGTGGCCCCCTAAAAGCTGAAATGGTACATTCCCATATATAGACTGAATCATTTCCAACAACCACGACGTGAATGGTTATACAATTATTATTCTGATTTTTATTTTAAGTAACAAGTGACTAAAAATAACAGCTTCTTGCAGAAAGATAGGATTCAGATACAAAATGATATAATTTTTTAAAAGGTGTGTCTTACAAAAAATAGAAATCATCTAGGAAACTCTGAAATGATTTCCTATGTTATCTATTTCCTTGGAAACCTGATATATCCAGGGGTCATTTCACAGAAAAAGAGGTGCAGGAGCTCATTAGCATAACTCATTAGCATAACTTATTTGCATATGCTACACCACCTGACATCACCGGAAGTATGTCAGAAGGCGAGAGAGAGAGAAAGAAAGCGGGGGGGGGGGGGACCGCTCCTAATCCAAGCCTCAGAAATACCACTATTCTGGGAGGATAGCTTCAGTGGTGGCTGAAGCCTTCAGTAGGCTGGTCAGAGGAACAAGGACCTTTCCAGGGGGCGGGGTCATTTTGCTGCAGCCATGACACAAGCAGGCATTCCTCCCACGGTGGGGGGGGGGGGCTGGCACCAACTCCTGGAGCTGTGCTCCCCCGAGCTCCTACTCGAAATGACCCCTGGATGTATCAATTCCTTTTTGAAAAGCTCAGCAGCAATGATATATTTCTATTTCAACATGAGTTTCAAAAGCAGTTCAAAAGCAGTCCACAGTTCTTGCTGTGGAATGACAAAGAGGTTACAAAATATGTTCTCATGGTTATTTTGGTGAAAACAGCATTTCTTATTCTGAAATCTACAAGTACTTAAACATGCATTCTTTTAAGGTGTGACCTGATTACAGAATCTTCCTTAAGGTAGAAGATCAGCAGAGCTGTTTATTGACAGCCGTTTGACCTGGGCAGAAACCTGTGTCAATAAATGTTCTCAGCATCAGAAATCAATGGCCAATATTGCAATGAATGGCTTACGATCATTTCAAGGGCTAGTTCACAGATGATCATATCTAACCACAGTGTCCATTTAGCTGCTGTGTTGTTGAGGGGAGGGCAAAACAAGGCAAAGGCAGTCTATAGCCATCACAAGAGGAGATCTCCTAGTTGCTTGGGCTTGTGAGTCAGCATGACTTGGAAGCTTTCATAAGAGCCAGGAATAGGGTTGCCAACCTCCAGGTGGGGCCTAGAGATCTCCTGCTATTACAATAGGTCTCCAAACAACAGAGATCACTTCCCCCGGAGAAAATGGCTGCTTTGGAGGGTGGTCTCTTATGGCATTGTACCCTGCTGATGTCCCTCCCCTCCCCAGGCTCCCCTCCCAAAATCTCCAGATATTTTGCAGCCCAGAGCTGGTAAGCCTAGTCGGGGACTATTACTTGATCTGCTCTGGCTTGTTGGAATAAGGAGGCTTTCTTACTAACCTGTCAGTTCTTCCTACACTCTCCTCCTTTATCTGGGTGAAAGGTACACAGGGTGAATCCCCTCCTGACATCCCTCACATCCCCAGTCCAGGGCCCACAGGAGAGCCTGCTGTATGGAGGTAATCTCCATTCACACATTACAGAGCATGCAGGTTGGGTCTGGGGTCCCCACCCTCACTCAGATGTAACAGAACAAAGTTTGAGTCCAGTGGCATCTTTAAGACCAACAAAGTTTTATTCAAAGTGTAAGCTTTCGTGTGCAATGCAAAACACATTCCTTCAGACTTCTGATGGTGCTTTGCACTTGAAAGCTGATACCTCAAATAAAACTCTGTTGGTCTTAAAAGGTTGGTCTTAAAGGTGCCACTGTTCTCAAACTTTGTTCTTCTGCTCAGACAAATGCAGCTACCCACCTGATGTTTCCTTAATTCCTGCGCATATGTTGCTCAATTCAGATCAGAGCCAAGGCATGTATGGAGAAGGGGTTTCAGACATCCCCCTCCTGTGTGATTTCCCCTACCTCAAATAGTCTGAGCAGGCTGTCTTTGGGGAAACCCAAGAGTTCCCAGGGATACAAATATGTTTTTTCCAAATGGCATCCCTCTGGGGCCATTGCAGGTCGGGGAGATGGAATGGCGTAGGCTGGAATCCCTTCTCTATGCTTGTCATGGTCCTTATCCAAATCGGGCACTACATATGTGGGAAATGAGAAGAACCCACCACTCACATGTGACTGTTACGTCTAATGTGGGGTGGGGACCCCTGACCCAGTCAGTGTACTCCATAATGTGCAAACTGGCTGATAGGAAAATGCAAATTTTAAAAAGAAGGGAAACATCATTAAGCAAAGAGTGGGAAGTATGGAGAGACTGTTGTTTATGCCACTAGTATACTGTTTAAACATCCGACACCTGCGTGGCTGAGATGATGTTGATGATATTAAATCTTCAATGCATTTTAACTTTGTAGTTGTAGAGCATGTCAGGATTATAGTTTCTTAGTAGTTAAAGTGGTGTGTCATAATTCCAATACGTGTCATTTCCTGATTGCCAGTGAAACAGCGCTTGTGGCTACTGGTGCCATTTCTCTCATATCTTTCTCAGCCAATTTTGTGTATCAAACAAAGTGGCCGCTATAAGTGTAATTTCCTTGCTTCCCTGGATGAGCATTGTTGTTGCTTTCCTGAGCCTTATAAAGACCTTCTTCATTCAGCTAGCTTCATCTTGCTGGCTTCTTTTCTCATTCCATTCTGGCAACGCAGGTCGTCTAGTCACTGCCCAGCCGTAGCCTGATACATTGTTGGTTGAGAGCAGTTTGTTTAGTACAGAGCTTTCAAAAGATGGGGAAATCATTAAGGAAAATTGATTCCTTCTCCTTGTGAATACTTCAAAACTCCATCTCAACAAAATGTATTAGTTGGCACCACTGTGAAACCCTTTCCTCAAGTCCTGATCCATCACCTAGGCAAGAAAAGGAATACATGGATAATCTTATGAAACAATGAGTAATGATATATGCACACAGTCATCACACAGAATTCCAGAAGAGGTACATGAAACTACAGTCTGTGTAAGGCACAGACAAGTTAAATAATGTGGATTTAAGCTAAAACCCAACTCTGGGTGGTTTCACTGGGTTGAAGATGAGGTTGGAGATCTGTTGCCCCCAAACTCAGCACAACTCGTTCTTATTCCCTGTATTTGCAGTTTTGGTCAAGATGGACCCAGACGGACAAAGCCTTTGGGCAGAGAGGATAACAACATAAAGCCAGTTTGGGGAAAACACAATCATATGACCAAGGAATAAATGAAGGCATTCAGAAGGGCCTGAGTGGAGTGCATAGACAGAAGCAATAGTGCAGTCACAGAGCTTTGGCTGTTTAGTAGAACATGGCATAGAAAAGTAAAGCACAGCCTGGGTCCATATTGTAGCAAAGTGAAAAACAACAACCCTCTTTCTCTGCCAGCCTTTATTCTTCCAGATCCTGGGTTGTGTGGCACAGCTGCCCCTGTATCCACAGTATGCCTCTTGACATTCCAAGCCATTGAAGACTCTGAATCAGATGAGCCAGTGTCACAAGATCTAATAATAATTTGAGTAGGGATACCAGGAACTTTGCCACAAAGGTTCCTGACAGCCGAAACTTCCCATGTTTTACCGTGACAAACAGAATGAGCTGATCGCTCAGTCTGCTCAGTTCATCCTGAATGACTCAAATGCCTGCTGAATGGGATTACATCAGGTTTTTGCAACACTGTGCAGGCATGAAAATGCTGCCAAATCCGACGCAGCCATTCATGCCACTAAAAAAGACGCAAATGAACACTGAGCATTAGAGGGCTTTTAATTTTTTTTAAATTATTATTATGAGCTATTTGTATGACTTGTGATCAGGCTGACCACGTCTCCTGCTTTGTCAGGAGATCTCTTGCCCCCGGAGCCCTTCCTGCTGCCACTTGGCTGGCTGGTAGGGAAAAGATGGTGGGGAAATGGGTGGGTGACTGGTGGCATCTCAACACTATTTTGTCACTTCCAGCATTAAAAGTGATGTCATTGTGTCACTATGGCTGTGGTCACACACACTAAATCATCCACTTTCAATCCACTTTCAGTGCACTTTCCAACAGGATTTTGCCAGTTCACACAGTAAAATCCAGTTGGAAAGTACATTGAAAGTGGATGATTTAGTGCATGTAACCGCAGCCTGATTTGGTATAATGGTTAGGAGCGCGGACTCTAATCTGGGAGAACCGGGTCTGATTCCCCACACCTCCACATGCAGCTGCTGGTGTCACCTTGGGTCAGTCACAAGTTCTTTCAGAGCTGTTCTCTCATGAGCAGTTTTTGAAAGAGCTCTCTCAGCCCCACCTACCTCGTAGGGTGTCTGATGCAGGGAGGGGAAGGGAAAGGAGATTGTAAGCTGCTCTGAGACTCCTTTGGGTCATAAAGGGCGGGGTATAAATCCAACCTCCTCCTCCTCCTCCTTTTCTCACTTATTTTTGTGCAGCCCCTTATGTGGTCTAAGTGTCAGACTAGGATCTGGGAGACCCTAGATTTTAATCCCCATGAAGGCTAGCTTCGTGATTTTGGGCCAGTCACTCTCCTCTCAGCCTAATCTGCCTCACAGGGTAGTTGTGAGGATGAAATAGCATAGGGGAGAATGGTACTGTAAGCCGCTTTGGGTCTCCATTGGGGAGAAAAGTGGGGCCCAAATAGCCAAATAAATAAATACAATAATAAAGTCAGTTGAACTGTTAAAATATTTAAAAACCATTCCTTAAAACCACCATTAAAACCATTTACAAGCACCAAACTACACTTGCATAAGTGTTTTACTGTTGTTGTGTATGTCACTGAATGTTATGGAGATCCTTCTGAAACACCCAGTTGCCTTTGTTCAAGGCACAATGCAAATTCTTTCCTAGAGAATCCTGACTCTTTGTTAATCTTATGCAAATGTATTCAGAAACAAGCTTATAGAGTTCAATGGGATTTACTCCTTAATTACTGTTTACAGGATGACAGCCTTAAAAATGTTCCATATGTCTGTGAGTCTGCTTTCGATCCACCTTCTCTTCTATTTTTAAATTTTATTATTATTCTGAAATTAAAAACAAGTCAGGGGAAAAAATGGAACTTTTAGGCCATATCAGAGTTAGGGATGAGCTGAACATTCAGAGCCAAAACCTTTTTTAGTTAAAAATAAGAGTTTTTGGCAATGGGGCAAGTTTTGTGGCTCCCTCTTGACCTGAAATTTTCACAGGATATCGGATAATATCTGAATTAAAGACTAAAAGTCAGTTTCTTTCTCTCCCCCCCCCCCCCTCTCTTGAATAGTTTTGTTGGCATGCATGGGAGTGGTACCATCAGAAAGCTAAGAGGGGGGGATGGTAGTGGACTATGTTGTGGAATCTGCAACTTTTCATCCAAAAGAGGACCTCCAACCCTCCCTTGGAACTACGAACTGTGATGTGCTTTCCTCTTCTTTAGGGAGTCTTCAGAACAGCCAGGTCATTAGTCTCCTCTTGGGATGTATATTCCATGATGTCATAGCAGCTGAGCCAATGTCCTGCTATTTTAGAATCTAGCTATACATTTCACTAGAGGTAGGTTGTTTCTCATTTATTTGTTGTCTGTTTATTATGTTCCATTGTACGTTCTTAAAATATTCACTACTGGGCGTAGATAGAAAAATGTATTGGACAGATGGTGTGTCTGCTATGATGGTGATTTTTTTCCCTAAAAAAATGCTGATATCATGATTCAGTGAGCAGGATGGAGAAATAAAATATCTGCAAGGAGTTCAGGATCAATCTGCCAGGGAGAAATGATAAGTGACAGGGTGGGGGGGGTAGGGGGAGAAGAATTTATAGGAAGTGAGAAAGAGCGCTCTGTTGACTTCTCCGCTTTAATTCAAATGTGATATAACACGGTACGTTTTCTTGCTGCTTCTTAAAATAGGGTCTCCTGCCTCCTACCCTCCTGCCTCCTCTCCTGTCTTGAGGTTTTATGTTATCGCCTAAAGTGATATCGAGCGAATGTTCTGGGAAGGCAAGGTATGACGCATGGAACTGTCAGCCATAGCTGTGCCCTCCACCCAAGGGAGGGGTGCGGAGGTGAAAATTCCTGCTCAGTTTCTTCTGCAACTGTTGGTTCCAAACACTTCCATAGTTGAAATGCCAATTTTGTATGAGAATAGTGAGCTGAAGCAGCAGCTGATTGTTGACAGCAGTGCTGGATTTGCCCATTTTCAGGACAGGAAGCCAATGTGGTATAATAGTTAGAGTGCTGAACCAGGATCTGGGGAACTGAGGTCCAAATCTCTATTCAGCCCCCAAATTGCCTTGTTGTTGGACCTCCAGACAAACTGGTTGGCCACTCTGTGAGAAAGAATGCTGGGCTAGATGGAGCACTGGTCTGATCCAGCAGAGATCTCACTGAGTGGCCTTCAACCCATTTATTTTCTCTCAGCCCACCTTTCTCACAGGATTGTTTTGAGAATAAATTGGAGGAGAGGAGAACAATGTATGTCACCCTCAGCTCCTTGGAGGAAGGGTAGAATAAAAATGTAATTCAGGTGATCAATCTACTTGTCAGGGTACTAAGTATGTGGGGTGTGTGCCACGGAGTGTCTGCCACTCGATAACTGAAACAAATACTACAAGCAACTGATCTTTACCAGCAAAGCTGGCCTGCTTTATTTGTTTTAAATCTGTAAGAAAATACACAACATTGGTGTCCATTCAACAAACTGCTTGCAAGTATGGTATTATCAACCCCACAAACATTACTGAATGCCATGCAATTACTGTCTGAAGCCCACATTAATACAATATTCAATTTTGCCTTATGTGATAGGGGTATCATAAATGCAAATCATACATCAGAGCGGTAAATCTGCAATAACAACCAGGCATTGAGAATATGAAGGAGAGAGAGAAGAGATTGGATTTATACCCTGCCCTTCACTCAGAGTGGCTTACAATCTCCTTCCCTTCCCCACAACAGACACCCTGTGAGGTAGGTGGGGCTGAGAGAGCTCTTTCGAGAATTGCCCTTGAGAGAACAGCTCTGAGAGAACTTGTGACTGATCCAAGGTCACACATTCAAATACCCCGCACCAACGCTGTACTGACTGCAGAGTCACCCCTGAACAGCCATAAAACGGCCATAAATCTATGCAGACGGTACCATAAAACCAAGAGATCAAAGGAAGTGAAACCGGCATGCAGTTGGGAAGCTACCATAAGATCCTACAGTCAAAGAAAGTGAAAGTGGCATGCAATGTAGAGGGGAATTTCTGTTCCAGCATGGGTTTGGCAAATGCTAGATGCAGAATAGGCCTGGCTTTCCTGAAGTTGCTACTCATCTGGCTGTATGTGATGTGAGACTTCTAGCTGAGACCCAGGATAGTCAGAGAATGCTGACCTTGATAGAAGAAAGCTGGACTTAGCCAATATAAGTCAGCTTTATATGTTCATGTACCTAGCTCATAAATCAGACAGATGTTCTGTAAAATGTTTTAGAGAAACTGAGACATTTTCCCTCATGCACCCAAACTGAAGAACTAAGCCAACGGTGAACAACAAAGCTGCTCCATCCATCAAATCCCAGTATTTATTTTCGCATGTCAACAGCCAGATTTGTGTTCCCCATTTCAGAGGGAGATCAAGGTCTCTGGATCCAGGCTTGATCCAGGCCAGGAAGGGGGAGGCCTGGCATTTATTTGTCTTAAAAGTCTGTGATCATTTTTGTGTAAGGAAAACAAATCAGAACAGTACACAGACACTGCGCTCCAGGACGTTTCCCATGCAACTTCTCCACGGACAGCCTTGAAACACATGCAGGGAAGCAGCCAGCAAACATTCACAGATAGGCCTCTTTGTTATGTGCAGATGGTCAAGCAAGTGTTTGAGAGCTGATCTATGTATGCAGCAAAATCATGCGGTGGGGTCATTCCTGGACAGTATCATTTCAAACTGCGATTGCGGTATTTGTATTTTAAATGCTCCTCCATGTTTTCAAGTATGGTGTAGTGGTTAAAGCGACAGAGTAGGAACTGGGAAACCCAGGTTCAAACCCCCTCTCTGCCATGGAAGCTGGCAGCATGACGCTGGGCCAGTCACACACCCTCAGGCTAACCTACCTCACAGGGTTATTGTGAGGATAAAATGGAGGAGAGGAGAAAGATGTAAGCCACTTTGGGTCCCCATTGGGGAGAAAGTTGGGGTATAAATAAAGTAAGTAAATAAACAAATAAAGTAAGCGAAACAAACAAAGCGCCCGCCCTGCATCTAGGACGTACGTCAAGGAAAGACCTAGCCAAGACCACTACTATGCAATTTTCACTGAATATGTCGCTCATTTCTCAGGCACCCCTGACATATATTGAACATTCATGCTCTTCACTGGTACTGCAGGACAACACTAATGCTTTAAAATAAACTTTAAAAAAAATTAAAAATAGTCTCAAAATAGTCATCAAAACTGTACTTGCACACAACTACATTCCACATAACAATCCAGGTCATAATGGCCCCATTAGCTGGAACAAGAATCACCATGCATATTATGTTTTGAGCGCTAGGAAAATGCAATCCTTCTGAAGTATGCTTCCTTTGAAGGTGGTGATCTTCCACCCAACAAATTCACATTCCTTCTTGATAATGAACATGTGAAGCTAGGTTGTACTGAGTCAGACCACTGGTCTGGCGACTGGTATGCAAGTGATTGTCCAAGGTCTCTAGGTAGAATTCTTCCCCAGCTCTGCTGTTAAAGTTCCATTTACCTGGAGAATCCAAAGACTGAAGCTGTGATAACCTTTGACCTGCGAAGCATGCATATTGCCACTGAAATATGATTTCCCCAATCCTCACCTTGGAAGGGCCCTGCCATTTTTGATTTCAGCAAGTGGTGGGAGATTCTTACAGAGGCTGAAAATACATGGCTGCATACCCTCCAAGTTTAAACTGCAAACAAAAGAAGCATATTTAAAGAATATTTGTTATGGTTACATTTTTAATTCTCATACTACACACTGTCATTTTGTCAGCACTGGTTGAGCAGCCACCTTTGGGAAAAAAAGAAGAAGATCCGTACATTTAATTGTTTAATAATCATGGCAGAACCAGTGCAATGGCCAGTAATTATTTTATTTTATTTACTTCAGCTATACTTCACCTTTCTCACTGAGATTCAAGCAGACCACTCAGTGAAAAACAGTGTAAGCAGAGCCATATAATACTAGGGTTGCCAACTTTGGGTTTAGAGATCTGTGAAAACTCCAGGGTACAGCCTTGGGAGAGTGGGATTTAGGGACAGAAGGGACCTTGGTAAAATATAAAGCCCCATACAGGCCACCGTCCAAAGCAGCCATTTCCTCCAGGAGAAGTGGAATGTTTTAAATAAATAATAAATAAGCAGTGCACGTAGTCTGGAGATTAATCATAATTCTGGGAGATCTCCAGCCCCAACCTGAAGGTTGGCAAACCTATTTAATGCAATCAACAGCGCAATAAAACAGCAGTAGCACCACTAAAAACAACATGCTACATACTGTAAAACAGTATAAAACATACAACAAAACAAAACTAGATTACAAAATTAGAGAAACAGTGCAACAGTATGAGAGAGAGAGAGAGAGTGCAAACAGAGCTATGAAAACTACCTGGATTTCACCAGCATTAACCAGGAACCTATTCCCTTTGTAAGAAGGTCCTCCTGAACAACAGCAATGCACAAGCCTTCCTGATCTTGTCAGGCAGACCATTCTACCAGGCAGGAGCCCCAACAGAGCATGCTCAAGTACAAGCCAACTGTTCGTCTTACTGATTTGCAGGGTAGTACCTTCAGAAGGCTTTGCTCAGATGAGTAAAGCTTCTGCAGTGGAGCACTCCTGAAGATAATATGGCTCCTAGGCTGTGAATACATCAGACAAAGCAAATACCTTGAGTTTTGCCTGAAAGTCTACAGGAAAACTATCCTGATGTAAGATGCTGCCATTGATGTGCACAATTAGAAAATGGGTTGCCAAGCTCAGTTCCAGTTTCTGTAAAACAGTTAAAGGTTTCCTTTGCTCGAAAGCCAGTCAAATTCGACTCTGGGGGGCGGTGCTCATCTCTGTTTCCAAGCCAAAGAACCAGCACTGTCCGAAGACGTTTCTGTGGCCATGTGGCCGGCATGACTAGATGCTGAGGCGCACGGAACGCTGTTACCTTCCCACCAAAGCGTTATTATTTACCTACTTGCAATTTATCTACTTGCAATACTACGAGCTGCTAGGTTGGCAGGAGCTGGGGCTAGAATGAATTGCCAAGCTTGGTTCCAGTCTCTGACTAGTCTTTAAAAAGCCTCATTGCATGGGGAAAGCAGCAAGCATCTTAATGCAAAAACTCATGTTCAATTGAGAGAAATCATTAGGCCCTGAACTGGTGAATGACGTTTCTTGTTAATGAAACCTATATCATATTTAGCGGTTACTGCAGCACATGAACTTTGTATAATAGTTCTTTAAAGACTCCTGGGAGGGTACAGTGGAGCAGATGGCTTACTAGTGAAGATATTTCTCTGTTTTTGGGGACTTGAGCTAAACTTCTGACCTGCCAGAAGATTAAATGCCTTGACCAATAAAACTCCCAACTTTCTTATATATTGCTTTTGTAGGGGAGTCTATTATTTGCTGCGAATATTGTCCTGCCCGGCTTCATTTTGTTGATGATAGCTAACACGTAGTCCTTAGCCAGTGATCGTGGATGTCACAAGCTTCTATTTCTAAGTTCTTCGGCTTGTACCTTGTGATTTATTATGTAATTTGTGATCTCAGGGAACAACAGCAAGACAATCGGGCCAGGCTCCTTCTGTTGGTTATCTTCCCAAACTCCTTTTCCCCGTTTCCACCAGCTAACACTTCATCATGACATGACCATGTTATTGCTAGCTTTTCATTAAAGATGGAGATAACGCGTTGTGCTTTCCGATTTTCAAGAAAGCATTCCCCCCCTCTACTTCACAACTCAGTCTTCAGTCCACTCGAGGTTAGCCAGTGTACAGAAAAGAAATATTAAGACCCCTAGAAACATCCCTTCTTTCACCCCTTCTGAAATGTCTCCCCACTTTCCCCTTTGCTGCCCACTCACCTAGAATGCCTTCTGAGGATACCTTCTTAACCCCATGTCCTTTGTTATTATTCATCTGCTTAGAAGATCTATATGCTGCCTCTAGAAAACTACTCCATGCAGTTCAGAGAATGAAGCATGGGGCCGGGGGAGAAATCATTTTTAACAAGTTGTTTGAAACCCAGCCAATATGAAAGTACTCAAATATACATAACCCCCCCCCCCCCGAAAACATAGATTTCCTATATAGCCCTCCTAAAAATTCACCTTTTCCAAGAAAAAAAGAATCACAACAAAGGCTCTTAGTGCTCCTTTGCTTGTTTTTATGTTTGTCTGATGTTCCTTTTAAACTAAAACTCAGTACAATGATTGAGAGAGGGGGAAACAAATGCCCTTAAATCCATTGCTTTCCCACAATTCTGAACATATTTAATCGTAGCCTGGGGATCTTGTTGAACCTGGGCTCCCGCTTCACTTGTCTGAAATGCCTTTCCTTCCCCCACCCCCGGAACTGCTGATGCTATCCCACGCCCTCCCTTATAACTTGACATCAGATTTGGGGGAAAAGCAGAAACATTATTCCAGGCAAATTCATTTAAAGGCCACTCCCCATCTCCCAGGAGACTCTGGGATTGTAGTTCTGCGAGGGACCTTGGGCTCGCTAACATTCTCAGCACCTCACCAAACCACAGTCCCCAAGATTCTTTGAGAGAACGTCATGACAGTTACACCGGTACAGCTTGTATGGAGATTACTAAGTACTGGGAGAGTGCTTCAAAACCCTTCAGAACAGTTTGATCTAAGAAGAGAGTGGAACAAAAGAAGAATGTGTACGCCACAAGCAATGATGGGTCTGTCATTCCACCTCCAGCTTTCTTAAAAGCTGCTGTCTCGTTGCCAGTGTTAATTTCGCTGCAATTTATGAAGGTGCCAGACATCGCCAGACTACTTCAGTATCTCTAGCTAATAGAACCTGCTAAGTGCCTGTAACTGGAGAGACAAGGGACTGAACCTGGGACCTACCATGCATGGAAAGCATGTGCTTTACCACTGATTCACAGCCCTTGATTGGTATACTAAATAAGTAATGGCTATATAGCCATCATAGCTGAGTGTTTCGGTTGGTTCCAATTCTCCCTCTAAGCTGTGAGCAAAAATTTCTACTTTGTGAGCTACTGGGATTAAAGTCATGAGCGAGTAATTTGGCCACTGCATAAATTAGTTTGCTCTGGAGCCATCCTTCCTGAGCTAAGACAAAAATCTGTGAGCTGGAGGCTAAAAAACTGTGAGCTAGCTCACACTAACACAGCTTAGAGGAACACTTCCACATTGTTTCTAGTTGTTCTGTGTTCTGAGGAAATTGACTGCTTAATTGCTGTAACATTCTAAAGATCTGTGCTGGAGACCACTTGGAAGCACAGTGTGTGGACTCACCCTGGTGCTAATATTTGCCGCTGGGGGGGGGGGGGGGGGAGGGCGAAGCAAGGGAGGAAATATGGCAGCATCACACTGCCTGCCTGGGTAAAAAATGGCAGGATTGGCTGCAGGCTGGGCTGGCCAGCTTTGTTGGCCAGGGCCAGCCCCAATGGGCAAGGCGGGGCTACTCCCCTCAGCCACATAAGGCAGAGCCACAGCCATTTTGCCCCAGTCATTCCCCCTCCCTGCAATTTTAAAGAGATCACACTTCAGCTAAGGAGGAGAAAGCCACATGCTCCAGCCGGCTTCTGCAGCAGAGCAGGTCATTCGAGTTCTCACTTCACAGCTGTGGATCGGATTAAAGGGCCACTCCAGCTGATTGTCGACCACATACTGCGGGGGTGGGCTACACCTGATCTCTTTCCTTTCTCTCTTTCTCCCCCCTGTTCTTAGACCAAGTCTTGAACAATTAGAACTTAGCAAAAAAAAAAACCCAAAAAACCCTTAAATAAAACTCTTATCTAAAAGACATCTCCCTTTGAGTATTTTTCTGCAGCCTCTAGAAATCAAAAAATAGAATATGTTTAAAATCTGACTCCTCTAAGGGGTATCAAACTTTTTTGCTTTGCAGCATAGTCCATTTATCAAAACCTGGGCATGATCCATTTTAGCCTAAGCTGGAGTACATAAGGACATTGAAGAGGATGTGTGTGAGGCAATCTACTGACTGGAAGGGGCAGGGGACATACACTGATCAGCAAAAGGTATCTTTAACAAACAGCCCAACAATACCACTGAAAAGGGGCAGTTAAACTGTAAATGCATAAAAGCCCTACATAACTTTGAGCTAACCAGGGATTCTAATTTGGGGGGGGGGGGTCTCTTAGACAGAAGTCCCAAGGCTAGTGGAGAACATGTTCTTCTAGCATCTGAGTAAGTATAGCTCCTATCCCCAGCATAAATCATTTTAGCCACATATTTTTACATTAGTTTGCCGAGGAAAGGACAAGATCTTCTACCTTGATGTTTATAAGAGATAACTTCTGTTCGAAAAGCTGGGTCCAGGGAGCTTTAAAGAGTCCATGAGGGTTAGACTTGCCAAGCTACCCTCAGGGGCCTAAAAAAATAAGTGAAACCAATAATTAAACACACACACCCAGTCACAAGCTTCTATAGATCTAAGAACAAATTCATAGTGAGAGGCCAATGCTCAAATACACCTCAAAAGACCTCCCATTGCCCGAAGAAATAAGGACTGTACTCTGTTTATAGAGTCATCTACAGCAGGAATCCATATGGAAACACCATATAAAAGTTGTGAGATCACCACCGAATTAAAAACTCTAATGGCAGCTGGCATATACTGTGCCCCATTTGAAAAAAAGAAGTGCAGAACTGCCTTCATAGTGACCATGGCTTCCTGAGTGGCCAGTTGTGGCACCTCCAGGACCGGATTGATGCCAATGGTTTAACTGTTCATTTCCAAAATTTTCCTCATGTACTGAAGGTAAATGCTGCATTTCTGTCAAAAATCTTCATCATTAAGGTCATCAGAATATTGTTTTGATAAAGATAAAGCTTTCCACAAGAAACTGAACTTTGCAGCCAACCGCTTCACAGCACTGAATCTTACAGTTAATCCTGCTATAACACTGCCTACCAAAACATAAAACACAGATTTTCTGAAGTAGTCTTCTGGCGAGTCATCCATGTTATTCTTTCCCAGCAAGTTAGCATCAGGTCTGTTATCACACAGCCTTGCCCTCTTGTGCATGACTCCACCACATCCATGAGAGAAGGGTCAATGCAACAATTTCATTCCACATGCATTTCCAGTCATTTTGAAATTTTGTAAGATTTGTGAGGAGTGTTTCAATGTTTTCTGCGACATCCAATGTGGCATTTCTGGCTTGGATTACCTTATTGCACTTGTTTATGTGAGCTGCTATTTTGTACCACACAGCTGACATTAACACAGAGACAAAAGATGTCACATAGACTAAAACTCCCTGGACTGCATTTCTTGTTTTGAATGTCAGATTTAGTTCCAGGAGTTCTTGCTATGCTAATTTAATTCCAGGCAGGTAAGCTGCAAAAAGGCTTTACAGTTTCAACACGATCTGACCATCTTGTTTCAGACATACCATGAAGAGAACAGCCTATGCAGTTTCAAGTATTTCCCAGCACTTGGAACTGGAACTAAACTACCGTAGATAGTTTGAATTGTTCCAAAGAAGGTTATTGCTTCAGGTATGCCTTCAGCAACAGACAACCACTAGGTGAAAAAATTGCTGTTGGGCACAGTTCTTGTATTTTTGCTTGTGTGCTGTTATATCTTCCAGCCGTATTTGGTCCATTTGGTCATAAGCTTGAGCTCTGCAATCACTGAGAGGAATAGCATGTTCTTTCAAAGAATCAGTTATCAATTGAGCAATTTCTTCCCCTCTTTTGTTGCTACAATCTGCAAACTTTAGAAATCTTCCTTGAATTTCATACTATGTTTCTTTTAAAATTACGAATCTCAAAAGAAATGTTTGTTCTCTATGTGAGGAATCTGGTATGGCATCTATTATTACTGCAAAGTACTTTGCAGACTGCCTCTTACGCAAAATATGTTGTTTCACAAGATTTGAGCATTCTGCAATAAATTCATTTTGTGTCAGGAGACAGATAATGAACTCGAAGTCATTCACCCCTCTTCTGTGACTTAGCACATACTCCTGAAGGATGGGGTCCACCTGGAGAGTAGGTCTATGAGTCCTAGAAAGTTTCCATTGTTTGAATCATCAGTGTGATGGGATGAACCATTAAAAGCCAGACCACATTCTCCCAAGAAGACTACAACATCTTCCTGATGGCACCTGGTGTTTTTGGACACTGTGTAACAGAGTGTTGGACTAGATGGACCATTGGCCTGATCCAACATTGGCTTCTCTTATGTTCTCTTATGTTCTCTTGATGTGCTTTAAAATATTGTACCATTTCACAGCTTCAGTTTTGATTGATGCTTCTAAGATGGTGTTAATTCCTGTCCCAGACAGCAGGTGCCTTTCTAGTTCTCGCCAAGCTAGGTAACGTTCTCTGTAGCTATCACTTTTTTCATGTTCTGGGATTCCGTTGAATAGTTCCTGCCACTTCCCACTAGTCATCCAGCCGTCAGCTGATGCCAGTGCAGATTTAGACACAGAGCTGCCAGTTTTGTGCCAAAATAACCAACATGGAAAACAATATATTGCTTGTTTCTGTTGACTCCAGACAAGCCAGTCTCATAGAACATGAGTTTTTGCATTAAGATGCTTGCTGCTTTCCCCGTGCAATGAGGCTTTTTAAAGACTAGTCAGAGACTGGAACCGAGTTTGGCAACTCATTCAGTATGCTTTGAGAAAATTTTTGATTCCTGCTGTCTTTTGGGAACACTTTAGGCAATGAGATGTGACCATTGGTAACATACTTTTCTACTTCTTTTTGAGAAGAAAATTCAGTTGTGATGCAACCAGTGTCAGGGCCTACAGTATTCCTCTCATTTTCCAAACTCACTTCCACCTGAGCCTGTATTTCTGTTTCTTTCAGTTCATTTCTGTCATTTTCTTGCATGTGTGCCTTTATCAAAATCCTGTACATTATTACTCAAATCAACTGCTCCTTGTTTGGGGGTGAGGTTTTCAGAGTTTTTTCTTGTTCTAATTCTATGGGTGGGTTGAATGAGGTTTTTTTTTTGAAGGCGCCTTTAATCCAGCTTGAAAGAGGTTTTGTTGCCCCCTTTTTTCGTGTTCCTCTTGTTCTTTCATTTCATTTCTGGACTCCTGATTTATGAGAATACATTTTCGATGGATGATTTATAATTTCTTCCTTTATATCTTTTATATCTAAAAAGGGAAAATATAATTCCTGATCATTGCCATGTTGCTTAAAAAAATCCTGAGCCCAAAGTTTTAAAATCAGTAAAAATGTAGCCTAATATCACTAAAATAATTAAGGAAAAGGATTAGAACATAACTTCAACTTATCTGTCCGAAACTGCTCTTTAAAGATGGGTTTAGAATGTACTAATACACCAACACTTCCACTACAACAATGGCCACTGGCCTAAATGTTCTGTCTGCCTGCCTGGAAAGTGGAGAGTCACATGACCTTCTAACTAGTTCATGCTGCCCCTAGTGGAAGATCTTGAGAGCACAATGTAGACTCAGAACTCTGAGCGTGAGATTTCTGTGGAGAATGTCAATAAATCAAAAGTAGGTTTGCAGCATACAGAGACACACCTGAACAGCATACTCAAGATTGCAAGAGCACAGACATTTTGATGCAATAATTCAGAGCAAGAGATGTCAGTTATCAGATACTGTCGAATAAAATATTGCAAGAGTGCTAATGTTTTAAGCATGTTTTTATTTTAAGTTAAAAAACCCTTTTGTGTTTATGTCCTTTATAAAGTTTATATCTCCACTACTCGGCATTACCTTTTATGACACGTATGGTCTGGCCCAACAAGGTCTCATTTATGTCAGATCCAGCCCTCATAATAAATGAGTAATAATAAATGAATAAATTATACCATGCGGAGGTCCCTCTCCTCACCAAACCCCAGGCTTCACCCCCCAAAATCTCCAGGTATTTCCCAGGCCAGAACTGGCACCTCTATTTGCCTTGAAAACCCCACCAGGATCACCACAAGTCAGCTACACCTTGATGGCACTTTACACACATATTATGCCAATCATTCCAAGATGATGTCATTTGAATCAGCTGCCAAAGAAAGAGAACACCCGTCTTGTTTTGCAGTCAGATATCAGATATCTTGATCAGTTCTCAAACAGAGCATTTAAAAAAGGATAAATACGATTCTTTGTTGCAAACTATTTTTGGGAAAAGCCCTCATTTCTTAGTGACTGATTTTGCTTTGACAATCTTACGTAAGCATTTCTGTAATGTGTCACTGCATGTCTCTTTTTGTTACATAACACAATCATTGCTTATGTTTTACACGGAAATGGCTGGATCACACGCTGGCTACAGACCCATTTGGAAAAACAACAATAGTTCAAACAACTGATGGTTAAAAGGCTGGTTGCTTCTACTATAGTGGGCTTCCCAAGACTTTGGAACAACATTCAGTTATGCAAGTGGGAACCTGCAAGGACTCATGAGAAGTCTCTGATTTTTCTCTCCCCCATTATTTCCTCTTTCCCTTTCTTGAAAGGCCCCATAACCTCTCCCCTTTTCCTGATTCCTTCTCTTGTTCTAGGGTTGCCAAACTCCAGCTGTGGCCTGCAGATCTCTTGGAATCACAATGAATCTCCCAACTACAAAGATAACTTTACTTCTTACTGTTTTTACAACCTAGGTCATAAACAGCAAACCCTGCTACAAAAATCAGTTCCCCCTTAGGGTTGCCATCTCCAGCTTGGGAAATTCCTGGAGACTTCAGGGTAGAGCCTTGGGTGGGCAAGGTTTGTGGAGGGAAGCAACCTCAGCAGTGGCAATCCTAGTTTCCCCGGAGAAAATGGCTGCTTTGGAAGGTAGACTCTATGGCATTATATCCCTCCGAGATCCCTCCTCTCCCTAAGCACCACCCTCCCCAGGCTCCACCCCCCCAAATCTCCAGGTATTGCCTAAATTGGAGTTGGTAACCGTATCTCCTTCTAACCCAACAGCCAATGAACCTTTATCTGCCCCTCTGTCAAGCTTTCCCTCGCCTCCCAGCAGCCTCTACCTAAGAAAACTGTGGCCTAGTTGTGTGGTGCCAGCCACTGGGCTAGGCCCACTTGCACGGTAGGGAGCCCTCAAGGACTTGTGGGGTGGCACCTCATTTTCCCCTGTATCCCCCTTCCCACACTATTTCCTCTTTCCATCCTCCTGGCAATCCCCATATCCTCTCCTCTTTATCTGTCTCCTTCTCAGCCATTCACCAACCTGCGTCCTGTCATGGTGAGGGGGAGCGAGAGTCCAAGTCCAGGCTGAGGTCAGAAATGAGGGTTACAAGCAGGAGCCAAAGAAACAGAATCCAAGTCCAGTCTGAGGTCAGAAAGAAGGGTTAGCAAGCAGGAGCCGAAGCAACAGAGTTCAAGTCCAGTCCGAGGTCAGAAACGAAGGTTAGCAAGCAGAAGCCAAAGCAACAGAGTTCAAGTCTAGTTCGAGGTCAGAAACGAAGGTTAGCAAGCAGAAGCCAAAGCAACAGAGTTCAATTCCAGTCCGAGGTCAGAAACGATGGTTAGCAAGCAGAAGCCGAAGCAACAGAGTTTAAATCCAGTCTGAGGTCAGAAACAAGGGTTAGCAAGCAGGAGCCAAAGTAACAGAGTTCAAGTCTAGTTCGAGGTCAAAAACAAGGGTTAGCAAGCAGGAGCCGAAGCAACAGAGTTCAAGTCCAGTCCGAGATCAGAAACGAGGGTTAGCAAGCAGAAGCCGAAGCAACAGAGTTCAAGTCCAGTCCGAGATCAGAAATGAGGGTTAGCAAGCAGAAGCAGAAGCAACAGAGTCCAAGTCCAGGCTGAGGTCAGAAACGAGGGTTAGCAAGCAGGAGCCAAAGCAACAGAGTCCAAGTCCAGGCTGAGGTCAGAAATGAGGGTTAGCAAGCAGGAGCCGAAGCAACAGAGTTCAAGTCCAGTCCGAGATCAGAAACGAGGGTTAGCAAACAGAAGCCGAAGCAACAGAGTTCAAGTCCAGTCCGAGATCAGAAACGAGGGTTAGCAAGCAGAAGCCGAAGCAACAGAGTTCAAGTCCAGTCCGAGATCAGAAATGAGGGTTAGCAAGCAGAAGCAGAAGCAACAGAGTCCAAGTCCAGGCTGAGGTCAGAAACGAGGGTTAGCAAGCAGGAGCCAAAGCAACAGAGTCCAAGTCCAGGCTGAGGTCAGAAATGAGGGTTAGCAAGCAGGAGCCGAAGCAACAGAGTTCAAGTCCAGTCCGAGATCAGAAACGAGGGTTAGCAAACAGAAGCCGAAGCAACAGAGTCCAAGTCCAGGCTGAGGTCAGAAACGAGGGTTAGCAAGCAGGAGCCAAAACAACAGAGTTCAAGTCCAGTCCGAGGTCAGAAACGAGGGTTAGCAAGCAGGAGCCGAAGCAACAGAGTCCAAGTCCAGGCTGAGGTCAGAAACGAGGGTTACCACGCAGGAGCCAAAGCAACAGAGTCCAACTCCAGGCTGAGGTCAGAAACGAGGGTTAGCAAGCAGGAGCCAAAGCAACAGAGTCCAACTCCAGGCTGAGGTCAGAAATGAGGGTTAGCAAGCAGGAGCCAAAACAACAGAGTTCAAGTCCAGTCCGAGGTCAGAAACAAGGGTTAGCAAGCAGGAGCCGAAGCAACAGAGTCCAAGTCCAGTCTGAAGTCATTACACTTTGATACATACAAGGAGATTTACAATAGAAAAAAATCTACACCAATCACTGTTTGCAGCCTGATAAAGCCCTATGTAAACAAACACTTAAAAATGATGAATATTAAATGATGCAGAAAATGTTCGTATGAAGTCTGAAGTATGGTAGCAACTGTTCCTCTTGCTAAGAGGTTTTTTTTTTTTTTTTAAACTAGCTTTGCAAGGGCGAAAAACGTTTCCCTCTCCCCGTCCTTTCTTCTTTCTTTCTTTCTGTCTTTCTTTTTTTTTGCCCTTTTCTGTCTTTTGGTGTCTTTCAGTGTCTCATTCATTCTCCTGAGGAGATCGTCCACCTGTGGAAAGTGTAGATATGCTAAAGGTGTACAGCCAGATGGAGATAATTTGAGGAACATGAATTATACCCTTGCTAGGAAAATGGTTCACTGTCCAAAATTATGCCTTGTCTAAGCTGGCCCTGATGGGACAGCTGTGAATACTTTAATATTTCCATTCCTATAAATGAACTATTATTGGAGCCAGCATGGTGTAGTGGCTAGAGAGCACTGGCTAGGATGCAGGAGACCAGGATTCAGATCCTCATTCTGCCATGGAAGCTCACCAGTCACTCTTAGCCTAACCTATCTCACAGGTTTGCTGTTAGGATAAAATGGAGGAGAATGATGTAAGACATTTGGGGTCCCCATTGGGAAGAAAAGTGGGGGCATAAATATATAAATAGCTAAAGCAATTTTTAAAATTAAGAGCTGAAATTCCTCTGATGTCCAGTTCTGTGCCTGATATCAAATTCCATGGGCGTCAACTACAGGGGGGCTTGAGGGCTCGAGCCCCCCCCGAAATTTCCCGGGGGGGAGCTCAGCCACCCCCGGCAAAATGGAGCGCCCGCTGGTGGACAGTCAGCTGGCCGTCACCGCCTCTCCTTCCCCCCCACCCCCGGCCTGCCCTCCTGCTGAGCCCCCCCCCCCGGATTTTGGCGCACGAGGCGGAGCGGGAGCCGGGGGCCCGCAAGGGCGACGCGCCGGCCCCCGGCTGCAGGCAGCAGCAGCAGCAATCAGTGAGCGGGGAGAGGAAGGGAGGGGGGCGGGGAGCGTGGCGGCCGGCCGGCCGGGCGGGTGGCTGGGCACGGCCCGGGGGAGGGAAGCGGCGGCGGAGGCTCCCTGGGGCAGGGGGGGAGAGCGGCGGGGACATGGTCCTGAGCGCGCGCGCACAAGAGAGCCCCCCCCGGGGATTTAAAAAGTCTACGCCCCTGTCAAATTCCATACTTTTGTCATGCCATTGTAGAAATGAAGAATGCACACAGCTTTTATCATAAAGGTGTAATTGCAGACATTCTGGAATTTAAGTTCTGGTTTCCAGAGGTGCTGCTGTCCTGACCTACATGCCCCAGGCTAGCTCAATCTTGTCGAGCCTTGGAAGCTAAGCAGAGTTGGCCCTGGTTAATACTGAGATGGGAAGGTCAACTATTTCTCAACTTGTTCATGTCTCTCCTCAGACAGATGCAGAAAAAAAGGATGCAAACTTGGATAAAGTCACATTGTCCCAGGTGAAACCCAAACCCAAGGACAGATAGGCATAGCTGGCATGGTTGATCAAGCAGTTCGTGCCAGCTTTGCTCCTGGCACGGTAGTTCTGGTGGACCTGAGAGGTCATGGCACAAATGGAAGCAGGCTGCAACATGGATGTGCACTGAATCTACCTCAATAACAGTAAGTTTTACATTTTTTAATATATCTGCTTGGAACCTGTTTACTACACAGTTTCTTGACTGTGCAACTTTGCTGTGTGTGTGTTAACTGCTGTCAAGCTGCTTCCAACTTATGGCGATCCTATGAATTAACATTCTGCAAAACGTCCTATGGCTGCAATCACACACACACTAAATAATCCACTTTCGATCCACTTTCAATGCACTTTCCAACTGGATTTTTACTGTGTGACCTGACAAAATCCAATTCAAAAGTGCACTGAAAGTGGACTGAAAGTGGATTGAAAGTGGATTATTTAGTGTGTGTGATCACAACCTATCATTAGCAGCCATTCTCAGGTCTTGCAAACTGATGCACAAATCTGTGCTCGTGCACTCCCAGAGCCGAATTGGAAACACACAGTCAAGAGTCCAGTGAGTTGGATGAATATCTGTTTATGCCCAGAAACTGACATCAGTCTAGAGGCATATTATAAAACAGCTTTGTTAGCTTAGTTAGAACCCTGGGTAAAAAGACGTTTTTTCTTTACATCAAAAAGACAATATGGTAAGCACCAGGTGAGCGTTGAATTATCCCACCCCCCTGTGGGATTTTGCTTCAAAGAACTACACAGCTGAGCTGAATGGTCCCTGCAGGTTCAGTCTTATAATATAGCAAGGGCCACTCAGCTTGCTCCAAAGCCATTTTATCTTCCCAGACAGCCTCTGTTGTAACTTCTTCAACGTAGTACTCCACCTTTTGGCTGGGAAAGCATTCTCTATAAAGTTATTTGCTTTTGAGAGAAGATGCAAAAGAGCTTGAATATCTCATCTCACCAGAGAGGGCGATGACAATTTCCAGTTTGGATACTAGGGAAAAGTGAAGAGCCAGGAACATTAGTCATGTGTGTTCCCTGTTTTCTGCACCTTTCTGAATATCCAAAGCTGCTCACAGTAAACTTGACAGAATCACCTCCTACTCAGCTGTTACCAGGGCCAATAGTATTTTGCTCTCAGCATGCAACACAGATGAGTTACATCTACTAGTCTTCCAGATCTGTCCTATTATGTTGCTATAACATTAACTCACCATGAGACACATCCTGTGGCTCCTTCTATCTTCTTAAGAATGTTTTCTATCTACTTATATAACCGATCTCCCACCTAATTGGGGCCCGGTGAGGTCAAAAATATCTGCTGTATCATTTCTTTTGTCCTAGCCAAGGAGCACAGAACAATGCAATGGCTGTCTTACCATGCCTCTCCTTACATTGCTGACAGAACTACTTTTGCAAGGCTGGAAAAAGATTGCCTTATTGCATCTATTGTTCCTGCTTAAAAGAGACTTCTGATGGCCCTGAGATAGCACCAAAATCCTTTTCAATAGCCTGGCACAAAATAGCTGAATGTACAGAATGGGTGGCTTGAGCAGACTGCTAATGCCTTGTCCGTTCCCTTTGGCAGAACCCAGTTCTGTAAACAGTCGTGCTAATCAAAATGGCTGTTGAGTAGTCCAGATGCAAGGAATGAGGAGTCTCTGACTGATCGCCAATAGCAGGCCTGGGATCCCAGGGACTGAGGTCCAGAATCTTGTCTTAATGAAAGGGCTTAGCCTTGTGGCACAGTTCTTCCTTTCTGTGCTCAAAGGGAAAGGAAGACTGGCAAGCTGGAATATTTAGCAAGTGAATGAAGAGGGGTCATCATACTGTTCGGATATTATGCTGCTCACACAAATAGATAGCCCACACATGCAAGTGGCTGTAGTCTGTAGCGTTGTGTAACAGAATCATGCTCGTCATTTTAAGCTATAGCAGAAGCAAGATTTTATACACACTCAAAAATAATGTTAAATAGTATTTACAAATGAGTAGTTTTAACATTGAGGTTTCACTCCCTCCCCAACACCTAAAAGAGGTAAGTGTAAAAAGTATCAAATCAGGAAAATAAAGATTTGAATGTTATGAGTGCAGTTTTGGGCCAGTTACTTCTCATGAGTAATTAGCCATAGCCAACCTCCTCCCTCTCAAAATAAGGATGGACAGCTGGTCAGAATGGGTTATGGATTTAAGGCATGCTTGAAACACAAGTACTGTCTTCTTACTTAGTCAGTTGAAGATCTTTGAACACATTGTCATGGGAACTAGAACCTAGGGATGGGCATGAACTGGCTCACAAGCTAAAGTTTGTCATGAATTTTGGCCAGTTCGTGGTTTGTGAAGCGATGTTTGTGGAAGGGCAATCTGCATGAACATTCCATGAACTTTTATACTGTTCATGGAGGTTTGTGAATAGATACATATCCAGATAGACTGTCTCCACACAATTAAATGGTTTACAAAACTCCAAAGCAATGGGTGTGTGTGTGTGCAGAACTCTCTAATCTTGGAAACACCAATAGGAGCCCTCCAAAGCCTAACAGGCACTGCTAGCTGCCGGTAACAGAGTTCCCATTCTGCTCTATAGGATCAGAAAGCTATATGTCAGCTCAGCTTCATACCCTGTCCTCTGTTGGCCGTTGGCAGTTAGACCTAGGCCCTTTCTGCACTAACAGCTCACTGTAGCTTACTCCGGAGAATCCAAGCAGTTAAGCCTTTAAGGTTACTTCATATTTTGTGTCCCTGTCCCCTGCACTATTCTTTTTTCTCCAGTTCATTTTTGTGTGTGCATTCTGCATCTCCAACCCAAACCCACCTCTTTTGTTTAATTGTGGTTAACATCACTTGTGACCAGTGGAGGGGGGATCCAATTGCCACTGACTTGGCCAAGTGTGTGAGCAAGGGATGGGGCACACTGCACCGGCCCCTTTCTCTCCTCCTTGCTGGCCTCCAGACTGTGTGCTATGTGAAAATTAAATAGAAGCAGTAATAGGGACAGGGGAATGGGCGGAGATGACTAAAGCTGCCTCAAGTAGACTGGTTATTATTCCCTCTGAACTGAAAGCAGAAGAAGCAAAAGGTCCGGTCCAAAACCACATTCAGATACTCTGAGGCAATGCTGTAATGACTGCGAAGTCAACACTGAATGGCCATAAAACTATGCAGAAGCTCCAAAATAACCTAATGCACAAGGAAAGTGACAGTGGGATGCAATGCAGAGAGAGAGATTAATATTCCAACGTGGCTGTGGGAAAACAGCAGGGAAACAGACTGGTGCAGAAAGAGCCAGAGAGCCAAGGAACTTGTTAAAAGCAGAGCACATTCATTTATTCCTGACTGTAAACTCCACTCCTCTGCTGGGCTTTGGGTGTTAGGTGGGCTTAGTGCTCACCCTGTCTCTCTGCTCACACTGAACAGTGGGGCTTGATTATTGTGTGCCTTGGCTGACAACCCACATTTTATACCTTCCTGATTTTGAACTCCTCTCCCCTGCTGGGATTTGGGTGTTAGGTGGACTCAGGGCTCATGGCCATACAAGAGGAGATACATGGCCATACTCCAGGATATCGGCATCTGTGGGCTCAGGGGACCTGGCGAGGTACTCCCTCACCATCACCTCTGCTGAATCCTCCACCATTGAATGCCTGGCATTCCTGTCGGTGCTGACCTCCCAATTCACTACTGACAATCAGTATTGGGGCTTCTCCCTGGTTGGTCTCTTTGAAGCAAAGGTGCTGGGCTGCAGCTCCTCCTTCTCCTCCTCCCCAGCCACTTCCACCCACTGTTTCCTTTGGCCACATCTGTTGGCCTGTAGCCTTCACACTTCTTAACAGAGCTCACTCTTTCATTGCAAGAGTTCCATTCCATTGCAAGAATTCTGCATTCAGGAGAGCAATGTTGTCTTTTAACTGCCTCAGCATGAGCTCCTACTGGGGTTGATTGGAACTGTAGCTTTCTCAGGCTTTTGATTGACTTTGGGAGACTGAGGGAACTACAATTCCTGTAATTCCATGCAGGAAATTATTCTGGGGAACTTTGGGAAGAGTTCATTGCAGGGAAAATAGGTCCTGGTTGGGGCATATCCTCTCTGACAAATCGCTTGCTGTCTTCCCCTCTGGCTTTCTGCTCCACTTTCAAAGAAGTAAGTTCTGTGGCTTGGGACAGTAGGGGTGGGATGGGGGGACTTGGGATGAACATGTTATGTGTACATGCACACATTTTGCCAGTGTTCCCATCAGGTGCTTTCAAGTGTTTATCAGAGGGTGCTTGGAAAAATGCAAGCTGTTTCAGGTCAGCCACAGAGATGTTTGCCCGTCACTTCAAGCAATATTGTTTTTTATTGATATAATATAAAATAATGTCACTCAGCTTACTTGCTGTAGCATCACATTGTTATTTGTTCTGATTGCTTGTTCTTTAATTGCATCCTAGTGCATTTTATTTTCCTTCCTGTGTGCCAGGCCTTATATCTGTCCTCATTAAGCTCCCAGCCCAGCTCTCTTTCTTGACATCAGTTTGCACAGTTGAGTTTATGCTCTAGAACCTTCGCCATCATTTTCAATTTGGGATTGTGCAAGCACTTGATAAATGATCCTGTTGCTGAGCACTTATTGGTCTGCCTTTTCACCTTTCTTTCTGCTCCATTTCCTAACACCAAAAGTATATGCATCAAGATGGCCCTGGAAAAGGAAAATTGATTCCATCGACTAGACAAAAAATCCCTAGCTCTACAAAATGCTGTTGTAGATACAGTCCTGACCTGGATAGTGCAGGAAAGCCCGATCTTGTCAGCTCTTGAAAGCTAAACAGGGCCGACCCTGGCAAGTATTTGAATGGGAGACCTCTAGGGAATACCAAGGTCGGGAGGCCAGAGGCAGGCTATCAAGCCACTTCTCTGAACATCCTCCATGCCCCAGTAGGAGTCACCAGAGGTCACCATGACTTCCAGGCAAGGGGGCACACATATGCACACAAATACAAAAATATCAAACAAAACAAAAAAATGCTGCTGCTGTAGATACGTGCCTTGGCTAGGATCTGCTGAAGCTGGTTCTGGAGTTCTCAGGATGTTCAGATGTGTGGTATGCTTCTTTATGAAGGTAGGGGGAAGTGCCCTTTTCTCTTTCTCATATGAATTAAAGCTTAAAGCTTTTATGCCTTCCATTCCACAAACCTTTAGTCCAGGGGTGGCCAAACTTGCTTAACCTAAGAGCCACATAGCATAAATGTCAGATGTTTGAGAGCTGCAGGACATGAGCACATATTATACACACGTTTTTATTGGAAAATATGCGAATTTGCTTTTTATTAACATTAAATGAGACTGCCAAAAATAAAAATAAAAGGGGTAAAAACATATTGATAATAATATTTATTTGTCCAATGATATTTATTTGTCTAAGAGCAAGAGAAAAAAAGAGAGGTGAAAAGAAAGAGAGAAACAAAAAAAGCAAATAGATGGAGGAGGGAGGGAGAGGTGGAAAGAAAGCAACTTTAACTTTCAGTGTGTTCTCTAAGCCCCCCATGCTGGCTTGGCTTGGAGAAGGGATTTAAAGAGACAAATGTCTTCTACAAGTGGGCCAGTGGGGGTGTGTGCTTTGAGAATGCATTTAAAGTTAAAGTTGCTTTCTTTCTCTGCTCCCCCCTACCCACCTCAAGCCTACCCAGGGAGGGGAATACTGGCTGGGGAAGGAAAGACCGATTGGGGAGGCATGCCTCCCCTTCACTTTCCCAGCCACCCTGCCAGGAGTCGTACAAAATGTGTGAAAGAGCCACATGCGGCTCCTGAGCCACAGTTTGGCCACCCCTGGTTTAGTCTATAATGATCCTGTAAGTAGAAGTGTGGGAAGTCCCCGGCTTGTGGGTCCTGTGGGCTGTCCCCTTTAACTGGGAAGGGGGAAGGGCCAGCAGTTCAGCTCTGAGGGAAGGTCGCAGAGGCGGAGAAGAGACCTCAGACCTGGAGCTCCAAGGGGTTGTTGCATAACAGCCCCTGCTCCCCCAAGGCACCTATTCAGGTTTCTGGAGTTTGGGGAGTCACCCTTGCACCCCGGCTTCATCTCTCTGTCTCTTTCTCTCTGCCCCTGGGTCGTAGGGTTTCTTCTGTCATCACTCCGTCCACCTCACATATAGGTTTCTCGGCTCATCCTCCCGGGTCTCTCTCACCACTCTCTTTTATTCCCTCATCGCTTTCAGCCATCCCTCCTCCCTGATTAACCCACTCAAGCCCTGCTCTTAGCTGGGAAAGGGCATCCTTTCCACACCTGGCTGGTTTCCCATCTGCCCCACCCTCCACCCCTTTGGGCTGGGCCGCCGGGGATCTGCCAAGCAATTCGGGATCGCAGGGGTGGGTCTCCTCGGCTGCCTCCGTACATGAGTGCTCCTTGTAGGGGAATGCCTCTGGCCAGGTATCCAAGAGAGGAGAGGTGCTCGCTGGTCCCTCGCCCTGTACGTGCATCGGCAGGAGGGGTCCCCCTAGCCTCCCCTCCTGACAAAAAGTTCACACAAAGGGACATGAAATATAAAATGCCAGAGCTCTGGCATATAAAGACATTTTTCAAAATGTTTATTTAAGCAGGGGGGAAATGAAGGTCAATCAGTACATTCTTTTGAATGTTTTGGAAGTTTCTTGCATCTTTAAGACTGGGACATATCAGGCAAAATACTGTTCGTGGGAAATGGTTGCTTCCTGTTTTAATCTTGAAAGTGGAGACAACAGATACAAAGTTGGCTGTCTTGTGTAGGAAAAACAAGTCAGAGACCTCCAATACTGGTGACGAATGGGGCACCACAGTGAATGGGGAAACCAATAGCGGACTAAGCAGAGCACCATAGTATAGATGGACAGACTAGTTCCTCTTAGCTACATCTGATTGAGAGCCAGTGTGGTGTATTTTTTAAGAGTGGTGAACTATAATCTGGAGGACCAGGTCTGATTCCCCAATCCTCCATCTGAAGCCTGCTGGGTGACCTTGGACCAGTCACAGTTCTGTCAGAACTCTCTCAGCCCCACCTTCCTCACAAGGTGCCTTTTGTGGGGAAAGGAAGGGAATGTGATTGTAAGCCACTCCTTAAGATAGAGAAAAACAAGGTATGAAAACAACTTCTTCTTCATAGTTCTTGTGTTCTGCAAATGGCAACTTTCAACTGGGCCCTAGAAGTTCAGTATCACTTGTTATTTTAGTCTTTTCTCATTCTGTGGAGACTCCTGGCAAATCTAATGCTATTTTATTTGCCTGAGATGTTTCAGTTGATTAAATTTTGTATTTTGATAGGTGTTCATTTCTTGTCAGAAGCAATGTCAGTCCAATTTGCTGTAAACTTGAAAAAAGCCTTACCTCTAATTGGAGGTCAGCTAAACTACTATTACAGGTGCGGAATTAATTTTTCATGGATCAAATACTTCTAGGATCTTTAGGTAAGTGATCCAGAAGGGTTCTAGTAGGGATGGGCATGAACTGGGAAAATGCAGTTTGGATCAGTTCGTGGTTCGTGGCATACCCGATTCACGAACCACAGACCATCATGAATTTTTTGGCTCATGGTGTGATAGAATGCCCCTGGCATGCTAGAGACCCCAAACTTGCAGAGGATCTCTGGCTGACTCTCCTCTACCTGTCCTCCAAGTTTGCTGAGAATTGGATTTATGGGGTCCAAGTTATAGCCCCCCAAAGAAGGTGCCTCCATCCTCCATTGTTTCTGAAGAAGGGGGAAAAACAGCAAAAACAAACAAACAAACAAACAAACAAACAAGAACAACAGAAGCCTAGCAGAACAGAATCAAAGTCCCAGAGAATCTCTGCAGTAGAAACTGAAGGTGGGGGGCATTTTTGCAAGCCCAGCAGAACTTTTGCAATGTACCCAGGAGAACCAGTGCCAAACTAAGGTCAAGCTTGGAAAGGGTTTTTTGGGGAATTGTCAGGCACAGGTTCAAAAGTGTATAGAATGGATCCCCTGAAAGCTACATACACCAAATGCACAGGGAACCTCACCCTGCCCGCTCCTCTACAGTATCTCCAAGTTGGGGGGCAGATTACATTTCTGGAGTCCCAGTTATGGATCCCCCAAAAGGTCTCCCCAGTGCTCTCTCTGGAAAAGACAGCTGCAGTTACAGGAGTCTATGGAACAGCTCAGGAACAAGCTTTGTAAAAAGATAGCATCTAGCTGGGGTTTATTCAAACACCTATCCCACCCATATGGTTTCTCTGTCCCCATTTGGAAAGGCAACATTTGTGGTTTGGGTGACAGCTGGGAAATACTAACAGGTATTTTGTAAACCATTTCAAGCAGGTTTGGATTTGAAGGGGCCTGCACTCAAAAAATGTGGTGTGCTTTTCAAGTAGAAAAAACTTTCTGAACTCCACACAGTCTGTCAGCATTGCTAATTCTTTCCAAGACAAAGGAAACAGTAGTGCTACTCTACTCAGGGTCAAGAAGGACCACATCTGGACTACCATGCTCAATTATGGAGAGTCACATTTCAAGAAAAATCCTTCTAGAAAAAAAATCCTTCTAGGATTCTATAAAGTCTGAGAAGTTTTCCCTTTCCTCTGTTCCCTTTCCCTCCCCTCTGTTCCCACCACTTCTCGAGGAGACTTTCAACATCTCTCAGCACATTGTGCCTCCTAGAAGAGCACATTCAGTCCTCAACAAGCCTTTCTTTTGCTTAATTTACAAAGGCATGGTTTTCTGACTACCTGCAGAATCTCTAGCCTTGTCTAGCTTTGTGACTGGCATGAGCCACCTCGTTTACTTCTAGATATGGTGCTGATGGATTCCCATAAGACGCCCTGAGGATCAGACACGCAGCAAGACCAGCTGTTGCCATGCATTGTGTTTCACTTGGCATGATTCCTTAAGCTTATATTTCCTCATCATATATCTTCCTGTAAGAAACCCAGCTTTTTTATTTGCCTAAGGAGAAATAAAAATATAGCTTTAAAAAAGCAAGCATCACCATTTTGTTTTCAAGAGCATCATAACAGAAATGTGCCAAAGGGGCTCCCAGTGTCATCCTAAGCCAAGTCACACTCTCCTAAGCCTATTGACTCCAATGGATTTAGAACATTGTAACTCTGCCTAGGATGGCACTGTTGCTTTATGCATCCATGAATTCACTCAGCGATTGGGAATTTTAGGAACTCTCAGAGCTAACCACTGTTGAGAGTGCTGCAAGACTAGACTGAGCCCACCATAAAGGGGTTATACTTCAGCAGAGGGAAAAAATTACAGAGGA
The DNA here is from genome assembly GCA_029233225.1 of Lepidodactylus listeri. Lineage (NCBI taxonomy): Eukaryota > Metazoa > Chordata > Lepidosauria > Squamata > Gekkonidae > Lepidodactylus > Lepidodactylus listeri. The sequence goes on along the minus strand of JARCFY010000008.1, from coordinate 37,102,792 downwards.
TATCTACCAAGCATTGCTGTGTCACAGCCTTCATTAATTGAATCAGAGGTTCTGTCGTCTTCAGTTGATCTCAGGACTGGCCCCACTCAGTAAAAAGCATAGGCAGTTACTTGGGCAGAAGAATTCGAGGGTCCCCCCCTCCCCCAGTTAATTGGAAAACCCTTTGGAGGGACAGTTTGCTCCACCCCAGTCCCTTGGAACAAGAAGTTTAGAAGAGTGGGGCAATTGTTTCCTTCATTCAACCCTTTTGTTCCTCCCTCTGTACCAGCAATGTGCTCCCATTGATGCCCTGGTTGACCTCTGGAACGAGGAAGTGGCCTCAATTGTTCCCAGGCACTGTCTCTCAGGTGTTGGAGCCCAAGCAGGTCCTTGGTTTACTGAAAGAAACAATACTTCCCCATTGCCATTGCATCTGCACAGTGTAGGTCAGTGCACCTGTTCCAGGTGGTCAGACCTCTGCCTGTTGCAATCTGGCCTGTGGGAGGAGGGGGGGCTACTCACTGGTTCCTTGTGACAGTTTTGTTCAACACTTTTGCAGATAAAATCCCTCACATGTTAGCCCTGCAAAGCGCCTAATCCCTCACATCCACACTAACTTGGACTCTATATTAGCAGTGACAGGGTCAGATGGTGCCAGTGTTCCAACTCATCCAGCTTTTTGGGATACATTTCAGTTCATTCAGTCTGAGGATGTGGATGGGAATCTGGGAGGTTTGAGGCCTACCATCTGCTTGTTTGATCCCTGCCCTTCCTGGTTACTTAATCCTGCTTGGGGGCTAGCTGACTGGGTCAAAGAGGCAGTTAATGTCTCCTTGAGAGAGGAGTCGGTCACCCCAGCCTTAAAACAGGCTGTGGTGTGTCCACTACAAAAGAAGCCCACCTAGACCCAGGAGATTTCAGTAGCTCTTGACCTAGGGTTGCCAGGTCACGTGCATAGTGTGGGGGTGGGGGTGTCATGAGTACGATGATGTCACTTCCAGAGAAAACACAGAAACAATGTCAGTAGCTCTAGGAATCACTGGAAAACTATGGCAACCATAGAGTTTCCAGTGATTCCTAAGCTACTGCTATTGCTTCTGGTTTTCCCTGGAAGTGACATCATCACAATATGATACCAGTGAGTCCCACCCCTTCAAATTTCCCCCCGGCCACATTGACAGCTGGAAGTAGAAGCTCAGGGTGGGAACTTCCCTGCCCTGACAGAGGGCTTGGCAGCTCTATATTGACCAGTCTTGAATGCAAATAGCAGTGCTATATCAACCAGAAGTTTAAAACTTTGCCTGATAACAGAAGAAAGGGTCTGAAGGTTATTCGGTGTGCTCAAAGTGAAATTCTTTCATATTACTCCAAATATCCAAAGGCTTGGTTCCATTGGATATTTGAGCCAGATGGTGTAGCGGCTAGTAGTGCGGACTCTAATCTGGGAGAACCAGATATGATTTCCCGCTCCTCCACATGCAGCTTCTGGTGTAACCTTGAGTCAGACATAAATTCTTTCAGAGCTGTTATCTCAAGGGCAGTTCTTGAGAGAGCTCCCCCAGCCTCACCTACCTCACAGGGTGACTGTTGTGGGGAGGGAAAGGGAAAGGGATTGTAAGCCGCTCTGAGACTCCTTCGGGTAGTGAAGTGTGGGGTACAAATCCAATCTTTTCTTCTTCTGCTGGGTGAAGAAACAATGTTCATCACATGTATCATGGTTCCAGAAACTCTATAACAGGAGGCCAGTATGGTGTAGTGCTTAGGGAGTTGTACTAGGATCTGGAAGACTGAGGTTCAAATTCCCACTCAGCTGTGCTGATCATTGGTTGACCCTGGGCCAGTCATTTTCTGTCAGCCTAACTTCCTCCACAGGGTTGTTGTGAGGATAAAATGGAAGATAAGAGAGGCATGTACACCACTCTGACTTTCTTGCAGAAAGGGTAAGATAAAAATGTACTAGATAGAAAGGATGGATTCACCTTGAATTCTCCTCCTCTGCAAAGCTGAAACAGGGGTGCTGGTGGTGGTAGAATAATGTATAAGGGGGAATAGCAGCCTGTGACAGACTGTCAAGGGTTAATACCTAACAGAGTCCGAAAACCTTTGAGTGAATGGCTTTGCAAACAGAATTCTGTGGAGAGAGTCAGTTAAGTAATGACTTTTGGGAACTGACTGTTGAAGAAGGGAGTTTAGCACTGACTGAAGATTGGGAAGGAGGCAAAGAGGTGTGAGAGGATTATGGAAGATTCCCAATCAAGCTGAAAACTAAAGTAATCCCTGCCCAGTGGAAAGGGAGATAACGCTAAAAAGAAGAGTGATTTCTGGTCTATATAACAGAAGGGTTTGGGGAACTTGGTTGTACATTCCTGCCTTCTAAATGTGGTGTCAATGAAACTCAGAAACTGAAAAAAAAAGCTTCTGTCATCAAAGTTGCAAAGACCTTATGAAAAGCAAAAACACTTACTTTTGGCAACATGTTAGCTGGATTTAGTTACCTCAGTTTTTATTATCAGTTCACCTCATATATCCTACCCCTAACTCACCTGACCTTTCCCCCTCCAAGTTAAATAAAATATTTTGTTTATTTTTGAACTTTCAAAAGCCTCTTGTGTGCTATTACAGGAGTAGAATAGTAGCAGGTGATTTTGTCTCTTCCCTTAAGTCCCTGGACTGGGCCCAGTGACAGATTGGGACAGCCATAGACCCACAAATAAGAAGAAAATAGATGCCGCGAGGCAGGGAGGGCGGAATAGAAATCCAATGAATGAATGAATGAATGAATGTAGGGGCTGCTCAGCAAGCAAGAAAAAAGAAACAAAGAGAAAATCCTGTTTGTGAGGGAGGGAAGAGGCCAAGATCGCAATACATCCAATGAGTCTTTACTTCTTTGAAGCTCACAGTTTCTCTTGAGGTAACTGTCCATTGCTCAAGGACTTCTAATTCCCATGCATCATTATGTCCACAATGTGTTTCTATTCATTTATTTTAAATTCATTAACACTTTCTAGCAATTAATGGGCATGGGCTAACAATGAGAGACAGAACATAACCTACTCAGAACTTTCCTATATAATCTTTCATATCAATCTTCTTCTGTGCCATTACCTGCAAAAACCTAAAGTTGTCTGTGTTCTTGCACAAATGCAGTTTATTCGGAATCAAACAGAAGGTCTCAAATCAATTAGTCTTTAAAGACCCCATTTATAGAGATATTCATCACATTTCATTTTTCACCAGAATCGGTGTAACATTTCTCATTGTGGAGGGAAAAATACAATTTTATAGTGTTTCCATTTTAAAAGATTGGCTTGTTATGTTTCAAAGTTTTTTTTTTAATGAACATTTGAAGAAAGCAATTGGACAAGAGCCCAGAAAAGAAACACATTTTTATACATTTTATAAGAACAGGAGAGGCAAGTAATTCCTAGAGATCTTCTGCCTCTCCCTCATTTTCCATTCCCATCTCCTTTAAAGGCTGAGTGGGTGCTATAGGCCCAACAGTCATCACCTTTGTAGCCTTGTGGCTTTTAAATTCCATACTTACGCATACTGAGGAGCCATTTTAGTAGAAATGTTTCATAGTTGGGGCATATTTACGCATATCAGTTTAACTGTCATGGCTTCCCCCAAGGAACTGTAATTTGGCAAGGGTGCCAAGAATGTTACTTAGATGTCTTGTCCTCTTCAAAGAAGGACAATTCCCAGGGCTCCATACAGAGAAGGGAAAAAACTAGTTAACCAGTTTATATCCATAATGTAGACTTACCCTTATTATCAGTTTTACCTGTTCTCAGGGGTCATTTTGTAGAAAAAGAGGTGCAGGAGCTCATTAGCATAACTCATTAGCATAACTTATTATGAGAGAGAGAGAGAGAGAGAGAGAGAGAGAGAGAGAGAAAGAAAGAAAGAAAGAAAGAAAGAAAGAAAGAAAGAAAGAAAGAAAGAAAGAAAGCTGGCAGAGAGGGGACAGCTACTAATCCAAGCCTCAGAAATACCACTATTCTGGGAGGATAGCTTCAGTGGTGGCTGAAGCCTTCAGAAGGCTGGTCGGAGGAACAAGGACCTTTCCAGGGGATGGGGTCATTTTGCTGCAGCCGTGACACAAGCAGGCATTCCCCCGCCGGGGGGGAGCTGGGACCAACTCCCGGAGCTGCGCTCCCCCAAGCTCCTGCTCAAAATGACCCCTGCCTGTTCTATTTCTTAGACCAGGGAAGCTGGCATGGTATAGCCCGATCTTGTCAGATCTCAGAAGCTAAGCAGAGTTGGTGATTGTAAGGGAGTCCAACAAGGAAGACTGCAGAGGAAGGTAATGGCAAACCTGCTCCTCACTTGCCTTGAAAGCTCCTTGCTTTCACACACATTTCTTAGTCACTTCTCCAGAAAGAAGTCTGAAACAGTGAGTGACATTAGGAATAAAAATTGAATATGTAATTATGGAGTCTAAAACCCCACAAAATCCCCAGTTGAAGCTCTGATCTTAAAGACACTGTCCTGAATTTTAAATGCAATTGATTAACATGAGAGTTCAGAGTACACCTATGTTTTCTGCAATCTAGTACCACATATATTATCTAATTTCACCTGATTGTTTTTAAAAAGCAAGGCAAACTCACATTGTATAAATAGTATATCAAGACCCACTATGTGCAGTAACAGATTTACATAGTGCCACCAACTGTGCTGCGGATAAAATTGGTTTGCAACATTAGCTAACTGCATTTGTTAACCTTATATTTTGAACCACTTTCTCCTTGACCAGCCAGCAAATCAAAAGCACTCCCCCCCTGCATGTGTCACTTTTCTCCCACAGTTGACATGAGTGACTGAATCACAGAATTAATAATAATGCTGTATTCTTTATAATATGTCATACATCCCACTTTTTATATTTCTCTGAATCAAAGCAGAGCAATGATTAAAAGGAATGATGCTGTCACATCTCAACAGCCTGCAGTCAGTGAGTGTTAAAAGCCAATTAATTTCCTACCCTTGTGAAGAAGCTCTGTGGTCAAACAAATGGGAGCGTTAAATCCTTGTATGCAAAATAACCCGCTCAAAATTTGTTTTTCTGCTGAATTTTTTTAAACTTTTATGAGCTGTAGAAGGAAATATAAGATGAATGTTCATGAAACAAAATCAATCTTGATTCAGAAAAAAAGCCACGTTTAGTATTATCTCTCCCATTCACTGTTGTGTTAGTATGGTGTAGTCAGTGTGGAAGAGTGCTAGTTGAACTAGGACAAGGGAGACTGGGGTTTGAATCCCTTCTTGTGCCCCGAAATCCACTGACTGTTCTTGAACTAATCGGTCTCTCTCAGCTTCACCTTCCTCAGAAGACTGTTAGGATGATCAGATAGAATAGCCATGTAATGCTGCTTGGAGCTATTTATTTATTTAATTTGGTTTATATCCTGCCCGATCCCAGAATGGGCTCAGGGTGGCTCACAACAATCAAAGTTATAAATAAATAACAATAACATATGATAAAAACCAAGTTAAAACAATCAAACAACAGAACAAGATGGCAGTAACCAGGTAAAACTCCAGGATAGTCCTTAATATCTCCTGCAAGATGATTAATCCAACAATATATTTCTGTGGTATAATTCTGGGGGCAGGAGAGGCCAAGATGGACTGAATGCCCACCACCTCAGCCAAAGGCCTGGTGGATCAGCTCCATTTTACAGGCCCTGTGGAACTGTAACAAGCCCTGCAGGGCCCTGATCTCACAGGGAAGCTTGTTCCAGGCCAGGATGAGGGCACAAAAAGCCCTGGCCCTGGTCGAGGCTAAGCAGACATCTTTCGGGCCAGAGACTACCAGTAGATGTTGATCAGCAGATCTGGGGCACATATGGGGAGAGACGATTCCATAGGTATGCTGGTTCCAGGCCGCATAAGGCTTTAAAGGTCAATATCATAACCTTGAACTGGATCTGGATCTATTGGCAGCTAGTGCAATTGGCGGAGCACCGGCTGAATGCACACCTGCATAGACATCACTGTCAGCAAGTGCACTGCTGCATTCTGCAATAGTTGCAGTTTCCGGGTCAGGTTCAAGGGTTGCAGCCCCACATAGAGTGAGTTACAGTAATCTAACCTGGAAGTAACCATTGCATGGCTCACTGTAGCTAAGTCCTGGGAGGTGAGATAGGGAACCAGTTGCCTGACCAACTGAAGATGATAAAAGGCTGACCTGGTAACAGCGGTGACCTAGGCCTCCATAGAAAGTGAGGCATCCAGGATCACTCCAAGACTCCTCACCCTCGGTGCTGGGGTCAACAATGCCCCACCAAGTATTGGGTGTTGGATTCCCAATCTCAATTTCCTGTGACTCAGATACAGGACCTCTGTCTTTGTTAGATTTAATCTCAGATGGCTCTGTTGTAAACATCCAGCCACGGCCCCTAATATCCTATCCAAAATACCTGGAGCAGAGTCCAATTGTCTGCCCATCAGCAGATAAATCCGGGTGTCATCAGCATACTGATGGCAGCCCAGCCCAAACCCCTGGACCAACTGGGCAAGGGGGCGCATATAGATGTTAAACAACATTGGAGAGAGGATCGCCCCCTGTGGCACTCTGCATTCCAGGGGGTATCACTAAGACATCCTCTCCCTGAGCGTCACCCTCTGTCCCCAACCATGGAGGAAGGAGGAGAGCCATTGTAAAGCAGTCCCCTGTATTCCTATGTCAGTGAGGCAGTGGGTCAAAAGGTCAGAATCAACCATGTTGAACACCACTGTTAGGTCCTAGAGCAACAGCAGTGCTGACCCGCCTCGATCCAGGTATCTCTGGAGGTCATCTGTGAGGATGACCGGTGCAGTCTCAGTCCCATGGCCAGAGTGGAAACCAGGTTGGAAAGGATCCAGGATGGAGGCCTCATCCAAGAAAACCGCTCATTCAACCATCTTACCCAGAAATGGAAGGTTCAAAACCAGGCGATAGTTGGCAAGGACCATAGGGTCCAGTGGTGGCTTTGAGCAGAAGCACCTCTGCCTCCTTCAGCCCCACTGGGAATGTCCCTGAGGACAAGGATAAGTTGATGATATCTCCCAGGGCCCCTGGACATCACCTCCACAGGACTTGACCAGCCAAGATGGCCATGGATCCAAGGGGCTTTACAGCTGCCAGGATCTTGTCAACTTCCTCCTGGGATAGGCGACTGAATTGGTCCAAAAATGGACCTGAAGATGGACAAGGGACTTGCAGTTTCCTTATAGCATCAGCTGTGGTCGGGAGATCCTGGAGGAGCAACGAGACTTTGTCTGCAAAATAGCTTGAAAATGCCTCACAGCCAATAGCCAATTCCTTATCATTTTACTTGCCTTGAGGCAAAGTAGTTAATGATCAAATTGTTCTAAATAATTGGGCCGGGAGAGAGCTCATGGACACAGTGGAGGCCACATAGAAATTCTTCTTATTGTACATGTTTGTTTGAATTCTGATCTTGGATCGTAATAAATCAAACTTATCAGTCTTTACTGCCATCTCATAGGCTTTCATAAACTTCCTGTAAGATATTCTTGCAGCTTCATCACGAATATACTGCCACCTTCACTCTAGTTGTCTCAGCTTGCATTTCATCCTCTGTAGTTCTGGGGTATACCATGGAGCTTGTCTGGCACAAGAGTACAGAGGGTGCCAGGGAGTGATTTTGTCAATGGCTTTTCGAGAGTTGGCTATGCCATTCCTCCACCAGCTCATCCAATGAACCACCAAGGGGCATCAGATCCTGCAGAGCATTCTGGAACCCATTAGGGTCTATCAGTCTCTGTGGGTGAGCATAGATTCGCTCACTGTTTAAACAGGAAGGGAATGCTCAACCGGGCCTTCAGGGTGAAATGGTCTGATCATGGAACTGCACCAGCGGTTACCAGATCCACATTTATCCCTACACCAAAAATAAGATCCAGCATGTGGCCCTCTTAGTATGTAGGAGCCGATATAAACTGGGAGAGTCCCAGGGCTGCCATAGAGAACATCAGATCACTGGCCTGAGAGGAAGCTGCAAGGTAAACAGAAATAAAGTAGCTATATGTGTGCCCTTATCCATATATCCCACCAACTGAAGGTTTCCAACCTCCAAGTGGGACCTGGGGATCTTCTGTAATTACAGTTCATCTCCAGACTACGGAGATCAGTTCCCCTGGAGAAAATGGATGCTTTGGAGAGTGGGCTCTATGGCATTGTACCCAGCTGAAGTCCCTGTCCTCCCCAGGATCCATCCCCAAATCTCTAGGAGTTTCCCAACCTGGACATGGCAACCCTACTTGGTCATCATTGTTCTGGCTCATGGGAAAGTCATAGTGGCCCTTCCTTTGTACCTTTCACATAGTTCAGCGTTGCCCTGTTTCACCCAACTGTGTGGAGGTCCAGGTTCCAAGAGTCTTCCTCTTGTTGAGTGGGAAGTTATGTGAGCCAAGCCTTTGTGTTGTTGGGTGCTCATGCAGAGGGCCCCTGTGTGTCTGAGTAAATGAACCAGCACATTGGTTAAACAAGTAAAGCATACTGGAAGAATCAGCCATTTAAGTTTGCAGTTTTGTTTGTAAGACTGACTACTGTTTCCCCAAGTTTTTTTTAATCTAAAAGTTATCCAGTGCAGAATTTCCCAACCTCTGGGTCCTGACAAAGTGGGTGGTAAATCTGGTGGAAGTAGGTCCCAGGCCTTTGCAGTTTTATTGATTTGTGCATGCCCTGTTTATTTTTAAAGTGGGTCACCATACCAAGTAAATTTGGACTTGTGATTCACCTTACCAAAAATGTTAGGAACCACTGATCTAGAGAATACGTTTGCTTTCTCTAGAAGTAATAGTTCATCAGGGCTGTAAGCAGCACCTACTCATGAGGTAATTAATTTGCTATTTGTTTTTTTTTTAAGTCATTCTTCTCTTTGAGGAGATTATAGTCTTTGGGGAGCCTTGCTAACCCAACCTGAAACAATGCAAATGCATATCAACTGGCATTCATTGGTCATGTCTTTGTAAGTCTTTGATACAGTAGGGAACTTAGCTCCCACCATAGGAAAGATGTCACGATTGGTCCACAAATATCACATGGTTGTAATGATAGCCACCATCTCAAATTGGTGGGTTGCTCTTTATATAAGATTGATTTTCCAAAGCCACCTACTTTGTGCTCAGTTCCATTGTCCAGTGACCATGAATGGGTTTGGTCTTCACCTATAAATAATTGAGTGAACCTACTGCTCGAAATGAATGCTGTGAGCCTGACATAGGGTGTGGTTTAAGCTGTGCTCTTTGGGGCTCTGTTCCCCTGGAAGTAGATTTGGTAACTTGAGCCTATCATTACATCACAGGAGAGTAAAGTTCAGGAGCACTTAGGATGAAGGACCGGAAGATTAAAAAATAAATACAAACTGCCAAATGCACAATACATAGAGGAAGACCATCCAAGTCACATGCTACTAGAATGTAACCTGGGTGAAAATGCTTACGTAATAATTGGCCCTAAAGAGCAGAGAAAGTAGTGTAAAGCAGGCTTTTGTTTAATGAACCCCACAGATGGTGACCTCATTATACTTTTATTTTTGACCTCTGAACATTCTCTTTGTAAAGCCTCCTTTAATTTTTAATTTGAGCCTGACTAATGGAACACGGCGGTCTTGGAAAGAGATTTCTTTAAGGGTTGCATGATTTTTAAATTTAATGGAAGCCTGAACCTCTGTTGTAATAACATTAATTTCACAGGATGCAAATCCTGTGTCTTTTACAGCACAGTGTGTGCCAAAAGCAGCTGGAGAAAAGAGAAATAGAACAAAACTTCCTTCACCAGTGAAAATTATAGCTTTTTTTAAAATTCAGCAAAGTGAAATGGACAGAACTGAAAGTTTAGGGTCCAAAATGAAATAGATTAGAAGATGCATTCTTGAGCTTACAAGTGGATGAGAAGATGCATTCCTGAACTTACAAGTGGACGAGAAGATGCATTCTTGAGTTTGTGCATGCAGTTCTCAAACTGTCTGGGACAAAGGGTGCCACAAAGCTGGGTTTTGGGTCTCATCAAGAGAAATCTTTAGTCAAAGAGTTTCTTGCTAAAATGGAATACAAGTTGTATTTGTTGGCAGAGTGTAGATGTGCATTAATGTGGAGCATAAGCTGTTTAAAGAATAAAGTTGGTTTATTAAGAAGAGAACAAACTTTTGTAAGAAAGAGGAGAGAAAAAGGGAAGTCTAACGGTCTAAATAGCTAGGAAAGAGTCAGTAGACTAACAGTTCTCAGCAGGAGCAGGAAGGAGACTTAACTGGGCCAGTCAGGGAACAGGAAGGGGGCTATTTGGAAACAACAGGAAGTCGCTGTTCTCACTATACTAACTATTTGTCCCCCCTGCTGACCCCTGCAGTATGTTCTTGTCATCTTCCCATCCATGCAGAATAGACCTTGCATATTCTAACAGTATTCAGTTGTAGGGCAAACCATGGTTTCTCATTACAGAACAAGTAAGTTCTAGTAAATTCTCAGGCTTGCATGTTCCCTCCCTTACATGCTTAGGCTGGGCTTTTATGCTTCCTCCCTTCTTGCACTTAAGCTCAGATATTGAAGACCTTCTGGTTCTCAACAAACCATAGTTTGTTGTGACATCCGAAATGGACAAAACTACAAACTGTGTTTTGTTCCCTTCAGTCCTCCTTTGCGATCCTGATTTGTGAGTAAGGAAATAACCATGGTTTGTGCCATTTCATCCAGCTCAGACAAAAGGACCTACTGTGGTTAGTGGAATGCAGAATTCTTCAGTATCAGTGGGCATGTGTAGGGAGATGAGGGAGCATATGAGCTGGAGGGCTATTAAAACTTGTTTTTGTAATGTGTGAACATTATGTGTGAACACAGTCAAGCAACCTGATTTTATGTTTGTTTACACTTTCAAAGGGGCTTACTCCTAAGAAAGTGTGCATAGCATTGCAATTTTCAGAGATTCTGTTATCAACAAACTTCTCACATTTAATTGTATTTAATTACACTTTTAATTTCACTTTGGCAAAAATTTGTGAGGGATTCTGATGCCCCTTTTCCAACCTGAGTGGCTACTGCAAGTATGGGAATTGAGTAGAACCTGCAAATTGTGTCTGATTGTTCCATAGGGTCGGAATGTCAGACCTGATCTTTGTACTCCATAGAGTCTGAGTCAGCAAGTAGCAGTTCTAAGGCTGAGAAGGAGCCAGGTCGTGGGTGCACGGGCAGAAAGTGGTGAACAAAAATAGCATTACCTTTCCTTTTTTGTTCTTCCAATAATGTGAAAAGAACACCAAACCAGAGGTGGGGGGGAGGTGGCCACGAACAGGGAAACAATGAGAATTCTGTCTGTTGGGGTATGCAAGGCCTATCATCCATAGATAAAGAAAATGACAAGAATATCCTGCAGAGGGCAGCAGAGGGGGCATCTGGTTAGCATAGTGAGATTAGAGACTTCCTACTATTTTCACGGGGCTGCAGTGGCTCAGAGGTTAAGACGCTGAGCTGCAGACTGGAAGGTCAGTAGCTCAGCAGTTCAAGACCCGAGTGTCGCATGATGGGGTGAGCTCCCGTCTCTGGCCCCAGCTCCTGCCAACCTAGGCGTTCGAAAGCAAGAAATTGCAAGTAGATAAATAGGTACCACTTCGGTGGGAAGGTAACAGCATTCAGTGCACCTTGGCAATTAGTCATGCCTGCCACATGGCCACAGAAAAAGTCTTTAGACAGCACTGGCTCTTCGGCTTGGGAACGGAGATGAGCACCAGCCCCTAGAGTCAGATTCGACCGGCTTTTGAGCAAGAGAAATCTTTACTTACTATTTTCATGTAGTCTCTTTCCTATCTCCCGATTGGCCCAATTGGGGTTTTCTCCCACTCCTGCTGAGAACTGTTCATTACTGACCCCCTCTTAGCTAGACAGCTAAACTTCTCTTTATCTCTCTTCTTTCTTACAAAGTTTGTTCTCTTCTTAATAAACCAATTTTATCCTTTAAACAGCTTGTGCTCCTCTTTACTGCATATCTAAACTCTGCCAACACCGTCCAGATCAATCACTGAAAGATTCATGTATTTTAATGGGGTTCAACTTTCTCTTAAAGAACCTTGAATTTGGATTACTAAACCCTGAAAAACCAAAGACAGAGCATAAGGTGTGTTGCAGACAGCATTATCTTCTTGTGTGATCATTAGTAGCCCACTGTGTGAAAAACTGCTGGTCTGGATGAGCTGTCAGCAAAAAGCACATCATTTCAAAACGTCTGAAATGCCTCTTTTAGGAGAGTGTAGAACTGCTAGTTGTCAAAGCCAGGCAGGCAGTTTTATGATGCCACTTGTGCAGGCAGCTGTTTGGCAGCAGGGAAGAGGGAAGTGACAAGCAGCTTTGGAACCCAAATGCTAAAACGGCTGATGACAGCTTGTGGGGAGTGGGAGTGCAGCGGGTGGTCTGGCCCCAGCCCAGCAAGTCTTTCTCTGCCAGCAGCTGTAAAGATGGGACACATCAGAACTAGAGGTGACTCACTCAGGACTCCTCTGCCCGGCAGCTGCTTCCTCTTTTGGCTTACCAATATCCCATGCAACTGGAAATGCAGGAATTGTCACTGGGAAATACAGGTGTATCCCTTCATTCAATATTAGCCTCTAAGCCCCTGATCTGTTGTAACACCTGGTTAAGGTTGCAAATGACCAAAAGTAGGATTCCACATGCTTCACTTAAGCTACCAGTTTGTGGGTGTACTGATTCACACAAGTTCTCCATTAAGATATTTATATCCTGCCTTTCCTTGTGGCTCAAGGCAGCTTGGGGTTCTCGAGCTGAGTGTACTCCCAGCAACATGATAGGACACTGATTGTATGGCTCAGTGAAAAGGAGAACTCCTTTTCATTCTCCTGGTAAAGCAAAGAAAATGGACATGCTTTTCCAGTGCACATTGAATAGCACTCATCCCAGGGTACTTCCTGGCATCCACTTGCATCTTTCCCAGGCATCTCTCCCAAAGGTAAAAGGGCCAATCTTGGATTTCCTCCAACTCTTTGGACTGGGAGCTGCTTCAGCCCTTTAGATCTGTGAGGCGCACACACTTGGGAAAAATGCCCCCCTCCCAGAGGATGCTTGGCTTGGAACCCCCCTATTTTCTATTGCCCGTCCTATGACACCCATTTTGTGATGGTACCCGCTACCCTTTCTCAACATTCCAAAAGTGCCTGCAGGCTCAACCAGTTTAGAGATCCCTGGAATACAGCAACATTTAATGTACTGCTTGCTTTTCTACCTATTTTCTCTCTCTTCTTCCTCCAAGGAGCTGAGGGTGGCATGCATAATTCTCATCTCCCCTCCCAAAAAAACCCCCCAACAACACCATGAGATAGAGAATGGCTGGCTCAGGGTCGCTCAGTGAACATCATATGTAAGTGAGATCTACGCTCACCCTCTGCACCAAGAAGACATGAGGCTAATGTTATATAAGTAACAAATAAGTAACATAAATGTAGAGTTGCCAGCTCTGGGTTGGGATATTCCTGGAGATTTTGGAGGCGAAGCCTGAGGACAGCAGGATTAGGGGAGGGGAAGGACTTTACCAGTGTAGAACGCCACTGCTCGAGTCCACCCTCCAAAGCAGCCATCTTATTCCCAGGGGAACTGATCTTGATCAGCTGTAATAGCAAGAGATTTCCAAGTGCCACACGGAGGCTGGCAACCCTACATAATATTTTCTGTCCCCCCCCCCCCCGGCAATGATGTCTGAATTAGTCTGTACCAATAACAGCAAATAAAATCAGATTCTGTTCACAAAACAGCCAGAAACAATAAAAGCCTCTAGCTGATTGTTGCCACTCTACATTAAATGTAATACCAACGTGCACTTGCCCTTTGAATTTCTCCCCTCCTCAGTTGCTGTACCCTCCTTTTAACCCCTAATTCCTCCTATGTATTATATTTAGGCCCAGGGCCTTTTTTCTGGGGGAACACACCAGAACCTCTTCGACAAAATTATTTTTAAAATGTCTAAAAGTTCATGAGTTTTCAGTATATGGATTGAAAACTTCATTTCCCTCTTGAGAATTCTGGCACCTCTTTTTCAAAGAAGAAGAAGAAAAAAAGCCCCGCTTAGGACAAGATTCTCTAAGAAAAAGTCCTATATTTTTGTTTAATCTTTCTCTTCTTTCTAAAACCCTGCTGTAAAACATTCCAAGTACAATATAAATAAATACTACCTTTGAAGGGAATTTCCCCCCCTCTCCACAAACCTTGGATCACTGCTTTATTTATTGTGTTGTTTTTTTAAAAAAAAATTACAGCTTTTTGTGGGCAAATGTCAGCATGGTGTCAAAAATGTATCAGAGAGATATAGATGGCAAAAATCTATTTTTGTTAGAGTGCTGATGTGATAATGAACAGTCGGGTAATATGCCTCTATTAGGACCAACCATAAAATCACCAAGCAAACTTTTGAGTTACTCAAAATGCTTTTATTAAACTGGATGTTAAGTGAGAAGGATGGAAAAATGGGTTGGTTGTGCAAGAAAATCCACATTTGCAGGCTATATGACAGTCTTACCAGGGAGCAAAGGAGATGGTATGCAGATTTTATTTGATATGCAGATTGCATTTCATTAGATTGTGCTGGGTCCAAAAAAGGTCTCAGGCTGCACCAAATGCCACTGAGACAGAGTTGTGATAGCAGCTCTCCTTCTAAAAATACAAATGGGAGCAGTAATCCTCATCTGCTTGAATGCTTTATGGATTTTCCCATCTGTTCCCTCTCCTCTTTTGAAATAATTACCTGGTCAGCAACTTGTGTGCCTATTGACAACATGGCACTTGTGGACCTTTCACGGTGCCCGCCAAATGCTTTTAGAAAGTGGGAGAGGCTAGGTGGGGCAGTTGCCCAGCATGGTTTCTTGTTGGCTGTGCAGATTAAAAGGCATCCTGATAAACAGAGTTTCTGCCAGAAATATCAAAGGGTTACTGTTAGTTATATATGACCTCAGTCCCTGACATCTTGTTGTCTTCCTGAGGCAGCCATTTTCCTTGGCTCCATCTTCTGTGGCAGCCATTTTGTAATTGTGCCCACCAACTTTTGTCAGAATTCCAGAGATACCCGCAGGCTCACCAAGATTGGGGACCCCTGGCCTAAACCCACATCTGCTAAAGATGTTTGCCAGCCCAGCCAGTTCTGTCCCCACATCTCAGCCATTGTTCAAATAAAGACTACCAAGTGATTCTATCTGCTCTCTGACGGCAAAAAGGACTGTGATTCTTGCATGGGTTTTGGGTGACATTTGGACCTTGCTGGACTTTGTTTTTCAAGTGAGCTGAGATCCAACTCCCAGATCTTGATAATGCATTACTGACACCAACACCAGCAGTGATGAGTCTGGGCATGATTCGGATGCCTTCCTTTCTATGGAGGCCCAAATCACAAATGTTGCCCAGCTGGCTTTTTTTTTTTTTTTACCTACGCCAGGTCAGGCAACTGGTTCCCTTCCTCTCTCCTCCAGACTTAGTTACAGTGATCCATGCAATGGAGGCTCAAATCAAATTGTGAGCCTGCCAGCATCCAGCATCAAAGGCTGTTGTGACTGGAATTGGAATATATGTCTTTTCCCTTCCTTCATTCTTTAATTTTTGTAACATCTGCCTCATGAAGGTTCTATAGAACTTGAAAGCTTGCACAATGTTTTGCATCATTTGGGTTGGTCTTAGTAGAAGGCAGGGGTCCTTTGGGGCCGGAGCGAGGCAGAGCAAAGCTCCGCCAGCTCAGGAGTGGCCACTAGGGCAGCCACGGGCCGAATCAGATTCTCTGATCTGATTTGGCCTGCTGCTGAATTGCTGCTGAAATTCGGTGGCAACTTTAAAAACGACTGGAGGGGAGGGGGTTTGAGGGAGAGGCTCCAAACTTGCAGGGTAGCTGCTGGGGCCTCTCCTTGAAATACCCACCAAGTTTCAAGAAGATTGGACCAGTAACACTTTTTCCCACCATAGAGAACAATGGAGGGAATGGGACAACCTGTTTGGGGGCCCGTAGAATTGGACCCCGTGGTCCAATCTTCTTGAAACATGGTGGGTATTTCAAGGAGAGGCCCCAGCAGCTACCCTGCAAGTTTGGAGTCTCTCCCTCAAACCCCCTTTCCTCCAGCCCCTCATATACCCTATGAGTTTTTGCCATTGATTTCAATGTCCCATAGGGTATAATGGGGCTGAAACTGACATTCCCTTTCTGACACACTTCCGGTGATGTCAGGGGACGTGGCATATGCTAATGAGTTATGCTAATGAGTTATGCTAATGAGCTCCTGCACCTCTTTTTCTACAAAAGGACCCCTGGTAGAAGGTATTACATAACTTTGTTACTTTTTCTGTATTTTTCATGGCCAATGTGTCTGCTTGCCACTGTTGTTTAGAAGAATTAATGCAGGAGTTGTGATGACTACATGGAACCTCCATCTTTAGAGTCAGGATACTTCTGAATGTGGCAGGCAGGAACAGACTCTTGAGGGCTTTCCAGGGCAATTTAGTAGGAGACAGTGTAGGACATGATACGGGACTACAACATGGACCACTGGTTTGATTCAGTGAGTTAGCTCTTATATTCTTACTTCTCCATAGGTTGCTTCTGACTCATCTTGTAATATCTGTCTTCCTCTGTCTTGTATACTTATCTTCCTCCGTTCCTATTCAACTTCACCCAGCTCTAGTATTCTTTGTTTCCCCCATTTCTCCCCTTTCCTCACAGGCAGAACTGAAGCTCTGTTACCTCCCCTCTTCCCAGCCAATTGCCTTGACAAAGACTCACAGCCCTTAACAGTCTGGGACCCTCATACCCATGGGACTGCCTGTCCTGTTACAACGCCCCCTCCCCCGGCTCCCTTCGGTTATCATCTAGGAGCCTCTTGCAGGTGCCTGGCCCCAGGCTGGCTCGGTTAGCTGTCACCAGGGGAAGGGCTTTCGCAGTTGTGGCCCCACGCTGTGGAATGCACTTTTGGATGACACCCATGTCCTGCCAGACTTGCTTAGTTTCCGCAGAGCATGCAAAACTGAATAATTTAGGTTGGCCTTTGGAAGCTAACCTTTGGAAGCTAATGTTTGGGCTGTTTTAATTGAGGTATGGTGATAGTCAAGTATTTTAATATTTCAGTGTTAATATTTTATATTTGTTATTTGTTTTTAGGGTTTTTTGCTTCATTGCTTTTAATGTTGTAAGTTGCCATGAAACCCATCAGGTGAGTGGTGACTAACAATCAAACAAACCAACAAACAAACAAACAAGCAACCACAGTGAAATGGGGAACTCTGCTTGCCTCTAGATATGGCCTTGCTTTCCCACTCCATAGAAATATATTGTAGACTCCTTATTTTTAACATTTCTACTGCTGTAAGAAATAGGGTTGCCAGCCTCCAGGTGGGGCCTGGGGATCTCCTGCTTTTACAACTGATCCCCAGCTGACAGAGATCAGCTCCCCTGGAGAAAATGACTGCTTTGAAGGGTGGACTCCTATGGCATTGTACCATGCTGAGGCCCCTCCCTTCCCTAAACCCCACCTTCTCCTGGCTCCACCCCCAAAGTCCCCAGGTATTTTCCAACCCTGACTTGGCAACCCTAGTAAGAAAATATTTATTGCTGAAACAGTTAATCTTTGCTGAGCTGTCTGGCCAGGTAAGGCATTTGGTAAACAGACAGGTTTTTTTAAAAAAAAGTGGAGGCTACAAAGGCACAAGCTTCCAAACAGACAATAGAACTAGGCCCCTCTATTATCATGCAGCATCCATCTCCCTGGATTGCAGATGCTCTGATGTCAGGCTGCTTGACCTGACCCAGAGAGTCAAGAAGCACAAAAACTGCAAACAAGTGCTCAAAGCAGGAACTGTGACTAGAAAATGCTGCAACCTGAAAGAAAATAATAAAAACCAAAATCTCTTTTATGTTAGATAGACCCTCTGGGATGGCTAACATATTAAAAACAATGACAATTACCATATAATTGGATCCTCTGTATTGAGCAGAGGTTGGACTAGCTGGCCTAATGCCCTCTATACCTTTAGGATTCTATCACTATAATTAAACATCAAATGCTCAGAAAACTTTAAAACATCTGAAGATTTTCTTAAAATCTGGAAATATGTGTGTGTGCAGGGGAGGACCTCACCTAAAACTCTGGAGGAAGAGATAAGTATTTACCTGGCACCAGAAAGGCACCAGATCTGGAGCCATGAATGCAACCAAGGGCAGGATATTCCAAAACTGGGGTGCCATCGCTGAGAAGGCTCTGTTTCTAGCTCTTACCTGCTTCACCTCCAAAAAAGGAAACAGGCACAGCCAGGCCTTCGATGATGATTTCAGAGGAGAGTCAGGAACATTTTGAAGACAATAATATATATGCCGTGCCAGGGGCGTAGACTTTGTAGATCCCCGGGGGGGGCAAGGGCTCTCTCGTGCGCGTGCGCAAAGCACGCACGCACGGGACCATGTCCCCTCCGCTCCTCCCCCCCGCCCCAGGGAGGCAGACCCGCGCTCGGGGCGCAGTCGCGGCGGTGGCAGCCAGCTGGCCGGCTGACTGCCGTGCGCGGGAGCATGTCCCCTCTGCTCCTCCCCCCCCCCGCTCCAGGGAGGCAGACCCGCACTCGGGGCGCAGTCGCAGCGACAGCAGCCAGCTGGCCGGCTGACTGCCGCGTGCGGGAGCATGTCCCCGCCGCCTCTCTTCCCCCCCCCGGCCCCAGGGAGGCAGGAGGGCAGGCCAGGGGTGGGGGGGAAAGAGAGGCGGCGACGGCCAGCTGGCCGGCTGACTGGCCACCTGTGGCGCTCCCTTTTGCCGGGGGTGGCTGAGCCCCCCCGGGAAATTTCGGGGGAGGCTCGAGCCCTCGAGCCCCCCCGTAGTTGACGCCCATGTGCCGTGCAAGGAACTCAGTGGGACTTCCAAGTGGATCAGGGCCATTGCCTTCACAGCAGAAAGTAAACTTTTTCTGACATGCTGTCTGATCTTATACTTGTTTACTCCAAAGTCCCCACTGTGTTCAGTGTGGCTTGCTGTCAAGTGAGAGCACATGGGACTGCTGCTTTAAATTGCAGTTCTATCAAGCCACTTCTGCTTCAAAAATGGACTCTGCTGTATGTATTAACTTCTGAATATGTAAACTAATTCCTAAAATAGAAAACACAAAAATGTTTACTTACAATAACTCAAAGTTCCACAGGTACATGGAGGTCCCCTACCTTGTCTCTCTGTGTGGCCCCATCTCTGTGTCCTTCTGCTAGAAATGGGACCATCAAGTTTGCCATTAGAAGGAGTGGTTTCAGATGTGTGGTTGTACAATGGTGGAGGAAAGACACTGTGCGTATTTGGAGGCACCATGCTCTTATTCCTTAGCTTATTATATTGCTGGCTTTGAAAACTTGTTCTAGTGATACTAAGATACTGTGAAGCCTGGATCATACCCTGGCTTTCTTCTATTTTCTCTGGGACTGCCAGTGGCTATATTTTAGGCTTCACAAGGTCTTCCCAGATGGCAAAACCATAGGATAGTTTGCTGATTTCATCTCTTGTAGAGGACCTCTGTGAGTATGTCATTTGGGTCACTTGATCCACTCCCAAACATATCCATGAGAATTAGGGTTGCCAGCCTCCAGCTGGGGCCTGGGGATCTCCTGCTTTTACAACTGATCCCCAGCTGACAGAGATCAGCTCCTCTGGAGAAAATGGCTGCTTTGAAGGGTGGACTCTATGGCATTGTACCATGCTGAGGCCCCTCCCCTCCCCTCCCCAAACCCCACCCTCTCCTGGCTCCACCCCCAAAGTCCCCAGGTATTTTCCAACCCAAACTTGGCAGCCCTAATGAGAATGGTGGTGGGGTGGGGGGAAATGGATCAGAACCATGATGCTAGGCAAGGTGAAGCTGGTTAATTCTCCTCCCTGTACTATTTCTTGAAATGAAAATACCTCCCTGTGCTGCTTTATGCCCCAGCAGGGGGAAAAAGACAGGCTAACATGGGTAGCAGTCTTTTTTCTCTCCTAGATCTCAAAGCCATTGAGGGGGCCATTTTAGATCATAAAAACCATATGCTTGTGTGGAAGAGTTGAACCACTATTTCTTCAGCATTGTGGCTCCAATCCATACCCCTTTGGCTGCAGTTTGTAGCTAAATTTCATGACAAGGAACCCCAACATGGATCCTCAATGTTGTGTATGTTTCAGCCCTTGGTTCTTCAACTTTGCCTAACTCTGTCTGGTATTGCTTGCCTCCTCAAAATTTTGAGCTCTGAACTGGGAGAGTTAAAAAATTGCTCTCATTAAATTATATTCCCATTCTACATCAAGTCCCCTTCTGCATTCTCACCCCCACAGGATTTTATAACCTTCCTGCCCTCTTTTGGTTGGTGATGTCAGAGACCAAACGGTTACCATGGAGAGGAAAGGGACAAACTCCGCTGAGACGGACACAAACATCGCCTAAAACTAAAGCAAACTTGTGATTCATCAGCCAAATTGCATGTCCTCATTAACAAGTTAAGAGGGGTCATCGACAATTCCTCACAAAGGGTTCATGCAGTGGGAGAGAAATACATTAAAGCATCATGCAAATGTCCCAGGCTACATTTATGTATGAAAGCTCAAAACCTCACTTTGCTAATTAATGTGTGGAACAGAATAAAAATACAGTGTCATCGCATGGGAGGATATGAATGAGAGATTATTGAAGATTGCCTAAGAGCTACACAAACACACACAAAGAGCATCTGATGACTTCCTTGTGTCCAAAAGGATCTTAGGAAAGGAGTATTTCAAATGGCAGCCAGAGCAGAGGGCAAATAATGCAGTGCTTAACTCTCACACATTGAAATCCAAATATTCAAAAAAATAAATACAAAAACAACTGGCTGGTGCATTGTGTGTTGCTAGACATGTACCTGCTCAGTCTTAAAAAGCAATGCTTTTCTGCATGCAGTTTGGAGCAGGGTCCCTGGATTGCTCTTGCATGTGCTGGATCATCCAGAACATTATATTCTCAGAGAATGTAGCATTTGGAATCCCTTGAGCTCAAGAAAGCTTCACTAGGACCTGTCCAGCCATATGGGTAACCTGAGCCATGGGTCGGTACACAAATATTCCAGGGACACTT
Organism: Lepidodactylus listeri; assembly: GCA_029233225.1. NCBI lineage: Eukaryota > Metazoa > Chordata > Lepidosauria > Squamata > Gekkonidae > Lepidodactylus > Lepidodactylus listeri. The sequence goes on along the minus strand of JARCFY010000008.1, from coordinate 37,081,732 downwards.
CAAACAGTTTGGAGAGAAAACTGCAGCCTGCACTTTTGAATTAAACCACAATGCATGCTTATCAACAAAATGGGGATTTCTAATCTATGATAGTAGCAATGCTCAGGAATTTGGGGTTGTAGTTACTCCAGATAAAATCCTGCGAAGCACAGCAGAGGGGCCGTTACTGCAAATCAGGATATAGCAGCCCTGTCAACTCTTGGCCATTTATTATGCCATTGTGATAACCTCATACAGACACCTGCAGTGGGAAAGGGAAGCAATGTTTTAATTGCTGAGGGCAGCCAAACAAACAAATATACTTCAGTTGTCCCTCTCAGGTGAATATCTGCCATGCATTGGACAACAGAATAAAATGTCAGTCTATTATCTCCCAGCATCTGACCAGCTGACTACCACCAAGACACCAATTGCTTTCACAATCCATCACCATCAAGGGATGGGCTCTTGCCATTGTCTAGTGATGCTATGCCGCAGAGCTAACCTCTCCCTCACTTACTGCACTACCACTAAAAAGAAGAGATACCATCACTTATATGTCCTTGAGTAGAAGCTACCTGTGCTTTGATTTCATGTCTCTTCAGAGGGACGGGCTACTATTTCACAATGCTCGAGAAGAGGGGTATTCTTGATCGTGAGGGCCTCAGTAAAGCAAGCCAAAACAAATCCCATCTCTTGTAGTGGGACCTTTGAATGGTTAGGAGTCACCTAATTCTGCAGCATGGCTGAAGAGAATCACTGGTGGCAATCATTCAGTGCCTGAATGGGACCCTCCTTAGGCTGCTCTGAGCTTTCCAAAAGCCAAGCAGAGCATAAGAAACAAATAGAAACATCATCACGCACCTTAAAGCAAAGGATCGGCACCCCTCCTCTTTTCCAGTCAGAAACCCACAATAGCCTAATTCTTGAAAATTATGAAACAAAAAGAGTAGGCGGAGGGTGTTTAAAATCCCCCCCCCATAACCATTTGTTTAGCTGAAAGGAAAAACAGAAGTAAACATTCCACACAACCACTGTAAATATTTAAATGAATTAAGTTTATAATGGCAATTCTAGGAATGAAACCTTGGCGGGAAAGAGATAAAACTGTCTAACAGGATTGAGATAGAGTAATGTTTGGTGGCTGTTTGCCAAAGGAAGCCTAGACACGGAACAAGTATTGTTGTGCCATTTATGGAACACTCTAAGACAATATATGGTGTTGAGTTGTTATTTATTAATCCATTTCCTTTAGGCTGACCAGATTCTGAGGAGGCCAGGACAGCTATAAAGGCTACAAACCTACCTGTCCACTTCTTCCTCACACTCTGTGTGGTCCCACTTTTAAAGCAAGGTGTCTGGCCTACAGAGACAGGGCTTTCTCTATACCAGCAACTCAGCCATCGACCTGCTGCCTCTCTCTTTCATAGGGTCCTCACTAAATTCCTCACTCCTACTATTTCATTCTCCTACTACTCATCCCCATTTCATTTTTTTGCTTTTCCCTCATGCAAATTGAACCTGGGACTCTTTATTTCACTTTGCACTCCCTGGTACCCAATTTGTCCTCATTACATTTTTGTACACTGTCAGTCTTGAGGTTTTTTGCATGGATTGCATATAAATGGCAATGAAAGGAGTATAAAAATACCAGAAAAGAAAGAAGTGTATCAGGAACGCCAGTAATGAAAATGGGTGGAAACAGAAAATAGCAACATATGACAATTAAAAAAAATGGCAAAGGGCATGTGTCAGGTTAAACGTTTTCTGTTTACCCAGGTTTTGGGTTCTGAACAAGGTGTTCTTTTTTTGATGATCTTTTAACTCACTGATGCTTCCACCTCCCACCATGATTTGTTTTCATCTTCACATTCTAATTCTCCTGGTTCCTTTGTGGACTGATTGTATGCTATTATTTTACTCTTGTAAGTTGCTTTAGATGGATTTTTAAACCAGTGTTTGTTGATGACTTGTAATGATTTACCGTATTTTTCGCTCCATTAGACGCACCTGATCATAAGATGCACCTTGTTTTTAGAGGAGGAAAACAGGAAAAAATGAGACAGAAAGAAAGAGAGAGAGAGAGAGAGAGATAAAGGAAGGAAGGAGGAGGAGGAGAGAGAGAGAAAGAGAAAGGAAGAAAGAAAGGTGGGGACAGAGAGAGAGAGACAGAAAGACAGACAGACAGAAAAAAGGAAAGGAAGGAAGGAAGGAAGATAGAGAAACGAAAGAAGAGAGACATCGGCATGCCATGCAAAGCCAGGCCTTTCTGTGCAAAGTAGCCACGGAGCTTAATCTGTGGGCGGGGCTTTCTGCTGCTGGCTGTCTTAAAGGGGAAAAGCACTTAAAGGGAAAGAGTACCTAGCCTGGTGGGGTTTTTCCTGCCGTTTCCCTTTTAAGTCTTAACAGCTCAGGCCCAGCAGGGAGGGGCGGTGAAGGCTGGGATGCCAGCCTGAATGGCGTTCCCCTGCATTCCTGCTGAAGAAAGAGCCCTGTTACAGGTAAGAAAAGCTCCATATTCGCTCCATAAGACGCACACTTCCCCCCCCCCCACTTTTTTGGGGAGGAAAAGTGCGTCTTATGGAGCGAAAAATATGGTAAATTAATGTAGTAAACCTTTTGAGCTGAGAGGAGAGGTATAATTTTTAATGAAATAAATACAAAATTCATAATTAAGCAGAAGAGGGAGTTCCAGCACAGGCAACTTGTTGGGTTGGGCCTTGGCTCAGAGGTAGAGCATCTGAAGATGACTATGATGGACCCCTGCTCCTTCTGTTCTGTGAGGCAGATTTTCCTGCCAAAACACTGTTCACCACTGTTCACCACTGTTCACCACTCTGACTAAGCAGCCTCTTAGTAGCGTGGTTGAAGTTTAAGCATAACTTTCTTTGTGTCCCAGTCAGTGTTACAGAAATTATTTGGCTTTTTCTCAGGCCAGAGATTTTTACTGTTATCTCAGCAGGAACCCTCTTATAAAACCCCTTTGGAAATGGCACTTGACACAAAATAAAGTTGAAACAAAAAGGTTGATTTATTGAACAGGCACAGTTGTAACAGGAATAGGGCAGAGGATGATGAATTCTTTAAACTGTAGTTCTTTATAAGAAAATTAGAATATCTTGAACAGGCAACACAACAGAATATGCTTAAAGCTTGAATTCTAAGACACTTAATTCTTCACTATGAGAGATTTGTTTGTCTTGGAGATTTCTTATAGCAACAAAGTTTCATAACAATATCTCAGTTTCTGGAAGTTAGAACTTTTTTCCTGTATATCAATATTTCCATTTTGGAATTTTAACTTTCCCTTTCTGTACTCTTGATGTGTCTAAGACCAATTCCCTTTTCATTTCCCAAACCAGAGGTCCCTTCTGCATTGAACCCTCTGACTAACTGGGTAAGGAATATTCTCCTTTTCCTAGGAGCGATAACCCTTTTCTGTTTGGCTAGGCTGGCAGTTTTCTATTAACTACCAAACCTTTTCTGGCAAACCTTAATCCCAGTTCTGGAGACAGTGAACAAACAGAGAATTCAGCTAGTGCTGACACTTAGATGTTAAGTTCTTTCTGAACTTTCCCCCAAATGTATTGGTGTACGGTAAAGGTCAGGAGTTGTGTCCTTTCACTTACCAAGTGACTTGTCTGTTTCCCTCAGACTGACGTACATACACACTCCTTCTGACTGGCAACTGCCAAGTCAAAATCCAAATGCTGACTGACTGACTGACTGACTCTCTGACTGAGGACAGACTGGTAGTCTGCCGTGCCTCCGCGGCGCGGCAGACTAAGGTGGGAGAATTTCCCCCACGGCGTGGAGTTTGCACGCCGCCGGAAGGAAGCCGCCCGCAGCGTTCAGACTGCGGGCAGCTTCCTATGGCGGCGTGTGGACGCCGCGCGGCTCCCCCTTCCGGTGCGCGTTCACACCCGCTCCGGCGAGTGGAATGTGCGCCGCAGCAGCCGAGCATCACTTTGAAGTGGTGCTCAGCTGCTGCGGGAGGAGTGCGGCGCCAGACGTGATGCGTCCAGGCCGCCTCCTCGGGGCAGATGCAGCCGTCTGAACGGCCACTCTGCCTCCGCTTTTGAAGCGGAGGCAGAGTGGCCGAGACTGCCAGTCTGTCCTCAGCCTCTGACAAGACTCACAAGATTTTACAAAACTCTCCTCAGCTGGCGCTGACCAATGGGGGGTGGTGCAAGCAGGTAGCAGTCTGTAACTTAAACTGCTTTTCAGGGAGGCATTAACCCCTAATCTCCCAGCTCTCTCAGTTTGATACACTAAGCATCCTGGTTTTTGAGGTCAGTTGGTCACAATGACATGTTTAGTCCTTAGTATATCCAGTTCAAAGAATCAGATAGTAGGTGATGGGAACAAATTCTGCCTGAGACCCTGCAAAGTTCATCTCCAGATGACAAAGATCAGTTCCCCTGAAGAAAATGATTGCTTTGGAGGGTAGAGTCTATGGAATCTAATCCCTGCTGAGCTCCCTGCCCTTCCTCTGGCTGCATCCTCAGATCTCCAGGAATTGTTCAACCTGGAGCTGGTAACCCTAGGTCATTTAACTGACAGCTTCCCATCCCATGCCCATTCTGGCTTGGCTTCATTTACTTTCAGTCAAAATAGCAATAACAAGGCATATGTTCTTAGTAGTACATTGTGCATGGGAATGGGAATGTCTTCCAGAAAAAGTTTTCTAATCTCCAGATGTTGGCACATTTCTGAAGGTGGGGATGAAAGAGACATATGAGTATCAGCAAAACCAGACTAAATCCATCTGGGAAACTATCTGGCTAGCAAGGATTGGAAAGCCTTTCTTGTAAACAAAGGGAGGAGAAAGGTTATGAAAAAGGAGTAAAACAAAATATGCATCCCTGGCCAATGATTACTATTTAATATGTTATACTGGCAAGGAGCAAAAGGGTGGGTGGGGGATGATCACAATATTTATATGTATGTTAGGAAGTGGTAACAATATAAAGATAGCCCATAAATTCCTAGATGCTTACACATTCATAAGAACATGAGAAGAATCCTGCTGGATTGGACCAAAGGTCCATCTGCTCTAGCTTCCTGTTTCCCACAGTAGCCAACCAGATGCCTATGGGAAGCTTGCAAGCAGGGCACAAAGGCAACAGCCTAAATCTCTCCAGCATCAGGAATAGATTTTAGCACCTTGTATTCAGTGGCACACACTCATTAGGCCTAACAGCCACTGACAGACCTCCATGGACTTCTCTAATCTTTTCTTAAATCCATATAAATTAGTGGGCATAACCACACTGTGTGGCAGTGAATGAACCAGCTCACGAACTAAAGTTTGTGACAAATTTTGGCCAGTTCATGGTTCACAAAGTGAAGTTTGTGGCAGGTCAACCAATATGAACTTTCCACAAACTTCCCAGCTGTTTGTGGAGGTTTGTGTCTGTTTGTGAAGGGATACATTTCCAGAGGGACTGTTTCTGCTCAGTCTAAATGTTTACAGATCTTCAAAGCAATGTGTGGAGGGTGGAACTTGGAGGGCACATAGAGAAGGATCCAGAGAAGGTCCTCTGTGACTTTGATGTCTCCAGTTTGCCCAAGATCCATTCTATACCCTCTTGAACCTCCTGAACCTCTACCTGTCAAAATGACTGCCTGGGAGACCTCCCCTGGGCAGGCAGTCATTTGGACAGGTTCAGGTTCAGGAGTGTATAGAACAGATCTTGTGCAAGCTAGAGACACCAAACTTGCAGGGGATCTCCGACTGACTTTCTTCCACCTACCTTTCAAGTTAGGTGAGGATTGGATTTATGCGGTCTGAGTTACAGCCCCCCAAAGAAGGTGCCCCCAGGAAAGAGCTTTCTGGAGAAATGACAGGCAGTCATTTCCCCAAAAAGCACTTTCCTGGGGGCACCTTCCTTGGTGGGAGGCATAACTTGGATCCCGTAAATCCAGTCTTCATCAAACTTGGAAGGCAGGTAGAGGATAGTCAGTCAGAGATCCCCTGCAAATTTGGAGTCTCTAGCTCACACTGGATCTGTTCTAAAGGTTTGTCTAGCATGAAAACGTTCATGATGGTTCGTGATTTTTGAAATGGGCACGCCACGAACCACAAACCAAACCACATTTTCCAGGTTCATGCCCATCCCTATTCCATGCATTCATTAAATGATGTGTGAAGAAATACATTCTTTTGTCTGTCCTGGAATGTATTGTCCAATCATTTTCATTGGATGACCCTGAATTCTAGTATTATGGAAAGGGAACAGTAATTTTCTGTATCTGTTTTCTATAGACTATATCATATCTCCTTTAGTCAACTTTCCGCCCTCAGCAATAGAAAACAGATAGCACCCCCTTTCCTTTAGCCAGAACACAGTCCATTGTGCTGCCAAGAACTAAAAATATCATGTCGTCATCCTGTGTCAGACTGACATACAGAATCCCTCAAGCTTCCAGGTATACACTCTTCTGCCTGTTCCAGGCAGACCATTTGGGGGGGGGGGGGGCTGATGATGGACAGGTCCTCTCAGGGAATGCCTGGTCTGTCCTTTCTACCAGATCTCAAATGGCAGTTTGCTGGCTGGAAGTGGGAAGGGGACCTGTCAATGGAGATTCTTAGGATCCTTGGATCCAGGAACAGAAGTTCCTGTCCCCTGGAGGCATCTTTTTTCCCTCTGAGGCATTTTCCTCCCATGTGGAGGCTGGGCCTGGGCAGGTCCTGATACAATCCTAAATTCTCTCTGGGTCCATACACATGCTGACTCACATGCCTTATTTAGATTTCTGTACTTATCAGAGGCTGAATGGTTTCATTGTAAGTGAAATATCAGCAAATCCCTTACCATGGACAGACTATCACCTGATGAAACTTAGGCTGCCAGGAATGTGGAACTTCTGCAGGGGACCAGTTACGATGACCTATATCTGGAAGCTAATAGATCTATAGGTCTTCTAAGGGGCCTCCAGGGAGATTTCTGCTGATAGGACTGATGCTCCTGCTTTGTGCTACAGCATTCGAAGGGGACTTGGACATTTGAAGTAGTTCTACTTTTCTGCACTCACAGCATCTGTGAAAAGCTGTCCAGCAGAGCATTTCCAAGTGGGAAGAGATTTCCTTTATTTATCAATTTTTATTTGCTTTATTTATAGCTGATCTTTCTTTCTTTTTTAAGATTTTATTAATTTTTCAAACTACCCTATCACCTAACAAAAAAAAAACATGACTAAAATCTACTCATATAATGACAGGAGTCCAGATAATTATTAGTCTATGCTTAACAAAACTTTCTAAAAAGAATAGTTATACAATTCAGGCTATATCTTATTTTTTTCTAATTTCTGTTCAAATTATATATATAAAAAAAAGCTTTGAGATTCAGTGTTCACTTAAACAAAACAAGCAAACTTTAGAGAGATACATAACAACTTATTTAAAGCTATTTCTTCTTTGGTTTTTCTTTCTTCTGTGTCTTCTTCTTCACCTTTCCCGGGATCTTGGGACGTGCAGCACCTAGTTCAGACTCCGAATCATTTTCTTCAAGTCCCAAACTTTCTGAAGATGAACTTACTAGTCCATAAATGCTTTCTTGATGATCCAGTGAGTCCTCTGATGAAGATCCTTTTCCTTTCTTTTCTGCTTTCTTCTTACAGTAAACCAGAAAAGCATCTGCCTTGGCAACCGTGTCTATCTTCTCCTTCTTGTCTTTAAAGGTGAATGTTAGGCCTTCTGGGTAGATCCAACGATAAGAAATATTAGCAGATTGTAACCAGTCAATTTTTTATAAGCCTTTCTCTTCTTCCTGATCTCATACGGAATGTCCTTTAGCACCTTAATCTCTTGCTCTTGGATTTTCAGGGTGGCTTTGTTGGTGGTTTTGAGAACCACATCTCTTGTAGATCTCTTAGAGAATCTCACCATTACTTTCCCAGGCAGGTTTTTTTTCTTCACAAATTCTGGATATGTTCTATAGATCATATCCATGTCACTTTGAAGATCTTCCACTTTTATCCCTGTCACTGGGTCCAGTGTTTCACTGAGTAACTTTTTAAGATTCTCTCCTTGTTGTTCAGGAACACCCTGAAATCTCAAACAGTAATTAGAATGCTCCAATTGCATAGTTAATAAGGCATTTCTGTCAGATGATCGTTCCTTCTCAATTGTGGACAATCTTAAATCATGCTTCTCTGTTTTGGTCTTAACATCCAACAAGTCCTTCTCCACTCTTTCAGATCTCTTGTTAGCCTCTGCAACTTCCTTTTATAATGTATCTAATTTCTGGTTGACTGTACACATTTGATCCATCAGGGGGCGCAAAGCAGCTGTTAGTGCCAAATTAAGCTCTGTTGTTTCGCCTTTTGAACTAGGAAGAGATTTGGGTAACACAGAACTTGTTTTGGGAGAAGGTGTAATCTTCGGTGCCATTTTCTCTCCCCTTCCGGCCATCACGTCTTGTTTACCAGAAGATAAGAAAGTTCAAAGAAGTCAATAAATCACTCTAAAGTTCCTTAAATTATTGCTGCAGCTTCTTCCACTGAGATCTCAAAAGCCATTTCAAGCCGCGATTCTCAGATTTCAACACAGCACGATTTTTCTCTTCGCCGGAGCGGAGAGTCGAAAGGAGGGAGGGACTAAAGTCCCACAGTCACATCTAAGAATCTTGCTTTAAAAACTCACGGTTATTGCCATGCGTCTCCAGTAAGTTGATGATTCTTTTTAACTCTGGACTCCTGAAGCTGTCCGGTTGCCGCTCTTAAAACCCCAGGGGTTTCTGACTGAGGGAGGACTATAAAGGGCATAAAGCAGCCTCAATCCCGGGATCGCCATCTCGGGAGAGGCAGCTCCGTGCACCCCAAGCAGGGCCCCCTTTCTGGGGGTCCCTGGGGGATCCGAGCCAGCCCGGAATCCCCTCCTGCCCTCAGTAGCCTGGGTCGCTGGCTCGGAGCATCCGAGACCAGTGCCCGACTCAGAACGCCATTAGACCGGAAGTCTTATAGCTGATCTTTGTCATTGAGACTCAAGGGAAAATACAGAATAAAAAATCTAATCATACAGCATAAGACATCCAATGACCAATGCAAGGGACAAAGTGTTCAGATGGGGGAGGCACAACTCCAGGATTTTTTGGGTGTCACTATTTTGTCTAGATTTCAGTCTGATTTCTGGCTCAGATCTGGAATTTTGGTTGCCCAGATGGATAACCTTGAACAGCATAGCATGAAAGTGAGAACCCTGTTGGCTCTCCTGGACTTCTCAATGCCTTTCCTTACCATCAACAATGTTATACTTCTGGACTGGCTGTCTGAGACAGGTGTTGTAGTTATCAGTTCCTTTGATCCTGACTGAGACCTATGAGGAAGGGCTGAGGGCCTTGGGAATGTTTAGTTTGGAGAAGAGGAGATTGAGAGGGGACATGATCGCTCTCTTTAAACATTTGAAAGGCTGTCATTTGGAGGACGGCAAGGAGCTGTTCCAGTTGGCAGCAGAGGATAGGACCTGAAGCAATAGGTTTAAATTACATGCAGAAAGGTATTGGCTGGATATTAAGAAAAACTTTTTCACGGTCAGAGTGGTTCAAAGGTGGAATCAGCTGCCTGGGGAGGTGGTTAGCTCCCCTTCACTGGCAGCTTTCAAGAAGAGGCTGGATGAATATTTGTCAGAGATGCTTTAGGCTGGTCCTACATGGGGCAGGGGGTTGGACTAGATTGTCTGTATGGCCCCTTCCAACTCTATGATTCTATCTGATAGATGGGTTCCAGAAGGTAGTTCAGGGGAACTGCAGCTTGATTTCCTGGCACTTGTGCTGGCTATTGTATTCCATAGCTTTCCAGAGTCAGTTTGGTGTAGTTGTTAAGAGCACATACTCTAATCTAGGAGACCTGGGTTTGATTCCCCGCTCTTCCACATGCAGCTGCTGGTGTAATCTTGGGTTAGTCATAAGTTCTTTCAGAGCTGTTCTCTCAAGGGCAGTTGTTGAGAGAGCTCTCTCAGCTCCACCTACCTCACAGGGTGTCTGTTGTGGGGACGGCAAGGGAAAGGGATTGTAAGCCGCTCTGAGACTCCTTTTTGCAGTTTAACATCTATATGAAACAGTGGGTGAAATTCTTTGGAATGTTGTCACCAGTCATACTGATGACACACAACTCTTTCTCCTTTTCTCTAAATTTATTTCATTCTATTTTTCTTTTCAGAAGAGTCCGGTGGGTGGTTTACACATATGTCAGTGTAGGTGAGTCATAATGTTATTATTTATTTACTTGTCAACCATCTTTCTCGCCGAGATTTAAAACAGATTACAAAATTAGAAAAATAACACAATAAAGTAGAAGCGTGAGTGATACCACATACAACACAACAAGTGGAATAACTTGAAGTTCACCCCCAATTACCCTGAGGAGCTGCTGGTCAATAATAGAGCTAATCAAGAGAATTATGGACACTGACTTGAACTCCTTATGGACACTGCTTACCACCCTCCTCTGCGAAAATTGCCCATTTATACTCACTGTCTGTTTCCTATTAATAAGCCAATTTTTGATCCACAAGTGGACTTGTCCTTTTATCCCATGACTATTGAGCTTACTTAGGAGCATTTGATGAGGAACTTTTATCAAAAGCTTTCTGGAAATCAAGGTAAACAACATCTATTGGGTCCCCCTTGTTCACATGTTTGTTCACCCCCTCAAAGAACATTAACAGGTTACTGAGACAAGGGCTGTGATCACACTGGCAGCTTGCCACGATATGGTGCCACCTCTAATTGAACTGGTTGAAAGTATTGCGGGGCATATCAGCTACACAGCACACCCTGCTGTAGGCTACCTATGGATCTGCAGGTTCAGACTGCCAAATCTGTTCTGTGCAGGCACCCCCGTGTTTAGACATACAGCCATGCGCGATGAATGAATGGGGAAACAAAAACACCGGAGGTGGTGGCTTTTTAACCCAGCTCCAAGTCGTCCTCTGACAGGGTGAGTACGCCCAAGAAACGCCTGACAGATGCGTCTGTGTGACCAGGCCCATTTAATCCATTTGTGAAATGTGCCTGTATCTGGCCAAACTGCCAGTCTGAACCCAACTAAACTCTTCCCTTAGAGAACCCATGCTGAGTTTTCCTCAATCGTTTTTGTTCGTCAGTGTGCCTACTAATTCTCTCCTTAATAACAGTTTCCACCAACTTACCTGGTATTGATGTCAGACTGACTGGCCTGAAATTTTCTGGATCTCCTCTGGATGGGGGTGATATTAGCTACCTTCCAGTCCTCAGGAACAGATGCAGATTTTAATGAAAGATTACATATTTTTGTCAGGAGATCCACAAGTTCACATTTGAGTTATTTCAGAACTCTTGGATGCATGCCATCCAGGCCTGGTGATTTACCAGTTTTTAAGTTGTCTATCAGTTTTTAAGTCATAGGACCTCGTCTCTTATCACCTCAGTCTGATTCAGATCTTTCAACACCCCTCCCAAAACCAGCAGTTCTGGATTGAGCAAGCACTTTTCATCTTCCACAGTGAAGACAGAGGGAAAAAATGCATTCAGCTTCTCAGCCATTTCCCTATCGTCCTTCAGTAATCCTTTTACCCCTTGGTCATCCAAGGGCCCCACTACCTCCCTAGCTGGTTTCCTGCTTCTAATATGTTTGAAGAAAGTTTTATTGTTGGTCTTTACGTTTTTTGCAATATGCTCCTCATATTCCCTTTTTGCCTGCCTGATCACAGACTTGCATTTTATTTGCCACAGCCTGTGTTCTCTTTTATCAACCTCACTGAGACTAGCTTTCGACCGCTTAAAGGAATCCTTCTTACCTTTTACAGCTTCCATTACTTTGTTTGTTAACCATGCAGGCCTTTTCCTATACCTATTTGTGCCTTTCCTAACCTGCAGTATATATTTTATCTGAGCTTCTAGGATTGTAGTTTTAAATAGTCTCCAAGCTTCCCCAATGGTTTTGACCCAGGCTCTTTTTGTAGAAAAAGCCCAGCATGAACTCATTAGCATATTAGGCCACACCCCTGACAGCACAGATCATTAACATATTAGGCCACACCCGATGTTACCAGAAGTGTGGTCATTCAGCCACATCCACCTTTTGCTTCTTATTCTGTTTACTTTGTTGACAAAACAGTTTTGACAAAACCAATAAAAACATTATTTTCTGTCCCATCTATACAAAATCTTGCCTGAACCAATATCTTATGTCCAACAATTATTCCCACACTGGATTGGAATCAATTCCTAAAGGTTAGGTTCCCATGGAAATCAGCTTGCCTTCCTGCAGAACTAGTACGCTGAAAATGATTTTTTAGGGTTGCCAACCTACAGGTGGGGTCTGGAGATCTCCTGGAATTACAACTGAGCTCCAAACTACAGAGATCAGGTCAATGGCTGCTTTGGAAAGTGGAGTCCTTGGCATTATGCCTTGCTTAGGTCCCTCCTTTCCCTAAACCCCACCCTCCACTTCCAAATCTCCAGGGATTTCCTCAACCTGGAGTTGGCAACCCTCGTTCACTGGCAGAACAACACTAGGAGCCAGTTTGGTGTAGTGGTTAAGTGTGCGGACTCTAATCTGGGAGAACCAGGTTTGATTCCCCACTCCCCCCCTTGCACCTGCTGGATGACCTTGGGCAAGCCATAGCTGTGTACCAGCTGTTGTCTCAGAGCTCTCTCAGCCCCACCTACCTCACAGGGTGTCTGTTGTGGGGAGGTGAAGGCAAAGGAGTTTGTAAGACGCTCTGAGACTCCCTTGGGTAGTGAAGGGCGGGATATAAATCCAATCTCTTCTTCTAGGTTTGTGGATGCACTGGACGGGAGTAGTTTGTGGACTATTTTATTCCAGGTACAAAATTTTATTCAAGGTATAAGATTTCATGTGCCACCCACACTTCTTTAGATGGAAGAAGTGTGCATGCACACAAAAGCTTATACCTTGGATGAAACTTTGGACTCTAACTTTGTTCTGCTGCTTCAGACCAACACGGCTACCCACCTGAATTATTACACTATAATACGGACTCTAATCTGGGAGAACCGGGTTTGATTCCCCACTCCTCCACTTGCACCAGACTGGATGACCTTGGGCAAGCCATAGTTCTGGACCAGCTGTTCCCTCAAGGACAGCTTGGGAAAGAGCTCTCTCAGCCCCACCTACCTCACAGGGTGTCTGTTGTGGGGAGGGGAAGGGAAAAGGAGTTTGTAAGCTGCTCTGAGACTCCCTTGGGGAATGGAGGGCGGGGTATAAATCCAATCTCTTCTCTTCTCTTCTTCTTCTTCTTCTAATACTTTTTACAAGCAATTATGTACCAGTGGAGTGGTTACCATGCAGTGTCTGTCCCACAGGTAAAATTATCCTGTGAACAGGTGGTCTTTACCACATAAAAGTATCACTACCATCACAAGATCACCAATCATTGGAAGTCAACTCCTCAGAAGCAGAAATCTCTCTTATTCGGAGGTTTAAGAACATCAACTTTGCTGGCCCATTAAAGGCAGATGTCAGCCCAGTGGCAGGAGAAGAGGGTCAATCATCTTCATCAGAAACTCTGCCCACTTTTTAAATTTCACAAAACAGGCAATCTCCAAAGTGCTGCTGACCATGCTCATTTTTAGTTACATCTCTGTTTCTCTGCAGATGTCCCCCAAAGTCCCCCATGCAACAGTCAAGTGTTCTGCCAACACACACAACAATGAAGCTACTTTTTCAGATGTTTTCTCTTGCATGGCAGTAAGCACCAAACCACTTTAATACAGACTTTAGACACACATATATTTGCAAGCCATTCCCAACAAGACACAACAATGAACTAGGCTTCAAACGTACTTTTCTCAAGCAGAAAATGCCATGAGAAAATGAAAGAGATGCTCAAAAATTAAAGATATTGTCAAAAGCATCATTTCCTGGGCTCTCTGCTTTTTTACATCCCCCCCCTTTTCAGTAATTTTTTAATAAAAACACAAAGAACAAAATGAAACAGAAAGAAAGAAAGAAAGAAAGAAAGAAAGAAAGAAAGAAAGAAAGAAAGAAAGAAAGAAAGAAATGTAGGGGAGAGAGAAAGAAAGAAAGGTAGGTGGGAGGAGAGAGAAAGAAAGAAAGAAAGAAAGAAAGAAAGAAAGAAAGAAAGAAAGAAAGAAAGAAAGAAAGAAAGAAAGAAAGAAAGAAAGGTAGGTGGGGAGAGAGAGAGAGAGAGAGAAAGAGAAAAAGAGAGAGAGAGAGAGAGGAGTGAGAGAAAGGACATCGGCAAGCCAAATGCAGAGCCAGGCATTTCAGAGCAAAGAGCCTAGCCCCATACTTAATCTCTGGGCAAGGCTTTCTCCTGCTGGGTCCCTGCACTTAAAGGGAAAGCACCCGGTAGGGCTTTTTCCTGCCGGCTCTCTGCAGGAACTTTACCCTTTAAGTGTAAACAGCTCAGGCCAGACAGGGAGGAGGCAGGGCAGGCTCGGACGTCAGCCAAAACGGTGTTCCGGTGCATTCCTGCTGAAAAAGAGCCCTGGTTTTGACCCTTTTTACTTTTCCTTTCAGTTTCCTCTTCACATGTCCCCTCATATCAGAGAAGTTACCCCTTTTAAAGTTAAAAGTGATTGTTAGTTGTTGTAGATTTTCTGGGCTGCATGGCCGTGATTTTGGCATTGTAGTACCTGACATTTTGCCAGCAGCTGTGACTGGCATCCTCAGAGGTATAACACAGAAAGATGGAGTACTCTCTGTGTCAAAGTGGCTGTGTCAGTCTTTTTGGGCAACTCCCTATTTATACAAATGTTGAATGCAGTAATATTATGGTCACTGTTCCCAAGCGGTGCAATCACTTTTACATCTCTCACCAGATCTTGGGCATTACTTAGGACCAAATCCAGGATTACCTCTCCCCTGGTAGATCCTGAGACCTGGTAAGTTCTGTGATATCAACAAGGTCAGAGATGTTACTGAAGGCTGACTTTCCATTCAGGTCTAGAAGCCCCACATAGTAAGGAAGGCTATGGAGTGGTAACCATTGTAGATGACACGAACCCAGTCTATATGAATGTCAATGGTTTTGTTCCAGCCTTCTTGTACTTTTTCATATTATTTGAATGCTGTAGTCTAATTTCTTCCAACAATCTCAGAAACCAAGTTCTGTTCTTCCTCCTGAACTGTCAAAAAATCAGGTGCCCTCCCTTCCCATAAACAATCACTTCTTCAGCTTTTTCTGTCCTCCCACGGGCAGTCTATAAGTAAATCCCTCTGTTTCCATCTCCACAGTATCGTTTATCAGTAGTGTCAGTCTCCCAGCCTGTGGGCTGCTCAATCAAAGGCTGCTTGACATCCATTCAGCCTCCCTTGGTCAGTAATAGATGGAAAGGGGGAAATGGTTTGCCTGGCCTTTTGTGTGCTAAACCAACCCACTCACACAACACATGTATATGCAGCGCAGGGTTGCCAGCAGCCTGGAGGAGAAAAGTTCTGCCCCTTTAATAGAGGCTTCAAGAGATATTATTACCTCCAAGCCATGAAAAGCTTCAGCGGCCCATTTCAACAAAGTAAGTCCCTACTAATGGGACAGGACACTTTTCTCCAGACCTGTTGGCAAACTTAATGCAGCATTACTCAGCTAACACTGAATGGCTTTCCAACTAATCTATATGGAAGTTTAATTGTGAAACTAAATGAGAGCTCACACACATCCCCCCACCCCCCAGCCCTGCACTGGCAAGCAACTGTTACCTTGAAAGCAGAAGGAGGGAAATAGCTGGACACCCTTTCATCTTGCTGATGACTCAGTTCCACACTCTCATTCCAAGCAGCACAGAACTATTAGGTCATGTTACATGTGAGGTTTAAATAGGCTTCAGATTTCAATCAGTTCATCAGCAGTGTTCTCTCTAAGCTGAGCTAGTGTGAGCTAGCTCACAGTTTTTTAGCCTCCGGCTCACACATTTTTGTCTTAGCTCAGAAAAGATGGCTCCAGAGCAAACTAAATTATGCAGTAACCAAATCGCTTGCTCACAAATTTAATGCCAGTAGCTCACAAAGCAGAATTTTTGCTCACAAGACTCCACAGCTTGGAGGGATCATTGTAATCAGTTCTTAATGTCAAACAAAGCGAAGTACCTTTGCTTTTTCTCCCGTTCGTTTGCATATTAACAGGGGATGCAAGGTGTGTGAGACTCCAATAAGGTTCTTTATCTCAGTCCTAGGAAGCCTCTCCCAAGAAGCTAAGTGAGCCTCACTGCCAGGGCTCTGGCCTTTGCGCCACATATGAGAAATGTCTTGACTCTACATATATTGCTATATTTTTTAAGGGAACAGGCAACAAAGAGGCACCTTCCCCTTGCCAACACAGCTCTGACTGATGCATAGGCTGAAGACAGGCAAGAATTTTTCTGAGGGACTTCAAAATAATATTCAGAAGACAAACCAATGCCCATGAGGCACATGCTACTATTGTCCCAGTTCATGGATTATATCAGTTTCTGCAGTGCTGCAAATCCTCTTTGCTAAAGGGGGGGAGGGCAATGAAGGTTATGGGATGGACAAAAGGATATGCTTCTTTACCAGAGTTGCCACCTGCCTGGAAAAAAAGAGAGTTCATGTCCCTTTAACAGAGACTTAATGGTGGGGTCCTCCAACATGGTGCCCATGGGCAACACACTGCCTGCAGCTAAGAGAACAGATTATTTGATTACATTTCCCCTTGTGAAGATATGCCTTTTTCCTCCTATCCCCGAAAAGGATGAGCTAAAGACTTACTTTAAAAAAAAAGAAAAGAATGTTGGGGATTCAGAGAACCTGCTACACGTACTGTTACAATGCTATATCGATACAATGATGTTCTAGTTCCAATTTAAAATTAAAAAGCCCCCTGGTTGTGGGGGAAGAAAATGGCTGCCACAGGGAGAGGGTCGGGAAATGGGTGCTGTCACATTGTGTGGTCTAGAAAATTCTAATCCCCGCCCCAAACATCCAGGCTTTACTGAAATCTTTCCCAAAGTTTTCAAACAAAGCAGGTTTGGGAAGGAGAAAAGCTGGGGAAACTGCCAGAGGTCAACAAATACACTACAATGGTGTGAGGAAGCAGGGGGGGAAACCACTGAATTCAGGGCAGATAACCCGTGTGGAAGATATCAAACTCTACCAAACCTATATCCTTCCGCATATGAATGTCCGACTGGAATTACTGTTACTCACTGTTACTATTACTCACTGAGAAATTGCCAGGGCTGGGGTTATGTAGGTTGGTTCCCTTTACTGGTGTCTGGAGAGAACACTGGAGTCATGGCATTTTTGCAATATTTGCTTTATTTACAAATACCCAGGTACAACGCAAGCAGAGAAAAAGAGAGACTCCTAGAGGGCAGCAGAAGTGTTCCTCCACATCAGATTCTCATAGGTCGCGTTCAGACGGCACTTTTGAGCCGCGCCAGGCACAAGTGCCTGGTGGATTTAAAGGGCACATCCAGACAGCAACATCTGGGAAATGTGCCGCTTCTGTGATCAGCCTGTCGATCCCCGTCGGGGAGCCGTACTGAAAAGATAGTGGTTAAAATCCGGTCCTAAGCTTGCTAATGGGCCAACGGTGGACTTTCCCCCATCTGGTCGTTCCATCAGCACGCAATCAGCCTGTAGGGATGGTCTCCAGACCATCCTGAACAGCTGCCATTTTAGAAAAGTCTTAGCAATGCGCGCATAACCGCTTAAATATGTGACGTCCGCAGTTCTCTGCTCAAACAATGCAAACAATTTAATGTTTCTGAAGGTCCCATGATATTTATGCATTTTGTTAACTGAAATGGTATGTAGAGGAAGGTACCGCTGGTGGTGCTTTTACCATTTAAGTCCGTGTATGCATGGAAATACAAGTAGACAGTGAAGCCCATATGCGCATGTGCAAACAGGATTTTTTAAAAAACAGCCAACCACATGGCTCCTTAAGGTGGATGCCATCTAGACAATCCACTGCGGAGTCACGTGCAGTAAAGCGATTCACAGGGGAGCTGTCTGGTCATGCAACGCTGGATAAAAAAAGATCTAGATCAAATTAAAGCCAGGCCAATGGCGGGATTAGCTGCCCATCTGAATGCACCCATAGAGAGAGTGAGATCCTGCATACGTTGTGCTTTAACCAGCTCACAGCAGTGTGCCCCCTTTTTCTCTGATACAAATTCAAAATTGCTGTTTCTTCACAGTCACATATGCACAGGCAAACCTCTCCCTCTCCCCAGTCCTCTTCTGTAAGTTTTGATGGTTCTTTCTGGTAGGGGTGTTAATACCAGAACTGCAGGTAAAAAAAGAAAGGGATGGGAAATAGGAAAGCTTGGGTAACGGGTGTTTACAGTAAAATGCTGTGTGGCTTGATGAAATGCCTCATCTGTCTCTTGAAAGCCAAGCATATTCTTCATTCAAGCCAATCTCTCTGTTCACCTATTTGAAATAAAACATGGAAAAGGCCTGTTGTAAATGACAGCTCGAAAGAGCAGAGGCAGCAAGAGAGAAGAACAGACCAAAAAGCAGGGGGAGGGGGGGATATTTTTCATAATAAAACTGTCAAAGAGAAAAGAGAGCTTGGAAATGGTTCCAAGGCGAAGGAAGGAATTACGTTAAATTAATGTTGACGTCTGTTCTTGAAATAAAAAAGTGTTGTCAATTCTCTAATTAACAGAGAACATTGCAGTGTGAAATGAGCACTTCAGTCAACTAAGAGAGAACAAGAACATTGTGGGAACTCAAGACACATAATGCAGATTCTATTGTTTTTGGGGGGGGAAGACTCACCAATAGATACAGCTGTATTAATTCATTTATATGTAAATCAATGTATAATATGGCCATCCTAAACTTAGAAAGCTGTAACTCTGGTTAGCTTTGAACTATAGAGCATCTTTCTACCCATTCATGGGCCGAGGACAGACTGGCAATCTAAAGCGGAGGCAAAGCGGAGGGAACTGGTGCGGGGGAAAAACCCCACGGAGCTGGCCGTTCACACTGGCCAGAGCAATGCAGATCAGCGGCGATACGGCGTGTTCAGACTGCCACGGAGCGTTCAGACTGCCGCGTAGCCAGCGCGCGCGGCTCGCGTGCGCCGCTGTGCTTTTTTTTTGTTTTCCTTTGATGTGTTTCGGTTCACACTGTTTGGAAGCGGGAGGCATGCGGAGGACGGCCCCTGAACACCGGTTTTACCCGGTGTCCTGGTAAAGCGGAAGGAAAGCGACTGGGAGACGGGTAAGTACGAAACGGAGCCGACGGACAGATGCGCATGTCTGAACGTGCTCCTTTCTTCCGTCTCCGAAGCGTGCCTGCCCCGCTTTAGATTGCCAGTCTGTCCTCGGCCATGGTCTACACTTTGCAAAATTAGATGATTCTAACTGTTCTTTTTCTCTATAGTGGTTTAATCACCATCTCCTCCATCAAGGCAAGAAAAACGTCCTGCTCTAGCATTTATCACCACTGTAGGCAAACTGACCAGTGGGATTCAAGCAGTCAGGAGGGACAGAGAATCAGCATACAAACAACATGCCTTTCTACAACTACTTTGCCAGCTTCCAAATCTTCACTGTTATCTGAAAAACTCAAATAAGCCACCGTGACTACAGGAGGCTGCAGAAACTTTGGATTCAGGGCCAAAAACTGATGTGATGGAGATCAAAGTCTAGCCATAGCACTAATGGCTTTTATTTAGTTGTGTTAGTTATGTATTTTCTGCCTTTTTCACTGTGGGTCAAGGTGGATCACAAAATTTAAAACAATACATGCACAGGCTTGCAGATCCGTTGGCAAGTTTCTTTATGAACACACTTCTAGGTTTGTTGGCAGACATGACAGGATGTCCTGGTGCTCCCCCACTTTCTTCTCCACATGTTTGGTTGCCATTTCAAGCCTTGACAATCATGGCCATATCCAAACTGGAGACAAGCAATGTTGAATGGTTATCACCTCTTCCTAGGGTTGCCAAGCCCACAGTTGGGACAGGGAATTCCCTGTCCCAAGTTTCTGTTGGAGCAGCGGTGACAGCAGGGGGGGGGGGAGTTTTAAAAAAAACCTAAAGTCACTGGCATCACCCGCATGATGACATCACTTCTGGGGAATGCCTGGAAGGACAGTGGTAGCTCTAGGAATCACTGGAAACTCTATGGTTTTTCTATGGGTGATGCCCCTCACACCATGTCCCTGCCCCTCTCTCTTTCTGTCTCTTTCAAGTCATCGGGATCTACAAGTTTGGGTTCTATTGGGTTAGATACTTCCTATCCTGGTGCCTTACAACTTGGACTTGACCATATGGAGCTCTTGTGAATTAAACCCTAAAGCCATCCAAAGGGTTAAAATCCACAGCCATTTCATGTCAGGGATTTTCAGCTGAAGACCCTATTGCCTTGTGGCAGTGCCTTGGCTAACATCTGAAATATGCCCTTCCTCTTTATCATTCTTATTTACACTAGGAAATGCTACCTAAACATTAGCATAGCAACTATGATTTAGGTAGTATTACCAGGCAATACCTTTGCATTTGAAATTAAGGTAGCAGGCTTTATTTTTTGATAATTATTCATTTACTTAATCTGATTTATTTCTTCTTTGTCAGGGCTAGATAAATCCCAGATGCCTCAAAATCTGATAACAGTGCCTTTTGGGGCGGGTATACTTAATAATGAGAATGTACTTAACTACAAGAGGAGCAGAGGCAGCTTAGGACATGGCAAACAAATTTACTCCCCCCCCCCCCCACCAAGGTGAGTTCTTAACCAAATACCAAAATCCTTCTAGTTTAGACCAAAGATCCATCTAGCCAGCATCCCTGCTTCATTGTGGTGAACCAGATGCCTTCAAAAAGCCCACAAGCAGGGGCATAAGAGCTTCCCTTGCTGCCTTGACCTCCAGCAGCATCTTCCTGTTCCTTTCTCTTCTAATCTACTTCCTGCCTGCAAGAGTTTCTTTCTCACAGAGCAAGGCAGACATGTACAAACAGGAGTGAGTGCAGGTTCCACCCACCCCAGCTCTGAGATGAGTTCTGCTTCCTTCCATCTCTGTTCCTCAGAAGACATCTGAACTTGCTTGCAAACCCAATGCTGATTTCCTTCTCCTCTTTGCACCTCCCTCATGCTTCTGGTGGGTTGCTATTACATTTTTTCCAGAGTTCCTTTAAAAGAAATCTTGAAAAAATGCTCTGGGGAGGAAAGCAGTGGTATTGTGTCACAAGGGCCAGCCAATCAGCACTGTGTTCAACCGTCTTCTGCTTTAAACTATTGGAACCAACACCTTCCCTGCAAGATTGATCTTGCTGATGAGACTGTATGTCTAACCAAATGGGATGAGTGTTGTTGTACAGCAGCTCAACTGCTCTAATTACCTTTTAAGTGACAGGCACACTTTTTAGATGGAACACAATAGCACTGTATTCTTCAATAAGGAAGACTAGGGTTTTCCCCCAGGTGTGCCAACAAGTTAAAAGTGGGTCATCTTACATTTGCATGCAATTTATAAGTATGTCCAGGCATTCCAATGGGGTCGATATAACGCTATAGCGTTATAGCACTCTAAAATCAGATCTTTTAAAAAATGACGGAGTTCGCCCACGCAGGCAAAAAGAGGCGCGAAAACACTCGTAATCAGAAGAAGCACTTTGGGGGCATTTCACACAGCATCCCGTAACACTTCAGGACCAGTACAAGAACTGAAGAATGCTTGGGAGGAGGTTTTCAGGTAAACCGGCTCAGGAATGCTTCCCCAACAGAGAGGCACGTTTCTGTGTGAAAGGGCCAATATGTTCCATTAGGGAACTGGTACTGATGCGGTTCTGTGTGAAATGCTTGACAGAAACCGTTACTGAAGAGTTCCTGAGATGGAACATATTGGCTGTATGAAATTCCTCTTTGAGTATTCACTATTTGTACTGTGCCATTGTGTGTAATAAAACCAGTTTGGTTCACAAATCTAATCAAATCAGTAGTGTGTGTGGTTAACTGTCTTAATCCCATTAGGATTCCCAAAAGAATTTAGGGCACTGTGACTTACACAGCAGAGTGAAGCACAGTGTAACACTAGCCAATAAAGAAAGTTGCTCAGACAGGATGCTCTTTTCCTGTATCCTGCATACCAAGTTTGCCTTAAGTATTTAGGCTGCCATGGCAACTGAGAACATTAGCTCTCCAATATCATTTTCCATTGTAGTCCTTTGGGATGAAAGTTAGTAATGTCTTTTATTTCCTGTGGATGAGCGGAGAGATTTGTAGAAGTTATTATTATTAATTACCATCATCACCATAATTTTGAATCAGCGGAACCATGGAAGGAATGCTGCTTTTAGAAGAAACAATTGCTGCCCTCTTTGTCCTGCAGCCTTCTCTGACCCCTGAAAATCTGCTCCTGTAGGGTCCAGGCATCTTCGAGCATGGTGAAATATGTAGCAGAAGGATGGCAAGTGGAAATATAGAACTGACATGAATGCCCTCCCTGTTACGCAAGCAGAGTCTGTACAAAATAGAAGGGAAACACAGTGTATGAACTGATAAAGAACCAAAAAACACTGCATACAAAACTGTTATTACTATCAATTGTAAATGAGCAGTCAATAAAATATTGAAAATTTACTGAAAATAGTGTGTGTATAATTTGTTATATTAAACATATATATCACTATCAAATTTATGAATTATAGAAAAATTGCACAAAAATGATTACACCAAAGAATACCAGAATTCTAAATCAATACAGATGTCTATAACAGGAGAATTTTTTTAACAATTTCATAGTAGAAGATAGGGTCGTAGGTTGTAGCTACTCATTGATCAAGCAGCTTTAATGTTTCGATGAGACTAGCTTTCCGATGAGCTGTGCTGGTGAGCTGTGCTGAAACTAGCTCGGCAATAAACTGTGTCTAGGTCTGGTCTCATCTACGTCAATTCTTCGTCAGAGCCATATCACCTTCAGCACGTCAAATACACAATACAAGTGGGGACCCACAGGAAACTTGTGGGGCGGTTATCCCATTCCTCACACCTTTGCTTCCTCCCCTCTCCCCTACCTCTCTCACATTCTTTCTCCCTTCTGCCCCCTGTTTTCTTTCTATCTCTCCTCCACAGATGTTACTTCCTCTTGCTTTCTGTCCCCTCATCATTCTCTTTGTTTTTCTGCTTCCCCACCTCATCACTCTCTCTTTCTGCCCCATCATTCTCCCAGACTCCTGTCTGCTTTCTCTCCCCCCACAGCAGCAGTGGCAGTGCTCTGGGCATCACAGTAGATCTCCCAGCTGCAGAGATCAATTCACCTTTAGGGCTGCCAGCTCCAGGTTGGGAAATTCCTGGAGATTTGGGGGTGGAGCCTTCAAACAGAGAGGCTTGGGGAGGGAAGCAGCCTCAGCAGGGTATAATTCCATGGACTCAACCCTCCAAAGTGGCCATTTTATCGAGGGGAACTGATCTCTGTCACTTGGACAGCAGTTGTAATTCTGGGTGATCTCCAGCTCTTACCTGGAGGCTGGCAATGGTAGTTCTTGTAGAGGAAATGGCTGGTCTGGAGGGTGGATTCTATGGCATTATACTGGTCTAAAGTTCCTCCCCTCCTCGAACTCCACTCTCCCCAGGCTCCACCCCTCAAATGTCCTGGAATTTCCCAACCTGGAGTTGGCAACCCTACTTCCTTCCCACCCAACAGCCAACCTACCTTTATCTGTCTTCAGCTTTCTGTCTCCACCCTCCTACCCCACAGCCTCTACCGAAAAAAATTACAATCTTTCACCACAATGGGGACCAAAGCAGCTTACATAACCCTGCACAATAACCCTGTTAGGTAGGTTAGGCTGAAAGTATGTGACTGGTCCAAAATCACCCAGTCAGCTTCCACCGCAAGTTGAGGATCTGAACCTGGGACTTGCAGACCCTACTTTGAAGCTCCCACTGCTACACCACACTGGCTTTCATAGGGTAGCTGCTGTTGAACAGTAGCAAGCAGCCAGGGCTAGTTGAGTCATACAGGTCGGGTGGTATCAAGTCACCTAGAGGGTGCTGCCAGGCCTAGGGTTGCCAACCTCCAAGTGGAAGCTAGAGATCCCCCAGAATTACAATTGAACTCTAGACAGCAGAGGTCTGTCTCCCTGGAGAAAATGGCTGTTTTGGAGGCTGGACTCTGTGGTATTATATCCAGCTGAAGCCTCTCCCTTCCCCAAACCCAGCCCTCCTTAGACTCCACCACAAAATCTCTAGGAATTTTCCAGCCTGGCATTGGCAACCCTTGCTGGCCCTAGCCCTAAGGATCCCTCCCTGAAGAAGAAGAAGAGAAGAGATTTAGATTTATATCCCGCCCTTCACTCACTTAAGAGTCTCAGAGCGGCTTACAAACTCCTTTCCCTTCCCCTTCCCACAACAGACACCCTGTGAGGTAGGTGGGGCTGAGAGAGCTCTTCCCAAACTGTCCTTGAGAGAACAGCTGGTACAGAGCTATGGCTTGCCCAAGGTCATCCAGCCAGGTGCAAGTGGAGGAGTGGAGAATCAAACCTGGTTCTCCCAGATTAGAGTCCGCGCACTTAACCACTACACCAAACTGGTTCTCCTGAAAGGGCAAAATAGGCCTGGAAAGGGCCCTGGCCCCTTCCCCTGCCTTTTACTGACCTAACCAGTTAGAAACTCCCCCCCCCCTTTCAGGGAAAGTTTTAAGAGGACAGTGGAGCCCACAGCAAAAGAGGTAGGGGTGAGAAACTCAGATTATTTAGCCATTCATACTGTAGGAGGAATCCTTCCCAATCCCAGCTCCAGTTCTGCTTTTGCTCCCCCACCCCCAGCTATCAACCAGTCTATCTCTCACTGTTCATGTGGCAGAGCCCTGGGGTAGATCCCTGTGGCGGTCATTTCAAGAGCTATGGGGGATGGGATTCAACCCTCCCTGATTTTTTTTAACTTTTTGGATTTTTCTGCTGACCCACAGAGTCCCCTGAGTCTGTACAAAAGCCTATTGGGGGAAAGTGTGCCCTCTGTTTGTGGAAACAAGTATCCGCACACAGAGGGGACTGTTAAGAATTAGATATACAAGTAGGGACCCACAACAAAATGATGCGTCATGTGTTGTTTGTTTTTTTAAAAAGGCAATTACAACTTAAAACACCCCCTCTGATAATCTATCCCCCTATTTTCCCCCTTTCTTCCATTCCCTCAATCTGTCAACCTATCCCCATTTCACCCTTTTCTCCCATCTCCCTTATCTGTCAGTCTACCCCCATCTATTTTGCCCCCCCTTTCCCCATCAGTCTTCCCAGCCCTTGCTGTTCTCCCTACCTGCCACCCACCCTTGGCGCTTCACTCACCCCACTTTTGCAACTCTCCCCCTCCCCCTCGGCATCCCACTCACCCATCATTGCTACTGTCTTCACCTATAGGTACCCTTGGCACTCCACTCCCCCCACCCTTGGCATTCACTCACTCCCACCCTTGCTCTCTTCCCACCTGCTCCCACCCTTGGTACTACATTATACCCCCACACATGTCATTGACTCCCCCACACCCTTGCTGTTCTCCCCACCTGCCTTCCAGCAGGCCATTGTTACTCTGCTGGCTTGGGGGGGGAGGATATCAAAGGAGGGGATATTCAGGGGAATTCCTTTCCTCCATTGCTGCTAATTTCCCCCATGGCTCAGGGGGGGGGGAGACTCATGTGGTGAGAGACTTGCAGGGGGGAATCCTATATCTCTCCAAGTGCAAAGCCAGGTGCAGCTGGTCACCTGCTGTTGCTGCCAGGTGGGGAATGGCTGCTTGCATTCTCCATTGCTGCTGCAGAGCCTGGTATGGTCACCAGCATCTTCTGCCTCTAACAGCCAAGCTCAGTGTGGGGTGGTGGTGAGGCCTGCCAGGTAGATACTAGGGGGAAGAGGCTGGCAGGTGGGCACAAATGGGTTAAGTGTGGGGAGCTGGGGGGTCCTGAGGGGATTTCTTCTGGCTGGGGGCAGCTGTGGCTCAGCTTCCCTTCATCCCTTCTTCCAGGCTGGCCTGGGTTCCACCTTGCTGGATCCCCCCGGCTTGGCCTCATCACTCGGTCAGCCTCGTCGCCCTGGTGTTTCCCTAAGGTGGTGGTGGTGAAGGAAGAGGTGAGGAGCCAGAGAAGCCCACCGCCAAGACTGGCAGAGAGTGAGAGATGGCTGTTCCCGCACCTCACTAAGTCCCCTCTCTGTGCACATGCAGAGCAAGCAGTTTTACTTTTGGCGGGGGGTTAAGTATCCCCAATACAGTTTTTGAAAGATGTAAGACTTTTTTGCACACCTGAGGAGTCCCCCAAGTATGCAGAAAAGTCTCTTTGCCCTCCATGTGCCCCCTATCTCCAGAAATAAGTATTCGCACACAGGGCACAGTTGGGAATTAGATATATAGATGAATTTGCATGGAGAAGGGAACAATTTCCACCAGTTTCCCTTACTTATTGAAGTCCCCTGCTCACAAAATTCTATGTCATCTGTGGTTGGACAGTTCTCTGACCTGCAGGCCCTATTCCATCCTCCAGTGGCCGCCCAAGATCTCTGCCTGGCACCTGCCACCCACTTGGCTTTTCTCTCCCTTTTCCAGTTCAACCATTGCCACCACCTGGCCTTTGTAGGAATTGCCCATTGAGAAGGTCAGGACACCCAGCTTTGCTTCCCAGTTCTGAGGCCTTACCTCTGTGTCTCTCACTATCCAGAATCTGGTTACCACAAGAGACAGCTTACTGCGTTGGGCACCACTGGGGGGAAACAGCTATTTGCCAGCTGACTTCCCCTTCCTCCTGGCACTCCTTATAAAAATAGCTTGCCCTGAGTACTAGAGATATAGTGTGGTACAGAGAACTGCTACCAGCATTAAAAGTTATAAAGCATTTATCAAAAGAAAATGTTCATACATACACCTTCAGCACAGCACCAGATTGAGCAAGGGATTCAAAAGAAAAGGGTAAAATGCAGTTCCTCTATTCCTCCCTCTGTACGTGGCCTTAGGGTTTCCAGGTCTTACCGGCAGGGGGCTCTAGCCTGGGTTCCTGGATCTTCTGGTGCGCACACCACAATGACATCATCCAGAAGTGACATCATAGCACTGGGCACATCATGCAGGGGACACACTAGCATTTCGCAAAAAACTCTATGGTTGCCATAGAGTTTTTACCCAAATGCTAGAGCATCCCTGGCATGATGTTGTCAAATTGTGCATGACAGGGCTCTTTGAAAGTGGAGTTCTCTGAGAGTGGAGCAGATTGGGGCCCCCAAAAGTGGGGAAACCCCACCCCATTAGGGGGATGGCAACCCTACCCTAGTGGATCTT
This sequence comes from Lepidodactylus listeri, assembly GCA_029233225.1. Classification (NCBI taxonomy): domain Eukaryota; kingdom Metazoa; phylum Chordata; class Lepidosauria; order Squamata; family Gekkonidae; genus Lepidodactylus; species Lepidodactylus listeri. The sequence continues at coordinate 37,054,544 of JARCFY010000008.1, read as the reverse complement.
AGTATAAGGCAGGCTGCTTAGCTTAAAAGGCTACAGTTATTATAAAAGGTTTTAATTACCTTGAAGACTCTGCTCAGATGTACAGGCCAGTTCATAGCAGTTGCCATCTCCTACAGACCTCTTGCCATCTGCTACAGATCTCAGGAGCATTATGTCTGCCTCAGTAGAATCAGTGCAAAGGAGACCTTCTCCTAACTCCAAGGACTTTATCATCCCTCTTCCCTCTTCCTCCTCCCACTAACCAGGTCAGGCCAGATCAAAGAAGCTTTTCCTGAAGTCTCCAGGAATTTTTTTTTCTGAAGTCCTTCTAGCCCCTTAAGTCCTCCAAATTTCTGTTCCCTGCTAAATATCACCTGTCTAACAGGGTGGTAGTGGTTTGACCATCCCACTGTCCGTTGCTAGACCTATTAGCATTTCTAAAAAGGTGGTTGAGGTGAGGCAAGGATGGAAAGCAATTGAATTGACTTCCTCCCTCCTGCTTGTTCTCTGCCAAGAGAGAGAATTAAAAAAACAAACTCAAGATGAAGATTTTGCTCAGTTCAGACCTCCAAAGAAAAATGCATTTCTCCACACCATCCCTGAGGGTCCCTTAATCCTTAGAAGCAGTTTGGGAAGAAGAGTGTTATGGGGGCAGTAGCCAGAAGATGCCTACTGCCATGAATGGAGATCCACTTGCAGTTCTGTAGACGGAAGCTATAATAAATAGAAGCCAGAGTCTAGTTTCCTCCAAAAATATTTCCAAGGCTATGAAAACCTATTTTATTAGGAAAAGGAAGGGAAAAAAGAAAATTCTTCTAAAGTACAACTGCATCTAAAATTTTAACAAGTAAATGATTTCAATACAATAGAAGCATGATTATATACTAACAGTGCTTACACAAAAACACAAAACACATCACAGTGGGCTTCCAGGTGAAGACTCATTTTAGATAACACCTTCTTCAGGCTTTAATAACCACCTAAGCATTCACATTACCATATGAGTATGCAAAAATGTTCAATTACCCTCAAAACGCGTGCAACTCCACATGTTAAAAATGCAACAAAGAATTGACATACAGCTACTGCATTCAGCATTAAATAAAGGGAATTCAAAATACCCAGCATCAAATGGGAGGAGACATTGTCTCTCATGGACTTCAGCTATCCACTAGAACAAAATTGGTGTACATGAAGCTGTGTTTTGTGAATAATTGAGTATTTTTACATATTCATATGGTAATGTTAACACTTAGGTAATTACTAATGCCTGAAGAAGGTGTTATTGGAAACAGGTCTTTACCATTGCGGAGTGTTTTAAGTAAGTGTTATAAGTATAATCATGTTTGTATTGCTTTTAAATGGTTTATTTGTTATAATTTGGGAGTCAGTAGAGCCTTATAAGCATTTCCTCTATTTGCTTCTCAACTGTCTCTTCCTCTTGCTTTTTTAGACTTTAGAAATAAGAACATATGCATTCATTACTAATGTTTCCCTAACTTTATATGTTAAAACACTTTATAAACATCATGTATCACAGCATTGGAGGGAAGGTGGCACAGTATAGCCTGATCCCGTCAGATTTCAGAAGCTCAGCAGGGTCGATCGATACTTGGATGGGAGGCCACCAAGGAAGACTCTGCGGAGGAAGGCAATGGCAGACCACCGCTGCCTCTCACGTGCCTTGGAAGCCTGGTGTCACCATAAGATACACAAGTCACAGCATCTCAAAGAGATGGTGAAGATGATGATGAACTTCGTTTGCAACTTGCCTTTCTCACTTGCACTCTAGCTGAATTACAAGACATGAAAAACAATTCAACCAGATAGCAAAGATTGCCAGTAAACAATGCAGCAGGGACTAGACTGACAGAACTGGAAAAACAAGGCAAATGAAAACCAGTCTAAGGCATGACATACCATGATGAAGAAAGGAAGTTACAAGGGTAGAGGACATTGCAATAAAAAAAAGAGAGAGGGTGATACGTACAATAAACAGTGCAAAAATTATGTTGCTATCCCTTAAGGAAGTGACCTCCTGTGCTATTCCATCACACTACAGTTCTACTCACTTTACAAAAATGCCCTCCTGAATATTTAAGTTATGCTCATTCTGCAAAATGGTAAACGTATGGGGCTCTTCCTGACCACCTCAGGCAGGCCATTTCATAAGGTGGGAGCCACCACAGAGGGGATTTTACTTATTAGCAGGATGGATTTCAGACCTTCAGAAGGCTCTGCTTAGATTTCTGATGAGAACCAATGGGACGCCTGCAGAATGGGTGTGACGTGCACACTTTGCTTCATGCCCAATAGTAGCCAAGCTGCAGTGTTCTGTACCAACCAGAGTTTCTAAGCTATCTTTAAGAACTGGTACATGTAGAGTGCATTACAATTGTCTAGCTTTGAGGTAACTATCGCATGGATCCATGTGGCCAAATTTTCACTAATAGAACGAAGAGAGGAACAAGCAAGTAAGCAATTTGTATGAACAGCTTGGAAAATATTAATTAATTATGATATTTATAATTTCAGATGTATCTTTTCTCCCCTAGATATCTGTATCTTCTGCAGAGGTGCACCTTTAGTTGTTAGAATACATTTTTATCCCTCTTTCCAAAACCTTGTTCAAGGTGGCTACTGGCTACGGACGTGAGGGCCCGCTTTCTGTCATGTTTTCCAGCACACTCAGAGCTCTGTATGATCAGGTCCATGGTGTTAAATATTTGACTGTAGAGGTGATCCCTAGACTATAGAGCTGGACCCAACCAGTTTTTCCAATAGTGAAAAAGAAAAGAAGGGGTCCTTCTTGACCACCAAAAAGCCTATTCTGGGGATCATGAGATCTGCACAGACAAAAGTCATGTGAAATGGTGTCTGTGTTAAGAAAGAGAACGGAACAAATCTGAGTGAAAAAGCTGGCTAGATCCAATCTACAGACAATAACCTCACAACTTTATAGTAGAATGCAAGTGAAAAAATAGCCATAAAGAGTGTTACAGCATGCACACTCAGAAGTAAGTTTGATGGGAATTACTACTTGTTCCAAACCCGGGGGGGGGGGTGGTGGTGGTGGTGTTGAGCTGACTTGGATGATCGACTGGCTGTATGCACTGTGAAAAGTACAATGAGGTGGGGGCACACTTTAACTCTCTGCCCACCTTGTGCACCTTCTCCACCTCCTATGCTAGCAGACACCTGTGTCCTATTTGGCACAAATTTCTCAGTTGAAATCTTACATTTACAATTCAACTGTAAAATCACTTTCTTGTTTCAGTGAATAGACCTGAGTAGGGGCTGAGAAGACCTGCTTAGGATGGCACTTTTAATTTCTGATTAAATAGTGTATATGGAAACATATGTCCACCATGCAACATGTGTGTAGAACAAGAAGCTGACCAGTTCAGAGACTGTACTGTTTTGGATTGGTTTGATAGGGATGGGTTGGTGGAGTGCCTGTTGCTAGGCAGATGAAATGAAATGATGTAATGCAGTCAGTCTGGGCATGAACATGGGGAATACCCTGGAAGGAAGAAAGGTATATAAGGTGGCTGCAAGTGTGCCAGAACTTTGAACTTCAGCTTTGTATGCTGGGGTTCCCTTCATTCAAATAAAGTTAGCTCCTGTTATGTTTGAAGCTTTACTTGGGCTGCAGTCAGATGTGCCTTTAGATCTGACTCAGCTGTGAATGCCTGATGGATCTAAAGGGCACGATCAGGGAGCAACATCTGGGAAAGGTCCCACAACCATCAGCACCCTGTGCTGCCTGGCCATGGAAACGGACTTAAAAGATACCAGGGAAAGTCCAGTCCTAATGCTTGCTGACGGGCTACGGATGGACTTTCCCCTATCTGATCGCTCAAGCATGCTCTCATGCCATCAGATGGTCTGCTCATTCCATTCTGACTCAGGGCCAGTTTTTTTCTCTCGCTTAGCAGTATGCGCATAACCGCATACTCCATGAGGAACCCTCAGTGCGGAGGTGCAATTCCTCATTTATGCACATAGGAAATAAAAGGAAAAAGAAAAACCACTTGGCCAAACATGCTGTCTGATCGGGCTGAGCCTGCAGCTACAAAAGATGTGTGATCGCAAAACACTGTGTCAATTTTAACTGAGGGAAATAGGCTTGCTTCCCATCCACACTATTGGGCCTGGCACAGCGGAGTATACAGGTCCGCATTTGGACACCATGTGGATGTCCACTGGCATCAGATGTGGGACCAACATACTTGCTGAGTGAGGAAGTAAAGCCCTTTTCCCCTCCCCATCACATGTTGAGCCAGCATATCATCTGCCCCAAGCCCAGTATCTCAAGCCAATCCCCGAATATAGAAACCTTAGCAAACAGAACTCAAACAGTCTAACTATGCCAATTAACTTTGATGGTTGTTCCATGTTGATGGCAATCTCATGTGTGACCCAGCTCTTAGAAAGACTGAAAGTCTCAAGGAGGTTTAACAGATTAATCATATTTATTTTAAGGCTTTTATTGGATAAAAGAAATCAACGCAAAGTAGTGAACCTATTACAGAATAAAGAACTAGGGATGAAGCTAGGTAAGCAATGAATAACTCCATCAAGTGCAGGCTGTCTGGTGATCAGACGCCATGGAGATATTTACAAGAGAATAATACAGAATACACAGAGGGAAAACTGAGAAATACAGGAAATGTACTTGAAAGCAATACGTTATTTTCAAATTGGGATTTAATGGCCAGGCATTGAAAACAGCTTTCCTCCTGGTTTGTCTGCAGATGAGTCATAAAGATCAGTCCATTTTTAACAACCAGAAAGAGACCTTCAAAGACTCTCACGCCATGTAATTAGGGCTTTGCATGTGATCGCCGAGGAACACAGTTCTTTCTCTGGGCATAAAGCATAACACATGAGGGAAGGATGGAATGTGTGTGTATATAATAAATGAAGATTACCAGAGCAGCATTTCAAAAATAGGAACATTCCACAGACATTGTTTCTTCTATGATACTATAAGGCTACAGCATTCTGAAAAACAAGGTATGCTCCTTAGAATTTTAGGCGTAGTCAAAGAAGGATGCCCCACCATGCTGGCTGGGAGTGTGAAATGGATGTAAGGAGATAAAGTGCAGTATCCTGGTTAGCATGCTGGACTAGGACTGGGGAGGCCCAGGTTCCATTTCCTGTTCTGCCATGAAGATCACTGGATGATCTTGGACCTTGTGGCTTATCTCACCACAGTTGGTGTGAGGATAGAACAGGGATGGGAAACCATGCATGATGCCCTGAGCTTTTTTGAAAGTAGCATGTAAAGAACATGTATATAAGTCAGATCCGTACACATGGGGTGCCTACAAGTGTCTGGCACCCTCCCCAAACAACTGCGCCTCCCCTCTTTTTGTGAAGCACCTGCCTGGCTTGCCAGGGGAGGAGAAGTGTGTCTCAGTCCACACTCAGCTTGCTGCTGGTGTGATTGTAACGCCTGAGCTGCTTCAGGAGGAGCAAGACGAAGTTCCTGTGTTTGCTCTCCTCTCAGGGGATGTGAGAATAGCCCATTGGCACCAGGGGTTAAGGGGCTGCTCAGGGGGTTATTGTCCTGCTGCTGCTGCTAGCTAGACAACGGAACCAGGCAGTGTCTGTAAAACCTGGAGGGGATCTTTCAGCAATGCTTGCCAGACATCTTGGACCTTCTGGGTGGTAGGCTTTGATTCCAAAGCAATGCACAGTGCTTCAGAGAGACTACAACTCCCAGGCACAAATCCCAACCTTCCTATATGATTTCTGAACTGCCCCAGGTACTCCTCCTCCTACCCTGTTTTTACCTGTCAGCTCTTACCTAGCCATATCTTTCCTCCTCTAGATTTCCCTAGCAACAATGACCCTGTGATGTAGCCAGTGCCACTGTACTAAACTGCCCCCTTGGGGCCCCCCTAACAAAAATTTTCTGGATACGGGGCTGAAATAAGTATGACATAAAACACTACTGAGCTCCTGCTGAATTGGTGCAGAGGTTCTGGGGTAGCCTAGGCTGGTTCTGTGTTCTTCCCAAGATCAAGGCTGGGGTAATTTGGAAGTCAGGCTGGTTGTGAATGTGTCATGCTCCATGTAAGTACTCAGAGAGTTTACTTTTCATTTAAAGATGGGAATCATGCACAAAGTGGATCCTAAATTTGTGGACCCTGACCAGGTAGAAAGACAGCAGAAAAATGTTTTAAATAAATAAATAGAATCAGATTATTTACCAGGACATTTTTAGTTTAGATACAATAGTCAGTTATAACTTTGATCCCAGGGCCAACTGATAGTCTAAGGAGTCAGAGTAGGGTTTCATGGTTTAGATCTAGATTCAGATTGAGGGCTCGAGTGCACAAGAAAACATCGTGGCCAATTTCGCACTGGCCAGTTGCCTCTTGTTCTCTTCGGAATTTCCCCTCCCAGTTTCCTCCGGAGTATTTTCTTCATTTTCCCACTTGGAACCTCAGCCCTTTTGATATAGGGTGACGAAGGGTTTTCTCCAAAAAAATTTAGAAACTCCCACAATGGGGCGGCCTTGATGAAAGGCGGGCGAGTGGGCATGTTTTCATTTTGGGTTCTCCCCCTGAGCAAACAGGAAAATCCTCTAAAAAGAGGATTTGTTTGCTCCAGGGGAACTCCAGTGCAGCAGGGCGATACTCCAGAGCAAAATGGGAGCCTAAAGCAACTGGTGTGAAATCGACCAGAAGCTCTGGTGCAAGCATGAGGGCAAACCTGGGGCAAACGCTAGTATGAAATCGGCCCGTGTGTCTTATGAAAACTGCAGGTCTGTACAGCCTCAATTTGCCTCAGGATTATGCAGGAAAGGGGGGGTTAATTCTCCAAATTCAACTTAGTTTAGCTATTTAAAACTGGCCCACCACTCTGCTACTAGCATTTTTTAAAAGATCGACTCCATCCCCAGTGGGTATCTCCAAAACAAATATGCTCCAACAGCTTATGGGTAGGGATGCTTTTAGAAGCCTGGTCAGGAAAGTGCCTTATTGGACCCTCTGCATTTTCCACTGCAGACCTTGTCTCAGGATCCTTGAACTCGGGGTCAACCAGTTGAACTAAAGGACAAGAGGTACAGCATCTCAGGTTTCAGAGACCGTGAAGCCTGGCCCACCACTCACTGGGAGGACTGACAACAGTAGAACGGGGTTGTTCTGGTTGTTTGAAGATCCAGAAGAAGAGCCAGATAAAATTCCAGATTGTAATTTAAGGGTTGTGTAGGTTTGGGGATTCTTGACTGAGTTGCAATCCTTCCCACTGACTAGGAGAGTCAGCAGGTGGTTACCAAAGAGGTTCGGCAGGTGGTTACCAGAGAGAAGGCCTTCTCCCTGGTAGCGTCTGAGAAAACCACAAGCAGGGCGTGAAAGAAACAAGCCTTGTCCTCTCTTTCCCCCTAGTCACTAGTATTCAGGATCAGGAGTGGACTGGCCATTCAGGCCCTGGAAAAAGTCTGAGCCCCATGTGAGCTAGGACTGGCTGGACAGGTATCTCTCATTGGTTGGTGGGGCCAGGGTGAGATGGGGAGCAGGGTCCTTTACTAGGGCCATTTTTTTTCTCCCAGTCCACCTCTGATCCAGAAGCACACTGCCTGTGAATTTGGTAGCACCATTTATAACAAAGCTAATAGCCATTGATGGACTAACAGTGCAATTCTAAAACCCTTTTCCTGGGAGTAAGTTCTTTTGAATGGAATAGTTTTGAGTAGAGTTGTTTAGGGCTCTCCTAATCTCTGTAAAGTTCTCAAATCCCTCATTCTATCCATCTAAACCAGTGGAAATTACCAAATCTTCTGGCAGTGTTTCCCATAAACTAATACTGCATATGAGGAAGTCCTTTCTTTTGCCTTTCCTGAAACTATTGCCAGTTAGTTTTATTAGGTGACTCCAAGTTCTAGGGCTATAGAAAATTAAGGGGAGGGGAATCTAATTTCCCCACACCACGTATAGCTTTTATAAGCCTCTCTCATGCCCTCTCAGTCATGTTTTTCACATACCTAAAACGTGCGAACTGCTTTAATCTTTTGTCATAGGAAAAGTGCCCCAGCTCAGTTGAGTATTTTGGTTGCTCTTTTCTGTTCTTCCCAGCTTTATGAAATGCTTTATTCAGGGTGACCAGAACTGTTCACAATTAGCCACACAAAGGAAGTATGAAAAGGCATTACAACCTTTTCTTAATACTCTTTAGCATGGAGTTTGCCTTTTTCACCATCATGACTGTGCACTAAATTGACATATTTGTGGACATATTAACCACAGCCCCAGTCTTGTTCCTAATTAGTCACCACCAGTTCAGACCCCATTTATATAAAAGAGTTTGCTTCTTCAATGTGCATCATTAGTTCTTCAGACACCCCACCACCCAAAAGCAGTTTGCATAAGATATCTATCCAGTGTTCCATGCAGGGAAAACTGTTAACAATAACTGATTCATCTTCTCTGCAGTCTCCCTATCCTCATTCGGCAGTCTTTTCACTCCTTTATAATCTAATGGCTCAAATGCCTTCCTGGCTATTTCTGATGTACATAAAAAAATGTTACTGTTTGTCTTTATAGCAACAGCATCGAGATTATCAAAACACCTTTTCTTTTTGCTTGCCTTCCTATAAGTTTAATAGCTCATGCTACAGATGTCCACCCTGCAAAAGAGATACTATTTTGCAGAAAATGAAGTAAAAATGGTACTGAACACAACAGGTCTGATTAACTGATTGGAAGCCAGATCAAAAGATTAAAAAAAGCCATGGCAACTTCAGCCGAGGACAGACTAGTATTCGGCGCGGCAGAATAAGGTGGGGGGAATTGCCTCTGCTGCGTGGCGTTTGCACGCTGCCGAAAGGAAGCTGCCCACAGCGTTCAGACTGCGGGTAGCTTCCCACAGTGGTGTGTGAACGCCGCACGGCTCCCCCTCCCAGCACGCGTTCACACCCACCAGAGGCGGGAGGAGCGCGGCGTTGGACGCAATGCGTCCGGGCCACCTCCTCAGGGCAGATGCAGCAGTCAGAGCAGGCCAGACTGCCAGTCTGTCCTCGGCCGAGATGGCAATATGGGTTTGAACTGTAAAAGGTCTCATCGTCATGACCTAAATCCATGGCTGCTGATAGATTCAGTGGGAGCATGGGAGGAGGAGGGGGAGGAGGAGAGGTCAAAAGGACTCGCTATTTTTATTTTTTATTCCATTTCAGAGCCCTACTTTCAGTTGTGCAAACAGTGAACTTCACATACAAACATTCTTCTTTACGCACAGGCCTCTGCCACCATTTCAAAAAAGTAGGTCAGTGTGGCATTTGAAAACAAACAAGAGATGAATGGCAATAAACCCTGACCCAAAGCTTTCAGGCTATTACTGTGGCTGCTAGAGACACTTTGATAAAGAAGGACCACAAAGCAACATCTGAAAGACGTCTTTCACCTGCTGATTAAATCAGCTTTGCTTTTTCTCTCTGTGCTTTTAATATACTTCTCCACTGACCATGCCAGGAAGGAGACAATTTTAAAACTCCACGTTTCTTTTCAAATGCACCCTTGATGTAGTGTCTGAGGATAGAACAAAGTGATCTAATTTATTACTGAAATAATACGCCTGAGAGGCATCAAATCCTATACAAATACACCATTGGCATAATGTATCTTTTTTGTCTTATACAAGCATGATGTCAGTAGTATAATAATAACATTTTGCGTTTATGAATTCCTTTTGGTGTTCCAACTGGTTCTCATACGTCATCTTGTGGTGATAGTTACAACAGGCCTCTAGGGTAACATAGCGATGCCAGCCTCCAGGTGGGGCCTGGGGATCCCCCAAAGTTACAGCTCATCTTCAGACTACAGAGATCAGTTCCCCTGGAGAAAATGGATGCTTTGGAGGGTGGACTCTATGGCATTGTACCCGACTAGGGCTGCCAGGTCCCCCGAGGGGGTTCCCCGCTGAAACGGCCCCCAATCCACAGGTCCAGATCAGGCTGGCAGGGGGAACCCCACCCTCAAACAGCCCGGTTTGGGCCAATGTGCCTGGCTCGATGATGTCACTTCTGGGTGATGTCATCACGCTGGGCACATTGCCAGCCAGCACCATAGAGTTTCCAGGCTGATTGCTAGAGCGTCAGCTGGCGACGTGCCCAGCATGGTGACGTCACTTCCGGGTGATGTCATTACACTTCGCGCACACGCAAAAGTCCCAGCCTGGGACCAACTCTCCCCCGCTATTTATGGTAAGTGACTTGGCAACCCTATACCCGACTGAGGTCCCTGTCCTCCTCAGGCTCCACCCCCAAATCTCCAAGAGTTTCCCCACCTGGATCTGGCAACCCCCCACTGGTGGCCAGGGAGGACCTAGCAACCCTAAGGCCATATGGGGGGGGGGCAAAGTCTGAGAGAGAGGGTCTTGTCTAAGACCACTGACTAAGTTTATAACACAAGTTTCCAACCAGGGACCTCCTGGATCATAGCTCCTTCTCTTAGCCAGAAGGCCACACCACCTACCCACTATAACTGGGTATATTTGTATCTAAGTCATTCAGAAACACGAACTGCTTATCTGAAAAACTGTGGACCTCTGTCCATATTTGACCCTCCAGCTAGAGGATATCGTCTAGCTTAGTGACCCACAACATGGCACCCACTTGCTCCCCCGCCCCATATCTATTTTCCCACTATACGGCCAATCCTTATTTCCCTCTACTTAACTGGAACAGGAAACTGCAGGGGAAAATCACCTTTGGTCCTACAGGGAACTGTAGTGACTAACATCACGGAAACAGTTGCCCCCATTATAGGCCTAGCTTGGAACTTCTTAAACTTTGTAATTGCCCTCCCATACAGCAATCACTGGTCCTGCCTCCCATGATAGCCATTTCATGATGACCCTTGCTCAAAATCCCCAAAGGACCTATAGGTTCAACCAAGTTGGGACTGCTGATCTAGCTAAATTATATATATCTGCTTATTCACTTCACTAGCTTATTTGGGCTCATCTGCAAATACGAATTGCTGTGAACTCTCTCTGTTTATGTGTCTTCACCCTGAATCTTTCCTAGGATAAGGCATCACCATGATGCTTGGGCGTTTCAAATTTCAGGGATATTAATTGTGGTTTACTGCAGGAGACTGGAGCAGGCAAATGAAGTCACCTCAAATCATCTCAAGAGACACAAGCTCTACTAGTCATGTGGAAACAAGACCAATGTCCAATGATGGCTGTCCCTAGAATAAACAGGAAACCGCCCTTATTCTCCAAGGAGTAAGAGGGTTAAGGAGTAAATTACACAGCCTTTCCCCACACAACATGAGCCAGATGCATTTTGCTTTCTTTCCCTGAAGAACCATGAAGCCACAAAAAGAAGTGGTGCATTCCCATACCCTCCAACATTTGTCAAATGAAAATACGTAGATTTCATTTCATATTAAAAGAGAGGTTTCAGAGAAAGCAACAGAGCAATCAGTGTGAATAGGTGACTTTCACATGATTCAGTGGCAGCACATCCAGCAAAAACTTATTAGGAGCCTTGATTTCAAAATTCTGAATTCCCTCTAGACTACTATACAATTTGTGATAGTAAGGAAAATGGAGCTCCTTTTCAGATGTTGCCTAGTCTGGTAAGTGACAAGCCTTTAGCACAGTGGGTAAGATGGTGAGATAGTATTTATCTTCTCAATTTGATTCTACCTGCCTACCAGTGGAAGAAGGTAAGGCAGAGGCTGGTGATGTCAGGTAAAGTTCTTTAACTCCCACAACAGGCTGGGCCCTCCCCAAAAGTGGCTTATTTCAGCTCTTCCCTTCCATTTTTCACTCACCCAGCTTTTAAAATCAGTTTTAAAGACAGCTAGAAAGTCAGAAAACCCAGAGAAGACAAGACGGGCATAAGCAAGGATGGGGAGAGTCCACCTAATGCCTGTGGCAGGCCATCCACCGAGTCTCTGTTTCCTGATTGTTCTGTCACAAGGTTGAGGAGGACACTCTAGGAAACAGCTGTTTCCTAGACTGACCCTCCAGTCTAGTTTCAACCATTTCTGTGTATTTAAGGACATTAAGGCAACTGATGATTATGCTTATGATATGATCACAGAAATGGTCTCATGGGGCCTTGTTTTGATCAGTGTGTCCATAGTTGCCTCGTCTCTATGGTGACAATGGTGATTCTGATAGAGGAATATGCTTGCCAGGGCCAGCCTTTGAGAGTCCACCACTAAAAAGTGGCAGTGATTGCAGTCTATAGGCTTCCTCTCTCTAGTTGGTGGTAGTGGTAGCAGTGGATATCCTTGGAACAGCTGAGTCTGCCCACCCCTTCCCCACTCCTCCCTTGACATGCACACCACCATCACAAACAGAGACAGAACCTTTTCTTTTTTGCCAGACAGTCACAGGACATGTGGCCATGGCTGTTGCACACTGCTATCCACCATCTACTCACCAACCAAAAACAGATAAGGGAGTGAGTAGCAGTTGGTGCTCCTAGTGAAAATTATTACTTCTTCAACCAATCAGATGAGGAAGAAGCGCTGGCAATGGCCCAAGAGCACTTGGGACTGGCTGCCTTCTCTACTGATGTCACAATTGTGCCTGAGGACGGGTGCAATGCACAGCCTCTTGTTAAAGGCCCTCAAGACAAGGAACCAGCCATGGTGTTTTCTGTCCCACCCTTCAATACCCCCTCACTGCTGGACCCTTCCTAAAATTACTCAGTGTACTAGTAGGTGCCTTGACCTGATTAGATCTTGGAAGCTAAGCAGGGTCGGCCCTGGTTAATATTTGGATGGAAGACCACCAAAGAACTCCAGGCTTATGACACAGAGGCAGGCAATGGCAAACCACCTCCTCTGAACGCCTCTTGCCTTGAAAACCCTACGGGATCACCATAAGTCAGCTGCGACTTGATAGCACTTCCTACCAATGCTCCCTCTAAGCTGTGGAGTCTTGTGAGCAAAAATTCTACTTTGTGAGCTACTGGCATTAAAGTTCTGAGCGAGCAGTTTGGCTACTGCATGAATTAGTTTCCTCTGGAGCCATCCTTTAGGAGCTAAGACAAAAATGTGTGAGCCAGAAAAGGAGAGCACCTCAAATATAAACAAAGAAGATTTCTTAAATCCTACAGAAATATATCCTCTGCATTGCTATTAGAAGTGCCCCTTGTTAGCCAGCTGATCTGGTGTTAGTTTAAATAGGTAAGTTTCAGAAATGCAGATCCGTCAGTCTCAGGGGGGAAACCTACTTCTGGATACTTCTAATTATTCCCCTCCAGCAAATTTGACTTTTAGAGATGTAAATAATTCATAGGAAATGTTATCGTCACATTGCATACTGACATGGAATTTAATAAAGAAATTACCCAAGGCACTGAAAGACAGCAAGCAAATGTTAGTCAATATTAATGCTCAGTTTCAAGTTCTCAGTTCTGAGATTAAATTAAAAATTCTGTCTCCTAATGAGTAAGCCCTCATATGAGGTCACTTGGCATTTACTGGTTGGGTTTTAGTCAAGGAAGTGAAGCTGTTTCAGTCTTGTTTCATGTCAAGAGAAATTAAGAGATTGTCTTCATGCCCTCTTTTTAAAGAAGATGTCGGGCTGATGGATGAGATGTGAACATAGATGGGAATGTTTAATGTTCCTGCCTCTGATAGAAGAAACTTAACATAAAGGAGGGCTAAATAGACAGCACACATTAGAGGTGAATACCCAGTCATTACAGGTAAATACCCAGTCAAAGGATAAAGTCAGGAGTCTTTCTAATGTTGATCAAGAAGGGAATGGTAGAGAAGTAGGAGGCAAGCATAGTGGCGGAGGACAATATTTAGTACTGGGTACTCTGATTTAAGTGTTAAGCATGACATAAACACACGCCTCTGAATACAAAAATACTGATACAGTGAGACCCTCATCCTGACCTGATAGCCCAAATTTCGGATGCTAAGCAGGGTCTGTCCTGGTCAGTACCGGTTGGGGGACCACCAAGGAAGTCAAGGGTTTCTATGCAGAGGCAGGCAATAGCAAGCCACCTCTGAATGTCTCTTGCCTTTAAACCCCTGTGGAGTCTCCATAAATTGGCTGAGACTTGTGGGGGGAGGGAGGTGAGACCCTCAAGCAGCTGAGGAATGTTATCCACACTCTTTGTCTCCTGCCATTTTCCTGCTTAAAAATTCATTGGAGAAAAAGTGTCTTGGAGTGGCTTTTTCAGTTGGAAAAGAGCGTGGGAGGAAAGCATTCCAATTACCTCACTCCTCACAGCATTTTAAACCTCAAAAAAAAATACCCATGGCAGTTGTGTTTATACGATCCTTTAAAAATACATCTTTCTTTTTCTAATCTATTGCCTCTTTACAGACTTCACTGATCACCCTAAAACATCATAGATATCTAAAGCCAAACTAGACTAGACACGGGACATCAGTGCTGCCAGTTATGCCATCCCCTGATGCCAGCCATGGTGTGTGTGGGGGAATTAACTCTACCCCCTTCTTCTGGTCTAACTTGGTTCCCCGGGGCTGCTGTTTTCCTCCAATTGGGAGAACATACAATTCTTACATGTTTTCCTTATCAGAAAAAACAGCCGCTCCAGTTGGCCAATATACCTCAGGAAAATGCTCTGAGGGGCAAGGGTTACATTGCTCCCAATGCCAGGGGGCATGACTGGGCAACTTGCCAAGGACTAGGGCCCAACAGAGCCCCTGACTAAATATGCTAGGCTGATCGTCCATTCCTAATAGTACAAGTGCATGCAGTGGAGTAAGCCGCCCTGAGCCAGCCTAGCCACCCTGACAAGGAGGGCCAAATGATCCTGAACATATTGACCCCTGATGCGGGCCTGGCAGAAGGGTGTTAACGTTTTCAGTCCTACATCCTTTGTCCATGGACATGGAATGAGGAGAGCCGACATAAACTGAATTGAATCAGAGGGCCAACTTTATTTTCATTGCTGAAGAGAGAACTGTAGCACACACAGGCCAAAATCCATCCCAGAGCCAACTGCAGTACAGGAATTGGTAGAGTGCAGAAGAGTCAGGCCTCCTCTGTTTTGTGCATCCCTGATCTCACAGGAGAGGCCACCCTGGCTCGGAGCCCTGAGCAGTCATGTGGGTATGTCTCATGTTACGCATTGGCCCAATCTGCATTTGCTATGTAAAGCTGTTCCGTGCTGCTGTGATGCCGGCTTCCCATTTATGCTGGGGACTGCCCCAGGAAATAACAAATGGTTCGGGGTGGGCATGCTTCCAAACCACCACCACCCCGATACGATTGCAGAAAAATGTTCCCTGGCTGCTTTTAAATGCAGACGACTGGATTTTCAGCTAACTGGTTTCCTTTGTGACAATTTGCGTATCTCCTTAGAAAAAGGGGGGGGGAGAATTCGGCTCCAGTGGTCTGCTTTTTGCTCACAGCGGCTCGAGGGTGGGGAGGAGCAATTGTAGCACCTTAAAACCAAATTCAGATAAGGCGATGAGACACCGTAGTGACCTCGGAGTCACCACTAAATGGCAATAAAATGATGCAGACAGCCAATGCTGAGATGAAACAATAGGAGAGTGGATGCGGTGTGAAATGCAGACAGAAATTTGTGAGAACATGTGAGATCATTGGCACAACGGTGCAAAATACCAATGCAGAATGGACCATTGCCAAGCCCTTTTTAGTGATTGAGGTGGATGTGCCACATACAGTCCCCCTAGCCATGAGGTATATAGGTCAAGGATAGTGGCACCCCTCAAGGGGTTTCTGTCCCAGGTCTCTGAAGGTACCACAACCCAAGGCTTCTGGTTTGAGGGTTACCCCTTCATCCTCCAAACTGATGCCTCAGGGTGCTTACCAGAGTTGTACTGTATACCATTGAAGCAACATTTTTCTGCACTCCCCCCACCATGCTTGTTCCACCCCATCGCCCCACCTGCCTCTTATAGCCACCAAGAGGCCTGGCTGCAGATCCTTCAAGAAGATGTCACAGCCTTCATCCAAAAGGTGGACCCATCAGCCCTGTATAGATGCGGGAGACAACGATGGATGTTTGGGTGTGCTATATATGTGCCACCAATGGCAGTAATCCCATGCTGCACCTCACCATTCACCTCAGCTTGTGCTCTTTCCAGGCACCCCAGATGGATTGGACCCTTCCAGGGGTCAGCTGAGATGGTTGCTGGCAACGAGGGCTACTTTTAAATATCATTCTACCACGAATACCAATGAAAGGCCTTCCCCCTATTTGAACGGAAAGCTTTGTTTTAAGATATTTTCAAGAAGTTCTGCACTTTGCAAGACTCAAAGGGGATAATGGTATTTATCCAGGATTTAGGGCACATGCAGGAAAAAGGCTTCTCTGACAATGCCATCCTAAGTAGAGTTGGTGGTGGAAAGCGCTGTCAAGTCACAGCTGACTTATGGCGATCCCATAGGGTTTTCAAGGCAAGAAACGTTCAGAGCTGGTTTGCTATTGCCTGCCTCTTTGTGGTGGCCCTGGACCTCTTTGGTGGTCTCTGCCATCCAAATACAGGGGCCACGGTGGCTCAGAGGTTGGCAGCTCAACAATTCAAGACCCTAGTGCCTCATGACGGAGTGAGCTCCTGTCTCTGGCCCCAGCTCCTGTCAACCTAGCAATTTGAAAGCAAGAAATTGCAAGTAAATAAATAGGTACCGTTTTGGTGGGAAGGTAACAGCATGCTGTGCACCTCAGCGTTTAGTCATGCTGGCCACATGACCACGGGAAAGTTTTTGGACAGTGCTGGCTCTTTGGCTTGGAAACGGAGATGAGCACCACCCCCTAGAGTCGGATTTGACTGGCTTTCGAGCAAGGGAAACCTTTACCATCCAAATACTAACCAGGGCTGACCTTCTGAGATCAGGCTAGTCTGGGCAATCCAGGCAAGCAGATTTACACCCTTCTAAATTAATTGAAGTCAATGTGCTGAGAAGGGTGTAACTGCTTATGGTGACACTGCAAATTAGTCATAGGACTGAAATATAGGAGATTAACATATCAGCTGGAAATCCCACAAAACACATTTTTAACGACAACCAGGTAGAAAACAAAGAACCCCAGCAGCATATATCACAGTGGAAGTGGGATGTAAGCTTGCCATGTTTCCGATGGCAGTATTTTTGATGCTATTTTAAAGCAGCCATGATTTGAAATGAAAACGTTACAGGAACAGGGCAATAATACAAAGCAGATCAGCTGGATCTCCCTATGTAAAAAAAAACCAAATGCACACACTTGAAATTCACCCTCAAAATGGAAAAGATTAGAGCTTGAATCAGATGTGCAAATATATACCAAAAAGAGTCTGAAGGAAAGACATGATGGAGCGGAGCTGGTCTTCATTATTCAAGCCATATCTCTTTTTCATCAAAAGCTACATCAGGCTAGCCTGAGAGAGCTATTTTATCATCTACTATCTGCCCCTCGGAGCAAAGCTTTTTGGGATTAAGACTGCAAATGCAGCTCAATATCATGAGCAGCCTTATCACAGGATTCTGACCAGGGAACTAGTTATGGATTTGCAGAGCCGGTGTGCCAGAAAGTACACCATTGTATGTATTACATGTGGGTCATTGGGATTCAAAAGTGGGTCACAGCAGATGGGTTGCAAGGGCAGCAGAGAGGGAGAGGAGGAACTGGGTGAGCTGGGAGAGAAGATTCTGGGGATGCTCAGTGACAGCTTGAGATTTGCCTCAACTTGACAACTTGAGAAGGTGCAAAATGGAATACAGCCTGTTGCTCAGTAATGCTGTTACTTATATGTACTCAAGATGAAAAACAGAGCATAAACTTGCTTATTGCTAACTGATGTGAAATGCTGGTGGGGGGGGACAGTGGGCGGGCTTCTAGTGTCCTGGCCCCACAGATGGACCTCCTGAGGGCACCTAGTATTTTTGGCCACTGTGTGACAAAGAGTGTTGGACTAGATGGGCCACTGGCCCGATCCAGCATTGGCTTCTCTTATGTTCTTATCCCTGCATTTTTCACTGGGGAGACAGCATGGTGTAGTGATGGAACTGGGATCTCGAACACCGGAGTTCAAATCCCCACTCTGGCACAGAAGCCTGCTGGGCAACCATAAGCCATTCAATCTTCCAGCCTAACAGCAGGGGTGTTGTTTTGAGGATAAAATAGAGGAAGGGAGAATGATGCTGTAAGCCACCTTCAATTCCAAGCACATATAAATATCTAAATATATATGCTTAATATGAAGGGTAGAATTACTTTGCATGTGGGTCCCAAACAATATACCCATATTTTTCGCTCCATAAGACGCACTTTTTCTCGCCAAAAAAGTGGGGGGGAAAGTGTGTGTGTCTTATGGAGCGAATACTGCCCGGGGAGAAACCCCCTCCCTCCCCCGCTCACCTTTCCCGAGCCGCGGCATGGCCGCTGCCCCGGGAAGAATTCCCCTCCCTCCCCCGCTCATCTTTCCCAGGCCGCAGCATGGCCGCCGGCCCGGGGAGAAACCCCTCTCCCTCCCCTGCTCACCTTTCCTGGGTCATGGCATGGCCGCCGCCCCGGGAAGAACCCCCCTCCCTCCCTCGCTCACCTTTCCCGGGCCACGGCATGGCCGCCGGCCTGGGGAGAAACCCCCCCTCCCCCGCTCACCTTTCCCAGCAGGAACTCGTTAGAATAATAGGCCACACACACCCCTCCCTCGCTCCCCCTCCCTCTCCTGCTTACCTTTCCTGGGCCGGCAGGCCGCCGGCTCGGGGAGAAGCCCCACCCCTCCCCCCTCACCATTCCTGGGCTGCGGGGGGGGGGAGGTAGGGAGGGAAGAGCTGGGCCTGAGCAAGGGGGGACCCAAGCAAGGGGGGAGGAAAACACCTTTTCTTTCTTTCTTTTCTTTCTTTCTTGTCTTCCTTCCTTCCTTCCTTTTCTCTCTCTCCTCTCTCCCTCCCTTCCTGTTCCTTCCTTCCTTCCTTTCTTTCTCTTCCTTCCTTCCTTCCTTCTCTCTCTCTCCCCCCTACCTACCTACCTTCCTTCCTTCCTTCTCCCCCCCCCACCTACTATTTGGTTCAGAATATTTTTTTTCCTGTTTTCCTCCTCTAAAACTAGGTGCGTCTTATGGTCAGGTGCGTCTTATGAAGCGAAAAATACGGTAGTAAGTTTGACAACCACTTCTTTATGTGTATGTATGTATATATATATATATATATAGATATAGATATAGATATAGATATAGATATATAGATAGCAAGAAAAATTAACTGTGTATCTGTCAATTTGTGAATCACAACTTAATTGTGAAAACACAGATGATTTCTCTAAAACGACTACTTAATTGTGAATCTGTCTAATAAAGATAAGAACACATGTAGAAGTTGCACAAAAATTGAGAAGGGAGTATGTGAAAGTAAATACAAATACAGTACATTGCAAAGATGTTCCTACTTCAAACCATTTTCTATTTTTAGCTTGCCGGAGGATAGCTGTATCTTGAACTTTACTGTTGATTGCTGTTGATTCATCTCATTTGTAATTACCTTTGGATTAAACAATAAAACTAATAAACAATGGGAAGTTAATTAGAAGGTGAAAATTTGGAAATGAATAGGAGTGGGAGGGAGGTCTGATTCTGCTATGGATCTAGAATCTACCCCCCTTTTTTATTAATAACTTTTTGAACATACAAACTTTTGTACTGTTCTGTAATGCCCCATACACAGATTATTACAAAGATAACATTTCTCCCCTCTTTTATACAGGAGCTAACCCTGTAAAACCTGCCCAAACTTTCCACCTCTCAGGGAAGATGCACAAAATACATTTTTACATTTAAAGAAAAGCTGATGGAAATATTTGAAATTCCTAAGTGCCAACATCTAATTTCCAGTTACTCAATTGACACATAGCATCTCACAATGTTGTAATCTATCAGCATTTTTTTTTCATAATATTACTTATTTAAATCTTGAACACTAGAATTTTCAGAATTTCAAAACTTAGGGCTATGCTAGTAACACTGTTAAACCACTACCACACCAAAGGTAGGAAATGGGTATTTTTTTATTGAAATAAATGTGTGGGGTGCAGTATACAGAATCAGGTACACCAGCAGCATACACATTCACCACATGACCACAACAGAACTTCTTGGGCCTCAAATACAGTTCCTTACCTCACACCATAAAATTAAACTGATATCAAGCCAATGTAACAGCCATAGCCTCCACTAGAGGACCCTGGGAACTGGAGTTTGGTGAGGGTGCTGAGTAATAGATTCCTGATTCACTGGGCCACAGTGACCAGGATTCCTTGGGGAAAAGGAAGTACCTTTAAACAAGTTGTGTCGCTAAAAGTGCAAGCAGTTGTGTCTGTGAAATGAAGTTAAGATGTGGATTTCTCCTTATCTACATCTCTTCTTCCACCTGAGCGGCCAAATCATGCTTATCCACATCTATGACACAGGCTTGTGGAAATGCATCATGAAACGTTAGTGACCGCAACATCTGGGAAGATCTGTCTAGGTAGGTGATCCTAACCTAAACAAAATACATTTCTGTCAGTAGTTCTGGATAAAACCAATGTTTGCTATTAAATCTGAAGAGGAAACTTCCCTTGATAACAAATCCTGTCAGGAAGCAGTGATGAGAGCAGACTGGAGTAATTAGTCCCTCTCCGGGCTTTCGATATTCACGAGTCCACTCCAAACGTGCCTGTAGCTCCTTGGCTTATGGAGGCTATTTAGCCCTTGCAAGTTTAAACATTCCCTCCGGTTCTTAAAGCCTATTGTACAGTTAAGCAGTAGTTTGGGGAGCTGGAACCTTGTTTCCAGGTTACTGTATATATCACTTTGTGTGCGCCTCAGTGCAGAACAGTAGGTTACCAGAGGGTACAACGTGTTGATGTTAATGTTGCTGTGGAAACCATGAGGTCTGAATTGCCTGACTTCAGCATTACATGCACAAGAACTTGAGCAAATTTATCTTTATGGTTTCCACAGCAACATTAACTTCTCAATGTGTCAGAGGAGGCAGGGAACTAGCATATGTATGTTCCCAACTCTGCTCTGCTACCGATTTCATGGATAATCTTTGGCAGGTTACTTCCCCTCTACATGCCTCTATTTCCCTTTTTGGTGTACAAATTGCTCTACAATCAATTGCATTTGCAAAACACATTACTGACAGAATTTACAACAAAGGACTCAGCTCATGTTGTTCTTTGCCAATTAATACTACTGCATCTCAGGAGGCGTTGCAGCTGATTCAGCCGTGCAATAGGGTTTCCACTCAGTTACTTCAACCTTAAATGGAAAACTTGGCAGCTGCCTTGGCAGCTGTCAGAAGCTACACGTGTGTCTTGGATGAGGGAAAGTGAGTTTCTTCCTGAACCTTTGGAGGAGATGTACAAAGAGGGTTGCCAATCTCCAGGTGGTGGTTGGATATCTCCTGGGATTACAGCTGAACTCCAGACCACAGAGATCAGTTCACCTAGAGAAAATGGTTCACGTGTGAACAAAGCCCTTCTACCCGCTACAGTGGACAAACAGGCCAGCCCCTTCATCAAAGAATTAAGTCTGACATAAGAAAACACAACATTCAAAAACCAGTGGGGGAATAAGTTAACCTTCCAGGACATTCAGTTGCTGACCTAAAAGTAAAATTACAAATGAATTTCAAAGGGAAATTAGAGACTACTGAATTGCAGCTGATAATGAAGCTGATGACAATGCATCCACCTGGACTAAATTGAGACCTAGGTTACCTGTCTCATTACCAATGCTAATTTCTCAATGCCTATTACCCCTCTGCATAACTCATCTAAATCCAGTCACACCTGCTATTGTCCTTCACCCACTATTGTCATTTGCACTAATGTCATTCGGCATCTGAAATCTCTCCACTTTCCAGTAAATTTGGACTCCCATTCTAGCTGTATCTGAAGAAGTGAGCAGTGACTCACGAAAGCTCTGCCCTGCCATGTATTTTATTAGCCTTTAAGGTGCTACTAGACTCTTGCTCTTTTTTTACTACAGTAGAGAAGTAAGCAGTAGGGTCCCACAAGGATTGGTATTGGAGCTGGTTCTATTTAATTTGTTCATAAATTATCTGGAACTGGGGTGAAAAAGTCTGCAGATTACACAAAATTATTCAGGATGGTGAAAACCAATGCTGACTGTGGAGAGTTCCAGGAGGATCTCCACAAATTGGGTGAGTGGGCAACAATATTCCAATGAAGTTCAATATAAGTAAGTGTAAGGTGATGCATAATAACAAAAATATCTCACCTTAAGAATGATGTCTGAACTTGTTGAGACTGAGAGGGAAAGAGACTTGGGGTTGTAGTTGATAGCTGAGAGCTCATTGAAAATGTCAATCTAGCATGCTGAAGAAATGAAAAAGGTGAACTCTATGCTGGGGATCGTTAAGAAAGGGATTGAAAGTAAAACAGCCAATATTATAATGCTCCGGTGTAGATTTTTGGTGCAGCCTTTTTTGGAATACTGTGTCCAGTTCTGTGTAGTTTTATTTTCATAATCATGTAATTTTCAATCCAATCCTTAAATTGTTTTCCCCTTGCAGCTCAGTTTTTAAATTAATATAGAAAATTAGTAAACAGAGCCACTGAATAAAAAAGTCTAGTGGAAGAAAGTAGTTATATTTTAATATATCCCATTTTCTTCCCAAGTGGTTTTTTATATTTTGTAGATGTCCGTGTGTGTGTTAATAGTAGTGAACATTTCTGCTATATGGAACACTGTCAGTCATGGGAAATATTCAGGCTGAACTACATTTCAATTGCTGGATATTGCAACTCTGCATGCAAGAGGATCTGGGAGGGAAAGGGCTGAGAGAATTCTTTCACTGGGGTACACTTGACAGTTGGCCCCACCCTCTCATTGGTTAGGTGCTGAGCCTTTGGGGCTGTTGATTGCCCTCTATTTTATCTTATTTAGGATCTCTATTCTTCTCTCTCTTATCTAGGCTTGGAGCTGTAAAAAGTTAACTTTTTAAAAGTTATCTGTTCACAATAAGTTAAATGTACCTACACAAATATGTAATGTAAGATGTGCTTCCATTTTTGTAAGTAAGATTTCTTTCTCTTGTTACCATTGGAATCACATCAACTTTGTAATTTGTTTGAACAGCATTTTCCCCTTAACCAGGAAACGTGGAGGATCAGGGATACTACATAAAGCTTCTGTGCTTCCAAAGCAAATTATAATTATTTTACATTTAACGCAATGTTAATAATGTGTCATATTTTTGTTTCCATATCTTGTTTACAAGACTGAGGAATAAATCCAAGATGAAAGCAGGCTAAAAAGAAGGAAAAGGACTCAAGGATGAAATTGGGGGCTCTCACTACTTCTCAGCTGGGTTCCAGGGAACGGGGAGCTGTTGGTTTCCCTAAGAAAAAACATGGAAAGACCCTGATTCTGTGCTGGGCATGGAGGTGGCACAATGGAGGAAAACCAACATTGCTCTCCACATATGCAGAGCTCAAGATTATAGCTGAAAATATAAACAGATACATTAAAACCTTCCATGACATACAAGCATTCTGTTCATGAAATCAAGACCCATCATAGGTGCAGAAATGCAAAATGGAGCCACCTGGAATACTCAGATTTGAAAATCTTGCCCATAGATTTTTAAGCATATATGTTTGGCTTTCATTCCCTCATAGATCCATATTGTTCTTACACACTAAATGCCACCTCTTTCAGCTAGAGCAAATCTCCCAATCCCTGATTAAATTTGCTATTATTGGCATACTGAGGGGTACATTTAAAAACAAATTGTTGGATTATTCAGCTCCGTTTCCGAGGTTCTTTATTCCTAGTGTATAATAGCAGAATCTTTTTTTAATACATCTCAACTGCATGCTATTAGCTCCTAAACAATAAGAGTTCATTTGCAAGCCTTACACATACTTATGTAATCTTCCACACCATATAATCAACACATTTTGTAACGCCAAAAGCGATCAATCATTCTGCTTGCAATTGTCAGTATATTCTATTCCTCTGCCAACACATCATGGTACAGAAACTAAACTCCGATCAAGCTTACAGTCATGCCATGGTTGCCTTCTCCTGTAAAATGAAGCTAACAAGTATGTGTTCTGCCCTGAAAGAGATGCAAAGCCAATATCGGTGACAGGTACAGTGGTCTTCCACTCTGCTTTATAAAGGACAGTCCTATTATAAGGTGAACTGTTCCCTCTGTATTTGATATTCTAAAAGTTGCCTTAGGTGGTCATTTTTTGAGGAGGTAGCAACCAAATTTCTGTGCTACCAGTTGCTTTTCCTCTGCATGAGAAAGGGTTGCCAGCCTCCAGCTGGGCCCTGGAGAGCACCCACTGATCTCCAGACTACAGCAATTAGCTTCTCTGGAGAAAATGGCTTCTTCGGGGGGTGGACCTGTAGGGCATTATCCCCCCCCCCCCAAGGTCCCTCCCTTTGTCCCAAACCCTTGCCTTTCCCAGGCTGCACCCCCAAATCTCCAGAAATTCCTCAACCTTGAGTTGGCAACCCTAGCCCAGGAGCCATGGTGGCTAACTCCTTACCTTCTTCCCCACCCTCAGCACAGCACAGCCATGTGGGTGGGGTAAAAGTTTAATAAAAATAAAATAAAATAAAATGCCCTATGGGGCTTCTTGCTCTTAGAGTTCAGCCACCATTTTGGTTGCCCAGGCAACCCTGCTATTACCCTGGTTGCTTAAGTAGCCAAAATGGTGTCCAAGCTCACATGAGAGGAAGAAATCTGTCCTGAGTCTCCAGCCCCTGAAGCAGAGAACAATACATAGAGTCACACTGGTACTGACTATAGCCTTCACGCAGAGTAACATGAGAAATGTACCTCTGATACGCCTTGAAAGTGGGAACACAGCAGAGAAGTAGATAAGGTGGAAGGAGTTAATAGAGCTGCTATTTGCAGGACCGCAGACAAATAAGTGGGATGCAGTCCAAAAAGGCTGTTCATTTTCTAATATGTATTGGACGCAAGGGCAGAGACATCTGCAGAGCCAGAGTTGATATTGGCAAGTTTCCAGAGGCAGCTGTGCGTGCAGAATAGCTGTTTGAACCTTTTGAGGCCTACTGCATACTAAGGGAAAATATCTCAATACAGAGGAATTTTTTAATGAAAGAAACCAGGGTCCCACCAAAACTATTGAATGATTGACTGAAACAGCAGTTAATACTTATGCAGAAGAAGAGACTGGATTTAGACCCTGCCTTCACTTGGAGTCTCAGAGCGGCTTACAAACTCCTTTCCCTTTCCCTCCCCACAACAGACACCCTGTGAGGTAGGTGGGGCTGAGAGAGCTCTTTCAAGAACTGCTCTTTCCAGAACAGCTGTGACAGAACTATGGCTTGCCCAAGGTCATCCAGCAGGTGCAAGTGGAGGAGTGGGGAATCAAACCCGGTTCTCCCAGATTAGAGTCTGTGCACTTAAGTGCTACATCAAACTGGCTACTTATGTACTTTCACAGAACCCTGCATGGCTTGGGACCTGGGTATCTGAAGGACTGTCTCTTCCTGTAAGTTCCCGCCTGGAGATTATGGTTGCAGGGTGAGGCCCTCCTGACTGTTCCAGCAATCAAAGAAGCTTACCCAGTGGGCACACAAAAGAGAAGGCCTTTTCGGGGGCAGTCCCACAATTATGGAACAACCACCCCAGGGACGTGCGCCTGGCTTCCTTGTGGTCAACCTTCAGGAGGCAGTTGGGGACAGTTTTATCTAGGACTGCCAAGTCTCCCCAGGGGACGGGGATTCCCCCACTAAATGGGTCCCCAATCCGCCAGTTGGGATCCGGCTGGCGGGGGGATCCCCACCCCCAAAGTGCCCCAATCAGGCCGATGTGCCTGGCATGATGACATCACCCAGAAGCGACGTCATCAAGCTGGGCAACACCCCAGCAACGTGCCCAGCGTGATGATGTGACTTCTGGGTGACGTCATCGCGGCATACGTGCAGGACTCTCGGAGAGGGATCAGGACTCCACCGCTGTTATGAAGGTAAGACTTGGCAACCCTAGTTTTATTTAGGACTGCAGTTGACTGATTTAGTTTTTATTTATTGGCATTCCAAATTGGAACTTTTAAAATGTGATCTTTTATGAGTTTTTATAATTGTCTTATTCATACTGTTTTAAATAATTGTTTTATTCATATTATAAGCCACCTTAAGTTCCGCAAGGGAGAAAGGTGTCTAATAAATGTTTTAAATAAATAAATAGACTGAAATGACATAAGGCCAGAATTCTTATGGGATCCAATTCTAAAGACATATGAGAGAAACTACGCATGAAGGAACTAATTCTAGAAAAAAGCCTTGAGAATAGCCAGAACACAGGAGACGTTCTTGGCATTTGTGCAACACACCAGAAATAGAACTGCAAAGGACCCATGGTGATTCAGGAAGTGCCCAGAAATGCCTGGCAGTGATTGGGAACAGATCTATCTGGATTGGAAGGGAAGTGCTATTTGCTAATATTTGATTATCACAGCTGTTATTTTGCAGCAACTCAGCTGAAAAATATTTCATCCAGCACTGTCACCAGGCATGATGTTTGAGTCAAGCTGGTTTCTCACAGTGTGCCCTCCCCCTTCATATTGGAGGAATTCCACACATTTGCAAAGTACTAAGGCTTCACCTAAATTACTAATAGTCAATATTACATACCACCCAACAGGCTAGTAAAGAAATATGAATGAAAAGCAAAGCTGATGCTGATCAAGGATGGCAAGGATGGCTTATTATACAGGCTTAACAGAACACACCTGTAGAATCAGGGTACTTGTCCACTAATGTTCAGAAAACTTAGACCCATGTTACCTGCCAAAGAATCCATTTTAAAATCAAAAGTAACTGATCACCACCGGGTGAAACAAAGATGGATTAACAACAGAAGAAAGCAAAAACTATGATATAAGTGCCCCAATGCATAACTTACTTCCCAAGAATTCAAAAGTAATGATACAAGGCCTGGACAGAAAATGGTACCATGGTACCATTACTGAGTCCAGAGAACATGGTAGATCATATGCAATGCAACCTGCAAACTGACAGCTTATGTTCATTATAGTCCACATTTATTCCCAATGGGGACCCAAAGTGGCTTACAACATTTTCCTTCTTCTCCAGTTTGTCCTCACAACAGCCCTGTGAGGTAGGTTAGGCTAAGAGTTTGTGACTGGCCCAAGGTTACTCAACAAACTACCAGAGTGGGAATTTGTACCTAGGTCTCCCAGATCCTAATCAACTCTGTCATGGGTATACCATGCTGACTCTAAGGCTCTAAATTATAGCCACTAAGGGAACTCAGAAGCACATAAGATTTTCTCCAAGCAGCTGAAAGTGTAGAATAGAAGAGAGGGACCGGAAAAGCAGTTAGGAGGGTTGGAACAACAACCAGCTTTGCATATGCCTGTAAGAATATATAAGAGTCATGGCAAGGAAATAGCATACACACAAGAATCTTTGTCACATAACTCTCCAGAGGCACCATTAAATAAGAACAATGCCCACTCAATATAAGGCAGAAAGTTCATATCTAATAAGGTAACAGGCACTACGTCTTAGTGACATCTTTAAGCAGAAGCATTTGTAGTCACACTTACATTTGTTTGTTGAGAAGAGGCACACTTAGCCAGCTATCTGAGGTTTAATGTGTAGTATCCTCTGAGATGTAGTGGGTACAAGACAGCTTACATCTCTTGGTTCCAGTTCACTCTTCAGTCCTGCTCTGTTGCCAGTGTGTTGTCAAATGAGGAGATTAGGCACCCTTTGTTAAGAGACTCTACACACTTGCCAGTAACAGACAACTTTTATTAAACAGACTAGCTTAACTAATTCACTTAACACTCTGGGCATTCCTCTCTTGTCTCACCTGGAAGTCCTCCTCCTACAGGTCTCCTTTTGACTTCCTGGACCAGGGACTTCTCTCATAGCCAGAAGACTCTGGTAGCTTCAATAAGAGGATATGAGGGGTAGGATTGCTAGATCCAGGTTGGGAAAATCCTGGAGACTTGGGGATGGAGCCTGGGGAGGACAGGGACCTCAGTGAGGTACGATGCCATAGAGTTCCATGTAGTTCCAGGGGAGCATGAAGTCCCACCCAAAGGCTGGCATCCTTGTTTCCAGCTGGGAGAGAACATTATGTAATGGAGAACATGTATAAACACTGAATGTCTATCCTCCCCCCCCCCCCCCCCCCGGTTGAGGCCTCTTCTATACGGGCCCTGTCAAGGGGGAAATGGAAAATAGTTATTGATGGTTTACTTAAGCGATTAACCAGTGAGAAATCACATAATCATGGTGGGTGGCTTCTGTAGAGCTGACTCAGCTAAGTGCAGACTAGCTGGAGAAGGTTGAAACACTTGCGTGTGTGGGTCTCATGTGATATTAAGATAAAATTGTTCTGCAGAAAACTGTTGTATTGTGAGTCTGCACTTCTTGAAGCAAAAGATTATGAACTAGCTGCCTCTTTTTGAATGAGGCTCCTACTAATAGCTGACTAGAACATGCACGTTCAGAAGCAGACCCTTTATGCCCTGCTTGTGAACTTCTCAAGAGTATATTGCCGATTACTGTGGTAGACAGAATACCGGAACAGAGGTTTACAAAATTATGTGTGGGGTGGGGAAAATGGATAGAGATAGTACTAGAACTTGGGGGGCACTCAATATATATGATGGGCAGCAGTGTCAGCATGGACAAAAAAATTACTGCTTTGCTCAGTGAGTATATAAATTGTGGAACTCACTGCCAGAGTTTGGTGATGGTTGCTATCATAAATGTCTCTGAAAGGGGGTTGGACAGATTCATGAAGGACAGGTCCATCAATGGCTACTAGTTTTGGTGACTAAAATGAACCTCCAAATTCCAAGGCAGTAAGCCTGTGAATACCAGTGCTAGGAGGCAACAACAGTGGAAGGCCTTCATCTCGAGGTAGGATTATCAGCTCTAGTGTGGAAATTCCTGGAGATCAGGAAGTGGTGCCTGGTGAGGGCGTAAGTATTCTCTTCTTACTATTTCTATGAAAATCTTCTGGAAACCCTCCTGTTTGGAGAGATGGGGAGAGGAAAAGCCCTGCAAAACCATAATTAGTATAATGGTTACTCCAGCAATGCTGATTTCAGATGCTGCTTCCACTCCTCCAATTATTATTAGAAGAAGAAGAGATTGGATTTATACCCCGCCCTCCACTCCCCAAGGGAGTCTCAGAGCGGCTTACAAACTCCTTTTCCCTTCCCCTCCCCACAACAGACACCCTGTGGGATAGGTGGGGCTGAGAGAGCTCTTTCCCAAGCTGTCCTTGAAGGAATAGCTGGCACAGAGCTATGGCTTGCCCAAGGTCATCCAGCCAGGTGCAAGTGGAGGAGTGGGGAATCAAACCCGGTTCTCCCAGATTAGAGTCCGCGCACTTAACCACTACACCAAACTGGCTCTCTATTAGTTCTTCTTTTCCTCTTCAAAAAGTCCTGACGTCACCAGCCACGCCGTAAAAGCAGCAGCCTTTGGGAAACAGTTGACTTCCCAGCAACGGATATATTGCTGCACTGCTCATTGTCTTAATAGTGAAATTGGCAGGAGAGCAAAGCAATATATTGCATTAAGACTTCCCTCCTCGCCTTGCCCAGATGGAGCCCTCGCAAAGACGAAAGGTGATGTTCCTAGAATTCCATCAAGCCCACGTCAGCAGTCAGTGGGCACGTGGCACTCTCGCCTGCTTCTCTTTGTGCTCTCTTCTGCATAAGGCTGTCAATGGCAGGACTTAGCTACAAGAAGCAGGACATGAAGATGCAAATAAGAGCTGAGATTTTAAGACGCATCTGGACTGTCTGACAGCCTCTGGAAATGGGAGACAGAGGTGTTTGCAAGGGGTGATTTGAGGGTTAGGCTAGCTTCCTCTACCAACAGAAGACAGTCCCAATACGTCCTTGAAGTTATCAGCACATAGGTGAGAAATGCTATTTTGCTAGGTGTGTTAATGTGGATGATTTGCAGGGTAACACCTTGTTATTGTCTCAGAGTCAGGACTACAAAATGGCTCAGTGTTGTGACAATCCAATGGTCTGCATGCTTCTGTTAACTCACAGTGGCCCCATGCAACCTCTGGCCTGGTAAACTGAGTGCAGCCCACCAGTGATCATATAAAGTGTCTGTTTTCTTTGTTTGACACAGAGGCTAACTTCTCCAGTTTAGAAGATGAAAAGTACTGGACTCGGGAGGTCAGTGGAGTGATTTCAATCATAGCTCTTTTATTAGGGAGTCAGGATCATATATACAGCATGGTGGTTTCTTGCAGTTCGGGATGGAGCATGGGGACAAAGGGATGGGGGAGCCACTTATATTTACAGGTAAACCACACCTTGACCGTCCCCCCCCAGGGGGATTGGTTCAACAGGGATTATTCTCCCGCCAGGGGCTATCATAGGTCCATTCAAATATCCTCAGCCTCTGATAGGGGGACCGGCAGGATCCCTAGGTCCATTGTTCTCTGCGGAAGGAAGCTCCGTTGTTATCACATCCCATTACAGGTAAACATGCCCAGACATGTTCCCTGGCTGCAGACAAAGAATCAAGCACCGGACATAACAGAAAACAAGGCCAAGGTGCAGCAAAATCAAATGTAATGAATTCATATGTTTAACAGCAGTCACAATAGGTTCTTCTTCAACTGCTTGTGTGATTTGTTCTTACATGTATGCAAGTTGAATGGTGGATCAGGGTAGGATCGACACATCAAAGATGTTGCACCTTTTTTTCCTGTCTGCAAAGGGAAATCCAGGAAGTGACCTATTGCAATAGTGCAATATCCTTGTCATCTGCAGATCCACTTAAGGCTGGTCATTTTCTTGCACCCTCTCTGTCTGAGAGGTCTCATGTTAACAGTGAAAACAGCACATGGGAGAGAAGTGCTGAACTTTCCTTTAGTTTCTGGGCCCTTTCTCCTCTCAGTCTCCAATCTCTTTTTTCCTGTTTCCTAGCTCCTTCCAGTACCAGAGCCAGGAAAGGGAAGAAAAGGGTCTGGAGTAACAAGACCCAGACAAAGTAAGACTGCACATACCCCATCCGTGAACAGCATGGACATGAGAATTTTATTATATGCATATTCCCGTTTTCAAAAATTGTCTCCCAAGGTGGCTCACGTTTATCAAGAGAGATAGACTCATGAGGGGCTTATGAAGTAAAGAGAAAATATACACAAGGAGAATGGAGTGGTAAAGAAAAGGGGAGGAGGAAAGTCAGTCCATCAGTGCCAGGATGAGAGGATGGTAATATACGTATCCAAACTGGGGCCAAGCAGACTTTCATCATATCCAGTCTGGCCCTCAGTTAACCCCAGTCAAGGAAATGAAGACCCAACGCAGTGAGTGAATGATGTGGCTTTGAGCCATTAATAGAGGGGTAAAAATGTGGAAAGAGGATAGGATAGAAGGCCCAGAATCTGTGGAAACGCACATTAACCCTTCCCCATCTCCTACGTGCAAAGTGGATTCCCCCACACTGCTGCTTAAAGAAACTTCACAGTAAACTGAGCACATGCTTTTAAGGTCCTGACAGGCATGTGGTACAAGTTAGACTGAACAACAGTGACTCACAGTGCCATATTAAGCAGATAGTTTCAGATGGGTAACCGTATTGGACGGTAGACAAGCAATACTCAAGTCCAATAGCACCATAAAGACAAACAAGATTTCCAGAATAAAGCTAGCTCATAGCACGGAGCTAATTCAAACCTGGCACATCCTAATTTCTAGCTCAGTCTCTTAGCCATGGTGCCATACCAGCTTTCATTAGATTGGTTCATTAAGGACCAGACAAAGCAAACAATCTTTCTTTCCGGGTCTCAGATCTTGTCTTTCTCCTCCGATATCATGACTTAGTTTGTTCTCTCTTGTCCCTGCATCTTTCCCATCCAGCCTTCCTCTCCATCGTTCCTATCCTTGTTCTTATAGACTGCGAAAGAGCACCAACAAAACTGTTTGCAGCAAGCCATGCATTCCCTACTCCGTAAATTTCCATCAGAATTATGATTCCTCATTTTAAAAAAACCAAAAACATTTAATTTATTTTGCACACATCACCTTGATGTACTCCACAGTTAAAAATCGAAATGAGAGAACTTTGAAAAGGGGAGGGGGGGGATAGTTCAAAGTAACCAAAGAACAAAACAGGCTACTCAAAAGACTCAGCAGCATCTGAAGTTTGACAATAAAGGAAAGGAGAGAATGCTACAGAGAAGGAGCCAAAGGTTCCCATGGCAACCACTGAATTGGCATAGAGAGCTCCATTGTACGCCTGAGCTCCCATCCCTGCATGGAGTCTTGTCACTCTCCTGCACGTGCAGCTTTCTGGAAGAGGCTGTTCTTTTCTATATTCATGGCCCATTCAGCACAAGGAGAAATGCCAGTTATGTCTATTTGTGGTTGGCTTGTGAATGCTGTTAGCTCACTTCAGAAGCCCCTAAAGTTGAAAGGTACCCAAAAGTCTTGCCTGACATATTTTTATATTCCCCTTTCTCCAGAGAACTCAGGGTGACAAGGCTCTTTCCTCCTCCATTTTATCATCACAACAACCCCGTAAGCTAGTTTAGCCTACGAGTTTCTGATTGGCCCAAGGTGACCCAGCAAACTGCCATGCATTAATTGAATGTGTTCCCTGAGGCATATCCCCAGATCTTCTGCAATTTGTTGTGGTCATATGGCAACGGACTGGACTTCCTTAGCAGGCAAATTGTCATTTTAAAAGTTCCCAGAAGGTAGATGGAGTCAGAATGGTGTAGTGGTTCATGCGTTGGACTAAGATTTGGAGGATCCAGGTGTGAATCCACACTCAGCCATGGAAGTCCATGGGGTGATTTGGGTTCAGTCATGCTCTCTCAGCCTAACTTATTTTACAGAGTTGGTGTTGTTATAAAGGTAAAATACAGGAGATAATGATGTTTGTTGCTTTTGAGGGGAGCATAAATATCTAAATACATAATTGGGTGCTTGCCAAAAAGATGCTCTGGGGAACTGAAGGAAACAATCTAAACCAGAGGGAAAGCCATCTCCCGTACAGCCACTCTGACATTTTAATACATTTTTTTTGTCCCACCTTTCCTTCATGAAGTGCAGGGCAGCACGCAGTGGTTTCTCCCATCTTCACGTTCTGCTTCTAGCAACTCTGTAAGGTAGATTAGACTGAGAGAGCATGACTGGTCCAAGGTCATCCTGTGAGCTTCCTAAAAATAGGGGCTGTAGCATGGGTACATTCCCCACAATTTCCACAGTGAACAGAGAAGCAAAAAAGTCAATGAGCTTCTTTGCCATCTCCCCATCTTCCTTTAGCAATCCCTTGAATCCTTTGTCATCCAAAGGCCCTACTGCTTCTCTGGCTGTTTTCCTGCTCCAGGTATATTTAAATCAGTGTTTATTGCTTGTCAGTGCTTTTAGCAATCCACTCCTCAAAATCTCTTTTTGCATCCCTAATTTTATTGACTTACATTTCTTTTGCCAGAGCCTGTGGTCCCTCCTGCTCAGTTCACTGGGGCAGACCTTCCACTTTAAAAAAAGAAGCCTCTTTACTTTTTATAGTTTCCTTGACTTGTGTTGTTAACCATGCAGGACTTCTTTTGGACTTGGCAATGCTTTTCCCAACTTGTGGAATGCCAATTGGTGTAACAACCTTCTGGACCGAGAGGAACAATTCTGATAGGTTAAAGAGATGCTTTCCCCATAACACAAAGGATGACACTGGGCCAGCTTATACATTCACAAAAAGCAGATAGTAGAGATTTTCCAGGACCATACCAACTCAGAGTACAGGTGAAAGATAGCTTTAAATTCTTTGCCACTTTCTTAAAAAAAAGAAAGAAAAATCTCCTGGTACAAAGAAATCTAGCACAGCTGGGAAATGTAAGGTTAGAATCCTCTAGCATGTCATTATAGCATTGCATAAGTAGGAAGATTTGACAAAATTAATCATTCCCTCCAAACCCTGTATTCCAAAGTAGTGTAGACCCAAAAGGGTGTACCACAGGCTGGGTTGGATCCAGCCAGCTTTTCAACTGAATCTCACCCAATTCCCCTCTCTTTTACAGCCCCTGTCCAACATGGTTTGTGTCCATGCAGATCTCCATTACAACCTTTGCTGGTGGCCAGAAGGGGACCCCACCTTCTTTCTTCACCAGCAACCAACGGTTGGTTGAATCCAGCCTGCTGTTTCCGGAATATTAAATCAGCTCTCGGTCCTACAATTTGGAAAGTAGAGGCAAAAGAGAAAAAATTCAGTCTCTCCAGTCAGCAGAGTTGCTTGGAAGACCAACTGCAGTGCATCATCCCCTCGCTCAGCACCACGTCCACTCTGCCTCTCTCTATACCTGCTACCACGGCAAGTTTTCTCATGCATAAGTACGTTTGTAGTCTTCATCTCTGGGGTGGTAAAGGGAAGCAAGCCTGACCCTCGCTTTGACAACGCTTGACCTCTGGTCCCAGTGCAGAATGGGAGAAGGAAAGCAGCAGAGGCTCTTTAATTGTATCCTTTACAAACACACACACACACACACACACACACACTTGTGAATGTCAGGCCAATTAATGGTGTCTTTCCCTTTGCCCTCCAGAGAGCACAAGGGATGCAAGCTGCCATTTGGGAAATGTCAACAAGGCTTGAGCATGTGTAACTGGGGAAACAGCATGCCAGCAAGCCTCCAAGAATATCAGGGGAGAAACAATGCCATGTGCCATGGTGGCAAGACCGCACCATGTTAGCAAACCCTGTTAAATGAATAGGCCTTCTGCAGACTGTGCTGACGTACTCCCTACCTTTCCCTTTCTGCAGTCATCTGCATTGTAAGCTGTGTGCAGACAGGCGTTGTTGTTTTTTCCCCAAAGAGGGCTTGACGTCTTGCACACTGCATCCAGGGATCTGACACTCTCAATCCTTAGGGTTTTGTGTACCTGCACAAATCGCTCATTAAAGGAGAAGACCTTTTTTTCCAACTGGATTTTCTCTTCCCCGGCCCTTGTTCCATTTCTCCTCATCTGTTTTTGGGGCTTGTTCTTCCACATTTTCAAATTAAGTATTTTTTTTTTCATTCGCAAATGATGCACACATGAACACACAGGGAGCTGCCTTACACTGAATCAGACCATCAGTCACTATTGCCCACTCAGACTGGCAGTGACTCTGCAGGGTCTCAGGCTGAGGCCTTTCACATCACCTGCTGCCTGGTCTTTTGAACTGGAGATGCCGGGGATTGAACCTGAGATCTTCCGCATGCCAAGCAGGCGCTCTACCACTGATCTGGATTCATGTTCTAAACACCTTTTTCTTTTTAAAGAAATGTTCACTGTTTTCAATGTTTGCTCGTTCATTAAGGTCTCTTTTAACAAAAGCTAAAAACTATTTGACAGTCCTGCCTTAAGGCCATCCTTGGCACACTACTTTATGGGCTTGCATAAATGTGTATTTATAAATTGTGTGAGAACCACCCTCCTCTATGTCCACAACTGTGGGGCAAAAATACCCATATGATATGAGAAACACAAAATTCAGATAGCAGCAGCAAAAGGTAAATAGTGATTAAGAGTGCATTCTGGAGATGTGAGTACAGCACCTTGTATTTCCTCTTAGCATTTTGTTGTATTGTTTTTGTTATGGAAAGGCAGACTGCTGTTGCCATATGAAAAGGCGTGGGAGGGGGGAATTGGCCAGCTGATAGCCATTATTGTGGCTAAGCCTGATTAATAAACAGATCCTCCAGACTGGCTAGCTGAAGACAACAATAGACACTTGGGCTAATTCCCCCTCCCCCCCAGAAAAAGAGGGAAAGCAGCTTACAACAGGAATGCAAACCTTTACAAGGTTAGCTCCAGCTTTTAAGAAGACATCCTGCAATCTGGCCCTTCATTTCGGGGGTGTGGCTAGGCAGAAGAGCTGAAGGAACAGCTGAAGGGGAAAGTGACCTGTCCAGTTTAGGGAAAGGACCAGAGGAGGTTGAAAGCCGAATGACAGATGATACTGGGGATCTATAACCAGGTCCCCAGATAAACCATTTCAATGGACTTCAGTCTCTTATTGAAGCAGCACTGGCTCGTTCCATATCCTATCCTGTCTTACCTCAGCACCTGCGTTTAGGTCACTATGTGATGCCAGATTCTAAATCTGCACACAAGGGTTGTCATGCAACACCTGCCCAGATCAGAGAATCCCTGGTGCATCAGCATTCGAGGAGATGGAGCCTTTCCCTGCTCCTGCTCACAAAGCCTTTAAAAGCAGCTGTTAAGTAGCTCTCCAGGCCACAAATATTTTAGATGGTTAATAACACACAGCCTTGGTTGTTAAATGGTTGGCATTTCTTATTGTGGTATTTTTATTTTCCTACACACAGGCCCACGTCAGAGATTACAGCGCTCGCTTAAAGGAATTTTTTTTTAAAAAACACACAAATGTCAAGTGCTGTTGTACAGCTGCTGTCTCACCAAAGTCTGGGTATTATGATTTAACCTAATACATTCCCGCCTGGCAAAAAGCTTGACTCCCAGCAAGGTATTGGAAGGAGCTTTGTCCAATGAACAGACTGAGAACAAGAGAGAACACCAACCGGCTCCTGGAGAGGCTTGTTCAGTCTGCATTAGACTCTTTTTGAGAAGGGATAAATATTGTCTAAATCAGGGTGCCGGAAGGGAAAAGGACGGGAAGCTGCCTGAGCCTGGCAGGGATCCAAAAAGGACAGAACTAACAGAATATCCAGCCCGCTAATTCGGTTTACAGTTTTCCTTGTAATTGACAGCAGCAAGCAGAGAGGCAGCTAAAAATGTTTCATCTGTAATGCATCCCAATTCTAAAGGGGAAGTTTTAGCAAGAGCAGTTGGCTTCACTCCAAATAAGCAATCAAACTTCAATCTTTCATCAAGAGTCTGCAAAGCTTTTATCATATTAAATGATTTCAGAGTCTTTGGGCAGATCCATGTACACAACTGGCCGCTATGTGATCAGAGCGGAGTAGCCAGGCAGCAGAGGACTGGGGTTAGTCGCATTGGGATCGCAAGCCGATTCATCTTTCCCCTCACCTCACTGCTGATCACAGCTTGACCAGCTCCAGAATTCTTGTTCCCAAATGGCTAGCACCCTCTTCTGGCCACGAGTATATAAAATGCAAGCCACTTCAGGTTCAATGTATGGGTGTGACAGCCGGGGTCATTTTCTACATTATTCTTAGAAAACACAAATCACTTGAGATAAGTGACACATTTTGTATGCAAAAAAGCATAAGCAGGGGCAAGGGGTCCCAAACGGTTATTTACAAACTCTACAGCAGAAAGGCCCCTGTGGCAAAAGCAGCTGGAATGTCACTTGAAACAGAACCACATTTTTAAGAACTGCCAAAACACATCAGGCATTGTACAAAAAGTTTTTTTTTTTAAATCTCTTGCTGAAGGGCATTATGCCTGTGTGATTGGATTTTAGCTCATTCTGTTTTTTCGCTGTTTTATGATGTTATTATAAAGTTCTGGTTATATGAAGTAGACTGGCTCACAAAAGCTTATACCACAAGGTATCTACTAAAGCTTCAAGACTCTTAGGCGGCTTCCGCACTAGGATGAGATTTTGTGGTGTCCCCCCGCTGCTTCTGCAGCTGCAGATAAAGGGCAGCAGCAAAGGTGCTGTCAACATGGCCTGTTTCTCTACCCTGTACCCTGGAAGTAGCCACCCACCCAGGAGGCTTTTGCTATTTTTAAAATAAAAATTGGCTGTGGAATGTCATTGTATTGCTATACTGTTGTAACAATAGGTGTAGCAGGATATCTGAACCCTCAATTTTATTTTATTTTTAAAGAAGCCCCTAGCCCTTTCCTTTGCAAAGATATACATTTTTCCTTATACAGCCACAAGCGAAAGGGCTCGAGATTTTTAAAAAGAAAAACGACAGCTGGGGATTCAGAAAATCTGCTACATCTGTTGTAACAGATATAACAATATTATGGTGTTGATTTTTAAGAGAGAAACCCCCTCCCCAGTGGTGGAGGAGGAAATGGCTGTTGTGGGGAGGTCAGGAAAAATGACTGCTATGTGGGCCAGAAAGTCCAAATTTTCCCACCCACACAGCAGCCATAGAGGCTTTCCTGCAAGCTTTCCCAAAACTTTGGAGCAAATTAGCTTTGGGAAAGATTGGAGAAACAGTGGGGGAAACTCCCAGAGATGCATGAACACACCATAGTGCTGTAGGGAAGCAGGAAAAAAAACCCACTTCCCAAAAGCATTGATCTTGGGGCAGATTAACTCATCTAGAAATGGCCTTTGTTGTTTATCTTACTGGTTAAGACTTTGTGTATCCCTATGGAAAAGCAGCATATAAAGTAAGGTTAAGAAGTCCTTTCTGTGAAAAAAAAAATACGAGGGGAGCTTTCGCATCTTAAGAGACATCAGGATAGGCAGCTTCAGATACTACTGTTTCTCCCTAACCCTGGAGTATACATGCATTTAAGAAAATTGCATAAATCATGTGTGTGTGTTTGTTGCCTTTGCCTGTAAACATTCGCTAGCTGGCCAGAAGCTCCTGAAGAATCATAGCAAAGCTTTTTCTCTCCAGGCCAGTGTTTTTGTATCCACGGAAACAACACTGTCTTCAGTCCGCAACAAAGGTACGGATCTAGAAACACAACTCCCCCCCCCACCAGCAAGTAAGGACTTTAGTATCTCATAAACACTTGTACATTTGGTCTCCTGGTACTAGTGTATACCTTGAATAAAACTTTGTTGGTCTTAAAAGTGCCACTGGTCTCAAACATTGTTCTGCAAGCTAATTACTTATTGATACGTTGTCGCCTTATCCAAGAATCAGGTTGCCAGAAGTCTTTGGAGTTCACGCTTCTCGAGGGAAGGAAGGATCTCCGTAGAAAACAAACTCTTTTACCTCCTTTGAAGCTGGTGGATTGCCGACCTCAACGGAGGCCTCTTGGGACCAGGCTGTACCTCACTACACCTAACAGCTTATCTCCCAGACTGCGTAAAAGGAAGGATGGAGCAGAGACACAATCTGAAGACAGACGAAGATTTCCTCGGTGTGTGCGCAGCCACCCACTCTTCCCTACTGCACCCGTGGTGCAACAACAGTGTCCTGTTACGCAACAGGTATATTTTTAAAAGTTTTAATGCAACTAAAAGCCTTTTAATGTTCTAGCAAAACAGCAAGGTGGCACTTTAATGGGAAAGTTGAAACAAACAAGCACACAAGAAGAAGCAAGCGCTCTCTCTCTCACTGGCCTCTATTGATCTCCATGCCAGGAAGAGTTTCTGCACGGGGGTGGTGGGGGGGGGAGAGTTGATGCCAGTACTTCTCCCTCTTCACCCTGCAAGACCACTGCAGGAAACTGGGGGTGGGAGGCAAGTGACTTGCGAGGACTCCCAGCACCTTGGTGCCTAGTGTGGGGCACAGCACTTCCAGAGTCACAGAAGAAGCCGGAGTCTCACTTGATGCGGAAGAGGACCTTGCGCTGCATGCGGTGCTGGATCTCGCCACGGCGCATCATGAGCTGCAGCACCTTGTAGATGGCATGCTCAGGGTATTTCTGGGAGAGAAGCAAGAGAGAAGCCCATTACATGAAAAAGCAAGACCTGAACTACAAAGGGAAGGACGGCAGAACTGTAAGCTCACCAACTGCTGGGTCAAGTTTATGGTGCAGAGTGCAAAGTCTTGTTTAAACACTACAGAGCAGCTTTGCCTGCCAGGGCCACACTAGCTGTGACACCAGGGATCCAAGAAGAGATAACCCCGATGTGTATTTAAAGCTGCAAAAAGCAGCCACTGCTCAGAGAGGCTGTGTATAAATCTCCTTCCTACCCTGGTACCACTTCCCCAACTGGAAATTCCATCTCCCTGAATACCTTAAGCCTCTGGAGGGAAACAAAAAAAGACAGATACTTGCATGTACTTTGGCCCTGAAACTGAACCAGAACTGGACAGGAGTGGCAGGGAAAAAAAGGAGGAAAGGCAGTTTCATGTTCAAACACCACTATGCATTGCACATATGAAACGAATATATAATGGGAGTGCTATCCTTCCTCATACCAGTGTGCAGCCTCCATACACTTCAGGATCTCTACAGGGTGCCACAGAGCCCTGATCTCCCAAGCCCCATCTCTGCACACACACATGGGCAGCTCAGTGGACTATTCTGGGGAAATGGATAACCTTCTCCCACACCCCCATCCAGCTCCAGTAACTGGGTTTAGCTTGATGGCCCATATGGGAGATGGGCCAAGAGCTCCCACTCCTTGAACTGCCCATGTCTGTGCACCGCTGGAAGAGGACAGATGGCTCTGCTGAGACCTCTCCAGAGGCAGGTGCTTCATCCCCACATGGGGAAAGAGCCTCCCAGACATCAAGATGTTCATCCATCGCCTCTGGGCTTAAACGGCCACATGTGGGTGACGTTTTTAGGTTACACTGATCTCCAACAGTGAACTAACATATAGATCATTCCAAAGTGTGCTCAGAACTGTTGTGGAAAACAGAAACCCTGCATGCTTTTCTAATTGCAAAAACAAAGAGCTGGAACCAAGTCACTAGAAAAATTCATTAAAAAAAACCCCAAAAGCAGAGACAGCTTTTGGTCATCTCTAAGTTATTTGTTCCTCTTGAGGAAAAGTGGACCGAAACTGAGCTGAGCACATAAAGCTGTTCCATGAATGGAAGGTCTGGACGAGATTTACTTGCTAGACCAAATGTGCACGTGTATGGTGACATGTGGGACTGCCCAACCCCTGACAACCTGCCATACATGGTTGGTGGGCTTGCTGAGTCATGAGTTTTGCAAGAGCTGCTCCAGGCTTACCACTACGTTCCCTCCCTCCCTCCTTAACTTACCTGTTTGACAAAATCCTGGATGATACTGTGCTCGGACACCTGGGAGCCAATGGCAAAGCGGCGCTTGAGCTGTTTCTCAATGCGGGACAGCATCTCCTGGTCCTCTTGGGTAGTGAAGCCTTCCACCCCTAGAGGGGAGATGCCGCACTTTAGAGACACACTTTTCCTTTCTGGGCCTCTTCCAATTCACAAAGGATGTTTTGTGTGCACCCAAGCCATTCTGGCTTTCACTGGAACACACCCTTGCCGACTAATGCCATAAAAAGGACAGCTGCAATTTCTCTATGGAAACACCCTGTCATTCATCTTGCAACGATTGGCCCGTTGCTTGACTAGGGGGCCCTTCACTGAGAAATGCTACTCTGGTTAAATTCTGAAGCAAATCGGCCTTCCCATTGAGGCTTACCTACTGCCCACCTTACCTCTTTAAGGTGCCACACAAAACACCTTTTTTAAAAAAAAGAAGCCCTTTTTTTACCCAGGCTTTTAAATTAGGGGGGCTGGTATTTTAAAGGTCTTGTTTTTACAGTCTGCTTTTAGCCTGAGGAGTGTTTTCATAATTATTTTAGGCGGCTAAATGTTTTACGCTGGTTTAGTGCTCTGGCAGGATTTTTTTTTTTTTAATGGATGTGAATTTCTTAATGCTTTTTTGTGTGTTTAGATACTATCGTGTTTTATTTTGTAAGCTACCTTGATCAGGTTCTCTGGAGAGGCAGAGAGGACAGAAATTCTCCAAATAAATAAATAAGCAAGCTACAAGCTTCAGAAAAAAACAATAACCAGCCAGGCCATTTCTAGATGAAAACGAACAGCAAACCGCCCTGATACAAGAATCAGCCCCGTGTAAATGGCCCCCTTCAGGGCTGTGGCTCAGTGGTAGAGCATCTGCTTGGCATGCAGAAGGTCCGAAGTTCAATCCCTGACATCACCAGTTACAAGGACCAGGTAGTAGGTGATGTGAAAGACCTCTGCTTGAGACCCTGGAGAGCCACTGCTAGTCTGAGTAGACAGTACTGACTTTGATGGACCCATGGTCGGATTCAGTGTAAGGGAGCTCCACGTGTTCATGTGGTCCATCCAAGTTCACTATTTTCTACTCTGACTGGCAGCAGCTCTCCAAGGTCTCTGGTGGAAAAAGAGGCACCCCCAGGACATACTCCCTGACAGCCAGCAATGGTTAGAGAGCCAGGAGTGGTTAGCATATCAGATGATAACTGGGGAAATCTGGGTTCACATCTCTACTCAGCTACGAAGCTTGCTGGGGGACCCTGGGCCGATTATCTCCTGGCCTAATCTGCCTTTGGGTGAACAAAATGGAGAAAGGGAGAACCAAAAACACTGCCTGGAGCTCCCTAATAAAAGGACAGGATAAAAATATGAACGAGATCTGTAAAATGGGGACCACCAAGGACTGTATCCCAGACCTTCTGCATACAAATCACGCGATTGCCCATTGAGCCACAATCTCTCAGAAATGGGGAAAGCTAGCAAGTGCAAGCTCTCTCTCATCACACTTTCTCTAGTTGAGCCAGTTTTTGCTCAGAGCTGGGTATCTGTACCATATTTTAGAGGGTGCAATGCACTGCACGTGCATTGTCTCAATGCTTGTCTTTACAGCGGCCTCGTAAGGGAAACCAATAGGATCACTGCTATAGTGCACATAGGGGAGCATGAGAGACA
The DNA here is from genome assembly GCA_029233225.1 of Lepidodactylus listeri. Taxonomy (NCBI): domain Eukaryota; kingdom Metazoa; phylum Chordata; class Lepidosauria; order Squamata; family Gekkonidae; genus Lepidodactylus; species Lepidodactylus listeri. The sequence continues at coordinate 37,012,103 of JARCFY010000008.1, read as the reverse complement.
GTGGCTTGCCTAAGGTCACAAAGGATGCTCACGTGAGAGACAAGACCTAGACCTCAGAACTATTCACTACACCTAGTTTGCTAAGGTCCAATTCATACATATTCTTCTTAGCATTCTTGCAAAAAACAAACACAGAGACCCTTGTCACACTTGAGACTCCCTTCCTGGGAAAACGGCATGTGTATCCATTTGGCTCAAAAAGACAGTGTTTGTTCCTCAGCTGCCTCACCTGAGAGGTTGCCTGACATGGCAGCGTCCAGCGTGGACACCTGGAAGAGCCGCAAGGCCTCCTCAACGTCTGACTCCGTGGCGAAAGGCTGAAGCTTCATTTTGCTGAGGGACTCCGCGATTCGCACAATGGCCTCCAACTGCCTGCATGACGTAAATCAAAGAACCCTTTCGTAATAACATTTCGGCAAAGAGAAGAACAGACTGGCCACAGGGCAATGCTAGAGTCGCCACAAGGCAGATGCTGCCTGTTTAAGGAGTTCTAGACGAAGAGAGAATCATACAGCAACACTACAGCACCAAAAGTCCATAAACCGGGATGACTGCCTCCCGGTCACCCGACAGTATCAGGTTCTAACTCGGTACTTGAACCATCATCGAAGTATATTGATTTTTTTCCTTCAGCCATTGGTATTTAAAGTATCTACTTATTTAAAAAATACTAAGGATTTCATTACAAAAATTGAAGATTTGCCAGTACCTAGTAACACCATACTAGCCACATTAGATGTAACATCTCTTTACACAAATATTCCCCACGAGGAGGCTCGGCAATGCTTTGCCGATGCATTAGAGCTCAGAGACTCATTATTTCCCCCTACATGCTTCCTTTTGGATTTGGTTGATATTATTTTTTATAAGAGTTTTTTTTTTTTGTTTCAGAGCGATTTTTATTTTCAAGTTAGAGGCGAGGCAATGGGCAGCGCTTTCGCGCCTGGCGTGGCCAGTTTGTTTATGGCTACGTTTGAGCAGAAGTGGATCAGCAATGCTGCTAATAACCCTTTTCATGAGAACAGGGAACAAACTATACTGTGGAACAAATTACACTGTGGAACCGTTAGAACAAATTACACTTGGAACTGTTTAGTAATTTACACACTTTACTGAAGGATTCTCATTATAGTTTTCATATACAGTATCTTTGTACCTCCTTTTGTATTTTTCTAGAACTCTGTTTAATATACATATTAGCAATTATTTGCAATTTCAGTGTTTCAAGGAGTTCACCAGCTGGAAAGGAGGGTGGCTTAACTGGCCTTGGACCTATGCTGCCACCTTGGGAACCCTATTCGAGCGGAAAGGTGGCACAGAAAAGTTTTAAATGCAGCCACAGAAGGCCCATTTTCAGCCCCAATGCAAGGGACTCTGACTGTGGAGCTTAACTGTGCCAGTAATTGCCCAGGATGCCACAGTTTTGAGTGCCTGGCAAGGGCTGGGAATACCCAAGTTCAAATCCTCACTCAGCTATGAAGCCTGGGGAGGGGAGGGGGGGACTTTGGGCCAGTCACTCCCCCACCATAGCCTATCTTCATAAGAATCCTGAAAGATGCCCTGACCTGGATAGCTTAGGCAAGCTCGATCTCGTCAGAACTCGGAAGCTAAGCAGGGTTGACCCTGGAAAGTACTTGGAAGGGAGACCTCCTTGGAATACCAGAGGCAGGGGCAGGTTTTATTCAGCCACCTGTCTGAATATTCTCCAGGTTCCCCCCCCCCCCCCAGTAGGGGGACCAGAGGTCGCCATGACTTCCAGGTGCACACACACTCACATGGAAAAAATATCCCCCCCCCCAAAAAAAAGAATCCTGAAAGATAAAATAGAAGCCAAGAGCCCCTTGGAGGGAGGGAGGGATAAAAGTGTAAGAGAGATGAAAGGCAGGCTATGGCAATACAGTTGTGGAAGCGCTCCAGAAACCAAGAACACTGGGGAAAGCTGACAGAGCCCCTCAGGTCAAACAGCACATATGCGAGCTCCCCTTGTATGCAGTATGGCAAATTAGAGGCATGCCGTATTATGATATGCTAAAGAGCCATCACACACAAAAACCGATATCCAAGGGGCCTTGACAGGGTCCCACCTGGGAGTCATAACTTGGCACACAGTCACTACAGTCAAAGACATGCACAAGCTTTAAAGAAACAGGGTAGGAAGCCAAACAGAACTCAAGCTGAGCAACCATGGAAAGGGCAAACACCAGAGAGAGGAAAGGACAGGATAGCAACTGGGCAGTCTGGAGGACAGGAGACTTTCTAGCTTGCAAGGAAACCTGGAGTATAACGGAAGCCACCTTGGCTAGAACATAGGCTTTAAGCCCGCTCTAAGCCCAGCTTTAACCCGCTTTAAGCCCAGCTCAGCAAAGAGCCATCCACAAGCCCCTTGAAGCCAAGGAAGTAGTTTGCCACAATAACCTTCTTCCTTGGCAGAGAACAAGCGAGTGGCAAGAATCGAGAAGAGTTTCTGTCCAGACAGACAGATTGAGGTCTAGGTCTCACTGAGGTGGCAGCCCTGTGGCTGGGCTGGTGCGGGATGGAGCTCACCTGACCATACAAAAGAAAACCCTTAGAAAACTATTACTACAATTGTACACAGAGTTAAGTCCAGTCTAGGCACACTTAAACCAATGGTTTTAAGAGTAACTCTGCTCAGGATTGCATGGGAAGTGTCAGGGAGAAGGGCTCCCACCCAGTCTCCCCCTCCCCCCCCCCAAGTTGTGCTAGATTTTTGTATGCAGCAAGATTTCTTGCCTGGGGGAGCACTCTGTTGAGTGAGCCTCCCTCTTGCAGTCTGAAGTGGTACAAGCCCAGTCACAGGTTTGCACAAACCCGAGGCCTCACAATGCAAAGCCTCCTTCCCCTCCCTCGTACACAGTGCTATGGAGCATCTCTCTACTTGCAGAACCAGGTCAAACACAGCCAGCCAGTCAAGCACCATTCACGAGGCTTCAACCTCCCACTGGATCTGAGCTTCCAGCACTTCCACAACTGTCCTGAAACAAAGCCACTGTCCTGATGAACCTGAAAGCTGCCTGAGACTCACTCAAAGGAGCCCGTCATAGGCCCAGGGCCTGCCGACACTCCTTCTGCGGCATCATCCTTGTTCAGTGCCCAAGACGACATACTGCCCCCCTCACCTGACAGTAATGGGAATGTTGGACCGATGGTCGCTTTCCCTTTCATGCTGGCGGGCACCACTGCGCATCAAGATGTAGCGGTTCTTCAGCTTCTCGGCAGCCTCAGCGGAAAGACGGGGCCCGCATTTCCTAGAGAGAGCAATGGAGAGCTCAGTAAGTTAGGGACTGGAGGTTCCGGCACCCCGCAGATCTTGTAAAATATGAAAAAGCTACAGCATCCGTATGAACCATGGAAACAGCCTCATGCTTTTGAGAAGTGTTTCAGTGGCATCACTGAAAATAAGTCATCACAAAATCCAGCACCGTGCTTCCCAGTTTGGCTGACTAGCAAACCCATATCCCACAAACATAGCTTTTATGCAAGTTAATGGTCTGCCTTCACCGAACTTCAGGAAACTCTGTTGTGTGTTGCTGTTTGGGATTGTGAACAATGGAGGCATTTGGCTAAACAAGAGTAGAAAGGAGCCAAGGGGGCAGCATGAAGATTTATTCAATGTGTTTTCCCAGTGGGCTCACAGCTACAAAAAGCCAACCCTAAAGTTCTCACAGGAGTCCACTTCATGAATTTGCCCATGATGGGTCTGGGCCATCAAAACTTAAAAGGTAAAGGTTTCCCTTGCTCGAAAGCCAATCAAGTTCAACTCTAGGGATGCGGTGCTCATCTCCGTTTCCAAGCCAAAGAGCCAGTGCTGTCCGAAGACTTTTCCTGTGGTCATGTGGCCAGCATGACTAGACGCCGAGGTACACGGAACGCTGTTACCTTCCCACCGAGGTGGTACCTATTTATCTACTTGCAATTTCTTGTTTTCAAACTGCTAGGTTGGCAGGAGCTGGGGCCAGAGACGGGAGCTCACTCCATCACGCGGCACTCGGGTCTCAAACTGCTGAACTACTGATCTTCCGGTCTGCAGTTCAGCGTTTTTAACCAATTTTTTAAGGTGCCACAACAGACTACCATGCAGGAAAAAGGGGAGGGGGGAAGGATGAGACAAGCATTCACAATGGCAGTCTAGGAATTACCTAACGGGTGATGAGAATAAACCTAGCCTAGAGAGCTCGGCTCCTGAAAGAACCACCAAAGGCCTGAGACAGTTCCCATCATTTATTGTTTTGTCTTTTAAAGCGTAATCTGTCTTGGGTGTTCTGACCAAAATGTATTACATTGGTAAAATTTCAGTAAAATCTGTCCTAATTCCTAACTGTAGATACAATCACCTAACAAGGTCTCACAGAGAATTAAGTTACTTCTGTTATGTCAACAAAAAATAACGAAAAAGTACCACGTGCAATCTAGTGCTGTTGCTCTGAGGGAGGCCAAAGAGCAAGCTTGAAACAGACGCTTAACAATGAGAAACTTGCAAACATAATTTCCACTTTCCTCGAAGAGATCCAGCCTCTTCCAGCTGGTGGGACAAGGATCTTCGATATCGTGCTGCTAAGTGCCTCGGATGCAGAGTCCCTGTCCCGCTCCAAACAATTCTAAAGGCCCAAAGCTCTAAAGCGACACTGGTGTTTCCATCGGCTGTGAAAAGCAACCTCTCTCCTACAAGTGTCACCATATTAGCATTCGCAAGAAGAGAGATCGGTTTTCACAGCAGATGGAAACACCAGCATTCCCTTTTATCGTCTGCTTCTAGTTGTTACCAGCATGAATGCTACCCCCCCCCTTTATTTCTTGATGGAATTCTGCAACTGATAATTGGCTCAAGAACAAGTGGCACGGCAGATCCCAACCGGACAGTTATTAGGAAGCCCTAAACTAGACACGACACTCACACCACTCGACCGTGTTAATCTTTCCTCTGATTTCTTTCATTTTAAACCAAAAGTGGCCTTGTAAAATTGGGAGCTTCCAGCAGAAGAACTGAATTGGGGGGGGGGGGGGGGGGGTTGACTTTCCTCAGCCATTTGTCTACCCCAAATCTCCCTCAGCCTATATACACAGAGCTTTTTCTTCTGCATGAAGGAGAGATTGTGGGTGTTATCTTTTTTCTTTGCACACAAAAAACAATTGGGGGGGGGGTTTGAATAGAAAGTGGCCAGAAGGAAGAGACTCAATAGCAAAGCACCTGCTTGGCAAGCAGAAGGTCCTGGTTCAATCCCTGGTACCTCCAGTTTAATAAACTGATCAGGTAGACGATGATGGGAAATACTTCAGCCTAAGACCCTGCAGAGCTGCTGCCAATCCGAGCAGGCAATAGTCCCCTTGATAGGCCAGAGGTCTGATTCCGCATAAAGCAGGCTCACATGTTCAACAGCAGTGCCCCAACTCTTTTTCTGCTCAAAATCTTAACTTCCTGGGGCTACTTTTGGTTCCATTTGAAAGCAGCCAGGAGAAAGGCTGATGAAACGGCATACTGCATCAAGTTTGGTCTTCAGTCTAAGTAGCAGCTTGCTGCTTGAATTCTTTGCCACCCCACCATCACCACCATCTCCCAAAAGACTCACGCTCGGCAGTAAGCAATTAGCTTCTTCAGCTTGTTCAGCTCAATCTCCCCCTCCACGGCTTGGGTCTGCGTCAGGGCGTTCACATGCAGTGACATCACGTGCTTAGCCAGGGTCTGGGGAGGTCACAGAGCAGGAAAGTAAAAATACATATATTTAGCGAAGCCACATTCTCTTTTAACCTTTCAAGAGATCTGGGGCTCTGAGAGTGCTAATTTATAAGGATCTGCACGGGTCTCCTTCTCGTACCTAATCCCTACTATTATTTAATGTTTATGCAGTGATTTTTGTATGCGAGGTTATTTTGCAATCTTTAAAATCATGAGGTCTGTAAAATCATGGTGTGCAGGAGGCCTATAATATTCCCCAGTCTACTGAGGCTGAGACTCATCCAAGGCCACCCAGATCCAAGTGCAACTATCTTGCCAGTGGGTCACGCAGATTACTGGCTTTGAATTTTGCACTCCAAGGAAATAATGCTGCCTATAGGAAGAAGACAGAGAGACTGGATTTATACCCCACCCTTCATTTGGAGCCTCAGGGCGGCTTACTATCTCCTTTCCCTTCCTTTTCCCACAAGAGATGCCCTGTGAGGTAGGTGGGGGTGAGAGAGCTCTTTCAAGAACTCTCTTGAGAGAACAGCTCTGAGAGAACTGTAGCTTGCCCAAGGTCACCCAGCAGCTGCATGTGGAGGTGTGGGGAATCAAAGCCAGTTCTCCCAGATAAGAGTCCACGCTCCTAACCACTACACCAAACTGGCCAGCTAAGTCAGAAAACAGACACAGTTAGTAAAGGATAGTGGGTACCAGGTTCCATTCTTATTCATCCTTGTGTCTTGGGGAACAGATGGAGAGCAGAATCATGCTGAAGACTGACAAAACTGCTTAAGTTACTCACCCAGCTGGAGGCAGGGCCTGATCTTGCCTTTGCCATTATCACTATCAGTCAACCTGCCCTGTAGCAGATGCTGCAGCACTCTGATCGGTCCCTTCCATACTGAGCTGCACAGCCCACCTACCATGTCTCTCTCCTCGTTGTGCTCATCCTTGACAATGAAGATCATGTCAAACCGGGACAAGATAGTGGGCATGAAGTCGATGTTCTCCTCGCCTTTCGTTTCATCCCAGCGCCCGAAGACAGAGTTGGCAGCTGCCAGCACGGAGCAGCGAGAGTTTAGGGTAGTTGTGATGCCAGCCTACATGAGCGCCAGGGTGAGAAGATGCTCGTGTCACAGGAGGAGCTTAAGCACTAAGGTACAGCAAGATACCCAGGCCAGTAACGTGACATGTGAAGCCTTCCCTAAACTCTTGTGAAGCCTTCTCTGAACTCAAAGGCTGGTCCCGCAGAATAAGACCACATGATGCTCAAAACCAATTTTGGAAACCCGTCATGTCTCTCTACATGCAAGGAAGAGCCACTTGGCCATGAGGAAGTTCCAGTCTAAGGAGCCTTCCCCCAACTTGACATGCTTCCGACTAAGGCAGGGTACATGCTGGGAATTTCATACTAACATAGCACTGAAAGATAGCAGATGAGAAGTAGGCAACACAAGTCAGAAACCAGAGAGTCTGTTCTACATACTGGAGATACTCACACAAGGAAGCAGTAAGCCCAACTCAAGAGGCTCCGAGAGCTCACCTTGGCTATGGAGATGGTCTGCTGCTCCATGGCTTCATGGATAGCTACTCTATCATCCTCTCGCATCTTTTTAAAAAAGAGAGAAAAAAAACAAACCCAACAATCAGAGAACTAGGTTTCACATGGGGAAATGGATATGAAAGTAGAGAAGACAAAAACAATGTTAGTTTTCTCAGACCTGGGAAACTACAGCCCCTCACACACATCATTCTCCCACATCTAGGATGCCAGTGAGACTGATGCTCCATAGCAGCCTCAACAGAATGAAGTGGTCAGCACTGAGCTACTAGCCAGACTCTCTTCTCTAGACTGCTGTACTAGGGCTGGAAACTTCAAGCATACACCTTATACGACATGAACACATGAAGCTGCCGTATCATGAACTGGAGCATTGCTCTATCAAGGTCAGTGTTGAGGGGCAGAAGCTTTCCAGGGTCTCAGGAAGAGCCCACTGCCTGATCCTTTTAGCTGAGGATGCCAAGGATTGAACCTGGGACCTTCTGCATGCAAGCAGATGCTCCTTCAGTGAATTGCAGCCTCACTATTAACAGCTCACATAGTCAATCATTACCTGTGAAAGCATCCATCCTGGTTTGCCTAAAATACCCAAGACTCTTGTTTTTCTTTACACCTGATATCAGTACACTGCTCTTCTCCTGCCATGCCATCCTTTAGTCTAATGGAGAAGACTACCTTCACCTCTGGTCTTCAGCAATGTTCCTATGCAGGCTGCCTGTACCCATCCACGCTGTCTGTACCTTGTCAAACTCATCGATGCAAACCACGCCCCCGTCGGCCAAGACCATAGCTCCTCCTTCCATGAAGAAACTGCGGGAAGACGGGTCTCTGATCACTGAGGCTGTCAGACCAGCTGCACTGCTGCCTTTCCCAGAGGTGTACACCTAAGAGAGGAAAGAAGAGGAACAGGACAGCAGGTTACATGTTGCAGACAGTCCAAGAAAATAGTTTGGGTGTTTCTTGCCCAAGCTGGTGATGACTTAACACTGTCTTGTAGTCACTCTCTGGTTTTATTTGCCTTTTAATTATTTTTAAAAGAAGTTTAAGATATCCTATCTGCCTACAACTGGAATAATTGGAACGTAGTCTGACAGAGCTACTCATACTTGGCCTGCTTGGCAGCTGAAGCCTTTGTAAACTGAATTTACACACAGCAAAACTAAAGAAGGGGACAGCAACATTCAGTCTGCCTCTTGATGAGGTCATCTTATATTATAAGCAAAGCCCAATAAGGAACAGAGGATGGCATGGAAGTAAGTGCATGAATGAAGATCTTGGCTGTTGGAAGAAGAACAAGGGATGGATGTCAAAAAGCAAAAGTGGCTGGACTAGTGTTACTAATGGTCCAACACAAATCTTGATGACAGCTCAGCAGGTTTCTGTTCTATTGGTAGAGTTGTCTAGGACTCAATGGATTGTAACTTGTATACATTCTGAGTCATTCAGAGGACCAGCCCACCCAAGAAGCGAACTTTGGTCATGACTGAATGCTCCAGTTGGGAAACAAGACAAGCAAGTTTAACACTTGCTACATGGCAATGAAAGAGTCAATCCAGAGATATTGAATTCAAAACAAAGAAGAGGTATTTGGGAGGGCAAATATTAACTGTAAGGGGATGGATATTGCTGACACTTTTGGCAATAAAAATAATTCCTCAAACTGGGGAAGGATTATGGATTTCAAACTCAGCATCATTTGCTCCTTATTTGTCCTTACTGCACAGTGGAATCCCTATACAGCTGAAAAAGATCAGCCAGTCCCTTTTGCTTCTAGCAGGGAAGACACATGCTACAGAAGCTCCCAGCCCACTGTACTCCTTGAGAAAAATCACTGCCCTTCAGATGCCATCATGAGAGTTACACAAGTCGTTCCACCTCTGGGGAAACAAAGCCTGCTAGCCCAAATCCACCATCTGGTTTGATTCCATGCTCACACCACCTTCTACAGTGGACAGAATTACACACATTTTAAGCATAACGAAGGACACTTGAAGCACTTGAAGGACACTAACTGGCATGAGAATTAACTGAGCTCCCTTCATTTATAAAAATCAAACTCCATGTATGTAAAACAGGCTAATCGCTTCCAGACCGCCAGGCAAGGCATACTGAATTGGCAGTTCTGCCTTCTTTTAGAATACTGATCCTCGGCGATCAGTCTGGGCAGAACTCTTCTAGAAACCTTAATCGCGAGGCCAACACAAACCCTGGCAGAACTCTTCACAAGGTCTTGCAAGCTCCCTGTCTTCCTCTACTGAGAGCCAGTTAAGTGGTGTAGTGGTTAAGCGTGTGGACTCTAATCTGGGAGAACCGGGTTTGATTCCCCACTCCTCCACTTGCACCTGCCGGATGACCTTGGGCAAGCCATAGCTCTGTACCAGCTGTTCTCTCAAGGACAGTCGTTTCAGAGCTCTCTCAGCCCCACCTACCTCACAGGGTGTCTGTTATGGGGAGGGGAAGGGAAAGGAGTTTGTCAGCCGCTCTGAGACTCCAAGTGAAGGGCGGGGTATAAATCCAATCTCTTCTTCTTCTACTACTACTTATTATTCTTGACCCCCTCTCCCCCAGCAACATGCCCTTTCTGCTTAGGAGGAACTAGCATAAGCAAATGGCAGCTTTGCCCTAGCACTGATGCCCAGGCAGGGCTCTAATCACATTGTCATCCACCCAGGAAGTCTATTCCCTAAAGGCCACAAATGATGCAAGATCACTCGCCAAGCACTCTTAAAGGACTCTTTTATTAACACTGAGGGAAGTCTGTGGCTTTCATCCTCTGGTTCTGAGCCTCCTGGAGACTGCTGGAAACAGGGGCCTGTCACCTACCAAGCCACTCAGCAACCTTTGGGGTCTTCCTCCAATTGAAATGGCTCAAACGGGAAGAGGACACCTTGGGCTGGAAGAAGGCTTGAAGCTTTGCCAGGCAGCACAACAGGGTACAGGAGAGGATGCTGGACTAGGTGGCCTTTTGAGTGGGAGGTGACACACAAACTCTTGTGGGTGCAAGGGGTGAGAAACGTAACAGAAGGGACTGAGGGTGCCAGTGGTAAAAGGCATCATATCCATGTTGTAAATGCTTGTAACAAAGCAGCCCCAACCCCAAAAAAGCCTGACCCTTTTTATAAGGGAAAAAAATCCCAGGTCTTCACAGACACAGACACTTACTCCGATGGGTGAGCATCTCTCCACAAACTTCAGGAGCTGAGACTTGGCTGTGCCAGGGTCTCCCAGCATGAGCAGGTTGATGTCTCCTCGGCGGGTCAGTCCATCGGGAAGCCTGGAGAGCAAGCCGGAGGAAGGGAAGAATGTGACTTGATCATTACAAAAAGCCATGCCTCTCAAAAGGGCACCAAATTGTCTTGGAGAGAGCTAGGGGTAAGGGGTAGCAGCCCAGGACTGTGAGGATTGGTGTGTGTGTGGGGGGGGTGTCCTACACTCTCCTCTATTAACATCCAGTTTGCAAAGACCAGTGGGCAAGGCAGAAGAAGAAGAAGTTTGGATTTACACCCCACCCTTCACTACCCAAGGGAGTCTCAGAGCAGCTTACAAACTCCTTTCCCTTCCCCTCCCCACAACAGACACCCTGTGAGGTAGGTGGGGCTGAGAGAGCTCTGACAGAAACTGCTCTTTTCAAGAACACCTCTGACAGAACTAAGGCTTGCCCAAAGTCATCCAGCAGGTGCAAGTGGAGGAGTGGGGAATCAAACCCGGTTCTCCCAGATTAGAGTCCGCGCACTTAACCACTACAACAAAGGCACTGTCCCATTCAGCAGTAGCATGGCTTTTTATTTATTTATTTACTTATTTAATTCAATTTCTAGGCCGCTCTCTTCGCATAGAATGGACGTTTTGCCAGAAGCAGCTAGCAAAAGCTTCAGGTGATCGGGAGGCAGGGAAGTGGCAGTGCCAGGCCAGTGATCACTCCCCTTCTACTGTCAGTGAGGAAGAGGCACGAGCGGAGCAGCAGCATTTATAGCGCCACCCTGTGCACAGTTCCTCTGCTCTACGCGCATTAAAATTAATGGCTTTACACTGGAATAATGCTGCACAGGATTACTTCGCAAGCCAGATTAGCAGGTTAATCTAAAAAGAGCATTGTGATTAAGAAACCTCCAACTGATTGGCCAGCCATGGCCTCTGAATCCATGAGTGGCAGGTGCCTTCCCTGGAGAGGCAGGCTTCCTTCTCAGCAGAGGACAGAATGCCTCTTCCACAATCACATATGCTTCCAAACGAAAGAATGCTTTTGTTCCATCAGAGCAATTTCCTCCATATGTAAATTTAATCCATTAAGCAGTTTATAGCACTCAGTCAACTAAGTTAAAAAACCCAACAACCAATCATGGGATTACACATGACTAATAGCCATTTCCTTACAGAACACTCCCTGGTAATCACAACACACACTGAAGGCATAAAGGAATCTGACTAGGCAGTCTCAAGGGGAGTTATGCCCTTCTGAGTTCACTGAAATCCATGGGTATCAATCTAGGGAGTAAATTGAAACAGGACTGCACTGGAAATTAACCAGCGAGGCAGGCTGCTCTTCTGCAAGGGGAAGCAAGAGGGACATTTCAGCTTCACTTCCTCCCATTCTCTCCTCGCGCGGTGCCTCTTGTACCTCTTCCGGGAGCCTCCGAAGAGCATGCAGGCAATAGCTTTCTTGATATCACTACTGCCGTAGATAGAGGGAGCGATGCTCCTGGATATCATCTCGTAAATGTTGGTCATGGAAGTAAGACTCCGAAATTCCTCTTCTTCCTGAGGAGTCACGGAGCCACTGACGCTGCGGCCTAGAGATGGAAGAGATCCCCAAAGCGTGAATCATTAGGACTTGCTGTTGCAAGGGGGTAGGGATGATAGTTTTTAAGCATTTCCAGCACCTGCTGTGATGTCACATCAGCCTGCATTATGTATCTTATCCCACCCCTTACCTCCGTAATACATCTGCAGCCGCCTGCTGTACATTCTGACCTTATTACACCCACATTATGTTTTACATTCCACACATCTCATACTTGTGGAGATGTGTTTGGATTGGATCGTGTTTTGAATCAGCCTCTCTGTGTCACCCTGCCCTCCCTTCTGTTGTGTATATAAACTGGCCTGATGAATTTACACTCCAATCCACCTGATTAAGTGAGCTCTACATGTTGTTAGTTATTAACGCCCCACTGGACTCCTGTATTATTCTGCTGCTGCAGTCTAGCACATCTACTCATCTTGGGTAATTTCAGGGCTCTTTTTCTAGCAGGAGCTCCTTTGCATATTAGGCCACACACCCCTAATGTAGCCAATCCTCCAAGAGCTTACAGAGCTCTTCTTACAGGGGCTACTGTAAGTTCTTGGAGGATTGGCTACATTAGGGATGTGTGGCCTAATGTGCAAAGGAGTTCCTGCTAGAAAAAGAGCCCTACGTATCCTCAACTGTTAGTCTTTTCTGAATGTTTAGATACGGTTAGATATATTAAGCTCAGGAGAGGCAGAATTCCCAAGCAGAGAGCTCAAATGCTATGTTTGAACACAGCAGAAGCTGGAGTGTGACTAATATGACTGCCTTTATTCACAATATCAAGGTAGTTTTTTTAAAACATTTAATCACTCTGGATAGTGGCTATCATTTTAAAGGATTCGGTGGCCTGTGTTATGTTCCAAAGGAGCTGCATTGACAAATTAGCTCAGACCAGGTGCTGAAAAGTTCAAGTTGCACCAATGTCACAAACGTGGATCTTGGTTTAGTTGTTCAGCTGATCAGTGAAAGCCCTCACATCCAATGGGAACGCTCTGTTAAAGCTGGACTCATTAGTTAAGTACAAACAGTTGTACAGATGCCCCAAATAAACAGGTGTTACACATTTTATGCTCCATGAAACAAACAGCTGCGTAACCTGGAAACCTGACTTAGGTAATTTGGCAATATAATGGGAGATAAATGCCTGCAAGAAGCAGGTAATAATTCTTCATCTTCCTATTTTCCAGGATGGTTCTCTGAATAAAACCAGCAAAGCTTATGAATAATGACTCTGTTTTTATGCTTATCCGCATTTCTGCTTCCATCGAGAAGGAAGTCTGGTGTTCTGCTGGCACTCCTGTGCTCTAGACCATAAGCAAATGAGAGTTTTCCCCACCAGCCTTCTCCTGTTATTAAGTTGTTAAGTTCCCTGCAAGAGGCCTGTGAGATCAGGCCAGAAGCCCATCACCCTGTCTCCCACAGTGGCCCACGAGATGCCCCACAAAAGCCTGAGAGTAATGGAACAGGGATGGCTCAGTGGTGAAGTACATAATTTGCAGGCAGAAGACCTTACGTTCAGTCTGCTGTCAAAGGACCTCAGGTAGGAAACTTTGGCAAAGACCTGACCTGCCCCTCTGCGTGAGATGCTGGAGAGCCACAGCTAGTCAGAGCAGACAGTGTTGTACTGACAGGCAGAGACATCGTTTCACACACCCTATCAGGCGATGGAAGTTAAAATGAATGCTGCACGGCAATCACTGAAACAAGGACCAAACCTTCCCAGGACTAGTCCTACCTGAGCCTTCGGTGTCTACTTGGATTCCCACCACACGGATGTAGGAGCTTCGGATGCCCACTCCAACACTGTCCTGGCCTTTGTTCTTTGACAGACCACCTTTCTTGATGGAATAGATGCCCATGATGGTGACCCTGTTCCCAGGGACAACCTTGTCACATAAATACCTAGAAGAGGAATCGTGTTAACAGTTGGGAAGGAAAGTTTTTTAAAAAGAGAGAGCAATGAAATGAGAAGTTCCCTTTCATCTTCTCCCAAACTAAGGAAACAAAGACATAAGCCTCAAGTTCTGCAGAAGTGGGGCAGCAGACAGAAAACAGGGATAGCCTCCAACTCAAACACAAAGAAATGCAAGAGTCCTGACTGTGCTGCTTGTGGGCAGTTGGCCCTGCGTACTAGCAGAGAATTACACTAAAAAAATGGTGGTCTGATTCCTTCCCAATTCATGCAGTGGCTTTAGCCTGAAGCGTGTTAAATGACCACCAACACTAGTCCAAAACCATCAGGACAAACCAATTTCCCTGAATTCCAGCTAGGTTCTTGCTTCAGGTGTCCCAAGTGATCCACCGGCTCACTGAATGAGTTCATCAGTGGCTGCAAAGAGCCACAAAGGATCAGTTAAACAACTACTGTAAGAGGAGCTGCCAAAGCTCAGCTTGCTTTCTTTACAAGGCCTGCAAACAATGCCTGTACCAATCCCAGGGGACTCGACTAGGCTACTATTGACACATTCTTAAACACAAGAAAAACCAGCTTAAGGAATCACCTGTCACAGTAGAGCTGCATGTGCCGGGGCATCTCCCCATGAGGGACAGCATCTGGTGACTCCTGGAGTTTCAGCGTCTGGAAGTCCACACACTTGCATTTGTCGGGGACTATGAAGTATGGGTCCAAAGGGCACTTGGCCAGGGCAGGCTGCTCTCTACGGGAGGAAAAAAGGATGCAGGTGAGACAGGAGTGGGTAACACAGCACCTTATTTCAACATATTTAAAGCTTTACCACCTGTGTCTAATATAGCCTCTTAACAATGCAGTTGCAGGTATTTCAATGAATTCCATGGAAAGGCTCTAAGGGGAGCTTTGATTCTGGATGTCCCTGACTCGGGGCTCAGGATAATGGTACTTTTGCAACGGTGGGGCTTTTGTAGAACTCACCGACAAGACTTATTTGAAGACATTATTCTGCCATATTTTTAAATGGACTGGGACAGTTGCATGAGCACACTACCATTTTATATAGCCTAGGATATTTTCAATATATGTAATCCACAGGACTCTAGACTAAAGTTAACTTAAAGAAAACAAGGCAAACAAGATGGGATGAATGAGCAACAGGTCAGGAGAAGATAAACGGGGGGAAAGGAACTCAGAGCTCCTTCTCTTACGTGCTGCACTTCCGCGGAAGGGAGTATCCCTCCAGCCCAGGACGCAAGGCAATGTTGGGGATGGTGTTCCGGCAGGTGCGGCACTGGATGGTAATCCTAGTTGCTTTGGCCCTCACAGGTGTTGCCGCAATAATGATTCCAGGGATCTTCACCAGGTGCGACATCTGGTCAGACTGCAGAACAATAGGAGGAAATCATAGCTGCAATGGGACTACAATAAGAAACCCCCACCCACAAAGCAGCCAGGGCCGTATGCAAGAGACCCGCCAACCCCAACATTATTTTTCTTAATGCAGCATTCCCACTTTCTAATAGGAAGGAGAAAAAAATATATAACACCTGTTTCCTGAAAGAACAAAGTATGAGAAGGGCTCTGCTAGATCAGACCAACGGACCACCGAGTCCAGTTTCCAGTGTCATACAATGACACATTTTGTTACGTTGGCTCTGATTTGATTGTATCTTCCGGACCAAAATAGGAAGGCCTACAAGAGTAATATTATTCAGGACATATATGCAGCGATACTCTATGAGTCCTCACCTATATTCTCAGGCCTTGCGTCAATTAACTGGAACTATAAAACTCCTTTTTTGGTCCTACATTGACTACCTTATTGTCTTATTATTGTATCACTGAGCTTATATGTACAAATATTGCTTGACCACTGAAGAAGGCCACATTGGCCAAAACAAGTCTGGTGCCAACAGGTTCCACTTGTGTATACTGTACACTTTTATTCCGTACTGAGGCTACAATCCGGCCTACAATTGTTTTTAACTAATTGATAATAAATACATGTATTTTTTTTATAATAATTAAGTTACAATTATAGTTTTTAGTCATTGGCCCTCTACTTTGTACATAACTAACCTTTCAGTTTCAGATTCATTTGTGTGGGTTAAGTCCTCCTTCCTTTTTTCTTTTCACACAATGGAAAAAGGCAGGTCCCCCAGGAAAGTCGATAAGCAGAGCATGGAGGCCAAAGCTGTCTCCTGCTGTTGAGCCCCAGAAGCAACCGGTACTGTGACCCAAGACATTTACATCAAGTATGCCCTTTCTGCTTAATTTACTCAAACCACCGACCTTGACTTTCACATCATTTTAAAAAAATCCCAGAGGGTTCTCGAACCTTTATTCATAGACATGAAGATTCTGCAGGGCAGCTTCACAAATGCAAAGGGAAAGACAGCAGGCCCCACCTTGTACAGTACAGTACTTAAGAGGAAGGCCCCAGTACTAGTGGAAAACAGGAAGAGAGAGAGGTGCCACAACAACCCACTCGATAGGGTTATTTCAATGCATGGAACAGAAAGCCACATGCACATGATCCCAAACATATTTATTCAGAAGTAAGCTTCCTTGAGCTCAAAGGGGGTCTGCTTCTAAGCCAGGACACCCAGCAGTAGACAGGAAAGAACAGGGAGACAAGACAGGATGTCTTTTCCCTTCAGATCCTGTGAGACTTTCGTATAAAAACTAGGGTGGATAAGAGATCAGAGAACAGCTTGAGTCACTGTCTCCTGTAGAGAGGACTTCACAGAGAGGCCCATTCTACACTGAGCAGCACGGAGCCTCATGGCCGCATACAAAAAACTGCTCCGTTCCAGCTTTATACCAGTGAGAAGAACTAAGGTATTCTTTTAAAACAGTAGTTTAGCTGACCATCTGATTTCCTCCTACTGCACCTGAGATTGCCTAGATAAAAAAAATCTTTGTTTGAAGACTAGAGTTCTTTTCATTTATAATACTTTATAGCAACACCAGTGCCATCTTCAAAGGAGATGCTAACACACCTCCTACCAAAACAGAAAGCCTCAGCGCCGAACTTCCTACACTGTACAACGAGGAACACTTCACTGCAAAAAGATGGGCAGGGGGAATCAGATTTTTGCAGTACTATAGCTGTTCATTCACTGTTACAGATGTTACTGAGCATCAAGCAGGCCTCATTTGTCCCCAGATATTGCCTCCACAAGCTGTACTGGAGGCTCCCCCACTCTCATCCCCCAAAGCAGATCCAGCTCACCTTGAGGCTACGGATGTTGGATGAATTGGCATCCGATTTCAACATGACTTGGATGTCCTGAAGGGTCTCGTCTCCTTCTGGACGTGGGCGTGTTACTTCATCAGCTACTTCCTTTGCCGCTTCCTCTAGCTGGGGAGGGAAGGACATGGCTTAAGACACCAAAAGCTGACACAGACACCCAAGCCGAACCAACTGTGGCTAATGATGCCCCTCGCCCCAGCCGATACATACCAGTTGCAGGTTTTCTGCAGGCTGCTTGTACAAGTAGTCTGCCAAGTCTTCATCAAAGCTTGCCAGGTCCTCCATCTCCACCTCAATCCAGTACTCCCCCAAGTTGTAATGCCGTTTGAGCTCATCTCTGAAACACAGGGAGGAAAGGGAGGTGGTGAGCTCCCCCTCGCTGGCAGCGGCTGGACAAACACTTGTCAGGGATACTCTAGGCTGATCCTGCATTGAACAGGGGGTTGGACTAGATGGCCTGTATGGCCCCTTCCAACTCTGGGATTCTATGAAATAAGGAAGTGGAAGAATAAAAGCAAGAGACTCACATCTAAGGCATCACTGTCATGTCCTGTAATATTTTATGTTTCACTTTTCTTTTACTGCATTGTCTTCTTCTGCCTTTCTAACCCACTTGCTGTACTATGGCATTATCATGCCTAAGCCAGTTCTTTGTTGTAATTGCAACAGATTTCTCAAAGACTAAAAGGCTATTTATAACCAGCATAATGGAAAGACAGCTAGTAAAGCAAGAGACTGCATGCTGTCCCATTTGGACTGCTGCGGTGTATCCTGCATGGCGCTGTCTGGGGAAAGTATTCAGAAGTTTCTGCTGGTCAAGAATGCTCCCACCCCTTAAGTGGTGCCAACTGCAGACAGCTTGCTGCCCTTATTCTGAAATCACTTTACTGGCTTCTAGTTGGCTTCTGCTTCCAATTTGTACTGATTTTTTTTTAAACTTCATCATTGTAAATACTCTGGGTCAACAATTAGGAATTGTGTTCACTTCTGCACTCCTTTCTGTGTGCTTGCGGTCATCTCATGAGGTTCAACTTTGGGGGTCCTTGCCTAAAAGCAGCATCCCGCCCCCCAATGGACATTATCAGGGACAAGAGTGGGAAGAAAGCTCCAGCCAGAGCTGAGGGAGACCAGAAGCTCAGCACTCCCCTTCTCTATGTCTGATGCCCTGAAAGACCTTTTTGGGGGGGGGGGAGAGGAAGTGACACACTTGATCCATGTCACATGAGACTTTCGGTGTGGTTTATTGTATACTAGAGTCTGTTTAAACTTTTTATTGTAAGCCACCTTGGGTCCCCACTTGCAGGAGAAAGACAGGGTTAAAAACAGGCAAATAAAAAACAAATTAAATAGGCAAATAAAATTAAAAAGTTCTTTGTATTGTTTTCCAGTTCTGTGACCCTAGCTCTGCTGCACGGTTTATTGGATGTCTTAAGCTGAATTGCTTTTTTAAAGTTTTGTAATCCACCTTGAGTCTTAGCAAAAAAGGTGGGCTACAACTGATATTGATAAAATACACACAATGTATTAGAAAGGCTGTGGCTCAGAGATAAAGCATACACTTGGCATGCAGAATGTTCCACGTTCAATTCCATCTAGCACCTCCAAAAACAGACATCAGGAAACATACTGAGAAGCTGCTCCCAGAAGACAGTACTGATCTAGATGGACCAATGATCTGCCTCAATGTAAGGGAGACAAGTACATGCTCCCTGACAGCAAGATGAATGTACATAGTGAGTGGTTACCCATGGACTTGAATTAGTAACACATAAAGTCATACAGTATGCCAAAACTGCTTTGAGTGTATGGCAGAGAAGTGGCGGATTAATATTTTCAATAAATAAAATGCCGAGGGTGGTGACTTCAATGGAGAAAGGGCACCTGTATTTGAAGGTGAAGCCAGTCCGGTCTGTTCCCACTCGGTACTGTCTTAGGAACTCTTTGAAACGTTTTTGCAGCTGGGACTTTCGGATCTGCCCTTCATCTGCTGCAGGCTCTCCACCAAAGCTGTCGCTGTAGAAGATGCCAGGGTCATCAAAGCCAGACATGGTGACTCACTGGGTAGAAGAAAAAGACAGGAGCAGCAAAACAGATACAGACCCATGTTTAGTTATCAACTTGAGCCACTGTTCAGTTTAATCCGGGATCACAGAAAGTACATTTGAATATATATGTCTCACTCCCCCAACCCATCACCAGCATTAGACATACCCTGCTTTTTTAAAAGAATAAACCAAACACAAGCTTTTTCAGTTTTCTATCCCCTCTTATTTCGTGGTCTTACTTTTTTCACACTGTATAGTTGCAGATAGTCTACTGTTTTTAATAGAACCATTAAACATAAGCAAGTTCCTGCTCAAGCGTTCACCTGCTGCTGTAGATGCCCCAAAGGCACAAAAGTCTTCCCACGTTCCCTTCCCAGCAACTGACATTGAGATGCATATGGCTTCTGAATACGGAAAAGAATCCAGAGGGTTAGGCGTGCCACTGCTGCCGCAAAACTATTGCCTTAACAGTTTTATTCTAGAGTTTCATGGACTGAAGCCCACTTCAGACCACTTCTTCAAATTCCGTTTCACCACCATGGCTAGTAGGCCAGTGATAGGTGCGTCCCCCACCCCGCTAGTTTAAAGACATCTGAGCATGAACACCCGTCAACACAGCAAGAAGACACCACCCTGCAACTGTCAGTCCCAGCTCACCTGCCTTCGCGGACGGAATCTGGACCCTCCCCAAAAAATAATCTCTCCCCGCTTCCTAAAAGAACAACGCCGGTCGCTTTCGCGGGAAAAAGTAACAAAAAAAAAAGTTAATTCCCCCTCTTCTCTCGCGCACTCTTCGCTTCCATTGGTCTGAACCCACAACGAGACTCTTGATTGGGTCAAAATGTAAAACGTCTAAACCCCGCTCCGCGAGGGTCCGAGCAATGGGAGGACAGCGCTGTCGAAGCCGATTGGAGGAGGCAGGGGAGATCCTGCCCCCTTCACAGACGTTCGATACGCGGGGGCTTTTTGGCGCCAAAAATTAGGCGGCGTACCGGAAGGGCAAGGGTTGAAATGGGGCCTTTGGATTGGCAGATCGCTGGTCTTTAGTATGTGTTCTTCCCTTCCTATCGAAAGGCAGTTGTGATATCTTATTCACCCCGCGATTCGCGACTATCTGTCACTTTAATAACAGCAGGGTAAGGTAGCAATTCAGTAGGTGGAACTTTTCCCTAGCAGAGAGGGGATGCAACGACAAGGGAAGATGTGTGTATTGAATTTCTGCCTGCCAGCAATGCTCCCTCTAAGCTGTGGAGTCTTGTGAGCAAAAATTCTACTTTGTGAGCTACTGGCATTAAAGTGGTAAGCGAGCGATTCGGCTACTGCATAAATTAGTTTGCTCTGGAGCCATTCTTCCTGAGAGATTGTTCCTTAGAGAACAATCTGTGAGCTGGAGGCTAAAAAACTGAGCTAGCTCACACTAACTCATCTTAGAGGAAATATGCCTGCCAGGTAACTGTGAAAAGCGTAAGAACCTAGAGATGGGGGAGAAAGATAGTATATGAAAATACACAACACCCTTGGCTGCTCTGTTGTGGGCTGAATACTTACCTTATGCAGGGCTGTATTATCCATAAGGCTGACTAGGCTGAAGCCTAGGGGCCACACAGGGACTAGGGGCCCATGATTATTATTATTATTGCTGAGATGCTGTTATGTTCTTTTCATAGACAGCCTGTAAAGTCACCGGAGGGCCCCTGAAAGCCTAAGGGCCCGGCCGTGGGTTAATCCTTATACCAGATACACTTTTAGTAAACTTTATTGATATACATTCCAGGGCTTAGTTTGTTTCAGCAAAAAACAAACACTTTTGGTTCTTTAACAAGAAAAGGATTACACTTATACTGATTGAATGCAGTAGTTTTGCAGTTTGGTGTGTAAACTGAGTGGACATACACAAGCACCCACATGATACCCCACTTTTGTGTCTGCCCAAACACAGGTTTGCTGTAATTGTTCCCAGATGTGGTCTTTTTAAAAAGATTACATTCAGGGAGGCTTTACATGCCATGCACATCCAAAGGACCTTAGTTTTGAATGTCCCATAGCCACTGATGGACCTCTGCTCCATATGTTTATCCAATTCCCTCTTGAAGCCGTCCAAGGAGAATTCAGGCTTGATTTGATCTAGAACCCACTTATTTGTTTTTTTGGCAGTCCACAGGATTTGTAAAATTCTCCTCCAATACCCCATTTCAAAAGCATCAATTTTCTTCCTGTCAGCTTGCTTCATTGTCCAGCTTTCACACCCATACATAGTAATAGGAAATACTATGACATGAATGATCTTGATCTTGACACATCCTTACACTTACCAAAATCTTTTCTAGCACCTTTGTTGCTGCCCTTCCTGGTCTCGATCTTTTAATTTCTTGGTTGCAAGTCTCCATTTTGGTTGATGATGAAGCCAAGGAATAGCAAATCTTTAACAATTTCAGTTTCTTCATAGTTAACCTTGAAGTTGTGTAATTCCCCAGTAGTCAACATTACTTTTGTCTTCTTGATGTTCAGCTGTAATCCTGTGTTGGCATTTTATTTATTTATTTATTTTGGGGATTTATATCCTGCCTAGCCAGCGCTCTAGGCGGCTTACAAGATTAATCAACATAAATATAAAAACACAGCTCAAATAAAATTTTCTGACTCAACCTTCAGCAGTAGTAGTTTCAAATCTTCACTATTTTCTGCCAGTAATGTGGTAGGGATCCTATTGTGTACTGGGTTCAACACATGAAGACGCAGGACAACAGAGTAATGATCAGCTCATGTTTACTCGTACTCAACACAACCTAAAATAACTGGCCAAAGGCCAACTATATACACCTTCCCAAGACACACCCACAGTCCCATTGTAGGGTTTGAATTTCCCGCCAGAGGTCTTATTGGCTGGCTGCAGGTAGCTCAGGATCCTTGGCCCCTATTGTTCTCTGGAACCAAGCTCTGCCTTAAGGACGCTGGTGCCTGGTGGTGGTCAGCGGACATAACAGATCCCTTGTTGATTACAACGGTTTTTGCCCATTTCTGCTGAGTAAAAATGCTGAGAAACACCTTCTTTTGTGGGTGAATAAACTGCAATAATAAAAAGGGCACTTCTCTTTTTGGCTGCTTATTCTCTCCAGACACCTTCAGACCCCCGTATTTGCTTTTATCTACTGGAATGACTATCTTGGATAGTATGGGGTATAGGAAACCATGTTTGTCCACAGTCCTTGCAAGTGGTATTGAACCACTGTAGATTGTGCCAAACCAGAGAACAAAATAGTCTTGCAACTATATCCTTCATTTTAAAGGCTGAGTCTGGATCTTCCAGCTCCAAAGTGCATGGCAGTTTGTAGAACCACTGGGAGAAAAACTCCTTCTGGGTTCCTATAAAACACCATAATTAGCAGTCTCACAGGCCCTGAGAGCTATTCCAGTCCTATTTTAATTTGCAACAGTAATAACACACACACAACAATCAATTAAAAGACACCTAGAGCAGATGTAGTGTAGTTAAGATCTACAAATCAGGAAGTCTTGGGCTGCAATTTTGCCTTTGCCCAAATCTACTGGTCCCTTGCAAAGTTGCAGTGTGGTTGAGTTGGCAATTAAAAAAAAGCCTATTCACAGGTTTGGGGGAGTGGGGCAGAGCACAGAGCTCAGCTCTGCTCCCCTGTCCCCAACTGGCTGCAAGGCAAAGTGGCCTTGTGAATATTCTGCCTCTAGCCTCTTAGCTGTTTCCCCTTTCAATGAGATTTTTGTTTTAATCCAGGGAAGAGTATGGGAATCATATGTATCTTACTAATGAGCACAACATCATCTGGAAGCTCCCCTCACCAAAAAAGCATCCAGCTGTTCACATGTGGCAAAATCACCATGTGTAACACATTGCAATCAGCAAGCCATGTAATGTTATGAATTTGTCCATAGATGGAGCTATTTCAGCTCTTAAGCAACATAATGAACTGTTTGGCAGAAACCTTGTTCTTGTACTGCTCTTTTTGAGATAACCTTGTGTTTGCTTGTGATGAATTTTCAGAAGTTAACTAAGGGTGCAGGGTTTCCAAATGGCCTTTTTGTTGTTACGCACTGCAATTATTTTACCAGTTCTCCAAATGCAATATTTTCAACATGTTTATGCCTCTGAGTGCTAGAAGAAGAAATGTGACTGCTGAACACTTAGTTTCCCTCATCTACCACACTTACACCATTTGGGGATTTTTTTTTTTAAAAAAGTTAGAGATCATTTAAAAAAATCTTTAGGACAAAGAATGCTGCGCTCTTGTGACAGACTGTACCCATCCATGACAGAGTTCCTGAAAAGTGTTTTCTTTTAAATAAATAAATTTCAGGAATGATTTTTTTCTGAAGATCTCTCTCTCTCTGTCTCTCTCGCAATGATACACTCAGTCTGCAATTAAACACTTTGTGGTTGTTCACCTCCCCTCAACAGATAATTGTTGTTGTGATTCACTGTAAATTGCATTGGGTGCCTTTTACACAGAAAGGCAGTTGATGCTAGTAAATAAGGGTGTCGTTTCAAATGCTGTGTTCACTGGACGGGCTGTGATGAAAAGTCTAGGAGTTCTCTAGGACCAGGCCTTTTTATTGGAAAATTGGGGAGATGCTGTTGCTAGGAGTGCTTCTATGCTGTCTGTGCCACAGTGTACGCTACACATTATTGATTTGTTGTATGTTCTATCAAGTTCTTACAGCATTGTTTTCATTTTTTTGTAATTCCATTTTCTGCATCGCTTGACATAACATGTTTGATACTTTTTTTGCATTTTTGTAATTTTTGCACGCCTAGTCCTATTGCATTTTATTAGAACTCACATGCTGTTTGATTACAGTGTTCTATACTATGTAATCCACTTTGAGTCTCAAGTAGAAAATTGGTAAACAATTAATGAAGTATAAATAATAAATAAATAATGACGGGCTGATCACCACTGTACTCATTCCCACCCCCTAAAAAAATTCTGGCTCTGGGCCTGGACCTCAGCCTTCCTGAGCAGTTTGACCTTGCATCTTGCCAGGATTAGTTGCTCTTCAACCATGGCAGCCAGGCGTAGATTCAAGACAGCTCCCAAAATCATCACACAGTCTAGACGGAGAAATAGAGCTGGGTGTGATCAGCGTATTGGTAACAACCAGCTCCAAAACTGCTAATGATCTTTCCCAAGGGTGTTACATAGAGATTAAATAGCATGGAGGATAAGGCTGAGCCTTGTGGAACCCCACAGAATGTCCCATGCTGATGACAACAGGTCTCCAACAGCAACCCTCTGATCCTGGTCCATAAGGAGCAAATTAAACCATTGCAAAGAACATCCCTTCATATCTACTTCTGACTTCTCAGGAGGATGGCATAGTCCACAGCAGTGTTTCCTCTAAGCTGAGTCAGTGGGAGCTAGCTCACAGTTTTTTAGCCTCTGGCTCACACATTTTTGTCTCTGCTCAGGAAGGATGGCTCCAGAGCAAACTAATTTATGCAGTAGCCAAATCGCTCGCTCACAACTTTAATGCTGGTAGCTCACAAAGTAGAATTTTTGCTCACAAGACTCCACAGCTTAGAGGGAACACTGGTCCACAGCATCAAAGTTTGTTGATAAACCCAATAACAGCAGCAAAAAACTCCCCCACAGCCCTTGTCTACAATCAAATGGAGATCATCAACTGAAGTCACAAATGCCATTTCTGTCCCATAGCCTATCCTGAAACCCAGCTGGAAAGTATCTAGAGCAAATGTGCCATACAGAGAGACCCAGACTTGCTGTGCCAGCAGTCTCTCAATTATCTTGTCCAGAAAAGGGCAGATTAGAAACTGGCTGGTATCTGATCCCAGCAATGGGATTTATAAGTAATGGATGAATAAGTACCTCCTTTAGTGGCTAAGGAAAACCACCCTGAGTAAGTGACTGATTTATAATGGACATTCAGGGTTCGTTCATCTGGCCCCTACAAGATTCTAGTATCCAGGAAGAAGAACAAGGATCAAAAGTACAAGTGGTGGCCTTTACAGCCTGCAATATTCTGTAGACATCTTCCATAACAACTATGTTGAAATGGTCCATGAACAGACCAGATGGTGCACTAGACATTTCTGCTGACTCAGCTATTTTACTATTAGCATTCAGATCTGAATGTATTTGAAAGATTTTCTTCATTAATTTTTTTTGGTGAAATGTCACAACTAGTCACCAATTCCAGAGAATTTAAGGACTTCTCAGAATGAGAAGGCAAACACTGACATGTCTTACTGGCCGTCTTGGGCAACTTTCTCTTTCCAATGGCCTAGCTCCTTGCTCCCAAATGCAATAGCCTCACCCAACACTGTGCCCCAATCATAAGCCAAGAACAATACAACTAAGAAATGTACAGCACCTGGTATCTTGCCAGCTCCAAGATCACCGTAAAAGCATTTGACAGGCTAGAATAATGATGAACTGAAGCTGATGTCATCCAGAGGGCACAGCCATGGTCCATTCACAGACCACTGATGTTCTGGCTTCTAGGTACAAGATGGGTTTCTCTTTCCCCCTCTACTGATGAGTCTTCCCTCTCAGCCTCTGGGACCTTGGTTATGAGCTCCAGGCTATGAGCCAAAGGCCAAGAGCCATTTGGTGCCTTTTGCCCAAGCCTTGCTTTAAACAGAAAAGAATTTTACCTATGAGAAGACAGAGTGGAAGGGGCAAAGTATGGAAATTTACCAGTATTTGAGGTAATGTAAATTATACCTATATCCATATAGGAATGAGGATTTATGTTTATGGCCTAAGAATTTATGGAATTTTACTTAAGGATCTTCATATTTTTTATATATAGCAGCCAAAGGAAGCAAGTTCATTTGGAAGAAGAATATGTCTATTAGAAAGCAAAATAATAGAGGCTTCAGTAGAAGTGTATTTTAAAAAACACCCCACCCCAAAAAACAGAGAAATGCAGTGAAACAGAACCTTTCTCTATGTAAGATATTAAATCTGTATTAAAAGGGAATTTGACAAAACCAAGACATGCTTTGTCTTAGACTCATCAAATATTGTTAAACATAGAGAAAAACGATAGTCTGAATTATACATGCATACGGAGTAACCATCTGGAAACAGAATAACCGAGTAATGTTTGGGGAAATATCTATAAATACTTCTCATGTTCTCTTCTATGGAAGAACTGTTACAAAATGCTAACCCTGTGGTAATTGCCTACCCTTGTAAGTGATCCAAGATTTATAGAAAAATGGAAATATAAGCATGTTAGAGGAGGCTTTGTGTGGTGTTAGTGGCCTTGTGATAAAGCCGAGACCTATCGGTTACAAATAAATGCCCTCCCATCCTTTCTCCAATGTAAAATTTGTATGGTTTTCTTCAACCACCACTTGTAACTTCATAACAGTCCTGTGTGAGGTAGGTTAGGCTGAGATACGGGGTTGGATTCCATCCAATAGATTGGCGTAGCTCAGCTGGTCTCGCAGGCTCCGAGGCCAAGTCCAGGTCACAAAGGCAGGAACAGGTCAACAGAATGCTCACAGTGTAGTCCAAACAGTCCAAGGTCAGTTGCTATAGTCAGAGAGCGATTCCCAAGAGCATAGTCAAGCTGGTTCAAGAGTCACAAGAGTAGAGCAGAGTCAGGAGTAGTGGTCACAGGATTCACTGTGAGGTGACGAGTTGCTTCCACAAGTTGGCAACAACTCACACCCAGCTTTATGTAGCTTTTCCCTAATTAGTCTTATCTAAAGCTGGCAAGTTAGCAGGGCTCCTGTAATGACTCATCTTGTAGCTGTCGCCGGGCCATTAATCTTTTACTCTGCCTGCGTTCTTGCAATTGCCTTCTGATCTTAGCTCTTCTTCTTTCTGTGAGCGGGGGGTGGGGTCTGGGGGAGTCATGGGTGCTTCCAGAGGTACTTGCGCCCTGACTTCAGCCAGCTCAGTATTATTTGAAGTCATCTTTCACCATGCTGGACTCAGACTTGACTTCTGAGGAGTCCTTACACACACTGGGCTCCAGTTGCCAATCAGACTGGTTAGGCTGCAAGTCAGACTGGTCCTCACCTAGGCTGGGCTCAGGCAGCAAGTCAGAGTCTGGCTGCACCTCAGGCTGAGGCTGGTCCACGACATAGATCTGTGTGCACAGGAGGCAGGGGGCTGATTTCCCCCCTCCTGCCGCAGCTCTCCATCTCTCACCTCATGCTGTTCTAGGGAATAGCATTTCAGGGGCATTATGTGCTGCAGCCAGAGAGCAGAGGTAAGAAATTTGCACTCTCTGCAGATGGAAATCCTACTGCCTACAGTAAATTTCAGTGGTATCTAAGCCACTATATTTGGCTCAATGTCACCTCCAGTATAATACCAAACAGAATTACATCCTTTGAAGTCTATTCAAATCAGTAGGATTAGAAGGATGTCATTTTGTTTGTGGTTGCAGTGTTAGTGAGCATCATGAATGAGTGGGGATTGTCTGCCTGACACATTAACCACCTGCTGGGCTTGGGAGAGCTCTGATGAACTGCTGGTGTTTCTATTTTCAAAGAGAAGGACTCCCAGTATTTCTGGTTCTTCTCCCAGACAAAGTAATGTTGGTAACCATATCAACAGCCCCACCAGGCTATAAAATTCTGCTTCTAAATGCCAGGTCAGTCACAGGAAAAACAGCAGCCACCCAGGATTTAATCCAGGACGAGAGGGCTGACCTCACATGTGTCAGTGGCCCTTTCCACATTCTCCTTTTAATCCATGTTCACCACAGTGTCCAAGCAATTCTGAACTAAAATTGAATTCAACCTTTTTATTCCATCCCCCCACCCCTCGGTTCTGCACTAAAATCTAATGCAACCTTCTTTTTATTCTGGTTCCCCCCCCCACCCCAAATTTCTGCATTATGTTACCTCCCTTCCGTGGTCAGCCTAGTTTCAGCCCACTCTTGCCCTGGGGTTTTTTGGATACTGTTTTTCCGTGGACTTAAATCACCTCAACTTGAACTCTGAGAAAATCCAGAGTGGCAGGCAAATGTGGAAAGGGCCATTGAGACTTGGCTGAGGGAGGAGAGAGGGGTTAATCTCTCGCAACTGTGTCCCCCCAGGATACTCTGTGATACATCAGTATAGGTTTGGCGGGATGGGAGGTGGTGTCACTGTAATCTATAAGGACTCTATCCCCCTAGCACAGTGCCCCATTCAGGACGCTTCCAGAGGCTGTGTATTGAATGTCGGAATTGAGAGACAGGATTGAGATTCTCTTGGTATACCACCCACCCTGATGCCTAACAGTCTCCTAGCCTGAGCTGACAGAGGTTGTCTTGGGGTGAAGTTGAGGACACCTAGGGTGGTTGAAGAGGACACCTAGGGTGAAGTGGGGAACTTAACCATTTATGCTGAGGCCGTCTTGTGAGGAGTGGCTCAGGATTTCATGGCCTCCGCAACAACTGCAGAGATTGGTTCCCCTGGAGTAAGTGGCTGCTTTGGAGGCAATGCTCCCTCTAAGCTGTGGAGTCTTGTGAGCAAAAACTCTACTTTGTGAGCTACTGGCATTAAAATGGTGAGCGAGTGATTTGGCTACTGCATAAATTAGTTCGCTCTAGAGCCATCCTTCCTGAGTGAAGACAAAAATGTGTGAGCTGGAGGCTGAGAAACTGTGAGCTAGTTCATACTAACTCAGCTAGTTCATACTAACTCAGCTTAGAGGGGACACTATTTGGAGGGTGAATTCTATGGAATTTTATCTCGCTGAGGTCCATCCCCTCCCCAAACCCTCCTCTCTCTAGGCTCCACCCCTAAATATCCAGGAATTTCCCAATCCAGAGTTGGCAACCGTAGAACCAACTCTAGATGAAATTAAGGACACACTCATGGAACTCCTATTCTCACATCCCAAATCATTGCTAATAGCGCAGTGCTGCAGACTCTGATAGCTGTATTTGTTTCCTGTGCAGTAGCCTTTCTCCCACTGGCTTGACAGTTAAACCTGTTTGCTTTTTTGTTAATGATACAGAGCAATAAAGATATAATTGTTTTATATTGTACAAGCAGAGACCAAAATGTAGCTCAGTATATGCAGTGTGTGAAATTGCAAGTTGTACACTTCATGGTTTCATATAGTAAAACAAAAGATTCTGAATAGGATTGCCAGCCTCCAGGTGGGGCCTGGGGATCTCCCGCTTTTACAACTGATCTCCAGCTGACAGATATCAGCTCCCCTGGAGAAAATGGCTGCTTTGGAGGGTGGACTCTTTGGCATTCTACTGTGCAGAGGCCCCTCCCCTCCCCTCCCCAAACCCCACCCTCTCCTGGTTCCACCCCTAAAGTCTCCAGGTATTTTCCCACCCAGACTTGGCAACCCTAATTCTGAAGAATCACAAGAATCCATGAATTATCGCCGAATCCTCTAGCACTGTCCCAGTGACATCACTTCTGGTTTTGCACAGGAAGCAAAAAATAAGGCCCAGGCCAATGGTACAAAATCAGGTAACAATATATTTTATTTCTCAATTATATTTCCAGAAATTCCCAACATGTTTCATCAGCAGGCTTCGTCAGGAGAATCTTGCAGAAATTCTTCAAAAAGAGTAAAAGATCTACTCTTTTACTCTTTTTGAAGAATTACTGCAAGTCGAACAGATTTACCTGATGAAGCCTGTTGGTGAAACGTGTAGGTAATTTTTGGAAATTTAACTGAGTAATAAAATATATTGTTACCTAATATTGCACTATTGGCCTTGGCCTTATTTTTTTTATCTCCTGTGACTGGTGTGGCCCTTTATTTTCTTGTTTGCGCAGGAAGTGACCTTATGCATAAGCACAACATCAGATCAATCACCAAGGAAAGAAAACACCAGACCTGATAAAGGACAATTCCATTCGGTCAACTCCCATCAAAGTTTAATGGTTGCATTTCTGTAATACACAGCTTTAATTGTGGTGCATATACATTATAGAGACAAATCACAAACGCGAGATCTTAGCAGGATTATCAAGATGCTGTCTTCAGTTTTCCCCCAGAGCTGATGACTGAATCAAAACTGGAAACAAACATGCTTCAAAAGTAGAAACACACAGTTTTAAACTAGTTGAAACAATGTCTTGTATCTCAGCACCAAGAGAAACAAGCAACTCAGCATTAGACATTGGTACAAAAGAAAACACTGGACAAAGGACCAGCTCTCTTTCTCTCAGCTGGCAGCTTGCGAGTCTTTTGTCTTTGCATCTTCTTGTTGTAAGGCATGCCAGATCATGGCATTTCAGGATGATTAAGAGAAATGTTTCCAACACAAGAGTTTGCACTCTTTGAAAACCAGTTATGAAATAGTCTATATTGTTAGTAAGAGGGGAACAGTCTTGCTCAGACCACCCTCGGCTGAGGAATCTAAGCAGGCCTTTCCTTTACAAGGGAAAGATCTGTTCTGGGAAAGGCAGATGCTGGTGAACAGCCACTTAAAGTCCTTCCTGTTCACATAGTGTACAAGCCCACAGCCACTGTTGTTCCTAAGAAGAAAAGAGCAAGAACCCAGCGCAGGAGTGGTGTGCTGGGAAGCATATCTGTATGCTGCATCTGCGTCCGCTCATTTTCCACTGCAGCAGCTGGACCTGCATGGACAGAAATGAAAGACTTGTCAGGCTGGAAACCAGGTGAAGAGCTTTTGTTTCTAGTCTGTTACACTCCAGTGACACTGATAACATCACTGGATGCCAGAAGAGCAGCCACACCAGATAATATTACAGACCAACTAGATAACCAAGGCTGCACAAGCAGCATGGAAAACTCGTTGCTAGACAAACCTTTAAAATGGAAATTACTAGGAACTAAGTACTTCCAAAGACATTGACCGCCGAAGTGA
Organism: Lepidodactylus listeri; assembly: GCA_029233225.1. NCBI lineage: Eukaryota > Metazoa > Chordata > Lepidosauria > Squamata > Gekkonidae > Lepidodactylus > Lepidodactylus listeri. The sequence goes on along the minus strand of JARCFY010000008.1, from coordinate 36,981,058 downwards.
AATTTCTGATTATGCTACATTTCATAACCAAGCTGTGCAAGGCAGAAATACCAGGAAGCTGGGGTGCCAGGGTAGGGGAACTGAAAGAGGAACTTTTAAAAAGGTTTTTTTTCCTAGCCAGGACAGGTCAACAAAAACGTTTCTCTAGAAACAGGCATGTGTCATCAGTGCAGTTGATCTCTGCCAGTCACACAAAGGTCCTAAACTTGATTCTTAAAATAGGAGGACCCTCCCACCCTCCTGAAGATAAGTTTTTCCTTTACTTGCAGCTGTGAGCTAACCTGTGAGAGCACGGTTGTGCCAATGTCCTCCTTAAAAAGCACCTCACCTCCAGTTGCCTCAGATGGCTAATTACACCAGGGCAAGCTCTCCTGCCTTGAGGTTCCTTAGGCTTCTGCATAATCCTGACAAGTGATCAAGTGATGAGGTGTGTCAGACTGGTCATCTGTAATCCCACTTCACCTCTACTACAAATGTAGATGTTTCATATCTGTTTATTACGTCTCTCAGCCAAGGAATGCTATATAGTTTTGTGACGGGACTAGAGATCTCTGTTAGAGGCTCCCCAGCATACTCAAAAAACGACTGTTCCTTGGATTCTTTGTGGGGGAGGGCATGTCAGCTGAAGTGATTTGACATTGGTTCCAAAGCAGTCTCTATAGGGCTGGATTAAGGCCAATTGATGCCCTACACAGGGCCCAACAATGGTCTCTTGGCCCTTCCATTGCTTAACTGACAAGTCATTAAGACTCAATAAGTGGTGAAATAAGAGATTAAAAATTCAGTTTTCCTCCATGCCATTCCCCAGGCCAGACCTGACAACTATATTAAATATAAACTTTAAAAAATATATTTAACACTAAAGAGCAGTAAGCAATATAAGCAAAAAACCCCCCCTCTCTGTGGTGCCTCCCCTTCCCTTGATGCCCTATGCACATATTTTGCTTAACGGTTAATCCAGGGCTGAGTCTACAGTTGGAGCACAGATGGACACCAAAGCTGTTTGCTTAGCACATCCCTAAAATGTCAGCCAACAAACAAATGTAAACCAGCAAAAAAATATTTTTTTTGTTACAAAAAAAGGGTGCCATCATTGATATTGCACTGGTTTCCCTCGATTCCTCCCTAAGGCCTTCAAATAGCCCCTTCCCCAGGTGCCAATACTCAGTTCCAGTGAGTGTCACCTTTAAAAAAAAACCCTGGCAAAAATAAGGAAAATGAAGGGATCAGCCACATGTTCTAAGAGAAAGACGTAAGCAATACAGCTGAAATAGCAGAAGCCTTTTAGAAATCCTTACTGTGTTGTCTGTTGATTCCTCTGGTGTGAAGCTCCAGCTTTGGTAGTACAGCACTGCCATTCACCGATGGTTTTCCTTGACTTATCAGCCTCTGCAGTTCCTCAAACAACTGGGAAGATGGATAACAAATTAGTTTTTGTAGTATGAACCATCCTTTAATGTATTCCGCTGGATCTAGTGGAACTTCGCAGAAAGCATTTTAGGAAAGCTAGACAATCCTCCGATATTCCTGGCCTTCCTACTGAGATAAATATGAATTTGAAACTCACAGTAGGGAGACGTTGCAAATGTGCTGGCACACAATGAAAAAAGCCTTGGTACACTATATCTGAGACCCAAACTACACACTACATATAATGTATGATTACCACAGGGTCTTTCAGCTGCAAGTTCCCTGTGGGAACTCAGTTGCGAAGTGCTAGAGAAAGACCTAGAAGAAGAGCTAAAAGCACATACAAATGTCACTGCTTTGGAAGAAAGAGAAAGGGGGCTCTGAGTCAGGCATCCTCCACATGAAATAATCTATTATTCTTAACAATGTTAGCCTACTGTTATGGATTCATATCAGTTTACAACAAAGAAGAACTGTCCCGTTTTGAATTTACAATAAAATACCACACAATTTCTTGGGATGCAGCCTGCAATAACACTGCCTAAATTGGGGGGGGGGGGGAGGGGGGGCAGGGGGAAGAGTGAATACAACATGCAGATGCAACAGCTTTTGTCCATCTTGTCATCTGGGGGGAGCCTAGGATGTGTTCAGGGTAGCCAGGTCTCCTCATCACTCTAGCAGGGGGATTTGGGGGGTGTTCCAGGGGTGGGCGGGGTCTTTTTTAAAAGGATCTTTTTGCGAGCCGAGCATGCAGCCTGTGACTGCCCCCTCCCTTCCTCCTGCTAGATTTAAAGGACCTTCCAGCTGGTCAGCGGGTCACGTGGTCCCTGCTGATCAGCTGAAGCCCTTTAAATTGGGCAGGAGGGGAAGGGGAGGGGTGGCTGGGTGGGTGGTCGCTCTTGAGGGTGGGGCTTGGGGTGGGGCTTCCCCTGCTGGCCAGCTGGCCAAGGGCAAAGTCCCAGAAGTGGGCGAACCCCCACCTGGACCTGGGGGCTGCCAACCCTAGATGTATTTCAACCATCTCACATGCCTCTTGTCCCACCTTTTCCCTCAGTACCCTCTTTTGAACACCTCATCACTGGTGGGGCACTGTGTGCAGCAAGCCTTAAGTCTTTAAGTTTAAGTTTATCGATTTAACGTTTCCTTGAATGGGATTTGGAATATGTACCAGACTTTCTGATTGGCCGAAGGAGAGAAGCCCCCATCTTCAGGGAAAACATGACATAAAGGATCCAGGCAAGTCTTTTGTCCTACTTTTGCCATGCCCGAATGCAGTTGCTGGGGAGGGAAGGGCATGATCCATTTCTCAAGAAGAAAAGGGTATGTAAGTACATCTAGGTAGCAACTGTGTTTTCATAATTTGCCAGCATTCTTGGTTCTTTTTCACTTGTAATGTACATTTATCCCAGAAAGGATGCATATTCTAACAAATCTAAAGAAACAGTGTAGGCAGCTTTGAATAACTGCTAGCTTTGATAGTTTCAAAGGAAAAATGGTCATCATTCCCCCCCAGCATGCCTTGGGGCAACTTGGGATCATTTGGACTTGGCATCATCTAACCTAATTAGTCACCAACGAACTTCCCGTATTACGTCTTAAGGTATTGTCATACTGTTCCTATTTGGATTTCCCCCCCTACTCAGCCAATATCCCCACCCCCCCATTGGCCTGCATATTCTGCCATTGGAAAACTAACATGTTGCAGAGTAGACTTCCACTAAGTTTTCCACGGGGAACATCTCTTCCCTTCCTTCAGGGATAAGACTGGCCATTTAAATTACAGGGAAGGTGACCAGTTGACTGCTGCCCTGGAGGGCCTCAGGTGGCCCAGAGCAAGTGGTGCTCAGCCCCAGTCACTTTGCCAGTGCAGCAGGGGGCACTGGAGCCCTTGATCAGCAACAATGATCAGTGTCTTCTCACCTGTTGCCTCCTCCAGCACTGCAACCATTTAGCAGCGGTCTGAGAGAAGGCAGCGGGTGAGCTGACACATTGTTCGCAAGTGCTGCTAGCCAGATCAGAGCCAGGTCTGATCATCTCCTACAGCCATTAACGGAAATGTCCTCTTGACTTTGAATACAGCTGCAGCCTGCAAAAGGGGGGGGGGGGGAACAGAGATGGGCAATTACTCACTTCTATATTCAGCAGGAAAGATTTCTTGGCTTCTTCAACAATTCTCTTCTCAGTAGCTGCATCCATAGGGAGAGTGTTCATCCGAGCTCGATAGAGTTGCTTGAACTTGCTTATGTTGGTGACTCCAGGGAAGTCGAAGAAAGCCAGGCCTTCTCCAGTTTTGGGCAGATTAAGAGACTTCTGTGCAATCTTCCTCAGAATCTGGCCCCCAGAGAGATCTCCCAGGTAGCGGGTGTAAGCATGAGCCACCAGGAGCTCAGGTTCATACTGGCCAACGTGATGGAGTCTGTCTACGTACTTCTGAGTTGCCTCATGACACTGGATCTCCTGTCTCCATGTGGGGCCATAGAAATACTCCAAGTCTTTCTCCAAAGCGCCGCTGCGATTCAGCTCAGCTGGGAAATAAACAGGGGCATAGACTGGATTGTCCTTATTCCTCTCACTCTCCTCCTCCAGAGCTGCATAGACGTAGTGCAAGGAAGCTAAATATAGCTGGAAGGGAGCGGGAGTTGGGGAGGAGAAGAAAAGCCTTAATTTCAAGATTGCCATTTAACCATGCAGACTAAACCTCCATTTTACATAAAGGCATTACTTATTTATTTCATAAACTTCCTGCTCACTTACCCGTATGAGTTCACAAGGCGACTACTGACATTGGCATGCAATAAATAACACAAAGCCAATAAAATGCAACACACAACATAAAAAAAATCAAACGGAGCCTGCCGTAAACCAACAACAACAACAACGTCAGACAGTTGGATCAGAAGGAATAGCTTCACCTAAGCATCTAAAATCAGGTGAACCAGACACCAGGTGAATGTCTGTAGGGAGGAAGGTCTATGAAAGGGACACCACCACAAAGAAAGCCTTTTCCCAGAAGCCACCCACCTTACTTCAGAAGTAAATCGAATAGGGTTGCAAACCTCCAGGAAGGGCCCGGAGATCTGGAATTACAACTATCGCCAGACTAAAGAGATCAGTTCCCCTGGACAAAACGGTTGCTTTGGAGGGCGGCCTCTATGGCATTATACCCTGCAGATCTCACTTGCCTCCCCAAGCCCCACCCTTCTCAGGCTCTACCCCCAAATGTCCAGGAATCTCCCCACCTGGGGTTGCAACCCTATGCAGAGAGAAGGGCATGTATTTATTAGTGTACCATCACAGTTTTAGTAAAGTGACAGGTAGGAGGAGGCGTATAACAACAAATTTAGCAGATTCCTTTAGCTCCAGACAATGTAGTGCATTTGGGGCAGTCTTTGATGTCTGTTCAGTCTTAGGCTGAGGACAGACCAAGGATCTGCAGCGCAGTGCAAGTGGGTGAAAAAGCCGTGGGGACAACTCATCCCAGGGCTCCCCGTTCGCACTGGCTGCAGCGCTGCAGGAGAGTACCAGGGAGGAGGCGGACCGCGGTGTCCACACTCCGCGGTGGCACCTGGCAGCGGCAGCACGGCACGCAGCTGCACTTTTCCAGCGCATGTTCACACCGGGCAGAAGTGGGAAGAACGCGCGCCCAGACAGCTGGAGACCGGTTCCCAGGGGTCTCTGCATGAAGCGCAAAGACAGCGCCTCAAGGACGGGTGAGTGCGCGCGGGCGACGGGGCACAGCTGCAGCTGTGTGGATGGCCTCCCTTCCTCCACTTCCAAAGCGGAGGCATAGCAGGCCACTTTCCCAGTCTGTCCTCAGCCTTAGATGACTACCCACAGATGGTGCTCCTTCATTTCTCCACACCTTGAACAATTCTTGTTTTGTTTTACATTGGGGTCTAATTATCCAGTGCCAAATCTTCTGCCTATTTATGTATCACTCAAAGGGGGAAGTGAAGGGGAGGCTTTTCGATGCATTTTGGTTGACCCTGAATTAGACAAAAAACATTTCTAGAACATTTAATGCTCTTTAAAATGCACTTTCATGAGGGCGAAAGATCTGTATTGAGGAGCAATCAGAATGCCTTGTTCTCTGCAACAGCCAGGGGTCATTTCATAGAAAAAGAGGTGCAGGAGCTCATTAGCATACCTATTAGCATAACTCATTAGCATATGCCACACCCCCTGACATTACCAGAAGTGTGTCAGAAAGAGAAGCAAAAGGAGGGGCATCTTCAAAAGCCTCCCCTCTCCTTCCCCAGCTGGCCTGTCAAGGCGGGGGGGGGGGGGTGAAGCGAGAAAGGGCCCCATAGAATCCAATGGAAAGATCGTGCTGCCGCCGCATGACTCTAAACAGAAGGGGTTTAAAGTCTCGCTTTTCGCTTCACTTCCTCCACAGGCCCGCTGGGAGCTGGGGGAGGGGCTTGCCACCACTGCCATTTGTGCCCACTAGGGGTGTGCAAATAAAAAAATGTAGGCTGCATCTGTTCCGGCTGCCGAATGACCCCTTCATGTCAGTTTCAGCAATGCAAGCCCATTCGGGAGTCATTCCGCCGGCCGAATGTCAGTTTCTGGCCTGTGGGCCATTGAAGTCAATGGAAAAACCTCATAGGGTATATGAGGGGCTGGAGGAGAGGGGGTTTGAAGGAGAGGCTCCAAACTTGCACAGTAGCTGCTGGGGCCTCTCCCTGAAGTACCCACCATGTTTCAAGAAGATTGGACCATAGGGGTCCAATTTTACAGGCCCCCAAACAGGTTGCCCCATCCCCCCATTGTTCTCTACAGTGGGAAAAAACGTTACTTTTTCCCACCATAGAGAACAATGGAGGGAATGGGGGCAACCTGTTTGGGAGCCTGTAAAATTGGACCCCCTAGTCCAATCTTCTTGAAACTTGGTGGGTATTTGGGGGAAAGGCTCCAGCAGCTACCCTGTAAGTTTGGAGCCTCTCCCTCAAACCCCCTCCCCTCCAGCTGCTTTTTAAGGCACCACCGAATTTCAGTGGCAATTCGGCAGCAGGCCAAATCAGATCAGAGAATCTGATTCGGCCCGTGGCTGCCCTAGTGCCTACTCCTGGGCTGGCGGAGCACTGCTCTGCCTCGCTCCGGCCCCAAATGACCCCTGACAACAGCCATATGGAAGGTGTTGTTTTCAGTTTATCATGGTAGCCTTGGCAGATGACAAGTAGACCCTTTTCCAGTTTTGCTTGTGCTTCATAGTATTTTCTTAAACTCATGCGTGAAAGTTTCCACATGACCCAGAAAATATGAATCAGGCTGTTTTTCCAGCACTACAAACAGTTTGTCTCTGACATGATTGAGTCTGAAACCCTTGAGCGTGCAAACACCCTTCCTTCTGCCCTCAAGTGCGGAGCCAAGATTGAAGGTTCCCTCACCTGGGAATTGTTTGATCTAACCACAGCATGATCTAACCACATCTGAATTCTAGCACTGTAACAGATTGGGATCTCCTCTTGATTGAGGAGACCCTATTACTCAGAGAGAAACAAATCCCATTTTGAAAAAGTGACCAGATTAGGATGTCACAGTAAATTGTGGTTCATTTATACTAAAGCCTTCAGCCTTGGCTGTGCAGGTAAGATCAAGGACTTTCACCTCAGGTATGTTCATTTTATTTAAAAATATTGGTTGGTTCGTGACATCTGAATAAAAACTCAACTATGTGTTTAGGCTTTGCACTGTTCCTAGATCTGTAGCTGTGAGGTTATGCGTTTGAATCCTGAAACTGCCGTGCAGAAGGGAAAGCAAACTAAACATACACATGGGCAGAGAGGTCCAATTTTTAACAGTAAACAGGCACACAGATTCAAAGGGAAGGATCCTCACTCAGTCCATAGTTTAAGGTAAATGTAAAGGTTTTCCTTGCTTGAAAGCCAGTCAAATCTGACTCTAGTGGGTGGTGCTTATCTCCGTTTCCAAGCTGAAGAGCCAGCACTGTCCAAAGACCTTTCCATGGTCATGTGGCCGGCATCACTAGACACTGAGGAGCATGGAGCGCTGTTACCTTCCCACCGAAGCAGTACCTATTTATCTACTTGCAATTTCTTGCTTTTGAACTGCTAGGCTGGCAGGAGCTGGGGCCAGAGACGGGAGCTCACTCCGTCACGTGGCACTCAGGTCTCAAACTGCCAAACTACTGATCTTCTGGTCAGCAGTTCAGCATCTTAACCACTGAGCCACTGTCCATAGTTTACCTCTCCATAAACTTATCTCTCCAAATGTCTGAGGTCTGATACAGAAGCTCAGACAAAACCATTTGAAGACAGAGGGCGGTGCAGGGAAGTAAGCCATATGTATGGGGAGGGTTCTGCTCTCCTCAAGAGCACGTTCCCTTGGCTCTTAAAACTGGATCCCATCCCTCCTTCTGTGTCAACTGGACAGAATTCCTATGTTTAAACTCATGGAACTGCCACCATTGCATTTAATTTAGCTGTTTTCCCTACCTGGTTGCAAAAATGTGCCCTTGCTACAAGAGCAGCAGAAAATGGGATGGGAATGGGCAAGAGTGGCATCCACTACCACCACCCTGGGACAGGGTTGCCCGCTCTTGGTTTGGGAAATACCTGGATATTTGGGGGGAGGAGCCTGAAGAGGGAGGGGTTTGGGGAAGGGAGGGACTTCAATGAGGTATGATGCCATAGAGTCCACCTTCCAAAGTGGCTATTTCCTCCAGGTGAACTGACCTCTGTCACCTGGAGATTGGTTGTAATCCCAGGAGAGCTCCAGCCACCACATGGAGGTTGTTGACCCTACCCTGGGACCCCCTATACCTAGGGTTTCCCATTTTTAAACTGGTCTCTCTAGCTGTCCCTTTAATATTTCAATCTGCAAGCAATTATATAAATTGATGTTATTTAGCTCCATGCCATGAAAAGCTTCAACTGCCCATTCCCATTCATTAAACCTCTATTAAAGGACATTCTTTCTCACGGCCACCTGGCAACCTTAGCTATGTCAATGTGTGTCATATTGCCAGCAAAGTCAGTAGCTCAAACTTTGTCAACTCATTGACGCTTTCCTGTACTGAGGAAATGGCTCCTATTTCTACACTGCTGATTCACAAAATTATGCTTTTAGTTCTCAGATCAGATTGCGTAAGGCAAACGGGGAGACTCATTTTAAATATTAAAGGAAGTTCCAGGAAAGGTGACCATCCAGAATATTGCCCAATCCTTTGAGAAAACACTGTGAGAGTGACAAGCCAAAATGCTCTTCCATGGCAGCCATTTCCTCTGAAATGAATAATAATAAATAAGTTCTAAGTAAGTAAATAAATACGTTCTCTTATGATTAGGCTTGGGGGTACAGAAAAGTCGCAGTTGTCCATATAATTCCCATTTACCCCAGTGGGAATCCTGTGGCTGACAGCATGTCCACACAGCAGCTTTCTACAGGTGAGTTTTGATGCCTGTGCAAGGAAAGAGGGTACCTGCAAACTTCATGGTTGGGGGGGGCAGGGTGAGGCTTGTATACGACTACAGCATTGTTTTAATTCTGTGCCTGTTCACCCCATGCTGGCTCAACACAGTCTGTGTTTTCAGTGCACAGAGATGGGGCAAAGAGAAACATGGGTAGGACTTGAAAGCACCCCAATGTGTGTGGCTGAGACATGTGTCCTGCTGGGTCAGACTAGTGGTCCATATAGCCCAGCATCCTGTTTCACACAGGGATCAGAGTTGCCCTAGAGGACCAGCAAATGGGGCACAGAAGCCAAGATGCTCCCCCAGTGTCGCCTCCTAGCACCAGTATTCCAGCATTTGCTGCCTAAGTATATAGAGATTCCCTTCAGTCACTATGGCTAGTAGCCACTAATGGATCTTTCCTCCAAGAATAGCTAATCCATTTTAAAGCTGTCTATACTTGTGACCACCACTACACCCACTGGCAACAAGTTAATTACTCCCTTTTGTCTCTCTGAAATCTATTGCACATCAACTTCACTGGGTGCCCTACAAATTCAATTATGGGGGGGCCACTTCTCTTTATCCTTATTCTCCACCCCATCTGTAATGTTGTAAACCATTTTTTATACAGACAGGCACTGAATACACATCTATCCCAAACAGCTATCTGGTCACAGACAACATTTCTTCATCTACTTATCTTCAGGCAGCCATCAGCACTGACCCACAATTACATGTGACGTTCCCAGATTGCATTTGGGTGTGCATAAAGGCTTGCTGACAATAATAAATAAGAAGCTCCCATAATCTCATCATTACGTGGGAAAGTTTAAGGTTTCTCTTTCCTTTTGTCCATTTATACCCAACCCACATGCTATGTGATGTGGAACATTTGCAGCCCAGCTCACTACAGCAAATGAAAGAGGGATTTGGATGGGACAGGACAGGAGAGGGAAGGAACCGCTGTTTCTTCTCCGGTTTAAATCAGTCGTGTCAATGGGACAGTGAATCTTTGTCAATCTGAGGGCCAGGTGGGAAGAGGAGAAATATATATATGTATATATATATATGATTATGTCATACAAATTTTAATATATTTTGAGCTACAGCCTCTGAGATTAAGCACATTTAAAATGCAGATACATAAGTTCTGAAAATGTATGTCATGTTAGAGTGCTGGATGAAGACTGGGGAAATTGAGTTTCAAATCCCTACTTGCCATATTGGGTTATCTTGGGCCGTCATTCTTTCTCAGCCTAACCCACCTCATAGGGTCATCGTGAGAAAGTAATGGAGGAGGGGAATACCATGTATGCCACCCCAAGCTCCTTGGAAAAAGAATGGGATACAAGGGCAATAAATGAATGAATCAGCCAAGAACCTGGCTGGATGCTGGTTCTGAATCCTGAGGTCCAAAATGAACATGTTTTAGGTGTGTGTGCGAATGATCCCCGTGCAGTTATTAATCCGGGAAGAGGGAAAAAGGCAAGCAAAGAGGGAGTCTGTCTTTTTCCCTTCCAGATATACTAACAAATATACATGTAATGGGGCTACATCCAGTGTTGGCTTCCCAACAAATTTACATGAATGTTAAGGGCAAGCGTCAATTTCAGCTGCAAAACGACACCAAGGGTTAAAGCTGCATTTCCCCCCTGCGTGACGGCTCAACGTCTGAATCAAGACCCCAGGCGACTGTGATTATTCAGTGTGAAATGCATTAATGAATTTCCCGGGGTCTCATCTGATTTGGCCCTGAGACCTAACTCTGCCTCTTAAAACATTTTGCCAACATTCTATATTCCCTTTGAACCACTCATTCCTTACTATGCCAAATGCCCGTTGCTTCTACAGTATCTGTAATTGGTTCTGAGTTAGATAGATTTATTTATTTATTTATTTGTTTGTTTGTTTGGATTTATATCCCGCCTAGCCTGCACAAGGTTACTGAATCATATATGAGATTGCCATGCTTGCCATGCTTTCCCCTCCCATCTGTTTGGGCGGGGTTTTTGAATCTGGCACCTTTTTTTTAAAAAAAATGGAAATCTTCAGGAAATGGCAATATGAATATGTCTTCCGGAAATGGCAACCTTCAGGAAACGGCAATATGAAATGTCATTTGCTTGGTGATAAACTGGTTCCCAGAACCTGTCTCTTAAGTGTTTTCACCACTGTTGAAATAGCTTCTCCGTTCTTTCCTGTTGACTTTGTGTCCCCGCTTACTGGCACCCCATTATCCATTCCAACTCACACCTATCTATTATCTCAAACTGGTTCTACTGGACTGAGGCAGAGAATGTTTGGCTGGTAAGCATGCATTTAATTAGCTTGTATGATTATTGCCAGCACACTTTGGTAAATCAGAGTTTGCTCAAATTCAGAAAACTGGCTGGAGTGTTGTGCCCTCCTCTCTGAGACAAAGCAATCCAATAATACGCAACAGAGATCAAGACGCTATATGCTGCTTGATTGCTTCAACACTTCAGTTATTTTTGTGTAACTTTAGAATGTAATGTGTTAATATGACAAACACATGTTTGAAAACACAGGTATCATAGAGGTGAACTTGGTGGGAAGCCGGAATTGGCTATAGCTTCCTATTAAGTGCACCTTTGGAGGCAAACCTGGATTACTGCTGCATAAAACATAACTAGCCCCCAAAGAGCTGTCATACTTACTAGCATTAGCAGGCCAGATTGTCAGGTAATCTTCTTATCTTCATCAATTTTGTTTTCCTCTTTAATGCTGGCTATATAAACCAAGCACTTTCTAAATTATTCTTCTGGACTTTTAATTTTTCCTATGCAATCATATTCTTCAGATTAATTACAAAGCCTGGCTTGGATCTACTGGTATTTTCTGCATATGGAAAGCATTTCCGCAGAGCATGTTTATCTCCCTATACCCTCCTGCTGCAGCCCCAAATGCCTCCAGCACTGCTCTGTGGGACAGAGCGATGGGGGTGGGTGGAGGTCAATGCTCCCTCTAAGCTGTGGAGTCTTGTGAGCAAAAAGGCTACTTTGTGAGCTACTGGCATTAAAGTTGTGAGCAAGTGATTTGGGTACTGCATAAATTAGTTTGCTCTGGAGCCATCCTTCCTGAGCTAAGGCATACGTGTGAGCTGGAGGCTAAAAAACAGTGAGCTAGCTCACACTAACTCAGCTTAGAGGGAACACTGGTGGAGGCATGCAATGAGAAAGGGGGAAATCAGCTCCCATATGCAGAACTGTCCACTGGACCAAAGCCTCCTAAGCCTAGCAAGCAGCTCATAGGAGCATATAGCTTTCAGGGATTTCTGTGTGATTTAGCAGAATATCTCCTTTTTAAGGCTTTAAAGGGCTTTAGAAAAAAACTCAAACCTATTAAGAATAAACCTTTTTTAGGATTCAGGTACCAGTCCTACTGACGTCAGTATAAGAGTTCATCATGTCCCATTGGAATCAATGTAACTTTAAAGTGAACCCCTTACTTTTTTAAAAAAAATATTAATCTATATCCTGCCTATGTTTGAAGGAGCTAACGAATTCAAAATTGCATTCAAATATAATTGTCATAGTAAAAATAATAGCAATGACATTGGCAGCCATATTTTAAAAATCCTGATAATTATCTATATAGGCAACTCCATTCAAAGGAAGCAGGCAATAATTCCATATGTATCTTAATCTGTAAATATCTTATGGAAAAGAGATGCCTTGTGCATCTTGCAGAGGACCACCAATGAGGATGCTCTCTGGACCTCCTCTGGCATTCCCTTTCACTACTAGAACTATGAGACCTTGTTAAGAAGGTATGCACCTGGCTGGGTGGGAGGTCAGATGGGAAAACTGGCATAGGAGACATTATTTAGGACACACTCTTTGCCACTGTAAGGCAATACAGGAAGACATAAGTGACAAACATTGCAATCCTAAGTAGTGACACCCTTCTAGACTCATTGACTTCAATGGACTTGAAGGGTGTAAGGGCTTAGGACTGCACTGAAAATTATCGAAACACCCAGGCTAGATTGTCTGAACTAGATATTCTCTTGACCTGCATGCATGAGAAAAACTATAATCCCTTTAATTGTGGTTTGTATGGGTGCAATTTTTCAAGCTGGGAGTTTGAAACACATGTTTAAGTGTTAGGTTAATGGCAGGATCTCATTTAATTACTCTCAGCATTCCACAATTAAGAAAGGTACACATGTCCATCAATCTCCAATTTTGATATATTTATTTCCTTCACTATGTTTCCCACCAGAATTAAACCCAAACAAATAGTAACCATATTAACTAAGCTTGTTATTCCTGTTTGGTCCTTGAATCTGGTTAAACATCTTCATTATTCTATATGCCAATTTACTGCTCACCCTCTACGTATATGTATGGACTGGTAACTTCCAATTCAAAGTATCTGAGGAAGTGTTTGTGCACACAAAAGCTTATACCTTGAATAAAACTTTGTTGGTCTTAATGTTGCCACTGGAGTCGAACTTTGTTCATTTAAGGCTCTTGTTCAGGATGCTGCATTAGTTCAAACTGTTCTCTTGCTGATTTGGTATAGCCTTGCCCAGACAAAAAGTCTACTTTATTAATCCAGTGGGGCGGGGTCAAATAGACCCCAAAGTAAGGAAAATAAAAATAAAAAAAACCCCTTGGGGGTTGCATAAAAAAGACAAGACTCCAACTCTTAGGCAGCAAAGGAACAAGATAACAGCAGAGATACAAGGAAGAAAGTGTGTGTGTGGGTGTGTATTTCAATTTCACCCTTTATGCTAATTTCAATGAGTCTTTCAAATGGGGCAAAAATGGCCCCAACGCCATCAGATTATGCACTGCAATGGGGGAGGGGGGACGAAACACCACTGTGCAACTGACCCCTTTAAGGCAGGGGTGGGCAATTGTTTTGGCTCGGGGGCCACTTTGTGGGAGCGGAGGTTAGTGGAGGGCCGCACCTTTTAAAATGATTGCATTCATTAGTTAACTTTGCATTTCAGAAAAGGTATAAATTGTATCATAAAAATCAATAAATATAAATTAAATAAAATAGTGGTAGTTTTATTCAATTTATTTATTGTGCTAATTTTATATCATTTATAGCTGCAAGCACATTTAATTTTAGAATCTGTTTAATGAGACAAATGTACCCTATCACACTTTTCTACAATTCTACAGAGACAGACTCAGACTGTCTTGGTGGGCTGCAAAAAACTCTGTGGCGGGCCGCATGTGGCCCGTGGGCTGCAATTTGCCCACCCCTGCTTTAAGGCATTAACCCTGTTAAAACTGGAATTGGAATTTTTAAATGCTGTATATAACTTTAATTTGAGGTATTTTAGACATTTTAGATATTGTATAAATGAACCTAATTCTCACTGAATTTAATAACTAAATGTATATTTTAAGATATTGGGGATCCAGTTTTATATAAAATTGTGATGGCCAGTGGCCATATACAATAAACTTTATTCATGCTTCATGCTTCATTAAGGCTGCTGAATACATAGAGATGCAGAAGATGGACAACAAAGATGATCACACACCCATACCCACGCCCACTTTTTTTGCATCCGTTTGAGGATTTTAAACTGGTTCAGTTTACTAGTGCAAACAGCCATTGTTCACATGAGCAGTCCCATCCATCCCCAGTCCCCCCCCTCCAAGCCGGGACCCCTGTACCTTGAATTCCCGAAGCAACACCTGCCCCCTCTGGAAACTCTTCATAAACTGTGTGTTCTCTGCCTGTTCGTGCACCTCTTTTGTGGCTTCCTTGAGGGCTTCAGACAGATCTTGAGCTGGTCTGGAAGGGGCGGGGAAGGTGAGAAAAAGTTCGGGGAAACACATAAGTATTATATGAAGCATCTTCCCAATCCAGCCCCTTTTCTGTATGAGGAATCTGGTGGTCTATGTGGAAACAAAGATTCTAGGGAAGAGGCAATGGGAGCATCTTGCCTAGCGAGGGATCGGAATGTCCCACACTTCGGGGGGGGGGGGGGGGATCAATTCAAACTCAATCCCCGCCCCTAAAATCACATTCCCCTTCTGCCTCCAAAACAAGAGTCTTGCGGCACTTTAAAGCCAAACACACCGATTGCCCCAAAGCTTTCTTATCAATGCCCACCACCACGTTGTCTGATGCCTCTCTTCCGGCAAGCCTGAGCCACAATGAACTCGTTAGTCTTCGAGGTGCCACAAAACGGTTGGGATTGCGGGGGCAGCAGCCCACACTACCCCCCTTCTCTTTCCAAACCCCCCACTTACCTTTCTGCCATGGCTCTGTTTTCACTCCTCCGGCTGCTGTGTTATTAGCCCTGCTGTGTTCTCCCCCTCTGTGGTGTGCTCCCGTCTCTCCAGCGTCTGAGAAACTTCTGAGTTAGGCAGCCCTTCTCCCGCATCTTTCTTTATACTTTTCTCCAGGGATCACGTGCCCAACCCAGGAACCATCTGACCTCAGTGTACAGTTCTCAGGGCATTTGCAACATGCCTCTTTCCCCCTCCCCACTGGGGAAGTTCAGTTCTCCCTGCCCTCCCCCTCCTCCGCTTTCCTCCTCCCTCCCGGGAGGGAGGAGGGAAAGTCACCTGACGCATCTTGACAGCTCAGCTGAACAACAGGATGTCAAGAGACTTCTGCCTTCGAGAATGCTGGCCCTGTGCCCAACTTTATTTACTCCTTTTCTTCCCTGGAGTCACAATGGATATTCTTTAGCCTGGAGTATTAGTCAGATTAACCAAACTGTAGTTAGCATATGCTGTTACTTTCTAACAAAGGCAAGATATGAGAAGAACAGGATGGATCTGAGGATGGAGAAAACTGCCTACACTGTTATCAAATGCAGTGGCTTCTGGGTTTAAAATCCCCAGTCTGATTCCACCTATGCATAAATGTGTTACCTTACTCTCACCACATGTTTTCTGTAAAGAAGACAGATAAGGTGGTATCATTATCCTCTTTATTTATTTACTTCATTTATACCCCTTCTTTCTTCCCAATGGGGACCCAAATTAAGTTAAGTTGAGATCATATCCACAATTAGACCTGACACAGGCGCGAATGTCGGGTGGATTTAAAGGGAGCAATGAGACAACTACATCTGGGAAGCACCCCGCAGCTGTCAGCAACCGTTTTGCTTTGCCACAGAAGTGGAGTTAAAAGACACCAGGGAAAAACTAATAGCAAATGGGTTGCGACGGGCCATGGGCGGACTTTCCTGTGCCTGATCGCTCCAGCATGCTCTCATGGCATCGGGATGGTCTGATGAGGCCATCCCGACTCCATGCCATTCCCCCCCCCCTTCACAGTATATGCATAATCACACACTCCACAGGGAGCCCTCAATGTGGAGGTGTGATTCATCGATTCCTTGTTTCTGCGCATCGGAAACAAATGGCAAAAACCCCACCCCCGACTCACCCATGGTTGTGTCTGATCACACAGTGGTGGGCTAGCCTCGCTCCCCCCCCCCAGTTTTTCTCACCCTTGTGACCGCAACCTTACATCATTTTTCTCTCGTCCATTTTATCTTCTCACAACCCTGTGAGGGTGGCTAGGCTGAGAGTGAGTGACTGGCCCAAAGTCACCCAGAAGCTTCCGTGGCAGAGTGGGGGTTTCAACCTGGTCTCCATTGGGCTACAGGGAGGAGCCTGGAGAGCTTCTGGAATTATAGCTGATCTCCAGGTCTACAGAGACAGGTTCCACTGGAGAAAATGGCAGCTTTGGAGGGTGGACTCTGTAGTACCTGTAATACCCATTTAGCTCCCTCATCTGTAGTACCCATTGAGGTCCCTCATCTCACCAGGTTCCACCCCCAAATCTCCAGGAATTTCCCTAACCCAGGGTTGGTAACTCTAGACACTCTAGCCTCTGCACCACGCATACTTGCTTGAGCATTTCTCCCCTGCTTTTCCCTGCAGCATAGATCCAAAGCAGTTCACATAATACAAAAATACAATTTGAATAAACAAACAGGAATACCATTCCCCCCATTGGGCTAGTATTGGACCTGCTGCTGGCGCAGCTCATTCAAAGCCACAGGTGAGCAGCTACAGGCTAAGAGCCCAGCCCAGGTTCAAATGGCCAGTGTGACAAAGTGGTTAGGATGTCAGACTAGGATCTGGAAGATACAGATTTTAATCTTCATTTTGCCTTGGGAACTTGCTGGGTGAGCATGGGCCAGTCACTCTAGGGTTGCCAGCCTCCAGGTGGGGCCTGGAGAACTGATCTCCAGACTTCAGAGATCAGTTATCCTGGACAAAATGGCTACTTTGGAGGGTGCACTTTATGGCTTTATACCCTGCTGAGGTCTGAATTCAAGCACTTCAAACAATCAGAATTTGCTTCTATGGACAAACTAGAATTCTAAAACGGCTTGTTCTCATCACAAACAGACTTCAGTTTTGCTCATGACTTCTGAATTCTATGAAAATCTCACTGAAGTAAATGTAAGTTGCTTCCCAGTAAGTGTGTTTACAATGGGAACCTACAAGCCATTCTAGACAATCTAGTTTTAAATAACAGGCACGGTTGTTGTTACTCATCTTTCCTCAAGATATCAGCTCACAGTATCTCCAGGTCAGGAAATCACTTATTGAACTTCAGGTGGCCAGAGAGCTGCAAAAGGCACATCACCCTGCCCTCCAAAGTGGGGACTTCATATGCAAGTGGTACTGGCTGGGCCCATTTTCAACAAATAAAGTATTCCACAATCAGAAGGAAGGCAGAAATAATGTTGCCAACTGCCTAGAAAAGGAAACCCAGCTTCATTTGACCTTTCATTGCAACACGACCTACAGAAATAACAGCTACTTCATAAGACAGCTAAATGGAATCCCCATGTTCCGAGGCAGTAATCCTCTGATTATCAGAGATATGGGATAAACCACAAGGGAAGCAGATGGCTGGCTACTATTCAAAACAGGGCGCTGGACTAAATGGACCCTTGGTCTGATCCAGCAAGGCTGTTTTTGTGTTCGTAAAAATTAGCAAATGGGATGCTTCATGGCATGGAGAGAGGCAGAACCACATATAGTTGAAGCTGAATAGGTGAAGGCTAAGTTAAAATGTGGGCAGAAATCAAATGGGAACTGTGGTATGTTAGAAACCTCTTCATCTACATAACTGGCTTCCTGTGGCTGCTCTAATGTGTAGGGTAGTGGCTGGAATGTTGCTCTAGGATCTGGGACAGCCAGGTTTGAATCCCTGCTCTGCAATAGAAGCTTGCTGGGTGACCTTGGGCCAGTCACACTCTCGCAGGCTAACCCACCTCACAGGATAAAATGGAGGACAGGAGAACAATGTAAGCAGCTTTATGTCCCAGTGGGAGGAAAAGGTGAGGCATAAATGGAAGTAAATTAAATAATGTGGATGTAGGACCACCAGGATGTAGGGCCTGGTGTGATGTGGTCCATGGGGTCGCAAATAGTCGGACTTGACTGTGCAGCTGAACAACAACAACAAGGACCACTCCAGTACTGAACGGGAGAAAATGTTTAGCCGAGGTTGAATGTCCCCCATTTCTTTTAGTCTAATGGGAAGACATTTAATGTTAAATGGACCAGAGTTCAAGGAACTTCACTTACTGACAGTGAACTTGCATTGTAGCTGACTTCGCTCTGAGCATCCTCTAGAACTTCCCTCTTCTTCTTTCTAAGCAACAGGAACATTCCAGAACACTGTTGTAGTGCCCTTGGCCTCACAGCTCTAGTGCTTGGGCCATTGTCCCATCATGGTATTGATTCGGAGAGGAGGAGGAGGAGGAGGAGACTGGATTTATACCCTGCCCTTCACTTGGAGTCTCAGAGCGGCTTACAAACTCCTTTCCCTTCCTCTCCTCACAACAGACACCCTGTGAGGCAGGTGGGGCTGAGAGAGCTCTGAGACAACTGTCCTTGAGAGATCAGCTGGCACAGAGCTATGGCTTGCCCAAGGTCATCCAGCAGGTGCAAGTGGATGAGTGAGGAATCAAACCCAGTTCTCCCAGATTAGAGTCTGCACACTTAGCCACTACACCAAACTGGCTCTCAGAGAAATGAAATAGTTATATAAAATGATATCCTTTAATCACTCAGAGTCAAACTGCTGCCTCTCTTCATCTCATGCTTGGGTACAATAAAGTATCAAATATGCTGTTGACAGTTTAGTAGTCTCACGTGAGCAGGCCTATTAGAAAGGAATTATCCTGTAGAGATGGAAGTCCGCATGTGAAACCCTGGATCACACAGAGGTTACTTTCTGACAACATATTCACCTATAATGTTCATGTGTCACTCTGTGTGGTCTAGTGAAGTCATCCATCTATGAGCACCAATGTCACCAATGTTCAGTGCGCTCTTCCACTGTTACAGTGGTCAGCCAATGCGCAGGGACAGGAAAGGAGTGGTGTGGAGGAATACAAGCCTATGATGTCACAAAGACTCACAGTAGCACAGAGGGGGGCTCCAGGGCAACTCACAGGACCATAGCTATTCCTCTTGGAGTGAGTGCAGTTGACCCCCTTTTTCTTTCACCAGAGGAACATCAGTGGGACGATACATCTGAGGCAGAGCCTTGCAGTACTGCTTCAAGGTGTTTTGTTACTCAAGTAATGGTACACCCATTGTCCTTTCCTGTGCTGCCACTGGCCAGGTCCAAACATTGCATCAGAGGCTTGATTTAGACCTAGCTGGCAGAGCCGAAGGTCTGGGAATGATGCCTGTTGCCTCTTGCACCAGTGATGGCCAGGAGGAGTGAACTGTACCCCCTGCCCCATGTTGTGTTTTATCCTCCCCACTGTGCCACTCCAAACAATAACTTGGATGGCTTGGCTGCAAAACCAGCTTTCCAGATTTGGAATAAACCTTCTCATCTGCTGCCAGGGTATTTTGAGTATTAGAATTTTATTTATTTTGCTTCATGTATACATTCCTTTCTTCCCAGTGAGGACCCAAAGTGGCTTATGACATTCTCCCCTTGTTCCATTTTACCATCACAACAACCCTGTGAAGCAGGTTCGGCTGTGTGGCTGGCCCCAACGTCACACCTGGTAAACTTTCATAGCAGAATGAGGATTCAAACCTGGGTCTCTGACGTCCTAATCTGACATGTGAACCAATACACCATGCTGGCTGGAGCAAAACAGTCCTCAGATACACTGCACAGTCTAAAAAGGGCGAGATGTAGTATGGCAAGCTAAGGAGAAAATATCTACTTAATGACTAACCGAATGGTGCGGCAGATCTCTTGTCTTTTGTTACCATTACGCTTGCACTCATTTTTCCCCCTTCAAAAGTCTGGAGCTCCCATCCAGGCATCGAGAAGGTTCTCACCTTCTTTGCTACCCCATTGCTACATTATTAGATATTATCAGACCATTCATTGGGACTTAAGGGACAGTTGTCCTTTAAGAGGGTGGAAGTATTTTCCTTTACATGAAAACTGCATTAGAAGTTATAATACAATGGAGCAAACCTGAAAAAGCAGCTTTAGGGTTTCCTTCCAAGACTGGCTATTCCAGCTGCAGGGAACAATGCCTCTCAGAAGGAAGCATGACTCAGCAAAAGACCCCCCTTACAAAGACAGCATGATTACTACACATCATACAATGACTCAGCAAAATGCAGCAGCAGAAGGAACTGCTGACTCAGGAAGTCCACGCTGCACAACAGGAAAAAGCAACAGATTGTCAGGAAGTGGCAAGTTCTTTGCAAAAGGAGTCAGAAGGTACCGCAGTCAGTATAAAATAGAATGGAGAGAGATTAGCAATTCTCCAGAATGATTTTTGTAGTTAAGAAGAAAGCAAAATGAGTTTCATCAGTGCTTTAGTAATTACACCCATTGTTTGCAAACTCTCAGTTAATGACCAGCAGTCATTTAACTATTTAGAACCAGATCAGACATACAACTTAACTTTAATCTGCCCTCCCCTCAAAAAAAAAGAAGAGGAGGTGCCCTTTCATACTATACGGATGGTCTGACTATCCCTGGCCTGCATATAAGAAAACAGAATTGGCTTCTGCGGGAGCAGGTGATTCCTTTGTGCAGCAGTACGCAGGCAACTGCTAGAAATGAGAGCTGTTGTTTAAAACAAACAACTTTTTACGCTTCATGG
Organism: Lepidodactylus listeri; assembly: GCA_029233225.1. Classification (NCBI taxonomy): domain Eukaryota; kingdom Metazoa; phylum Chordata; class Lepidosauria; order Squamata; family Gekkonidae; genus Lepidodactylus; species Lepidodactylus listeri. The sequence continues at coordinate 36,960,163 of JARCFY010000008.1, read as the reverse complement.
CAATTCGTATGACAAATCTTACTTGTTTATCTTACGAATTGCAGAGCAGAGTACAACCTGTGATGAACATTAGAGTACACAGTAAACTGTGCACTCTATTTGCCTCCTACAAGTTCATTAGAAATATCCAAACAGCGTTCAGTCTGATGTATCCAATGTGTTTCTGGCTATGGCGTTAAATATTTATTCATAAGATTTATGCCCTGCGCTTCTACTTTAAAAGGACTCCGATCAATTTATGTTACGACTGTAGCCCCAAGCTCACTCACGAAGAAGAAGAGGAGGAGGAGGAGAGATTGGATTTATACCCCGCCCTTCACTATCCAAAGGAGTCAGTGTGGCTTACAAACTCCTTTCCCTTCCCCTCTCCACAACAGACACCCTGTGAGGTAGATGGGGCTGACAGAGCTCTTTCCAGATCTGTCCTTGAGAGAACAGCTCTGACAGAACTATGGCTTGCCCAAGGTCATCCAGCAGCTGCAAGTGGAGGAGTGGGGAATCAAACCCAGTTTTCTCAGATTAGAGTCCATGTACTTAACCACTACACCGAACTGAAGGAAGTCATAGCAAAATGTTGCTGACTGCACAACAAATAGATTGCATTGTCAGGTTGTTTCTACATCATCATCTTCTTGCATTGCTAGAGGAGACAGAAGGACATTCTGTCTCGCAAATAAAGGTAGCTGTAGTTCAACACCCCCTTGTCCTGAAAGTCACCACGATGCCTTGCATTGTCCATATTTGTCTTTGGGGAGGGTTTATAACTCACTGGCAGAGCACATGCTTTGCATGCAGAAGGTCCCAGTTTTAATCCCTGGCATTGCCAACTGTAAGGTCTCAAAGTGGCAGGCATTGCATAATAGCTTGCTCTGCCTGAGGCCATGGAAAGCCATTGCAAGTCCAAGCAGAACTCAATGGACCAATACTGTGATTTGGCATGAGATTGCTGGACCTATTCACTTCTGTGTATGACCTTATGGCCTTCACATCAGCAAGCTTTCCCCTCCAGACCACCACAACCGGCATACTTGATGCCCTTCCCTCAGTCCACCATTTCCCTGGCACTGCTGACCTTGCCAGGTGCACTTGGCTTTCAGACAGCATGCCCTTAGCTGATCATCCTTCGTTCAACTGATCGCAGTTCATACCCTGGAGAGAGTCAGCATGGTGTAGTGGCTACAGTGTCAGACTAGGATCTGGGAAAGGTAAAAGGTAAAGGTTTCCCTTGCTCAAAAGCCAGTCAAATCCAACTCTAGGGGGCGGTGCTCATCTCTTTTTCCAAGCCAAAGAGCCAGCACTGTCCGAAGATATTTCCGTGGTCATGTGGCCGGCATGACTAGACTCCGAGGTGCACGGAATGCTGTTACCTTCCCACCAAAGCTGTACCTGTTTATCTACTTGCAGTTTCTTGCATTTGAACTGCTAGTTTGGCAGGACCAGAGACGGGAGCTCACTCCGTCATGCAGCACTCACATGTCGAACTGCCGAACTACTGATTGTCTGGTCTGCCGTTCAGTGTTTTAACCACTGAGCCACTGTAGCCCCTAGGATCTGGGAAACCTTGGTTCAGATTCCCATTTTGCAGTGGAAATTTGCTAGGTGAGCTTCAGCCAGACCCACACTCTCAGCCTAACCTACTCCACAGGGTTGTTGTGATGATAAACTGGAGAAAAGGAGAATGATGAAAGCTAGTTTGTGGAGGAGTCTCTGTGGGTCTCTGTGGAGGAGAAGGGTAGTGTACACATGAAGTAAATATAGTTTAGCTGAACCACCCCAGCAGTACTTTCACAATAGAGAAATGTCTGTGTTGATCTAGCCAAGTCACGTCACAATCTGCCTTCATACATCACGGTCAAAATTGCCTTCCTATGAGAAAATCAGTGCACTGGCAGGGGCATGCCATCGTGAATGCAAGTTTTAGAGCCCTTGGAAGGATACAATGAGATGCTGGAGATCTGTGATCAGTTTTCCTGGACTATTGTTTAAGGTTAAAAGGCAGCTGTAACCCACCCCACATACCATCTGGATCAAGGCCATGAGGTACAGTCTGGGAGATAGTGCAGGGTAAGGAGGAATTCTAGAACTTGTTTCTCCAGAGAGCCTAATTCCATGACCTGGGGGGGGGGGGGCTTCCCCTTTCCTCTTTTGTCAAGCAGTTTGACTGGTGGGGAGAAGGGGAGAGGGTATGATTTTGGCTTCTCATGGGAGCTGAGCAAATCTCTTTCCCAGGACTGTAACTGCCCCTCAAAAATCTGGGCAAATTGGGCAAGTCCATGCCCCATGTGCGTGCACCTTTGCCCAAATTAATTAGCTTGTTTGCAAATTGATGTTGCTCCTTTGGCTCATGCTACAGCAGGACACTGCATGTCGAACAGCTTGGCTGTCACTCAGCAACAGGCTTCCAGGGTTCTGACTCAGAAGTACGCATGGTCTAAACAAGTTATGAAGGCACATGGTTCTAGCATCACAAGGGGCACGAGCTTCAAGATCAGGTTCTGAGTAGCAAATCGATATGTCACTAGCTTGGAACTCTCAAAGGGAAGATTCCTCCCCAAGGCTGAGTAATCATTCTCTGGAAAGCTGCCCCCAGGGAGGTGCTCTGAAGAAGTGGCAGACTCTTGAAGGCACTGTGTTCCTTAGGACATTGAGCTGAAAAATGGCCAAGACCCAGGGAGTTGGGTGGGAGTCCACCACCAATCTAGAGCTTCTTGTAATATGTAAGGTTGTCTCTTGGAGGAGAAGAGAGCTTGGTGAGCTACCCACCTATACTGTTAATTTCCCAGTGATTCTTATTTAGGTGACTCTTCCCTTCCGTTAACTGCCAAAACAGGATTGCTGATGAGCAATTCTAAATGCTGCAGTCATTATATTTAATTCTCATAAGCTGCTTTGAATTTTTTTTTTAAGTAGAAAGGCAGGGTGGGGTGTATATCCCAAACAAATAATGGTTAAGATACCATACCATTCAGGAGCAGAGATCAGCCTTCACAGCTAAGCTTTGGATGCTTTTCAGGGTCTTAATGTGTTCTTAGGATAGCTACTTGTATGGGCATGCATTGTTAGAATGGGAAGGGGAAAATTAATTAGACATTATTAATTCCAGCATAACTGGAATAAGGATGCCTATAGGCATGTAAATAGCTGAGCTGGCATTTATTAGCAGGGCTGTCAGTTGCAATCCAAGAAATGTGTGTGTGTGTGTGAACACAAAATAAAAGCAGTGAGGCAAACCCAGCTTCCTCCCGGTTCCGTCAGTGAATTGACAAGTATGCACTCCAACATATCAAACACTTGATTTGCTCAAGGTGGGCAGCCATGTTGGTCTGAAGCAATAGAACAAAGTTAGGCTGCAATCATATGCACAGTTAGACCCGACATAGGTGCGAATGCGAGGTAGATTTAAAGGGTGCAATCAAACAACAACATCTGGGAAGCACCCCACAGCCGTTGGTAACCTGTTCTGCTCCGCTGCAGAAGCAGAGTTAAAAGACACTGGGGAAAATCCGGTAGGAAATGGGTTGCAACGGGCCACGAATGGACTTTCCCCTGTCTGATCACTCCAGTGCACTGTCATGGTGTCGGGATGGTCTGATCAGGCCATCCCGACTCCATGCCATCCCGACTCCATGCCCCTTCGCAGTATGCACATCATCACAAACTACATAGGGAGCCCACAGTGTGGAGGTGTGATTCATCAATCCCTTGTTTAAGCGCATGGGAATAAAACGGGACAAAAAAAAATGACTCACCCACAGTTGTATCTGATCACACACTGATGGGCTGCACCCGCAGCTTCAAAGGGAGGTATGATTGTGCAACTGTGGGTCGAATTCCTCCAGAGGAAATAGCCTCGCATCTCCCCATTTTATCTGGCGTGTGTGACCACACCCTTAGAGTCCAGTGGCACCTTTAAGACCAACAAAATTTTATTCAAGGTGTGAGCTTTTGTATGCAAGCACACTTCGTCAAAAAATGAAATGGAATTACAGATCATACTTGTATATATACAAGGTGGCTTGTTAAATTAGCATGCAAAATAATGAAGATGTTTTTAACAGATAAAAAGAATGACAAGCTTGGTTTCTGGTTTTCATCTGTTTGGGTTCAACTGGGGGGAAAAACAACATAGGTAATAAATATGTCAGAACTGGATTTGCTGCCAGTCTTGCCTCACCTCTCCCCCAGTGCTTCAGGCAAGCCATCCACCCTAATTTATATGGTACGGTTTTGTACAATATCGCTGCACTGGCTGAGAGTGCGTCTTCAAATACAAGTTTCCTGGCAATCCTTGTTAGGTGTGAATTTGGGTGAGCCTGGCAGATCTACAACTCTGTTCTTCCTCCCAGAGCCAGCACTAAGTCTGGGGGAGGCTGTCCCAAGCACAGCCATGGCACAGACCGAGAAGAAGGCACATGAATAGCAGCTGTTGTTCCTCGTCACTGGGTGAACAAGCAGCCACCAGCCACCACTTGCTCACCTGTCCTATGACTATGTGACAAACGAACAAGAGGAGGAGGAGGAGCTACTGCCTCCACCTGCGGTGCCAGTGTGGGAGCCAGGGGTGGATCCTCCAAAGATCAAGGTGCTCCAGTAGATTCCACCTACGCCCAGCATCAGCCTTGCTTCCTGCAGCTGCTTTCTCCTTCAAAACAGAGGGGCTGTGGCCTGTCAGAGTAGGTAATACTGAGCTTAGGGTTGCCAGCCTCCAGGTGGGGCCTGGAGCTCTACTTGAAACACATTTGTTCTCCAGACAACAGAGGTAGCTTTGGAGCAGTGTTCCCTCTAAGCTGAGTTAGTGTGAGCTAGCTCAGTTTTTTAGCCTCCAGCTCACACATTTTTGCCTTAGCTCAGAAAGGATGGCTCCAGAGCAAACTAATTGATGCAGCGGCCAGATCGCTCGCTCACCACTTTAATGCCAGTACCTCACAAAGTACAATTTTTACTCACAAGACTCCATAGTTCAGAGGGAGCATTGCTTTGAGGGTGGACTCTATTGCATTTAAACCCCACTGAGCTCACTCCCTTTCCCAGACTTCCCCAGGTAGGGTGGCCAGCTCTGGGCATGGAAATACCTGGAGATTTTAGGGGTGGAGTCTGGGGAGGATGCAGCTTGGAGAGGGGAGGGTCTTCAGCAGGGTACAATGCCACAGAGCCCACTTTCCAAAGCAGCCACCCTCTGAGCTGATCTTTCTATTTGGAAATCAGTTGTAATAGCAGGTTTCCAGGCCTGGAGGTTGACAACTCTACTCCCAGGCCCTGCTCCCAGATTTCCAGGAATTTTTTCCAACTCAGAGCTGGCAATCCTAGCTTGAAGGACCAAAGACTTCATTGTTTATAAGGCCCTTCCATATGTTTAGGCTTCCATTAACAGGACCATCTTGACTGCTACCCAAGTGAGTTGCGGTACCTTGATTTGTATGTCATTCTCTATTACATGTTTAAATAGATTCTTTGATGTGATATGAGTATTATAGAGTGATTTTCCTACTGGATGATAGCATTGCTTGTATTGTGTATTGAAAATAAGTATTGTGCATTGCGATTACCTTAAAAAAAGCCAATATATTTTATTATAACATTCCTCATTATTCAGCGTCATTTTGGCCGGATATTACAATTCGTACGAGAAACAAAAGGCAGATAAGGCAGTTCTTTCTGAATAATGGCAACAGAACACTCAGGTTTCCAGGAACTGCTTTTCAGAGCAAGGGAAAAACAGTCGACTTTGAACTTACACACATACCAAGTCCAGTAAACAAACACTATAAATACAGGGTGGGGGCAGTGCTCTGAGTCAGCGCACACAAACTTTCCATGTTCAGTTCTTGGTATCTCTTGTTTAAGGATCTCTGTCTGGGCGAGATTCAACCAGGCAAACACTCGCAATAGCAAATGGCTAGGTGAGGTCTCCTTAAGGGTTTGTATAACTGGCAGTCTCTTTCTCCAAAGTTGTTATTCAGGACCTGAAACAGTTCAAGTACTGGAGCCAGACTGTTTGGAGGATAATTATTTCCAGATCATTCGGAGTGCTTTTTCCCCTAACTGGGCTATGAGCCAATTCAAACAATTGCAATCTCAGCACAGAGAACAGGAAATCACTTGACTGAAGCCAGGCTCACATGTGTAACCGGTAGACCGACCATGACTCAGCAAAAATGTGACCAGAAAACTGAAACCTTTACTCAGCGAGCTGAAGACAAAAACGTGACACAGCAAAATGCAGAGACAGATGCCCAAAGACCGAAACCTTTACTCAGCAAGCTGGAGACACAAACATGACACAGCAAAATGTAGAGACAGAAGCTTGCTTTGGAAGGCCCCTGCAAACGTTAGCTGGCACGATCTATACAATTGCTCTTTCCTTGTAAATGGTGGAGTTAGCGATCTTCCTGGGAAGCAACACGCACTATCTAAAAGAACTGGGAAATAGGTTTTCATGTTCACCAGAAAAAACGAGTGGCTGGTGATTCCCTATTAAGATACACAGAGATACTATTGAGTAGCCCTGAAGCATTAAAATGTCTTAATAAATCATTACTTTTGAGCACCAGCCTCGTCTTCCATCTTTCCATTGAAAAAAAAAAGCTAATTAATGCAGGCTAATTAAGAAGTGAATTACTATATGGCACAGCCCAGAGGGAAGGTCTCTTGCCCTGGCTTGCTGATACGATTCACAACTTTGGCTCAGGAAATTCCTGGAGCTTTGGGGGTGGTGCCTGGAGAGGGTGGCATATGGGGAGGGGAGGGGGCTTAGTGAGGATGTGATGACATAGAGAATGCTTTGCGAACCTGCCATTTTCTTCCAGGGAACTGATCTCTGTAGTCTGGAGAATAGTTGTAATTTCAGGAGAAATCTGGGTGCAACCCGGAGGCTGATACCTCTACCTGCTGTTCAATGGGTTTTGCACAGGAAAACTAGTGTGGTGCTGTGGTTAGGGTGTTGGGTTAGGACTGGGGAGACTCAGGTTTGAATTCCCATTCAGTGGCTGCGGTCACACACACTAAATAATCCACTTTCAATCCACTTTCAGTGCACTTTCAAACTGGATTTGCCAGTTCACACAGTAAAAATCCAGTTTCAAAGTGCATTGAAAGTGCACTGAAAGTGGATCATTTAGTGTGTATGACCACAGCCAGTGTTGGTGGCCCACTGGTGTGACCTCAAGCAAGGGTAGTCAATTCCAGGTTGGGAAATGGGGTGGAGCCTGAAGAGGATGGAGTTTTGGAAGGGCGGGGGGGGGAACTCAGCAGGGATGGGATACCATACAGTCCACTCTCCAAAGCAGCCATGTTCTTCAGAGGAACTGATCTTGGTCATTTGGAGATCAGCTTTAATTCCAGGAGATCCTCAGGCCCACCGGGGTGTTGGCAGTGTTACCTTGGGCCAGTCACCTGTTAAAACTACTTCCCAGTAATGTAGCGAGGATTAAATGGAGGAAGGGAGAATCATCTATGGAGAAAGACTGGGACAGAAATCTGGAAAATGAACCTTTCTGCTGGATGGGTAAATGCCTGCTGTAAGATATTTTACTGGTCAGTCAGTAAATTACCACACTCTAAGATACCAGTAATTTTTTTAAAATGTAAAAGTTATACCTATATCTGGATTCTAAACCTATTTTTGTGGAAACAAGTCCCACTAACTTCAGAGAAGTAAAGGTAAAGGTTTCCCTTGCTCAAAAGCCAGTCGAATCTGACTCTAGGGGGGTGGTGCTCATCTCCGTTTCCAAGCCGAAGAGCCAGTGCTGTCTGAAGACATCTCCGTGGTCATGTGGTCGGCATGACTAGATGCCGAGGTGTGTGGAACGCTGTTTACCTTCCCACTGAAGCAGTACCTATTTATCTACTTGCAATTTCTTGCTTTCGAACTGCAAGATTGGCAGGAGCTGGGACCAGAGACGGGAGCTCACTCCGTCACGCGCCACTAGGGTCTCGAATTGCTGAACTGCTGGCCTTCCAGTCTGCAGTTCAGCATCCTAACCTCTCAGCCATCACGGCCCCCAAATTTTAAAGAAACATCCTGCCAAATGATGATTTAGGGTCTGGGTTGCAGTCTCTTTCTCTGAACTTATAAGCCCCCCTCTCCATTTCAACTTTGTCACCCAGGGCCCATGATCTCAGTACACTTAGATGTGGAAGGGGAAATGACACTATCTAGATAAAAATAGGTGATGTGAATTAGCTTCCGAGAGTTTTTAAAAAAAAACTTGACTGGGATAACAGGAAATTATTTTAGCGATGAACAACACAAGATAAACCCAACAAGAAATGTACTGATGGTCATGCTGTCATGAGTTTAGGATGAATGGCTCTGCTCTGCAGGGATGTCCTAAAATAGCATGCCTGGAGGAATAAAAAAGGAACAGTAATGTTTCTTAATGGTTTTGTTCATGGGCTCACCAGGGGATGGAAGAGCTGGGGAGGGGGGAAGGTGTGTCGGTGCCTCCAAAAAGGAAGCACAGCGTTTAGATGCTGGTGGCAGGAGAGAACGTTCATGCGTTCCCAGGTCTGCAGTCACACACACTAAATAATCCACTTTCAATCTACTTTCAGTGCCCTTTCCAACTGGATTTTTACTGTGTGAACTGGCAAAATACAATTTGAAAGTGGACTGAAAGTGGATTGAAAGTGGATTATTTAGTGTGTGTGACTGCAGCCTTATTAGTGAGCAAACAGACACTGCTGGAGTGGGCTGAAGCACCAAGGTATGGGGAGATACAAGAGCTTTCTATCTGGGAATCTGCCTCTATGGACTCCACCTGCATATTTGTACATAAAGTATGATTGCCAGCAGGGCTGTAGGGGGGGAAATGACCCTCCTTTTTCTAATGTATGTGCTGCCAAGTCACAACTGACTTATGGTGACCCCAGCAAAGGGCATTCAAGGCAAGTGAGAAGCAGAGGTGGTTTTCCATCACCTCCTTGGTGGTCTCCCTTCCAAGTGCTGACCCTGATTAGCTTTCAAGATCTGACATGATTGGGCTGTATTGTGCCATCTCCCCTTCCTTCTCCCTTTAACAGAGGCTTAATGTGCAGAAATGGGCAGTTGAACTTCTTCATAGCATGAGGGTAAATAACATCAGCTGGAAAATGATATCCCATTAAGCCTCTACTGAAGGGACAGCAAGACTCTCTCTCTCCCCCACCCCCGCCCCAGACTACTGGCAACCCTAAAATAATGCAAATACTCTAAAGACACTAGAAGCCTCCTTGCCTCCCTCTCCCTCTCTTACAACCCACATAAGCACTAGTCCCTGGAACTTCTCTTTTCTTGGAGTAAGTCGGGTGTGCATAACAATATTATATATCACCATTTCGTTCACCGGAACTTTTAGCAGGAGGTTTGCTCGCTCAGCTTTTCTGAAAAGCAAGAGGGAAGCACAGAGAATTGAGGGCTAATTCTGTTAAGTAGTGGGTTCAAGTCTATCGTGATTTTCAGCATAGCTCTTTTATTCAGGAACATAACAACAACTATATACAGACACTATATACAAAAACCTCAGCCCAAAACACACCCATAAAATACAAGTAAACCAATAGGAACATAATTGCTTGGAGCCTTCATTTGCATGGCATCATTTACCTGACTGGCTGGCTCGGTGAGGGCGGCCAATCTGAATATAGCTGCAAGGACCCTCTCTAACAATGGTTGTTCATTTGAACTACACAACAAGATCTATACACATATTTCTTTCTTTCTTCCATTATGGACTTCAAGGTAATATGATTGGGGTTCCCAGGAGATCTCTTGGACCCAGACCTTTTCCAGAGCTGTGGTGCTGTCACGCAGGGCTCATTTCGTAGCAGGAGCTCCTTTGCATATTAGGCCACACATCCCTAATGTAGCCAATCCTCCAAGAGCTTACAGAGCTCTTCTTACAGGGGCTACTGTAAGCTCTTGGAGGATTGGCTACATCAGGGGTGTGTGGCCTATTATGCAAAGGAGCTCCTGCTACGAAATGAGCCCTGCCTGCTGTGGGCCCCAAAGCTATACCCTGGGCAAAACAAGATGGGGGCTGAGGCGGAAGAGTGGAAGGTTCCACTTGGGTCTGCAGGTAGGGAAGCTGAAGAACTGGCAGTCTAGTGGAGTCAGTTCAGACTCAGCAAGAGTCTACCCCTTAATTTCTGCTTCATTCAGATGCACGGGCAGATCAGGTGGAGGTGTTAAAAGGCTATTCTATATGAGAAGAGGAGATCCACCCCCAGGAACTTGCAACATTTTAATTTTTACTTAAAAACTTGCGGGGGGACTCCAATATTTATTGGAGTTGCAGCACCAGTGATATGAAGTAGGCACCAAGCCTGCTTTTCTCTGTTCAGTGCAGACTGAATAAAATGTCAAACCCCAAACTAGAATTGCCAACCTCCAGGTGATGGCTGGAGATATCCTGCCGTTATGACTGATCTCCAGGCAGCAGAGTTCACCAGCAGAAAATGGCTGCTTCGGAAGGTGGAGTCTATGGCATTATACCTTATTGAAGTCCCTCCACTCCCCAAACCCCAGGGTCCTCAGGCTCCACCCCCTAAATCTCCAGGTATTTCCCAACTTGGAGCTGGCAATCCTATCCATAACCTTGATGGAAATGGTTTTCCCCAAGATGCTTCCTTCCTTACAAGAAGCAGCTTCCTTTTATGCTTGCAGGGATGGATGGGAAGGACTAGGGATGCATACAAACTGGATCATGAACTAAAGTTCGTGATGAATTTTGGCCTTTTAAAACCTTGTGAACCGAAATTTGTGGCATGTCATCTGGCACGAACTTTCCATTAATTTTCAAGCAGTCTCTAGGAGACAAGCCTGTTGTGAGTCTTTTTAAAAGAGGTATGCAAAATGGCTGTGATAATCCAGTGGGAGTCTACATCCTAAACAAGCGGGGGTAACACAATGAAGAAGAGAAAGATTCTTAAAATGATAGGGCATTGTTGTGAAGAAGGGTAGCTTTACACTTTCCCTCCTTTTTAAAGGACTATGCAGACCAGTGTGGTGCACGAGAAGTGTGTGGAATTTTGACTTGGGGAAACCTGAGTTAGATTCCTCCTTGGCCATGGAGTTCACAGCATGGCGGAGTGGTGACAGTGTCAGACTACTTACTGAATTACTCAATGTACAGTCCACCTTTCTCACTGGGACTTACGGTGGATATGGGAGACCCAGGTTCAAATCCCCAACCAGCTGGTTACTCTTGTCACCTACCCTACCTCCCAGGGCTGTTGTGAGGATGAAATGGAGGAGAGGAGAATGAATGGGCACTGTCCTGGACTCCTTGGAGAAAGGGCAAGATTTTTAAAAAATGCACTAAATACATAAAATGGGAGAGGCAAGGAATCTGTGCTGCTCTGAGATCCTGGCAAGAAGGGTGGGATAAAAATGTACTAAGGAAACATAGTTCATGTTATTAATAAAATAATAATGAGGGCTCATGCAATGAAGGATTTTTCTTTTACCTTTCCAAGCAGACCCATAACTATACAGGTGGGGTAGAGGTAGAAACTGTATCTCATCAGCTTCTTCAAAAGCAATGCCAAGGACAACACCAATTTATGCCAGTGACAGAGGCACCAAAACATGCTCCCAGCAGAGAAGTACTTGCTGTGTTTCTGCAGGGGAGGCCTTCGGGTTTCAGGCAAGCAATTCTTCCTGTGGTGCTATGAAACCGTAACACAAAATTTACTAGTAACAGAGAGGGAGGGAGAGAGAGAGAGGGAGAGAGAGAGAAAGTAAAGATTCACCTCAGTGCAGCAAAAACAGTAAGAACCCTTGAGGCAGTTTAATGACAAATGGATTTATTGTAGCATAAGCTTCCAGGGGCTACAGCTCACTTTATTAGATGCCAAGTATCATCCATCATGCACAAGATAACCGACAAGGAGGACAAGAGCGTTTGTCTTTGAACCAAGTCCTAGAAGACCATAAAAAAGATACTCCGCTGATCTGTGTGCTGCAGGATGCTGCTGACCCCTGCTGGCTGTTTGGTTTGGAGACACACTCAATATGGGGGGGCGGAAACATGAAACGCTGTCCTATGTTGAAATGTATGGCAGCTTCACACAGGTGATATTCACTGCACGTAAACATGCTGGGAAGCTGCAGTTGGTCACTGCTTCTTAGCATATGTGCAGTGTGTGTGCATGTGACATAATACAGACCCTTAGGAACATCGTGAGTAACCATCTATGTGTGAGGTTACTGGTTTTTCCTGTACAGAAGTATGTGCTATTTTGGAAATGTGCAGTGGGCAATCCGCAGGAGAATGCTCTAGAAGCTATCATTGCTTGTTTGAAGGGCTGAGGGACAGCGAGAGAACCCCCCCTGAGCCATTAGAGGAAGAATTGTGACCTTCCCATCCCCAGCCATGATGTTGTTTCTCTCACACACGTACACAGAGCAGAGGTTCAGTGTGACCCAGACACTGAAATGCCTTCCAGCCTTGCATAATGACATTATACTCAGGCCCTCACCTAACTGCCCCTATAGGCCTGAGGCCTAGCCTACACACACAGAAGAATGAGATGGCAGAATGAACTGGGCCAGTGCAGACGGTGGACTCAGAAAAGCATGTATTTAATGCCCCCCATGTAAAACCTCTCTGAAACTTTTTTAAAAAGAGAGAGATAGGAGAGCTTCTAATCAGGCTTTTACATGGAACATGGCCCACTTACAAGGAGTTATTCCTCTAGAGAAATTTTGGAAGCCGTAACCCCCTCACCTGCAGCCTGATATTTTAATCTCCTCAGTGCTCAGCCACCTCCATAGCGTAGGCCTGATCTGAGGCAGCTGGAGAGCACAGATTCCTACACAGCACAACAGGCTTTTCTAAAGTGGCAGGATGACTATTTAAGACATTCCTGAGCTACATATATTGTGTTCCATACATACATGATCCCCACATGAGAAAGACAGCTAAAGCAGATTCTGCTAGGTTTAAATTGCTTCCTCTTATCAGGGGTGGCTTGGCCATTCAGGCCACCAGGAAGAGTCCCAGTGGGCTGATGGCCTGGGGTTCATGCCATCACTTGCTGGGGCCACCCCCTGCCAGGGCTACCCCAGCCCCAAAAGAGGGTTAGACATGAGCCGTAGGCAAGGGGAAGGAGGGCTTGCCAGGGCAAAAGATGCTTCTGCCCAGCACAGCCTCACCAAGGGTTAGGACTAGGGTTGCCAGCTCTGGGTTGGGAGATACCTGGAGATTTTAGAGGTGGATACTCAAGAGGGCAGGGTTTGGGAAAGGGAGAGACTTCAGTAGGGTACAGTGCCATACAGTCCAGCTTCCAAAGTGGCCATTTTCTCCAGGGGAACTGAGCCCTGTCACCTGGAGATCAGTTGTAATCCCAGGAGTACTCCAGCCACTACCTGGAGGCTGGCAACCCTAGATACGACACACCTGCCTGGCACAGCTTTCCCATAATGAAAGATGCAATGTACTAGAGTTGCCAACCTCCATGTGGGGCCTGGAGATCTCACGGAATCATAACTGAACTACGAAAAGACAGTTCCCTTAGAGAAAATGGCTGCTTTGGAGGGTAATCTCTATGGTATTACCTTTCTGAGGTCCCTCCCGCAAACCCACCCTCCATACGTTCCACCCCCCAAATCTCCAGGAAATTCCCAACCCAGATTTAACAACCCTTGGACATACCCATCTAAGCCCAGCCTCACACAATCCCGAGTTTATTTTTTTTAAAGAATTTTATTAGTTTATGCACAGAAAAAGGGAAAGGGCAAAGAAGGGAAAAGAAAAGATACAGACATACACACACACACACACACACACACACACACACACGTATATATATATATTCCAGTTTAACATTCTGCATGCAAATCTTCTCATTAGAGCTTCACAGTTACTATATCCATCTGCTGTTACAGCTCATCTCTGGATGACCAAGATCTGTTCCCCTGGAGACAATGGCTGCTTCGGAGACAGACTCTATTATATCTCACTGAGGTCCCTCCCCTCCCCAAACCCTGCCCTTCCAAGGCTCCATCCCCCAAATCTTCAAGAATTTCCCAACCCAGAGCTACCCTACCCCAGCTTGAGTAGGCACCTCCTGCTTGGGGCTGGCTGGGTAGACTCTCCGTCCTTTCTTTTGAGGGGCATGGCTGGAGGCAGTCCCCCTTATCCAACTTCCCCTCATCATCAATACAGCCATTTTCATGAGAAATGTGAATCATAGAGTTTGAAGGGACCTCCAGGGTCATCTAGCCCAATCCCTTGTACAATGCAGGAAATTCACAAATACCCCCTCTCCACACCCCCAGCGACCCCTGGTGCATACCCAGGAGATGGCAAAAAAACAAACAAACCCAAACCTCTTCCAGGATCTCCAGCCAAACTAGCCTGGAGAAAATTGCTTCCTGATCCCAAAGTGGTGATCTGCATTTCCCTGGGTGTGTAAGAAAGGGCCACAAGAACTAAGCACTGATTCAACCCTGCCTGCCCTCCCTCTCACAATCAGCATTGCTGTCAGATGGCCATCTAGCCTCTGTTCGAAAACCTCCAAAGAAGAAGAGCCCACCACTTCCCGAGGAAGCCTGTTCCACTGAGGAACCGCTCTTTCAGGAAGTTCTTCCTAACGTTTAGCCAAAAACTCTTAATTTCAACCCGTTGGTTCTGGGCCGATCTTCTGTAGTCTGTTCTCAGTTTGTACCAGTCCACTAAGCAGGGCTGACAACTCTAGCATGGAAAGTGTGTGGAGTTTAAATTTGGGGCTATGCATAGGGTGGGCAGAGTTTGGGGAGTGATGTAAGGGACGCAATTCCAGAAGAGTCCACCCTTCAAAGCTGCCGTATCTTCCAGAGTAACTAATCTCTGTAGTCTGGAGATCTGTTGTAATTCTGGGAGAACTCCAGACCCCACCTGGAGGTGGCCAACCATACGGATGAATAAGCCAAACCTCATGGCTTCTGTCAAACTTCCAGAGAAGTCACTTGGTATTAACTGGCATTAGGGCTGTTCGGGTCCCCTGGCCACTGGCAGGGGATTGGAGGAGGGGGTTGAGATACCACATCTAGGTTGGGATACTTCTGGAGGTTTGGGGTTGGAGCCTGGGGAGGACAGGGATCTCAGTGGGGTACAGTGCCATAGAGTCCACCCTCCAAAGCATCCAATTTCTCCGGGGAAACTGATCTCTGTAGTCTGGAGATAAACTGTTAACTCCAGGGGATCTCCAGGTCCCACCTGGAGGCTGGCATCCCTAACTGGCACCATGCAGCTGGGAGAACATTGCCTTTGTTCAGAAGCTCGTTGAGAGAGCTTTACTGGGCAAGCTGTAGCCTTCAGCTGAAGGCTTTAGTTATAATTCTCCAGGGAGGCAATGAGGAAAGCAAACACCACCGCTCTGGAAGGTCTGCTCAGCTTTACAGGTGTACCATTCAGGTAGTAGGAAGAGATTGCTCCAGCACTACAGCAAGAGGGCACAGAAAATGAGATGGCACCTATCTGCCAACTACTGCAGGACAGAGAGTCAAAGCAAGCAAAGGCTGTTTGATAGGCTATGCATGTTTACTCAGAATTAATTCACAGTAGGCGCATAGCACTGCAACCTTAGTTTTCCTAGTGAGCTTCTTCTACTGATTTGCTGGGATGTTCTGTATGCTTGCACATGTCCAGACATTTCCTCCCAATGTAATATAATGCTTCCACTCATCTTTTCCCAGCCAGAAAACAGCAATATTGATGCTGGGAAATGTGATTTAACACCCAGCGACTTGCATCTATTGCTTTGGCGGTTGTTTCTTGAAACGCGAGTATTATAGGGAACTACTGCAGGGGATTAGTGTTGGTGACATCACTACTGATGCCTCACTGGAGTCCTCCCAGATTTTGACCCTGATGATTGTTAATTATTCCACACATTGCTGGGCTGAGCAATTCCCAACTAGGGTCTTTGGGGAAAAAATAAGGCTAATCCCATCAACCCTATGTCTGAAGCAACACTCTACAGCCATTTCACAGACTCTTCCCTTTTAATTTGTTTCTAGGCAATGCACTGTAACATCCTCTGATTGCCTTGCTTTCCAGAGCGCAGATGAAATGGTTGACGCTACCTTTAGGTAGGAACAGAAGGGCACGCAGCAAAATTAGCCCTGTTAGCAAAATGTAACTTTGATAGATGCAGCTGGCTAGGGGAAAACAACAAAGGAAGGAAGCAGAATTTGGAACTAAGTAAGACCCTGGTCTGGTCCAATAAAGAAGTTCTTAAAGCAACCCTCCCCTCCTCTCTGCCCCCTTATGAAAGACTCTCTACAAGCATCGTTTCCCTCCCTCCTCCTCCAGAGTATATAGCTGCCACAGGCAGAGATGGGTTGTGAGTAAGGTTGCTGCCTCTAGCCTGGGAAATTCCTATATTTGGGGGGTGATACCCAGGGAGGATGCTTTGCAGCAGGGATGAGATGTCTTAGAGTCAACCTTTCAGTGCTGCTTCCCCCCCCCCCCCCCTCCAGGGGAGCCGATTCCTGTAGCCCGGAGAGCAGCTGTAATTCCAGGGGAACGTCAGGCAGGCCCCACCTAAAAATGGGCAAGCCTAGTTGTGACAAAGCACGTGATTATTTTCCCTCCTGCTTTCCTAATGCTCATAGCGGGTGGGGCACCTGCTTTTCAGGCAGGTCTCCTCTTCAGTCCCCAGTTAGAGGCTCTCAGGCAGCAAGTATCGGAGAAGACTCTTCTTTGCTCGAGATCCTAGAGCAGCGGTCAGTCGGAGTTGGCAATACTGTGCTGGACAGATTAAGGGCCTAACTTTGTGTACAATTTAACTCATAATGGGGAGACTGTTTCACTTTATAAAGCAGGGCTGGTTTGGCTGGAGAGTGCAAGCAGCTGTTAAATGCTCCTCTCTAAAGTGATCTCATTACACACACTGATGTGGAAGCACATGGGAAAGAGCCACACGCAAGTAAACCCGGGGACCCCTTTTGCCCTTATTGTAGTGGGGTAACAACATCTAGTAGTGACCTCTAGCTAGCACTGAAATTATATTTTATATAATCCAACCACAACCTCCTTTTGCAGGGCCAGTTTGAAACAATCGGTGTCAGTGTGTCATGGAAGTTCCCATAACACATACCGGCACATCAAACCTTACTATCCTACTGCCTTGTATTTCCCCACCTGGCACAGGTGAAGAAGGAAAAAAAAACAAATCTGGGATTTTGCAATCAGAGTAATTACACAAATTAAGTGATTTATGCATATCTTCTCACACGGCTCAACTTAATCTTAGCACTTATCTTCTTACTTCCCTGGTGTGTGGTTTCGATTTGATGGGTATACTGTAAGGCCAGCAGCAGCTGATTCAATATAGATGGCACCTGTTCTCCATGGTAGAGGGCCTGTACCCCCTCCCCCTCCAAAGATGGAACCCATCAAGTTGGCCTCTTCCAGTGGTTCCCTCCTAGAAGCCACCCTCTTTCCCTCAGCAGTGTGGCCGTCTTCTCTTCTTCCTGACCTGGTATGACTGTATTTCATCTCACTATGCTAGGCTGCAGAGAAACCACACATCCTCTAGTGAGGTCCATAGGTGTTTTATTTAATGTGTAATATAAAAGGCAAGTCTCCCAGGTACATGGAATATTCAGCATTTCACCCTCAAAAACTGCTCACCTCCTAACCTTTAACACAGTGAATGCTCTTTTCTTATAGTGTTCTAATACACCAGAAAAAGCAAAA
This sequence comes from Lepidodactylus listeri, assembly GCA_029233225.1. NCBI lineage: Eukaryota > Metazoa > Chordata > Lepidosauria > Squamata > Gekkonidae > Lepidodactylus > Lepidodactylus listeri. The sequence continues at coordinate 36,942,497 of JARCFY010000008.1, read as the reverse complement.
GCAAAAGCAAACCAACCCTCTCTTTGAGGAGGGATGGGTTACAGAGTGGAGCACTAGGGGATGGCAAAAGATAGGGAAGAGAAGCCATGATCAATGGGTCTTATGAGGTCATTTCAAAGGAGAGTCTGCTTCCTAGACAGTTCTAGCATTGAAGGCTGGTCTTGTAGGTTCGAGTACCACTGATGCCTTCCTCACCATGAGAATGACACCTGTGCTAGCTATGGTAAATGTATATGGCCTGCGGGTAGTGTGCACAATGCCTGCAGGCACACTCAGGAGGTTCTTGCCCAAGAAGGAAGGGCGGGGAAGGGGATGTCGCAGAAACTCGCAGGCATCACTGCCTTACTTAAAATGACTCTCTTGTCATTGTAAACAGTGTCCATGATTCCTATGCAGCCACAGGAAGGCAAAGTACAGAGGGGAGAAAGAGAGAGCAGGTAGAAGGGGAAGTGCTCAGTTTTACAACAAAATGCAGCTGCTTGCAGGACTGATAGGGAACTACCACTGCTTTTACAGTCACTTCACTGGGGACAAAAAGGAAAGGGGGGGGGGACTGAGGGAGAGGAAAACTACTTCAACCACACGGGAGAAATCCCAAATTGACCCAGCTCCTCTCGACAAGGCATTTGGCATCTTTGCAAACACTTCCCATCACTTCCTTTTATCCTTCTCTCTCTCTCTCTTGCATGTCCCCAGATGCAGTAATGATTAACTTAACCCCAAAGCAGCCTAGTAAAGGAGGCAGGAGGAAAGGAGAGAGGGAGGGCCCCCGGCCCCCGCCCACTCCTCTCTTGCCCCCCCTCCTCCCGTGGAGGAGGAGAGCAGTGCAGCACACAGGTCCTCTTGCAGCCACAGCACACCAGTCTATAGGACGGCTCATAAAGCAAACATTGCGTCGCCTTCCTTCTCTTTCTTCTGTTGAGAGCCAGAGCTGGTCAGAGGGGAAGGGGCCCCAGTTGGGGGATTGGGAACCGTGGGCAGTCGATCCGCCACCTTTGCTCGTTCTTCCAGGAACTTGTCAAACTCTGAGAAGAAAGCGGACAAGGAAGAGAGTGAACAGAGATAGAAGAACCTCACCAGGGCAGGAAGAGTCTGAGGGTTGAGGTGCTGGGGGAGTAAAATACATGCATACCTTATTTGTACAAGACTTTTCTGCATATGTGGATATGGGAACAATGCATCCCAACCAGGCCCGTAGCCATGCTGGGGCATTTGGGGGTGGAGCCCCACCATGGAAAGCCCTGCCCAACCCCAGGAGCATGCAAGACCCCCCCACCCCACCCCACCCCCAGTGCACCTCAGCCCACAGCAGCAGGGAGGCTGGGGACGGAAAGGGAAGCTGCCCTGCCACTTCTGGTCAGTTTCACTTCCTGCAGATCAGTTGTTTCACTCTCTACATGCTTTTTTCTCTCTCTTTCCTTCACTGCCCCATTTAATCTAATTAAGTCCCCCACTCCCCTGCCCCACCAGCCAAAAATTTCTGGCTATGGGCTGATCCCAACAGTTCTGTGATCTAACAGCCCTATTATGGAGCTCTGAAATTCTCAGGTACACTGCGGAAAGGGGCAGCTGCATGCATTATTTATTCCTCCATGGGGTCTTTTCTAATGCATGTAGACAATGGCAGAGGGCACTCTAGGCTGCAAGAATCAGGAGGAGCCTGGGCAGGGTAGTAGATAGCAGCTCACCTTCACTGGTGACCCCTTTCGGATCCTCAGCCTTGATTTCCGGAGAGGAGGGAGCAAAAGGCAACACGGATACAAAGAAAGATACAATAAAAAGTTATGGAGCATATCAAATGGATAGAGAATTCTGTTCCAGTCTATGGAGAGGGTGTGTTGTTCCCTGCCTCACTTCACGTCTCCCCTATCAGTAGAAGCAAGCATAGATGTGGCTACTGAAACCTGACCATTCTGAGCTATCAAGAGCTCCCAGAAGTGATGAACCACAGGCAGGCTCCTATTCTACATCCATATCAGAAGACAGACAGACAGAAATGTGTGGGGCAGTGGCTTAAGGCAGGAAGGCAAGCCCAGTGGTTATTAGTTTAGTCAATACATGAAGCTGATTTGTACAGCTGTATTGTCTACAAGGGGCAGCTTTCATCTTCACATTTTGTGCAGAGCAAAACAGCTGAGTGCTGTCACAAGACTCAGCTCATAACTGAGGACTGCAGTGATCTAACTCCGGGTGGGGAAAAAAAAAGACATAATGATCAATCGCAGGTAATGTTAAGGTGCAAAACAGCCCTTAGCCTCACCCATTACAAGAAACAAAAGTTTATAGCAGCCCAGCAGGAAGGGAGAATGGACAAAGGCACCATTAGATTTTCAAGAAGAACACGCAAAGCTTGGCTTTATGTTATAACAGTATCAATTAATGCTCCTCATGGACTTGGTGGGAAGTTCATAGGCTACCCTAAGTAATGAGCAAATGTTTCGGTCCTGTTACTTACGGCATCAGTGGAGAGCCACTGCTCAATATCTTCCATGAGGGAGGCTTGAGGGACAGGAATCTGGCAAGAGAGGGGAAGAACAAGGCATAGTCAGGCAGAGGAGCATGAGCTGAATCCATTCGTGGGAGAAATAATCTATACCCAGATTGTCCTTTAACTGAGGGCAACACCTGAAGCTCCTTTATAAATTGGCTCTTCCTCTTAAGCTCGACCAGTACCCTTTGAAAGGTTCAATGTTCGTCAGTTTCACTCCACACTGACATAAACATTCTAAAACATTCTAAAGTCACAACAGCAAAGTCCGGAGTTCTGTGTCATTAACTCACAGCTTCAGAAGTGATTCTCAGGAATGACAATGGTTTGGCTCCAAGGCCTTAATGGGAAGTAGGGTGAGTTTTAAGGTATTCCCCCCCTCCCCAATGTTATGTTAGTAAGTGAATTTTTTGCAACAAGCATTCACAGCAGTGGGCAGGCAGGAGATGGGTATTCATACCATACATTTCTGTGTCTGTAGAGTGGGAGAAGTGTATCTATATAGCCCTGAGATTGTTTACACTGTGAGAAGCTTTCTAACCACAGAATACGTTACCCAATGAAGCTGAAAGTTTGAAAAGTACCACGCAACAGCCATAAGACTGAAAGATTTTCAGATAGATATGAATACCACAGTGTCCTGTATTCTGGCCAGTACAGGACACAGCATTCTATTTTCAAGTTTTCCTCCACGGAGATGAGTATCCGAAGCTTTAGATGTTGTGAAATTCTCTCTTCGTTTTACATTTTGAACATCCATTCCTAAGACAAAATATTTTGTCATGGGAAAAAACCCTTTACTTACCAATGTCAGTGCTGTTTTGGTTTCTCTACAGCTGTTCACGTAGACATATAATGATAAGTGTCAACTGGGATCTGGCATGCCCACATCCCAAGGCTCTTTTATTTATTCTATCAAGCCTCTGAAGCCCTTAAAGGGCAGCTTTCACACTGGGAGAGGTCCACAGTTGCCTGAGCAACTCTGCAGGTAAGCTTTTCATTTTCAGCACTCTGCAGGTAAGCTTTTCATTTTCTCGTTTTAATGCAGCATTCATCCTCCCGGCTGGTGAAAGGACTGGTATGAAGTCCAAGATTGCTGGCTATGGTCACCTTTGCATAGCTGTAAGCCTTGGATAGTTTTTAAAGGAGGTGAATGGTGGTGGTAGTGGTGGTGGTGGGGGGTTGGTCTTACTTCATAACTGAATCTTAGGCATTCCAGCATACCTCCTTCAAGAAGCTCAGAGTCAAGAAAAACAGATCTATGCTGAGGACAAGTGGCAGAGGATGAACATCATACCCTGCTTCTCAATTTTCGGAGGCAGCTAGCTGGCTACTGTTGGAGAAAGAAAGATGCCCTAGATAGTCTGATCCAGGAAAGCTTGTCTTTAAAAACAATGAGAACCCAAGAGCATGGCTGCATAGGTAGGCTAACATTTCAGGTCTACAGCTCTACACATTCTACTGAACCTAACAGGGTCATGTAACCTAAAAAGACTTTGTCTCCACTCCCAACAAGCGATTATTTGGAATCACAGTGGCATTCCAAGAAATGAGGAAGAAGCAGACGTGACATGAAGAAAGGTTTATGGTCCCAGAAAGCTGGCCCCACTTCCAATCCAAGGTGCAGGGGAAATGCTGGCGGTAGAGATAGTAGACCTTGACTCCCACAGCTAGAACTGTTTTTTTTAAGACAGTGAGGATCTTTCCCTTTTACGAGGGAACTGGTCAGTGCAGAAAGAATGCTAAAGGAACCAGGATCAGTTCAAATCATCAGACCCAAAACTGCAATGGGAAATTCTCTAAATAAGTTTGGAGCAACAAAGGACAGGAGAGAGTTAGCGCTTCCATAAATTGCCCTAAGTAGAGATACAAAGCAAGCCCTTGCCATTTGCTGGATTCAAGTTTACCAACCTTTGGTTTCCAAATCCACGGAAGAGGGAAAGAGCAAACCCAAAGCAGGAGAAATCCATCTCATCCAAGTCAATAATGCAGCATCTGAGCTACCCCATCACGCTGTCTTCCCTTAGCAAAGGTAAAGCTCTCCCCTCTCAGACTAGGAAGGGAAGGGACTGATTCGGAGAGAGATAAGAAGATACCAGTAAGAGTACCTGTGCCCTCCAGTGAAGTTTTCAGAAAAAGGAAGCCAGGCTTTACCCAAGAAGCTGGAAAAGTGTATGAGGATACCCTGGACAAGGAGCCTCAGTGAGCATTTCCAGTCGCTTGGTGATTCCCCTGAGACTGGTTCTACAGTACATACTGCACTTAGTATCTCGGAATCAAAATAACCAGCAGCTGGAACCTGACCAACCTGCTTGCCTATGCTTTCCCTGGGCTAGCATGAACAGGCTGGTGCACAAAAGGACTCTCCTAGGATTCTGCATACGCCCGGCATCTGATTGAAAGGGGCTGCTACCTATGCAAAACAGTGACACAGAAAGCACTGCTGTATTACAGGTAGCAGCCCAATCCCAATGAGAGACAGGAGGAGCTAAGGTACCCGAGTCACAGGATTGCTTTTGGGGTGCTGATGTGGAAGACAGCTGGAAAAATGTTGGCCATTTGGGGAGTGAAAATTTCCTCCTGCAACATGGGAACGTAACAGTTGGTAGCTGCTGACATTTCTCACCTCCTGGGTGATTTGTGCCCCATTAGAGGAAGATCTTCTAAAAAAAATCTGTAGTGGGGAATAGGGATGGGCACAAACCATGTGACAAGGGCCAAATTTTGCCTGGTTTGAGGCTCATGAGCAGTGACTCGGGGATCACATGTCGGCTGGAAAAAACTCCCAAGCTTCTGGGTGCAGCTTGGAAACCTCCGAGAAAAGTCTGGAGTGAAAATGCCAGGTAATGGTGGGGGTGGTGATGTTTTCCAGCCTTGGATACATGAATAGGGACCCTGAAAGCTTGACATGTGATGCTGCCAGCCAATAACAGAGTTCTCTTCTCATCGCTCACAATGGGAGGGGGTGATTAGGGGTGCATGCTCAGTATAGTATCCAAGAGGTACCCCTGGGCAGTGGGCACCCTCGCAACCTCCATCAAATCTGCTGTACCCCTTTTTCCTTGTGGATCACTTCCTTCCCCTAGGTCAAACCCCACCTTCCTGGGGTGCCGCAGTTCCAACTGAGTATCCAAAAGGTGCCCCTCGGCACCCTAACATCCAGGGGTCTGCTTCCCAATCTCCCCTTTGTTGCTGCTGTGAGCAAGCCCCCCCTTGCCTTCTCCCCCCTGCAAAAGAACCTTTCTGGGATGCAGGAGACCCTGTTCTTTCACTGCCCCTGGCCTTCCTCTACCAAAGCCAAGAGTTGGTCAGCCAGCATGACCCCCACAACCTCTGTCAAATCCCTTTCCCTATTGCCTCTCTTCGCCTCCTTCCCCCTGCAGCCCCACCTGTCCTGGTGGGCCCGGGGCCACCACTACCAAGTTGCCCTCCCCCTCCTGGCTACTCTCCAACAACCCCGCATCTGAGCCACCACCATCTCCCGGGTCTTCTGTGGCAGCACGACTCGGGGAGTCAACTCAGCAAGCATTTAAACTTTAAATCCCTTCTCCATTATACCCTATGGGGATGGTCCCCATAGGGTATAATCGAGCTAAATGACCAGCCTACTCAGTCAGGAGCTGGGGGGGGGGGGCAGCTTAGCTTTACCCTGGGGTTCCTCTGAGTCGCTATTCTTTTTGTTTGTTTTTTGGGTGCAGAGGGTGGGGAGATCAAGACTGAGTTCTTCTTTCACATGGCATGCCTTTTGGTTTAGTGGGAATTTGCTGTTTTCAGCTTTCCCTTCCCTTTTGTTTTCATTTCACTTCCCTCCCTTCCTTTGGGTTGCAGTGGAGGGATTTCTTTTCGCATGCTTTTGTTTTTGGGCTGCGTTTTTGGGGAGGCTTCAACTTAGTTACTACCTGGGGTCCCTTTCTCTTCATCATTTCAGATGCCACCCCAATTCTTTTGCAGGTGGGTTGCCTGCCTGATTCCAGAGTTACTACCTGGCATCCCCTAATCCTCTTTGTTTCCAACACCCCCCCCCATTCCTCCTGGGGGAGGGGGTTGACTACATGGTTACTGCTTGGGGCCCCTTTCCTTGACTCCTCTCCAATTCAAACCTCACCCATCTTCTCCTTTGGGGCTGATCTACGTGGCTGCCTGCCTGGTTCCAGAGCCACTGTCTGGGGTCCCTTACTCCTCTCCATCTCAAATGCCCCCCCCCCCCCATTTCTCCTGTGGTGGTTTGCCTGCCTGATTCCAGGGTTACTGCCCGAGGTCCCTTAGCCCTCTTCATTTCAAACTTCACCCCACTTCTCCTTTGGGTCTGATCTGTGTGGGTACCTGCCTGATTCCAGTGTTACTGCCTGGGGTCTCTTACTCGTCCCAGGTAAGATGGGAGGGGGGTTGGCCCTCTCCTGCATTCACCATGCTAATGGTGGGAGGGTGGCTCCAGGAGACACAGCCACCTGCAACTTGAGGGTGGCTCCCAGGCCCCCGGTAGGGTGGGAGGGATGGCCTTGCACAGTAATCATGTTTCTAGTTGTTGGGGAGGGGTGGGTGGGAGGTTGCGTCCGGGAAGAAGTGGCCACCTGCAACTATACAGGTGGCTCCTGGGCCCAGGGAAGGGCAGTAGGATTGGCCCTGCCCAGTAATCATGTTTCCAGATGTTGGGGGGCGGTGGATGGGCCTGGAGAGAAGCATCCACCTTCAACTCTGTGGGTATCTCCTGGGCCCTGGGCAAGACAGGAGGGCTGGCCCTGCCCAATAATCATGTTTCCAGTAGCCAGAGGGGTGGAAGGCAGTTGGGCCCAGGTAAAGGCAGCCACCCACAAGCATGCAGGTGTCTTCCAGGCCCATGTGGGCTGACTGGATGTCCATGCCTGCAGTCCACCCTGTCAGTGGAGGGGCCCCCAGAGACATTCCCAAACCTCTGCCTGGCATCTCCCTAGAACTCAGTTTCCTAGGGACACCTTCTCTGGGTGTCTGTAACTTGGCCCCATCCCTCTAACCCGTACGTAACTGGCAGGGCATGTGGGGGTAATCTTGGGCAGGTACACCCTGAGTTTGATATGTCTAGCTCATCCCAGGTCGGTTCTATATACTCTGGAACCCGCACCAGACATCCCCGAGAGGCACTTTTCTGGGGGCAACTTGTGTGGGGCTCTGCAACTTGACCCCCGCAGTCCAACCCACATGTAGCTTGCAGGACATGTCAGGGAGCATCCTGGGGAGGGGCTCTATGTGATGTGTCTAGCTCAGCCAGGGTTGGCACTATACACTCTGGAATCCGCACCTCACATCTTCCTGCAGCACTTTCCTGGGGGCACCTTGTTTGGAGGTCTGTAACTCCCCCCCCCCATCCAATCTGCACATAACTTGCAGGGCATATTGTGGCAGCCCCTGGAGAAGAGCTCAGTGAGTTTGATACCTCTAGCTCATCCAGGGTCAGTTCTATGCACTCCCAAACTGATTCCAAAAATGTCCCTGAAAAGCAGTTTCCTGGGGCACCTTTTTTGGAGCTCTCACCGGGTTTGGGGGTCCATAACTTTATTTTATTTTTGAGATTTTTATTCTGCCCTCCCCAAAGCTGTCTCAGGGTGGATCACAAGAAACCGAGTCCAAGACTCGTTGCAATAAAATCACATTAAAATCACTTAAGACAATAAACAATAAAAATTCATACCAGCAGCAAGAGTTTCGTATCTGTTAGAGCCACAGGTGGAATCAAACGGGCTCCCCCAAGTCCAACCCTCAACAAACTTGGTTGCCAACCCAAGAATAGTCCGCTGCAGATGCACCACAATTTTGGGGCCTCTAGGACCCTGGAGGGCGATCCCTCCCCTTTCCAAACCAGTTCGCTTTGCGAACATGGCCGGCTTGCGAATCTGGTTCAGGAACCAGTTCAGAAACCACTGGTATGCAACCGCAAACCGGGCTTACCCGGCTCATGTCCATCCCTAGTGCAGAGGGACAGCTCAGCAAGGAATCACTGCTGTAGTTTGTAAAATGCTGATACAGTTTTTGGATGGCACTGCAATGCTAGTGCAAAGGAGAGAACAGGCCATGTACTGGATGAAACATCAAGGGCATATATTATTGGATTCAGAGATTGTAGTTCCTAGACCCAACGGGATACCGAGAATAAAAGCTTTAAGTACTCCCTGCTCAATTTCTTCTGTTATGCTTTCTATCACTCTTCCATTCCAAGGATCCTTCCAAAATGTGGATTTACTTCGAGTCCCTCTGCTGTTGTGTATCCCCATACACTCTTCACTTGGCACCACACCTTTGCTTAGCAGTCTCTGAAATCTATTTTGCTCTCTCCCTCCGCCCAACAGCAATACATTCTCACCATTCCTTGCTGCATCATCCAATCTGAGATCAGGGGTTCTGGCTCCAGCTAGTTAAAAGAGAGTTGACTTTGAAAAGGTGCTGGAAAAGGTAGGAGTGGTAAAAAAACACAGGCATCCTCCAGAACGTGAACATTTATGAGGCCCGTAAAGACAGTAGCACCTCCTTCTACAAACAAAGGATGACTGATGGGTTGATAATATTCTCTTTCTTCCATTTTTTGGAGAGACTAATGGAGTAAGGGAGAACCCCGAACCGAACCAACAACAGAGCTAGCAAGGAAATGCATAACTCATTCTTTCTCTTTCCGTGGAATGGAAGGTCTGGGCAGGAGAAGAATGAGACCCTGAAAGGAAGCACGGCTGTGAGTCCAGTGTTCCCTCTAAGCTGAGCTGCTGTGAGCTAGCCCACAGTTTTTTAGCCTCCGGCTCACACATTCTTGCCTTATTTCAGGAAGCACGGCTCCAGAGCAAACTAGTTTATGCCGTGGCCAAATCGCTCGCTCACCGCTTTAATGCCAGTAGCTTACCAAGTAGGATTTTTGCTCACAGGACTCCACAGCATAGAGGGAGCATTGGTTGCGACGTCAGAAAGTAATGCTCAGCCTCAAGATGATAAGCTTAGAGAGTTACAGCCTCGAGATTGCAAAGTTACCATTCACATGAGCGCAACCAGAGTCTCACGTCACCTCACTAGTTACTTCAGCAGGAGGTTTCTTAGGGAGTGCTCCCTTCAGCACTGAGCTCCCAGGGCCTGGCCTCTAGATTTATACAAAACTAGAGAGAGAGGGAAATTCAGTCGGGTGCACTTTCCCCACCACTACAGAATCCCAATGGGAAAAACTGCACCAGGTGAAACTCTCCCTGTCCAGGCAAAACCTGGGCTGATGCAGATGCAACACTACTGGTTTCTTAACCATGGTTCAGGAGGTCAAGGGCTAGCAGAACTCCTGCAAGGCACAAATTCTTCCCTCTCAATTTAGCCAAGGCTCTGTCTTAAATCAAGCATATATGACACAAAAATTAGAAAGAACGTTGCATTTTTTTAAAAAAAGTTGTATGAATAGCAGTATTCTACTTGTGTATAAATGAAAAGACATAGCCATTGATTGCAATTGGGGCTAACAGCTCGCACGAAGTTACTAAAAGCATCTTCAAAAGGATACTTGCAAATCCAGGAAGTACAAGTGAGTAGGGAACTGTGTGCACTGCCATTACTGGGACAGCACTTGAGGGGGACAGATGAGCTCCACTTCCAAAGCTAAGGATTTTTGGAAATACAGAAAAGGCTGGGCCCTCTCACACTTTCTGTACTGGTGTATATCAGGAAGCTGGCACCCAAAAACACCCCTGAATCTCTCAGATCTGGGCTGTGTGAGACTTTCTACCCTTTCTGAAAGGGCTTTGATGACTCAGAAATTGTATTTTAATCTGCAGAGAAGATAAGGAATAATATGCATTTTTTTCTGTTTCTGATTTCATTTACATATTCAAGTATATTTGGTACCAGTGATTCTTTCATACTTATTTTAAGGATGATCAGATTTTTATTTGTTTAAAAATTTAATACCAAACATGAGTGACCTTTGGCTAGGACACCAGGCTTTCACTTGACACCTGGAATAAATGATCTTCTGATTTTAGTGTAGTGGTTAAGAGCATGGACTCTAATCTGGGAGAACCGGGTTTGATTCCCCACGCCTCCACTTGCAGCTGCTGGATGGCCTTGGGCAAGCCATAGCTCTGGCATAGCTGTTCTCTCAGGGACAGCTCTGGAAAGAGCTCTCTCAGCCCCACCTACCTCACAGGGTGTCTGTTGTGGGGAAGGGAAGGGAGAGGAGTTTGTAAGCTGCTCTGAGACTCCTTTGGGTAGTGAAGGGCGGGGTATAAACCCAATCTCTTCTTCTCCTTCAGTCAGAGGGCTGTGACTGGGCATCTCAATAAATGTGATTTAGTGGTTCATGCACTGAGAAGCTGAATGAGCAACCACTAACACTTGTACAAGGAGAGGGTGACCTGCACACGGAACTCATCCAGGACCTCAGAAGTACTGACTCACCGCTCCCGTGTTCTGCTGCCGGGCATCCAAGGCTCCAGCTAGTCCTTTGGTTGCCAGGGGATCTTCATACTTCACCCTGAACAAGAGAACCAAATTAAAAAGAAAAACTTCAGACCGGCAGAGGTGCACAAGATGTGGCCCGGCAAAACCAGCCCCCTTCCCATGATAACAGGGAGGCTATGTCCACATGGTGTTTTACCTACTCCCCCCCCCCCCTCCGAAAACTTTTTGCTGTGTCCCAGCACGGAAACACAGCTGTTCTGAATGGATGTAAAGTGCCCATTACGAGTGGAATTCATTATATATTTTGCCAGCAGGGACTGCTGGAACAAGTGTTGGCCAATTTCCTGGGCTCCGATCCAAGCTCAGCCATATACTAAGCAATTAATGGCAAGGCATTTCTCGTCGCCTCCACTTCTCCACCCCGTGACATAAGAATGACTGAACTCTATGGCTTGGTGCAAGATAAAAATCAGATAAGCAGATCTGCTAATCTGAGTTAATAACTTAGCTATGCAGCCTTTTCCTAAGGGTCAGGGCAGAGAAGCAGATCTGCTTCTCTGCCCTGACCGTTAGGAAAGGGCCACATAGCTAAATTATTAAATTAAAACGCTCAGCTCATACTTCATTGCCTAAATGCATCATGTACTCTAGGCTGCATGTGGGGAGGGGAGTAAAATCCCGCACCAAGAAAACAGGATTTCTACAACTTGTTCTCAAGTATGCAGTTTCTTATTCTACATTGTCCTGAATATTTATAGTGAATTCTAACCACTGAGATGGGGACTATGGAAGATAATGGAGCCCTGTGCTGAACAAGGGGAAATCCGGCCCAGCCACTCACTCTGGCTTCTGAGTTTTCTGCAAACATCATCCACAAACTTTCAAGTATTTGGACCCACAAGGCCTGGGTGCATGCCTTTAAAAAAGGCACCGAGATTTTTAAAAAGGCTGAAGTCTGCACCTGACACCACATTCAACCATTTTCTGTGCTCCTTCAGGGCTGCAGCACATACGTGAATCTGCATATCGCTTTGTTCTACCTAGGAACATGATCTCAACACAACATGTGCATCCTTTCACATTTTGACTTTGTTACATGAACCATTACACATTGTAGTCAAGCTTGGGTAGAGTTAATTGTTCCTGGCAATTAGTGCATGCCCTGCGACAGTGATACCTCTGCATTCAGAAAGTATCTCAAAGAAACTCTCCTGCGTATCTGAAGAAGTGAGCGGTGACTCATGGAATCTCACCCCTGCCACAAATGTTGTTAAGTCTTTAAGGTGCTACTGGACTCTTGTTCTTTTTTGCTGCTACAGACAGACATGGCTACCCATCTTGATCTATCTCCTACATAGCGACACCTCCCCCCATAGGAACCAAAGGCTCCATCTTCTGCTTTAGACTGCTCCCCTCCAAAACAATCAAGACTCCCTTGTTTGCATCCTTAGACCTATGCTGATTACCTCTTACGCAGGAAGGCCAGAGTTACCTTGTCCAGTGATGGCCCAGCACTGAACTCCCCCCAGCCATGTCTCTGCCACGCCCACGATCAACGGGAACCGTTCTCCCTCTGGGCCACGGGCCTGGGCCACTTTTGCTCAAATTTTTCAAAGAAGTGTTCATCTGTGAAAGGCCCACTGTGCACAATGGCATCCAGGATGAAGTAGAGTGCCACCACCATGAAACTGATGAGGCAGAATGGCAGTAAGGGCTTGAGGTGTTGCCAGCAATTCTGCAAACAGGTATTCATAGAGTGCTCAGAAGACAGCAAAGCCCAGCTAGCCACAGTTGCCCACAGAAGTCCTGATTTGGCAGCAAAGCCGAAGAGGAAGAAAATACAGAGAGAGAGCAGGAGAAGGCATAGGAGTGTGCTGGGGCTTCTACCACAGACTGTCCCAAGTTGGCTTGATGGCCGGAGAGCTGCGGGCAGCTAGTCCCGTTGGAGAACAAGGAATCAATAGAAAATGCCACTTTATACAGCCAGATCGTGTGCGCCTCCGTTGTGGGAGAATCACGTTCTGCTGGAGAATGTAGAAGACACGCTTCCCAGTTCCTCTGCTGCTACCCAGAGCGAGGGGGAGTGCCCGGACTGCACTCCTAGAGGCTGGGTTTCAGCACAAGATCAGCTGCTTCTGGTTCCTTTTCCACCTTCATTCTATCCACCACTCTCGGCAAAGAGCTTGCTGAGAGCACCCTGCCCACGGTGTGCTACGTGCACGCAGCATCGGTGCTTTTCTGCCGGGTTCGTTTCCTTTCTGCTGGCAAATCAACCAGGTTCTTTAGGGAAGCCAATTTCCAAGTCAAACCATTATAAGCCTTCCAGCAGCAGTGAGCACAGTGCCAGTTGTGGCTAGAAGCACGCTGGCATCTAGCCTAGTTTGCTAAGTGCTGAGCAGGCAGGCGTGTTTCGAATACAGCTGCCCATGCCCACAACAAACATTTGTTTTTAGCATCAGCAGAGGTCACTCCATGACTACTGCAGGCTGGGGCTCCTCAGAGACACAGAGGTGTGTTTTGGACTGGGAGGACCCAGAAGGCTAACCAGTGCGCAGACTCACAGTGCTTGACATTTACACGTAGTGTTATCTGGAGCATTCACGGCGCTCCACATAATTCTCACAGTAATCCATACCCATCGCCATGTTGTAAAGTAGGTCAATACTATCCTCTCCCTATTGCAGAAAGGAGTTGGGGCCAAGAAATTCGAACCTGGGACTTCTTGGCTGAGTTACTCCACCAGCCCTCGCACAACACTGATCTCCCTGTGCCGGAACAGTGGGAGCAAGGAAGGTGAATGACTTAAGGTGTAAGCAATGCCACATGATGCGGGGGAGCATAAACACCCCCTTCCCTGTAGGGAAATTCCTTCCCAGACGAAAATATAGTTCGGTCTGCACATGCACGACAGCTTGTTCAGATATGTGTGGGGTTGTTTCCCCTGCAAAAAAAGCTGGGAGGAAGGACACGCTGCAATAAATGCAGAAGTTTCCAGGGCAGTCTGCCTCTCTGTAATATAAACAGGGTGCATTGTGAGACTTTAGCGGAAGCATTAATCTTGGGTTGGTGGTAGGGTCACCCATCTGAACTCCCCAGCATTCTGCAGCACACTACACAGAACTCTGCTCTCCATTTAGCCTGAGCTTTTAAAAATGAATTATGCATTTCACTACTGCCCCAATTCCCAGAGGCCATTAGGGAGTGAGACTGGGCCAGGGAGGAAAAAGGAGTGGAGGAAGTAGCGAGTGCTAATGAAGGCTTACATCTGCCTTCATTAGTTCCATGATCAAACACAGAGCCGATCAGGAACTCTTTGCCTTGAACATAGATACCATCTCCTCTTGAAATTTAGAGCAACACCTCGAAAGGTTACTTCGATTGGGAGATTTAAAGGTGGTTACAGAGATGGAGATCTCACAGCCCTTACCGCACAAGCTTATGGAGCAAAGAGTAAACGGACGCTGGAGAAAGACCACCTGCAACTATGTGGGCACAAATCATGTCCCCCTCCCCAAACAGAGCATGAGCAGGCACAGCGAACACAATTAGGAAAATAAAGAAGAGTAATGCACTGTAAAAGAAAGTGGTATATTTCAAAAGAAGCGACAGTTAGCATAGGAAAAGGAGTACAAGAAGGATGTATATTGTCACCCTGCTTATTTAATTTATATGCAGAGTACATCATGCAAAATGCTGGCCTGGATGAATCACAAGCAGGAATTAAAAATGCCGGGAAAAACATCAACAACCTCAGATATGCAGATGATACCACTCTAATGGCAGAAAGTGAAGAGGACCTCAAGAGCCTCTTGCTCAGACTGAAAGAGGAGATCGCAAAAATTTGCTTGAAACTCAACATCAAAAAAACTAAGATCATGGCATTTGGCCCCACCACTCCTTGGCAAATAGAAGGGGAAGTCATGGAAGCGGTGACAGACTTCACCTTCCTGAGATCCAAGATCACTGCAGATGGTGACTGCAGCCATGAAATCAAAAGACGCCTGCTCCTTGGAAGAAAAGCGATGGCAAACCTAGACAGCATAATAATAAGTTGAGACATCATCCTGCCAACAAAAGTCCGTATGGTCAAAGCGATGGTATTCCCAGTTCCCATGTATGGCTGCGAGAGCTGGACCATAAGGAAGGCCGAGCACCGAAGAATAGATGCTTTTGAATTATGGTGCTGGAGAAAACTCTTGAGAGTCCCTTGGACTGCAAGGAGATCAGATCAGTCAATCCTAAGAGAAATCAACCCCGACTGCTCCCTGGAAGGCCAGATACTGAAGCTGAAGCTCAAATACTTTGGCCACCAAATGAGAAGGGAGCACTCACTGGAGAAGACCCTGATGCTGGGAAAGACTGAAGGTAAAAGAAGAAGAGAACGGTAAAGGATGAGATGGTTAGACAATGTTATTGATGCACAAAACATGAAATTAAGCAAACTCCGGAGTGCGATGGAAGAGGGTCTGGTGTGATGTGGTCCATGGGGTCGTGAAGAGTCGGACTCAACTGTGCGACTGAACAACAACATATTTCAAAAGAGGTGGAAATAGCTGGTTTTTGTGGCAGTCAGTGGTTTTTACTGTTTGCTATAATAATTTATCACAATTCGAGCAATCTTTTGTTCTCTCTCTCCCTCTCTCTGCCTCCCTCTCTCTATATATCAAAATGTTTCTATTTTACTGTTCTTTGCTTTAAAGGAATCTTTTCCCATTTATTTTTATTAAGCAACATTTTTTAAAAACTAACAAAACGCACTGGAAAGGGAAACCCTGCTTTCTCCCAAGTGTCCTTGGACTGGAAACCGTGCTTTAGCTTCACCAGCAGTACGGGACATAGCCAGCTGCTTGAGTCAGTTTGGTATCCCTTATTAAGCTTGGGCAGCAATCCCACGGACATTTTCCTGGAAGTAAGCTACCCAAAGGTTGGGTGAGAGAAAATTATAAGGAAGTTACTGTCTGTTAAAGGTTGATACAAATATGCACACTCTGAGAGTTTTGAGAGCCATGGTCAGGTATGTATGTTATAAGGTTTAGATTATTTTATTGTAATTTGCTGTATCCCTAATTAATTGAACTTAATGTTTTCATTAAAATAGCCTTGTCATATACATTTCTTACAGAATGAGTTATTAAATCTCCATTTCCTGGATGTGTGTGCTGGACAAACACTTGTCAGGCATGCTCTAGGCTAATCCTACATTGAGCAGGGGGTTGGACTAGATGGCCTGTATGGCCCCTTCCAACTCTGTGGTTCTATAATTCTAAAAGTCTAAGAAAACTTTTCACTCAAGCTAATTCTTTTGCCACACAATAATAATTATTATTATCATATGGCAGAGTGCGTTGTATAGCCAGGAGATCCAAGGATTGTATGGCCGCCAAAGTTCTAGCTCTTTTAGGTGAGCTAGACTTGTCGGTGGGCTGAGAGAGCTCTGAGAGCTATGACTGATGCATCTCACCCAGCTGGTTTCATGTGGAAGAGTGGAGAATTGAACCCGGTTCTCTGGATTAGAGTCCTACCACTCTTAACCCCTACACCAAACTGGCTCCCTTTTTGCCACACAGAATATTTGGAACATGAGTTATAATTCCAAAAAATTCAAAAAGGTTTTATGTAGTTAAACTGTTTATTTTTCAAATACAAACGACTGAATAATTATTTTCTTTATTCATTTTCAGGCCTTACAATCAACCTGCCTTGGCATTAACACATATTTATATGTCATAGTGTGCATGCATACAATAGTTTGACCACTGAGGAAAGCCTTGGAGGCTGGAACGTAGTTGGTCCTGTTTTATTATGGTTCAAGGAATCAACCTAGAGATATTTAAATGAATCATGTTACATAGATTCAGGACTTTTTAGTCCAAATATTCACTGCTTCAAGGGTGGAATGTACACATGTTTTTAAAGCAGAGTGTCATGGGTCAGTCAGGGCTCAGTGAGGACTCCTCAGGAGAAGAGGAGCCCTGTGTAGCCAGCTCTGAGTCAGCAGAAGCCAGCAAGCAGGAAGATGAACTGCAGCCTGGTCAGGATTCACAGCCAAGAGCTGGTGCAGAGTCGTCACAGTCTCCAGCCCTGACACAACAGGTGAAACTAAGTTAATCATTCCCAGCCCTCCAGTATCACACACACCCTTTGAGTGCCACAGACAGAAGCTACGAGCAGTACTACAGGAGAGACGACAAAGTCCTCACCTCCTGGCCTGATGCCAGCTGCTTGAGTATTTGCAGAATTACTCTTGAGCATCTGGCTGCAAGTCTGACCCTTAGGCACATGCCTATAAAAACCAGCCAAGAGAGGCTGTTAGGTATGGAAGGAACAAGCCACTCTACCACTGACTCTGAGACCACTGCATTGGACCCTGCCTCACTCATGTGACTCCAGCCTGGCTCCTGACCTTGTCTCTTGGCTCTGTGATCCCTGCTTGTGAGGAACCTTTGGACTGCCTGACTACATCTTTTGGACAACACCTCAGTAACACCTTACTCAGCTCTTGACTCTGAAATTGGACTTGGCTTCTTGTTCTTGGACTCTTGCTACGTACAAGAACATGCACGGCTCCACCCACCCTGTAACACACAGTTTTAGTGCACTTTGGAATAAATACATATATTTTTTGTTTAATCCATTTGTTATAATTTTCTCTCACCCAACCTTTGGGTACCCAATTTTGTTGTTCCCCCCACTTCTGGTTTCCTCGAAGTAAGCCCCACTGAATAAAATCAGACTTCTGAGTGGCCCTGTTTAGGATTGCTCCCTTATTCTCTACCTTCGAGGAATCCGCAATTTCATTTTCTTGGTTTCTTCCCTTTCCTCTGCTTGTGGAAAGCTAGAATTTATGATGTAGCAACTTGCCTAGCCACATGGAAAGTATACTGGGGGACCAAGAGCCACAGCTTTCTCTTGAACATGGGCGGGTTTCAGTGCTTTGAAACAGAATGCAAAATTCTGCACAAAAATACATAAAAATGTTGCACCAACCACAGCTGAATGCTAAGAGACCTACATAATTCAGAGCAAAATCTGCACAACTGCAACACTGACCATTTTGCTTGACAGATCGTAACAGGTACTGCCACTCACTCTTTGCGTTGCTCAGCCAAGGAGCTGCCACGGGTCAGTGCAAACATGTCAAACTCCTCTTCCAGTTTGCCAGAATGATCAAGAGATTGTAGCCCTGCACTGACGCTGCCAGAACCCAGATCTGCAGGGGAATAAAACATATGAGGAACAAGCTGGCATACGTTGAGGCCAACAAATCATGATGAAGACAAAGCAAGATATTGGCTTGCTTATTTATATAACCATTTTTCTCCCAGAAATCTGGACTGGTAACAATACAGAACTAGCACACTACAAATACAACCAAAGGTTATATCACATGCCAGCCGCAGACATCCCAGACTGTTTGCCTTCTAAAAATCCTTAATGCTGCCTTTTTATAAGGCCCCAAACCCCCTTCTCCAGCCTCTCTCAAAAGCCATCAGCGAGGAAGTCTCCCTCATGTGTCTCGGGAGGCTCTTCCATAAAATGGGGGCAGTAACTGAAAACACCAGCAATCAAACTGTGGCTGACCATGTCCTCTTACAAGAAGGGATGGAGAGAAATCACTAGTGTGATGTACTGCATGGGTTCATATGGGGAGAGGTGGCCCTTCAGATGTGATGACCACAGGGATCAGATTTTGTTCTGCCTACTCTCCAGCTAAGAAGAGCTGTATGGATTGTTGTATGTACCGCAAAATCCAGCCCCAATACAAACGTTTAATCAGTGATGAAAATCAAAATATCTTCACATCTGAGGCTATTAGCCCAAATGCAAAGTGTTCAGAACTGTAACAGAAGGAATGAGGAAATACAGGGACAGCAAACAAGGGGCTGGAGGCCAGAAGAGAAAGCTGTGATGGTGGTGGGAAGAAGATGAAAAGCTGTACAGCACGTGGGACATAGGCTACTCACTCATTCCTGCAAGCTGAGACGAAAGAGAGTTGGGGGCTTCAGACTCATTCCCTGTTGGTGTAGTGCCAGGACCCGCATCAACCAAATTGCTCACATTTTCTGTATTGCTGTGTTGCTTTGAAGAGAGAGAAAAATTTACTTGCTATTCCCATGTTATTTCTGGTCAGGTTCTATTCTGTTTGGGAGGTCTGATATTTCATACAGATAGGGAACACCACAAACACCTCCTGTTAGCCCCAAAGCCTCTGAGAAGTGTAAGCGTGACCCCCAAAGCCTGTCAAAGATGCAGCCAGTGAACCTGACCCCATCTAGGTCAAGAGTCATCAATCTGATGAGTGTTCTTCCAGCACTCAATATTAATCAGAGGGCAGAAAGCGGTGTGAGCAGGTTCCCAAGAAAGGAAGACCTGCTTTTGCTCCACTGGCTTGAAACCACATGGGTTCAATGAAATTCAAAACAGGAGCCACTTCCTCTAGATTGTGCCCTATGACTTCAGCTTTATTCTACAAGGGAGGCTGTGGGATAAGCAACACAGGCGTCCCCAAACTGGACCCTGTGGCCCCGAACAATGAAGAGTCTCTCCCTAAGGTTGCCCTATGAAGTTCCTGCTGCCTTCAGATCTTTGAAACTCTGTGAAATTTACGTCACATCACACTACAGTGGAATGTCATGGAAACATGGCAGAATCGCACAGTACACAGCAAACGTGCCTAACAGTGTGTGCAGATGAAGGAAAGATGGTCCAAAGTGGCGGCTGGTGTAAAGAAAGCCAATGGACCAGGAACTTCTGCAACAACCAAGGTCCCTACAGCTTTCTCCATTTTCTGTAAAGTCAACAGGATGGGGACAAGAGCTTCAGTATGCTTACGTCTATCAGAATCCAAAGCACAACTGGAGCTAGACATCAAGAGAGTAGGGCTACAAGATACCCAACCAGGGAATAATTTGACCAGAACAACATTAAATTCCTAAACCTCTTTAGCTATTTGGGAGTAATGGAAGCAAATTCTGTGTCTCTGTATGTGTGTGCATGCATGCACATGCAACATGAAAAAACTTGAAACCAACACATCAAGAATTGTACTCTATGACTTTTAAAATGTCACAACAGCAATGATGTACTCTATCTTATCTTAGTCTACATGAGTGACAAAATACAATTAGCATGTTTTAGTGGGAAGGAGTGCTGAATCACCTTAGTCGGCTGTCCAGATCGGAGCCTTTCAAACCTACGAGAAAAAAGAGAGGAGCTTGAGTGGAAGAAGGTGGGCTGCTCAGCTTACGGGAGGGTTGAGGAAAGAATAGGGGAAAGGGGTGGGGAGGACTCAGGAGTACCGTTCATGGCGCAGGAAAACATTGTTGAGGTTGTCATTGACAATGAGCAGCTCCTCTGTTAGCTGTTCATTGAGGATACGGGGGATCAGCTCCAGAACACGCTGCTGCATTGCTTTACACGTCCGGTTCAGTTCCTACCCATGGCAAGAGAATGTAAATCATGAACACCGATCAGAGGAAATTAGATTCAGAAACAGCAGTGAGCAGCCACCCTGGGGCTAAATGTCCACTCGTCCCGAACAGGCCAAGGGCATGATGCAATTAAGTTTGCTGGCTTCCGCCAAGCCTGTCTTCACTCCTCGCTGGGGTGAAATCAAATCAAGTTGCAGGTCCCAAAGAGTCTGCCAGCCAGCCAGCAGACAGATGCTCCAACCATTTCCTACCTGGAGCAGTTCAAGGTCAGAGTTTTCAGCCTGTCCTGGCACCAGCTCCGTCAGCATCTCAGACATCACCTTCACGTTTCCGTTCACTACTTCTAGCTCGCTGCGTAGCTTCCCGATCTGAAAGCCCAAACGGACATTTGTTAAACCCTGCTGGTCTTTCTCACAGCCACAAAAGAAGATCAGAAGAAACAGAAGACTGGGATGTGTGAACATCTGACGCTGCCTGCGGCTGTCGGACCACTGCTAAAGCTTGCTGCATGGCCTGTCAGTGGATCTATAGACACTCAAAAAGAAGTCCCTCTTTCTAGCCCGCAAACCAGGCCTGTAGCCAGGATTTTGTTTGTTTGTTTGGGGGGCATTTTTAAGGGGGCAGTTAAATTAATCTGAATGCCTTTCAAGGGGGAGGCTCCGAGCCTGTTTCTAGCCCTTCCGTTCAAGGGACAGGGCAGTGAATGCGTCAGTTCCCAGGAAAAAACAGCTCAGAGAGCATTTAATTGCCTTCAGAAGGCATTTCAGTGCCTTTTGAGTTCCCTTCTACAGGGCAAGAAAGTGTAGAAGGGCACCTTCGATACATCTCCAACAACCCTCCTTTCTGCTAGCCCAGTCATGGTCAAAATTAAGGCTTCTGGCATGGCTATTTGTGGGGCAGGACTTTCAGTTAAGGGGGCAGGGCCCCAAAATGCCCCACTGTAGCTACAGGCCTGCTGAGGTCCTTTCCCTAAAAATGCTAGGGATTGAACTTGGGAGCTTCTGCAAGCAAATGATACGATTTGATGGGCACAGGTTGCCTTTTATCGCTGTCACTGCTGGCTGGGTTTGCTGGCAGTACCACTGGAGCTTGGCTTGCTCCTGGCCAGCAGTGACTCTCCGGGTCAGCAGCCCACCAAAGACTTCCCCAGTTAGTTAAAGGGCCAGTCCTAATGAACCACGAAGGAGCTGGGGCTTCCTTTAGTGAAATAATCTTTTACATGTGCAGAGCTGAATGGATGACAAATGCGAGAAATGTCAAGTAGACTCTATTGCAAGAGTATTGTTAGGGTCATGTTACTCTTACCTGCTCTGGAGTAGGTGCGATGGCAGCCTCGGCTGAAGGTCCTGGAGCTCCCGGCAGGGACACAGGGTGCAGGATCGATTCTATTGTCTGAGGGGTATCCACTGCTGGTGAGTTCTGCCCTGGTGGGGAATCTGAGGTATATACAGTCTAAAGAGGAATCCACAGGAGGGGAAGGAAATGGCTTAGCAATGGGTGAAAAAGGCACCAGGAACCTGTACTTATTCCCGCTCAGAGAATCCATCTATCAGTGGCTCTGGTCAATTTTCTTTCTCTTACGCACCATAGCTTTTTATATACCATTTGCTGCTTTCCTGGCCTATAAACTCTCACGTTCTCTGCACTCACAGCTGTATATCCCAACCACTATGTTGAATGCAACAGTAGACACACATAGCCCATGCCTCTGTATGAGGAGTGAGGAATCTGGCAAGATGAGAATCCCCATTTCAGTTTTAAAAAATAAGGAGCATGTTGCTAGTCCTCATGGAGAAAAAGAACTGATATCACCCCGCCAGTTTCAGCTCAGGAAAGAAAGACAGCCTTGAGTGCAGTTTACAATAGGTAGGACCAAGAATCCTGACCGGCTTAGGCATTAGATTTTAATCTATCCCCTTTGAAAGGGAGCTTTAATATTGATCTGTTCACACAAGCCATTTTCCCTTTCTGTGTTATGTCTAGTAAACTCTTCTCCATAGTGTTTAGTGCTTATAGGAAGTAAACATGTGTTTGGAATGGAATACAAATAAAGAACTAGGTAATATTTTCATTTTAACAAAACACTAAACATCTCACCCAGGAAAACGTTTACATTTTCCCAGGAATTCCAACCTTACAACATTTTATGAGTTAGTGCAGGGAAAAAAATGAATATTACCTTTGAAATCAATAGCATTGTATACATCACTGCTGAACAAGTTGGAAGAAACAATAATTTGTTTGGTAACATAGAACCTGGAGCCACATTCTTATTTTTTGGATGTGCAGGTAACTAGCTCTGCTCCCCCATCCATTGCCATTATAGCTCTCTAATAGGCACACACCTTAACAGACCCCCCCTGCAGAAGAGACATCAACCTTACCCTCTGTGGTGTATGGATGGGTGACAGCATATCAAGGTCAGTCATGGGAAATTCTAGACCTTTCCTCCTCAGGTCCTCATACACAGCTACCACTCCGGTCAGGTCGGGTGAGCTGCGGAATGCATCTGCCCAGGACTGGGGAAAATAGGAAAAGGTGTCACCTCCAAGTCTTACAGTGCACATTGTGACCCTTGTGAAAAATAACTCGGAAGGGGTAAATGTTGCTATGCTGAAGGAGCACATGAGAAGAGCAGCAAGTGGTTTAGACACACAGGGCAAGTTCCTGAAAAAAACTTTTTTCTTTTCTTTCTTTCTTTCTTTTTTTTAAAAAACAAGGTCCTAGTCTTTCTGAATGATAAAATAGACTTAAAATGTATGAACAATGTCAATGGAAATCTTAAGACCCAAGGGGGTAAAAGAATAAGACTTCCCTTCTTGCCTTTCCCCAGGACAAGCAACTCTAGAATCAATTATGCAAAATGGAAAAAACGCAGTCACAAAATCCAGCTTTTCTTGAGACAGAATGTTACCTGGTTTTCGTTCATGGAGTACATTCAGTCCATCATCTAACCCAGGTGTGCATCACAGCCCAGGTTCAGGATCAAAATAATTGTGGGTGGGGGTCAGAGCCTCATCACCAGCCCTCTGAGCTTAACAAGGCACACAATGAGAGATACACAAAATTGTACCTTTGGAATAACTGCCTTCAGTTATTTGCCATTGAAGGGAGAACTGCACAGTTGCTGGGAATCTAAGCGTGCTCACCTGTATGAGGTTCAGCACTTTGTCATGCACAATGGCAGGTGGATTGTTTTTCGGGAGGATGGTTCGGACCAGCACACCTTCTACAAAGTCCTGGCTAGAAACCAGCACATGGAAACGGTGGCCACAGTTCTTGACACATGTTTCAAGGACCTGTGAAGACAAACAAGATGTCAGCAGAAAGGGGCAGAGGCTTTTGGTTCCCTACTGCTTACCATCACAATCACAGAAAAAATAGCTAATTTACATGTACAACAGCCCCCCCAAACTGAAGGCATTTGCCCCCTGCACTAAAACACACAACATATGTGCCTTCAGGGAAAGGGCTGTGGCTCAGTGGTAGAGCACACAGAAGATCTCAGAATCAGTCTACAGCAGTCCCAGCTAAGGCATATCGGGCAGCAGATATTGGAAGAGAGCTTTTTGTGCCTTGGACAATGGCAAGATGCTGCCGTTCAGAATGGACAATGCTGGGAAAGATGGAACAGCGATCTGACTCAGTATATGTTCTAATGTAAGTTTAGAGCCCATCAAACTTGGTCAAGATAACAACTGCTTTGCCGTCCACTGTACTTCTACTTCCCTTCCTCTCATTACATATTTCTTACAATCTTTTGGTGCTTTCCCACTACTTAATCCACGATTAACATTCCACCTTGGAGACTGAGCCTCTTGTCCAGAAACAACTAGGTTCTAGAACAGGGGTGGGCAAATAGCGGCCCGGGGGCCACATGCGGCCCGCCACAGTTTTTTGCGGCCCGCCAAGACAGTCGGCCACGTGGTGTGATAGGGTACATTTGTCTCATTAAACTGATTCTAAAATTAAATATGTTTGCAGCTATAGATGATATGAAATTAGCACAATAAATAAATTGAATAAAACTACCACTATTTTATTTAATTTATACTTATTGATTTTTATGATACAATTTAGACCTTTTCTGAAATGCAAAGTTAACTAATGAATGCAGTCATTTTAAAAGGTGCGGCCCTCCGCTAACCTCCACTCCCAGAAAGTGGCCCCCGAGCCAAAACAATTGCCCACCCCTGTTCTAGAACATCTTTTGCTTTACCCAGCTACTGAAGTCAAGCTAGTAAGAAAGAAAGAGGACTGGGAAAAGTGATGTTTCTGGGGCTCTCTGTTATGAAGAAAGGGCCCACGCTACTTACCGTCAAAGCCAGCATCACCTCATGGAAGTTCTTATTCCCTACAATCCTTTTCTTTATTGCCCGAAAGGCATCTTTTGGCCTGAGTGCAGATTACAAAAGCATCAGTATTAGCACAGAGGCAAAACATGCAGCTGTAATTTACCTGTCAGTAGTCAATTTTAATTCCTCACTCACTAACATTTTGGAATTTTGCAACTAACCAAACGAGCTTCCCCCAAAGCCAAAAGCAAATATCTTTACATCCACAAATTTAATTTTCTGTAACTAGGGACACGAGTGCACACATTCCACAGTATCAATGAGTGTAAGCAGGAAGGAAATGGAGGAGAGACAGAAACAGAGGACACAGGCAAGAAAAGCCATTATTAGTGAATGTAACCTAACAGGGCAAAGTCTTACGACACTGGCTGGTGTGAGGAAAGATTAACACCCACCGCATGCCAGAAAGGGACAAGGAGCATGTTGTTTGGGCAAGGAGAGAGCAGAATGTAAAACAGCTTACCCAAAAGAATGCCCTTTTTCAAAGTTTCTATAATACTGAGTTCTGCCCCACTGCTATACCTACAGGTGGAATAGGTCACGTGCTATCTGTTGCCTGCTGTGGAAAATGGAATTAGGACAAAAGCACCATTGCACTTTCTTAGCCCTTTTACAGCTCTCTCAGTGCTCGATGCCTTGTTGAGATATTACAGGTGGGAAGTTAACACCTCTGCATTACTTTTTATATGGAGGTGGAATGACACACGCTGCAGTGCAAGGAATGAGGACCAGAGCTGGGATAACAAAAACAGAGGTGGCCTTAGGTGCCACTAAAGACATGGGGGGGGTGGGGATGTGACCCACAGGACAGCATCCAATCAGGAAATGCTCACAGGTGAGCCCCAGTGAAGAGAAGCAGTGCACAACAAGGCTCTTGAACAGGTCTCATTCACTCTGCAAGTCTTGAAAAAGGGAAGGTGTGTGTTATGCGCATGCAGATCTTTGCCCTACTTTATTTACCAAAACCGTCTTTATTTTTTCTTTCTCAGGCACTAAAAGGTCTTGGATTGGCTCTGCACAAAGCATGATGAAGGGCAGATGTGAAATATGATTACTAGGCACAAGAACATCTGTGGCCCTTTTAACAGTCAAAGTGCTTCCCTACGTTCATCTCTTCCATCCTCATACTTAATTTAGGCTGGGAGATGCCAAGTGGCCTTGGGGAACTCATGGAATCAAGAGCCAATTTATGATGGGAATCCACTCCCTCTTAGGTCCAAGTAAATTATACGAACAATAAACCAGATGTGTAAGAATGGAATTATATGCAGCCAAGACACTGGTGGTGGTGGGGAAAGAAATATGCTATGGAGCTAATGTTTGGCAGATATGGGGACTCAGATGTGGGGCTGGAACAGAAACAGAAGGGCTGCAAAGTGGGGATGAGATATTTTTAAAAGAAACAGATAACTTGGCATTCAGATTTTACACAAATGAAAAGTACTTAGAGGCTTTTCCTCTGTGGGGGAGCAGTCAT
Source organism: Lepidodactylus listeri (assembly GCA_029233225.1). NCBI lineage: Eukaryota > Metazoa > Chordata > Lepidosauria > Squamata > Gekkonidae > Lepidodactylus > Lepidodactylus listeri. Next base: position 36,916,352 of record JARCFY010000008.1, on the reverse strand, counting down.
CTAATCACAGCCTTGCATTCCATGGAGCACCACTTCCAGCACATGCTGTTCCTTTCTTTACTGAGGTCACCAGCTAGCCCACTGCAAATTATTTATAGGATTCAGCATCAATGGGGTTGGCATTCCCCAGGTTTCTTGATATGTCAGTGCTGCGTTGCCCAGTATATGTGCACGGGAGCAGAGAAGATCGGGGGAAATTTCACTTCCTTTCCTGGGTCACCTCTGTAATTTGACTGTATTCTTAATGTTCCGAAGAACAGAACCCCAGCTGGAATCGGATACAGTCAGAGGATTTTCCAGTCATTAGCATAGAGAGTACATAATAAGATGCGTTCACAAGTGTGTCAGTGGACACGTCCAGGCACACAGATAACATCACCTGCCCTAGCAGTATCAGTTCCCTTACCCTTCCTCTGTCTCATTAATGATGTCGCAGATCTCCATGTTGAGGGCCCAGTCTTCGCTCTGCAGGGAGCCATCAGTAGCTTTCTCTGGAAAGAAAAAAAGAAAAGAAATGAAACAGCTAACAGTATCCCTGGATGTGCCTTTGAAACAAAGAGCCTTTCCCTGCTGTTGAGATGCTTAGAGCACAGAAAGTGGGAAATTTATAAATATGAACCTACTCCCTAATAATCTTAGGACTAGTTCACACATCCAGCCTAAAAAGCGTCACTGTGTGGTCAAAACGCTGTGGCTGCCTGTAGCAGCTGCTGCTTTTGACAGGTGCTACTGTCGGCCAGACCACCCCATGCCAGCTCTCTTTCCATGCCTCAGAGGAACAAGGAAGATTTTGTTATTCCTCTCTAGTGCTAAAAGAAGAATTGTATCCATGGAACACTGCGGTGAAGCCCTTTGCCAGGATGACTAGGAGTGTAATGTCCAAATATAGAGAAGGCAGACACTGAGAATACCTTGCAACTTAATGTATCAAGATATGGTTTTTTTATGATGGTTCATATTTAAATTTGAAACATGGCTTGACTGTTTACCTTTTTTATTTTGTGTACTTGGTTATTTATTATGCTTCACTAATTGTAGATTTTTGACTTGATAATCCTGTAAGATTTGACACAGAAAGCTGTTATTTTTTGTGTTCTAATTTTTGATTATTTTGATTGTTACTTAATATGTGTATGTGAATTTTTTTTTAAATAAAATTTTATATAATATATATTCAAAGTTTAATGCCTTTGTATCAAACCTTTCTTCAAGGATATCAGGGCTGTGTACACCATTCTTCACTCCTCTGTTTTTCTCTCACAACTGTGTGAGGTAAATGAGGCTGAAAGAATGACTGACTCAAGAGCACCAACTCAGCTTCATGGGTGAGCAGAATTTGCACCTGGGTGTTCCAGATCTGACACTCTAACCGCTACAACACATTGGCTCATCTCTCTCAACACCCTGCTTCTGAATTTCCTGGGAGACCTTGGCCAGTCACATACACTCAGCCTAATTTACCTCACAGGGTCACTGTGAGGATGAAAATGAAGAAGAGAATGATGCAAGCTGCTTTGGGTCCCCATTGGTGAGAAAGGTGAGGTATAAATGAGGTAATAAAAATAAATTCCCAGAAGCCATTTGGCTGGCTGACACCATGCTAAACTAATAAATCCATTTTGTGTTCTTTTTTAAAAAAAAGTTTTATTTATAAATTTTTACAAACAAAAAACAAATAAAACATTAAGCTTACTGTTACAAGTAATTTGAGTCTTAATTACCTACATCTTTATCAATCCATTTATAAAATCTCAACCATTTCTCCAAAAATAACGCTTTATCTCTTCCAAGTAATATTATAATCAGTCTGTCCATTTCCGCCAGTTCCATTAGTTTATATATTAATTCAACCTTGGGTGGGTTAGTATCTAATTTCCAGTATTTTGCCCATATTATTCTGGCAGCTGTTAAAACATATATCATCAACACAACCTCTTTATGTTGGTGTCCTGCTGGTAGTATGTTTAACAGAAATATCTCCAGGTTTAAAGGTAACTTAACATTAATAATTTCCTGAATTAATTTCTGAATCATAAGCCAGTAGGCATCTACCTTCGTACAACGCCACCACATATGGAAGACCACTACCACAGAGGTCCTATCAGTTAAACCAAACCAGGAGCAAAAGTATATGCATGTACAAGAAAGAAGAGAAGTAAGCCGCCCCTTTGTTTTTAAATATAACTCCTGCCCAGTGACTGGCCTGCCAGGAGACAAAATGGGACAGCTCAATTCAGAGCCATATTTTGGGATACCATTAAAATACAGCAGACTGTCAGGAGCTTGGTTTATTATTGGGCAAGGGGGGAAATCTGTATGTTCTGGCTCAGGGATCAAAGTTTCTTGGGTTCACTCTGACCCTGCCAAAATGCAGTAGCCATTTCATTTTTAGAAGGTTCTTCAGATAGATTAGCAGAAGAGATGTCTAAATTTACAGAAGGGGTAGCAGAATCACGCTAGGGCCAATCCAGTTGTTATCTGCAAATGCCCCCCTATTCAGTTAGCAGTTCTTGCACTAGCCAGGATTGTTACTCATGGCAAAAGCAATGAACAACAAGCTCTTATTTCCAGAGTTACCAATGATCCCACCCTGTAATCAGCTCAGCCTCAACGCCCATTGGCAATTCGACCGAGTCAGTCCAGACAGGAGGATGGTCAACCTTCAATGGAAAAATGGACATCAAGCCAGCAGGGAGCAAACAAAATAACAAGCTATGGCAGGGGTGGCCAAACTTGCTTAATGTTACAACCACACAGAATAAACGTCAGATGTTTGAGAGCTGCAAGACATGAACAAATATCACACACACATTTTTATTGAAAAATATGCAAATTTGCTTTTTATTAATATTAAATTAGACTGTGTAAAAGAGCCACATGTGGCTCCTGAGCTGCAGTTTGGCCACCCCTGAGCTATGGGAAGAGGAGAACGGAAGAAGCAACTCAATCCATTGTCCACGGTAGCATTTGCAAGACTTGCAGCACCAACAGAGAGACAGAGATTGCCAAAAATTTAATCTGGAAGTACATGATAATGTTGCTACCTATTTTACTTGGCAATGCTCCTATACCTTTCATAGCTGCACAGGCCAAAATGAGACACTTCTTGTCTTTCCCCATCACCACGCGTGAATGACATACAAAACTTCCTCTGTTTATTTCCTGCATGTTCAATGCAAGAGTTGGGGAGACGGACTTCTTTAGCTCTTCTTTCCTTCAGACATCTTGAAAGACTAGCCCAGGATGTCAACTCAAATGAATTGATAAGGAGTGCTGAATATACTCAGTACCAAAGGGGCTTGGCAACAATGGACTGATGGATGGTCCTGTGCCTTTTAAAGGTCTAGCAAGTGAAAATATCCAGCTGTTAAATGTCACAGCTATTGAAGTCACTGGAACTCTGTGGGTCAGAAGCTGGCTTCTAAAAAATCCAAGTGCATACAAAAGTTAATTCTGCTCTCACTGCATATTGCATTCAATGGAAATTATGGAAATGTTATTCAAAAACAAAAAATTGACAGTTATGAAACTCAAAGCAGACACACCTTCAACAACAGAAAGCCTCCCAAACATTAGCTTTTCTTCATGAAGACAACATTTCTGAAATCTGACAGATCAGACCAGTGGTCCATGCAGTCGAGCGTCCTGTCTCATACAGTGACCAACCAGTTTTTGACTCACAGTCCTTTTCAGTCTTTGACTTTCCCCCCTCCCAGTAAGAAATAGAAACCTTTTTGTATGGAAAAAAAATCAGACTGGAATCTAAGCTCTGTAGAAGTCTCAGGATTCTGTGCTACATGCTGTTATTTCAATCCCCAAACCTGGTCTCTGAATCCTGAAGAAGTCCAACTTGACTATCTTGGTCTCGCCTACTACAAGACTAGCTATGACAGTCAAGAAGAATCTCAATTAAAGTAAAAGCAGCCAAAACACTCCAGAGAATCGAAGCTCACTGAAATAAATGGTTCAGACTGGAATAAGTCTGCACAAAACTGCATGGTTATTATTAGTTAGTTAAGCTTTATTAGTTAAACTTTTACCCCGCCCTTCCAGCAAAGGCCGAGGACAGACTGGCAATCTAAAGCGGAGGCAAAGCGGAGGGAACTGGTGCGGGGGAAAAACTCCACGGAGCTGGCCGTTCATACTGGCCAGAGCAATGCGGACCAGCGGCGATACGGAGCGTTCAGACTGCCACGGAGCGTTCAGACTGCCGCGGAGCCGGCGCGCGCTTTTTTTTGTTTTCCGCATGCCTCCCGCTTCTTCCGGTTCACACTGTTTGGAAGCGGGAGGCATGCGGAAGACGGCCCCTGAACACCGGTTTTACCCGGTGTCCTGGTAAAGCGGATGGAAAGCGACTGGGAGACGGGCAAGTACAAAACGGAGCCGACGGACAGATGCGCATGTCTGAACGTGCTCCTTTCTTCCGTTTCCGAAGCGTGCCTGCCCCGCTTTACATTGCCAGTCTGTCCTCGGCCAAAGCCGGCTCAGGGCAGCTTACAACCATATAAAATACAACAAACAGTACAAAATTTAAAACCATAAATTTCACATAAAAAGGGCTGGCATTAATTCCTCAGTGTAGTCAGCTACTTAGTTCCCGTCAGATGGGCATGGTACTTGGTTTCGGCTACAGTTAGACGAGAGGGTGGGCATAGCGGGGGCGACAGGACCCAGAGAGGTTGGGCTCATTTGTCATGACTGTCAGTTGTCAGAGGTGACAGCGGCAGTAGTGATGGTAGTGGTGGCGACTCCAAAGGCCTGGCGGAAGAGCTCTGTCTTACAGGCCCTGTGGAACTTAAAGCTTTGCTTTCAGCTAGATGGGCTGGAGGTGAAAATGACCACAGGCCATTGTACATCTTATTACCATGTAACTATTTGCTATTTATTTTTAGGATTTTTTTATTACTAGCCATGTCTCATATCTATATTTCTTTTACTTCATTTACCTAATATTTTTAGTTCCTTTGCCTGAAATGCACTAGAAGTATATTTATTTTTCCACTGTCCTTGCATTGTATGTTGTGTACTATAAAATATCTTTCCATTACTTGAAGGGTTTGTTGTTTTTGTATTCTTTTGTTTGCTGGCTTGTGTACTGTGCATAATTTTTTTTTCATTTTTTTAGTCCAATTACCGAAGAGTGTGTGTATTCCTCACTGATAATTTTTGCCTACTGGGAAAAATTAGGACCCAGTTTTTTTCCATCTGAGAAACACAGGGCCTGCCTATACATATGGCAAAATGAAATGGAACAGTTGCGAGTGGTGAGACAGGCTGCATCAAGAGGAAGGCCCCACTTCTGAATGCTCTCCCCTATGTAAAAAGATTCCCCAAAAGTTAGAAAATTAGAACAACAGTGAATGGGCTGGGACCATTCTGCCTCATGTGTTAGATTTCTTCCAGCAAGCATTTTTTCTTTGAGAGGAAGCACCCTGAAATCAACGGCTGTTGGCAGCAATTCAGTTTACTCCAATACTTCAAGATTTGACCACACAGTCTGCCACACGAATACACCAGGCTGAGTACTTACATGCTGAGGACTCCAATACCTTCCTTCCAGCTGTTGCATCAGGTCTGAACATGTGCATGTGCATGCAGAAAATCAACCAAAACTTCGATTCCTTCCCTCACTGCCACTGCTCTATGGACTGCCATGTGGAAGATGGTTGTGAGTATTGCAAGCACCTACTGAACTGTGCCTGTGATGGGAATGATTGACAGATTCACTCCTATTCCCACGCTATTTTAGCTTTTTCAACAAGAATGCTTCTTAATTTTTATTAATTTAAAAAAATGAAGGTCGTTGCTCCAACAAGTGCCAAGTGCAGTTTGCAGCCAACAGGCAGGACTGCTAGATATATACTGTTATATATGCAGGAAAAGCATAGGAGCCCTGTACCTTATGAAATTTGGCAGTCCTACAGTGATGAAAAAAGAAGGCTTGGACAGTACTCCCCCCTCCAGAAATAGTCTGTGAACTCCCAATTCCAGTGCTTAAGTTACTGATATCAGAGGAGCATGACTTTAGTTTACACCAAGTGACCCAGAAGCTCTTCCCTTTAATCCTAGGTGTGTACTATAGACAGCCAATGAGGTATGATGGGTAAGAATAACTTACCACCACTCAGTGGCAATTGAGGGGGAAAGGAAGCCCCAAATTCCAACTGGCAACAGGTGCAAGGTGATATTTATTTAGATCAAAGCATTTATATCATGCTTTTCTTCTATGTTTAGTATTTAAATGACTTTTAATTTTCAAAGCCCTTTACAACCTGGGACCCATATATCTGAAGGACTGCCTCTCCCTATATGTGCCCACATCCCAGTGGAGGTTAGCACAGAATTATCTATTGGTGCATTTTCCTTTTGAGAGGTACATTTAACAGCCAGAAGATCCACAGCATACCTGGCCTTGCAGAATGATCTGCCAGAGGATGACAAGATTCCAGGAATCATATAAGGCAGCTTTAATTCTGTGTGAAGCTGATGTACTGCTGGATTAGAATGAATTGGAAGCTCAGTCATGATAGTATCTCGAGAGGGAGGATCCTGTATTTGTGAGGTTGAAGGTGTACTTTTTAATGGGTAGGAATGGGGCTTCTGGGATTTGTTAATGATTATGTGTTTTGGTCTTGGCTGGGTTGTTTTTTTTTTAATGGCAATTCTGATACTGTTCGGTTTGCATTTATGCCTCTGTTAGCTCTGTTGTGCTATAAGTAAATTCAAATAAATAACACATATTTTGTAACTTTTTTCACTATGTTTAGGAATTTTTTAAAAAAACATCTCAATCAACCGAACAAATAATACCAGAAACAGCAATAGAGACAATAACCAACTGGAAGCAATATAAAACAGAAATATCAGTGCCCAAACCCACAACACCGCACTCAGTTTGAAAATTCCTTTGGGACAGGTGGCACTTGGCTGAATGGCACAAAGCAAGAATTTTAGGAGCAAAAGAATTCCATAGCCTGGAAACGACAGTCAAAGCGCTCTTGCCCGACATGCCTGTCAACTTCCCTTGGACAGAGTGGGCTACTGAAACACAGATCCAGCAGGTAATATCAGGTCCCAGGAAAGTTAACATGGGCGGAAGCAGTCTTGAGCTTGAGCCGTTTAGAGCTCTGAATTGGTGACACAATGCCAGACTTAAAAGTTTTATCATGGCAAGCTCCAGTTAAGACTGCTCCTACATATGTCTAACAAATGTTGGAAATGTAAAAAGAAAGAAGGTTCTTTTTATCACATGTGGTGGACTTGTGATAAAGCAAAGACTTATTGGTCTATAATACATGCAGAAATGGAAAAATTTTTGAAATGTACATTTAAGAAGTTGCCTGAAATGTTATTGCTTGGACTTAAACTAGAAGAGATAAATGTAAAGAAAAGGACAATAATATGGTATATGTTAACAACAGCAAGAATGGTGTATGCACAAAATTGGAAAAATGAAAAAATACCAGATGTGTGGGAATGGTTGAAAAAATTGTTATATATGGCTGAAATGGATAAATGGACTAGAAAGTTGAATGATCTGTACTCAGAGACCTTTTTAGAAGATTGGAAAGATTTGAAAGAATGTTGAAAAATACTGGGACATGAAAAACTACATTTATACATGGTTATAACATAAAGCAATAGAATTAGAGTATATGAATGTATTAAGGATAATTAGATAATGAAGATGTTTTTTATTTTAGAATTATATAAGAATATAGAAAGTAAGAATTAGTATGTAAGTATTTTTAAGATATATGACCGTTACAAGAAATGTAAACATAGATATAAGTATTACTATTTTGGATAAAGTGGAAAATGTGTTATGCTTCAGATGTGGTGGGAAACCGCCAATACAAGATAAAAATAAGATTATACAAATAGAACAAAATGTTATATAATATGGAAAAAAAGGATTTGTATAAGATAAATGTATTAATTTTAATGTTTTGAAAAATAAAAATTTTTTTACAACAAAAAAAAAAGACTGCTCCTACAGTGTAAACCAGATCCAGGCATTCTTCAAACACAGCCCTGCGCAAAGCATATAGCCTTATCTCAATGTTACAAAGCTATATGCAATAAATTACATGCATGGCCCCACTGGTGGACCTCTTGATGGCTCCTGGCGTTTTTGGCCACTGTGTGACAGAGTGTTGGACCGGATGGGCCACTGGCCTGATCCAACACTGGCTTCCCTTACGTTCTTATGAGGAAGAATGGCCACAATTGGTAGACCAACACAATCTGGTAAAAAGCATTCCATGCAGGCTATGTCACCATTAGGTGGCATTCAGCAGCGGCCTCTTCCTACTCTTTGGTAGACACCGTTCTAGCTCAATGGCTGCCGTCTGTTACCTAGAAACAAAAACAATTATTTACTGTATTTTTAAATTGCCCTTTCTCCAAGGGGCCCAGGATGGCATGCATGGTGTCCCTAGCCTGTCCATGTTCTAGCATTGTAACAGCCTTTTGAGATAGGCTGAGAGCCAGCAAAGAAAACCCAGGGAGCTTAACTGCTGACCAAGGCTGGGAACGCAGCCCTTTCCAGTCCGTGTAGCACTCTATGAACTAATACTATATTGACTCTCTGGAGTTAGCAGACAGTAACAGCCATTGTTCATCATACGCTCAAAGACACTCAGTTATTACTTCACACTTTCTAGGGATGAACTCTGGGGCAGAAAGCGGGGTCTGAGCTAAAGCTCTGACTCAAATTAAACCCTGCTCAAGCCCTCAATCTGTGATAAGGGAGGGGGTCTCTCTACCAGCCTCTCCCTCTCCATTTCCCTCTGCCTAGGTTTTATAGCATCTTTGCTAACCTTTCCCCCAATGCAAAGGGATTTTGTCAAGGTTCCAAAACATTTACTTTGCAGAAAGAAATGCAAACAAGCCATATACACTCTTCTGGCTGACTGGGAAGGAAATTTATATACAAGAAAAAAAATCCCAACAGAGCCACAGCCAAATGGCTATAATACTAGGCAAAGACTATTAGCCACTGAAGTGGGATCCAGTTTCACTCTGACTAGCAACAGTGAAAGGTGAAAATATTCCTCGTACTTTGTTGCATGGTAAGTGGACACACAAACCACAGGGGAGAGGAAGGGAGGGAGAACATTGTGAGAGAAGAGTGCGATTAAGAAAGAATGGCAACGAATTAAGACAGAATGCCAAAGGAAGGAACCAGCTAACAAGAGTATAAGCAGGGGTGGGTGTGACGTGCATCCAAAGTAAAACCTAAATTCTGCCCTCAGAATAAATTGTGTAATGCAAAGAAAGTAGTAAAGAAACAGGAGCTACATTTGGAGACTAAGTGCATGGCTTAGAATGAGCTATCTGGATGGTTATCTGGATGGAATCTGTGCCGGTGAAGGTGCGGAGAAGTACAGTGCAACCTGGAACCGAGCTCAGTGGCCAGTCTGGGAAGAGGAAGAGGCCTCCATTAGGTTTCTAGGAGCCAAGTAACTATTTTTCTCCTCTTTGATGAGGAAGAAAAAAAGACTTACTTCCCAAGGGACAATTACATAGACCTGCCATACCCCTCTGTGGGAAAAAATATTAATAAAAGTTTGCCTCTGACTAATGCCAAACCCCTTACAAGTTACTCAGGCTTGACCTGACAGCCTAAAATCCCATAAGGCATTGCATGTATCACCAAGTGCTTTGCTAGCCTGGGAAAGACTTGAGAACACCAGATGGCCCAGGTAATTAAACCTCTATAAGGTTCCTAGATAGAGGTGGAATGTCCATTAGGGGGATCTATAAAATCATTCATCAGGAAAGGGTCCCCAGCGATAAGATCCTTTTGGTCAGCTCTTAAAAGGAAAAGGATTGCCCTCTCATCTGACCTTTTGGCACCTCTAAGGAAATACCAGAGGCCCTGTATAATCTCAGCAAAGAGATCCTGAGAACCTCTCTGATCTGACACTCTCAATGCCATAATACAGACCACAAATTGCTTGTGGTACATGTCCTATAAACAAACTACGGATAACTTATGACCAGAGAAATCAAATTCTTCTATGTCCATCAAATGCACATCAGACAGTTGATTGAAGTCACAATGATGCAAAGAGCAAACATGTCAAAGAACTGACAGATCCTTTTGATCTCAGGGTATAAGACAGGGACCTAGAGATCCCTTCAGTGCTCATCTTGTGGGACACCTGGAGACCTTCTTAGTCTCTGTGTTTCCAGGATACCCCAGAGATCTCTGTCCACTTGGCTGTCTGTCATGTTCATTATGGTATGTTGTCTTGTTTTTCTGTATATTATCTGTTAAATATGTGAGTAACTGTGTATGTGGGGTTGGAATAAAAGGCAAGGTTTGACTGGGGCCTATCCAGCCACAGTCAAACCCTTTCTGGGGAAGTGTTTTTATATTGTATCCTGTCTCCATCCATAGAATAAAAATAGTTTTCTTTATATTGGTGTGAGTGCATCTTGGGGGCTGGAACTCAGACAGCCTCCCCTTCTCTTCCTATCCACATTTTTCCTACACTCATTACAACTTTGGTAAGGGGTCACTTCCGAGAATACGAACTGAGACGAAGGGTCACACTCTTGTAAAGGAGGGGTGACTGTCTTTCTTCCAACACCCACAAAACCTTAATTTAAAATAATTTAGGTTACACTACATTCATAGTACAAAATTTTAAATACATTATTACTTTAAGTTATTTCGTAATAACTGATAAGTTTTTTTTAAAAAACCCTAAAAACTCACTTTCAGATCCAAGCAGATGGTAGCTTATCATGCTCTCTAATTCCACTGTCCATCTTCCTTTGGAAACTGTCAATTGAATAGACTAGACATTGGCACCCCTCTCAAAAGACCTCCCCGAGCTTGGGTGGATGAGGCTGGGGAAGAGGTGCACATGTGGATTGCTTGACACACTGCTTGATAATCTGGTCTGAGTGTAGATCGAGGTTTTTCAGTGCCTGATAGAGAGCCAACCTGCATAAATAAACTGAAAATCTTACAATATGCCACTCACCTACAGCTAGGTTATTTCACAGCTCTTGTTCATGTTCTTGGTGGATAATGAGCAGATAAAGCAAAAAAAAAAAAAGGGTGTGTGTGAAGGCACAGGTCGGTCAGTAGGAAAGCACTGCTATCTGGGATCACTTGGAGGGACCCTAGAATAAAGGGCTGCATTCATGAACTCCCTCCTCAGCCCCCACAAAAGATGCAGGGCACACAGCTATTGAGAGTGCACCGACGGGACCATTCTGCCTCCAGATCCCCAGCAATGCAGAATGGTGGGAGAGGGAGGTCAAAGGGAGACTAGGTTTGACTCAGCAATTTCTCACACCTCTTTAGAAAGTGTACCGCACTGTGAAAACCACAGGTGTCGTTCTAGTTTATTCTACAGGCTTCTAATGTCACTGTGCCTGAACATTTAAACATCACCCCATTGTACATTTAGACTGCTGCTTCAAAGGGCTAGACTTTGATAACCTCTCTCGACTACCTAAACAATGCTCCTTACTTTCATAAACCCATAGAATGGATTTTGAGTTAGTGCCGTTTTAATAAGTTTCATTTGGGGGGGGGGGAATCCTGGACTTTATCCCTTTGATTTTCAGAAACACAAAGGCTATTCATTGGTCACATGAAAGATCTAGATGCTGAGCTCAACTACGGCAGCTGTAATTAGAACCATCCACACCTCTTGAAATCTAACCCAGGCCTGCGTGACTTCTGCACAGAAGGGTGACTTCGACAGTAGGCACAGAAGCATGACTCTTTCTGGACAACAAACATTCCAAATATTAAAGGTTATCAAACAGAGGACTTAAAGGCTAACCTAGTCGGCAACCTGAAAACTCCAAGCTGACAACATTTGTGAGCATCTCTGGCGAACTTCACAGAACATATGAAGAGACCTGCTCGAACAGACCAATAGTCTATCTAGTCCAGCATCCTGTCTCACACAGTGGCCAACGAGTTCCTCTAGACGGCCAATAACAGGGCACAGAGGCTGATGTTGCCTCCCCTGACATTGCCTCCTGGCTCTGGGATTCAAAGGATTAGTGACTCTAAATGTGGGGCAACATGGCTAGTAGACACTGATAGACTTATCCCCCATTAATATACCTAATCACCTTTTAAAGCTGTTTATTCCTGTGGCCATCACCACATTCTCTGGCAATGAATTTCACATTTTAATCATTCTCTGTGTAAATTAGCATTTCCTTTTGTCTGTCCTGAACCTACTGCCCATCAGCTTCATTGGATGCCCTCAAGTCTGAGTATTTTGGGAGAGGAAGAAAAATGTCTGTTCGTTAACTCTCTTCACTTGATGCATAATTTTATAAATCTCTTATCATGTCCCCTCCCTTAGTACTCTCTTTTCTAAATTGAAAAGTCCCAGACGGGACTCTTCACCTTTTCCTCCTAGGGAAGGTGCTGCAAACCCTAATCATCTTGGTTGCCCTCCTCTGTACTTCTTCCAGCTCTGCAACATCCTTTTTGATATAAGATGATTGGAAATGTACACAGTATTCCAAATAAGGCTGCACCATCGATCTATACAGGGGCATTACAATATTGGCCGTTTTATTTTCAATCCCTTTCCTAATAATCCCTAACACAGAGTTTGCCTTTTTCACCACTGCAGCACACAGGATTGACACTTCCACTGAGCTATCCACTACGACCTCATGATTTTTTCCCCTCTCAGTCTCAGCAAGTTCAGATCCCATTGCTTGAAGTGGGGATTTTTTGTCCCAAATGTGCATCACCTAAAACCTACCAACACTAAACTTCATTTGACACACTGTCACCCACTCACTCAGTTTATGGTGGTCCTCTTGGAGCTCTTCACAGTCAGCCTTGGTTTTCACCATCCTGAATAATTTTGTGTCATCTGCAAACTTGGCAATTACACTTCTCAACCCTAGTTCCAGATAAGTTATGAATTAAATAGTACCATCCCCAAAAACGATCTTTGTGGGACCCCACTGCTTACTTCTCTCCATTGTGAGAACTGTCCACTGACTCCTACTCTTTGGTTCCTGTTATTTAACCAGTTTTTAACCCATAAGAGAACCTGTCCTCTTATCCCATGACTGCTAAGTTAATTCAGGAGTCTTTGGTGAGGTACCTTGTCAAAAGACTTTTGAAAGTCCAGGTATATAATGTCTACCAGGTCACCATTGTCTCCTTACTTGTTCGCTTTCTCAAAGAACTCCAAAAGGTTGGTGAGGCAGGACTTCCCTTTGCAGAAGCCATACTGATTTTCCCTCAGTAGGCTTTTATCCCTCTATGTGCCTAACAATTCAGTTTGAAAGGGCGTTAGACTGGCTCCAGGGTGTGGTGACAATAACAGCAATCTGTAGCATAACATTAAAGCATTACATTTTACAGGCTAGTCAGGTTATTTCACATTTCAAGGGGTTCTGTATGGTCTGAAATTGAAATGTTTATGCTGGGCTTTCAAAAGGAAAGTGACATAGAAGGTGTCACTGCAGATTTTCAGTGCCACTAATAGTATTTACAGATTAGGACTGCACATTAGGTACAAAACCTAATGATATAGCTACAAGCAATTTATGTGCCACTCCTGAATTACGCAATGCTTTTATACTGGCTTTGCAAACCACAGCATCTGGTTTATTTGCAGAGAGGTTTGTTTCAGAACCCTTACTTACAGAGAAAAACAACAATGTTTTATTCAATAAATTAACTGATTAATCATAAAACAACAACTAGGCAACAGCTTCAACAAAGCTAAGCTGTTTTGAAAAGCAACAAATGCTCTTGCTCATCCTCTGCCATTTTTGCAGTATGGGGGTTAGAGATCTTTTCCAGACTGCAATCCTAAGGACAAGGGTTTAGAAGTAAATCTGATAAAAAAAAAAGTGAGACACCTCTGAGTGAACATGCAGAGGGCTGGACTTCCTGCCTAGGACTGAACACAACCCAGGCAAGTGAAATCATAAGGTCCACTACATGCAGAAGAGAACTGTCATGACACATGCCATCCCTTGCTCCAGCTTCCAAGCTCTGAAATATCCTTCCTTGATCCATCGATATCCAAAGGCTGTTCAACGTTTGAACAAGGTATGTTTTTAGTGAATAGAGAGTGCACTCCTTTAACCAGTCAGGACCCATAATATGCTCTCAACACTACATGATTATTAATCCAATCACTGACATTGAATCACTGGAGCATTACTGGATTCATATGTGAATCAGCAGGCTGCCATTCTTGTATATAAAGGAACAAAGTACTGTAAGTGAATCCCTGATTGCCAATGGAGGGAAGTGAATGACAGTGACTGCGTTATTCCACTACTGCCCAGTTGTTAAACTAGCCAGGAATTTCCAGTGACTCTACACAATGTGTGTGATTTTGTGTTATAACATCATATGGGAAGGTGTTATTTGAGCCAAGGCATGATGAAATGTGGAAGGAGTTGATCCACTGAAGCAACAGGTGAGTCACCCAGAGACTGCTTTTGTGCATTAGGCCACCAATACACACGCATTCATAAAACACAAAACTCAGCACTCTCTTTGGAAGCTATGAGTGGCTCTCAAGCGAACGTATGGCCTCCTGTTCCCATGTACTTTTTGAGATTAAAAAAACAAACAAACCAAGATCAGAAAACTACTACATTCCTTCTGCCTTCACGTTTAAAAAGCACCAAGCAGTGCAGGCTCTGGTCAAAGAAACCCACAGACTGCCTCTGGAATCAAATACCCCTTTCCCAATATGTGTGTAGATCTGGTGATCCGCTAATTATTATTAGAAATCTATTTTTCTATATCAGATATTTCAAGGGAATTTTTAGGATTAGCTTTGCTACCTTTATATGGTTCTGATAATCTATTAGCTTTCCGGGAGAACCCCTCTGAGCAGGCAGTCAAGTAAGTGAAGCAACCACCTAAAACTGGCCTATGAACAAATTCCGTCGCAACACGTGTTTGCTCCCTCCACGCCACTACTGCCTGTAGGCCAACAAGCACCGAGGGAACAGCGGGGCTCAGAGGAACCACCTGACGCTCCCCCGTGCACAGATTCTCTACCGAATCACAGCCGCACTGAGTAGCACACAAGACTCCCATCCGGAGGGGGGGCGTGGCGCTAGTTCAAGGGGGAGCGGCCCCTTTAAATAAGCAAACTTTCCCTCGCCTCAAGACCCCTTCCCACACCAGGATTGGCTTAGGAGGGCAGCCCCCAAGAGCCCGCCTCTTTCCTCACTCCCCCTTGGCTACCGCGACCAGTCAGTCAAAACAGTTCCGCGTCCTGGTTGGCTCTAGGTATCCTTACATCCGCCCCGATGGACTAGGAGCACCGCCCAATCTAGTACCCCCTCCGCCCGAGACAGACACTCAAGTTGCGAAAGCGGGTGAGGACGTGTGGGGAGAGGAGAAGCGGGAATTGGGAAGGACGGAGCAAGTCTGGCGGCCTTACCGATGCGCTGGCCCACAGGAGAGCTGAAAGGGTTGCCCAAGAGAAACTCCATCGCCGCCACGGCCGCAGCTCAGCAGAGATCAGCTGACGCAGCTGCGAGAGCGCCTCACGTGACCGTCTCGGGATCGAGCGGGGTGTGTCTCCGCCCCGCCCCTCCCGTCCGTGACGTCAGCGCCCGGCGCGTTCTAACCCGAAGGGCTGTGCAGCCCCGGTGGCACAGGTGGGGGCAAAGGAAGGGCCGTGAGAAGGGTGCTCAGTGAGACGCGGCTCGTCGTAAGCTTTCCTCCGGCCGAGAAGGGCTTGTTGAAAGGCGGCTGTCACAGCGGGTTGCACAGGTGGCCGCCCTGTTTCAAAAGTGCCCAGTGCAGTTTTTGCACAAGTGTGCGCGCGCGTTAAGTGCGGTCAAGCCACTTCCGACCCCTGGCGACCCCAGGCAATAATAACCTCCAGAACGTCCAGTGGTTAACAGCCTTGCTGAGGTCTTGCAGTCTGAGGCCCTGGCTTCCTTGATGGAGTCAATCTGTCTCATGTTGCGTCTCTCTCTCTTCCTAGCAATGTATTATTGTCTTTTCCACTGACTCTTGCCCTCTCCTAATGTGACCAAAATCCCATAGTCTCAGTTTAGCCATTTTAGCTTCTAGGGAGAATTCAGGCTTGATTTGGTCTAGGACCCATTTATCTGTCTTTTTGGCGGTCTGAGGTATCCACAAAACTCCTCCAACACCACATTTCAGATGAATTAACTTTCTTCCTGTCAGCTTTCTTCATTGTTCAACTTTCACACCCACACATAGTAATGGGCAATTCTATGGCATGAAGTCACTTGATTTTAATTGATTTTAGCTGCCACATCTGTTCTAGCTCCTTCGTGGTTGCCCTCCCCAGTCCCAATCTCCTGATTTCTTGGGTGCAGTCTCCCTGTTGGTCAGTGATGGAGCCAAGGAATAGAAAGCCTTGAACAATTTCAAGTTTTTAATCATCAGCCTTAATGTTGTGTAATTCCTCAAATCAGTGTGGCTGGGTGGGTGAGTCTGCTTCCATTCTGCGCAACAGAAAGGAATTTTGAAGCAGGCCCTCTGGCACGTGTTGTCCTGCCGAGATAGCTGGTACTCGGCCTGTTGCCTGCACTTCTTATTCAATAGCCCTTCTGGTGTGTTTTGCAGACAGCAATGGGGCATTTCTTCTGTTGCTTTTCATACCCCGAGCCAATAGGAAGAACAAGGGAAGCTGTTTCTATGGCTTGGGGAGAAAATGAGAAAAGCCTTATGATGGGCTGCCCCACACTATATGACACAGACAGTTTAACTTGAAGACAAGTGTTGACATTTTGCTGGAACAAGGCTTGACATTTCCTATAGTTCCATACTCAAAAGGTTGAGTGCAGCAAACAAAAAACACAACAAAATATCCATTACACAGTATCAATAAGCAATTAAAAACAACACATACATATAAATTAAAAGTATCATATACAGCAGCCTACTGGACTTGCATGTCTACTGATCGTAAATCACACAAGTATTACATAAAAAGGCACTAGGCCAGACACATTTCAGCCCTGAGGGCCTTCTTCAGTGGCCTAAAACCGTGCTGTACACACATAAACATAAAATATCATTTAAGGACCAGGCAGGTTTGAAATGAATCACTATAGGGGGAGACTCCAAATAAAAAAAAAACAGGCCTGTATATAATGAGCCAGCCCACAAAAAAGCTGGTATCTCTCAACTATTAATCTCTGTCCAAGTTTTTGTCATCTCTGTGTGCAAATGTGAGCTCACATTTCAGATGTAAGGATCTGAGCTTAGATGGTGGTGACTCAAGAAAGGTCTTTCTCAGTTGTGGCACCAAAACTTGGGAACTTCCTCCTAGGGGGATTCTATTGGTGTCTTCCACCTGTGGGTGAAGACTTTTTTGTTTCATTTGGCATACCCCAAGGAACAGTCATTGGCCCTTCTCCCTGGTTCTGGTATGGTTTGTGTTTTTACTGAAATATTTCATCATTTTAAAGGTTTTAATGTTTGTGTGTTTGCCACCTTGGGGAACTTGTTCTGATGGAAAGGCAGCATAAAAATGTTTTGAATAAATAAAAAGCAAATAAATGACAACCCCAGGCCCACAACACTCATGTCACTCCAAGGAACCGCCATTCCACTCTCGGGGCTATCATAAGGAGGAGGAGGGTTGGATTTATACCCTGCCCTTCACTACCCGGAGTCTCAGAGTGGTTTACAATCTCCTTTCCCTTCCCCTCCCCACAACAGACATTCTGTGAGGTAGGTGGGGCTGAGAGAGCTCTTTTGAGAACTGCCCTTGAGGGAACAGCTCTGAAAGACCTTGTAATTGACCCAAGGTCACACCAGCAGCTGCATGTGGAGTGGAGAATCAAACCTGGTTCACCCAGATTAGAGTCCGTGCTCCTAACCACTACACCAAACAGTACCAGTGGACCGATACCACTCCCCAGGGACTGTCATTCCAGACTTGTAACATTTCTGCTACATCCAGGAACTGTCATTCCACTCTGGGTAGCCACCATTCCAGTTCCAGAGCTATGGGTTCCAGAGCAGTTCATCTGCTCTCTGGGACTGTCATTCCATTCTGGGAGTTGTCTTAGGTCAGATTCTATTGTCCATAAATATCTGGACATTTGGGATTTCCCCTAATCTTCAGTGGAATCTAGGGTCCACAGGACACTGGTTGGGGTTAAAGACTCCTCTGACACGTTGGTACTGCTGGGAATTCAGCACATACTGTAAGGAACCTGCTACAACTTAGGTAATGTGTTTAATTCAACTTTGTTTTTTAATTTGCATATCTGTGTTGGGTTACTGTGTGCCTTTTTGCTATATTTTGTTTTGCATTTTCTTCACCATTTTTTGAATGCAGCCACCCTTTTGGGGCCCCCTCTTTTATAATCCTTTTTATAAAGACATTGTTTTTGGCTTCACTTAGTACAAGATATTTCTATGGGATATTTCTCTTCATCTTACCTAGATCGCACAGATGCTACAGTTTGTCATAAAGTATTTTCCAGGGTTTCTACCCTGTTATTGAATGGCTAACAATAACAGTATACTAGAAGGATACCTGCTGAGTTCTTGAGTGGTGTGGTAGCTGGTTACCAGGGTGCTTTCTAAGGAACCCTTGGTCTAAGGGACTTTTCCAGCAAGGAAAAGACACCTCCACCAATTCCTTCCATGACACTGTCCAAAGCATTTTACTCCAAGAATACTGGTTTTCCATTTTTTTTTTAAAAAATCATGTATGTAGCTTAATGTGCAAAAAAGAAGACTACCTTCAAAAATGCCTTCCATGTGCTAATTCTTTCAAAACAGGACATACAAGCAGTGGTTTCTTTGGTATGCCGAAACATCAGAGAACAGGTCTTTCAGTTTTAAAATCTCCCTGCAACTTCAAAACAGTCTTAAGGAAGTATCTCGACAAGAACATTGAAATATTGCATTTTGCAGCATCCCCCTGCAGTGAGAAATTGCACTCAAGTGTTCTGGAGTTTAAACTGGCTCAAATCTCTAAGACCAGAAAATATAGGAGCCTGAATCTAAGAATATTTGAATCATGATATCAATGTACCATCATTGTGACTAAACAGTTCTAGGCTCAGTTTACCAGGAACTGCTGCTTGCTAACCTCCAAGTCAATAGAGTGTAATAGAAATTCCACAAATAACCAGTTACAATCAATGGGTTTTCATAGCGGTTGTTCCTGGTTTACAACTGACAGAAATCTGTGGAGAAATGAATGAAAAAAGAGATGATTAAGTGCTACGGCATATTGGAAACTCGATGCCGCATGTAGAAAGTAATAGAAAACTCTGCAGCTAAAGAGAAAACTACACAGGAACTCTGTCATTGGTCAAATGCAAAAGGAGTAGCTTACAGTACTGATGGTATACCAGTGCAAAAACAAAAACAAAAAAATTCTGAAATTAATCAAGACACAAGATTCAAATTCTTACAAAGTTTATATACATTAGCAAAAGGTCTGCTATACAATACAATTTTTACTAAGTGGCAGGAAACAACAAATATAAAAAACTGCTAGAGTCTTAGTCTAAAGCTCTCCAGTTACAAATATCACAGGATAGAGATTATATAAATATGTACAAAGTTTAAATAAGAGTTCATGAATAGGTCTTCTGTGTTTAAAACCTTCAAGTTTGCCATAGTGCAGTTGGCACAACTGAAGCAGATCACCCTCTCTTTAATCTGAGATCTATATATTTATGTACAGAGAACTAACATTGCTCTCCATAGTTAAAATCTGAAATCTTAAGACCAGGTATCACGTTTCTCTAGAAAGAAAGCTTTTGAGACAATTGTCCAGCTTCACCAAGTTGCACCAAGATTCCTTTCCCCACTTAAATGCTGCTGGACTGTTCAGATAAATATCAAGATCTGAATAAGCTCTGTGAAAACCAAGACATTAGCCACCAGCACATAGGTTAATTTATAGAATAGCACCTATTATAGCTAGCCTTGTCCTCACTGGGTTTACTGAGGGAGAAAAACAAAAAAGGAGATCTTCATTTATCTAAATGCTACCATGCAGTGCAGAAACAGTTTTATTTAAATGTTTCATTGAATCCAGTCAGTCAATCTAACAGTCTACCAATGTGGAAAATCTCAGTTCTAGGTGTCTGAAAAAAGACTGTGATATTAAGTCCTGGAAGCAAAAGTATTTACCTTTTTGCCATTACCAGATGACTACATTACAAGCAATAAAGGGGATCAGGGCAAAATATAAGGTTTTTACACCTTCATTTCCATTGATCACAAAAATCCTATTGCTATTATTTCTTCTCATTCTGAGTCTAGGCCCGATCCTGTAGAGCATTCAGGTGATAACAGCAAGCTCATGTTTTCCATATGATATTGGTGGAACAAATGGTTTTGTTTTTAAATTACAGCTATATACAGAAATATACAATATAAATTAATCTACTACATACAATACATGAAGATGCAAATACACATGATCAGAATGCAACACTCAGGACTATGTGTGCAAATGAAGTGCTACCCCAAAAAGGACCAGGCACTCTCTCAACACTGAGCCCCTGTATGAGGGATACAGGATCTGTCCGCTCAATGTCAGCAATAAGCCCTCTCATTTCATCTTAAATCACTACCTCTAAAACATGTGCAGCAGCACCACATGAAGAGGACATTGTCCATTTACTGCTGGTGATAAGCGTTTCTAAATACTGACGTCAGCAGAGTAGACACGATCTGGAAAGAAGCAATGTGGGTTTCCACCAAGGTCTGCTACTCATATACATCAAGAACCCCCTAATTTCTCCAAAGAATTTGAGAACCTTTAATTCATTATTCTCCTCCCCCCTAAATATATGGGAGGTTAAAAAAGGAAGCTGAGGTTTACCGGTGCCAGCACAAGCCCTCAGGCAAAAATAGCATTCTTCACCCAGCAATAAGAAAATGTATGCCAACTCATCAACCAACTCCCTTCTCCCTCCAACTGACTTCTCTCAGAGAAGTAGAAAGTTTATATCTAAAACATTTCTTAGAAAAAGAGTGGTGTTTCATCTAACATTTGTTTAGCTTGATGTTTCCAAGTAAAACCCATCTCATTTATTTATGTCTTCCAAATTAAGGCTGATGCATCAAAAGACTTCCTAACTCTAGACAGTATATAAGCATTCAGATAGAAGAAAACATGGATTCTCTCCAATTAAACTTCACAACTGTTCATAAAACCCAGTGAAATGGCTAAATTCTGTCTTATGCATTACAGACTGATACGTTAAAACTTTACTTGTTTGACCCCTTGAAGAAAGCCAGTATAATGCATTATGCACACACACACAAGTTACACAGCAGTGGTTCACGTCTCAGGATTCTCTTCCTGTCAGAGTCCAGGCATTATGTAGGCAATGTTGTCCAGTGTGTTTGACTGGAAAGAGAAGAACAAATGACACACTGATTTAGGCCAGTAGCTTGGCAGAACAAGTGAATAAAAGGAAACTCAGGCTGTAATAACATACACTGCGACAGGTCTGTTGATCTGCCGGTGGATCTTCCCCACGTTCTCCTCCTCCCAGCAGCCATTTCCATTCTCAGGAAAACTGATTCCTGGAGCTACGAAGTACATGTGAAATAATGGCTATGTTGTCAGTGCACTGCAGTGGGCAGAAGGGGGTGACATCACTCCTTTCTTACTCTTCCATCACTGGAGTGTCAGACAGCACTGATGGAAGGGGCAGGAAAGGAGATATTGGCCCCTTTCCCCTGGTCAGTTCAGCCCTTCAACCCGCATGGTTGTTATTCCATGTAGGTCTTGCAACCCCAGTAATGGGGAGAAGAAAGTGGGGATAATCTCCAACAGCTGATACGTTTTGATGATGGATTGTTTGATCCAATTTGATTCCTGGTCTTTGGTATCTTTTTAATCTGAAACACTGGGTTTTAATTTTTAAAGATGTACACTGCCTTCTATAAATCCCAGAAAGTCAAAATATTAACAGTTTAAATAATTCAAAGACATTTTTTGCTAATCCTGCAAGGGATGAAGAAAATCTCTCGAGTGGCATGGCCACCTGCTGATAAAATGTAGAAACTGCAGCTTACGGGAGGTAAAGTAAAGGTAAAGGCTTCCCTTGCTCAAAAGCCAGTCGAATCCGACTCTATGGGGGGGTGCTCATCTCCATTTCCAAGCTGAAGAGGTTTCCGTGGTCATGTGGCCAGCATGACTAGATGCCAAGGCACACAGAACGCTATTACCTTCCCACTGAATGGTACCTATTTATTGACTGGCAATTTCTTGCTTTCAACCTGCTAGGTTGGCAGGAGCTGGGGCCAGAGACGGGAGCTCATTCCACCACACGACACTCGGGTCTTGAACGGCCGAACTACTGTACAAATGGTCTTTCCACACAGTTGCCGCTGTAGTTTGCATCACACTTAAAATACACAAATAAAAACACAAAAACAACAAAACATAGGGCTGGGAGGAGGGATCATAGATTGTCAAATGAAATAGTCAAGTCAGAGTGAAAGGGACAGTTGCATGTGCCTTGAGAGGGAGCCATGACTGAGAAGGCCCTCTCTGGCATTGCCACCTGCCTAACCTCAGAAGAAGGGGGGAATTGATGCAGGGCTTCAGAAGATGACCATAGTAGTCGGGTGGGTACAACTCCCTTCTGAATGACAAAATCATAACATGCTGTCCATGTATAACAGATGGAGGGTAGCATTCCCTTGCTGTGGGAAGCTGGGCTATTGTTTACTACCTCTCTATTTTCTCATTCACTCCTGCCCTCCATTTTCCTACATATAATTTTGCTCTATTGGATTAGCCTGGCTGCTGTTTGCTCCTTCAAAATACCCTCTCAAACAACTTAGTGAACAAGTTCTCTTGTGCTGGAGTTGTGCAATGGAGGAGTTTGTGGCTTCTGAGGAAATAATTTTTTTGAAAAAACTCAGTTTGCAGAATAGCATGGGCGTTCAAGGGGGAGAATTTTATTGCTTGTTTCTAATTACATCACAAACGGTGTTGCACTTACCTGTAACTGTTGTTTATTGAGGTTTCTTCTGTGTAGGCACACACTGGGCCTGTGCTTGCATAGGCCAACCACCAGAGGCTCTCTTACAGCTGATCTGGTATTTTCTAAACACTCCAAGGGGAGCCCCTCCCCTGCAGAGCTGATTAGAGGCCGCCTCCCCACATAACAATCATGTGCTCTGCAGGGAGGAGCTTCCCCTTTTCCTCAGTCCTCCTGAGCCGCCACAAGTGTCACAAATGTAACTGCATCCTATGAACTCACAGCAGGGCAGGAGGGAGGGAATGTGTGCCTGCACAGAAGACACCTTGATGAACAACAGTTACACTGTTTTCATCTTCAGTCTTCTGTATAGTCCCACAATGGAAGACTATAGAGCTTGGAGGTGGGGTGTGTTTCAGTGGAACAAGGAGTGCAGCATGGCTCTGCCAACTGCTGAATTTCTTCTTGCATTCATGTCCACAGAACAGTGCTTGACGAAGGTGTCCAATGATGACCATGTCACCGCCCAGCAGATGTCCTTCAAGGGATTTCCTCTCAGGAATGCTGCTGACACTGCCTATGCCCATGTAGAATGCGCCCAAATCTTCACTGCACATGTTCATACCTGGCCCTAATAGCCGAGACTACCCATCTAGAGATGGTCTGTGGCTATGCTGAGGCTGGCTTAACCTCTTGAGCTATCGGAGTAGCAAACAAAAAGGCATAGGGACTGTTGGAAGCCTTTTGTTCTGTCTAAGTAAAACAACAAAGCCCTCTTCACATCTAAAGAATGTACTGTTTTTTTGGCCTTTGAGGTAGAGGATGGAAAAAGTACAGGAAGAACAATGTCCTGTGCAAGGTGGAAATGAGAGACCACCTTAGGTAAAAAATGTAAACTAAGTCTCAGAACTACCTGGCTAGTCTGGAACTTAATAAATGGATGGTCAGCCCTCAAAGCTGCCAACTCTCCCACTCTCCTGGCTGACATGATTGCTACCAAAACACGACCTTGAGAGACAAGAGTCACAAGCTACAAGAACCTGGTGGTTCGAATGGGGCTAACATGAGTTGGGAGAGAACCACCAACAAGGATCACTGGCACTACGGTTGGCCATGAGGGAAACAATCAACTCTTTCAAAAAACTTGGGACACTGGGTGAGAAAAAAGTGTCCTATCTTGGACCTTAACATGATAAGCAGATACAGCAGCTAAATGTACTTTAAGGGAACAGTCAGACCAGATTCTTTAAGAGATCATAGATACTTGTATATCAGGGCAATAGGATGATCCTCTGCTTGAATTCCCTGTGCCCTGGCCCAATTAGAAAAACAGACCCATTTACTCATATAAGACCCTCCATAGAGGGTCTATGGGCATTAAGGAGAACATTGGCTACCTGGTCGGAGAACCCAAACTGGGATCGTTCAGCAGCCAAGCAGTTAACCTGAGTCTGCTCTCCTTGTGGTGGATCATAGGACCCCTGTAAAGTAAGTCTGAAGCTAAGGGAAGGTGTATGTAGAGACCTCTGGATAGTGACAGGAGGACCTGAAACCAAATTTGTCTGGGTCAAAAAGGAGTGATCAAGATACACCATGTGTGCTCCTCTTAGATTTTGGTCATCAACACCCTTTGGATAAGCGTGAATGACAGGAAGGCATAAAACAGAATGCCTGTCCATTCGATTTGGAATGCATCTCCTAAAGAGAGATGATTGGTGTTCCCTCTGGAACAGAATGCCAGGGCTTTTGCATTGGCGTGGGTGGCAAAAAGACCCACTACCAGAAACCCCCACTGTTGAAAAATTGGGAGGATATAATTCTCCTCCAGAGACCATTCATGTTCTAATTGCCCCATTCTGCTGAGGATGTCTGCTCTTGCGTTGGCAGTACCTGCCACTTGTATTGCTTGGAGGGAGGATCCTTTGGGCTATGACCAATTCCCAAATTAGAGTGGTTTCCCTGCACAAGGCTGCAGAAATTGTGCCGCCCTGTCAGTTTATATAGGTCATAGCTGTAGTATTGATTGTAATGACCTGAATAACTTTCCCGTGGTGAGTTCTGGAAATGAGGTAAGGACATAACATATCGCAAGTAACTCTAAGTGGTTAATATGAAAATCTCTTTCTTCTGGCGACCATACATCTTGCATGGGAAATGACCCACAATGGGCTCCCTAGCCTTGCAGTGATGTATCAGAGATGATAGAAAGCTGATGTGTCCTTTTCCCAAAAGGTACCACAGCTAGGAGGTTACTCTCACACAACCACCAGCCCAACTACTATACTATGTACCTAGGAACTATGAACCTAGTATGCTGGGAAGGCACAGCAGGGTGAGATTTGCTAAAAAACCAATTCTGCAAAGGTCGCATTCTTAGGTGTGCATGCAGGGTTGTAGCTACGGTAGAGGCTTCTGACAGCTTCTGACAGAAAAGGACTGATTGAAATCTGTTGTTAGACAGGCATCTAACCCACACACTTATGTGTAAGGCTCTATTTACAGGTAGGAAAGCCAACATTTTGAACTTGCTAACATTCAGGAAGAAAAACGGATCCCTCAGAACCAGGATTGGCCTAAGCCTCCATCTTTCTTGGGTACCAGAAAAAAAAAAAAAACGTGAATAGAAACCCACAATGAGGTCCAAGTCAGGAACTCTCTGTACTGCCCCTTTTTGGATAAAGGACTGTTCCTGTTCCAACTCAGGCATATTCAAAGCCTGATCAGGATGCTGATATGGCCATTGCCAAAACTCTAATCTACAACCCAGATTAACAATTGACAAAACCCAAGTACCATGAGTCACCTCCTGCTATTTGTCACTAAAAACAGCCAACCTGTCTTTAAAGATGATAGGTGGCTGTTCTATTACAGGTCCTAGTCAGATTGAACCTTTTGGAGCATGTTGCAACTCCTTAGGAAGTGAATAATGTTGTGAACCCAAATGTCTAGCTCTCGCGATTGTGCCTATGCCTGCCCTGTGCCATAGTCCCTGAAAAGGGATGCTGTGTAGAATACTGCTTTTGCGAGTGCCGAGAATATGGCGATTATGATTGAAATCTATATGTCTGCCAACGCCTCTATGGAGTTGCGGGACCTGCTGTGATGCCAAATGAACAAGCTGTTTGCTTGTTTTTCTTAATTTGGGACAAAAGATCATCAGTTGACAAAGCAAATAATGTCGTTCCCTCAAACGGAAGGTCATCTACCTTCTGCCAGGTGTCAGGAGGGAGAGCTGTGGAATACAACCAAGCATGCCTCCTCAGTATGAGTGCTGAAGCCATGGCCCTGGAGGAAGAGTCAGCAGGGTGTCCTCCTGCATTAATTTGTTGCTTGGATAGGCGCAATGCATCCGCTTGGAGAAGTTTGACCAAAGGCTTCTTGTCTTGAGGCAGAAGCTCTATGTCAGCAGCCATCTTTTCCCTGAGAAACAGCTGGTATCCCCCCATAATTGCACTATAGTTAACAACGCGCAGGTTGAGTACAGCAGAAGAGTAAACTTTTCTACTAATTGCACCCATTTTTCACCCCTATCTATCTGCTGGTGAGGAAACTGCACCTGTATGCTCTTTTTGCTTGCATCTCCTCAGCTATGAGGGATGAAGCCAGGGGATGGGAGAATATATGAATGGGACCTTCTTGTTTCACTTTGTATAAATTTGCCACCTTTTTGGATGTGGCCACCATGCTAGATGGTTTTTGCCATAGGGCCTTGGAAATGTCGGCAATGCCCTCCAAGATGGGGAAGGTGATTATACCAGGTGACTCTGCATAGAGCTTGCCTAAGAAGAAGAGAGAGAAGAGATTGGATTTATATCTGCCCTTCACTCCCTTGGAGTCTCAGAGCAGCTTACAAACTCCTTTTCCTTCCCCTCCTCACAACAGACACCCTGTGAGGTAGGTGGGGCTGAGAGAGCTCTGAGACAACTGTCCTTGAGAGAACAGCTGGTACAGAGCTATGGCTTGCCCAAGGTCATCCAGCAGCTGCGTGTGGAGGAGTGGGGAATCAAACCCGGTTCTCCCAGATTAGAGTCTGCGCACTTAACCACTATACCAAACTGGCTCTCAAGATCTTGTCTCGTGGTATTTAGCCATTCACATCATTTGCTCTGCATAGAGTTTCAGATCCTCATTAGGTAACACTGGATCAGGGTCCCCTATGATGTCACCAGGGGAAGGGTCTGATGGCAAATCTGAGCCTGGGCCAGAAGGTGAGTCAGCCCGCAGAGCCTGCTCTTCCTCGGAATCCTGCGTGCCCCATGGGGTGAGGGGAAATTGCAGGAGGGTACCATACTGGTGGACCTGCAGAATCATGGTTCCATGAAAAATGATGTCTAGGTTCCAGAGGTAGTTTTTGTGACTGCCAGTGACCCCATTCTTGAAATCTAGGAGACGGAAAATAATAACGGTAGCTGTACCAAGGAGGTGGAGGAATGGAATTCTGCTATTGTGCTGGAAAGGATGTTCTGATGGTCGACTAGCTGGCTGCTGGAACCAACAATGCACCCTGGCCAGGATCTATTTCTCCCTCTGAAAACGAATGAACTGGGGAGATATGCAAAGAAGGCATTCGTGGTGAGACTTCTGTTCGTTGTATCGGAACCAAAGACGGTTTGGTTGGGACCGAAGAGTTAATTGCTTCTGGGAGCATCTTGGAGCTGGAACGATGCTTCTCCTTATGTTTTGATTTGGAACGGGCTTTCTTGGGTGGGGGTTCCAATGCACAGCATTCAGCTGAACAGGCAGGTGATCAGACCTGACACTTTGGCTCTGTCCCCAGAGCTGAGATGCTCGATGGTGGGCCCATAAGGTGGTCAGTTCCAGCCGGTGATTTTGAGGGCAAGGACTGACTGTGTTCTGCCAGGCTATTAAACCAAGAGAGTGCTTTCTCCCATAAGCTTGCCTTTAAGCATGCTGCTTGATCTGAGTGGGCTTTCGGGGTAAACTGGAGGCAAATCTGGCATGTGGCTGTATTATGGGCCTCACCCAAGCAGAAAAGACAGAGAAGGTGCTTGTCTGAATGGGTCATTTTTGTACCACATTGGGTACATTTTTTAAATAAAGCCTTCTGCGACATCTCCCGGGGTGGGGGGTGGGGAGAGCCTAGGGACAAGAAAACTTTGAGAAAGAACTCATGATAACCAGAGCTGAGGAGAATATATCCTCACAATGCTGTGCTGCACTCCTTGTTCCACTGAAACTCACCCCACCTCCAGGCTCTATAGTCTCTCAATGTGGGACTGCGCAGAAGATGAAAACAGTGTTGTACTTACATGTAACTGTTGTCCATCGAGGTGTCTTCTGTGCGGGCACACATCCCCTCCCTCCTACCCTGCTGTGAGTTCATAGGATGCAGTTACATTCTTGACACTCGTGGTGGCTCTGGAGAACTGAGGAAAAGGGGAAGCTCCTCCCTGCAGAGCACGTGACCATTAGGTGGGAAGAAGGACTCTAATCAGCTCTGCACTGGAGGGGCTCCCCTTGGAGTGTTTAGAAAATACCAGAACAGCTGTAAGAGAGCCTCTAGTGGGTGGCCTGTGCAAGTGCAGGCCCAATGTGGCACTGCACAGAAGACTGAAGATGAGCCAAAAAAATCCAGTAAGATCCAGACAGAATGCAGGGAGGAAAGGAGCTATGTTGATTTTCTCACATACACAAAAGCAAGGTTTGGTATTATCCCTGGAATAGCAATTCAACCAGGAAAGGCCTGTGGACTGTGCACAGAAAGTTAGATACACATTCTGTACCTAATGAGCAATACACTGATTGTGCAGAAGAACCTGTTATGTTCAGCCTCAGGACTCCTACAATTAAGTCTGCCAAGGCATTATCTTTCTTTCTCTCTCTCCTCCTTAGCAAAAACCAATCCAAATGTTCTTTTCAGAAACTGCATTACATGAACTATGAGGAACGGTGTACTAGCACTAAGAATTCTGTTGAAAGGCATCATGTTGAGAAGGGCTGTTACGTTAAGTAGATACTAAACCAAGCCTTCAATCAGGAAGATGTCCTGAGCGAAACTTTAGGGTTTACAGAACGAACAACATTCAAATATCACACAGAATGGGAGATATGGGGCAGAATGTTATCCAGTGCTCCATTTTTTTGGCAGGAAATTCTCCATTTTTAAAGATTTGCTGTTTCATAAATTAGCAATGAAGAGCAGCCATACAGAAGTATGGCAGTTACAGAGCTGCAGTTAATAGTTTCAGGTGTTTATCTTTAACTGTGTAAGAGAGTACATGCATGTTTTATTGATCTGTAAACTGAGGGAAATGACACCCACACATATAATAAACTAAATAAAAATCAAATTATGGATTCTTATTATTTGTTTTGATCTGCACAGCCAAAGCTAAAATTCTTATTTCTATGCCTCCTCTCGTGGTGGAATAAATACTGTCATCAACAATCTGATATGGAACTAATAAGTAATGCAAGAGCAGTACAGGAACTGAGGTTCCCGCTGTGACCTCCATGGAAAACAGTTAAATTCTACAGGAACAAATTAGTGGACAACTGCAGCCCCAGCAAATCATGCACAGTTCTTTGAGGGTGCTCTAATTACTTTACAATTCCCAAGCAGAATTACATCGTTCTAAACCCACTGACTTCTATGAACTTAGAAGGCTGCAGCTCTGCTTTGTGATTGCACTGTTACTGTGGCAACAGTTTTCAGTGTCTTTGTCCCCCCCCCACCTTAAATTTAAACAATGTAAGAGATATAAGTGTGATTCTGTCTTTAATTTTTACAAGGATAATTCCAGTGAAAACATTTTCCACACAAAGGTCTGCATTTGCTTGAATATAAAGTTAAACCTCACTTCCCCCCCTAATCTAACATTTCAGTTCAAGTATTTGCTGTTATTGTGACTCATGCCTGTGAGAAAGGTGTATTACAGAGGAAGCAAATAAAGACATTTTAAATTTTGTTCACATTAAAACATACTAGATTTGAGTTGGCATCTATTGAGGGTATTAAAAAAATTCCAATTCATTTCCCCCCCTGGAAAATCCACACCATTGCACACAACTCACCAGAACATGTTTGGGGCAGCCATTGAGTTCAGGCAGCTGGGACGTCAGGCATGCTAAAGGGCCCAGGGCACAGATAATTGAATCCAGGAGCACTGACAGGCTTCCTGATACAGCTACCATTCCCTAGGAAGCATAAAAGGTGAATGAAAGATTAGTAAAGAAAGCAGTGCAAGTGTCAATCGATTCCCTGTCTTAAGAGTCAACACATATTCTCTAAGCGGCTTCCTTAAAGGGCTGGCAACTCTGTTCTGGACAAGCACATCATGAGCAAGATATGTCGAGTGCCAGTCAAAGAAAAAAGAAGCAGAGAGATTGGGGGGGGGGGGGGGTTGGCACACTTAATTCCCTGAGAGTTTACAGAGTATTGGGGGAGGGGGGGTTCCAAGTTGCTTATTCCTTTGATTGTCCCAACTTCTCTTTCTCGTAATCAGCTTCTCACTGAATGCCTATTGTGAAAGCAGGAATGCTGCCCACCCATGGACAAAGAAGGTGTTTCTGTATACTCAGAGGATTCCCTAGGTATTCACAAAAATTTAAGTTTTTAAATCAGAAAACACTTCCACAAATGGCCTGATGACAAGTGAATATGGCCCTTGGAATGTTGGAAACAGTCCTCTGGGAGAGGGGGAAAACTGGCCTCATCAAGCCCCCGACAGCTAACAGTATCCTGGATAGAGAGGCTGAGGTTTGGGGAGAATCCTATTTAACTTTAACCCACAGCAATTCCTCATAGGCTCTCAACTTGTTTGCCTAATAGCAGCAACCTTCATCACGATTGAGTGTCTCCCGCAAAGGTAGTAAATAGAGCCCTGTCCTTAAAAAACTGTCCTTAAAAAAAGACCCCCATAGGTCTGAGCATGGTTGTTATTCTTGGAATCCTGACAGCAACTGTCAGTTTTTTGTTTTTTTAAGGAAGACAGAGAGGGGAAGGGGAAATCAGCTGGGCTGAAACAAGACATTAAGAGCTTATACTATTCTAAAAAGGGAAATGGCTATGTAACAATCTTTTCCCCCCTCTTGCCCCTACAATTCCTGACATGTACGAAGCTTGCACTGTTATAAATAAAATAGCTCCATTAGTCAATGAAAGCACCTACTTCAGTCTCCTGCAGCCTGTGGCCAATGAGGCTTAGGGATTCTCCCAGCAACTGTAGATGTGCAGCGACATCAATAGGATCTGTTTCAGGAACTTTAACGGGTGAAGAAGGTAATACTACCGTGCTAGATGGGGACTTCTTATGAGGTGAAAGCACGCCTGTTAGAGAAGC
The DNA here is from genome assembly GCA_029233225.1 of Lepidodactylus listeri. Taxonomy (NCBI): domain Eukaryota; kingdom Metazoa; phylum Chordata; class Lepidosauria; order Squamata; family Gekkonidae; genus Lepidodactylus; species Lepidodactylus listeri. Next base: position 36,885,099 of record JARCFY010000008.1, on the reverse strand, counting down.
TGCAAGTTCCATAATGGAAGAAAGTTAGGATGTAAATGAATATTTTATAAGCAGACATCACACACTATATAACTGAAGAGTTTTCTAATGTCCAGTAAAGGAGGCGGCTAACACTCTCCCAACCAAAATGCCTAAGATTGGTCTGAGGCAGCTTTGCATGGAGTGTGTGTGTGTGTGCTTTTGAGATTTTAACATGTCTGCAGCCTACAAGAAACTGAACCCTGTAATCTATGTCACTATTTTACGGGCTTTGGAACAACACCTGGGTTTTACAGATCAAGTCAGAGCTTTTGGACCATTTTCAACAAAAACAGATCAACACTGCAATAACACATAAAAGTATGTCTCCAGAGAAAACAGCACTCTCCAATTTCTGATTGCAGCTAGACATAACATAAGAATAAGAATCAGTTGAATTGGGCTGCTTCTACATGGTGCAACAAGGTGCCCCCACTGTAGAAATGGCAGCAAATGAAGACTGCGTCTTCGTGCCCCATCACTGCTGGTTCCCACCTCACTGTCATGGTTCCCACCTCAATGTCATGTCAGGCCCCTTCCTAGGCAAGCCACAGTTAAAGCTTCAGAATGGCTCAACCAGGGACAGGTAAAAAGCCCTAAAAGGCTTTTAAAAGGGGGAAAGGAGGAGACACAGAGCTAAGTTCTGCGGTAAAAATTGCAGAGCTAAACTTTCATTTTCCACACACACCTTTTTTGCACAGCTTAACGCTGAAATTTTCAAGGCAGAACTTAGCTCTGCCCCTTCCCAGATTGGTTGGTGGATTGTCCACATGGACACTCCTGCACGCAGTCACCCCACATTTCCTCCTCTGAATTGTTATCAGAGGAGATTTCCCCTTTGATCCAAATAAGAAAGGCTCAGGAGCTGTGCTTGGAATGAACATGATGCCATCTGGAAGCTCCAAAACAAATGTGGGGGCATGCTTTGTTCCATGCAGGGGAAAAACCCTGTGTGGAAGCAGGCCTGGATGTTACCTTTCAGCTTAGGGGCGCCCTCTGATGAGGTTGCTTTCCTCTTCACTGTTGTAGCCTCTGCTTTATTTTGCTTGTGCTGCAAATACTGAGCCTTCTGCTTCCAAACCTGGAAAGAATAGAAAAGCAAAACATGTTTAAAAATGTCACACCAGCTGTCTCAAAATGCAAGAGGTGGGGAAGATGAACAACTACGTAATTTTCATAAGCAGATGCCAAATATTACATAATCATGCCCACATACGCACACGTAAGAAATATGCAATCTCAGGGAAATGAGGAGTTAATAAATGTGAACATCATGCTGGCAACATCCCACGACCAAGAAAACTTTACATGTGTAATTTTAATGGAAACATCTCATATTTACCAGCTTATCCTTCTCTGGCAGCTGTTTCCAAACTTCTGCCAGTTTTTTGCTCAGCTCTCCGAAATCTAGCAGGAAATTAGAGAAAGTAAAAGATTCAGAACAAAAACAGGTTTTCCAGCTTTCATGAGGAATTTGGCCTATGCACATTTATGATCTGGTCCATTACTAGAAATCATCATTTAAAATACACATTACCTTAAAAACAGAACTATTTGCATTTGTAAAAACCTTATCTATGTAGAAGGGACACGGGTGAAGCCTGTTGCCGTTCTTTCCATGTGAGGCTGTAACTTTCTCTATGTGGGGCTGCCCTTGACTCCATTCTGGAAGTTGCAGCTAGTGCAGAATGCAGCAGCATGGGTGTTGACGGCAACGCCTGTGTGGGCTCGTAGCCACCAAATGCTGCATGAGCCGCACTACTGACTTCTGGATCTATTTCAAGCCGGTGTTGGTGGTTATCTTTAGGGCCAGCATATCTTTGGGACCACCTCTCCCCACATGAGCCCCGTAGCGCACTGGGGTCCACAAATCAGCATCTTCTGGTAGTCCCCAGCCCCAGGGATGTCCGACTAGCCTCAACCACAGCCAGGGCCTTTTTGGCCCTGGCCCCCATTTGGTGGAATGAGCTCCCGTATGAGACTGGGGCCCTGCAGGATCTATTAGAGTTCCATGCGGCCTGCAAGATGGCGCTCTTCCACCAGGCCTTTGGTTGAGGAGGCAAACGTCCCCTCTTCCCTAGCTAATCTCCCATCAGTGGCCTGGATCCAAATAGACATCTGGGGCACCCACTGTTGTATCTTAATTGATCTGAATGACATCGCAATTGACACTTGATATATTCTGTTTTACATGGTATTTTGATTCTGTACTGTTTTAAATTGTTATTTTAAAGCTGTTTTTAATTAAATTGTATTTATTGTACCCAGACTGATGTAACCCGCCTTGAGCCTGCTTGTGGAGAAGGCAAGATATAAATCTAATAAATAAATAAATAAATAAAATGTGCTATATTGCCGGGCTTTGGGCAAAAATTGGCATAATCAGCAGCCAAGGAATTCTCTGATCTAGAACCTTCCAGCTGGAAGGATCAAAAAGCTGAACGAGAGACCAGTGAAATCATGGAAACTGGTTTTGCTCTCATTTTCCAAGACGGTATGAAAGATCAGTTATGTATCAAAATGCTCAATGCATTGTTATGACAAATGGGTACCTAAAATTTAATACCCATGTAATCCTAACAAGCCCTGGATGCCAGAAAACTTTTAAGAGCAAGATATTTTTTCTCCCACAAGCAAAACTTTGGACAGGAAGTCTGTTCATAACAACAGCCAGTACTCCAGTACTGAACCAAGCCAATGCCCAGATGATGTTGAATGCTGGACTGTGAATGTTTACCTATCACACATAGGGGGCAGCATCAGACTGGAGGAAATGTAATTTTCAATGCCATCCAAAGAGTCCCAAGATGGAATGAGCCACAGCTATTTTCCCCCTGGTTCACATACCTTAAAAAATTTCAGATAAGGGAAAGAGTAATTCCCAATGGAAGGCAAGAATCTAGCATTTTTTTTAAGGGCAAAACTCCATTCTGGAAGTCAGCAAAGCAGTTCATCCCATTTGTGTGCTTATAGAGGCAGTTCCTTTATTTAATCATATTTGGTGTCACCCACCCCATCCCACATTTGCACACTATCTGCCTGCTGTATTGATATTCCCAATTTAGAATAAGAAAAGAAGCAGAGATTGGATTTATACTCTGCTCTTCATTACCCAAAGGAGTCTCAGAGCGACTTACAAACTCCTTTCCCTTCCCCTCCCCACAACAGACACCCAGTGAGGTAGGTGGGACTGAGAGAGCTCTAACCACTACACCTAACTGGCTATTAAATGCTAATAACTTTGTTTCTTAGTAGAGCCGGTACAGCTAAATGTTTACTTAGTGTATGATGTAATACTTATTTGCCCAACTCTAACTGAACCAAGAACCAAGAACCTGGAGGCCTGACCTTTTACTAAGCTGTTCAGGCTTTAAAAACAGGAAGGACAAGAGCTCTCCTTTTCTCTCTTTCTCTCTCTTTCAATGATGTACTCTGCCTACGAAGGCTACATAGAGGAACTCTAGAGAGTAACAATGCCTTATTTGAAACAGCATGAATAACTGAATATGCAAGTTTTTGAAGTCCTGTTTAATAACCCTGTTTTAGCCAGGCAGCAGACAACAGCATCTTTATTTTTCTACCATTTATGGCATTTTTTTTGCCCACTACTTCTCTATAATGCATTTTTGTAATGGAATAATAAGTAAGGGAATAAAGCTTTGCACTTATGTTTTACTAAAAAGACTGTTAAGATGCTTAGTACTTGCTTTCTTGAAAAAGGCTTCATGACCACATTAGCATCCTTAGGATGGAAAGACAGGATTGTCTCAGGCCTCAAAACAAATCTCTCCCATAGCTAGTGCCTGTGTTTTGTAATATCTGAGTGCCATAAGTCTGTGCTAGTATCAGTTATAGAGAAAGAGTCTGTACTAACAGCTTAAAAATATTTAAATGGGTTTCCATCAAGAAACCTAGGGACAGGCACTTCCTGTTTTGTTTTCCCCTGCTGTTCCCCTTCTTTAGTGGGTCTATGCCATCTTGATTTTATATAACTGATCATATAATATTGTATGCATTTTAGTGTATTTTATTGAAATATTTGATACTGGAAATTTTAATTGTATATTTATAAAATGACGTTACCTGCTCTGAGCTGGTCTTCGGGAGAGCGGGCCAGCAATTAAATAAACTAAATAAATAATAATAACAATGTTTGCGAACTGAAGAATCACCACAAACTTTCACGAATTTTGATAGTTTGTGAAGAGCAGAAAGCAGGGGTCTATACCTTTGCTTTCTGCTGTTCACAAAAAACAACTGAGTGGTGGGAAACTCCCCACCACTCAGCTGTTTGACTTAAATGGCTGGGAGGTATTTAAACCCCAGTTTTCTGCTCCCTGCAACTTTTCGTGGTGAGCAGAAAGCAGGGGTTTAAACTTTAAATGGCTCACAAACCAATATGAACTGGTTTGGTTCGCAAATCAACCTCCTAGTTCATATTGATTTGTGGTTCAGCCACAAACCAAATGAAAAAAATGTGGTTTATGCCCATCCCTAGTTTCACCCCTGCACAAATTCATCCCAAGTGTTTAAAAGCAGTAAAAAGAAAGTCGAACACACCCTTACAGAGTTGTTCTCTTATTACCTATCCCTGGATGTTCAGCAACAATGTTCACTCGATATTCTTTACAGAATACTTGGTAGGCAGACATATTCTTCTTCTTTGGCTAATCACAAAGGAAAAAAGAAAAAAAATTATACCGGTAAATATCTATTTTAAAAACAGACTGTAGCTCCTTTATAAACACCTAGATAATCTTTTCCTAGTAATAATTCCATCACAAGTTGTCAGTTGCCTGCTTTTGCACTCCTTTTCTGGATGGAGTGTGTTAGCTGGCTGCTTATATCACAAGCTAATGTGGTTTCATTATTGGATGCCTTCCAGAGAAAAATGGGCACTTCTCCAGCATGAAGTATTTGTGGCTTTCACCAAGTTTGATTTATATATTACATTCATATTTTGACTTTTTTAAAAAAAATAAAAAAGCAGCAAAAGCATTTTTTAATCACTGACATTTCTTGAGATAAAAAATAAATTTTGATTATGGATGTGGGAGTAAAAAAGAATGGGCTGGCCTCCTAGAAAAACAATTACATTTATTTAGTCATCATATGCATGTACCAATTTGCTCAGTAGCTGATCTTTACCTTTTCTTTTTCTGATTTCTCTGTCTTCTCTTTTTCTTCTTTTTTCTTCTTCTTCTCACTCTGGCCATCTGTGTGAAAAACAGGAGGTGGCGGTGGCGGCAGAGGAGGAGGAGGGGGAGGTGGTGGCGGAATGGGAACAGCAAACTGTGGGCTGGTTGGAGCAACTGGCAGTGGTGTTGTTACTTCAGCTACCACCAAGGAAGAAGACAGCCCAGAACTCTTCTTAGATTTGGAGTGCTTCTTTTCTTTGTGTTTCTCCTTCTCCTTCTCCTTGTCCTTTTTCTTTTTACTCTTCTTGGATTTCTTCTTCTTCTTTATCTCACGGTACGAATCATCAATCACCAACTCGCCAGCCTCCAGCTCACCTCCAGAGGATGAACCTGATTCCAGTTGTGGCTCCAGGCCTAGAAGCTCAAACTCACTGTTCTGTCCTTCTGGGAAAAGAGGAGTGTCTGGGCCAAAGCTCTCACCGACTGGAGGGGGATGCGGGTCTGGCAGTGGTTTGTGCTTTTTTCGAGATGATTTCAGAAAGCTGTGCATATCGTGACTTGGGACGAATGATCCGTGTTCATCCCGAGATGACTTTTTAGAGGATTTTTTTGTTGCTGGTGGTGCTGTGTGTGGAAAGGGCTCTTCTACTGTGCTCCCCCCCTTCTCCTTTGGTGAAAGGATGAGTTTCATCTTTAAACCATCAGGTTCACGCAAGGTCAATGTTTCAGTGTTCACATAAGGGGGCTTCATTTTTTTGGACTTGTGTAAAGAACCATCATCCAAGGACAGGTCACTACTGCTCCCAGTTGGCTTTTTTTGGTGATGCTCTCTCTTGCCCTCTGAATATCCAGAAGCCGTGAGTGAAGAATGAGATGATTTTTCAGATGTCCTTTTAGAAGACTTAGAGCCCGCCAAAGGAGAGGTGATGGCCTTAAGTAAATCCATGGCAGTATCAGCAGGGGGTGGACTAGACACTATTTTTTTCCTCTTCTTTGAAGAGGGCTCCAAAGGCAGGGATAAATCAAAAAGAGAAAGATCTGAAAGCAGCCAAAGGAGACTGATTAATGGAGATAAATGCATATTCAACGTCAAACATTCCATCTCCTACATCTCAGCTGAGAGGCTTCAGGAGTGATCCTTTGCAAGGGAACTGGTCCTGGAGCAAGTAGCTGCTAATCCCTATCGAGCAGGACTGTCAGCTGCAGCCGTCTAATCAGTGGGGGCAAATTTTAATTGATGCCACATTTAGTTTCAGAGATTATTTTGGTTCAGGCATGCTATTACAAAAGGAAACAAAGGGAAATACTAAATAAACACAATGATCTATTTCAGTTAGGATTTGGGATGGAGAAAGCATTAGTTGCTCTAGGGAAGGATCTCTGTCTACAGAAAGAAAGAGGCAATGCCTCCTTGTTAATTCTACTAGATCTATTTGCGGCTATGAAAACCATAGAACAGTCTATTGGTTAAATCATTTGGAGAGCAGAATAGATGTAAAGGGATTGTCTCTCTGGCACCGGCGTAAACTACGGGGGGGTTCGAGCCCCACCAAAATTTCCCGGGGGGGACTGAGCCCCCCCGGGAAAACGTCGCGCCTGCCGCCGGCGCCTTACCGCCGCGCCTCCCGGGCCCTTCCGAGGCTCGCCAGCTGGTGCCTCTCCCCCCCCACCGGCCTGGCCATTCCTCCCTCCTTATCTCTCCCTCTTTTAGGGGTGAGGGAGGGAGTGGCCAGGGCGGAGGGGGAGGGAAAGGCACCAGCAGCACTGGCTGGTGAGCCTCGGAAGGGCCGGAGAGGCGCAGCAGCTGCCGGTAGGTTTTCCGGGGGGTGGTGGTGGAAACATCGCCCCAGCGAGCGCGCGCGCAAAGAGCCCCCCCCCCCCCGGACTTCAGAAAAGTCTACACCCCTGCTTTCTGGTGACTATAATCATTTTTGTCTGGCTGGACACATGGAGTTATTGGTTGTGCAGGAGCTGACATGAGGCACCAGTTCTGTCCTTTCCCCAATGCTGTTTGAACATTTATGTTAGACCACTGATTGGAGTTCATCTATACTGCTTATTGTGCTACATTTTTGCAGCTCTATATTTCACAAGCTAAACTTCAGAAGCAGCTGTCTGCGTCCTAAATGCTATGGTAAAGTGAGTAAAGGAACTAGCCAAAGCTGAATCCCTACAAGATGGAGTTGATGCTGGTTGGAGAACCTACACTGCCAACCTTTGATGGAGCAGCCCTCTCTTCAGAAGACACTGGGGGTACATTTTGACCCAGCTATACTGCTGGACAGGCAAGTCACAGACGTTCTTAAAAGCGTCTTCATTTAATTGCATCTGAAGATTAATTTCCCTTCTAGGATCAGCTGATTTAGCTGCACTAATTCATGCTGCTGTAACCTCAAGACTAGATAACTACAATGCATTTCACAAGGGCCTGCTTTTAAAGATAACCTGGAAACAGTTCATTACAAAGCAGTCCATCTCCAGAGCAAAACAAATAATTTCCAACATATTATGTCTGTTTTATAATGATTACATTCACTGTTTTTTTCCAGGTTCAATTTAAGATGCTGGCTTTGACCTTCAAAGCCCTTTATGGGACTGCATATATGAAGAAGCACCTCTTCCTGTATGAGCCTGTACATGAACATTGCTCCTCCTGCCAGATTCTTCTCTCTGTACCCTTCCACCAGAGAGGTTCAGTTTTTGAAGAACTGCTCCAGGGCATTCTTATCTGTTGCTCCAATAGTCTGGAATAGGATACTTTCCCCGCTGTATTCACGTTCCAGAGAGTATGTAAGGCTACATGATTCTGAAGGGCTTTTGGCCAATTGTGGTATCTGATTTCACTGCTGCATGTATTTATTTGGTTGTGGGATGCTATTTATTGAGAGAAATGTTGTGCTGTGGCTCAAGGTTTTAATTATTAGGTACATATGCAAGCTTCCTTTCATAATCCACTTTGGCCCACTATGCAGGGAAATAAAAAAAATATGGCTCTTTTCACAATTAGGGTATTTTTGTCATTTCTAATTCAATATTTGAAAAAGACCTCCATATATGCAAATTGATTGATATCCCATTAGTCCAAGGGTGGGCAAATTGCGGCCCGCGGGCCACATGCGGCCCACCATAGTGTTTTTTGCAGCCCACCAAGACAGTTGGCCACGTGGTTCCAGTCAGGCCTCCATTGGGCCCAGAGTGCCGAGAAGCGGCGCTCCGGGAGTGAAGTGTCCAGGGGGCGGGCACATTACCAAGCCGCACCCCCCTGCTCCCAGCAGCCCTGTTGGGTGACGAGGAGGCAGAAGAAGGAAGGTAAGTTACCTTCCCTCCCCCATCCTCCTCTTCCCAGGGTCGCAGCGCTCCGGGGAAGCCCTGCCCACCCCCACCCTCACCTTCCCCAGGCCGCGCCAAAGTGCAGCACTCCGGGGAAGCCCTGCACACTACCACCCTCGCCTTCCCTGGGTTGCATGGAGGCGCAGCAGGCAGGCAGCTGCTTTCAGCGATTTCTCTCTCTGTCCCTGTCTCTCTCTCTCTCTGACTCTCTGTGTGTCCCTCTGTCTCTCTCTTTCTGTCCCTACATTCCCCTGTGTGTCTCTCTCTGTCCCTCTGAGTCTGTCTCTGTTTGTCTGTCTGTCTCTCTCTGTCCCTCTGTGTGTGTGTGTCTTCCTCTCTCTCTCTCTCCCTATGTTCCACATGTGTCTCTCTGTCTCTGTCTGTCTGTCTCTCTCTGTCCGTCTCTGTGTGTGTCTTCCTCTCTCTCTCTCGGGTGTGCACATCACTCTGTCTACCAATCCCTGCAGCCGCCGCCTTCTTGCTGCCCACAGCCTCCATTGTGAGTAAGGAGCAAATGTCTCTCATTGTCACTTATCTTCTCAGTGATTAGACTGAAACCCTCAATGTTCTTTGGGATAGTCTAGAAACTAGGTAGTCTTCAAGGTTTCATAGGATTCTGCCTTAATCTTGATAATCTTAATGAGGTGGCCCCCACCTTGTGGACTGGCCTGTCTGAGAAGGTCAGGAAGGCTCCCGCTCTCTCCTGGCTTTCCGCAAACTGTGCAAAACTGAATTATTCAAGAGGGCTTGTCTCATTAAACTGATTCTAAAATTAAATGTGCTTGAAGCTATAGATTATATGAAATTAGCACAATAAATGAACTGAATAAAACTACCACTATTTAGTTTAATTTATATTTACTGATTTTTATGATACAATTTATACCTTTTCTAAAATGCAAAGTTAACTAATGAATGCAATCATTTTAAAAGGTGCGGCCCTCCACTAACCTCCGCTCCCACAAAGTGGCCCCCGAGCCAAAACAATTGCCCACCCCTGCGATTAGTCAATCAGTTGGTTAGAAGACAAATGAATAAGCATCCAAAATTCCTTGAACTGATGGACAGCCAAGCTTTATCCTCTTTCACACTGGAAATAAAATTCAACTAAACATACGATTTTTTTCTCTAAGAATTTAGAGAAATTTTCTCTCCACCTTTTACCCCATGATTCTCTTTATTCAGTACAAAAGTGTTATGGGAAATTGCTCTTTTACTTAACCCCAAATGAAATACCACACACATTGACTGAGCCTTAAAAAGAACAGCCAAAATCTTGTAAACCTTCACACTGCCTTCATTCAGGGAGCTGACGTGGCTCAGTGGCACATGCTTTGCATGCACTCAGTCCCACGTTCAGTCCTTGGCATCTCTACCTAAAGGATCTCAGAGTGGGAAAGATCTTTCTTTGCCTGAAAACCCAGAGAGCTCCTTTCAGTATGAGTAGATTACTGGGCTAGATGGACTAAAAGTCTGATTGTACAAGACAACTTCCAGTCCACTTTATATTCCTTCCTTGTGGCCCTTGCTACAGATTTCCACCCTTACCTCTGTAATAGTGCTCATTGGAGGAGTGCTTCCTCTTCTTCTTGTGAGACTCTGCCCCTAGTAAGAAGAGGTCACTCTCCTGCCACAACACAGATTAAAAAGAAAAAAAAAGAGCAAGGGAATGAAGGGAGACTTGCTTCTGATAGAGAATATTCTGAAACATATATATGCCACTAAACACGTTCTCTATGAAACGGCATCTCTTTGCTCCAAAACTGAAAATGGCCTGTATATAAATGTTGGGAAATATGCTATCAGCAGATAGCAGAATTGTTTCCAACAGAAAATAACACTTCCTAACAGAAGGGAACAACAACAAAAATAATCACCTCAGGACTGATAGCAGAAATTTCAGCTCAAAGGGGAATATTTTGTAGAAAAGCTTTCAGTGAAACATCCCCAAGGAGTTGAATGAGGCAGATCACACCTCTGAGATATTTTTCAGGCTATCTGCAGAAGCAGAAAGACAGCAATGGTATCAGTTTGCATTCTACTAACACTCCAAAGATTATGTAAGTAACCATAAAAATATACTTCCAAAATGATCGTTCTATTTCTTATTTGTGGGAGTTTGAGGCACCTTTGCAATATAAGCTTGGCAAACAAGAGTTCTAAAAGCTAAACAGGCTATAGAAGATCACATCCACCTCCTCCTCCTCTTGATTCTACAGAAGGGAATGATCGTTTCTCTAAATTTAAAAGGCCCAAATCTTCTCACAATGGCAAAATAGCAAGATTTGTACATCCACCTTCTACAGTCCTGAGAGTCCTAATTTCTCCTTGGTTTCAAAAATATATACTAAACAAAGTACAGTGAGTGCCAAGTAGTTTAAATGACTTTAAAAGAAGATTAGAGAACATCACATACATAAGAAGAAGAAGAGATTGGATTTATACCCCGCCCTTCACTACCTGAAGGAGTCTCAGAGCAGTTTACAATCTCCTTTCCCTTCCCTTCCGCACAACAGACACCCTGTGACGTAGGTGGGGCTGAAAGAGCTCTGAGAGAACTCCTTGTGAGAAAACTTGTGATTGACCCAAGGTCACACCAGCAGCTGCATGTGGAGGAGTCGGGGCTCAAACTCGGTTCTCCCAGATTAGAGTCTGTGCTCCTAACCACTACACCAAACTGGCCACGACAGCTAAATGAAACCTCTAATTGGTAATATATTCCTGAGCAGCAGAAACCGGGACCCAATAGCAGGAGGTGAGGATTTCCATAGTGGCCTTTGTGCAAGCCTCCAGAGGCATCAGACTGGGTATAGTTGGAGAGAGAATGCTGGACAGGACCACTCTTGAACTGATTCAGCAATGCAGTTCTCAATCCCAGTTCATACCTCCTAACGGCAGGAGGTAAACCATTTCACTTATAAATGATCAAAGCCAAACCTAACCTGTATTCATTTTTTTCAGCTAATAACTGTATTATTTTAAAGAATATAATATGCATGTATACAAGGAAAAAGCCCTGCATAATGCGTGGTTTTTCTAAATGTCGCATAACGCATTCTAGTGGACACTGCTGTCTTTTTAAAGAAGAATGGCAACTCTCCCCTGTTGTCTCACCTTCAGCTTCTTCTTTGAATTCTTCCTAACCTGAGCAGCTATCTCCTCCTCTTCCCGAAGCAGATCCTTGTAGGAACGTTTCTTCTCTCGCTGGGTTCTCCCAGCTACCAACCCCACGCCATCAGTCTGGTCACTCTCTAAACAATCTAAAGGAAGAGGTGCGATTGTCAGAAAATAAACTAATTACTTGCTAACATCCAACACAATCATTTGGGCCAAAGATAAAACACAAGGCACAAAATTAAGCAAGCACACAAACAAAAGGACAGAACCCACAGCACAGCACTGCCCCTCTCCACTGGGGAACTGCACTGTGCTTTATACTGCCATACAGAAGGCTGCTTTTATTCCTATTCTTACAGTGCATTCCTTTGCAGAGATACTCTAATCTAAGGCCATTGATTTCAGTGACCATACACAGGAGTAACTGCACAGGAGTGCATTGCTACCTTCTTTCAAGGGATAGCAGAACAGCGAAGATTGCTTAAGAGTATAGGGATCAGTGATGTGCTGTGGAGAAGAACTGGATTCAAATCCGAATCCCTACTCCACGGAGCCGACTAGAATGTGCTGCTTGTGGGTCAGCCCAATCCAGCACTTTAAATTAGTATTTGTGAGACTCATGTTCCAATCCTGGTTTGCTCAGATCTCTGATGGGGGGCAGGATCTGGAATGCTGCAGAAACCCAATCCATGCAGGACACTGGCTTTCTTTCTTACTCTCTCACTCCAAAGGCTAGGGATGGTATGCTCACTGTAACACCTCTCAGATTATGAAACAATCCTACCTTCTTTTTTCTTGGAGTCATCATAAGCCATGGCGGTCCTGCAGGGGCCTGGGAATGTGTTGCCACGCCTGGGCTCCTTCCCCCGTTCCCGTCTACAGGACAAGGTCTAAGAAACAGAGAATGAGAATAACCCCCCCATAAAGTGGAATCATAATGAAGAAAGGGACTGAATGAAGATGAAATGGGAAGGAGGAGGAGGAGGATGAAGTGTGCCTTGTGGGCAGTTTTGTGATTAGCCTTGCAGAAAAACACTAAATTCCAGGGACATTTTGTGTTAAAGGATTTCTGGAAATCGGGGAGGAATTTTTTTCCTAAGATGGCAATCAAGTCCGTTTCCAGTAATTTCAAGTTGATGTTATGTATTTTAATAAGGCACGGGGAAGGTGACTTCCGAGTCATGTTAAGAGTCATGTTGGGTTTTGTATTGTTGCAGGAACTTTCAAAAAGTGAGCTGGTGTTAAGCACCCTTTAAGCAAAGGATGTGTGTGTCACAACAGGGCTGAAACAGATTGATAGTATTTCATTCCAGGTTAAAACTGGATGACTGATGAGAAAAATCCAGCTTAGCATCTCTTTTATGCAACTTAACCATTACATTTTTTTAAATCCTGCCCTTCCTTCAAGGAATTCAGAGCAGCATACCAACGATTGTCTCCCCTCACCTGATGTACAGTGCTGACAAGCTCTAGGGAGGCTACCAGCAGGGTAGCAAGAGCAGACATCAATCCTACATTCCCTCATCCCGCCCTGGTATTGAATGCTATCCTGGGGTAGAGAAGTGGTAAGGAGGAAAGGAAAGAGGAGTGGGAGGAAGAGAGAAGACTGAAAGAAGCAGTCCTTTTCCCAGGGCCTCTGCAGCATTTCCAGCCTCTGTCACTTCAAATGTTCAAGAGTTCCTCCACCTGGCTCATTGTTGCCAAAAAACCCACAACGACCCATAAATAAAACAAAACAAAATGATGCTAGCACAGGTAAGGGGGCAGGTTCTCTTATGGAAGAATTCACTCTGCCTCATAAAATGACAGACATCAGCTGCATGACAGACATACATGCTCTCATTAAGCATAACTGCAGTTTTTTATTTTGAGTCTCACAATATTTTAAGAGATTCAGCTCCTGGATCTAAATGATTTTTTTGTCTCACTTCCCCCACTTATAATCAGCAATTTAACCTTCCGCTTTTAAATGCATTTATAAGCAGCAGCCATACATGCTAAATTAGAGTTTGTGGTCTTGGTACTGGTATGTTTCTTTTGTGCCCACTAACAGTAATGTATTTTACAAACAATTAATGTGTAGTAAAATATCAACAAATTTAAGTTGTCAGTTACCTTAGTAATTAACATATAATAGAGAAGTATTTTGGATACAATTCACAGAGAACAGAGAATAATCTTCCATCTTATCAAAAGAATCTCCACAGCAGTATGTCTAGCAGCACACTGATAATTTGATGCTTTGGCTAATCGTGACAGATTTACCAAGAAAACAAAGGAAGCTTAGAAACCCTGTGTTTGCACAAAAGCAAAAAAGCCAAGTCCCTGCTCCCAGATGCACTTATAGGCAGAAGATAAGATCTTGCACAGACAACCGGGCACATGCACCAACCCAGCAGAACTAGTCCTGCGGCAGAGCAGGGCTCTTGGGCTATGAGGAGGGAAGTGGTTTGCAGAAAATTCCAAAATGGCAATGGAGGATACAGACATCTCCAAAGCTGCTCCCGTCATCAACTCTCCCTCTCCCTGTCTGCTTCCACAGTAAGGAGGGGTACAGGATAAACAATGGGGCAAAAAAGGCTATAGAGGCATCCTTTGAGTGTGTGTGTTTGAGTATAACTACAGGCCTGAAAAGGAAACATGGAAGTTCTCTGGATTTCAACCTGGCAACTCTAGGCTAGGAAAGGAAACAAGTCTGCAGTCACGGCTCTCTTTATCCCACAGTTGGGACCGCCACCTTTTTCTTCTACTGGCCCTGCTCTTGTGCCTTTAACAGCAGCCTTGATGGAACAGTGGAGCTTTGCCTGGCATGGATATAAGAGATACTTCATGTCAGCCTACTTGCTAACACATGGAACAAGAAAGACAGAAACTCTTCCCATAGCTGGCAGGGGGCAATTGTGTTTTATTTACTGCATTTACAGTCTGCATTTCTCACTGAAAATCAAAGCAGATTACACTGTGTAAATTGATAACAGTCCATACAAAAAGGCATCTAATAAGTCATTACAATAAATATGAGGATACATCAAATGAGCAATCTACTAGGGACCAGGACTACCAAAATCTGAATCAGTGCAGCATATTAAGCAATCGTGTGATTGAGTTCAGTGATTTAAGCAGCAATTGCTTGAGATAATAATGCACAAATAGGAAACCGCAAAACCAGGCTCCAGTTTTCACAATCATAAAATCAAAGTCAAATAGAAGAAGCAACAACAATTTAATCACAAACTCTACAACTCCAAGTGCTTTGCTCAAACCTACAGACTTTTAATCTTAGTTTTAAACATAGTCTTAGTCACAGTTTTTTTGGTTTTTGTGTGTGGAAATGGTTCAACTGGAATGTAATGACTTGGAAACCAGCATCTTATGACTTCTCAATGTCATGCCACATCTTTTCAGGCACTTTTGTGAACTATGATGGTTTAAAGTTAGCAGTGAAATTGAAAATGACCCTGAAAGCGCTTTTCAGTAAAATGCTGCCCCACGTTTGCATTTTGTTATTTTAACCCTACCTCGACACACACACACTTACCCCTCTTGGTTATTACAGATCCAATAATTTCAGTGAAACCCAAGGCATTATGTCTCATTCTGTGAAAGTTCATGCACAAATAAGGTTCAGCACTTCAACTTTAAACTCATTTACTCTGAAACCTATTGATTTCAATAGAAAATATTTCCATGATGTTGCTGTTATCCAGTAAGGGAAATTCATGTGCACAAACAGGGGTCTTTTGTTGCATCATCTCAATGCCTTCAGGGTTTACTTAAATCTAAACAATGTAAGGGAAGTATGTTCTATGTCTTTAATTTTTTACGTATTCTAACACAAATTATTTTCTTTAAAATCTTTGAATTTGTCTGAATATAACATCTGACCACTTTACATTTCCGCCCTAATTAAATATTTCAGTTCAGGAATGGGTTGCTGTTGGGACGTAACCTTAACATAGGGTCCATTAGAAATGTTTACTAAATATAAGTCATAATGAAACATAATTAAACATGGTACTTAGAACACTGGAGAATTCTCCAGAAAACCTCTGCCACTGGTCTTCACATCTTTAACAGTTGGTTAGCACAGTTTCCCCTCTCTGCCTCCCCTGATTAAAAATGCTTTTTTCTTCTAACAATGAAGTAGCAATCTTTAACTTAATTCAACGTTAAAAAAGGCACCTTACTCAAGGCACCCTTTTTTAAAAAAGTCCAGAGGAACCAGGAAATGACAGGACAGATAGCCTAATATCTGTCCCAGGCAAATTAGTGGAGTCAGACAGAATTATTAGCCACACAGAGGAACAAAGACTGTGAGAGAAAATCAGCATGGCTCCTGCAAAGGGAAGCAGTGGGTTCCCACAAGGATCGGTATTGGGGCTGGTGCTATTTGTTCATAAGTGATCTGAAACTGTGATGTGTGCAGTGTTTGCAGATGACACAAAATTATTCAGGATGGTAAAAACCAAGGATGACTATGAAGAGCTCCAGGAGAATCTCCACAGATTGGGTGAGCGGGCATCAATGTTCAAATGAAGTTCAATGTAAGTAAGTATAAGGTGATGCATATTGAACAAAAAAGTCCCACCTTCAAATAGACTCTAATGGGGTCTAAACTTGCAGTGATGGAGAGTGAAAGAGATCTTGGGATTGTATCAGATAGCTTGATAAAAGTGTCAACCCAGCGTGCCACAAGAGTGAAAAAGGTAAAATCTATGAGGGATCATTAGGAATTGAAAATAAATGGCCAAAATTATAATAGCCCTGCATAGATCTATGGTGCAGCCTCGTTTGAAATACTGTGTGCAGTTCTCGTCACCATATCACAACTGATATGACTATAGTGACTAAAGGGAACCTCCACATTCAGAGCCAGTAACCCTCTGAACATCAGTGGGGAAGGCCTTGATCTCTGTGTCCTGTTGTTAGCCCCTATGTGAGGCAGGATGCTAGATGAGACAAACCACTGGTCTGATCCACCAGGGCTATTTTGTTCCTCTGTCAATTAATTGACTAGCTGGTTAAAAGTAAGATAATCAACCAAGCGCTCTATCACATTTATTAAAAGATTTCTATTCTGCTTTTCACAAAAAAGCCATCGGAAAGGATCATCACATAAATAGACAAAGAAGTTTAGATTCTGACATTTTTAACTATAAACTGCAGCATTTTATGCAGAAATTGTTCACTGTTTTATTAAGGTTATAATCCCATGCTCTCTGGCAATAAAACCCAGCCTTTACTTCTGACTATATATACATAGCTTCAGGCTAAATATATACGTAGGTGAAATCTATGGCAAAAATGGTGTTCTGCAGTTAATGAAGGCACATATGTGGCCCTTAGTACTAGATGTGTGCACCTCTGATTTTTAAAATTACCATTACAACATCTGTAATATTCAGAACCAAAAGCTTATACCTTGAATAAAACTTTGTTGGTCTTAAAGGTGCCACTGGACTCAAACTGTGTTCTACTGCTTCGTCATAAGTCAATCCTATTGCATTTGCACCATGATTAGTTCACAACATTGCCTCTGAAGCTATCAACCCACAAGAAGAACACATACAATCAAACCCTACAGCAATTATTAGCAACACCTATTGTCCATGGGAGAATGAAGTTTCAAAACAGTAAGGGAACAGCGTAATTCAAACAAATTCACTAGTATTTTCCCTTACTTTTATAAGGGAGTGTCCACAACCACTATGGTACCATAGACATTGTAAATCCAGAGACTGTCTCTTCTGGGAAGGTATGATTAGAAAAGGAAAATGCCAGCGCTGCTGTTTCTTCAGCAACAGTGGAATTTGTTTATATGTAATTGAAGCTGCCTTACTAACAGTGCAGTCCTGAACAGAGTTACACCACTCTAAGTCAATAGCCTTAGAATGGTTAACGTCCCTTATTTTAAGGAAATTACAGACAATAATCAACATCCCACTTATTACTGCTGCTCCACAAATCAAGACATCACAGCTGCCCAGTTCTCTTTGTAACAGGTATCCCTTGGAACATGCCTTACATTACAGTTTCATAAAACCAGATACAACAGGAAGGTACTTCATACTAAGCCACTGCACTATCGAGGTCAACGTTAATTGCTCTGGCTGGCTGGACGCAGATTTTGTAGAAGTCTTTACATCACATACAACCTACCCTTGACACTGGGGACTGAATCTAGGATTTTCTGTATGCAAAGCAGGTGCTGTACCATTGAACTGTGAAACCTCCCCAACACACAGGCACCATAAAAGCCACTAGAAAAAGACACCCGAGTTCCCTTTGTTTTGGCAATGCTGATTTGACAAAAATAAAACCAACAACAATAATTTCAATTCCTTGCAGAGAGGCAATTATTGGATGATTATGTTGAATGCGTTCTTGCAAGGAACGGAGCCTAAACGTGACTGTCCCAGTGGCCAGGAAATAACAGCGGATGGAGCCTTTGGCCCCAGCAGAAAACAGCACCCAGCTGTTTCCTCAGTCGCAGGTGATGCCCGGCGCTGTCCACATCTGTCTATTGTACCCAGCCCTGGCACACAAACGCCCTCTGCAGGAAAACTCGGCTCGCCCTGCCCCAACTTCACACCCAGAGCGCATGCGCACCATTCCCCTTAACGTGCACGGGAGACCTCGTGGGCCCACTCCTTCCCGCCGCCTCCGTTTGAACTGGCACGGCCGTTGACCGCCCCTCTTCCCTCCGTGCCCTGCTCGCTCTCTCACCCTGGCGGACGACAACTCGCTGCTCCGCCTCGGGCGACAGAAAGAAGTGGAAAAGGCGACGAAGTGCGGCGAAGGGGAGACTTTCCCCCTCCCCCCTTCAGGCGGTGTCTGCGCCCCGCGGAGGAAGGGGGGGCTGGTAGCTTCCCACCGCCTCACCGGTACCAACGGCCGCCATCTTAGTTTGGGAAAGAGACGCCCGCCAGTTCTCAGCGGCTAAGGTGAACTAATCGATCGCCGAGCGCAGCTGCCTGATTCGGAGAGATGGCAACGCCAACTTGTAGTCGAGCGCCGAGCGCCTCGATTGACAGGTGATGGCTCCTGTGAACGAAACGCAAATTCTGTTCTTTGGGTCCTGTTGGATGGAGGACCGACGACTCCCAGCAGCAGTGTATCGTGGAAGTGGGCTGTGTGCTCGTTTCTGAATAAACAGTTTGGAACCGAGCGCCCCCCCCCCCCCCAAACTTCCGGGATTCTAGATTTTAAATTCGAGTCCATTAGGCTCCTTAGAGAGAGACCGACACTGTTATCTGGCTATAAGCTTTCAAGAGTCAATGCTCCCTTGTCAGACCCGAGCAGGAATGGAGATATTTTTTATCACAGTCAGAAAGTTGGGGTGTGTGTGTGTGTGTGTGCGCTTTGTACAGAATGCGGAGGTACAATGCAAAATGTAACCTGCATAGTTTGGGGTCCTTAAGTATGAACACCTTTGCCTTGTCTGTGTATGGTTTTGTTGCTTTCTAAAATTAGTACAAATCAGAGCCACTCCAATTTACTGTTATATATTTATATATACACAAGCGGGAAGCCAGGAGAGCTTGTGAGGTGCATCTCATTTCCCTCTCCCCCACTATTTCCTCTTTCCACTCTTTGAAAGCCCCCCCCCAGACTCACTCCCTTTCCTTCCTCCTTCTCATCCACCAGCCAGCCTACATTTTATCTCCTCCCCATCTTCAGTTTTCCTCTCTTCCATACTCCTGACATGGTGTACCCCAGAAAGCTATGGTCCAGTTGTGTGGTGCTGGTTGCCAGGATGGACGCACAGTGGGGAACCTGCAAGATTTTGCAAAGGGCACCCCATTTTCCTGTCTCACCTACCCCACAAGCTGGGCAAGGTGCCACTGTCTGCTTGGCCTTGGGGCTAGGCTGAGCTGGGCTCCGCCATCTCCCTCAACTTACGTGAGGCTCAGCTGAGCTAGGTGCCACTTAACTTACCTTGTTCAGGCTCTGCTGATCTGGATACCACCCTCTGTCTAGACTTGGGTGCCGCTACCTGCCTTGCCTTGTGCAGGGCTGGCCTGGGTGCCAGCATCTGCCTCACCTTTCACAGGTGCCTCCTTCTGTGTTGCTTTGCACGGGACTGGGCTGACTGGGTACCGCTGCCACAGTGTATTTTATCTTGCACAGGGCCAGATACTGCCTCCCGCAGCTTGCACAGGTCTCAGGCTGGTCCATCCCAGGTGTGTATGGGGGAGGCCATCAGCCCACTGGGAGGTGTCTTGGTACTCTTAATGGCCAATCTGTCTCTGCCTGTGAGGTGAATTAGGCTGGGAATGTGTAACTGGTTCTGAGGTCACCCAGTGAGCTGGCACAGCAGAATGGGGTCTGAAGTCCTAGTCTGAAACACTAACCACTACACCACACCAGCTTTCATGAGGTGGCTAGTGCTGAATATTAGCAAGCAGCCAGGCCTGGGTAGTCATGCAAATAATCTGGTAGCCTGTTGCCTGGGGACTGCTGCCATGCTTGGCCAGGTCCGTAGCCAGGATTTTTTATTTTGTGAGGCAGTTTTTTTTCTTGTGGGGCACCCATTATGTTTATGCTTATACTTAAAAATAATAAATAACTGGATATTTTGGGAGTGGAGCCTGAGGAGTAAAGGTTTTGGGGAGGGGAGGGAATTCAATGGGATATAATGCCATAGAGTCCATTAGGAGATCAGGTGTAATGCCAGGGTATCTCCAGCCACCACCTGGAGATTGGCAACCCCCAGAGAGAGCTTGTGAAAAGTACTGGACTCGGGAGGCCAGTGGAGTGATTTCAATCATAGCTCTTTTATTAGGGAGTCAGGATCATATATATAGCATGGTGGTTTCTTGCAGGTCAGGATGGAGCATGGGGACAAAGAGATGGGGAAGCCACTTATATTTACAGGTAAATCACACCTTGACCGCCCCCGGGGGATTGGTCCAACAGGGATTATTCTCCCGCCAGGGCTATCATAGGTCCGTTCAAACATCCTCAGCCTCTGATAGAGGGACCGGCAGGATCCCTAGGTCCATTGTTCTCTGGGGGAGGAAGCTCCATTGTTATCACATCCCATTACAGGTGAACATGCCCAGACATGTTCCCTGGCTGCAGACAAAGAATCAAGCACCAGACATAACAGATTGGCTTCCCCCACAATCACCTAACCCCCCACCCCTTTTCCATGGAAAGTTATGGGAGAGCGAGAGATTGGCTTTCCCGGCACATCACCATGCCTTCTCTTTCTTTCCTTCCCTAGTCCCTCCTCCCAGCCCTGGGGAGGCTGGGGAAGGAAAGGAAAGATTGGGGGCCTCTGACTTAGGTCAGTAGCAGCAATATATTTAACAGAGAGTCAACTCCATTAAACATAATAGGAATTATTTTAGAATGTACAGATGTATACAATTGAACTCATATTCTTAGCCTGCTCACAATTCAGTCCCATTTAATTTAGTGATATATACTTCTGAATAAATATGTTTACAGTCAGGCTGTAATTTATTTATTTATTTATGCATTCAGACTTTCATGACAATTGCTCCTTTACACGGGCACTGTAGCCAGCATAGTGAAAGCCAGTGAAATATTGGTTTAACTGTCTGGATTAATGAAGCAGGATGAAGATACGATAGAAGATATTGGAATTTGTTTCAGAGGCTGTTGTTGCCCTGAGTCAACAGCCAGTGATTGCAAAGGACAAGGAATTGCTTTTGCTCACATTTCTTTGCTATTCCAGGTAACACCTGTATGTATGCAGTGCAGTGAATTTTGGGCCTCATGCATTTTTAAATTGGCAGTGCAGTCTGACCACTGAATTGACTTCAGTGGAGTTAGAAGGGTATAAGGGTTGCCAGCCTCCAGGTAATGGCTGGAGATCTGCTATTACAACTGATCTCTGGTCGACAGAGATCAGTTTACCTGGAGAAAATGACCCCTATGGAAGGTGGATTATGTGGCACTGAAATTCCTCCCCTCTCCAAACCCTGCCCTCCTCATATTCCACCCCCAAAACCTCCAGGTATTTCCCAACCTGGAGCTGGCAAGCCTAGGTGTAACTCTGTTTAGGATTGCATTGTGCGTAGTGTAATCAAATTACTTATCAGTTTCCCCTAAAATGAATAAAGATCTTTCAACTTCTTTCAGTATGCTTCAGTCTCTGATTAGTCTTTATCGGCTTCAGTTTAGGGGGAAAACAAAAGGAGAATTTTGGCACCTTAATGACTAATAGATTTATTGTTGCTAAAGCTTTTGAGGGCTACAAAAACTTATGCCACAATCAATCTGTTCCTTTTGAAGTTGACACAAGATTCACTACATAGCTATAGCTTTGGGATTTTTCAGATTAGGAGGTTGTATGTATACAATGAACAAAAAGTTCAGGAGGCAATTCTAGCATTAGAAAGCAGAGGAAGTTTATTTCATAGCATAACTGAAAATCAGGATGATGATAGACGAAGCGAATAGGCACTAGCGAATAGGCACCGAGGGGTGTGTGGGCAAGGAGAGGGATTTCTGCTTCCTGGAAGGAGGCATAAATGTGTTTTCCTTGAAGTTTAGTTATTGTAGCAAATGCTTTGTAGGTAGCATTAGATTGTATTTCAGATTGAATCTGGGGGTGGGAAAGTGAATGGCTTTTTACAGCCTTAATCACAGCAATGCCTAGCTTCTTTAGAGGAAATTCATTTCAGTTAGTAGAATTTCAAATCATTATGCATAGAATGTATATCTATCAGCCTTTGCAGCATCCAGAGCTCACATGGTGAATGCACTTCATGTTATTCTGCCTAGCATTGGTGAAGTGTTTTGAAAAACTGTGAAGTGTTTTGAAAATTAATTTCTGAAAATGAGGCACTTGGGCTATCGCACAGTAGCAGCAGCTGCAGCATAGAAAGCAGGGTCCTTTGCTTAGCAAGTCTGTACTACCATTCAGTGGCAAACTAATAATGTGTGATTTTCAAATTGTGATGCACACAGAGATTTTCCAACTGGCCCAAAAAGCCTTTAGGATACCAAAAAAATTAATCATACTTGATTTCAGTGGGTCATTGAGTCTGAAGTCTTAGTTTCAATAATTGATACTTCTAATGAAGTAAACACAAACCAATATGTTTATAGAGTGGCTTCTGCCAGTTCTCCAACAACGGTCCGTGCTCTAGCACTTGCCAGCTTCCCTTTTTACTTATTCCCCAGCCATCTAGAGCAAGGGAGCACCATCCCAAATAGGGGTGGAATAATTTCCAGAAATAGAAACCATGGAATGACCTTTTGGGGGGGGGGGGGGTGGATTGTGGGACAATTGAGGTTTTTGCTATATTTATTTTCTTATCACATTGAAATTTACTACTTTTAAGTTTACAATTTACTACTTTTAAATTTACTACTTTTAAGTGTTACATTTTACCTTAATTAACTTACAAAATTATACTGTTTGGTACATTAAATTAACAAATCTAACCAGTGTTAGGGATGGCACAGCAAGTTCCACATATCTTGAGGGGGGGGGGAAAGGAGTAAAAAATAGAAACATTCAGCTTTTTAGTAAAGAGATGAGTTTGTTATCCAAATTTAAAATCCAAAATTAAAAATCTCCATGGAGTCAGCATTGTCTTGAAACCATATGAAACTGTAAGGTGCAGCAGCACAGTTAATGTACACAGAGCAAATAACAATCCCTCTCTCCAACTCCGGAAATGAATAGAAGCTGTCTCCACCCATCTAGGATTAAGGACTACCAGTAAATCTGGATATTGAATTAAACTTCAGAATAGCATTGATTTCTCCAGTAATGTATCATCATCACATACACAGTAAATGTCATAGTAACTGTGGACATAATTAACCCTTTGAGACCCATGCCATGTAAACAATAAATAATGTCCTTCAAAATACTGCCCTCAAGTTTCTTTCTGTATTCAGTATCAGTTTCTGAAAGGTCCGTAGCTTCTCATTCTGAATTTTTGTTTTTATAACTGTGGACTTCACATGACTGAACATTCCAAGTCATGGAAATAAGAGTTTCTTGTTTCTTGATTCGGTGTATGTATTCTGAATAATAGACCACTTTTTTCACATACTGTGAAGAAAAAAATGCAGGAATCCAAAACAGTTCGAGACCCGAGTGCTGCGTGACGGAGTGAGCTCCCATCTCTGGTCCCAGCTCCTGCCAACTTAGCAGTTCAGAAGTTCAGAAGCAAGAAATTGCAAGTAGATAAATAGGTACCGCTTCGGTGGGAAGGTCATGCTGGCCACATGATGACGGAAAAAGTTTTCGGATAGTGCTGGCTCTTCTGCTTAGAAATGGAGATGAGCACCGCCCCCTAGAGTCAGATTCGACTGGCTTTTGAACAAGGGAAACTTTTACCTTTACTTTACTTTACCTCCAAAGCAGTTCAAAACCTGAGTGCCACATGACAGAGTGAGCTCCCATCTCTGGCCCCAGCTCTTGCCAACCTAGCAGTTCGAAAGCAAGAAACTGCTAGTAGATAAATAGGTACTGCTTCGGTGGGAAGGTAACAGCATTCCATGCACCACGGCATTTAGTCATGCCGACCACATGACCAGAGAAAAAGTATTCGGACAGTGCTGGCTCTTCGCCTTAGAAATGGAGACAAGCACCACCCCCTAGAGTTGGCTTCGACTGGCTTTCGAGCAAGGGAAACTTTTAATTATTGTTTTAAGGTAAAGGTAAAACTTTGGAGAAGCATTTCACTCATTCCCTGCAGAAAAGACTGGCTAAGTTTTCCACCCAGTGACTTTCCCCAAGATTATCAAACCGATTTTCCACGAGGTGCTGCTCTGGCGTCGTTCTTCCCTTTGCCCTGATTGTGTGCTTGAGGGAATTCAGGTGAAGCCGCAGGTCAAAATGCGGTGCAGGGCAAATCGTGGGAAATTCAAGCATAGGGCAAAGGGAAGAACGACACCGGAGCAGCGCCTCGTGGGAAATCGGTCATAGTTTCTTCAACAAAAATTCTGGGGAAAATCTGGGAAAAGAAACAGGGAGGAACAAGCTCCCCCCATTTTGCTGTACTCCCTCCCCAGCCTTCACAACTCAGCTCTTTGACTTTTTAAAGTCAGGAGGGGCATCCAAAATAGCCCTTGTGCTTTTTCAAGCTCCCTTGACCAAGAGGAAAGGTGGGGCATAAATATTTCAATAAATAAATAATTTTCCAGGCTACGAAGAATGCCCTACAAGAAATAGTGTGCTTCTCTGGCCTCTAACAGTGCAATCCTAAACAGAGTTAAGTCTTAAATCCATTGAAGTCAATGGTGTTGGAAGGATGTCAGTGCAATTTGCTGAAGATTGCACTAGTAAGTTCCCACTGCTGGAAGGCAGATCTGTTGGCTAATTGATCTTGGTTAAGTTCTAGTACATTAGCAACTTACGATTACTCACAGGATATAAAATATTTGCTTGGTACATCCTCCATCAGTGTAATACCATTTTATACAATACTGCTCCAAAATACTTTGACACTCTTATTACAAGTACTAAATGAACTTTGAAGGTGCATGGATTACATTGTACATGTGATGTATCACTCTTTCCTCATCCCCACATATTCAGTCACAACAATAGGGCTTTTCCTTCCTCAGGTAATGAACAAATAAGCAAAACAAAGGCTGAGGACAGACTGGCAAAATGAAGCGCAAGGGAAGCGGGGCAAAAAGAAGAAGAAGAGATTGGATTTATACTCCGCCCTCCACTCCCCAAGGGAGTCTCAGAGCAGTTTACAAACTCTTTTTCCCTTCCCCTCCCCACAACAGACACCCTGTGAGGTAGGTGGGGCTGAGAGAGCTCTTTCCCAAGCTGTCCTTAAGGGAACAGCTGGTACAGAGCTATGGCTTGCCCAGGTGCAAGTGGAGGAGTGGGGAATCAAACCCGGTTCTCCCAGATTAGAGTCTGCGCACTTAACCACTACACCAAACTGGCTCACCTGGGCTGAGTTCTTGCGGGGCTTTCTGTTCGCACTGTGTAGACTGATGCAGGACTATATCGGTGAGGAGGCGGAACAGAGTGATCACACTGTGGGGCAGCCCCTGGCGGTGGTGCTGTGGTGCACAGCTTTGGTCCGTTTTGCCGACCTGCGTGTAGGCGCATGGGTGCATAGGCATATGGGCGCAGCAGCCGGATCAGCAGGTTCACATTACCAGCACCGCTTGATATGCGGCTTATTTGCGTCCACACTGCCAGGAAGCAGGATGAATGCACACCCAGACACCAGTTTCACCAGGTACCTTTTTAAAATGGGATGAAAGCGCTTCAGGATGGGGTGAGTGCGGCACGGCAGCGCCAGGCAGCTGTGGCTGTGTGAATGGGCTCTCTTAATCCGCTTGCAAAGCGGGCCTCTATTGGGCCATACTGCCAGTCTGAACTTGGCCAAAATCTTTCCCCACTGAGTTTATTTTAGTTGTTGCTAGTTTGCTTCAAATTGTATTTTTCTATTCTGCAGTTGTTTCTAGTTGAAAAAATTTGAATAAAAGATTATGATTACTAATAGATTTGCAGATTATCAGTGCTTGAACACCCCCATAAACTGCTCCAATAAAAGTAACAGGAAGGACAGATGTTGCCACGCCATGCTTTAATTCAGATGATAAATGTACCTGAATGCAAAGGCATTGTTCGGCTACATTTCTACTGAAAATTGGAAGTAAATTATGCTCTGGTAGGCAGGTGACCGAAGAACAGCAAATCTTTTAAGAGGCAGAAAAAAAGAAAATAGATTTTTCCTTTATCATGAATTTGTGCATCTCTTTGCTGTTTGACAAGGCACAACATCCATGATTTTTAAAATGATGTTTGGGTCCCATATTTCTAGAACTCATCCTGTGCATAGTGCATCACATAGTCTTCAACTAGCTAAGAACAGCCTCATAACCATGGCTGCTGCTATCATCATCATCGTTGTTGTCAGCATCAGCATCAGCATCATTTATAGCCTGCCTTTCTCACTGAGACTCAAGATGGGTTACAAAATATGAAAAGCAAACCAGTTTATACATTTTGGCTGGGCTTGGAATTCTATCGCTTTTTTGCTGTTTTAAATTTTATTTTTAATAATTTTTTTCAATAGACATTAAATACAACTAAACGTTAAAAGAAACTGCATTAAAAGGTAAGGTAAGAACATTCAACATTATGAGTGAGGTTATCTAATTTAAGATTATCATAATATGTTCCAAGTTAAGAATATACAAAAAATATGCCATCTGAACAACAATAGAAGAAAAAAAGGACAAAAAAAAGTAAAAAATAATGTTAATTATTACTCCATTACAAAAACAACATAATCTGGAAGAAAGAGTTATAAGGAATTACATCTTGGTCAGCCGTATACTGTGACACTGGGAACCAAATCTCCACAAACTTAGAATGATAACCGCTTGAGTTCAATTGGGTTACATTATCCACAATTTTCCCCATGATGAATTGGTCCCAAATTTTGTCATGCCAATCCAGTACAGTGGGTAATAATTTATTTTTCCATTTGGAAGCTATCGTTAGTAGTACAGCTGCTACCAATATAGCGATTAAGTCCAATCATGATTTGCTTGTGGCCAGAAGTTCAATAATAGTGATTCTGGTGAAAAAGGTATCTCACCACCTGTGATCATTTTAATTTATACTATTATTTCTTGCCAAAATTTGTTTTTGTAATAACATCCCCATCAACAATGGAGGTAATTCCCAAGTTGGCCACATTTTTTCCAGCAGGGGGACTAGATTGATTTATATTGGTGAGAGATACCAGCGTGTTAATAGCTTTAAAAATTGAAATCTGATGTTAAATATTTTAGATAAACAGTTTGGTGAGTTCCATATTCTTTCCCAATGAATTTCAGTAAAATCAACTTTACAATCCTCCTACCACAACTTCTGGTATCTGAGGGATTTAATACTATCCAACAATTAAAATTTTATATATTTTAGACACTGCACCTTTATTATCACCCTCATTACTTTTTATTAGTATTTTGAATTCCTAAAAAGGTTTTGAAAATGTTTCCAAGGTCATTAAGTGTTCCAGCATGTGTTTTATTTGAAGATATAGAGCCATGGAATGGTAACATGCAATTGATTATCTAACTGGGATTTATCCAAGATTTTACTGTTTTTAGTTATATCCACTGAACGAGTTCTATCATTATTTTTGATATTGCATGTGCTCTCTGGATTCCTGTTTTTCACATTTATGTACCACGTTTCTGCCAAAGCATTCGAGGCGTAAGCAAATTGAGATACCAATTCTTTCATAATACTTTGTAATGATATGAACAATTGGAGGGGCTCCTGTAGGTAGGGTTGCCAGGTCCAGGTTAGGACATACCTGGAGATTTGGGAGGTGGAGCCTGAGGAGGGTAGAGTTTAAGGAGGAGAGGGACTGCAGGAGGGGAGTACAATGCCATCTTTCAAAGTGGCTGTTTTCTCCAGGTGAACTGATCTTTGTATCTGGGTGAGGATAAGGGAAGGAAGGACAAACAGTATTGTGACTGGAGTCTGCTACAGACTGCCTGACCAGGGTGAGGAGGTGGATGCTGCCCTCCATGACTAGTGTGACAGGGTATCCAAGCAACATGACCTTGTAGTTATGGCTGACTTCAGCTTCTGTGGTGTGTGCTGGAAGACAAATTCAGCTAAGTGTCCAGAGTCACACAATTTCCTGACCTGCCTAGCTGACAACTTCCTTTTTCAAATGGTGGAGAAAGCTATGAGGAGCTCAGCCATATTCAACTATTAACCAACAAGCAAGAGTTGGTATATGGAGTGAAAGTAGTGGGGACCATAGGGGGAAGTGACCATATTCTCCTAAATTCCTTTTACTGTGAGTGCCAAGGAAGTTCATAGCCAGATGTGTATGTTAGATTTTAGTAGGGCAGACTTTAATGAACTCAGAGGCATGATGAGAGTCATTCCATGGGCAAGACTGCTGGAAGGGAAAGGAGCAAGTAAAAAGTGGGCTCTCCTAACACAAGAGCTCTTGCAAGCTCAAGCCACCTCTTAAGAAGGGTATCTGCAGGTTGTTAGGCACTGTAATTCAGCCATCAGAGAAGCCAAAGTTTAGAGTGAGCTGAGACTGGCCAGGGAGGCTCATTATAACAAGAAAAGCCTCTTCAGCTATGTGAGGAGCAAACACAAGATAAAAGAAGCTACAGGCTCACTGTTGGGTGAAAATGGAAAGAAACCGACAGAGGACAGAGAGAAAGCAGAAAGGCTCAATGCCTATTTTGTTTCAGTTTCCCCCCCGAAGAAGAGAACAGGCCCATATAGAGATGGCAGTAGGAAAGGCATGGTGTCCGGTCTGCTGGTTGACATGGACCAAGAGGTAGTTGAGAAGCACCTGCTTGCACTGAATGAGTACAAATCCCTTGGGCTAGATGGTGTACACCCAAGAGTGCTCAAAGAACTTTCTAGAGAGCTTGCAGAACCTTTGTCCATCATCTTCAAGATCTCTTGGAGGACGGGAGATGTGCCACAAGACTGAATCAAAGAAGGACACATGGTTGGTCTGGCAGGACCTGTTGGGGATAAGTACATCCTGACCTCCCCAGATCACCAAGTTGTCCTTCAGACACTCACAGATTGTCCCTTTTAAAATCTGATGAGCTAACTGGATCATGGGAATGCTGTTGATGTTGTTTACCTGGATTTCAGTAAAACTTTTGACAGGGTTTCCCATGATGTTCTGATGGTTAAACTGGAGGACTGGACTCTAGGATAGTTAGGTGGATAGGGAACTGGTTGGAGAACCAGACCCAAAGAGTAGTTATCAATGTTACTTCATCTGATTGGAGGGAGGTGTCCAGTGGGGTGCCACAGGGCTTGCTTCTGGACCTGATACTTTTCAATATTTTTATAAATGATCTGGATGAGGAAGTGGAGAAACTAAATCTGTAAAACACACCAAACTGAGAGGAGTAGTGAACACCCTGGAAGATAGAGATAGAATTCAACAAGATCTGAACACACTGGAAAAGTGGCCGATTGTGAACAAGATTCAGTTAAAGAAGGATAAGTGTGGAGTTCTACATAAAAATAGAATCACAGAGTTGGAAGGGGTCATACAGGTCATCTAATCCAACCCCCTGCTCAATGCAGGATCAGCCTAGAGCTGACAAGTGTTTGTCCAGCCACTGCTTAAAGACTGCCAGTGAGGGGGAGTTCACATCTGGGTAACAAAAATGAGAAGCACGCATACTGGATGGGGGATACACTTCTGTGTAGTTATGTGTGTGAACAAGACCTTGGGGTGCGGGTGACTGAAAGTTAAATATAAGCAGCCAATGTGATGCAGTGACAAGAAAGGCTAATGCAATCTTTGGGTGTATCAACAGAGGCATAACATCCAAATCTTAAGATGTCATAGCCCTGCTGTTCACCGCATTGGTCAGGCTGAACCTGTGTGCAGTTCTGGAAGCCTCGCTTCAAAAACAATGTGGACAGAATGGAGCAGGTGTAGGGGAGAGCGACAAGGATGATTGGGGGCCTGGAGGCCAAGCCCTGTGAGGAAAGGCTGAGGGACTTGGGAATATTCAGTCTAGAGAAGAGGAGGATGAGGGGCAACATGAGTGCTCTCTTTAAGTATCTGAAGGGCTGTCACTTAGAGGAGGTCAGGGAGCTGTTCCTGCTGGCAGCAGAGGATAAGACTCACAATAATCGGTTTAAATTACATGAAGGTACCCGCTAGACAACAGACTTTTTTTTTAACATACAGTAAGATTACCTCAGCAGTGGAATTGGCTGCCTAGGGAGGTGGTGAGTTTTCCCTCACTGGCAGTCTTTAAGCAGTGGCTGGACAAACAGCTGTCAGGCTGATCCTGCATTGAGCAGGGGGTTGGACTAGATGGCCTGTATGGCTCCTTCCAACGCCGTTATTCTATGACCAGAGTTTCATCTCTCAAAATTGTGAAAGACTCAGGCAGCATCTGTTTTTGTTCTTTTTGGTGTAAACCTGTCCTTCCAGAACTGTCTAGTTCAGGGCAGCCACATGAGATCTCTTCCTGAGCAGATACTTCATGAAGCAAAAGTCCTCATATAGTGTAGCAGAGTTACACCATGCTAAGTCCACTGGAGTCAGTGGTTTAGAACAGTATATATACTTCAGATGAGTTCAAGACAAATGCTTTTGAACAATTGTGGTTTTCAAAGAGGCAATGCAGAAAATAGTTGCAGTTTCCTGCAAATAGAGCAGTTTTCTGCTGAATGTTCTTCAGCGCTGAACTAAAGACCTTAGTGGCCTTTCACATTAAAAAATTGCAAACTTCCATTCATTTGTTTGCCCAGCTTAGACCTTGATAGGGCCAATATACATTTAAAAACAAATTCTAGAGAGGTAGTCATGTTAATCTGCTGCAACCAAAATAACAAAAGATTCTTGGCATCTTAAACCCTAATTAAGCTATTGTGGCTCAAGCTATCATGAGTCAGAGCCCACTTAACAGATGCCTTCAGCATCTATATTGGCAGAATTTCCCAGAAGTGGCACTTCTTATTACAGTATTGCAGTGACAGACAGAGCTGTCTCTTGGAAAATGTTCTCTTGCACTGTGTGGGACAGGATGCTGGACTAGATGAACCACTGGTCTGACCCAGCAGGGCTCTTCTTAAGTTCTTTCAAGTATAGACTGAAGACTTTGTGAGACATGGTTTCAGTATCCTTTTAAAAATGTTTTTTTAATTTTATAACTACAAAAACTACAAAAAAGAAGGGAAGTGTGGGATAACCACCAAGACTAGAAAAAGTGAAATACACAAAAAAGCAAGGATTGTGTTACAAACAGTTTACTTTGTTCATCCTTCCTACATCTATAAACTGAAAAGAAGAAGAGAAAAAAAGGGTATTACTGTATGTCTTATTTCAAATATCAGTTAAGCCAACTTAAGCCCATTTAACCAAGTTTTGAGTACATTACAGTCAACTATATTTTACATAAAGATAAAGAAACAGTTATTTCTTGTGTTTCTTTTTATCATATTTCATCTTCACTTGGAGAGTTTTAGGAGCTGCTGCTCCCTGTTCAGAGTCAGAACCTTCTGAAGAGCTGTCAAACATGCTTAAACCAGTTTTGGAAACTTGGTCACTCTTTTCTTCTTTTTGTCTGTTGTCCTCTGTCTTTCCTTTGTTTTTTTTGTTCTTAACTGTTGTTCCAAGAAAGTCTTTGCTTCCTTTTTCATCTTTTTATCATTGTAGTTGAATATAAGTCCTTCTGGAAATATCCATCTGAAGAGAGTAGTATGATTATGCAGAAAAGAAGTTAAATTTTTGTACTGCTGTCTCCGCTTTCGTATCTCAACTGGAATGTCCTTCAAAATCCTCGCTTCTTCTCCTTTAATTTTCAGGGGATTCCTATTTGTCGCTTTCAGAATTGCATCTCTAATTGATCTTTTGGAAAAGTTAACAAATATTTCACCCAGTAGGTTATTTTTCTTGATGAAAATTGGATAGGTTTGTTAAACAAAATTCATATCGTTTTGTAATAAGTCTGCTTTATAACCTACCACTGGTACCAGTGCTTTGCTTAGTATTTCTTTTAAGTTCTCCCCTTTCTGTTCTGGGATGCCCTGAAACCACAGGACGTACAATGATTTCTCCATTTGAAGCTGTAGCAGTTGTTCTTTGTCAGCAATCTGTTCTTTTTCCACGACCTCCAGTCTCTGTTTGATAGAATCTGCCTTAGATTCAACTTGTTTGACAGCTTTGTCTATTTCATCTGCTCTCTTGTCTATACCCATCAGTTGTTTCTGGAAACAATCAAACTTGTTGTTGATGCTAGACATCTGGTCCAACAGAGGATGCAATGCCATTGCAATCATATTTGGGAAGTCAGTAACTACTTCCGAATTAAGAGTAGTGGTCACTGGGTTGATAGTTCCTGGAGAAAGTCTTTTTTCAGTGACATTTTCTCCCCTCTGGCCGTCATTGTTTATGCAAGGTAAAGACTGCTTAAACAAGCTGAAAGTCCATCAAGTTACTTTGCTTTAGACTGTTTTGCACCCCAATTGCTTGCAATAAGTTTTCCCTTGCCACTACCATCACCTTTGCCTCAGAGAGCCAGTTTGGTATAGTGGTTAAGTGCACGGATGCTAATCTGGGAGAACCGAGTTTGATTCCCCACTCCTCCACTTGCACCTGCTGGATGACCTTGGGCAAGCCATAGCTCTATACCAGTGTTCTCTCAAGGACAATTGTCTCAGAGCTCTCTCAACCCCTCCTACCTCACAGGGTGTCGGTTGTGGGGAGAGGAAGGGAAAGGAGTTTGTAAGCTGCTCTGAGACTCCAAGTGAAGGGTGGGGTATAAATCCAATCTCTTCTTCTTCTTCTTCTCAAAACTGTCGCTCAAAGTTCGCTTCCCCCCCACGGAGGGGGGAATCCAGACCCTCCTCTCCCTTTAAATCAGTTTGAGGCTATAAATCTGCTTTTCTGCTTTACCGACTCAAGTAGCTTAGGGAAATCGTTTAAACTCACAGTTCATACCATCGATTTTATGAAGTGTAGGAAGATCTGTGTAATGCTGGGTTCCTTGTCCGCTTTGTCCAGTGTGCGCCTCTAGTCACCATGATGGCCTCGCAGTGGCAGCACCTATTGCAGTAAAGGAATGCCTCAATTCCTCAGACGTTGCCTTGGAAGAGGTACCCCTTGCACCCCCAGCTGAGAGCTCCCTACAAGGGCTTGGGGGGGAGGCTTGGAATAATCTGAGTCCCTTTCCACCTGCTGTGATTTGGGATGCTCGCATTGGTGCTCAATGGAGCACACCCGATCTGCAAGTCGCCGAAACCGGAAGCCTGTTTCAGTATCGTTAATGCTCGGTATGAAAGAGTCTCCTGATCACATGATGTAAGATTATAGAAAATATATGCAGAACTTTGGGAATACAGCTGTTGAATGAAGCAATGCAACTACTTAAGTTGCATATTGGGAGGAGCGTATGAAGCTAGTTAGCTCACTATAACCTTGGTAGACTGTGGAGTATGAGGCTTGGCTATTTTTGAATTGGGAGAAGAGAGAGACTTGGGTAGTTTTTTTAAAAGCTCCTGTGTTTGCTCAAAGTGATTGCTTTATTGCTGAAAGGCCTTCTCTAAAGAAGAAATAGGCAGCATTTATGAAGAAAGTGAATTCATTACACTAGGGTTGCCAGCTCCCCCGGTGGAGGCAGGGATTCCCCCGCCAGGCCCCACTGATCAGCTGGCGGGGGGGGGGGGGGCTCACCAGGAATGAGAGTGAGGCCTAGGAGGTGACACTCTGGTTTTGGGCCTAAACTCTATGGTAGAAGCCATTTTTGGCTTGCCCAAATACAAGAGTGTCACCGAGACGTCATTGATGACATCACTTTCTGTGCACACTGGAAGGGACATTGCCACATCACCTGGGCCTTCCCCTCTCTCTTGGTAAGTCCCCCCCATTCCCCGCCAGGTGCCAGGAGGGACCTGGCAACCCTACAGAGAACTCTCATTCAGGACTTTGTTGCTAAACTGTTTCTGTTGATTGCTGAGCTGATTTTTGCCTTGCGTGGGCCCTCCCTCCTAGTCTTTCTTCACTCAAATCACTTCTTGGGGAACAGGTTAGCCCCCAAACTATTACTTCTGTTTCAAAAAGATTTCTTCTGATGTGGGCCCTCGTAGCCTCTGTTGGCTGACATTGGCCCTTTATGCATGCACAGCTTCTGATTTTCACTGAATACAAGTTGATTGGGGTTTACTTTGAATGCTGTGCCTGTACTCTGCACCTTTTTATCCCCTCCGGTTTTCTATTGGGAATTGAGGATTATATATTCTGTATACTGGTGAGAAGACCTGGGAAGTGTTGCAGGGCTGGTCTCTCCTGACTGGTCAGTTTAGCACTGGGCATGTCTTTTGAAATATGAGATTCTTCAAGCTGAATTTACTGTGGGGTTGCCATTAGTGGTGCTCTTCCCCTTTATCGGTGTACAAGGTCTACCACTGGTTAAGTTGTCCATCTGTACAATTTTGGTTTTTTTAAAGGAGAGTTTAGTGTTAGGACTTTAACACTAATCTGGGATGGTTGGAGACAAAAATCATTGGGGAGAGAACGCTTTAAAAGGCAAGAGGTGGTATGTGTGTGTGCAGTTAACAGTTTCTAAAGATGCGTGCCCCAGGAGGAGATTCTGACCGCTTGGCCAGAGAGGCTGCTGTGCAACATCTTGGTGGAGAAGGTTCATGAGAGGGGGAGGGGGAGCTGTCAATGCTTTGCAACCTGAGCTCCCTCTTCTCCGAGTTATTTGGAAATGAGATGTCAGGCAAAGAGGGAAAACCAGATGTTGAGTTGGACCAGACTTTTTTTGGGGGGAAACAGGCTGCTGCTACCCCAGAGCAGGCTCCATAGCATCATCCTCATGTTTGAAATGTTTGCTGTCAGAGTCAATTTAAAAGACAACTATATATTGTTTTCAAAAACAAACTTGCTCGAATGGGGAAATCAAACCAACAACCTTGCAATTAATAGCACTGCATTCTAACCAACTGTCAAACTTGCTTTACATTTTACTGCTCCCTTGCCATAGAATCCAGGAGGGGGAGTAGAAGAATGTGAAAACTACATACTTTCGCTTTTAGATGTTTTGAAGTAGAATGTTGCTCCTGCAAGACTTCACTGGCCTTGGGTCTCATCTTACACTGCCTGGTAACTGTCAGGGGAGGGGGGACTTACCAAGAACAGCAAGGAGGCCCATCTGACGTACAGCAATGTGTCTATATCACTGCCCAAATGACTTGGAAGTACCGTTGTCACGGCCGGGACATAGGGGCAGCGCTCTGGTATTTGCCCAAAAACCCTATGGTAAATTTGGCTTCTACCATAAAGTTTTTGTCCAAATATTAGAGCATTGCCCTGATGTCCTGGATGTGATGATGTCACTTCTGGGTCACGTGGGCAGTGACACAGACATGTCACTGCATGTCGAATGGATCTCCTTCTTTTTCAAGGTAAGTTACCTCCCGCTGGCCAGTTGTTCAGCGATGGGGAGGTAGGGCCCGTCAGTCGCCTGCCTTCACCAGGGGGTCAGGCAACCCTACTAACTTTCAATATTTTGCATGTTCATGTAGTGGAATCTGCTATCAAGTTGCAGCCGACTTATAGTGACCCCTTAGATTTTTTGATGCAAGAGACACTCCGGTGTGGTTTGCTATTGCTTTCCTCTGCTTAGCAACCTTAGACTTCCTTGGTGGTCCCCACTGAAGTATTAACCAGGACTGCTTCTGCTTAGCTTGGGAGATTTGATGAGATAGGTCTAGCCTGGGGCATCTCGGTCAGGGCTAGGTGGTTTATACAATGCCATAAAAATGATCACCACCACAACAGAAAAAAATCATAGAAAACTAACAAAAAACTTAAAAGTGCACTAGACATCATAAGATCCAGCAGGAAAAAGTTTTAAAAATGGAAGCAATAAGGAAAGGTCAAGCAAAAGCTCATGAAAATAAATATGTGTCAATTGCCTCTCTGAAGACCATCACAGAAATTGGGAGGTGGGATCCCCTATCTGGGATCCACATGTCTGGGACCTGCTGTGGACAACCCTTATGAGATGACTGTAAATCAATGAGGTCAAATTACAGTATTACAAACATGATACTGCTTTATACAGAGTCAGACCATTGGTCTATCAAGGTCAGTATTGTCTACGCAGATTGGCAGCGCCTCTCCAGGGTCCCAGCTAGGGTTGTCAGGTCCTACCTGTTCCTGGATCTTCTGCTGTGCATGCAAAGCGTGTGCAGTGCGACAACATCACCTGGAAGTGAAAGCATTGCATCACCAATGTCAGGGGGCGTGACACTAGTTTTTGGGCAAAACACTATGGTTTGTAGGCAATTTTACCATAGAGTTTTGCCCAAAAATGAGAGTGTCACCTTGTGACATTGGTGATATGATGACGTCACTTCTGGGTGATGTCATCACATTGCCTTCGGGTCAGTTGGGGGAGGGATTCCCCCTTCACCAGCCAGCTGGCAAGTGGCAGGGTAGTGCCCTGCAGAAGCAGGGGTCTGGCAACCTTATCCCACTGGGGGTCTGGCAACCTTATCCCATGCAGAGGTCTTTCACATCATTTACTACCTGATCTTTTTTAAACTGAAAAGCCAGGGATTGAAACTGGGACCTTCTGCATACAAAGCAGATGCTGTACCACTGAGTCACTGTTTGCAATTCTTTTGGTGGTTGTCCCCTCTATTGTATGATGAATGCTAACTTCACCCCCTTCAGGGAAACCTGGAATGAGCTGAATTCTTCCTAATTAAGTCTGCCTTTGCCAATTCACAAGCACGATGCCAAAGACATTAAGGATTGTACATGCTAATACTTTGGGAATAGGAAAGGCATCTAATGGGCAATCACTATCTCCCTATGGTCCCTGTGAAGAGCATGCTGCTAATTGCCAGCTAGTATCTATTGACATGGTGCCCTCACATTAACAATCTTGGAAGCTTTTTCTTTGGAACTGATAACCTAACCAGTTTCTGCAAATAGGCTCTTGGTGGTGCTATTAACCAAGATATTCATGGCTCTGTTTCTTCCTCCGCAGTTCCTATTAAAACCACCAAATGGCAGCACTTACCGTCATCATTGCCACACTTGTCTAACCTGTAATCACAGCATCTAGAGTAGACATAAACAGGCATTCAGATTCGGAAATTCTGCATTAAAAGGAAACATAAACCAAGCCCACTGAAGAAATGTATGTATTCCCTGCTGCTACAGCACTGTGATCCTGGCCCTTCTCCCTCAACTGCTTCCTTTAACTAGCTTTCAAATGCTGGGAAACAGGAACAGATACAGTGAGAGAAAGATTGTAAGGCTTTTTAGGTGGGCTGTAATTTAACAATCATATTGATAATAGTGCACCTAGTTTGGCTTTTGCCACATTCCTCAACAAATCTAAATATTTCATAATTCAGACTGCAAGACCTGATTAATAGGGCAATGTGGCAAAGAATAGGAAGATACATGAAGTCACACATGAATCTGCCTTATATGGAATCAGTCTACTGGTCCATCAAGGTCAGTGCTGTCTTCTTTAAACAAACAAACAGGTCAGTACTGTCTACTCAACCTAGCAGCAGCTCTCCAGGGTCTCAGGCAAAGATCTTTCATATTACCCAAGTCCTTTTAACTGGAGATGGAAGGGATTGATCCCGGGACCTTCAGCAAGCCAAGCAGATGCTCTACCACTGAGCCATGGCCCCTTCTCAAGTGGTAGAATGAACTGGGCCACATCTGGATGCAGGTAAAAGGATCACAGTTTGAAATGCTCCCCTATGTTAAAACTCCCCACAAATGGAAAACCAGCTGAACAAGCAATGAGAGTGGTTAGAACCTTTCTAGTTTTCATTTTTCATGGAGATTTGTTTTTTTTTACTGTGAAGGAATTCTCAAAGTTGGAATTCACTATCTAAAGTCGAAAGTGGTACTGTATCTTCTACCATCTCATACTTCTGCCTCCTTATTCTCCTGCTCATGTGAACTAGATTGTATGATTGGGGGCTGAGGTCAAGTAAACTCATGACATGATCTCAGGAGTGATAAAAAAATGCAAAGACAAAAAATAACAATGTCAGTCTGCATTTTCTACTTAGAGATCTTAGTTTGATTTACTTATTCAAATACTGTGTCCTGTCATTCTCCTGGCAAGGGAACTCAAGGCAGGTCAAAATATATTGTGAGAAGCAACCCTAAAACAGAAGGCCTTAAGAAGAACATCAGTTCTGTGCTGTCATCTTACGTTAATACTTAGCATGTACATGGGCTTTAAAGAGCACTCCACATGCATTATCCCCATAGTATTTACAACAGCACTGTAGAGCAGTCCAGTAATCACTCCTAGGTTTCAGTGGAGGTAAGACTAAGAGAGTAGTTTAGGAGAGGCAAAATGGGATTTCCTAGCTTCTTAATATACTACACCAAGTGGGGAGACACTGGTAGGGCTGCCAAGTCCAACTTGGGAAATATCTGGGGACTTTGGGGGTGGAGCCAGGAGACTTTGGGGGTGGAGCCAGGAGAAAGGAAGTGACATCATTTTGTGAAGTCACATCCTGTGATGTTGCTTCCACATGCTTCCACATGAACTCATGAAGTTTCCTAATACTGAATCAGGCCATTGGTCCATCAAGGTCAGTACTGACTACTCAGACTGGTAGTGGCTCTCCAGGGTCTCAGGCTGAGATCTTTAGTATCACCTATTACCTGATCCTTTTTTAGCTGAAGAGGCTGATACCTCCTGCATGTGAAGCAGATGCTCTATCACTGAGCAACGGCCCTACTGAATCCTTCCTCATCTCGGCAGAATATGATTTTCATATCATAAGAACAGGAGAGAAGCCACAGTGGATCGGCCCATCCAGTACAGCCCATCCAGTACAACACTCTGTGTCACACAGTGGCCAAAAATACCAGGTGCCCTCAGGAGGTCCAGCAGCGGGGCCAGAACTCCAGAAGCCCTCCCACTGTTGCCCCCCAAGCACCAAGAATGCAGAGCATCACTGCCCCAGACAAAGGGTTCCATTTAGACCTTGTGGCTAATAATAGCCCC
The DNA here is from genome assembly GCA_029233225.1 of Lepidodactylus listeri. Classification (NCBI taxonomy): domain Eukaryota; kingdom Metazoa; phylum Chordata; class Lepidosauria; order Squamata; family Gekkonidae; genus Lepidodactylus; species Lepidodactylus listeri. The sequence continues at coordinate 36,845,989 of JARCFY010000008.1, read as the reverse complement.
TGACAGACCTCTGCTGGATGGGGACAGAGAGAGAGAGACAGACAGACAGACAGACAGAAAAAAGAAAGAAGGAGAGAGAGAGAAGGAAAAGAGCTGGCACAGGCACTTACTTCCATTTAGACCTTGTGGCTAATAGTAGCCACTGACAGACCTCTGCTGGATGGGGACAGAGAGAGAGAGAGAGAGAGAGAGAGAAAAGAAAGAAAGGGGGAGAGAGAGAGAAGGAAAAGAGCTGGCAGATGGACTTACCCCAGGCCCAGCAGCAGCAACCTTTCAATCTTACACCAGCCGCATGCAAAAGCAGGCCCTTCAGTAAGAGCTTAGTCCCTCAATCTCTGGGCGGGGCTCTCTTGCTAACTCTTAAAGGGGAAATGTCTGGTGAGGCTTTTCACTGCAGGCTCTTCAGACATTTCCCTTTAAGAGGCCTGGAAGGGAGAGGGCCCGGCAGGCTCCGACGTTCCCCTCCTGTTGGCAGCCATTGCCTCCCCCCGGTGGCCAGTTTTGAAAAAGTGGGGGGGAAGCATGAAAAATCGGTGTTTCCCCCGCCCTACCGGGGGACTTGGCAGCCCTAGACACTGGCCACAGAATTTTTGTGGGGTCAAAAATTATGACAGCAGTACTCTTTGTCGAAAGTGCCGTATCATTATCATAATCACGAGTAAAAACAACCACTTTCCCTTCATGGCTGGTGTGATGATGGTTGTACAAGATATTTTCCAGTGTAACATATATGTTCAACATAATCTCTCAAAGCCAGTGTGTTGTAATGGTTAAGAGCAGCAGACTCTAATCTGGAGAACAGGGTTTGATTCCCCCACTCCTCCACATGAAGCCTGCTGGGTGACCTTGGGCCAGTCACAGTTCTCTCAGAACTCTCTCAGCCCCACCTATCTCACAAGGTGCCTGTTGTGGGGAGAGGAAGGAAAGGAGATTGTAAGCCACTTTGAGACTCCTTAAGGTAGAGAAAAGTGAGGTATAAAAACCCAACTCTTCTGCTTCTTCTTCTCTACACAAGTTTTTAAATTGTATTCTAGGGCCAGTTTTCCAGTCAACTCACCTCAGTACCTGCTTGAGGTGATAGAATGAAGAGGATGGGGACACATTGGTGTGGTGTAGTGGTTAAGAGTGTTGGACTAATACCTGGGTGACTTGGGTTCTAATCCCCACTTGTACTAAGAAAACCCACTGTTTGACCTTGGGCTAGTCATACTCTCTCAGCCTAACCTACCTCACAGGATTGTTTGTGACAAGGGCGTAGACTTTCCACTTTCCCAGGGCAGAGCTGGGGCTGGGCCAGAGACATCACAGTCCATTGTCTCCAGTGGAGGCTCCGGAATAACTGGAAAAGTTCGGAGGGGGGGGCTCCAGCTCCCCAGCCCCCCTGAAGTTGATGCCTATGGTTTGTGAGAATAAACCAGAAAAGGGGAGAACAATGTAAATGCTTTGGGTCCCCACAGGGAAGAAAGGTGGAGTACAAATGAAGCAAATAATAATAATAAATAACACCATAAGGTGTTAGACTGGGCAGGTGGTAGCACGGGAGAAAGCAACTGGTTACACCTCAGGGAGACAAAAGACCTCGAAATGGACCTGCTTTATTCGCCGCTAAGTTCAAATTGGCCATATTTGTACAGCATTTCTAATATCTGAGATCTGATTTTCTTATCATTACACATTACTAGGCAATTAGATTATCAAGCACTTATCGGTCTAAATGCACTGAGTATCATCAGATTTTTTCCCTTCAGTTCAATACAGCTTTCTTATTAAAATAAATAAGGTTGGCTAATATGCCCTCTCTGTTTAGCCTTCAGGGCTATCTCTGAGTTCATCAAGAGAAATCTATTGAGATAGACATTCACTGTCCCCAAGGCTTCAGAATGGAAAGAGGAACTAACGTGAGAGGCGAACATTAATGGAGACTCATCAGCATCAGAATAAACTCAGAAATAGACATGACATATTGCATTTGCATACTGCTGTCAGCTGCTTCTATAGAGACAGGGATCTATTACCTCTGTTTATGCGGCTCCTAACTTAATTTATAGCAATTTATTCTATAAAAGTGGATAGTTACTCTGCTAGCTGGGAGGGGAAGAAAATCACCTTCACTGCTCTGAAAATAAAAATGGTAATCAGCATAATAGATTTCTGATAAAGCAATTTGAATGGCTAGCTAATATCCAGGCTGGGTTAAGCGCATTTTCAAGAATCCCATCACAACTCAGTAGCTCATGAAAATGCATTTGTAGATGGAAAGATAATTTGTACACCTGACCTGTATAACTTTTGGTAAATGGGACAGGATATAATTCTGTCCACAGCCACTTTCCCTTAGGAATTCATTAGGGAATCCCACATAAGCAAGGAGGAAACGCTATGATAGAGTCAGAAATGTTTCTGATATTTTCTATTATTATGATAGCATTAGAACCATTCTCAGATTTATACACTGAAAAGAAAGACACCAACTTAAAAAAAAGGTTTTGTTCATGGTATAAGCTTTCGTGCGCAAGCGCACTTCATCAGACACTTAAGTCTGATGAAGTGCGCTTGCACAAGAAAGCTTATACCTTGAATAAAACTTTGTTGGTCTTAAAGGTGCCACTGGACTCAGACTTTGTTCTGCTGCTTCAGACCAACATGGCTACCCCACCTTAAAAAAAAGGCTAGGCAAAGAGATATAATTACGTTACTGAATAGTTGATGGAAGTCCAGATGGAGCCTAGACATGTTTCACCCAAAATGGCACCCGCAGGAAACAGGTTTTTTTGTGTGGAGAACCTGGTCACTTTAACTTCCATTCCATCGATCATCTTAAGAGCTTCTTCACTCGTTAATGGTGCATTATCCTGATCTGTGCACACATCATCTTAAGCAGAATTACATGCTACTCAGCCCAAAAACTTCAGCGGACATAGAAACATGTAACTTTGTGTAGGATAGCACAGTAAAATTTTAAGGGTACATCTACATTGTTTAAAGTATGCCTAAAAATGTATAGTGTGAATGTAATGCTTAAAAAGCCCCTACTTTATCATGCTGGTACAGCCTTCAATGATCTGGGACTGGCTACGGCCCCCTTTTGAACGTAAGCACAGCAGGAAACTTAAATAACATATTTGTTCCTACTTTTTCCGAAACAAATAATTTGAACAAACCTCCACTGTGTTTTGCAATCAAACCACTCCAGTTCTACTGAAGAGTATTTGTTAGCACAGATTCAAGCAGAAGGTTTGTTGTTTAGAATTAACGGGAAGAAAGTCCCATAGCAGGATAAACAGTTGGTGGGCAGATGGGTTGTGCAGAGGCAATTTTATGTGGTTCCTCATCATACCAGGTCTATCTTGTGGTCACTGTTACTCAGATCTCTCACATGGTGACTTTTCACAGCAGCATGACTCCAGAAAGAAGATGTGTTGTAGAAAGTTATTATGCAATTCATCCAAGTCACATTTCTCACAATATGATCATGGGGGACTGGAGGAAGAGGCAGAATTCCTCCCCTCCCCATGAAAGTCACCACCCCCAACCAGTGTTCCCTCTAAGCTGAGTTAGTGTGAGCTAGCTCACAGTTTTTTTAGCCTCCAGCTTACACATTTTTGTCTTAGTCTTCGGTCACACAGCCCTTTAATGCGGGAGGAAGTGCTGTTTCCTCCCGCATTTAAAGGGACTGATCACACCAGCCATGGCTAGTCCCGCACCAAAGTGGGCTCAATTGCAGGTTCCTCCCGCATTTTCTGACCCTGGGAAAATCAACTATTTTCCCGGTGGTCGCGCGAGGAACCTGCAATTGAGCCTATCTGGACAGCCCTCTCTCGCAATGATTGCAAGAGAGGGCTGTCCAGATCACGTCCTTCCATTTTTTCCCCCTTTTGCACTTGGGTGCTTCGGCACTCAAGCAGCCAAGTGCAAAAGGGGGAAAAAACACCCCCCCCCCAAACTTACCAGGTGGCCGGTGGGGCTCAGGGAAGGGTGCCACTGCCACCCACCTTGTCTGCCGCCACCACTTGCCTTGTCTGCCACCGGCCGCCTCTTCCGCCACCGCCCACCTCTTCCGCTGCTGCTGCTTGCCTCCTCCTCCATCGTCGCTTGCCTCAGCCGCCTCCGCTGCCACCTCCGCTGCCACCGCTTGCCTCCTCGTCCGATGCTGTCACCACCGCTCGCCTCCATCAGCCGCCGCCGCCTCTGCCCATGCCAGGGTTGGGATGTGTAATCATCCCAACCCGGAACCCCCCCGTCCCTTTAAATCTGGGAGCCCTCCCGGATTTAAAGGCCGTTGTGACCACGATCTTAGTTCAGGAAGGAGCAAACTAATTTATGCAGTAGCCAAATCACTCGCACACAACTTTAATGCCAGTAGCTCACAAAGTAGAATTTTTGCTCACAAGACTCCACCGCTTAGAGGGAGCATTTCCCCCCAACCTGTTTGTGCTTCTGCTGGGGAAGAAATACAGTTACTTTTACTTTTCCCCAGAGAAGGTAAAAGGTTTGGAGGTGGCAGTTTTTGGAGAGCCAGGACACCGGACTGGGGAAGACTTAAACATTTTCATCTCTGTTACAAAGCCACATAACTTGCCCACTGAGAGATATGGTGTAATTGGCCTATGAGAACTTGTTTTCTTACTAGGAAAAGTTTATAAAATGCTTATCCAATAGGATCCAGATACCTGTCCTGCTGACTTTGTGTACTGGTGGTCGAGAGTGCCATCAAGTTGCAGCCAACTTCCAGCGATCCTTTAGGATTTTCAAGACAAGGGATGAAGAAAGGTGGTTTACTGTTGCCTGCCTCTGAGTAACAGCCCTGGACTTCCTTGGTGGTCTCCCATCCAAGTACTAACAAGGGCCAACCCTGCGTAGCTTTCAAGATTTGACAAGATCAAACCAGGACTTTGCATGTTATCACAGTGCAAATAATCAAGACTGTCTCACTTGACAGGACATTAAAATGGCTCACTCCAGGCTCCAAGCAGTGCCACGGAATTTATTATTACTTTGATTTATATCCTGCCCTTCCTGCTAGTGGGCTCAGGGCAGCTCACAACAATAAAATTAATACAATCTTAAAACAAGACAATAAATAATAATACTAAATTGATACAATAAAACCAATTTAAAACATTCCAAGTGGGCAGTGCAGTATACTCAGTTTCAGTTCATACAGCTGGAAAATGTGTGGGCCAGCTAGTAGATGCCCATTGCCTCAATGAAAGGCCTGGTGGAACAGCTCCATTTTGCATGCCCTGAGAAACTGTAACAGGCCTCACAGGGCCCTGATCTCAATCGGAAGCATGTTCTTCCAGACTGGGCCCAGGGCCCAGTCCCTGTTTGAGGCTAGGCAGGTATCTTTCGGGCTGGGGACAACCAGCAGATGGCTATCCGCAGAACACAAGGCTCTTTGGTGTACATATGGGGAGAGGGGGTCCCGCAGATATGTCAGTCCCAGGCCGAATAAGGCTTTAAAGGTCAACACCAACACCTTGAAATGGATCCAGTACTCACTGGTAGCTAGTACAAGTGACATAGCACTGGCTGGATGCGTGTCCACACAGATGTCACAGTGAGCAGGCGTGCCACCACATTTTGCACCAGCTGGAGTTTCCGGATCATCCTTAAGGGTAAGCTCGTGTAGAGCGAGTTACAGTCATCAAGCCCAGAAGTGACCATTGCATGGGTTACTGTAGCCAACACCCGGGGGGGAGAGGTAGGGAGCCAGCTGCCTGATCTGCCAAAGATGATAAAAGGCAGACCTGGGTAATGGTTTAATTAATTTATGTTTAGTGTGATTCAGGGGCGTTGAGTTGTCCATTTCCCGGGGAGGGGGGCAGGGGCTCCTGTGCATGCGTGAACTCTGCGTGCGCCCCAGGACAATGTCCCCGCCGCTTCTCCCTGCCACCTGGTCACTCCTCCCTCCCCCGCCCTCCTGGGCGAATGCCATCACACTGGGGACGTTGCCAGGGCGATGCTCTGGCAATTGCCCTGAAACTCTATGGCCTGGCAGGCGCTCTATTTTGCTGGGGGGGCTCATTCTCCCCCGGGAAATTTCAGGGGAGGCCGGAGCCCCCGAGCCCCCCCATAGTTGACGCCTATGGTGTGATTATCTGAACACAAGCCATTCCACTGAAGGACCAGTTCACACATTACAGAGCATGTAGGGTATGTCTGAGTCACCATCCTGAATCAGATGTAACAAATCAGACAACAAGTAGCAGGTTCTTCTCAATTCCTGCACATGCAGTGTCCAGTTCAATGGAGGCTTCAGCTATCCCTCCTGTAACATTTTGCCAACCTGAAACAGTCCAGGAAGGCACTGTTTGGGGCAATCCACATGTCCTCTGGAATTTACATGGTTGTCCCCAGCAGGCCAAAATGCATTTCTCTGTGATTGTTGCAGGTCAGGAAAACAGCACCAGAGGGAAGATATAACTATATTTTCATGCGAGGTACAAACACAGACATCCTGGTTTGTTCCCTTCACTTTAGCCACAACAAAGGTCATGATATCAGCCGAGTGTATGCAGGAGAGATAGGGGAAAGGGAGCAGGCAAGCACTGGTTGAAGCAAACCAAGATCGGAATGTTGTTTGTCACCTCTGGTTTTGTGTTATGTTTGCATCAGCTAGGCAGTGGGTGAGTTTCAAAAAGCTTTCGCTGCCAGACTCCAGATTGACTCACTTCTGACTTGCAGAGCAGAGCTGCTCCGTGAAGGCAGTAACTAATATCAGTTCTTGTTACTGAGCTGAAGGGATAATGCTTTAATCCTCTTAGGGTGGAATCCTGACTTCATTGAAATCAACAGCCAAATTCCCAGGGGTTTCAGTGAGAGATTAGGTTCAAGGAAGGATTTGAAGGAGAGAGAGAGAGAGGGAGAGAGAGAGAGGGAGAGAGAGAGAGGATTTTCCAAGTATCTGGAGGAGCCTGGCTACAGGCACGAAGGACATCTGCAGGGCAATGAATTCCTTAACACTGAAGGCAATCAGTTTATGACCTGAAATTTTATTTCCCTCATTATTCTTATTGCCTTCATAGTAAAAAAAATGTTATTAGCAAACAGATAAAATTAGCTAGCCTGCTTTAAAATCTAGTTTGAGCGTTTGCTGGACTGACCTCTCAGGGCAATGCATTCTATGGGTTAATGCTATGCTGTACAAAGAATTATTTCTTGTGTTATTGGTTTGCAACCTGCTGGCCTTTCAATTTGGAAAGTGGCTGCTTGTTCTTGTAATGCTGTGGGACAAGGGGAAAAGGAAGAATCAATCTATTTTGCAGCAAACCTTTGATCATCCGGAATGTCTCCGACATGCCACCTTCTAACCATTCCCCTTTGCAGGCTAAATAGCTCTCATCTGCACACTCCTTCATCTTATGCAAATTCAATCACACCACTCTGTTGACCTTCAATAGACCTTCACCATGACTTCTACATATCTCTCTGTGGCCGACAGTCTGAAAAGCAAACTGCTTCAACCCTCAGCATCCTGTGCTATCACAGGGTCAGTTCCCAAGTCTGTGCTGATTTGTGTGATGTTAAACGTGATGAACACCAGGAGACTTTTACACTTTCATTTTCATCACTCCCTAATCTTCTAGCAGAAACAGATGCTTGGCTTCTCCAGATTTAGGATGGATGTACTGATTGTTTTGGTGGTTTATCAAGTAGGCTCCATTACACTTTCATTCTCCCAAGGATGGCAGTGTAATGAGAGAGCCAATGTTGTGGTTAGCATGTCAGCCAAGGATCTGGGAGAGGCAGGATCAAATCCCCCCTCCTACTGCCATACAGCTCAATGGACAACTTTGAGTCATTCATGGTCTCTTAAAAGGTAAAGGTAAAGGTTTCCCTTGCTCAAAAGCCAGTCGAATACAACTCTAGGGGGTGGTGCTCATCTCTGTTTCTAAGCTGAAGAGCCAGCACTGTCCAAAGATGTCTCCATGGTCATGTGGCCAGCATGACTAGACGCTGAGGTGCACAGAACGCTGTTTCCTTCCCACCGAAGCGGTACCTATTTATCTACTTGCGGTTTCTTGCTTTCGAACTGCTAGGTTGGCAGGAGCTGGGACCAGAGACAGGAGCTCACTCCATAACGTGGCACTCGGGTCTCGAACTGCCGAACTACTGATCTTTTGGTCTACAGTTCAGCATCTTAATCATCTCTTAGCCTAATCTAAATTGCATCCTAAACTCCTTGAAGGAAGGGTGGGATAAATATGTAGATAATAGATGTACACCTGAAAGATGCAGTGAATTCGGATGCAGGAACTATCTGGGTTATTGATCAGAGATGGCCCAGGATATCATAGTGCCCAAGGCAGAAAATCCTTAAACCATGCACTGAGTGATAAATATGTTATAACAAGTGGAGACCTGCAAGAAACTTGTGGGATGGTTATCCCATTCCTCACACCTTTGCTTTCTCCTTTCTCCCCCTACCTCTCTCACATTCTTTCTCCCTTCTGCCCCCCTTTCTTACTCTCTCTCTCTCCTCCATGTATGTTACTTCCTCTCTCTTTCTGACCCATCATCATTCTCTTTGTTTTTCTGCCTCCCCACCTCATCACTCTTTCTCTCTCTTTCTGCCTCCCCACTCCATCACTTTTTCTGCCCCCCATGCCATCCCTCTCTCTTTCTGCCCCCATGACTCTCCCAACCTCCTGCTTGCTTCCTCTCCCCCCACAGCAGCAGTGGCAGTGCTCTGGGAATCACAATAGATATTCCAGCTGCAGAGATCAATTCACCTTAGGGCTGCCAGCTCCAGGTTGGGAAATTCCTGGAGATTTGGGGGCGGAGCCTTGGGACAGTGAGGATTGGGGAGGCAAGCAGCCTCAGCAGGGTATAATGCCATAGACTTAACCCTCCAAATCAGACATTTTATCCAGGGGAACTGATCTCTGTCACCTGGACAACAGTTGTAATTCTGGGTGCTCTCCAGCCCTTGTCTGGAGGCTGGCAATGGTAGTCCAAGTGAAGGAAATGGCTAGTTTGCAGGGTGGAATCTATGGCATTGTACTGGTCTGTAGTCCTGGTCTGTAGTCCTTCCTCGAATCCCACCCTCCCCAGGCTCCATCCCTCAAACGTCCAGGAGTTTCCCAACCTGGGGTTGGCAACCCTATTTCCTTCCCACCCAACAGCCAACCTACCTTTATTTGTCTTCAGCTTTCCATCTCCACCCCCCCTCCTCCACAGCCTCTACCTAGGAAAATTACAGTCTTTCTCCACAGTGGGGACTAAAGCAGCTTACATTATTATTTCCTCCATGTTATCTGCCCAACAACCCTGTGAGGTTGGTTAGGCTGAAAGTATGTGACTGGTCCAAAATCTTCCAGTCAGCCTCCACTGCAAGATGGGGATCTGAACCTGGGTCTCGCAGATCCCAGTCTGAAGCTCTAACTGTTATGTCACAGTGGCTTTCATAGGGTTGCTACTGATGAACAGTAGCAAAGCAGCTGGGCCTAACTGAGTCATACAAATCAGGTGGTATCAAATCACCCAGAGGGTGCTGCCTAGCACCCAGAGGGTGCTGCCCCCTCCAATTACTGAACTCAAGACAGCAGAGATCTGGCTCCCTGGAGAAAATGGCTGCTTTGGAAGGTGGCCTGTGTGGCATTATACCCAGGTGAGGCCTCTCCCTTCCCCAAACCCAGCCTGGTCCCAAGACTCCCTCCCTGAAAGGCCAAAATAGAACTGGAAAGGGCCCTCCCCACTCCCCCTGCCTTTTACTGACAGAAACAGTTAGAACCTCCCCTCCTCCCCCGAACTTTCTAATCTCTCACAGTTGACGCCTGGAGTTCGAGATCCCTGCGAAGGCCATTTCAAAAGATATTGGGGGGAATTCAACAGTCCCTGAAGATTTTTTTTTTTAACTTTTTGGATTTTTCTGCAAACTGAGAAAGGCCCCTGACTATGTCAGAAAAGCTGTTGGGGGAGAGTGAGCTCTCTTTTGGCAGATATAAGTATCCACACAGAAAAAAAAACTCTCGGAATTAATAACAGTCCTAAGCATGTTGTACCATTCTGTGCTCATTGGTTTAAATGGATTTAGACAGATTTTATTTATTTATTTAGATTTGCTAGGCCCTTCCCTACAATTATACTACAAATGATAATTTTCAGTCCTTTTTAAAGGTATCACAAAATATGTCAGCCACCTTACCTGGCCTAGCAGAAGGACCATTGATGTCCTGGAAGTGACTTTTTACCTCCTCCTACAGAAAGCAAATGCATAGGCTACAAGGTTTACATGGAATTCCCCTTCTTGATTCACCCCCCACCCCACACAGAGTCACTCAGATTACTGCCTTGTGAAATGCAGCCTTTTATTCAGTTATACTACCACATAAAAAGGAAAAAGTCAATAAAACCTGCACATAAAACTGGGCATTTGAGCCCTTCATTCCCAAGCTCAGTCCTCAAACTTTACATTGGTGGTGACAAATGCAAGTGTTCCCCCAAGATCACCAGCAGTGATGTCCATTCAGATAATAAATAATAAAAAACAAGCCAACTATCCTGAATTCATTAACCTCAGAAAGGTAACTTGTTTGCAACTAATGATTAAGTGCTATCAAGTCTCAACCGACTTCATCTAGAAAGAAATTCTAGGAGTGTTGGGAATGTGATGCACTGGAAATCTCTCAAAATTGCTGTTCAGTAAAGGGGCCAACGGAAGGAAGGGATCATATTAATGTCCTTGCCAGTACAGGATTGCTGTAGTCAGCGTTTGTTATTAGTGGGATAGTCCAGCTTTGTGAGGACTGAATTCAACTGGTGGAAAACAATTCCCACTGTCCTAGCTGTCAAAAAAGAAAGTGCTGTGTGACCACTTCAGCCCCTTCTTTCCCCATCCTATAAACACTTGTGATTGCCCCCTCTGAGACTGACCCTTCTCCCTAGGCCTGGTGTAGTGATATCAGGAGCAGTATCAGCCTAAGGTATTGCCATTTGAGGGACTACATCCGGAAGAGAAAACCTGCTAGAGGTAGGAACATTTAAACCCAAGAGGCTTAGGCTGAACTAGAAAATCTTCAGTTGTGCTTTGCTTCAAAGTCTGGGAGGTCACTGAGTCAGTCCACTCTCTAGGTCACTTATGTGCCCCCATTCCTTGCTCTCCAGGTCCTTTCTGCATTCTTCAAGAAAATGAAGGTCCACAGTGAAGCATCCCAAAGAACAGGCCAAAGGCAGATGACTCAGCACTCTTCACTGATGAACCTACATTGTAGTGAATACAATGCACTGCAAATCAGTTTTTCAAGATAAAAACTCATGTGCCCGGGAGTTTGCCAAACTTGGGAATAGAACTGACCAGTCAGGAGAAACCTTGCTATGACAAACCCCTGTCTCTTCCCTACCCCAAAGCAGATCTTCCCACTAAAACTTTAGTTTCCCTCCTTGACTGAGTTGCCCTTAGGTAGCATGCATGTCTTCTTTGTCTTAATAGCCTTAACTGTCCCACCCTGGCACAGGTAAATGTTTAGGCTAGTGATCCAGCACAGGAACTTGAGGGAAAATACAGGAGCTGTCTTGTATATATCTCTACCTCTATATCTACCTATCTATCAGATATCAAGATTTAGAAATGCTGAGATAAAACATGATCATATATACAGATTTGAGAACTTATAATATATAAAAGTATGACTGTAGCTTTATTTCAGAGTTTTCTAGTTATTTTCAGTGAGAGATACTTAGTATATTATAGCAAAAACTGTATCTGAAGAAGTGAGCAGTAACCCAGGAAAGCTCATACCCTGCCACATATTTTGTTACTCTTTAAGGTGCTACTAGACTCTTGCTGTTTTCTACTGCTATAGTAAAAACACAGCTTCTTAATAGACTTTCCTGGAGAACAGCTCTTTCTTAGACTTTCTAGATTTTTCCCTTTGAAATCTGGTTTCTCCCTTCATAAATTACAGCTTTCTACTAACTTCTGAGGTGTCCACAGCTTATTCCCTTTACCACTGACCTGGGTTCTCCTCAGAGCACAACCCCTTTTACTGACAGGAATTCTTCTTTTCCCTAAGAAGTAATAACCCTTTTCTATTTGGCTTGATTGGGAGTTTCAGCCTAACTGCCCAGTCATCCTTGCCAAATCTTATCTAGTACTTTTGTCTATGTAAAGCAGTTTGTAGCTTTCTGGACCTAGAATCTCAATTCTCCCTCAGAGTAGTTCTAATACTGTTAGGGCAAAGGAGTCTCTTCTCTCTGTAGAAAAATCTTTTTGACTAACCCTGTCAGAACACTGACTCCTGTTATAGATGAAAACCTAAAGACATCTGACTGACAACTGAACTCTTTTCCCTCCAGTGCAGCTGATGTTATACTTTCTCTCAGCTGATGCTAGCCAATCAAATAAGCTCTCAGCTCCAGGGAATATTAACTCCTGATCTCCCAGGTTCTCTGAAACAAGCAGCATTTTAATCTGCTTTCCATGTGCAATCAGTCACACTTGCAAAGGAGATTCTGCCCTGCTTCTGGAATCCCTGGCTTTTATACTTCTTTTCCTGGGAACTTGTATGGATGTCACTGCTCCATAGGGCAGCCCTGGGGCCTTGTCCTCATGGGGCAATCTCATCTTTCATCCTTTAGCTTATGCAGCATTATTTCCTCCTGGGAAGAATGCTGACACCCAGACTCTTATTATCCACCCCTTTCTTTTCTCCTCTTATTCTCCTACTCCTCTCTCCATATCTTCTTCTACCTTGAAAGTGGGGTGGGGCAGGGGTTTCCATCCATGGGCTGAGCCCCCTTAACCAATTTTTCTCACCCTCACCTATTTGGTGATGGTCATCTATTGCTGGGCATTATATCCCCTATCCAGGTTTTTTTCCCCAAGCAGGCTTTCCCCTGGGCAAGGTGGTTGATTGATTGATCAGTTATAATTTTGCTAAAGCAGCAACAATCACTTCCACAGTCATAATTTGGCATGGGTCTCAGATCCTGTAGTTAGCCTTCCCCTGGCAGAACTGTCTGTTGCTCCTGCTTCTCAGACTGTACATCCACTTGGACTTATCTGTTTCATTTAGTACTTCCATTTACAATCTCCCAAAACAACAATTTGCACTACAGCAAGCCATTGCACGTTTCTTCAGGAGAGAGGGGAACATGAATATTAGGTGGAAGGTCTTTAATCAAATCCATTATAAAACAAAGACTCCCTAAATTGATTTACTATCTGTCACTCCCAGCCACCCACATGGTGGTTTCAAGGCAAAGATGAGCAGAAGTAGCTTGCCATTGATTTCCTCTGTTTAGCAGCCCATGTTTTCCTTGGTGGCCTCCCATTCGTCTACTAACCATGGCCAACCCTGCTTAGCTTCCAGCTGCTGCTGAATTTAGGCTAGTCCGGACTATTTAGGATATTCATTTGTAACTACACAGCACTTAGTATAGTATTATGTTTTTGTTTGGCAACCCTATTTCTATGGGCAGAGATTCCATGTTTACCTGGAAACAAATCCTATTCAGCAAAGGTACCATTGTTCCCTGCAATTGTTCCTTTTGTTAATTCTCACTTTTATTTCACTACTTGGCTGTCAGTGCATCTTCTTCATGCTTAATTAATTAGATCTGGTTACCTCTGGGAGGCGGTGGCATTCCTGAATCAATCTTTAATCTGCTTCTTTCCTGTGAGAGGCTTCAATGACTGCTTTTCCTTTTGCAGCCAAAGTGATTGCTTGTTTATTTTATTTAATTTTTCAGGACCCTAGCTTGTTTGTTTTGGGGAACAGTTCAAGATGCTGTTTATTACCATTAAAACTTCACAAGCTGTGACGTATGTAGTGGAAAGACCATTTCTCCCTCTACTGACCCACTGGCCAGTAGAGGCCAACTCAAAACCCCTTGCTCTTGTTCTGACAAGAGCAATTAGGAAAGACCCCCTTATTAAAGGGACATCAATTAGAGGAAATAAATATAAACGACAGGCCTTTGCGGATGATTTGGTATTCGTCTTAGAAGACCCAATGGATTCTGTACAACAACTGTTGAATCTGATTAATGAATATGGAAAAATGGCGGGAATGAAAATAAACTATCAGAAGACAGAAATGATAATGAAAAATAAGACATTGAAACAAAGATTTGAAATAGCAGAGTTGACTGGATTTCAACTGGAGAAGAAAGTTAAATATTTGGGTGTTCCCTGATGAAAGATAATTATAACAAAGTGTTGCAAGATATTAAAAAGGATCTAGAGAAATGGAATTTTTTTTTGCAAGTATCACTAATGGGCAGAATAGCAATTTTGAAAATGAATGTTTTACCATATATGATGTTTTTATTTCATACATTGCCAATATATATTAAATGATTTTTTTTGATGAATTGAATGAACTGACACAATATTTTATATGGCAAGGAAAAAAGCCAAGAATCAAATGGAAAGACTTGCAAGATGTGAAAGATAATGCTGGATTTGGAGTACCAGACTGGAAGAACTATTACAGAGCAGCTAGTTTGGTTTGGCTGAGAGAATGGATTCTACTTGAAGATCATAGACTGCTGGCTCTAAAAAACATGGTTTAAAATTGGGAACTCTTTTCTATGGTATGGGATAGCCTCTGGACATAAATATTTAAAAAATCATATGATAAGAAAATCATTAAGATCATCTAGGTGGGGATGATGCACTTGCCAGAAAACAATGACTAAATGGCTTAACCAGAGGTAGACAAAAAGATGTGAGAGGCTTGATGGCTCTACAGGCACTGGACGGAAGAACAATCGGGAAGGAGAAAAGATTTAAGTGTTGATTAATTGCTGCTTAATTGAGGGTAATGGGTGAGGGGAAGTGAGGCTTGGGTGTTGATGGGATTATGTTGAATGAATCAATAGATCCTGAGCAACCCATTGTTCTAGAGTTACGCATTTCTCCAGGATGAGGAAAGGGGTATTAGCCAGCCAGCTGCTCTGACTCGTGTTTTGTAATTGTTTTCTGAGGCTTATGCCTAGCTGGCATCCATCTTGGTCCATTTTGGCCCAAGTGGTGCCCTGCACTGAGATATGGGGTTATATTAAGAAGGGTATTTCTGCCTATAAACTGCTCCTCTGTGAGAGGAGGGGTCTGACTGCTATCACCAGATGGTACCTGTGAGTGGCATGGCATTCTCCAACACCCGCCAAGTGTTTTAGAAAGTGGGTGTGGCCAAGTGAGGCTTCTGCCCAGCAAGCTCTCTGATTGGCCACTGGAGATTTGTGGGCTATGCAGATTTTTTTTAAGGTTGCTTTTGCAGCAGCTGCCAGTGCCAACACAGTATAAGCATCTTCATTGTGTGACTGAAGGTAAACTGTGACAGCCATTTTGTGGTTGGCTCTGCCTCTGGTGTCAGCCATTTTGTGGCTGTTCCCACCACACAGTGTCAGAATTCCAAAGGTGCCCTCAGGCTGAAAAAACTTGGGGACCCCTGGACTAACCTTATACCTTGGGAGGGAAGGTATCACACTATAGTCCAGTCTCATCAGATCTTGGAAGCTAAACAGGGTTGGTACTTTGATGGGGGACCACCAAGGAAGTCTCTGCAGAGGACTGCAATGACAAACCACCTCTGCTTCTCACTTGCTTGGAAGGAAGCCCTTGCTGGGGTCACCATAAGTCAGTTGCTACTTTAAGGCATTTATGTACATATGTAACCTTATACCTTACATCTGTAGTTCATGGAGATTTGTGCCATTGATCTGCTAAGCAAATGTTTATCTTACATTCCTGACTGAATAGAGAAAATGCCTCTCTTGATGCAGAAAAACATTATGCCAATCTCTCCTTTCAGCTGCTCTACTGCAATTAGGTTTTAAATAGGAGGAAATTGTTTTTCTCTCTGCTGGTTGTATTTTTTGTGCAAAACTTTTATGCAAATATCACTCAATAGAGAGGGAAGAGGAGGGTGAAGCATTAACTGATGTGAATTGGATGAGATTAAAAAGCTCACATTCATGTTTCACATCCCTATTGATGGTCTAAAACTTCAACTGCACTTTTAGGAATGCGTGATATGAAAAGAATTTTTGGACAAGGAGACAGCTCTGTAATTTCTCTCTTTCGACAGCATTCTGACAGACGGAAGTGACAAACAAAAGATAGTCAGCAAGTATCAGCATAAATACTGAAGTTTCATGAGCACCAGACTAACAATTCCAGTTGTCTTCATTTGTTTGACAATGAGGTGTAATAGTTGGGACAGTAATCCCCAAATGTAACCAGAGCCCAGCCAATTCAGACTAAGTCTGCAGAGTCATCAAGCCTCTCCCACACCTTTGTCCACTTAAGAAAAGTACATTAAGCTATTGTTTTTCTGGCAAATGTATCACCCCCCCTCCCAGGTTATGTTTTGCCCTGTATCTGGAGCACCCTGCTACCCCAGCAGTGTGTGTGTGTTCCTGGTACCAAATGCATACAACCCTGCTTTCTAGGCTTCTTCTCTTCACAAAATACTGGCCATTTTGCTGCCTCTCAGGACCTTCTTTAAAACTAGTAATTATCGCTTTCCCCTTTCCACCCTGCCTTTTCTCAGTTAGCTCTTGTGTGTGTGTTTATGGTGTGCATTTTTGCTTGATTCTTTTACATACAGAAGAAAAATCTTGTGTCAATTAAGAAATGGGATGGGCCTGACAAAACCCAAATCCTTCCCCTCACTGACCAGATGAACTCTGATCAAAATCAGCTCATAATCTACTAGGTTGGAAACACCCTCCCCATGTCAAGGCAGGATTCTGGAGCCAGATACCCTGATATCTCAGTTGTTTTGGTTTCAAGGCTAGCACCATGCCTTCTAGAATGATTGTAGGTGACAAGGCACAGGCAAAGCAACACTTTTGGGAGAAATGTATGCTTAGTGAGAGACATATAGCAATAGCTAATCATGCAGTCAGGGCCAGTGCTACCATAAGGCGAGGTTAGGTGACCACCTAGGGGCGCAGAACCCTGATGGGCACATAGGCCAGCAAACAGGGTGAGGACGATGGGGAGAGCAGCCCTGACTACAAGCAGGAATCCTTGTCTTTGTGTTTTTCATTCTTCCTAAAATGCATTTATGTTTGAAAATTGGTGAGAACACAGTGTATGGGGGGGTGCCAGATGGTAGCCTCGCCCAGTGGGCAAAAAAGCCTGGCACCGGCCCTGCATGCAGTGCCTTATGGGAGAGAGAGAACCAAACAGAGAGGCATAAGCTAATTCAGGTGGTTATACAGAAATGGCCCAGTCTCGCTTATAATTCTGCCACACTTTCCAATTGAAAAGATCTTGCAACAGACTTGGGTTGATTGTGTTTCTTTCCACACTGTTTACACTGACTATTGCTGGCTCACTGGCTTACTGTGCAATCCTATGCAGAATTACTTCAGTCTGAGTCCATTATTTTCATGGGCTTATTTTCAGTCCTCCACATGTAGCCAGCTGGGTGACGTTGGGCCAGTCACAGTTCTCTCAGAGCTGTTCTCTCATGAGCAGTTCTCTCAAGGGCAGTTCTCTAAGCTCCACCTACCTCACAGGGTGTCTATTGTGGGTAAAGGAAGGGAAGGAGATTGTAAGCTGCTCTGAGACTCTGAGTAAAAATTCCAACTCTTCCTCTTCCTCCTCCTCCTCTTCTTCCATGCTGGCTCTTAAGAAAATCTGGCTGGTTTCTGCCAATTATTTAAAAAACTGCACGCATCTCAGTGGTCTCAGCCAGCAAATCAAACTGAAGCCTATGTAAAACATCTAGCCTCCTGCCTTTCTCTTTAGAATACATATTTGGGCATTTCACCTGAAAATAAGCATTTGACTTTGATGTGACATTTTACAAGCATTTGGCTGAATTAATTTTGCTGCCTCACACTATTCCCCAAGTTGTGTGTCTGAGTGGAGGCTTGTTTAGGATGGAAGAGATGGCAAGCAGGAAACATCCGTCTTTGGAATCAGCTGCTGTTCTCCCCAGGCTGTGTAGCCTGGGGGCTTCTTGGCATGCTGGCATCACACTGAGAGATATGCAAATAAATTTGTAAGCATCCATATACTAAGCAGCAATTTCATAGATGGCAAAGAGAGGGGAGTGAAATAACACCCACCCACAGATTAGTCCATTTCAATGTGTTCTGCTGGTGGGCAAAAGGATCAGAGTAAAGATGCTCAGAGGTGGAGAGTTTTGTGAGCATCTCTACTCAGAAGTCAGTCTCAGTCAGTTCAATGGGACTTAATCTTTATTAGGTACGAGTTCAGCCTTAAAGAGTGGCATCCAAGGATCAAGCCATTCAAACAGCAGAATCTGAGAGATGGAAGAACAGGTCTGCAACATTTGCATTTCCATTAACAGTCGAGTGTTTTCTGGGCTTTCTCTGTATTGCATATGGGCCACATTTTTCCTTGCACTCTGAATAAAATATCTGATACAGAAAATTGTTCTTCTACAAAAAACAACAACAACAACCTGCCAACAATATATACATTACAGAAATTATGGCATTAAATTTTAATTTGATAAATTCCATAGCACTTCATATTAAAAACTCCCTGAGATACACTTAGGAGAAAGTGTGTGTAGAAGTCATAAACTGGCAGTGCTGTAGCTACGAAATCTTAAACGACAGTTTAATTAATCATGGCTAGGTTTTATGTTGAGAATATTATATTTCCACTAATACAAGATGTCGTTTGGTATACCTTTTTGTTTTACTGGAATTTTGAATCTTGAAATTCCTGCTTGAATTTTCTTAATGTGTGTGTGTGTGTGTGTGTGTGTGTGTGTGTGAAAAATGATCTCATGTGACAAGAGATCTTTAGTGACGTTTCACATGTCTATGAATGAGCCGGAGTAGTGTTTCCTGCTGAGAAACTGTTTTTTTTTCCTGACATGGATACCTGAAGTATAACTGGGAACTGGAGCTGGATGGGAAGGCAATAGGCTGTTTGTGGTGAATCTGTCAACTCTTGTGAGAGGCCTTACAAAGTTCTTTTCCCCCAGGAACTTCAAAGGGGAAATTCCCAGGTATCTTTTGCTTGGATTACTCTCTTCTTCTTTGATCCAGACAAAGCGAAATGCAATTTTTGGTTTCCAAAAATACTACTTGTCAGGAGCTTTGACATGTATATTAGAGCCAAAGTCATGCACATATTTAAAATATTTTAGTTGTCCTTTGGGAATTTCCCCCCACTTCCATTCATGGGTATTCCCAGCTATCACCAGTTTTGTTTTCTTCACATCACTGCACCTCCTCTAGCTAATGCAGGATAAACCAGTCCCCATTTTGCTTCCTGCAAATGCTGGCCCGTTCTGCCCTGACTGGGCTCAGGTGCTCTTTTATCAGGATGTGGTGATGACAGTTTGGCAGTCTGTAACTTCCCCCTTTCTGTATTACTTGCGGACCTGCCTGCTCGCCGTTTCTTTCACCACCTGTCATTAGTGAAACCAATGAGGTCAGCAGGCTTCTAGCCAATTTTCAGGAGTACAATTCCATGAAATGTGTATAATTCTATGAGGGGAAATGGTAGGTGGAGGATTCAAAATGCACGTCAGAGAGAATACATCTGTGCAGAGGAGATACAAAACATGTAGGGAGGTTGAAAATGCATTGCGGCTCTAGTTCTAAGTGGGACAGGGAGGTTTGACCAGTTGTCAAGACCCTGCCAAAATCATCACACTCACTACAGATTTGGATATAAGTGGATTAAATTGGCCACAACTTTATTGATTACAGCTGTAAGAAGCATTGGCACAGCATGGGTACACTGGATCCGATGCATCAGCTGACCCGCCATCAGTGATTGTTTTTAGGGGAGGGAGCATCCAAATAACATCATGTCCTAACTGGGCTCCAATAACCCTTCCCCTGTCCTCAGGATGCCCTTTCCCAAACCAGCTTTCCTCCAGTCATTTTGGAAAGATCATTGTCATCACTTGGATAAGAAAGGGGGCATTTTCTTGCCCTGCAAAGAAAATGCACAACTTTCAGTGCCATCCTTTTAGAATCATAAAATCATAGTTGGAAGGGACCTCCAGGGTCATCTAGTCCAACTACCTGCACAGTGCAGGAAATTCACAAATACCTCCCCCACGCCCCCCAGTGACCCCCGTTCCGTGCCCAGAAGATGACAAAAAACCTCCAGGATCCCCAACCAAATTGGCCTGGAGAAAAATTGCTTCCTGACCCCAAAGTGGCAATCAGCATTTCCCTGGGTGTGTGAAAAGTATTGGAGTCGGGAGTTCATGGAATAGTGAAACAGCTAGATCTTTATTGCTGGTCCGGATGAAGCATACAACCCAGGGCTTGAAGCCCTCCTTTTATGCTGGTCAGGGACAATCCCCTGACCTCACCCAACTGGCCTGATAGGCTATTAGAAGTCTATTTACATCTCATAGGTTCCCTGGGAGAAACCTAGGTACATGATTGGTGGCTGGTTTGAATCCACCTGGCCTTTGTTCTACCTGGCTGAAGCTCAGGTAGTTTCTTGGCCATGTGCTCTGGCCACATGGCGGTCGCCATTACTGAAGCACATGGCGACCGCATGGTCAATACATAACAGTGTGTAAGAAAGGGCCACAAGAATGAAGCACTGAGGCAACCCTTCCTGCCCTCCCTCTCATTAACTGCCTAAGTTCACACAATCAGCATTGCTGCCATCAGTTCTCTGTGGCCACGATTTCCCTTGCTGCACAGCTGTAGGGCTTGTTGAGGGCTTTCCCCCAATTTTTCTTTCTTTTTAAAAAACCCTGGTAATTGCTATAGTGCTATAATCAGGGCTCCGTTGGGGCTGGGGCACGCCGGGGCGCTGCTCCGGGAGAGAGGAGGGCGGGGGGCGGGGACTTAACAAAGCCCCACCCCCCGCTCACTCTTCCCGGCAGCGGCCCGGGAAAAAGCCCCTCCCCTCCCCCCTTCACTCTTCCCGGGCTGCAGCAGGCCACCACCGGCCTGGGGAGAACACCCTTCCCTCCTCCCCCCCACTCACACTCCCGGGAATCGCGACCCTTTTCTCTCTCCCCCCCCCAAATCCTGACACAGGCGGTCTCTCCGCGCCTCCCGGGGATTATGTCGGACTCGCAATGATGCATTAAAGGGGGAAACAAGAGGGCTCATCCAGATAATTGCCCCGCAGGCCCGGTTTCCAGCAATCCAGCGGCTCAGACTTTCCCCTGCCGTCAACCGCATGGGGGGGAGGGAAGAGGGGAGGGGGCGAGAACGGAGCATCTAGACAACATCTAGACAACACACCGTCGATACACATCTCTCCAGGAGGGGGGGGGGGGCGCACCACAATCACATGGGAGGGCCAAAAAAATGAAAGCAAAACAGTCGCCCCGGCGGCCTACGGAGGAGCCAGGAGGAAAGGGACGCTGGGAGGCAGCAGCATTCTCCCCTCCACCCTGCGGTGCCCCGATCCCCGGGCACTTGAACTGAACACATCTCCAACCTCCTGCCCTCTGGAAACAGAAGACAGCCCCGGGCAAGTTTTGCCAGCCGAGCCCCCTCCCGCGCGGCGACTACTCAGAAACAAAGGAAACGCACCGCCCGCTGCACCCCGCCTTGCTACGCCAGGGCTGGAAGGGGACATCCACGGCAAGAAGCCCCCTCCTTCCCTCCCCCCCACTCACAGTCCCGGAGCCGCGGCAAGCACCGCAGGCCCCGGGAGAAGCCCCCTCCTTCCCTCCCTCCCCCACTCACTGTTCCCGGGCCCGAGGGGGGCGCAAGGGAGGGAGAAGCCAGGCCCCAGAGGCGTGAAGCCCCTGGGGCCCAAGCAAGAGGGGGGAGGGAGGGAAACGCTGGCCCCAGTGGGAGGGAGAAGCGCCCCTTCCTTCCTTCCTTCCTTCCTTCCTTCCTTCCTTCCTTCCTTCCTTCCTTCCTTCCTTCCTTCCTTCCTTCCTTCCTTCCTTCCTTCCTTCTCTCTCTCTCTCCCCACCTACGTACCTACCTTCCTGTTCCTTCTTTTCCTCCTTCCTTCCTCTCTCCCTTCCTTTCTTCTCTCTCTTTCTCCCCCACCTACCTACCTTCCTGTTCCTTCCTTTCCCCCTTCCTTCCTTCTCTCTCTCTCCCCCACCTACCTACCTACCTACCTTCCTGTTCCTTCCTTTCCCCCTTCCTTCCTTTCTTCTCTCTCTCTCCCCCCACCTACCTACCTACCTTCCTGTTCCTTCCTTCCTTTCTTCTCTCTCTCTCCCCCCACCTACCTACCTACCTTCCTGTTCCTTCCTTCCTTTCTTCTCTCTCTCTCCCCCCACCTACCTACCTACCTTCCTGTTCCTTCCTTCCTTTCGTCTCTCTCTCTCTCCCCCACCTACCTACCTTCCTGTTTCTTCCTTTCGCCCTTCCTTCCTTCTCTCTCTCTCCCCCACCTACCTACCTATCTTCCTGTTCCTTCCTTTCCCCTTCCTTCCTTCCTTCTCTCTCTCCCCCACCTACCTACCTTCTTGTTCCTTCCTTCCTTCCTTCCTTCCTTCCTTCCTTCCTTCCTTCCTTCCTTCCTTCCTTCCTTCCTTCCTTCCTTCCTTCCTTCCTTCTCTCTCTCTCTTCCCCCACCTACCTACCTACCTACCTGTTCCTTCCTTCCTTCCTTCCTTCTCTCTCTCTCCCCACCTACCTACCTTCCTGTTCCTTTCTTTCCCTTCCTTCCTTCCTTCCTTCCTTCCTTCCTTCCTTCCTTCCTTCCTTCCTTCCTTCCTTCCTTCCTTCCTTCCTTCATTTCTTCTCTCTCTCTCCCCACCTACCTACCTGTTCCTTCCTTCCTTCCTTCTCTCTCTCTCCCCCCACCTACTTACCTACCTACCTGTTCCTTCCTTCCTTCTCTCTCTCTCCCCCACCTACCTACCTAACTTCCTGTTCCTAACTTCCTTCCTCCCTTTCTTCTCTCTCTCTCCCCCACCTACCTACCTACCTACCTTCCTGTTCCTTCCTTCCTTCCTTCTCTCTCTCCCCCACCTACCTACCTTCCTGTTCCTTCCTTTCCCTTCCTTCATTCCTTCCTTTCTTCTCTCTCTCTCTCCCCCACCTACCTACCTACCTGTTCCTTCCTTCCTTCCTTCCTTTTCCTTCCTTCCTTCCTTCCTTCCTTCCTTCTCTCTCTCTCCCCCACCTACCTACCTACCTTCCTTCCTGTTCCTTTCCTTCCTTCCCCCTCCCTCCCTCCCTCCCTTCTTGCCTTCTGACATACTGCCGATGACATCAGGGATGTGTGGCCTTTTGACACTTCCGGTGACGTCAGGGGGTGTGGCATATGCAAATAAGTTATGCTAATGAGCTCCTGCACCTCTTTTTTTACGAAAGGACCCCTGGCTATAATAATATAGCAATGACCAATTGTTTTCAAAAAGCTCCCAGAAAGCTTTCCAGTGGCACAGTGTGAGAAAAATGCAAGGAACGTGGCCACAGGAAGAAAATGTGCAGAAAATACTTGCGTGGCAATGCCACTGTTGCCAGTTCCCATGCCTCTCTCTCTCTCTCTCTCTCTTTTGCAGCGGTGATGAAAGCAAAACAGATTTTTTTCTATGTAGAAATAGCCTTTATTTCTCTCTGTTAAGCTGCAGTTAAAGGAATGGGAGCAAGACCAGAAAAAGAGGTGGCAACCCTAGACAAACCCTCAAGGAACCTGAATACTCCGTGGAGCTCTCACTCCCTAAGCACATAAGAAGAGTGCTGCTGGATCAGACCAGCAGTCCATCTAGTCCATCCAGTTCCTGTTTCATACAATGGCTGACTAAATGCCCTTGGTTCCCTCCTTGAATTAAGCCTCACCCGTCCTTAGTCTGCCCCTAGTACAGCTTCCTCACTCCTCATATAAAGACCAGCTCCATCTAAGCCCCAACCAAGCCTGCATGCCTATGAGTTGTTTCCAACAATACCTTTTGTGGTGTTTTCATCCCTGTGGAAAAGGGAAGCTGAGGCAATTAATCAAATGTGAACATAACAGACAAAAAGAAATGTGACGGCACCCTCCATAAACAGGATTGTGCACACACATGCCACTGCAATGATTTGGGTGAATGTGACAAGGGAAGAATGAATGTAAGGTCTGCTAAACAGCCAATAAATCAAGAATATTTCTTCCCTGCCGCAGTCAGGAGGGAATGAAGCAATATTTAAACCCACCTGAAAGGTACTTGTATATGCAGATGCTATGCTCACTTGTGATGGTGGTGGCTTTAAGAGCCCCAGATTTTTTAGGAGTGTTTCCTCCTGAAGAAACTGAAGGAAGAGTTTCTTTTTAACAGATGTGATTCTCTAGTACAGGTATTACCAATATCAGAGTTAAAAAGTTCCCACCTCCTCATGCCCCAGCCATGCTCCTGTGTAGTAAACATGTTTGACAGTCACACTTACCATATTCAGATGTCAGTCAATCACCCCTTTCTCTTTGTTCATGCCAGACAGCTGTGAAGACCTGCTGTACATGCCCAAAGACACTGCAGATAGGGTCTAAGATGAACAACAAAGGGTAGGAGTTTATTAAAACCCAGCTGTTATTTATGTGTGATTTATATGATTTATGACTAATTAATCTATGTAAATAATTGCCTGTTAAGTCATGCCCCGAGGATGGGCCATGTGAGAATGCACATATATAAAAAACAGACTGTGCTGTACTAGATGGTCTAGAAGGAATAAAGCTACCTGCTGAGCAGCCACAAGTGGGTCAATAAAGAAGTGAACTGATCACCAAAACTGAACCGGCAGGGGTTCGATTATCCCTCCCGTGCAGCAGACAAATATTCATCAGAGCCAGCTTTTTACAGCTTAAGGAGGATGTTACAGGTTGGACGTGTGCCTTTCATTCAGCTGCTGAAGTCCAAGGAAACTTGCAAAAAGAAAGATGGAAGACGAGGAGGAGGAGGAGATTGGATTTATACCCCATCCTTCACTCAGAGTGGTTTATAATCCCCTTCCCTTCCCGCCTCTACAACAGATACTCTGTGAGGTAGGCGTAGCTGAGAGAGCTCTTTCTGCTCTTGAGAGAATAGCTGTGTGAGAGAACTTGCGACTGACCTAAGGTCACACCAGCAGCTACATGTGGAAGAGTGGGGAATCAAACCCAGCTCTCCCAGGTTAGAGTACGCTGCTCCTAACCACTACACCAAAGGAACAGAGACCACAGAGCCAGAGCTGCCAATCAACAGCTTAGCCCAAGGAAACCCTGGCAGGTGCTGTTCCTGTCAGCATCTGGTGGGAGCAACAAAAGGAGCAGTAACTCCAGCAGCTGGATCAGCAGGACTAGAACTGAACAGTTTGGGTTTGGAACACAAGCAAGGTCTTTTAATCATCTTGCTCCCTGCTTCCAATAACATTTCAGCTAGTGAAGAAGGCACACACTGTCATGGCTTCTCTTCTCTTCCCAAAGTAAATCTCTGCTACTTCATTGGCCAAAGTTTTGGAAGTTGCTCCAAAAGCAGCAATTGTATACTGCGATATATTTGAAACACAAATCAGTTGGGGAGCTACGCTGGCTGAAAAGTGGGGTATAGATAAAAAATAAATAAATAAGAGAGCTGTCTTGCCCCCTATTTCACAGGCAGTGTAGAGATTCTGTCTGCATGAAGCCTGCGAATGTCACAGTTCCATGGAGGATTCCATCCAAAGGAAGAAACCAAGTCCAGGCCTCAGGTGTGTACGACAAGGCGAAGCAAACCTCCGTTTATAGATTGCCCCAGAGCTTACAAAGACTCTGATTGGAACCAGAAAGCTAGGAAATTGTTTTATCCTGAAGGGAGAGCTTAGGAACAGGAGAGAGTCTGCAGACATTCAGCAGCAAGGAGGTGTCGGCTGCCTGGCTGGGCTTGTAGAGGAAGAAAAGCTGGCAATGCCTGGGGCTGTTGAGCTGGTAACTTCCATGATTGTTAAAATGCAAACATCATTATTAGGTTTGGAAATAAGATCCCTGCCAAGAACATTTTAAAAAGAAACAAAAAATTGGCTCTTAGATGATGCTCCTTATTGAGTTACATGTACCTCAGCCTGATGGCCATTGCATTTAAATTTCTGTTACGTCTCTTCTGTGCCACTAAGAGAAAGTCATATTTGCTGATTACGGCTATAAACTGACAGTTTTGTTTTCCTCTTTTGTTTTGTTGTTTGCCTCAATTGAATTTAGGACCGGCAAACAGCAGCACAATAATGCATTTAGAGCTGAAAATATTTCCAGTGTTTACCAGACGTGTAAGTTTCTCCGTGTCCCCAGTTCTCTCCTTCTCTTACATGGCTTACAGGTTTACGGGAGGTTAAATCAAAGGGATGCTCATTGGCTTACATAACTGGAATGAACTTGGAGGTCATTCAGCTGGAGCCCCTCTTCTAAAGCAGGATCAGATTAACAGTTCAAGTGTGGTAGAGGGCGTTTAATAACACTGCCACAAACCTCTGAACACATTTATACCTTTCTGTTGTGCATGACTTCTAAGAAGAAAAGGTTCTGTAGACTTTCAGAACAATACCATTCGAAGCAGGAAAAGGTAGGTGGCAATGGATACCTGTTGTCTGGTATCCATGCACCTATCAACTCCATCCTCTTCAATCCACAGAACATTTTGCATCTTTTAAAAAATAATAATTATTTTTGGCAATGTGGAGGCTGCACATGCATATGAGTAGAAGTGTATGTACCACTAAAAAACCCCCCAACCAAACCCAAGGATGGGCATCCTGACTGATTTGTAGGTGTGGTGGGTGTGAGGCAAGACGATGGGCTGATATGCTTAGGATCATAGAGTTGGAAGGGGCTGTACAGGCCATCTAGTCCAAACCCTTCTCAATACAGGATCAGCTTAAAGTATATTATGTATGTACTTCCTGTGTGTGGAAGAAACTCACTGATCAGGATTCATCCTATTGGTATGTATGCCTATAATACAAGTTCAGTTTCATACAAAGGGTGAAAAACATGCTGTTACCATGTTTACAGTACAATCCCAAGTATATACTCGGAAGTAAGGAGCGACTTCTTAGTAAGTGGACTTAAGAGTTTGGCCATGGAGGTAGACATGTATATTAGAATGTGAGTTGTCACTGAATTCCTCTAAAGGAGGATCACTGAGAATAGGGCACAACCCACATTTTAGCGTATGGGTTGTGCTTCCATCCTGGGTTGTAGAAGTCTGGCTCTGGTTTTTGCACTTCCATATGCAAGAATACCTGCATGGGTCCAGTACAAATGTGGACAATTGGTAGGCCATCAGAATGACTGAATATACAAAGCTATTTTATTTAGCCTTAGCAGCCCTACCAAATTTTAATCAAGTAAAAAAAAATGTTTGTCCCAGCTTTCATCTGTATGGTAAAGAAAACTCTGCCATTGTTCTCTCTAAGCTGAGTGTGTGAGTGGCCGCTCATTAACACAGGAAGCCCCGCTCAGCAGCAGTCTGAAGACGAGCATGGTCTTTCACTTCACATTGCCCATTTTAAGATTACAGCAGTTATATTTTGCTCAGGATGTGAACTTCTCTGCTCAGTGGAGGGGGGATTAAAGGGAACATTGCTCCCACTTTAATGCTGTACTTCCTTCAGTTTTTTATGTTCTCCTGAACATATCTGAACTAATGACATATTCAGTTAACTGTGAAGCCCATACTGCTATGTGATACCGTATTCATTATAGAGCCTGATGTGTCATAAAATAGGTCAAGTTGTGTGCCAGGTACATTCATTCAGGACATCTGACACTAATAAGCCAGTTTGGTGTAGTGGCTAAGTGTGTGGACTCTAATCTGGGAGAACCGGGTTTGATTCCCCACTCCTCCACATGCAGGTGCTGGATGACCTTGGGCAAGCCATAGTTCTGTCACAGCTGTTCTCTCAAGGACAGCTCTGGAAAGAGCTCTCTCAGCCATTCATCTACCTCACAGGGTGTCTGTTGTGGGGAGGGGAAGGGAAAGGAGTTTGTAAGCTGCTCTGAGACTCCAAATTAAGGGTGGGTTATAAATCCAATCTCCTCCTCCTCCTCCTCTTCTTCTTCTTTATAAAAAAGGGTATGTAATTCTCATGTTGATCTTTGCTAGCCCAAACAGCAGTCTGAGGTTCATGATAGACAATGTTGTAGTGCGGCAAAGTTGGTTTGATAGCCTCTACTGATCAGTAAAGAAATGTACATTTTCTGCTTCTGAGATGAACTCTGGGTTCATCAGGTGTTTAGAGAGACTCAGCTGGCTGCAGTGGGTGCCTATTGGCTAGCTTCTGCACCATCACAAACACTTCTCACAAATCCTTTTCAATGGATTGCAGTTTTAAAAACAGATCTATGAAGGGTGAACGTATATATGCATTTCTTCTGGTTGCAGGCCTGCAACATGGAACCCTTTAGTTTGGTCTGATCCTGCCCCAATACAGGGGCTCCGTGTGTCTAGGTTTCTGGTTGCATGTACTACGTATTCTATAAAAAGACAGCCAGCCTACCAGATGTATGAGGACAATGCAGGGCTGGTAACATGCTGTAATGCACATTCATGGGCACACACACGGAGTTATAGCACATTTTCAGCTGTTTTCTCCTCCAAGCATGGACAGGCTTTTTAACTTGTTGTCATTGTTGCTGTGACCTGGGTTTGAGCATCACAGCATCACAGGAACAATTTGGTTCACCTTGCTCCTGTTTGAATGCCTCCATCTGATCCACAAAACTGAGGAATCTGCTATCCCTAACATTAAAGTTACTATCCTGGTTTTACAAGGAGGGGAGTAGCAAAATGAACATGAATGATATAACTGCCAATTTTTCATAGTATATTGTTCCTCCAAGGAGCTGAGTGGGTCTTATCTAGGGATGGGCATGAACTGGGAAAATGCAGTTCAATTCGTGGTTCATGGCTGAAACTTTTAAAAGACTGCAGAAGACAGCCTGAAAAACAGCAGCCAGCAGAATGGGGGGAGATCACCCAGGAAGGGACTTCCCTTCCACCTTTCTGCTGGCTGCATTGAGCCTTGGCCAGCAGAAAGAGGGGATCTCTTGGGAAAGGATTTCCCTCCCACCTTTTTGCTTGCTGCAGTGAGCCACAGCCAGCAGAAAGGTGGGGGTGAAGTGCCCCCAGGAAGGCACTTCACCCCTTCCATTTAAATGCTCCTTTCTGCCCCCCACAGCTTTCCCCAGGGAGCAGGAAGCAGGGCCATTAAAACCCCTGTTTTCTGCTCCTTGTGGATAGAAGAAGAAGAAGAAGAAGAAGAAGAGGAGATTGGATTTATATCCCGCCCTTCACTCACTTGGAGTCTCAGAGCGGCTTACAAACTCCTTTCCCTTCCCACAACAGACACCTTGTGAGGTAGGTGGGGCTGAGAGAGCCCTGAGATAGCTGTCCTTGAGAGAACAGCTAGTACAGAGCTATGGCTTGCCCAAGGTCATCCAGCAGGTGCAAGTGGAGGAGTGGAGAATCAAACCTGGTTCTCCCAGATTAGAGTCTGCACAGTTAACCACTACAGCAAACTGGGTCTCGGCTCATACAGAGCAGAAAGCAGTGGTGGTATGAATGGCCACGAGCCACAGGTAGCTGAAAGCAGGGTTTAAATGGCTCAGAGCTCCCAGCTGCTTCTTGTGAAGAGCAGAAAGCAGGCGTCAACCTCTGCTTTCTTCTCTTCATGACATTACAAACCACTATGAATTGTGCCAAAATTCGTGATCGTTAGTTCCAGTTCTTCAGTTCATGAACTCTGATTTGCGAACCCCAAACAGGCCAAAATTTGTGATAAGCTTTGGTTTGTAAGCCGGTTTGAGCCCATGCCTAGTCTTATCCCATTGCTCACAAAAATTCTGTATGTAGATGAGACTGAAAGCAAATTGTCTCAAGGGACCATGATAGCCCAAGCAAGAATTCAAACTAGGGTTGCCAGCTCTGGCTTTCCTGGTGAATTGGAGGTGGAGCCTGGGGAGGGAAGGGAGCTCAGCAGTGATGTAATGCCTTAGAGTCTACCCTGCAAAGCAACCATTTTCTCCAGGGGACCTGATCTCTGTCATCTGGAGATAAGTTATATTTCTATGAAATCTCCAGGCCCCATCTGAAGGTTGGCAACTTAAATTCAAATGCACATCACCCTCCCTCTCTCTCCACATCTCCCTGTCTATATATCAATTTGTCTATCATTTTTATCCTACCCTTCCTCCAAGGAGCTCAGAGTGATATACATGGTTCTCTCTTCCCCACATTTCACCACTCCATCAGTCTAACCATTATAGCACACTGGCTATTTTTAGGTCCAGTATCTGCAGTGTGGCACTCGTGCGCACACACACACACACACACATAGTGTGTATGTGTGTCTGTCTCTGTGCATCTGTGTATATATATAAACGCAATTGTTTTATGCTGCTATTTATGAATTGTTTTCAATAGTCTGTAAGCCACCTTGAGCACCTTTAGTGAAGAAAGTGAAATAGAAATACTTAAGACAAACAAATCAATGGCACTACATTGTGCAACCAGAACAGTACAGCAGTTTGGACCTAGCTTTACTCAACTGTTACAATTCTCCATACTCATATAGAGGGTAGTACATTAAGCTGAGGGCATATGATCAAAGATCATGGCTGCAGTCCTAAAGACACTGACCTGGTAGTAAGCCCCACTGAATAACTTACTTCTGAGTAGACCTGCTTAAGAGTGATCCTAAGAAAAAGAATGCAGGGCAGCGATTATAAAAATATATGCCGAAGGCTTCATGTCCCTACATATACACTTGTGACATTTTGTTATCATAAGTATTATTTCAAACGCCCTGGAGTATAATCACCAGTCACCTTCCCCCTGAATTTGTCCAGTACAATGTGTCCAGAGTAAGCAAGAATCCATTTATTGCCTCTGAGCTGCAGGAAACTGAAATTACTGCTTAAATAGCCTTTCAGTTCAAGTGAGGGTAGATCAGTGCTGACCACAGAGAACGAACGATTCAAATTTCCCTCTAGTTATCCAAAGCTATGCACCATCATAATTAATCTATTCTTGTAAAATGAAAAATGAAAGTGTTATCTGCATGGTCTGCATTATCACTTCTCTTTGAGGGTTTGTAGAATTTTTATTAGCTCGACTGTGGGATGGTGGAGAACTTTGATGCCACCACTGCTGAAAAAGAAATGCTATTAGCAAATCATTTTATTTGGATAACTATTGTTCCTTAATGCCTGTTAAATATATGCAATTACTGAGGACCCTCAAAGCTAGGTAAGGAGCATGTTTAAGCTATAAACTTTTATCAGGGGTATATCATTTTAACTGCCATGACTTCTCCGAAAGAACCTTGGAGATTGTAGTTTGATGAAGGAGACAGCAAACTTATTTTGTACAGGTTATTCATTCCTCCTTCCCAGAGCTCCACTGGAACAAGGAATAAATTATCAGCTCCTTTAAGTCCATAGTGCAGATATGCCCTAGAGGTAGTTGGCACTGAGTTCTCAAAGGTTTCAGTGGGCTGAGGACCAAAGTGTTACAAAATAATGATGTTTATATTTGATTGGGGAGGGGCTGTGGCTCAGTGGTAGAGCACCTGCTTGGCATGCAGAAGGCCCCAGGCTCAAACCCTGGCATCTCAAGTTGAAGGATCTAGAAGTAGGTGATGTGAAAGGTGATGTGAGAGTTGAAGAGCTGCTGCTAGGCTGAGTAGACCATACTGACCTTGATGAGTTAGTAGTCTGATTGAGTAGCTTCAGGGCTATTTTTGGGCAGGAACGCACAGGAACGGAGTTCTGGCTGGCTTCCGAGGTGGCCACGCCTACAGCCTCCCCCCCCCACCGGTTCCCCAGGCGCCTCACAAGCTGTGGGGCGCCTGGGGAAGCCAATCCAATCCAGGGAGGGAAGGCAGTTTAATCTGCCTCCCCTCCTCGGGTTCCCCATGCACCCTGCAAGCCGCAGGGCACCTGGGGAAGCCAGTCCTGGGAGGGAGCTGTGCTGTCAGGGTGCGGCCTAATATGCTAATGAGTTTCTGCTGTTGGGTGTGGCCTGTTATGCTAATAAGTTCCTGCTGGGCTTTTTCTAAAAAAAAAGCCCTGAGTAGCTTCATGTATGTTCATCAGTGTTCCTTCTAAGCTGAGTTAGTGTGAGCTAGCTCACAGTTTTTTTAGCCTCTGGCTCATACATTTTTGTCTTAGCTCAGGAAGAATGACTCC
Organism: Lepidodactylus listeri; assembly: GCA_029233225.1. NCBI lineage: Eukaryota > Metazoa > Chordata > Lepidosauria > Squamata > Gekkonidae > Lepidodactylus > Lepidodactylus listeri. The sequence goes on along the minus strand of JARCFY010000008.1, from coordinate 36,813,969 downwards.
AGAGCAAACTAATTTATGCAGTAGCCAAATCACTTGCTCACAACTTTTTTTTTAACTTTTATTTTTCAAATTTCCACATACAACATTATAAACTCAAAAAGACATACGTTTGGGTCTACTTTTTCTTTTTTTGATCTGACCATGCATACAGTCTAGACCATCTTTTTGTATATACATCAAGATCTTTTCCTTGTAACAGAATGCTTAACTTGCTCACAAGGTAGAATTTTTGCTCACTGGACTCCACAACTTAGAGGGAGCACTGGTATTCATGTGTATCTGTTTGTCTGCCTACTTATCTGTACACCCTCCCATGTTTTTAGTGTTCCAAATTCTACACGTATATTACCTCAGTATTCCTTCCAACAGATCTGTAAGGTAGGTCAGTATGATTGTTCCCATATTGCAGGTAGACAACTGAGACTAAAAGTGGCTTGCCTGAGACCACCTATAAACTTCATGACAGCGGTGAGAGTTGAATCAGGGACTTCTTAGTCACTAGGCTACATTAGCTCTAAACTGATCAAATTTGATTGCCCCACCATTTTGAGACTCCACAGGCACAGGTCAATGCACATAGAAGGACTTGTCTGATCAAGGAAGCCACTGGAAAAAAGGGATACATTGAAGGAATCTTCAGTTTAGATAGTCAGGCAGCCACATGCCTACTTTTGTGCTCCTATTTTTGTGCTCCTGATGAGGATTGCCTAGGAAGTCTGGGTTTGCTATGTGGAGGAATGCAATGCATGTCTCTTGCCTAGAACACCCTGTGGATGAGATCACCATGCATCAGTTGCAAGTTGACTACACCTTCTTATTTCAAAATGTTTACCTTCAGAGAACCCTTTTCGTATCACCTTATTGACTGAGGAACCCTTGTGGTGTTGCTACAGAAACCATAGGGGTTAGGCAAAGAATTCTGGGGTATGCTGTAGGATATAACTGATTTGAAAGGAGTATAATGGACCTTTGCAGACTGAGATTTTTTTTGTAAGACACATCTAACATTCTCCTGAAACTCCATAGTTTGTGGAAGTCTGTCCACCCTTACAGATCTTCTCACTGAGGGCCCTTTGATAAGCTTCACAAAATTAAAAAAAAAAAGATTTATAGGTTAAGCTGAAAGTAATAAGCATCATGGAAGAAGGCAGCTGTATCATTTCTTGGGAATGCTTATGGAAGCCAGCAGTGCAAACTGTACTAAGTCCTGAATCCAGTGGCACCTTTAAGACCAACAAAGTTTTATTCAAGGTATAAACTTTTGTGTGCAAGTGCACGCACAAAAATTTATACCTTGAATAAAACTTTGTTGGTCTTAAAGGTGCCACTGGACTAAAACTTTATTCTGCTGCTTCAGACCAACACGGCTGCCCACCTGGATCTTGTATTAAGTCCTGTATGCTCCATGATGGAAAGGCTGAGCTAATGGTCTGAGACATATCATACAATATGCCTTTCTGTAGTTCAGCATTTGAGATCAAGCTCCCCGAGAAAGGGATTCCACAGTAGTAGAAGAACTACTGTGACAATTCCATCCCACCAAAGATGATATATCACAAGGGACTGGCAACTGACTGGACCAGATTCTCCCACAATGAGCTTAATGTGGCCAGTGTGGTGTTGTGGTTAGAGTGCTCAGCTAGGTCCATGAGAACCAAGTTCAAATACCTATTTGGATATGTTATTAAGGTATGTGATGTCACTGATTTGGTTAGAGTTATTCCTCTGGTTAAACATTTATATATCGAGTCTTGATTGCAATATTTCCAGTAGGCAAGTTTTAGCATAATTCAATCTCTGTATATAATTTCATAGTAGATTTTTTTCTCCTTTTGCTCCTCTGCCTCTTGGAAGCCTGGACAAGTGGCAGCTCTTTTCTTGGGAAATGCACTGGCACTCATCATAACGTTTTTTTCTGGCCCCATGTGTATATCTTCTGCCTTTCAGGCTGGTGGATTATACTAATTAAGTGAAATTAATAATTTGTTCAAATGAAACACGACATGCTGTGAATCGCCAAGGAAACCTATACAGTGCCTACTATAAGTTGTTACATAAGAAATGGGTCACTGCCTCCCATATACGAGCCCTTTCATCAGCATGAGGTACTATTTTCTTAAGATATTTGGTGCTTGATAGAGTGAGTTTGGAATTGCGTAACTTTCCCACATTATCAGAAATGTGTGCATGCAGTACATTGAAAGAACAGAAAAGAAGGGCCCAAAACCCAACCCAAAAATGGAACTGAATGCCTAAAAGGTTGAGGGTACAAACATGTATAAAAAGGATTAAACAAAATATATCTTTAATGTTACAGTGCACTTTAAAAAATCATTTAAAAAAGGCCTTTAGGGCTGCGGTCAGATGACAGGCTTAGTTCAGTCTGGCTGCACTTCTAATTTCATCAGGGTTTTTTCCACAGAGAGTTTTGTTCAGACATCCCACCCTTAACCCACTGTACCTTGTGTTCCCATGGTTGGCCGTTCCAATTACTGCTGCACAGTATCCATGGAGCAGCTGGTCAGACAGCATTCTTGTTTTTGTTTTTCACACATGTGCTCAAGTGTGTAGCCAAGGCACCAGCTCCTTTTTGACAGCTCTGCAATCCGCCAAGTACTGTGATCATGGTCCCTATACAACTGTACTTCTCTGCCAGAAATCACTCCCTTTCCTGCCTGATCTTACTCCCTTTCCCACTCATTTCATAGGGAAATTCCCTTTTTCTCTCCCCACAGAGCTTTCCCACCAGAGCAATATTATGAAGTGATTTGGAGTAAAGTTCAAGGGGCATAATCCTAGCCGCTGATATGGGAGCCTAAATAGGGATTATTTCCACCACTGTCCCACCCCAAGAAACCACAGAAAGGTGCTTTTTCTTGAATTTCTCAAACACCCCCTCCCCCCCAGAAGGCTCCTGATCCCAACAAAGCTTTGTGGCATATAAACATACAAGTGGTACCTCATGACCCTGCGGCAGAGGTCCACTTATGCACATATTGCTAACTTTCTTTTTAAAGGAGTGAAAATGAAAGGGAAGGTTCAGACTTCCCTTCCAGCATGAGATTGCAATGGAGAGTTCAAACATTGGGAAATGCGGGGTGAAATCAGACAATCCATAAACCTCAGAGTTTCTCCGGTATCAGAAAACACCGATTCAGGGAAGGGTGAAAACAGGAAGCCAACAACTGGGTACTGGGGTACAAATGATGCTGTCTGATCCTTCATTTTAAATCCAGAAGGGAACAGCAACGACATCAGATCAAACAGTTCGTCTGATTGCAGCCTAGGCTGTAGATGTCACACACTGAACACTACACATTACATACAACGTAGCATAATATTAGCAGGGCTGATTGGAAACAGTGAACCAATGAAATTGGAACAGATGCATTTTGGCTATAAAGGCCTTCATCAGTGGTCTCAGTTTAATACCACATACACACTATAAAAAGCAGTAAAGCTTTTAAAGATGTGGGTACCTAAAAATTAATAATGAATCAAATTGTTATGTTGATCATTTTCAAAATTAGAGAGAATCACTAATGAAATGAAATTGATGATATAATTAATGATGTATGTTTGTACCTTCAACCTTTTATGCATGCAATATGTCTCCATAAACCTCCTTTACAATTTGTTTTATTTTCTATGTGTGTATTGGACTTCTGCTCTCCCCATTTCCAACTTCTGAGATTTTGTTTGCAGCCAGGAACTCAGTGATGCCAAGAGGATCATTTCTCCATGACATGCTGAGTGATCCTTGCATAAAATTGCCAAGCACTTGACAAAGTCATAATCACTAGTTAATGATCCATTATGCATGCCATAATTAGCAATCTTATTGATATTACCTTACTGGAATAATTGGACTAGTATAACCTTTAAATGCAGAAAATGAAAATGGACTGTCAATGCTGTCCAAAGTGATGGTGGTCTTCGACAGCATCAGCAGAACATTTTCATCAAAGACTAGCATAATTTTGGACAATATCTTTTTTTTATTTATAAAATACCATGACCATCGCCTAACACTTACTACTCAGCACAAATACAGAAAGTGCTTAGGTGATGCAAAGGATATCATGGACTTTTCGTAGGTCCTTTTTCTGTCAGTCCCCCCCTCCAAAGTATCAATTGGTAACTATAATATATTGAATAGTACTTTTAATGGGCAAGTTAGATGTCAGAAGCCCAAAAATTAGGGCTAGAAATGTCTATTAAAACCAGATCTGAATTTCTATCGAGAAAAGTTCAGTTCCATGAACTGAAAATTTAAATTCTATAGACAGACTATATCCTGCAAGCCAGACACGTGTACTATTCTGATTTAAAACAAAAAAAAGTTTGCAGAATTTTTTTCTGGAAAGTATTCATGGTGGAGAGTAGAATGGGACATTTCGGGCAGTAGGTGTGCAGGAACAGAAAGAAAGGGAATGGACCCACAAAGAAAGGGATGAAGATCGATGACAAATTGAGAAATAGGCACAAAAGTCTTGCTTCTTGATTCCTAAACCACCATTTTCCAGTTTTTCCCTGTTTTGTGATTATCTTACTAATGTCCTCCGGGGTACTAAGAGGTTTCTAAGACCCAGAGCCACACGGCCATGATGTAATATCAGTGTGTTCCTGTGACTACAGATCAAAATAGAAGAGCATCTGCCAAGGGCCATGGTCCAGTAAATGGCCCAACACTGACCAGAGATGCTTGGCCCATCAACTCTAAGTTTGCCAAGTCAGGCCTAGCGACTGTTGGAAGCTTGGGAGGAAGGGATACAGGGGCACCAGCATCAGGTGTGCCTTGGTGTCACCTGGGAAAAACTGGACATGATGCCATGTCACTCTGGCAACTGCCGAAAACTCTATGGTAAACACTGACAATATTATTGTGGCGACCAGCAACCCCCACTATGATTATTGCAGAATTCATTTGTTTCTTAAATTAACAATTGCTGGTTGCATTATTTTGGGGCAGTTTAACGTCCCCCATGTACTTATTAAATTTAAGTTTTGGGTTTGTTTTTTTTTTTGCAAACCTGGGGCTTTTTTCAAGTTTCTAGAAAGATTTTTCTTGTGGCTCCAGTCTCCAGATTTAAGTAGGAAAGAGGCTCAAATCCCTCAAACATTTTGGTTGTCCTTTCATGCACTTTTTGCAGCTCTGTAATATCCTTTTTGAGATGCAGTGACCAGGGCTGTAACCAAAAGGCACCACACCATAGCTCTATACAAGAGTGTTGCAATATTAGTTATTCTCGTCAAACTGAAAACCAGTGCAAAAATGAGCATACAACCGAACTAAAATATAAGATGAATATGCCAGGGACAGGCATGAGAAAAGAGAGAGTGTCCCTGCCCTACTAAATGGGGCCATCTGGAGCATATGTTAGAAGGAGCCCTTAAGCATTGCTCATCCCTTTTGCCTTCTTCACAGGGCTAAATTTTCTCTAGAACAGTAAATCAATAGCCTGACACAGAGTGCTTCCTGGCCAGCCAATCCCCTGCTTTGCCATATGAAATATGCTCCCGCGGCTCTCCTTATATTAGGATAATGAGCCGGCACTGACATTTCTGTCTCTACTGTCAGGCCAGCAGAAGGCCCAGATTGGTCCTATTCCAATGTTATCAGGCAATTAACCTTGACATAAGACTTTTATTTCCAGAAGCCCGATGGCGCTCTTTGAAATTCAATTTTCCCTCGATAAGGGGGATTCAGCAGGGAGGTGAAAACTCAGCAGCTCAGAAGGATGTTAGGTGCTTCAGTAAGGTCAGTCCAGGTAGATTAAGCCACATCAGACATTATTAATGCAAGGGGGGAGGGAATGGCCAACATATAGGGAAAAATGCTGGTCTGTTGTAGAATTTTTTTCTAATAAGATCAACACTGGGAAATTAGACAGTAAGATATCATGGACAGTCATCAGAAAATAGGGACATTCCCTGTAATAGAGTTGCCAACCTCCAGGTGGTGGCTAGATATCTCCTAGGATTACAACTGATCTCCAGGTGACAGAGATCAATTTGCCAGGAGAAAATGCCCACTTTGGAAGGTGGACTCTATGGCATTATACCTCATTGAAGTCCTTCCCCTCCCCAAACTCCACCCTCCTCAGGCTCCATCCCAAAATCTCCAGGTATTTCCCAACCTGGAGCTGGCAATCCTACCTGTTAAATAGGTTCAGGTGGGTAGCCGTGTTGGGCAATGTGCTGTTATTTGGACAAAAACTCTATGGTAAAAATGGCTTCTTCCATAGAGTTTCCCCCCAAATACTAGATCATCACCTGGATATAACAGTGTGATGATTTCACTTTCTGTGCAATGCCAGCGACATGGCCTAAGTCTTGCTCTTTCTCTTGACAAGTCCCCCTGCTGGCCAGCTGATGAGCAGCAGGGGGCAGGGTCTGGCAGCAGGGGACCCCACCTTTTAAATCCCTGCTTTCTGCTCCCCACCACTCAGCTCAGCGCCATTTAATCCCCTACTTTCTGCTCTTCACAAACCGCCACAAACTGCCTTAAAATTCATGGAAGTTCATGGTGGCTCTTCAGTTCACGAACCACAAACCAGCCAAAATTCATCATGAACTTACGTTTGTGAGCCGGTTCATGTCCATCCCTACTTAGGACAGATTTGCACAAAGAAGGAGCAGGATAGTGACTTCTTGGAATGTATGTACTGGGAATCTGTGATAATCACTTGAGAAGTGATTGAGCCAGAGCTAAGGATGTGAGTTCCTGGGACGCACACTCCAGGACAGCAAGATAGGAGACTACAATCAAAGCCTGGAGATGGAGGAAGAAGGATGCTGCATATTGTCCAGGGAGCTGGGAGAAGGAGCAGATGGGAGAATGAATGGTAGTTTTTAAGTACTGAGCAGGAGGCGATGAATTCAAACAAACAGGCTTTTATTCAGTGACATTGTTCAGCTCAAAAGACAGCTCTATGAGAGCAGCACTTTCATTTATACTGTTCCAACACATAACTTTCAACAATGTAACTATATACAAGCAATACTATTGGACCCAAGCAGGGCTCAGTGATTGGGTATCTAGATTGGCTTCAGGACCAGTGGGAGTCTTTATTAATCAGCCAATAGGAATTGGAGCTTTAGGATACCAGAGCCTTTTTCAAGCTATTACTGCTTCATATTCTAAACAAACATAACAGTAGTAGAGACTGGAGGGAGGAGAATTGATACGTAGAGGTGATTACGGGTAAACTAAACTGTCTTTCTGAATCACACCATGGTTCATCTAGTTCTGTATTCTGCTCCAAACAGAGGACAGCCAGTGGCCTCTGGAAACTCATAAACTGGTGGTGAAAGAGAAACAGGACTTCCAGATGTCTTTCCACTATTGTTCATCTTTAACAACTGGTATTCAGAGATGTATCTCCCCTGGACTTAGAGCTTCTATTGAGCTATAAAGCTAAATAGTAACTGGTATTGTCTAGAAGTCTTTTATAGCCATCTTGACATCATATGATGATGAATTCCATAAGTTAAATAATATGTCATGTGAAGAAGTACTTCTTTTTCAGTCCAGGACCTATGACAGATTCTCAGTTCTAATATGGAGGAGGCAGGAGAAAACGTATTTATCTTTCCACTATATCCATGTCCCGATCCGGGCGGTCGGGACCGGGAGACCTCCCCCCGGGAGTCCTTCCCCCCCGGGAGCCCTCCTCCGACTCCGTGGCCAACTTACCCGGGAGGAAAGAACAACGGACCAATGGGGCCCCGACCCCCAGCAGAGGAGAGAGCGGTGCAGAAGAGGCGACAGCAGAGCCGGCCGGCCCACCGGCAGCAGGAGAGAGCAATGACTTCGCTGTGCCACCCCCACGACCGTTCAGAGCCCGCGTCTCACGGTGAGCCCCGCGGGGCTCGGGAGATGCCGCGTCAGCAGCGGGAAGGCCCCAGACGCCCGCAGAGAAGGGGTGCAACGACGTCACGCCCAACCCGGAGGAGCGGGAAGGCAAGCCTGAGCAGACACGGGGCAGCCCGACGCGGAGGGAGCGAGCCGGAGACGCGGCGGCCCAGCAAGATGCGCCGCAGGAAGCTGCCACGCCGACAAGCCTGGGACGAGGCCGGGCGTCTCCAGGGATAAAGGGGGGCGGGGCTGGAGGGGAGGAAGGGCTGGGAGGCCCAGGGGAGCTCTGGGAAGGGATGTGGGGTGAATAAAAGGAGGAACAGACAAGGGTCGAGGAGGAGTTGCCGGGGAAGCCACTGGCGCAAGTGGGGACAGAGAGAGAGAAAGTCCACTGACACCCGGAGACAGGAGGGCGACACGGGTGATAGTAAACCCCGCCCCCTGTCATTTCTGAGGCCCTGCTCCTCCGGGATTTCACCCCTTTATCTCCCGGGGCTTCCTTCAGCCAGGAGGGACCACGGCGACAGGGGCCCCGCCCCCGGGGTCGAAGGTGGAGCGCGACATCCACACCATCCATAATCCTATTAGTTTCTATCAGTGTTGTACTGTTGCTTCTTCTATTTCCCCTCTCTTAGACCAAAGAGCCCAAATGCTTCAGTAATTCCACATGGGAACAGTTACTCCAAGCTTTTGATCTTGTTACTTGTCCTTTTCCAGCTCAACACTATGATTTTTTAAGATGGGGTGAATGGAACTATATACAGCAAAAAATATAACTCTTGTCTTGTGGTTCTCAGTCACAGAAACACACAAAAGTGCCTTATACTGAGTCAGAATATTGGTCTGTCAAGGTCAGCATTATCTACTCTGACTGGCAGTGACTCTTCAGGATCTCAGGTAGTTGCTTTTCATATCGCCTACAGGGTAATGTAGCACTGTGGTTAGATTACCTGATCTGGGAGGCCCACATTCACGTTCCCATGCAGTCATGAAGTTCACTTTGGGCCAGTCACACTCTATCTGGCTAACCTACTTCATGGGGTTTTTAGGAGGATAAAATGAAGGCATGGAGAGCTACTGTACTATTCTCTTGACCTCTTTGGAGAAAAGCAGGATAAAAATGAAAAAAGAAACAACCAAGAGTACTGCAGAGGGTGCTGGGTAGAGTTGCCAACCTTCAGGTGGTGGCTGGAGATCTCCTGGGATTCCAACTGATCTCCAAGTGACAGAGGTCAATTCGCCTGAAGAAAATGGCCACTTTGGAAGGTGGACTCTATGGCATTTTACCTCATGGAAGTCCCTCCCCTCCCCAAATCCCACCCTCCTCAGGCTCCACCCAAAATCTCCAAGTATTTCCCAACTTGGGCCTGGCAAATCTAGTGCTGGGGCATGTTCTAAACAGCACATTCAGTTCATGAGGGGCACTGGCTAGATCTGTCGGCCTTGTTGTAGCCTTGAATGAACTAAGCATGTGCCTTCTAGAACATACCCATTACTCACCTGTGTCTGCACATTGCAGGGAAGGTCAGAAATGATGTACTCAGAACTGTGTTCTCTGCCATTATTGACGTTCTCATTAAGGAACCTATCCTAAACTTCTGTGTACGGAACTCTAGGGTGACCTGGACTGCAGGATAAAAACACATTAGATAGGCAAGGAAACACCAATACAAGGACTTGGTTTTGCCTTTGTTGTTGCTTAACTCCACTTTAATCAGGGTCACAAACTTTACTGTTAGGAAGACTTCATCACAAGACTAATTGATAATCCAGCATGATAGCATAATATTGCTGTCATCCCATTTAAATGCTACAACTGTGCTAGATACAATAAATCACTGCAATCTTAAAAAGGAGAGTTAAATGAGCATTGCATTATAAACTACAAAGAACATTAATCACACTGCTACAAACCATAAATATGACAAGTACATCCATCAACCTAACACCTCTCTTTCAGGTCCACATACATGCAAGTTAGCAAGTTAATGGCTTTAAAAAGCCCACCTTTCTTTCATATATACCCTTGGTGTACAGAACCCTTTATTAATCATGGTTAGGGGAATTAAGGCCTTGGCTGAGCTTCTAACAAGTATGACTCATGGACTAAACCCAGCTGATTGCTCCTAACCTGAATCATAGCCCTTTAGTAGAATGCTTTAGCTGCCTGGAGGATCTTATATTTAATTGGCCGAACATCTTAGAACTGGGTTTGATTCTAGTCTAGCCTTAAGACTGTGTTAAATACATTAAACTAGAATTACCATGTGCCTGCTGTCAATGGTGATGGCCTGATATCACTTCTGGGAAAGTCTGGGAGTGATGTCATACCTCTCTCGGAATTGCTGGAATTTTACCATAGAGTTCCCAATGACTCCTAGAGAGGTGTGAAATCTAGGGATGCCAGTCCCCAAGTGGGGGTGGGGGATACCCTGATTTTGTGGGCTGCTGCCCACCACCAGCCAGCTGGCTAGTAGGGGGAAGCCCCACTCCCAAGAGTGACCACCAGTGGCCACTCCTCTCACTCCCCTCCTGTGAGATTTCAAGGGCCCTCCAGCTAATCATCAGAAGCACGTGGCCTGCCAATCAGCTGGAGGGACCTTTATATCTTGCAGGAGGGAGGGAGAGGAACAACTGCTGCCTATGGTGAATTTACCATGGGAGTTCAGATGCGTGTGGCCCCCTGCTTCTTGCAAACAAAACAGCACTTAAAGGGTCCCTTTAAATGCTATTCGCAAGAAGCAGAGGGGGGCACCTGAACTCCAGTGGTGAATTTGCGTGTGGGGCGCCAGTCCCCAGCATGATGATGTCACTTTTGTGTGACATCATTGCATTGGAAATGTCCCCTCCTCCTTTAGGAATGCCTCCCAAAGTCCCCTGCCAGTGAAGAGGAAGGACCTGGCAACCCTAGTGACATCACTTCTGGGTTTTCCCAGAAGTGGTCACACCGTTTCCCAGAAGTGATATCACACCACTGTTATTCATGTTCTTGCCTCATACAGTCTTCTGTAGGGTTGCCTCACAACCCTATTTAACTGAAAAGGAGGTCTATGCAGCAGAATTAGGCTTATCAGTTGCCCACCTATGGTAACCTTCTGCCTCTGTGCTCTATCGCCCACACTTACTCATTGGAGCAGTGGGAGAATAGGGGTGGGGAATTATGGCATGGGCCTCAGGTCATTACTCCCAGCTGATCATCCAGAACTTATGTCACAGAACATGCAATGCTCTAGGAACTTTCCAAAATCTCTGTGGCTTTTAATATAGATTGGGAAATTTCTAGTGCATCATGGATGCCATGACATCACTTCCAGGAGCTCACCTGGAAGTGACATCATGGCATCAACAATGCTCCCCCTTCCCAGGCCCTCTTCCATTTCCTCCATACCAAAATAGGGCCATGGAGAGTTGAAAGCAAGTTCAATTTTTTTTAAAAAAAGCATTATCATATAATAAGTAAAATCTGAAAGCTAATATCTTAGCAAAGATTTTATACGCACTGAACCTTGCTGTGCAGGGGAGGGAGGGCTATAAATCCAATAGATAGATAGACAGACAGACAGACAAATTTATAGTCTGTATTCATCAATGAAACTGGGTGATAAGATTCTCTAAATATGAGATTTTTATTTGCTTGGTATTAAAATTAATTTAGTTTGCAACCAAGAAGTGGGCAATGGGAATCCCTCCACGATCTCATGAAATAGAGGAAGAAGATGGGGAGCCAAAATATCTTTATAAAGCTTGTGAAACTGTGATGTGAACCCATCTAAACCAGGTGCAAAGCCTGTTTTTAATGAGTTAATTGCCACATGAATTTCTTTTAAGGTTATACTCATTATTAAAGACTCCCTAAACCTACGGTCCAGCAGGGGAATACCTGTCAAGAGACAATATCTATTAATCACTGAAGATTGAATCTTTTTTCCTCTATAGAGATTATTATAAAATTCCACAAAGGAATCCAAAATATCTTTTGGTATATTAACTTTTCCCTCCCTTTGAATTTTTTAACAGCCATGATCAATTTCCTTTGCTGGACTATATTGATTTTGTTTGCTAGCTGTTTAGAACATTTCCCTTCAAATTCACAATATCTTTGTTTAGCATACCATAATTTCAAAGTTGCTCTATTAATATCTAATAAATTTGGTGTAGCGGTTAAGTGCGTGGACTCTAATCTGGGAAAACCGGGTTTGATTCCCCATTCCTGCACTTGCAGCTACTGGATGACCTTGGACAAGCTGTAGTTCTGTCAGAGCTGTTCTCTCAAGGACAGTTCTGAAAAGAGCTCTCTCAGCCCCACCTACCTCACAGGGTGGCTGTTGTGGGGAGGGGAAGGGAAAAGAGTTTGTAAGCTACTCTGAGACTTCAAGTGAAGGGCGGGGTATAAATCCAATCTCCTCCTCCTCCTCTATTTTTTGCTCAAATATTGTTTTATCTAAAGGGGCTTCTAATATTTTATATATTTATGTTAACCTACAAATTTCAGCTTCCATATCATTAATTTGTTTTCTTCTTTGTTTCTATAGTCTTGAAAAATTCTGAATACAGGACCCCCTCACCACAGCTTTATTGCTTCCCAACGAAGGGTGGGTGATATAGAATCATCTGAATTCTCTTGAAAGTAATTTTCCACCGTAATTTTAAGATTCTTCTTGCTCTTGTCCTCCATCAATAACATTGGGTTAAATTGTCAGGTATGTTTTGGACTAGTCTGTCTCAAATCAATAACTGCTGTGACAGGGGCATGATTTTTATCAATCCATTATTGTAATTCTCCTGGCAGTTGCCAGTAGTAGAACCCTGAGGCTGGGGTTGCCAACCCCAGGAAATAACCCCAAGGATAAAGTGTCCAGACCACCATACTATTTGGTATGCTGTTTTTTTAAACTTGCAGGATGTTTTTTTTTTTTAAAGGTAGGGGTACTTTTTAAAAAAATCAGTCCCCGCCTGAGTTTGAAATGCTACAGCCCATTCTACTACCTCAGAACGGTTGCTCCTCCTTTCCTGCTGCTGCTTGTGTATACCAGGCCAGAATGACCAGCTCAAGGTCAGTTTAATTATCAAACTGGCATAAATACACTTGGGAGTGTTTTAGCTGTTCATACCATGTCTCAGATATCTGCAATATCGTCAAAATCGGTGGCTCTGTAGTAGTACTTCTTGTTGCTGAATACAATGTCCATGATGAGAGACTTGGCAGGGATACTTTGATTTTTGGAAACAAGAAATATGAAAATTGAGTGTACCTTTCTGTAATGATTGTTTTCTCTTAAGTCAGGCACCACATAACAAGCACACTGATGATCTGTTCACAATGTAAAACAAATAAGTTTTCTGAAGGGGGTTGCCTCACTACAATTTGAAAGCAGAGCTGAGTCTGCACAGCAGAATTCTATTGTCTGGCTGCTTGAGGAATAAGTTCACACTTAAAGACGTGTTATTTAGAAAAGAAATAGGAGGGTTTTTTTTTTTACTGTTAGAGAACCTCATACTAGATAGGAAAGGCAGAGTAAAGGCTTCTAGCTATTTATCTAAGCTAGGATGTAGAGATATAGTAGAAAGTACGTCCAGCCCTCACAGTGGACCCGGGGGGGGGGGGGGGGGAGTTCCTGGAGGCAAAGAACCCTTGATTCTGGGTAACAAAGGGATAGCAGCAAGAGTAGACAAAGGAAAGGCAAGAGAGCACCCTATCTACCCCTGGCCTGTACTAACTCTGTACTGCCCTCCCCAGAGACTCCACAAAGTCTATGCTAACATTATGCGACATTGCACAGTCCATTCCTCCAAGCACAGTTGATGGCAGTCAGCATGGGAGCTGGCCAGGTAGCTGCCACTGGCACGCACTCTCCATTTACTGGATTGCTTCGTTTACGGATTCTTCAAGTGTGTGTGGTCCCTTGGAATCTTCACTGTCAGTGGCATTCATCACTCAGCATCATTCATCATATTGGCACATATTCAGAACTTAATGGATCAAACTACGGTTCCCAGGCGACAATGTGAGATCAAATTTGCCATCCAATTCAGAACAATGAATATGAATACTCTCAGTTTTTGGCATCAGACATGTCAAATTGGCAGGACTAGAATAAGATAAGCCACAACTCCCCCTCTCCAGTCCCCACACCACTCCAGCTGGACTGAGAGAGCCAAGAAAACCACCTCTTTTGTACAGCAGTCTATTTTTTTTCAGATGGGTGTTGTGGAGAAATGTCCTCCACCCTAAAATCCACCTCAGTATTTTATTAATTGAAAGTACTCTCCACACATGCTCCAGAAGCTGTAATACTGGTAACAGACCAGGGGGTGGGGGTGTGGAATACCTAAAGGAGATATCTCTCTCCAACACTGCTTTTTTCTGGGTCTCTAAACTGCCTTTTGCATGTTAACACGGGAGTCAAAACCAGCTCTGTCCCTGGTGTGCAGAAACATCCTCCATGATCTTTTTGGTCAAGGTCACCAACTGCTCTGCTATATTCCTGGCCATATTCGTGACAGCAGCCATATTTTCTTCTGTGCCTCAAAAGGGATTCTGAGGTACTCCATGAAATTGCTAAGCAGTTGGGTTAGAACAGATAAAAGGAAGTACTTCTTCGCCCAAAGAGTGATTAACACATGGAATTCACTGCCACAGGAGGTGGTGGCGGCTACAAGCATGGACGGCTTCAAGAGGGAATTAGACAAACATTTGGAGGAGTCCATCAGTGGCTATTAGCCTCAAAGTATAGATAAGAACTCTCAGTCTGGGGCTAGTGATGCCCTGTATTCTTGGTGTTTGGGGGGGGGGCAACAGTGGGGGCTTCCTGCCCCCACTGCTGGACCTTCTGAGAGCACCTGGTGTTTTTGGCCATTGTGTGACAGGGGGCGTTTTCGCACTGGCTTTTTTCCGGGGCGAGCACCGGAGTGAGCACCGGAGTTTCTGGTCAGTTTCACATCAGTTGCTCCGTGCTCACAAACTCCTCCGGAGTTTCACCGCACTGCTCAGGAGTATCCCTGGAGCAAGAAAATCCTGTTCGTGGCGGTGTTTCCTGTTTACTCTGTAGGAGAAACCTAGATGAGAACACACCCACTCGCCCGCCCTCCATCTGGCCCGCCCCGCGGTGGGCGTTTCTTGAATTTTTTTTTTTGAAACGAGCCCTCCTAACGTTATATCGAAATAAGGAGGCAGGGAGGCAAGATCGCAGCACAGGGACTGCGTTGGCGAGGTGGATTTGCCGTTTCTTGGGAGCAGGAGCCGGGCGTCATTGGCCTGAGAGCTCCATGTGCTTGCTCCCCAGTAACTGCTGCCCTTTGTTTGGGCTTCCCCGGCAACAGCCTGTGCAGAGCTGGTGGTGGGTGCTTTCCTCTAGCAATCCGTGGAGAAGCGGGCGGGCGGGCTGGGGAAACTTGCCTTCCTTTCCGCTCCCTGTGTGCGGTCCCACGATCCTGAAGCAACACTTCCTCCCCCTCCTTTTTTTTTTTTTTTAAAAAAGGCCCTTATAACGTTATAACATCATAATGAAATTTTGATGCAACAAGGGAAGACGTTGTCTTTATATAATAAACACACGTTCACATCTACTATTGGGGTGGGGTTAATTTGGTGTTTATTGGCAGCCCCTGCAGAGCAGGCTGGGCGCGTTTCTTTGCAGAAAAGTCACAGAAATGGATTGAACTGTTTTCAAGGGGCTGTAACTATTCCTGTGGAGCGGGGAGACTGCTCTGCGTGTCATGCTGCTCCTCCTCAGCTGCCGCCACCACCACCACCACCATTTATGTAATTTTTTTTTTCTTAACACGGGCCAGCTGACGCCATGTTGCCCATCCTCCATTTTGTTGCCTTGATCGGGTTAAGCACACAACATTTCAGTTCACATCGGAGAATCCACCCATGGGGGGGGTCCTCCTTGTAGCCCGCCAATCGTTTTGCACCAACCCAGAACGGCAGGAAAATTTGAATACTGAGGAGGGACTTGATGAATTCTGGGAAGAGGAAGGCGGGTGATGCACTGTCGTCATTCCACTATGACGTTATAATGTTACCACGCATGCATTTAAAAAAAAAAAGGAAAAGCGGGGAACGAGGGAGGAGCTGGGGGGGGGAGGAAGGGGAGGAAAGGGGAGGGGAAATGCAAGGGGCGGGCACAGAAAGCATCGAAGCAACCCAAATGGGAACAGAAAACTTCGGGGGGGGGGGGGAGAGGAGCAGATTGCTATAGTGCGAAAACGGCAGGTTTGCTCAGGAGGAGTCGCAGAGGGGGAAATGAGGAGGAAGTGAGAGGCAACTGGCCAGTCTGAAAAGGCCCAGAGTGTTGGACTGGATGGGCCACTGGCCTGATCCAACATTGGCTTCTCTTATGTTCTTATGAGGTGTAAGCAGGCTTGGCTGAATAGCTCTGCATACTAGGCCTCATTCTGATCCTGACGCAAGCACCTGCGCCTCCTGACAAACGGCTGATTTAATCATTTCACATTTAATTTAATGTCATATTTCTTTGACAACTCTCCTGTGAATACCACTCAGCCCTGGCAACACTGCTACTTTTAATTGGTCACCTGATTTTAAAACATGTTTCTTTTCTGCTCTGGTTGACATAATCCTTCAAAGGTACTATTGGGGGGGGGGATAGTTCCAGTATGAGCAACCCTCTGATATCTTCTAAAGCTAAAGTAAATGCAAATAATTTATTTAGCTTCCTTGCAGTTTAGTTTCCTTGTCTTCCTTTCTTGGCTGACAGTTTCATAGTGCCTCTCTGTCCGATTCTCAAGTTCTGGACACTAGTGTATGTGTGTGTGTGTGTGTGTGTGTGTGAGGAAATTGCGCTAAGAGTAGTAATCTGGAGATAGACAAGGAATGACACTTAACAGGAGAGAAGGTGCTGACTTTGCTATTCTATCTAATTGTCTAATTGTAGGATTATTTATTGTCAGCTAGGTGGGTGTTTTTGAGCCTGAGATTTTGCAACAGGTTTCTGTTTTGGTTAAGGTAAAGGTAAAGGTTTCCCTTACTCAAAAGCCAGTCGAATCTGACTCTAGGGGGCAGTGCTCATCTCTGTTTCCAAGCCAAAGAACCAGTGCTGTCTGAAGACTTCTCTGTGGTCATGTGGCCGGCATAACTAAAAGGCAAGGCTCACGGAATGCTGTTACCTTCCCACTGAAGTGGTACCTGTTTATCTACTTGCAATTTCTTGCTTTCAAACTTTGCTAATACAGATTCAGGAGTTATATTTCTAACCCCTCTGCTGTCTACCTTCAAAGTTTGCTAACCATAAGCTTTAATAGTGCCAATGGTGTTTTGTGGCCCAGGCTGGTTTTTTGTAGTATATTTATAATTTATGGTTTCCATTTCGTTAATTTGTCCTCTGTGGTTTATTTATGCTCTGTTTACAGCTTCAGTAATTGGGTCAGCTTTCGCTAAAACTGAAAATTTTGCAAGCAGTTTTATTTAGTGATCACAAACAGGGCCCTAGTTACTTTTCAAAACTTTTAAATTAATTAATTAATTAGTTTAGTGGTGAGCTTGTGGCACATTAATTTAACAAGATGCCTTCAATGCGGGCTACTTCCACCAGCAAATCCAGCGTGGCTAAGGGTCAGGTGACCTCTGTGGAAAATGCCAGTAAAGGTAAGCGCATGGCCACCGTGATTTCAGTAAGAGCAGCAAAAAAGTTGTTTAAGGACTTGCCCCATACAAAACCACCAAGGCTGGCATCAAGAAATTAAGCCAGACGCCAGCTAGGGATGGATGCAGCAGTATTTCAAAAATTTCTGCCTTGGAAGGGCCCCTGCTGCAACCCCAGTGGTTGATAATTCAGCTGTCCTGCTGGGGATCACGCAGGCACTTGAGTGGTTATCAGAATGTTTTGATCAAATGAGTGGGGAATCATCATCAGTGGCACAGATGACCCCTGTGTGGAGGAGCAGAGCCAAGAGGCCACATTCTCCAGTGGAGTCCATCTCCTCCAGCAATTCCAGGGAGGACAAAGTCCAGAGACATCCCTTATGAAAAAAGAAGTGCACCAGGTGGCACCAATCTCTCAAGCAAGGGGGAGTGAGATTGCCAACAGCAGTTTGGGGTCAGGTGAGTCTGTCTTGGATGAGGACTCCGCACATGCATCAGGGGATTACTGGAAAAAAGGGGTACACATCCCCAGTTTGTCATCCTGGGCATGGAGGCATAGGGGTGGGGAAGCAGGTCCTGGTGTGGTATGCGGATCTGAAATGCCTGATGCTAACGGGGCTGCTTCGGCCTTTAGCAATGCAGAAGACACGCCCCCCCAGCATTCATTTGCCTAAGTCTCCCCCCCCCCCCAAAAACGATTACCTGCCTGCCTGCTGGCCCTTTCCCTGCTGCCTTCCCTCTGATTGGGGTGCTTGCACACACGGTTCCCCTCCTTTTGCACTTTGGACCCTAGAATTCTCAAATTTCATGCCTGTGGGTACCCACCCCCCTAGCTTAGCATAATCAACTGCCCTTGCTGCGCCTGCCCCTCGTCTTGGTTTTCCAACTTTCCACCCCATCCTCCACTAGACTTGCCATTAGATCCCCCCTTTTGCACATGGGACCACCTTCCACACCTCCTGGGCCCCCCATGACTTAACATCATCATCTGCCCATGCTGCACCTGCCCCTTGTCTTGGTTTTCCAACTTTCCACCCCCCACCCCCCGTGCTAGGTAAAGGTAAAGGTTTCCCTTGCTCGAAAGCCAGTCGAATCCAACTCTAGGGCTGTGGTGCTCATCTCTGTTTCCAAGCTGAAGAGCCAGCGCTGTCCAAAGATGTCTCTGTGGTCATGTGGCTGGCATGACTAGACACCGAGGTGCACAGAACGCTGTTACCTTCCCACTGAAGCGGTACCTATTTATCTACTTGCAATTTCTTGCTTTCGAACTGCTAGGTTGGCAGGAGCTGGGACCAAAGACGGGAGCTCACTCCATCACACGGCACTCAGGTCTTAAACTGCCAAACTACTGATCTTCCGATCTTAACCACTGAGCCACCGTGGCCCTCTCCTGTGCTAGACCTCCCATGAAATCCCCACCTTTGCACACTGGGCCCGTAAGACCCTCAACTTCTGCATCTCTGGGCACCCACCCCCATAACTTAACATCATAATCTGCCCGTGCTGTCTCTGCCCTTTGTCTTGATTCACCAGCTTTCCACCCACCCTGTTTGTTTATTTGATTTATACCCTACGCTCCCTGCTGAAGCAGGCTCAGGGCAGCTTGCGCCAGGCCTCCCACTGGATTTTCACGTGGCTCCAAATGTTGCACTGCCTGATCTGCCTGCCATTGGGCTCCCACCACAGCTTAGCATCCCTCCCCACCAGAGCTCTGCAATAAAGAAAGGGAGCTTCACAGCTCTGAAAACAGTCCTCGGGGGGGCGGGGGGGGACACCAGCATCGGGTCGTCGCATTCATTTTTTTCACAGTGGCCAACAACACAACAGAGAATCCACTAGTAATAAGAAAAAGGAGCTTAATAGCCGCTCTAGTCAGTTTAATTAATGGAACTGAACAAGGAGGATTCAAATGGAAGGTGGTCACTGGATGCGACTCCACAGCTGCAATAGGGCAACTGTGTAAATTTTTTTATAAACCACTTTGGGCTCCACCACCCCCCTTCACAAGTGACATTTTCACCCCAATTAAACAACAAGAAAAAATGGTGCATACGGCAGGCACACAAGTCCAAAGCCAAGCTTAAAGGCTTGACTGCTTTGATTCTCCAGAGTAATCTGTCAGTACATAATGGGCCTCAGTCTCTTCTTCTGCAGCTTTTCTCCATTCTTCTGCTTCTTTCACTGGCGTTCTTGCTATGTCTCCTCATGTGGAAGCTTCTGTTTTTGCTAGATAAGACAGTCTTTTTGGTGGTACTCCTTCGTTTGATCTGGTCAACCATCTGACACTTGGTTCTGCAGCCCCTTCTGGTTCTTTCTGTTCTGCAGGTGTGTCACGTGTATTGTCCATCATGCTCATATGTCTCCACATGCAGCTGCTGGTGTGACCTTGGGTCAACCATAAATTCTTTTAGAGCTGTTCTCTCAAAGGCAGTTCTCGAGAGAGCTCTCTCAGCCCCACCTACCTCACAGGGTGTCTGTTGTGGGGAGGGGAAGGCAAAGGGATTGTAAACCACTCTGAGACTCCTTCAGGTAGTGAAGGCCAGGGTAAGGTATAAATCCAATTTCTCCTTCTTCTTCCTCTTGATTGCTTATCCCCATTACTTGTCAGGTAGTTCTACCTCAAGGAGCATACATCTCAGGGCAATTTGCATTTCAAATCTATGTTTATTCTTTGCCTTGATTACCTTTTGCCCTAGAGTTGTTAAATTGGAGGGATTTGGGTTTTTTTTAAAAAGTTTTGTGTTTAACAGCATCATGACCTCACTTCCTTAAACCACCCATTCTACTAACTCTTCATCTTCTGGCTAAGCTTAAAGTGGTGTTTACCTTTGGTGTTTCACTAGGCCTGGCTTCTTACAAGTATGCAGAAAGCATCATCAGGAAGCTTTTGGCTTATTTTCAGTTTGAAGGCCTCTGTTAATAATGGCATTTGACAATATATAGCATTGCTCCTGAGTGACTGTTTATAATCTGCTTTACTGCCATTCTCTCCATTTTCTTCTGTGAGAGAAGCACTGAACTGAATTATATGCAAAGGCTTTGTGTGACTGGGACATGTGCCATGTCCATCTTTACTGAGGCATTCTTTTATGTTCAGTAGTTTGTTTACCACAGCAACAACTACCCCTGAAACTCAACTAGGGTTGCCAACCTCCAGGTAGGGCCTGGAGACCCTCCAGAATTGCAACTGATCTCCAGTTGACGGAGATCAGTTCCTCTGGAGGAAATGGCTCCTTTAAAGAGTGGACTGTATGGCATTATATCTTGCTGATCCTGAAAAGGAGAGAAGGTGCTGACCTCACTGTCCTATCGAATTGTCTTCTTGCTGCCCCCTTCAAGGTCTTCTCTTCTTCTTTGGATACCAGTCACTGTCTGTTCCAACAAAAATACAATAAGATTCTTGCACCTACTAAGCACATATCCCAGTAGGGTCTGGGCAGGGAATCCCCCCAGTTTTGGGGGCTTCTGCCCGCTGCTGGTCGGCGGGGGAACACAAACAGCAGCGTCCCCACATGACACCCCCCTGATTGTTAAACGTGAAGTTCTGAAGTTCTGAGGCAACACAAATCAAAATGCCTAGACAGAAATACAGCTCTTGAGCTTCATTTTGTAAATCAGACTGATGTTCAGAGAACACCCACTGCATATGGGGAATAATTAGATAAAATGCATGTAGATGATTATAGAACCTAGCATTTTATTTTCTGCTGAGTCTATAAAAACCCTGTCCTGACAAATGAACCAATTCTTGTATATCTTAATTGGCATCCATGAAAAGGAGGGGAAAAACCACAGATGCATGGGCGCTTACTTATCTTTAAATTACTGGACTAGACAAAGCTGTCTTCAAATGCCTCAGCTCACAGTATGAAGTATGTTTCAGTTAGCCATTTTGTACACTACAACAGACAAAGGCAAACACAACCTGACAAAATAGTAATAACCCGTAAGCAGTGTTTTTGCAAGGTGGCTCTGCAAGCAAACAGTCCTTCTGGGTTGAGACACGCTGCCTAATGAAGATCTGATTGCAATCTTTGGTGGCAGGTGTGGGCCGAGCTGGTCTGAGCCTTGTTAGTCCGCCTCCGGTCTGTCTTCCTGAAATACCCTGGCAGACTTCTCAAAACAATAAGGTTTTTCCATTTCAGAAATGGCAAGATACATTTCAAAACAAAACACATTTTCCTTTATAATAGACCTGTAAATATAGCAATATGGAGTTTGACACTGACCCTCAAATCTCTGTCTCTTTTTGTAAATAAATCCATGAAGGTAAAATCTGCTGATGCATTATAAATACCCTAACAAAAATCAGCAGCCAATTGTCTTTGTCACTCCTACAGACTATTGTGTTAGAGATCAACTCTTAAGATGTACCCAATATAAATATTTAGTGATATCAGCAATTTTTTAAAAAAGTTTAAATTTTGCAGCTTATTCTAACATATTAGTCAAATATGCTTTCAGTAGTAGAACAAAATTTGAGTCCAGTGGCACCTTTAAGACCAACAAAGTTTTCTCCAAGGTATAAGCTTCCATATGCATGCACACTTCCTCAGATACAATGAAATGGAAATTACCAGTCTGTACATATAAATAGAGGGTGAACAATAGTACAGCATAATGAAGATATTTAACATCTGCCCATCAAAGTCCAATTTTGACATATTTATTTCCTTCACTGTTTCCCTCCCAAATTAAACCCAAACAAATGGTAGCCATATAAACTAAGCTTGTCATTCCTGTTTGGTCCTTGAATCTGTTAAACATCTTCATTATGCTGTGTGCTAATTTACTGCTCACCCTCTACCCATATGTATGGACTGGTAACTTCTGTTTCAATGTATCTGAAGAGCTGTGCGTGCACATGAAAGCTCATATCATGAATAAAACTTTGTTGGTCTTAAAAGTGCCACTGGACTTACACTTTGTTCTGCTGCTTCAGACCAACATGGCTACCCCCTGAATTTATGCTTTCAATAGTGTCTCTCTCAGGAATCTATAAAAAGGACAGCAGCAGGACAATCCTAAACAGAGTTACACCATTCTAAATTCATTGAAGTCAGTGGATTTAGAAGGGCACAATTCTGTTTAGGATTGTACTGTAAAGCCCGTGATGGCTGAGGTCTTCTCCCAATCAATTACAGTGCTGTTCCTCAACTGCGATATCATTACATTGCTCCTATTTTGCTAATGCATCCATTATCAGGAAACAGAGTGCACAAAAGCTTTTCTGAAGATCAGAACATTTCAGATATAATGACATTAATGTTTGTGGGTGTAGGAGCTCATTCCAAGTTTCTTCTGTCACAGTCCAGTGTAACATTCCACATGAGTGATCAAGCAACAAAACCCAGGAAGGCCAGGGTAGGTAAAGCGGAAAATGCTCTCTCCATAGCAGCTGCCATAGAGTTTTGTAAATGGTCTGAAATATGGGACACAGTTGACAAAAGGCAAGCCTGTGCCTCACTCCAGATTATCCAGATCATCAGAATCAGTTAACCAGTTTCATTCCCATATGTCTCCAAGTACAGCTCTTTATTGTTTCCCTATAAAAACAAAAATCTGCTATTGACTTCTGTAGAGAAACATGTGGTGGTTGGAGGATGCCCTGATGAGAACTAGGGATGCTCAAGCATCCACTTGTTCAGCTCAAGGGCAAGAATCTGATTTTTGTGTGTGGAGCAGTTTGGCTGTTCATGAGCAGCTCGAGATGGATCAGGGGGTTCCATTCCATGTATGCAAACAATCAGTACAGTGCAATCAGCACTGTTTCCCACATGCATGTTCCACATAGCCTGATTGGCATCCCAGTCTCCAACCCCATAGACTTCTTGTCACTACGACCCACTCTTTAGCCGGTTGTTTAAATCACCATGTATTGTTTGTCTAAGTCTCTATTATTGACTTTATTTCAGACAGCCTTATGGGAGTTGTAGTCACCCTTCCTGCATTATTTAATCACCTGACCTGACTATCCATGATCCTGGGGGAGAATCGATTTTTACCTACTATGCACATGCAAGCACCCAGAAGGCAGAAGGAAATGAAAACTCCATCACCGCCACGGCTGTGCATCCTCAAAGCTGTTTGGCAACCACTCAGGTTAGATGGCAGCAAGGCAAAGAAATCTGAAGTTTGGCTCACAAGCAACTGCAGCAATCAAAGAAAGCATCTTTGCCTACCAAACGTACTTGCTGTGAAGTTTGGGGCACCTCTCGTGGGCACTAATCCTGCTGTCTGCTCCGATGCCAAATGCGTTTCCGTATACAAATTCTCCCAAGGGTCCATGCAATATACAGGTCCCCTTTTTACTACCCCCATTCATATGCCAGGTAAATCACAAGAAAGATGATAAAGCATGTCTCCTAGGGACATTATAGGGGAAAGGAAAGGAGGGTTACTTCAGTCTTGCCATGGTAGTGAGAAAAAGATGGAATTAACGGGGGTTTTCAAGGCAAGAGATGAGCAGAAGTGGTTTGCCATTGCCTCACAGCCCTGGTCTTCCTTTATTTGGGCTGCTTCATGTTGTGGAAGTGAAAAAAGATGGCACTGCTAACTTCTTAACCCCTGCTTTTGGGGCCAAGCTACTAAGCCCCTAAGCCAGTAGTATTGTTCCTTCCACAGAATGGACTGCTCTCCTTATATTCCATCTAAGATTTCTCCTTATCTGTAGCACTGAGAAGCTGAGCGTGGGAACGTTGCTGGACTAGTAGGGCTCAAATAGTTATGGTTTTTATAAGATTGTTTGTTGCTGTGAAGACTCTTTCATGCAAGGTGGGATAGAAATATTTTAATAGATAAAAGGGGCTGAATGAAGATCTGGCCAAAGTTGCCACCTTCTAACAGGGAAGCTTTATGCAGTTGCCTAATGAGGAGGACTTGGAAATAATTTTCGGTGGGAAGGGTTTATGTTCTGGTGTTCCAAGTATGAACGGTGGCAGGGATGATAACATCTTCAATTTATTCGAAATCATAATAGGATACCATGTCAGAAGGAAATTGAGAGAATTACATTTTGCTTTTTTTTTTGCGAGTCAGTCATGAGGGGGACCGTGTAATATAACAACCTGTCATCACATCCAGAAGAGATACAGGTGACAAAGAGGCAGAGGGAGATCAAACCCAAACTGAATACATGTGACCCAATCCTGGTCAGGTTTTACACACCCTTGACAGAGACCTGAGGGGATGTCCTTTTCCGAGACTTTTGCTTGTCAGGGCAATAGAAGTATGATTGAATTAAATTACACTGAATTGCTTCTGTCAGTTTTCTGTCACCAGTGCTTCCAGTAACTAAATCAAGGGCTCTCGAAGGATTCCTGGAAACTTCCTCTGATCACTATACTACATGACAAGGCTTATACGTCAGAATGCCAGTCTCCAGCAATGACATCAACACTGTGGGTTGTCTGGCAGGCCTTTCACTGAGACAGATCCATATACAGGCCTATGGCCTTGACAGGAATCTGCTGCCACAGTGGTTTGACAGTTTATGGTACTCATAGTCCCATGTATTTGCCTACTTTCTGAGTGAAGTTTTACACATGTACTAGGGGATGAAGCTTATTGTATTATAATTTTACCTCATCCCTGCACAGCAATGATGGCGCCCACAATCTTTCCTAAACTATCCTAATCTCACCTCATATAATGTTCCTCTGTCATATGGCACACATTTACCCCATCATAATGACCAGATTATATCAAACTATTTGAAAGACGGAAGTAAGAAAAATGGGAAAGATAACTGGATACCATTTTATGACGGGATAGAAAGAAACTTTGATGATCAAGAATAATGAAAGTAAATAACTAAAAATGTAGAGAAACTCTAATTTGAACGGTGGAAAGCCAAATTTTTCTTTTTTTCAGGGTACATAAGAGGAATTCTCAGCGAAAGGACTAATTAATAACAACTCTGGCATCTTTATAAATAGAAAGCAAATTGTAAATGGAAGTCAAAACTTATAACAGCTATATTATAAACTTGAAGGAAATTTGTGTGTTTGTCTTACCCCATACCCTTTACCCTTCTCACCCTTCAATGTTTATGTGAAAACCTAATAAAAATTATACTAAAAAAAACACACCAATGACCAAATTATAAAGGCTGATTAAGCTGAGAAAGAATTGACTGGCCAAAGGTAATCTGGTGATCTTCATGACCAAGTGAAGGTTCAGACTCACAGTCTCCTTAGCTCCTGCCCTGCACTCAGATCATTACACCACACTAATGCAGTCATGTAACGTAGTGTAATTTAACATTTATTGGTTTTAAATTGTATCAACTATTTATATATTTTGTAAAGGTGTTTTAAGACTGTTAACTGCCCTGAGCCTGCCTTGCGAGGAGGGCGGGGTACAAACACAACAATAAATTAAATGAATGAATGAATGAATAAATAAATAAATAAATATGTCCTGACCTGGATGGCCCAGGCTAGCCTGATTTCATCAGATCTTGGAAGCTAAGCAGGATTGGTCTTGATTAGTACTTGGATGGGAGACCACCAGGGATGTCCAGGGTTGCTAGGCAGAGGTGGGCAATGGCAAGCCACCTCTGCTCATCTCTTGCCACGAGAACCCTATACTGTCACCACAAATTGGCTGCGACTTGATGGCACTTTCCACCACTGTAATATGATATGATATGATATAGGGTCATCCCAAAACATAGGAGCAGGGACCTCATTCCCAGGTTACTGGCTATGTTTCTACATGTTAGTCTCTAGCAGCAAAATGAAACAGAAGTCCAGAGGCACCTCAAAGAATAGCAACATTTATTCCATCAGAAGTTTTCGTGAATCAGAGCTCCCTTCATGATTGTAGTTGTTTATAGCCAGGGGTCATTTTGAGCAGGAGTTCGGGGGAGCTCAGATCCAGGAGTTGGTGCCAGCCCCCCCCCCCCCCGATGGGGGAATGCCTGCTTGTGTCATGGCTGCAGCAAAATGACCCCGTCCCCTGGAAAGGTCCTTGTTCCTCTGACCAGCCTTCTGAAGGCTTCAGCCACCACTGAAGCTATCCTCCTAGAATAGTGGTATTTCTGAGGCTTGGATTAGTAGCTGTCCCCTCTTTGCCAGCTCTTTCCTTCTCTCTCTCTCTTGCTTTCTGACATACTTCCTGTGATGTCAGGTGGTTTAGCATATGCAAATAAGTTATGCTAATGAGTTATGCTAATAAGCTCCTGCACCTCTTTTTCTACGAAATGACCCCTGTTTCTAACTCGTGTATTTTTCTGCATCTAATTTAAACGCATGATCTGATGCCATCCCTCTCAGGGTTTCCCTGCCTCCACCCCACTTCCCTAGCTGCTGCGGAGCATGATGACATCACATTATGTGCTATCTTTTAATGAAATGTTATGAGGGAGACATTGGACTGTCTTCTTGTGGGCCTTAGAGATCAATGATTCTACATCAAAAGAATGCATGCTCGGAGCATTCAGATAGCAGCTGGTAAGTACATCTCCTCCTTATTTTAGCTGCTCATCTCTGGAACTCCAGAGCTCAACTTTGGCCAGGGAATGCTGTCTACAAATGTAGGACTTCAGATACAAACTAGTCAGTATCAGCTCTCCCTCTTGCAAGTAGGCTTTCCAGGGCACCCCGGCCACTGGCAGGGAGTGGGTGTGTATGTGTGTATGGTTGCCAGATCCAGGTTGGGAAACTCCTGGAGATTTGGGAATGGAGCCCAGGGAGGACAGGGACACCAATGAGGTACAATGCCCCCAAAAGTATCTACTTTCTCCAGGGAAACTGATCTCTGTAATCTGGAGATGAGCTGTAATTGTGGGGGATCCCCAGGTCCCACCTGGAGGCTGGCATCTCTGCTTGCATACCAGTGGAGTCTCTTGACTCCCCCCTGTCCAGACACCAACTGGGGACCTACCCTAAAAGTCTACCTTGCACTTAAAGTGTAATCCTAAACCACATGTTATAACCTTCTAAGTCCATTGAAGTCAAATGGCTTAGAAGGATTTAACTTTGTTTAGGATTGCATTGTTAGTATAACCGTGCAACTTTTTAACCCTCTTTTTCAAATCACCTAGGATCTCATGGGCATCCTGACTACAAGTCTTCAACTCTCTGTGTGCTACTTAAAATAATGAGTGAATGCACAAATCAGAAAGTGAGATCGGAAATCACACATTTTTAAAACTGTGATATATTTTATTTATTTAGAACATTAATACCCGACCTTTCTCTTAAGACTTGGTAGATTACATAAGCAACAGCTAAGTGCAAAAAAAATTACAATAAATTATACCCTAACATCACCAAAACCACCTATTAAGATAGAAATCACAGCAAGACCTTCCTCCAACAGCCTCATTACCCTTCTTTGCATATGAATTACATTTCCTGAGACTATTACATATCTTGCTATTGTTTTCAAAGCATTTCCCCCCCACAGACACAAGAACTGGAGAGCTGCGTTTTTGTAATGAAAGAACATACTCTCAGGAACTGAATAAAACCCACCAAAGCATGCAGAAGTGCATGACGGATCTGTATAGTCCATTGTGCCAGAACTTCTCCATGCGTGAGCAAAATAATAATAGTAATTAAAAAAAACCAGAATGATTTTATTTATGCTATTACAATGATTACTGTCCTTACCATCAAAGCTGCTGTATACAGGAACCACAGTACTTGACTGTACATTCCCCCACCTTCAATGAAGATAACTTACAAAGCTGCCTCATAATGAGTCAGCCCATTGGTCCATCTCGCTCAATATTGTCTGCTATGACTGGCAGCTCTCCAAGAGCTTTCCCGACAACTGCTTTCCAAGAGCATATCACTAGAGATGCCAGGGACTAAACCTGGTACCTTCTCCATGCAAAGTATGTGCTCTGCCAGTGAGCCACAGCCCATCCCTGTAGGAAGGAAATATCTTGCTGAGGCTGTGGTGTGGCAGGGACAAAAGCAAAACTAGGTTCTTTTGATAATCATTCCTAGTATCCACACTTCTGTTGTCCTGTTGTCCTGCTGAAAACAGTTGTATTATGCATTTTTAAAGCGATACCATGTGATTAACAGGAAAGGTTGTGGCTTTTCTTACTTTGGCTGCCAAAACTGCTGCCAGTTTGCAAACACAATTTTACTGCTGTCTGTCTTTTTCTTTTCTTTTTTTTTGCTTCAGCTCTCAGAGCAATAAGGAGGCAAAGAGGGTCAAGTTTATAAATGACAAAGGGAAGGGAAGTGGGTTTCCATGGCTGCCAGCAGTTACTGTGCAGACTCAGATGAATGGCGATTACAACCCAGGGCTGCTATTTTGGGCGTCAGTGAGATACAATAACAAAGGACAAATTTAATTCACTGCTACAGTGAGGTGGATGCAGCTCACTTCCCAAAGCAAGGACAGCTTCATCAGCACCCTTAGGACAGGCAGCTTGTGGCCAGATACTCCCATTACCTGCAACACTGACCTTGGCTTGTGTGGGCTCAGAGTCTCAGTCAGAAAACTAGGGTGTCCATTTCACAGGTTCACAAAAGGGTAGCTTCAAACTGACCATCAGAAGTGAGAGCCAGTTTGAAGGAAACAACAACAACAACAGTAATGTAGCTTACCATCAATCCCAGGACGAAAAAGAGAGTCAGGACTTCCCAGCCTTGCTCTGATCACACAAGTGGTCATTCCAGCTGTAATGATGAGCTTGATAAGCTTTTGCACCTTTTCATGAAAGAAATAAAAGAACTTCTTTTTAATGTGTATATGTGCCACTTCTGAACTCTTTGGTCATGTGAAAGTTACCTAAGAGGAGGGGCAGATTAAAGCTCACTGGTACCCTAAGCACTGACCAATCTTGGTGCCCCCCTCCTTTCCACACTGACCCAGTCCATTTTAGTTGTTGACCTGTCTGACCAGATATACAATGCAGGTTGCAGCAATACAAAAATTTATTCATATGATAACACAATATACTGTACAAACTAAGCCAAGCTTGGGCTACATAAAGTTCTACAAAAATGCAATACAACATCTATTTTAATATTTCACAAGTTAAATGTATCAAAGTTCCAGTATTCATGACCTGAAAGGCATTTTTCTACCTTTCATTTTTGCAAAATCATTGATAACATCCTCGAAATTAATACTTCTCAGAACGTCTGCTTCAGTTGTTAATATACACAGTGAGTTGAGCCTTTCTTGAAGTATAACTGATCTATTTGCATTTCTTTACACATTTCAGTTGTGAGAAAGACCTCCCTGTTGTGCAGTTGGCGACCATTAATATTCTTAAATATTAAATATTTAAATATTCTTAAAAATAGTTAAAAATGTTCTTAAGGCAATTTCAGCATTTGGAAAGGCACTCTCTAGTGTGTCTTCTGGTCATTGTGTTATAAAGTTCCATGTGAGTGAAAGATGTTTCTTGGTAGTTTTAAACTTATGAAGAACATATGAATGGAACTGCTGAAGCTCTGTAGACAAAGTGTTGTTCATGTCATCTGGATAAGCATCAGTGAGTGTCTGACAAGTCTTTGAGTACCTTTCACTTTCTGATAATTGGGAATTAGCACCTTGTTGGGTGGCATTAGGAACATCTGTCAGACAAGAGAATCTGTCTGCTATTTCAGTGTACACCTGTCGTCTCCTCCTCATTTCCATTTCTAACTTTTCAACAATTACATAAAAAGTGGAGATACGGAATTTGTCTCTGGCACTGAGAATGACCTCTGGTGCATTTCCATCGTTGGGCATTCTCTTTCTTATATGCTTACACGTTTGAGTTGCTTTGTATTCTACATCAGGGAGCATGTCCTTTGCAAGTGATTCAGATCTCTCAAACTCATCTCTTAACGTGTGCAACTGGTCTGCCAATGATGAATACAAATCTGCACATGTTTGCAAGATCACATTTTCATTTTGAAAAAGTTGACTTGTTCTATGAACAAAATTCCAAAATTCCAGAATTCCAAAAATTCAGCAGGAACACAAATTCCAGTTCTTGCATCTTGTTTGCAATATTCTTTGCCTCCCTTCTAGTGTCACCTTTTTGCAACTGGTCATCTGATAAGTCTTCCAAAGCTTCCAGAATCTTGAAGAAAGAGTTGATAATTGCTGCAGTTGCCACAGCATGTGCTTCCCATTTGGTGTCTGAAAGTGATTTCAACACTTTTTCATTTCCAATGCAATCTTTGAGAATTCTCCACCGAGGAGTTGAGACTGAAAAGAATGTGTAGAGCAGCTGTACAGTGGGGAAAAAAATCTACTGCAACTTGACAGCAATATACAGCACTTCTCATCCTCTGCTGCCAACAGGAACCATCCTCGGCTGCCAACAGGAACAGCTCCCTGCCCTCCTCTAAGTGGCCGCCCTTCAAATACTTAAAAGAGAGCAATCAAATCCGCCCCCTCCACCTCCTCTTCTCCAGACTGAACATTCCCAAGTCCCTCAGCCTTTCCTCACAGGGCTTGGTCTCCAGGTTCCCGATCATCCTTGTCACTCTCCTCTGCGCCCGCTCCCTTCTGTCCACATCTTTTTTGAAGTGAGGCCTCCAGAACTGTACTCAATACTCCATGTGTGGCCTGACCAATGCAGTATACAGCGGGACTATGACTTCTTGTGATTTTGCACAATACTTCATTAAAGAACAGCCCATACTCATAAAAAGAGAATTTTTAATATGGTTCTTTTAAAAAAGGAACACAAATGTGTAACAAAACATTTAATCTTACAATGGGTTTGGTTCATACCTGTATATACCACTGGGCAACTTTCACTATCTGGGAAGAAGATTAATCCTGAGGAATGAGGAATAGAAGAGAATCATTCCACTGCTGTTTCCCATCCACCTACTATGGAGTAAAACAGCATTTACCTCCCTACCCTCCCTCTGATATATTAACTTCTGGAGTAGATGGTGGGCAGAAACTCACTCAGGAGTCACCAGTCACCCTCCAAGCAATTAACAGCATCTCTCTGCCCCACCTCCAGGGCTGCTGTAATCACTTTCTCATCCTTCCTTTTAAAACTCCAGCAGCAGCTTCTCTCCTCTTTCTCTTTTGTGTGATGGATAAGGAGACACACACAAACACAAACACACACACACACACCCCTTTGCTCTGGATGGGAAAATGACAGCAGCAGCACCATTTTCTATCAGCCACACACATGAACCTTTGCTCTGGATAGGAGAGGAGCATGCTGTGGACTCTTCCCCCTTGCGCCAAAGCTGCTATTTGCCTCCCTCCAAAAAAGCATACAGGTAATTATTTTTCTCCTGCAGAGCAAGTTAGAATTTGAGTGGTGGTGGTGGTTTGTTTTGGCAAAACAGCAGAGGAAAAGCTTCCACACCCAAGTACTGCTGATGTGCTCTGAAATACTGCATTTCTTGTAGAAGCCACCAGTTTGTGACTGGATTCACCTACCAAGCCGCCATTTTGTGACTGGAAACTCCCAAGGCTCTTGAAAGAAATATGTAGTCCCCATGAGGAGTAAACTCCCAAGAGGAGGGGCTGTGGCTCAGTGGCAGAACCTCTGCTTTGCATAAAAAAGGTCCCATGTTCAATCCTTGGTATCTTCAGTTAAAAGGACCAGGAAGTACGTGATGTGAAAGACCTTTACCTGAGGCCTGGAGATCTGCTGCCAGGTCAGAGTAGACAATTCTGACCTCAATGGACGTTGTGACTCAGAATAAGGCATCTTCATGTGTTCATATGTACAAAGCAAACATACTGTTAAATAGTGGGTTCCATGGATGAACAGACTCCAAGTCTAGTAATCAGCTCTACTTTATTCAGTGATTTCAGCTAGAACAAGGCTGCAGACCAGACCCTGAGCTCAGTTATATTGCATGCAATGGCCACACCCCAAACACACCCCACTCCCAACGATAGGCTATTTACATAACATTACACCTTGATTGGTTACTGCCAGAATCCTGGTGGTCTATTGTCCTTCGCTTCAATGCTCACCCTGTCTCTGCAGCACAGTCCTGCAATGTTTCAGTCCCAATACATAACACATGCAGTCTCCCCTCTACTATTCTAGGGAACAGGGGAGAAGTCTGGCAACTGCAGAATTTGATTGCCCATGGGTGGACATTAACAAAAATTTAAAAGGCATGTCTAGCATCTCCCCCCCAGAGCACAAAATTAGGACAGGGATTTACCTAGAGATTGTGGTGTATTTATTGTCTGCATTACAATGCAACAGTCTCTTCCCTCCTCTGATATTTGTATGTATTGGTTTAGTCACATGGCATGGAGTCCCTGCTCTTTAATTCTGTTTGTTAAGTTAGAAATGTAGGATGCATGAGCTGACTTGCCCAGCAATCAGTTGTTCCCATCCCCAGAGGTCCGTTGGGGCCGGAGTGAGGCGGAACGAAGCTTCGCCAGCTCAGGACTGGCCAGTAGGGCAGCCACAGGCTGAGTCAGATTCTCTAATCTGATTCAGCTCGCCGCCGAATTGCTGCCGAAATTCGGCAGCAACTTTAAAAGCCATTGGAGGGGAGGCGGTTTGAGGGAGAGGCTCCAAACTTGCAGGGTAGCTGCTGGGGCCTCTCCTCGAAATGCCCACCAAGTTTTAAGAAGATTGGACCAGGGGGTCCAATTCTACAGGCCCCCAAACAGGTTGCCCCCATTCCCTCCATTGTTCTCTATGGTAGGAAAAAAGTTAACATTTTTTCCCTCCATAGAGAACAATGGAGGGGATGGGACAATCTATTTGGGGGCCCATAGAATTGGACCCCGTGGTCCAATCTTCTTGAAACTTAGTGGGTATTTTGAGGAGAGGCCCCAACAGCTACCCTGCAAGTTTGGAGTTTCTCCCTCAAACCCCCTTTCCTCCAGCCCCTCATATACCCTATGAGTTTTTGCCATTGATTTCAATGGCCCATAGGATATAATGGGGCTGAAACTGACATTCCCTTTCTGACACACTTCTGGTGATGTCAGGGGACGTGGCATATGCTAATGAGTTATGCTAATGAGCTCCTGCACCTCTTTTTCTATGAAAGGACCCCTGCCCATCCCTGTATCTTGCTAATAAATGGAAGGTATTTTGAACACACCCGTCCCTGCTGTGTGGATCAAGGAGTAGGAACCAGAGTGAGTACTCTGATTGGCAAGCAAAAGGGAACATCACAGACACAAGTTCTGGAAAACAGCTATTCCTAGTATCCCCTTTGACATACGTTAATCAATCCTATGCATAAAGACTTGGTCAGCAGTATGGACGACTCTCTCATAAAGAAATACAACATGGTTTGCCCTTGTTGGTGTGATTGCAGACTCTCCAGCCACCTTTTGGACATATTCATCTGCTTGACACATAAAGAAGTCATCGGCTGAAATTAGTTGAAGGACTGGCGTGGTAAGACAGAACTGACATGGCATAGCAGCTAAGAAACCATGAGCTTCCTATATGCCGTTAGGCAAGTCCTTCTTTCAGCCTCAGCCACTTCTGCAATATGGGGACGGTAACAATACTGACTTATCTTTCAGGACGACTAGAGTACAACTATATGTTGTGTGTGGAGCCCTTTGAACAGTGGACAGCCCTATGCAAATGCTGAGCATGATGAATAATAGTTGAAGCCGACCAGCAAGAAGCTTTACTGGATTGTCAGTTGCCAAGCTGTACAATTTCTTACTGCAGAAAAGAAATTGAATATTTGAGTAATTCTTCCTCATAAAATACTCTTGGCACATACAAAACTACGATATTGATGGAAAGATCTACATAAACCTTTCTCCTTTCCCTGACATATTACTAGTGTTGCACAGGTAAGCAGCTTGTTTTAAATGAAGGAAGCATGCAAACTTTCACATACAACACCCCCCCCCCCCCCCAAAATCCAATGATATATCCCAGCACCAGTTACATCAGTTACATCGTATGGGAATGTTCCTCTTCCTTTAGCTGAAAGAAAGGAGTTGGGTGTAGACAGGATGGGTAGAGAGATAAGGCTACAAACTTTTGAATAGGTTCTGGTAGCAGTTCTTTTAATCTGGTCTTTAGCAATTGGTGGCATGATTTTTGCATATCAGACTTCTGGAATGGCCAAGGTGGTCCCCCCCCCCCCCCCGGCTATGGAAACCCTAAAAGAGAAACTGTGCAAATGAGTTAGTGCTTCCTCTTCCATTGCTAGGTCTGAACAGCCAAAGTCGAGCCTGCTCATCTCCCCATGTGGAGAGACATGTGTGCTGTCTCTGTACCTGGAAAACTCATATCTTCCCTTAGGTATTGGTGAAGGTACACAGGCTCAGATCTGGATGTTCAAAACTTCCTTGAATATTTTCTTCTCCCCTTTGTTTTGAATTTCCAAAGATGCTTAAGTTGAAATATAATCAGACTTCCTAACTCTAAAGGGGGGCAAATTCTTCGTAGGTGTTTTAATATGAGCTAAATAATAACCTCTTAGGATACCTTGTGCCAGCTTGCATTCCACATGGGTAGGGAGCATTTCCGCACTCTGCTTTCCATTAATATAGTTGTCAGATGCTTTATTTATAACATTATAAACCCATATTGTGAAGCCATTCATTACTATTAGCAATCAATTAATAACAGATTACCATCTGTGCTGGAGCAACTTGCTATTGCTATTTAAACCACAGTAAAGGTTACCCAATTAAGAAATGTATAGTGATTAATACTCCTAGCAGTGGGACTTTACTAGGGCATTTCAAACTACCTTCATGCCATCTGTGCATTGCTGAGATGAGAGAATCAATCCTGCTATAGAAAGAAATGCACTGAGAAAGCTGAGAATTGAAATCCACAGAGCAATAGCAGATTTTCATGAGCAGCAAAGCTGTGGTTCCAGGAAGGATTCAGCTTAGATTTAGCTTTAGGCATCCCAGTGACATTTGCTGTGGTACATCAAAAGCTGAAGCTTGTGCATGGTGGATGCATACAACTGGCTTGCCACAGCTGGACTCATGAGGGAGCCAACAGAGGTGAGGAAAAAAACGCCTTTCCCCACACTCAAGACATGATATAATGATCATAGTAAAGATCATAGTAATAGGTATGAACTATCCACTTGCTTAAATGTATTGTGTATTTTAATACATTCCCAGTCCCTGCAGGATAATGTTGATCAATTAAATATTTTTATTCTGCATATCACAAACTCAAAACAAACAAACAAGAAACAGCACTTTGGTGAACTGTTGGGGACACGGTTACAGAAATATAAACTAGGCCTGGTCTAATCAATATGTTTACCATGTTTCTGGCAGATGACATGATGTCTGGCAAAAGTACTTGCCACAAAGATGTGAATGTTAATCTGCATTGCAGAGTATAAAGGATTTTTTGGGGGAGGAACCTTTACCTGGAGCTCTGGAGGTTCCATGCCCTGTAAGTCATTATAGGTGTCAGAAAAAAGCTGTAGAAGCCAGCACTGTGAAAGGAGAACCATAGACACAAATGGCTAGATAGACCTCCATTTTCCCATACATCTTGGAAAAAGAACTTTATGGACAGCTGATACTGAAAACATCCTTCCTTGAGAGTATAATATGAATCTTCATAATTCTACTGACCAAAAAAGATCATGGGGAATCATGAAATTGTTGTGATAGATTCCTGTGGTAGCAACTTAGTATGCCAAATTCATGTGGTTAATCTTTTAACTGAACAAATATGTCATGTTAAACAGAACTCTCCTTGTTACATCTGTATTTTGTAGACCAGCCATAGATATTAAGTTAAAGCATGCACATTAGAGCATATAGGTTAGCTGAAGTCTAGGGGTTTTGCCAATTTACTCAAAACCTCTACACATTTATTTTTTTAAAATCTTGAGGGAAAATGCAGAACCCTGAGACCTCTTTGGGCATTTAGTAAGCACTTGTGAAGTTTCAGAAGCCAGCAGATAAGAGAAATACCTTCTTGGCCATCAGATACATTACTGTGATGTTCCTTAGCTCATTGCTAAGGTGTTAAAATGATATCACAGAGAATTAAAGGACATTAGGCATATGAGAGATATAGCTGAGAAGGGATACCAAGAGACAACAGTAATAGAATCATAGAATCATAGAGTGGAAGGGACCTCTGATCTACTCTGTTGATGTGTAGTCGAGGAAAGCAGTGTGAGATCTGGAAAACATGTTTAGAAATGATGGCCTGTGAGTGGTCTTTGTATGCATGAGTGTTTGTGTGTGATAATGATGTGGAAATGAATGCTGTGTGAATGATGGGTAGCTAACACATCAGCCCCATAGCCACAGTGAGGCATTTCGGGGCCTGGCCCTCCAACCTCCTGACAAGGCCCCATGACTTCCTTTCAGCCCAGCCCCCCGACTCTCTAGCAAAATGTGGGGCCATGCTGAACTCCCCCTATGACTAGAAGTCAGGAGACAAAGGCAAAACTATGTGCTATGCTAGCAGTTCTGGAGAGCTCAGGTGGGGGAGCCTCGGGGAAAGAGGCGAAGCACCCTTGACACGGTGCTGCTCTTCCACCTCACACAGCTGCTGCTTGAGGGACTCACTGGTGCCACAGAAGCTCTCCATCTCGACCTGGAGCTGGCAGTGGTACTTGCAGATCTCCTTGTGGCTGGCCCCAACAGCCTTGTGGCTGCACACTGCCTGCTGGCTGAGGTTGGTGAACTTGGCACGATACCACTCGTCTGCTGCCCGCAGGTTCTTGGTTGCTGCCGCCAAGCCCAACTCCACCAAGGCCAACCCGACGGCAGTGCTCAAATTGCTGTGTGGTTCGTATGAAGGGCTGGCAGCCCCTTTTACAGGCCATGCAGCTCCTTGAGCACTGCTGTCAGGTCAGTCTTGGTGGAGTTGGGCTCGGCGGTGGTGGCCAGGGCAGTGCCTGGAGGGCAGCACTCAGATCAGCCCCCTCCTTGGCATCTTGCACTCGAAGGCCTGTGTTAGCCTGATTGCCCTGATTTTTTAATAATATTGGGGAATTAGAGCTTATTATAAATTGTCAATAGGCAAAAGGGAACAACCACCAATATATACAGGGGTCCTGCTTCTTCCAAAAGAACCAGAAATAGACAAAGAGGCTGTCTTCAGTAATAAAATGATCCCTTTACTGAAGAATCTTTCTCAGGCAAACAATACAACAATTACACACACAGTTATACAGAAACTAGGAAAAATAGATAGAGCAGAGACATTTGCATTAGCAAGTAAAAACGCTGGTATCCATGTCGAGGGCGATAATTACCTGATCAGAGTTACAGAGCCCGACTGTAATGTGAGCTTGTTGATTAGATGTATATTCCCTAAGGGGTATTTAATATTTGAAGGCACACGAGTATTGTTCCATGCCAGATGTAGAATACCGTCTGCTCTTTGATATTGGTTCAGAAGAAGATATTTATCTCGAAACGGGACCCATATTCCAGAGAATCTTGTCAGCACCACAACAGCACTGGCACCATCAGCTTGAATGTTACTAGCACTTTGGCTCACCAATAGCACAATAACTGGACAGCAATTGTAGTTCTTTATTTCTTAGGCTTTATTTATGTTGTAAAATCATAGCATTTAATAGGTTTCCTTTGATTATAAAATTTATTGGCAGCATATATACAAACACAGCTTCAGCTCTGTCCTTCAGTTGCACCAACAAAGCCAAAGCATAACAATGATTGGTTATCGACAGGGGAGACAACAGCAACCGTGATATGCAGCAATCAGGTCAGCGGAATGGAAGAGACTTTAAGTGCTCACATGATGAAATTTACAAAGTCCTCCTAGGTGGGAAGGTGAGCGAGCCTGGCTTACATTTGGATATTATGCTTGCATCCCACTGATCTCCCCCCCTCAGAAGTGTAAATTGCACAGAATAGCAATAAGAGGAGGAGCATTGCAAACTTGCAGAAGAGCTTTTAAAAAAAATTAGTGGCAAAATTCCCCTAGCTTCAGCAGTGAGAATTCCATTGCATGGAGGCCTTTGAGCCATTTGTTGGAGCTGAAGACAGACACGCAGTACCATTTTGCAGGAAGTGCGCTCCCTGTAGATGTTTAGCAGCAACTCAGAAAAAGATGGATTCAGGTAGGGTAGCCATGTTGGTCTGAAGCAGCAGAACAAATCTGGAGTCCAATGGCACCTTTAAAACCAACAAAGCTTTATTCATGGTATAAGCTTCCGTGGGCAAGCACATGCACCATGCCCTTTCTGCCTGTTTTAGAAGAGAAGAAGAGATTGGATTTATATCCCACCCTTCACTCACTTGGAGTCTCAGAGCGGCTTACAAACTCCTTTCCCTTCCCTTCCTCTTCCCACAACAGACACCCTGTGAGGTAGGTGGGGCTGAGATTGCTCTGAGACAACTGTCCTTGAGAGAAAAGCTGGTACAGAGCTATGGCTTGCCCACAGTCATCCAGCAGGTGCAAGTGGAAGAGTGGGGAATCAAACCTGGTTCTCCCAGATTAGAGTCCGCACACTTAACCACTACACCAAACTGGCTCTTAAAGCAGGTGTTTAAAATAATGGCAGATGTAAAGTTCATGCTATTGATTCCCTTACTGCAAGATGCATTCTCAAAGATAGAAAGCACTTGCTTGTAGTTGATGACTTCCTCTCTTCAATGGCGAGTAAATGATACAAAGAGCAACACCAGAGCCACTCACTGCCCATAAAGCACCCACCCTAGCATACAATATCTCTCTGTGTGTAAAGTGCTGTCAAGCTGCAGTTGACATCTGGCAACTCCATAGGGTTTTCAAGGCAAACGAGGTGGTTTGCCATTGCCTTCCTCTGCAAAGTCTGCCTTGGTGGTCTCCTATCTAAGTACTGAACCTGCTTACTTCCTGAGACCTGACAAGATCAGGCTGTACTATAGCATTTCACAACCCATACAATGTAATGGGTTCCATGAGAAGATGTTGAGGTGACATTAACTACTGCCTTGGCTACTCTGAGACTAGAGCCAGCCATAGTGGCTAATCTAGCTAAAATAATAAAATGGCTTTATTATATTTTATTGGGTGGCAGGGTTATGCTATCTCCCAGCTTTGCTGATTAATTTTGCTCTTCTCCCACTTGTTCCCAGTCCAAATTCTGAGTCAGCCCACATGATTTCGGATTTTATGCCAAGGGGACCAATATCATCAGTAACATTCATGCAGATGTTTTTATTTGCCTAAATATTCTCAGCCTGGGGTATATAGGAGGTAGACAGTGGTTCATGGGTCGCCAGTTTCTGGAGCACCTGCTGGTTACTGGAATTCTTTTTTTTTTTAAATTTTATTTTTTTCTCTATAACTACAACTATAACGCTACAATCTAAGCTACATATACCTTATACAGAGAGTACTTTATCATTTGCTTAATACTACCTTGTTACACAATATAATTATGAAGCATTTAGAACCTTGGATAAATTACTTGTTACTGCTACTATAGAAGTTATCAATACTATTTGGCAGGCACGCCCACCTAGAGAAATACGGTTAATTAAACCATTTATAATACATAAGTGCAATGCTTAATAAAACTGTTTAATCACTATTTCTTCTTTCGTCCTCTTCTTGTCTTAACAGTCTCAACTATTTTTGGAGCTGCAGCTCCCTTTTCCGAGTCAGACACTTCTTCTTCACTCTTTGAGCTATCAAATCCATACATGCTTTTTTGCGAGGCCAGTGAACCATCTGAGTCTCTCCCAGTTTTCTGCTCTTTGCTTTTTTCCAGAAATTTTTTTGCTTGTTGAACAGAGTCAATCTTATACTTCTTATCTTTGATGCTGAAGCATAGTCCTTCTGGAGTATTCCAGCGATAGATGATAGACTCAGACTGGAGCCAAGATGTCAATTTTCCATAGGCTTTCCTTCTTTTCCTTATTTCAAATGGGATATCCTTCATCACTTTTACTTCTTCTCCCAGGATCTTCAGAGCTGCTTTGTTTGTGGTCCTAAGCACCACGTCTCTTGTAGATTTTTTGGAGAACCTTATCATAATTTCACCAGGCAGGCTTTTCTTTTTAGTATAATCTGGATAGGTTCTGTAAACCATATCCATATCGCTTTTTATATCCGCTGCTTTCATGCCTGTCACTGGTTCAAGTGCTTCACTTAGCAAATTTTTAAGGTCTTCTCCTGTGTTTTCTGGCACATTCTGAAGTCTTAGGAAAAAATTCGATCTATCCATTTGTAATTTCAAAAGCTGATCGTGGTGGAAGGCCTTTTCCTTCTCTGCCTTTTGTAGTCTTGCGTCTTGGTTTTTTACTGAAGTTTTTACTTCCAGAAGTTCTCGCTGCAGCTTCTCTGTGGATTTATTCGACTCTTTTAGTTCTAGCTGCATTTTGTCCATTTTAACGTTGAGAGCTGTCATTTGGTCCACTAGAAGTCGCAATAACGAGGAGAACACCGCACTCATCTCCGTGGTATCAACCTTTGAACTCGGAGCTGTACTTCCTAGTTTGGGGGAAGGTTTCGGTTTCCCCGTCATTGTTGAGACTTCGCTCTTTGTTTATAGATAGATAAGATGAACGAAAGGAGCAAATTTTCAAACAGCACTTATGTCCTTCTAAAGTTTATATCTCCAAGTGAGCGATGCTGCCATCTAGCAAGGTGGATGGGCTTTTATTCCTGCAGTAACGCCACGTAAAGAGTCTCGTAAGTACGCTAGTCCCGGAGAGGGGAGTGGGTGGGTTTCACTCCTCCCGCCGTCTTCCCGCTGTGTTCTGCTTTTCTTACTTCAGACTCACGTTTTCTCCATGCGTAACTGTCAGTTCCAGCCTCATTGCTTCGCACTCTCTGCTGCTTCTCGGATTTGCGCTTTCAGCCATATGGCTCCCATGGCGGGGGAACCTATGGGGGTGATGAAAAGGGATCTCTATCCCTCGGTCGCCACCGTAGGGAGAGATCCCCTTCGGGCCACCCCAGGCAGAGCCCCCTCACTGGGGTCTCTGGGGGCTCGGCACCAGTCCAGAGCCCCTTCTTCCCGCCGGGTACGGATCGCGCTCCCTGCAGATGCGGAGGAGCACGTCCGCCATGCTCGCAAGTCTTGCCGGAAGTCCGGTTACTGGAATTCTTGCCAGGAATGCTGGATGAATTGGATTGCAGTTTGATTGTGGCAACTCATCTATATCTTTTCTGCAAACTTGGGCATCCCCTTAAGTTTGCAAAAAAATCTGAAAACTTAAAAAAATACATTGGGGGGGTTTAAATTCCCCCCAATAAAAAGGGTTGTCTGCACATAGGGTTGCCAAGTCAATTCTACTCACCGCGGGGGGGGAGTCCTCCTTTGCCCAGGAGTTCCCCTGGTGCGCACGCGCGCCTGGTGACGTCACCCAGAAGTGACGTCACCACATTGGGGGTGTTGCCAGAGCATCACCCTGGCAATGCCCCCAACGTGATGATGTCACTTCCGGGTGATGTCATTGTGTTGGGGAAGTCGTCCTGGCTGGATGACTTTGGGGGTGGGGTTTCCCCCGCTGGCTGAATGCTGGCCAGTGGATCGGGAACCCCTGTAGTGGGGGATCCCCCGCCCCCCGGGCTGACTTGGCAGCCCTATCTGCACATGTGCAGACAACACAACTTACCATTGAGGGCCTGGCTGTTTCTGCTCCTGTGGAGCTGATGTGGGCCCAGCTGTGGGGGTAGGTAATGCTAGGAGCCTCTGTGGGCCTGGTCACACGAGCAGGAAATGCCAGGTGAGGCTCCAGGCTCAGCCGCAGCAGTAGGAAACACTGAGAGCTGCCCCGGGCTTGGCTGCAGCAGTGGGAATGCTGGGAGAGGCTCCAGGCCCAGCTACGGCAGTGCAGAACACCAGCAGAGACTCCGGGCAGAGCTTCAACAGCAAGGAATGCCGGGAGAGACTACGGGCCTGGCTGCAGCTGACACCAGGAGCTGCTCTGGACTTGGTCACCACTGGGAGCTGCTCCAGGCTTGAAGCAGCTTTCAGGCATTGCCACCTTTGCCGGGCTCAAAGGTAGGGAAAAAGAGGGCCAGAGGAAGATGGGGAGATTGGCTTGGCGGGGGAAGAAAGAAGCGGGATTGGCTTGGGAAAGAGAGAGAGAGAAAGACAAAGAAGGAAAGATTGGCTTGGTGGAGGGTTGGAACAAAAAAGGGGGGACTAGCTTGGGGAGAGAAAGAAAGGGGAAGATGGGGGGAAGGGGCAGGAAGCAAAGGTGGGAAAATGCCCCCTTCCTGCAAATTTTTTTGTGGGTCTCCACTTTTTGTTTTAATTACTCATGTTTGGGAGTATTCCTTTTCCTTGGGTATTCTCATTTCTTTATCATCTTTTTAAAATCTTTGCTCTGAAAAAGAATGGGATGAGATAATAAATTAATACCAGGTTTTCTTGTTTCTTAAGTTCTTAAGCAAGTGTGCATCCTCGAGAACACTTAACACAAGTTAGTTATACCTTTAAGAGATCCTGAAGATGCATTCTTGATT
Source organism: Lepidodactylus listeri (assembly GCA_029233225.1). Classification (NCBI taxonomy): domain Eukaryota; kingdom Metazoa; phylum Chordata; class Lepidosauria; order Squamata; family Gekkonidae; genus Lepidodactylus; species Lepidodactylus listeri. Next base: position 36,771,174 of record JARCFY010000008.1, on the reverse strand, counting down.
TGTAAATGAAACACACAAAGGTGGCTCTAATTTTTCTTAAAAAATAGAACCTTGAAATCAGTGCCTTTCTGCTGTCATCACCCTCCATTCTGCTCCAGAGTGCTTATTCTGCTCTTTTTCTTCAGCTGTGAAATTTCACCTCTGCATATATAATTTTTTTGTTTTAGCTTTCTGATATATAAAGAGCAGACTCAACAGGAGGTGTTTATGTAGGACCATCACCTCCCATATATCCCCATGTGTGAATGGTCCTCAGGATGCCACCAGCTGGTGGTTTCCCCACTTAAGGCCCCACTGGTGGGCCTCTTGAGGGCACATGGCATTTTTGGCCACTGTGTGACAGAGTGTTGGACTGGATGGGCCATTGGCCTGATCCAACATTGGCTTCTCTTATGTTCTTATGTTCTTAAGGTAGCTGTGATGGATGGGCAAAGGTCCTGCCCCTTTCTGTCAATCCCCTGTTTTAGTGTGTGTGTGTGCAGAGTGGGTAACAACCAATCAGCGTCCATGGATGGCTGAAGGAGCCAGATGGGAGAGGAGAGTGAAGAAGAAACATCTGTTACACTGTCAGCTCATAAGAACATAAGAGAAGCGATGCTGGATCAGGCCAAGGACCCATCCTGTTCAACATTCTGTCTAACACATTGGCCAAAAACCAGGTGCCATCAGGAGGTCCACCAGTGGGACCACTTATCAGGAGGTCCATCAGCTCTTATCAGATAGGATTGGCATCTCCATAGCATTAGGTTGGAGAGCTCCTGTCTCAGGAAACCTTGTATGTCTCAGAACCTGATTGGAGAGTAAGCAAGTGAAAACAGTGAAAGATTTCAAATAGGGTTCATGCCTTCAGAGGAGTAGGTGGGAAGAAATACTTTCTCTGCAGACTTCGTAAGTTTTAGAGCCTGGCTTTTTGGATAAAACAGGTCAATTCAGGTGAACACTTTAAAGAGGACTCTATGCTGTCTCAGTGTGATTTTCAGGGGTAGCAAGTTAAGATACTGGAATTTCCAGAAGGAGCTGACACTTGTATTGTGAGACTCCTAAGGCTGGGGAAAGGCCAGAGAGTCACCTCAGGAACCAAAGCTTGACTGATTGCTGCTCTCTGCACTTTCCACTTGTTAATGGAAATGCTATTACTTTTGTGAGCCTAGCAAATGCTCTGTTATACTTATATTTTTGCTATTTTACATTTTGGTTTTAACTGAAAGTGTTTTTAGCTATTACTGCAAGCCACTTTGAACCATGAGGAAAGACAGGAGATAAATGCTTTATTAAAAACAAACAAACAAACAAGTAAATAAATAAGAGTGTATATTTTGAAGACTCTTTAATGAACAACCTTATTTGATCCAAGAAGGTCCCCCCTTACCATTCAGCTGGAACTAACAGCTTTCAGAAGCCGCTTAGGGCCTGTCTGTCTGGCAGAGGCTAAAGTCCACACTGGTCAAACTATACAGCACACTACCTTATTTTCATTGACATTTAAAATCCTGACCTTCACAGTAGCCCACCTGGCATCAACCATGGCTGGTGCCTTTGCCACTTGTCACTTCTGTTTTGTGGAACGGGCACCTTGAGGAGGTACTGCAAGGCCATTTTATCTGCCTGGGCTTTTAATAAGCTATAAGCTACAGATATATTTTGGATGGGGGGAGGTACTTGAGTTTTATTTTATTGCCTTTCATTGCAATGTCTTTATTTATGATTGGTAAGCCACAAGGAAAGGTGGGATATGAATATTTCAATAAAATAAAAAAACCCATGTAGCTCAAGCATGATGTTTGAGAAGCCTAGCTTGTTCCCTCCCTCCCCCACCATGCAGACACATGGTATCAGCTCAGTTCTGATATATCCATGATACAGTTAACATGCACAGAGAGAAGAGGAGGAGGAGGAGGAGGAGATTGGATTTATATCCCGCCCTTCACTACCTGAAGGAGTCTCAGAGCGGCTTACAAACTCCTTTCCCTTCCCCTCTCCACTACAGACACCCTGTGAGGTAGGTGGGGCTGAGAGAGCTCTTTCAAGAACTGCTCTTTCCAGAACAGCTGTGACAGAACTATGGCTTGCCCAAGGTCATCCAGCAGGTGCAAGTGGAGGAGTGGGGAATCAAACCCGGTTCTCCCAGATTAGAGTCAGCGCACTTAACCACTATACTTAACTGGCTCAGAGAACACTGTTTACATTCTGTAAACTGCTCTGAAATTTAAACTGTGCTTTAAATCCTCAGTTTTATCAACATCATGGATATTCCCTTTCCTGAAGAAGTCTTGTTTATCGATGCATGCATGTTTTTTCTCAGCCAAAATGTACTGCCAGTTTGCACTGTGGATTAGGAGTACCCAGAGAACATGAATTATTTTTGCTGCTCAGATGTTTGCTGTTTGGTATTCTAGTGCCTACAAAGAAAAAGGATTTATCATGTTCCTAATATCAACAGCAAGGTGGGGGGGGGGGGGGGGGAGAATGTCCTTTGAAAAATGGTGAGGGCTACCTTGACACTGTCTCTTTAATTATAAACAGTCAGTGCAGCAACATCATTGAGGATGGAGAAGGGATGGCCCATTGCACGAGTGGAGCATACTTCCAAAGTGACATTCTTGATCAGTGCGCATTGCAGGATGCCAGCAGCTCATTAGGAAATTGCGTGTTCCCACAGACCCAGAGGTACTTTGATTTCCGTAACTGTATTGTTTTCATCTTTTAATTATTGATAATGTTCTCAGATGAACATAGACTTAAAAAAAATTAAGCAGTGTGTTACTGATTCTCAGAAAAGGAGTGCTGTTGCTGTGTAAGCTGTGGACTATCTGGGCCCCTTTCCTCCCTCTTTTTCATGGCAAAGCAGTTGAGGCTGCCATCCTAAGAACACTTTCCTGGGGGTAAGCCTCACTGAATAAAGTTAGATTTACTTACTTCTGAGTAGACCTCCTTAGGATTCCTTCCTTGGGTTTTTTTGGTTTTTGCTAAAGAAATATCATTAGTCTGCAAAACAACATATGATCCCTCAGAACAAACACAGTCCAGCTAGGGTTGCCAACAGACCTGAAGAAAAATGTCCTGTCTTTTTAATAGAGGCTTAATATGTGGAAATAGGCAGTTGATACTTTTCAGGGGATGGAGGTAAATAACATCACTTGATTAAATAACACCCCATAAAGCCTTTATTAAAGGAATGGGGCATTTTCCTCCAGGCCCATTGGCAACTCAGAGTTCAGTGTTGATGCTGTGTGCTTTGCCAGGTGTCCCCTCCACTTGTCCTGTCTGAAGCAGGCAGCAAAAACAGGAGATTGGTTGAATCCACTACTGTTCCACTATACAGTGCAGATAGATGACATTCTGCTTGGTGGTGAGGTGTGCAGGCCTAGGCTAGCAGACTAGGGCTGTGGTCACACGGCAAGCTTATCCTGATTTGTTCCTGCTATAGGTTTGATTGGGATTATTTTTGTTTGGTTGAGATGACCACGCATCCTTCCCTGAACTGCTTGCATCGTGGGACAAGGCTCTGGGCACCGTCCAAATTGCCGCACTGCTGCTTGGGCGGCACAGCTTGTTTGTTTTGTTTTTTTAAATTGGCTTTGCGCATGCGCATATGCACATGGCCGAATCACCGCTCCCACTGGGACTCGCTGTACTCCCTTGTTCTTGCAGGTCCCCCCCCCAACAGCGAACAAAATTAACTGGTGACATACAACTGAGCGCTGGAGTCTATATGTATGCTTGAACGTTTATATATTGCATTTATTCAGCACAGGATTGCTCATATACACAACGACGGAAGCTTGGGAAAAAAACATTGTGAGAAGGACGTTCAGATGACCTAATCACGATCATAGTGAGAGATGGTTGTCCAGATAGGCGAAAATGCGGATTCAAAGCGCAAATACCTGGAAAGTACTTGATTTTCCAGGTGTAGGAAAATTCGCTAGGGAACCAGGAGGGTTGCTGTGAGATTGTGCCAATAGATATAATCCACAACAGGTCTCCTTAAACAGAAAGTCCTTTATTTGCAGAAAAGATCTTGTTGGTCAAACACTTTTCCTGTTAGTAATGCCCAAGCATAGAAATACAATTACTATTATACTTGATATGAAATATGGGCCCCCTTACCATCCACCAGTCAATTGGACGAATTATTGGCCCCCAAATATACCGGCCCACTGTTCCCAAGGAAATCGCGGCAAACTAGGTTCCCAGGAAAAAATACTGTTAGGATTTTTAGAGCAAATGTTCCCTAGGAAAACTTAAGCAAAGGAATACATGACACCTGTGATTCTTATAACACATAATAGGAGGCTTTTCTTCTCAATGCCGTTTAGCTAGGGAAAGGGCAAGCTAGAGATAAGAGAGGAGGAAAGACTAATGAGCAATAAGCATGCACAAAGCGAAGCAGGCAAGCAAGACTTGCATTCCAGAGGTGAGAGTCCGTTCACCGATGCTATCTCCCGGACGGGACCTAGAAGCGTCGAAATAAGACTATAACAAAAAGCAAGGTTAATTGGCCATCAGAATAGATGGTAACACAGTAGGCATTGATATATAAGATACATTCAACAACCTTATGGATGTGGACAGTCAACAAGACTTATGGCAATGCTAACTGACAGTTGCGCAAGTGAACCCACTTCAGTGCAGGAGACGGATGCAGGTGTCTGACCAGCAATTTTAAATGCGAGAGGGAATAGCAGTGAAACCCAAACAAAATGACTGTGTGATCACAGCCTAAATTCAGTTCATGGCTTTGCCATTTCTTTTCCTCGTACACTTAAACAAGCTCCTTAACCCTTCTCTTATGTGTCTCTTGCTATACTGGACAGGTTGGGTGTTGCCTCTCCCTAAGACTAAACACTGTGTAATAGTTCAGAATTAGTTCAAATTATTGAAACCAGTACATAACAACTATAAAGATAACACACGGCAACAGTTAAGTATAGTGCTATCTCAATACAGTAGGACTTATTTCACAAGTGAGGTAAAGTCCCCAACTGGTACTAAAAGGTCTAAAGATCCACTGAAACAAAAGTTCAAAGAAGATCCCAAGCAGTCAATGTCCTTTTCTGGAGAGGCAGGGGTTTCCCCAGTCTTCATTAGGACCACATAAATCATCAATGGAACCAAAGCCTTACAGTTCACAGTCACTTATTAATGAGTGTCACCACTGCCTAGTCAATTACAGATCAGCCAAATGGTTCTCTCTTATAATGTCTCTTGCTATACTGGACAGGTCAGGTGTTGCCTCTCCCTAAGACCAGCCAGTGGGAACTGAGGAAATGACTTGAGAGTTTAAAAGAGATGAGAAAGGGAGGGTGGGACAGCCTGACCTGCTGGTAACCCTGCCACTGAGAGAGAGAGAGAGAGAGAGAGAGAGAGAGAGAGAGGTGTAGAGGGTGGTAGGCACACTGTGTGAGCGGAGAAGAGGCTTGACACGTGCATTTGCTAGGTTATCTCTGTTCAGATTTGACTGTTTGAGATGCAATGAGCAAGAATGAATGTGAGCCATGAAGGGTTCATTAGAGCTGAACTCTTTTTCTCAGTGCCCAGACTCTACCCCCGATAGGATTGCCAATTTTTAAACCAGTCCCTCTTGTAGCTCCCTTTAATATCAGTTTGATCTCCAGCGATTATCAGGTGATGTTATTTAGCTCCATGCTATGAAAAGCTTCAGTGTCAGATTTCTGCATATTAAAGGGCCTGTTTCGTTCTCCCCACCCCACAGGCCAATTGGCAACATTAATTCTGGAGCATATGACATAATAAGAAAGTGCCCTTGGGTATGCATATGATGCCTGTCTCATCCCACTTCAGTCCCACCCACCCCCTACCTGGCTACAATGTAATGCTGGGAGATCCCAATGTGGTGTGGTGTTGGATTAAAGCCCAGGTTCAAATCGCCACTCTTCTATGAAGCTTGCTGGGTGACCCTGGGCCAGTCACTCTCTCCCAATCTAATCTAAGTCATAGGGTAAAATGGGGAAAGGAGAACCATAGTCTATGAATGAGCACAACAGGAAAAAAAAATCAGCATTTTCCAGATTGAGATATCAAGGAGCTCAAAAAACCAGCATTCCCAGTTATTTGAGTTCCAAATACTGGTTTGGTATTCAGATCCAGGTTTTTCCAGGATTCTGATATTATTTGTGTCTATTAATCCTTAAGGGGCATATTTCTGGGGGGCTGGAAAGGCTATTTTAATGGCTCCAAAATTGCATCTGAGCTGATGGTGTCTGTCCCCTAAATAACCAACAAGCTGCAAGTGAACTGGACCAAGAGGTCCAATTCTATGGGCCCTTGAACACTGTGCCCCCGCCATCCTGTGTTGTTTCCCATGGGGGAGGGAATTACATGCTCTCTCCAGGGCAAACTATAACCAAACACACAAGATCAAACAAAGCAACCACTGGCCAAAGATCTCCCAAAGCAAACAGAAAGGACAAACTCAAAGAACTAATGCAGAACTAGGGGATCCCAGCAGAAACATGGGACAGCAAGGCAAGCCTAAGACAACAAATGTCAAATCAGAGAATCCATGGCCCCGGCCACACGCGTGAGATAAAGTGTGTGGGGGGAAGCGAGGCTATTTGCACCGGAGCAATTTGACCTGCTGTTGTGCGATCACACAGTTCTGTGAAGCTGTGGGCACAACTCGCCACTGCGTGATCAGACACAACCGTGGGCGAGTTGGGGTGTTTTTTTGTCATTTGTTACCGATTTGCTTAAACGGGGGATCGATGAATCGCATCTCCTCCCTGAGGGCTTCCAATGGCAGTATGAGATGATGCGCATACCGAGATGGGGAAAAAAACAATGGCATGGCATCTGGATAGCTTGATCAGACTATCCCTGACACCACAAGTCCGCGCTGGAGCGATCACATGGGGAAACTGTCTGTAGCCCACAGCAACCCGTTTGATACTGGAGTTTCCCCAGGTTTTTTTTTACTCCGCTTCTCTGGCGGAGCAAAATGGCTTGCCAGTGGGTGCAGGATGCTTCACAGATGTGCTTGTGTGATCGCACCCTTAAAATCCGGCTGGGAGTCGTGCTTATCGCATGGCTAATTCTGCATGTGATTGGGGCCCATGTCAGTGTTGAACCCAAGAATCCATGGCAAATCAATTTGAGCAAAGGATTTGACACTGAAACTTGGAAGACCAGCAGAACCTATTTCAAAGCACAGAATCCAAGCCAAACCAATCTGGCAAGCCCATACCAAGCCCTGGCATGAAGACATTGACACAGACACACAACATAATGAAAGAAAAAACAGTCCTGTGAACCTTAGAATGCTGGCCCCTGATATTCTGGTTAGTGTCCATGTTACTCTAAGCTCCTTGGAAGAAAGGTTGGATAGCAATGTACTTGGATAGATACTCAGAACTCTCCCAGCCTCACCTGCCTCATGAGGTGCTTGTTGTGGGGAGAGGAAGGGAAGGCAATTGTAAGCTGCTTTGAGACTCCTTAGGGTAGAGAAAAGTGAGGTATAAAAACCAAGTCTTCTTTTTTTTAGTTTTAAAATATTTATTGAATGAAGAGCCAAAGAATTAACAAGAAATAACAAAAACAAAGAAGAAGAGAATATGTATAATAAAAGGTGGCTTCCAATTTTCTCTATGATAAATATAAGTTTGATTACCAAAGTTTCTCTTACTCTATGTTTGGAATAAAAAATATTTTTTCTATTATCTTAATTTCTTATTCACAGATGAAGTAAAAAAAACAACTCTTCTTCTTCTTCTTCTTCTTCTTCTTTGTTTTGTGACATGCAGAAATTCAAGATTTAAATTCCAGCTTGTTTTAAAAATTAAGCATTGAGCAATGCTTATTTCTTAATTTGTATATGCTAATTTGTGGTCTCTTGTCTGTTGATGGTTTATTGATTGCATTGTTTAGCAAGTGACAACAAATGAGCTCTAAATTAATTCTAGTAATCATCTACCATTCTGGCCACTTTCAAGGATGGCTACTAATTTCTGGTTATTGGAACCATGGGAAAGGAGATGAGTGGAATATGGATACATGAAATGTAATTATTTTTAGCAGCATGATTGAAGAAACCAAAACAGTGGCATAAAGGGGCTTAACATCTCCCCCTTGCTTGGATGATATCAATAATTTTAAGAGCCATCAGAATTCTATTACCATAAATATTCAATTTCTGAAGTGTATGCCTGGATTTCCATAAGATGGCAAGAATGTTAAAGGGCAGTCTGAACAATTGCAGCACATGTGGGTTTAGGGCTAATAAACTCTAGTAAAATTGAGGCTCACGGAAGCTCCTGTTGGCCAGAGGAGGTTAGAATTTAGAGTTAAGCAGAGTTGTACCCTTCTTTTTTTAAAAATAAAATCATTAACAAATTCAACTATAACATATCAACAGCATTATAACATAATTACATTACATAGGCATATACATCCACAGACTAAAACCTAGATTTGCATTACATATTTTAGGAATAGACCTAAAGCTAGATAAATTCCAGATATTTTGAAGATATTTTATATTCCACAGAGGGATTGTTATTTACATGATCTATACAAGGATACCCCTTTTCCATAAAATTATTTTTATAACCTGGGGTCTCTATCAACAATATCCTGAATAACTGTATCCCACACTTTCTGGAACCACGCTTTAAGTTAGGGTATTTTCAGGGTTGTATCCTTCTAAGTATATTGAAGTCAAGGAGCTCAGACAGATAGTATCTCTGACTAGGGTTTCCAGGCTAAGCAACCCAGGAACACTATGTTCTTTGGAATTGATATAGTGACATTGGCAGCATCGCACCTGGAACACTATGTTCCCTGGAAGTATATAGTGACATTGGTGACATTGCATGCACACTTTGTGTCCCCACTCCCAAGCCTTCCACTGGTTGCAACCAGCAGGAGGGTTGGGAGTGGGGACATAGGGGGGTGTGTGTGTGATGCTGCCAGTGTCACTATGTCACTTGCAGGAAAAAATGTGGAAGTGACATAGGTAGCTCAAGGAATTGCTGGAAACTACCATAGAGCTTCCAGTGATTCCTAGAACTATCCTACATCACTTCTGGGTTTTCCCCAGAAGTGACATAGTGATGTCAGTGTTGTTGTTTTTAATTTTTCTACTACCACCGCTCCAAGCTGTGGGAGGTCTGACAGTCCTAAGCTCTGCTTCATTAAGATGGTGCTGTAAACAGATCACTCAAAATTCAGACAAATGTCCCTTTCTTGTTGGCTTTCAGATGTCAGGAGAAGATGGTTTTGTTCTGGATGGCATTGACTATCTGAAATGTACTTCTGGCTTGTTTTTGTTTGTTTGCTTGGACAATATTATTAATAATCTTGATTTCTCAGTGGCTGTATATTTGTCATTATATGCTGATGTTTTCTGCCGTATTATTTTAATTTGATTTTGAGCTACCTTATGGAATACTTCATTCAAAAGGGACATCTAAATTTTCCATACAATTGACCAATAGCTTTTCTAACAAAATTTACACAGTCAGATTGCACTATATAAGGGAAAGGTGGTCAAACAATGAAGAAGTTACTGTTAACCACTCTATTAATGACTGAGAGTTCTGCCTGGGGGTAGAGAATTCTTCATGATGTTGCATATAAAATTTGGAAATAAGCTTTTAATCTACTCTAATTTTAATCAGGGTTTGGCATCCTCTCCATCTCTGGTCCCTAAGCCCTCTGAGCTTCAAGCCTCAGGTGAAAATACTTCTTTTCCTCCCATTTCTTTTGCTGTGTGTTTCTTTTTCCTCCTCTGGTTTCATTGAGTCACTTGCCTGCCCCAGTTATACTGCTTAGTTCATATTCATTTTCTATTGTAATCATTTGGATTCTGTGATATTTTTTTTTACAGGTCCCTAAAGTGGATGTGACTATTTCTAAATAATCCTTTTCAGCTGCTGGACTTCTGGTTCTAACAAGGGTCTGTTTATCTTGCTCTTTTTTGACCTGTTGTGTATTTTAATCTTAGTATGGAAGTCAAGCATGTGGCTGATCAAAGAAACTCAGTGATGACCACTTTCTGTCTTTTTCTTTTCTCATGATGCTGTTGAGAGCTGTTTTTATCTGCAGATCTTAAGAACATAAGAGAAGCCAATGCTGGATCAGGCCAATGGCCCATCCAGTCCAACACTGTGACACAGTGGCCAAAAATACCAGGTGCCCTCAGGAGGACCACCAGTGGGGCCAAAACACTAGAAGCCCTCCCACTGTTGCCCCCATCAAGCACCAAGAATACAGTGCATCACTTGCCCCAGACTGAGAATTCCTATCTATACCTTGTGGCTAATAGCCACTGATGGACCTGTGCTGTTTCAGCTGTTGCCATGGAGCTTACACACTGAAAGCAGTTGACATAGTCCAGAATCAGAGTCAAAAAACAGAGCCAGAGGTCAGAGAGCCGGGGATTCCTTCCAAGGTTGCAGGGTTCAGGAACAAGGGGTGGTTGCTACACTCGCAGAAGCAGGTCTTGAATGTGCAGAGTTGCTACCGCCCTGAGGCAGGTGTGTGAAGTGTTTATCAGGAGATTCTCCCTTCCCAGGGAGTGGAGTCTGCCAAGGCTTACAACTCCTCCTGTTGCCTTTGCAGGAGCTGCAGTCTCACACTACTTCTTCGCTCCTGCATAGTCAGCCTTTGGCGTGCCCTATGTCTGGGGCATTCAGGAGAACTGGGCAGGTGACGTCATCACGCTGGGGCAGTCGGCCTGATGGGCCAGTTCAAGGGTGGGGTTTCCCCTGCCGGGGGGATTTGGCAGCCCTAATCGCACCCAGTACCTATCCCTGTGGTACCCCACTGCTTACCTTCCTCCACTGAGAAAATTGCCCATTTGTACTCACTTTCTGTTTCCTTTTAACTTGCCAGTTTTTGATCCACGAAAGGACTTGTCCTTTTATCCCATGACAATTGAGCTTACTTCGGAGCCTTTGATGAGGAACTTTATCAAAAGCTTTCTGGAAGTCAAGGTAAACTTGTTTGCTGCCATTCTTGATCCCATTTATATGCGATGCAAAAACACTTATTTTTTTAAAAAAATTACTGGGAAGATATTTAGAATCAGGAAATGGAAAATGATACAAAAATGAGATTGTCAGAAAAATGAACTCAAAATGAGTTCTGATACCTGAGTCTAACCTGCAGGGATATGAAATTTGATGGCATCACAGTAAGACGGTTAAAAAAATTAAAATGTGCTGGCTTTCTTAAGCAAAGATCTTCTATTCCCAGTTGAGACACTTCTCACCTGATGTACATGCATATTCATAATGTTGAAAGTTTGACATCTGTCAAGTGATGACTGACAGAGATGGAAAACCCATTGCAGATCAGGCACTTCAAATAGAATTTGCATCTCTATGGTCAACTGAGCAATTCTCAGGAGTATCCATTTACAGATTCAATAGCCAGTCATTGAGTATAGTGTTCTCAAGTGATGTTCATGGATGGATGAACTATCTCTTAATTAATTTGTTTGAATATAAATGATTGGGTCCAAAGTATCGCAAGTATATCTCTGCTGATGAAATGGAAAGTTCCCACTTTCTCCTCCCTCTGCAGCTCATCCTGGCCCCAGAAGCATTGCTCCTGAGGGTCAGGGGACCCCAGGGTGTGAAGCAGGAAGGGGGAAACCTGCAAAAATTCCTCTCCGTGATGGTAGGGGAGAGTCTGCAAAATTTCCCCCCAGCTTCTGACAGTGAGAGGGCACTTCCATTGTCAGAAACCAAGACTTAGTCCCAACCAATTAATTATTCAACCAGGTCTAGTCCCAACCAAATTCATTATAAATTCTTATAACAACACAACTGACAGCAGCACAACAGCAGTCTAACCTAAATCCAGCACTAAAAGCAACAATAAATAAAAGCATAGAAATAGAAGGAATAATATTATAAACCTTTGTTTTGCTAAAAAAATCAATAAGAATCAACGGGTAATGAAGTCAATTGGCACTATGTCCAGGGATGCCAGATCTCCTGCCCCCTGCTGGCCATTCTTGCCAAATCGCTCACTCACAACTTTAATACCAGTAGTTCACAAAGTAGAATTTTTTCTCACAAGACTCCACTGGTGACACAATAATGTCACTTCTTGCATGACTGGAAATGAGGTCATTGTGTCACCAGTGCACCCTAGCAGTTTGCCAAAACTCTATGGTTAAATCATACTGTTTGGACCAAATGCTAGAGGGCTGCTGGCAATGCAATGACATCACATCTGATTGTGCCAGAAGTGATATTGTTGCTTTACCAGTGATGTCAATGCGTTACCAGAGAGGAGTGCTTCCCTTGTTGAATCTCCCACTGGTTGCCAGCCTCAGTCTGGCAACCCCAACTATGTCAGGAAGCCAGTTCAGTTTATGCACTACCAGAATAAACTGTTGTTAGCTGTAGTGGAGTGTCTCAACAGATATGGGAGAAACCTGTAGTCTTAACAAACCAGAGGAAACAGAAACAGCATACAGAAAAGGAACACACAGGAGAAAAGTGTTTGTTTTATGGTAAACTAGGAATAAGGCCCGTTGTGGAAATAAATACAACGGGCTCTAGAAAGAGGCTCTGGGAGAGTGCCCCGGCCTTAGGCACTCAGTGTCAATTTGCTGTGGTGACTTCAGCAGGGTATAATGACACAATTTTCTCCAGGGGAAGTTTTCTCCAGGGGAAGATCTCTACCATCTGAAGAGCAGTTGTAATTCAGCGTGATCTCCATCCCTCTCCTGGAGATTGGCAGCAATGGTTCCCCATGAGGGAACGGGTGGTTTGAAGGTTGGAGTCTATGGCATTGAACCTGTCTGAGGTCCCACCCCTGCTAAAACCTCACCCTCTCCAGTGTCCACCCCTCAAATCTCCAGGAATTTCCCAACCTGGAGATGGCAACCCTACCTCCCAGCCAACTGTCAATGTATCGTTATCTGCTCCCTGGCTTCAACTTTATATCTCCTCCCCCCTCCTCCCAGAGAACAGTTGTAATTCTGAGTGATCTCCAGTCCCCACCTAGAGATTGGCAACAATGGTTCCCCATGAGGGACTTGCTGGCTTGGAGGGGGAGTCTATGGCATTCTACCTGTCTGAGGTCCCACCCCTCCTCAAACCTCACCGTCTCCAGGCTCCAGCCCTGTTATTTATTGTAATGTTTTAAATGATTTTATAGGTCAATGTAATGATCAGGCCTTTGGCCCATGTAAGCCGCCCTGAGCCCGCTTGCGGGGAGGGCGGGATATAAATGCGAAAAACAAACAAACAAACAAACAAACAAATAAATAAATATCCAGGAATTTTCCACCTGGAGTTGGCAACCCTATCTCCTTCCCAGCCAACATCAACCTCACTCTTCAACTTTCCATCTCCCCCCTGCCGCAGCCTCCACTGTGCTCTGAAGCCCTGACTGCTATGTCACATTTACTGTCATAATGGGTCCATCTCAGCAGGGTATAAGGACAGAGTCCACCATTTTCTCCAGGGGAACTGATCTCTGCCATCTGGAGAGCACTTGTAATTCTGAGTGATCTCCAGCCCTCACCTAAAGATTGACAACCATACTTCCCCTGGTGGAAAAGTAGTCTTTCACTGCAATGGGAACCGAAGCAGCTAACATCATTCTCTTCTCCCCCTTTTGACTTGCACAACAACCCTGTGCGGTAGGTTAGGCTTAAAGTCTGTGACTGGCCCCAAATTACCCACTCAGCAAGAACCTGGTTCTAGCAGATCCTGCTCTGAAGTGCTTACTGCTACGCCTAGGGTACCCAACCTCCAGGTGGAGCCTGAAGATCGCCAGGTATCACAATTGAACTCCAGACAACAGATTCCCCCCCCACCCCAGAGATAATGACTGCTTTAGAGGGTGGCCTCTATGGCATTCTGTTCAGCTGGCCCCAATGAGTTTTCTCCCAGAGCCCAACATAGGTGTGGAAAGGGGCTTTCAGAGAAGCAAGCTTGGTTGCCTAGTAATGGGCACTGAGGGGAAAGTTGCCAGCTCTGACAATGGAATAGGGTTCCCAACATCCAGGTGGGGCCTGAGGATCTCCTGCTTTTACAACTGATCCCCAGCTGACAGAGGTCAGCTCCCCTGGAGAAAATGGCTGCTTTGGAGAGTGGACTCTATGGCATTGTACCATGCTGAGGCCCCTCCCCTCCCCTCCCCAAACCCCACCCTCTCCTGGATCCACCCCCAAAGTCTCCAAGGATTTTCCAACCCAGACCTGACAACCCTATGATGGATTTGGGGGGTGGATCCTGTGGAGGGCAGCCTTTTTTTGGGGGGGATGGAAGGAATCAGCAGACCATAATTCCATAGGGTCTACCCTCCAAAGCAGCCATTTTCTCCAGGGGAACTGATCTCTGTCATCTGGAGATCTATTGTAACAGCGGGAGATCTCCAGGTCCCACCTGGAGATTGGCAACCCTAGGGGGAAAGTCAGCTGCACAGCAGGGGGTCGAAGAGAATGGTTTGATGGTCGCTGGCCCACCTCATTAGCCAGCCAGCCATGGTGGAGCTAAGCAGGAGAGAGAGCCTGAGGAATTTCACACACCCAATATGTTCCGTTTCAGGAATTCTTCAGTAACAATTTCTGTCAGGCATTTCACACAGAACCGTATTAGTACTGGTTCCCTAATGGTACATATTGGCCCTTCCACACAGAAACATGCCTCTCCCGTTGGGGAAGCATTCCTGAGCTGGTTTATCTTGAAACCTCCTCCCAAGCGTTCTTCAGTTCTTGTACTGGTCCTGAAGTGCTACGGAGTGCTGTGTGAAATTGCCCCCTGTTTCACAGTTTATTCTGACAGTTTATTCTGGGCACGCTGGCAGTGTGTGTGTGTGTGGGGTTATGCTGAAAGTCCATTGTCTTTTCACTGACAGAAGCAGGCCACTGAGGTGACAGTTAGACCCACCTGGCAGTGGGCGGAGGAGAAGAGTGGACCCAGCACCCAGTTGGCCCTTCCCCTTTGCTGGCTCCCTCCAGACTGAGGCCGGGACGCTGGCCGGTGGCTCTGTGGGCGGGACTGAGACAAAGCAGCGAGAGAATGCAGCCAGTGGCCAGGGACCCCCTTTTGAGTGGCAGTCCTTCCAGCCAACTGACTTTGGCGCCCCATGGAATCTTGCCACTTGAAAACGGCTTTATTATATAGGAAAGATAGTTAGTATTAAAAAGTCATGGAATCTGTCTTTGGCATTAATCTGACATAGTGTCAGAAATCAGAGCCACTCTCTAGAGACCCTGATGTGGGGGAAGGGCCCACCTGAGCTCTAAACAAATGATGAAACAAAGAAAGGAAAACAAGGCCAAATATGGCAAAGTTTTTGACACCAGAGGCCTTTGATTTCGTTATGGCTACAGGACAGCCAGACTGGAAGCAGCAGAATTCTCCCAATACAGAACTGCTATAATATTGAATGTGGAAAAAGAGAACATTCAGGTATGCTCCTTAATTCAGGCCATAGGCCCACAAGAAGAGTAGATATTTAGCTCTTGTATTTATTGCTGAAGAGGACAAGAAAATGTATTTGTTTGTTTAATTTATACCTAACCTTTCCCCCAGTGGTGACCCAAAGCTGCTTATATCATCCTACTCTCCTTCAGTTTATCCTCACAAGCCTGTGAGGTAGGTCAGGTTGAGAGAGAATAGCTGGTCCAAGGTCACTCAGTGAACTTCCATTGCACAAGTGGGAATTTGAGCCCAGGTCTCCCAGATACTAGTCTGACACTCTTAACCACTATACACATACAATATCTCTTAGTTCTGGGGAAAATTGATGAATATTTTGTGCTAGAGTTATCATGTGCCCAGGGGGGCAGGAGATCTCCACCCCCCCCCCCCAGCAAGCCTTGCCTGCCAGCACTCCAGTGGCCTGTGGTAGAAGAAAACGTTTAAAAAATTGCTGTCAGTGACAGCTCAATTTCATCATGTCACTCTAGAAATCACAAAAAACTCTATGGTAAAATCACAGAGTTTCTGACAATTCCTAGAAAGGTGTGGCATCACTGCTGGGTTTTTTGGGAAGTGATGTCACACTTTTGCTGACAGCTACGCCTACATGTTCCTACCCCACCTGGTCTCCTGCCTGGCAACTCTGTGTTGTGCCTAAGAAGAATCTCATCCATGAAAGGGCCTGCTTTCACCAACAAAATAAAAAACACACCAAGGGAATCTGCTGAGTAGGGTTGCCAATTTCCAGGTGGTGCCTGGAGACCTTTCAGAATTAAAATTGATCTCCAGACTGCACAGATCAGTTTCCCTGAAGAAAATGGCTTCTTTGGAGGGTGGACTCTGTGGCATTATACCCTGCTGAAGCCCCTCCCTTCTCCAAACCCTCCTCTCCCCAGGCTCCACTCCCAAAACTCCAGGGATTTCCAAATCAAAGTTAGCAACCCTACTGCTGAGGCATATATAAGATATATGTGAGAAAGCAGATGCCTCTGAGTTTGAAGTCTACAAAAATGAAACTATTAAGAATAGACTGGTAGTGAGCATTTTAGACACAGAATTGTCCCAGAAATTACAAATGGAAAGTAAGCATACTTTGAAAGAGACAATGCAAATAATTAAAAAAATCAGAATTGATAAAAAGCCAAACCCATGACCAAGGGGCCTTAAAAGAGCTCCAGGAGGTAGCAAAAAAGCCACCATTCTTCAAAAATTCCTGAGGGAGAAAGACATAGCTGCAGCCGATGCAGAAAGACCATGCCCAACCACAAAATTTGTCTCTTTAACGGGCTTGTTTCTGGATCAGTTTCCCTCTGGAGGCAGCTTTCACTGGGCTTGAAGGTGTGGAACAAGTTTCACTAACAGCTCTCCAGAAAGCCAAGGGGCAAAATGAGCTCCCTGTGGCAGGGAGGTCCAAACTCTGGCAGCCACAGCTGCAAAAGTTCCTTGTGGCCACCAATCTCGCATCAGTTGGTGTGAACATGTAAAGCAAGGAAGCTGTAGTTGATCTTAGATTATAGGCAGGTTCAAATATTCCGAGTAATGGTAGTATGACATCAATGCACAAAGGCCTGAAGAGACTTTTCCAAGAGGCCCCCATTGATTCAGCAGCCACTGGAACTACAAAGCAAGCCCATGTCTTAGGCAGACCCCTCAAAGATAAACCCAATTCTACCCATAAACACAAACTACAACCAGGACTGAAGAGCCAGTGCTATGTAGTGGTTAGAGTTTGGGCTACGTAAGGTTGCCAGGCCCCCTCCAAGGCTAGGGATTCCCCTGCCCTGGGGGGACCCTCCCCCTTACTTATCAGCTCCCTGGCAGGGGGACTTACTGGCAGCAAAGGAGGCCAGGCTGATGTCCCAGAAACTCAGCTATGTCACTTTTGGCACACACTGAAAGTGATGTTACCATGTTGTTGCTGGCAATGCAGGATGCTCTGGTATTGTGGCAAAAACTCTTAAGGTGAAAATGGCTTCCATCATAGAGTTTTTATACAAATACCAGAATGTCCCCTATGTTGTTGGTGACATGTCACTCATGGTGTGCACTGGAGATGTTGTTGCCCAAGCCAGCCTAGACCTCTCTTTGTTGCCGGTAAGTTTCCCCTCACCCCTTGCCAGTTGCCAGTGGGTACTTGGCAACTCAAGGGTTAGGGCATGGGAGACCCAAGTTCAAATCCCCTTTCAGCCACGGTTGATAGCTCTATACACAGGTCTTCCATGTAAAAATAACTGCTTAATACAAATTGCTGCTTAACTGTATCTGCAAAGGAATTTGTTGCATGTCACTAAATAATATTTCAGAATTAATTTAATCTTGATTGCTTTCAAGCTGTCCGTGATAGGTATGTGCAGCTGCCTTGGTGGACTAAGCAGAAGAGCTATCTGAAGTCTGATCGCAAAGGAAACAAAAGACCGCTAGATGGCGTTATTGTCTGAGCTGTCTGAAATGGCGCAGGAATTAGTTATACAAAGAAAGAACAGAATCATCAGGTTCATTCTCTTGAGCTGAGTCACTTAGATTTTTCATAAAACCCTAATAATCAGGACTGCTACTTTTTATCCCATTCAGGGGTGCATAGTGTAGCATTACTTATGGAATGCTATGTGCCCTTTCCTACATTTTTGAGAAATACTTTAATGAAAAGAGTTTGTTGTTAACATCTAATGCTCCCAAAGCCATTGTCAAAACTGGACTCTGACAACATAAAAATACAAAGGAGAGCAAGGAGATGATTGGAAGTGTTTCTGTATTTATACAAGTAGAAAAGAGCAAAAGTCCCGTAGCACTAAAAGACTAATAAAATATGTGGCTGCCACATATTTTGTTAGTCTTTAAGGTGCTACTAGACTCTTGCTCTTTTCTGCTGCTTCAGACAGACTAACACAGCTACCCATTGATCTGTCTTTTATACAAGTTACCTTTCCTCCCTTTTCCTGTCCCCAAGGTCATTCCATGAAGTTCCCCTTTTAGCACTACCAGGATCATGGTATGATTCTAGCAATAAACAAACACAATGGAAGATAATATAATTATCACTATATAGTTTTTGATACAGTTAGCCATACAGAGTAAGTGCTATTCACAAAAGAGGGTGTGGTAGGAGGTCTTCCTGACACATTGGTGCTTCAAGTAATACAGTGCGGGTAGTATTTACAAAAGCCGTGTTCTCTCTAGATATGAGGAAACTTGTTCTTTCTGGAAAGTCTCCAGAAAGACACGTCATAATTATACTAAGGTGAATGCCAGGGATTGTCTCGTGTGTGGCTGTGATTAAAAAAAAGGGAGAAGACAAAGTTAGGGTTGTCGGATGTCTGGAGAAAAAAAACACCGAGCCCCTATAACAGAAGGTGGGACCTGGAATGACAGCTGATCTGCAGACTACAGAGATCAGTTCCTCTGGAGAAAATGGATGCTTTGGAGGGTGAACTCTGTGGCATTGTACCCCACTGAGGTCCCTGTCCTCCCTGGGCTCCCTACCCAAAATTCCAGGAGTTTCCTAGCCTGGATCTGGCAATCCCATGGCCCCCATCCCCTGCCAATGGCCAGGGGGGGACCTGGCAACCCTAATCTAAAAGAGATTTGTGCATGGTCAGCCAGCCAGCTTTGATAGCAAAGTGGGTATTCAAACATGAATCGTCCACATCCTAGTTTGACACTTTAACCGCAACACCATGCTGGCTTAATGGACACTACAGTCATATATTGTGTTTGTGTGGGTCCATGTGGACTTATTTGAGTTGGAATGAAGCTGGTGGGCAGTAGATTCCGGATGAACAAAAGGAAATATTTCTTTACACAGAGAGTGATTAAAATGTGGAATTTGCTGTCAGAGGATGTAGTGATGGCCACAGGAATAAACAGCTTTAAAAGGGGATTAGATAGATTCATAGAGGATAAGTCAATCTGTGGCTTCTAGCCATGGTGATGACTGAGGGGAACCTCTAAGTATAGAGATACTAATCCTCTAAATCCCAGAGCCCAGAGGCAACATCATGAGAAGGCCTCAGCCTCTATGTCCTGTTTTTTAAATAGATTTTTAAAATTATTTTTTCTTCTACAACCCCACCCCCTCCAAAAAATACATACACTAACACACTACATACACTAAAAACTAAACTAAAAATAGCTATACAAGGACCAGGAAATTGGGATTAATCTATATCTTAAAATTTATTTCCTTTAAAAAGAGTTATTATATAAAAGCATAGTATTCTAGTTTTCTGATATAATAAAAGCATAGTATTCTAGTTTTCTGATATAAACTAGATATTTTGGGTATTTAAATCAAGTAGATACATTTAACATATTCAAACTTTCAAATAGGTAAATTGCATTATTTCTTTTTCTTTCTCGTAGCTTTCCCCTTTCCAAAGTCCCATTTGACTTTCAGGGGGTTTGGGGCTGACGCCCCTTTTTCTGATTCAGAGTCCTCTTCTGGGGTACTGCTTGCTGTATTTTCCGAGGTTTTCAGTCCATATATGCTGCCTTCTTCATCTTCCTCTGTTGGTTTTTTATCTTTCGCTGTGCCTTGTTGCTGCTCCAAAAACCACTTTGCCTTTGTAACAGAGTCAATCTTTCCCTTTTTCTCTTTGTAGTTGAAGACAAGTTCTTCAGGTGTTATCCATCTGTAAGGGGTAGAGTTTTTCTGCAAAAAGATGGCTAGTCTTTTGTATTGTTTCCTCTTCTTTCTTATCTCGAATGGTATGTCCTTTAAAACTCTAATTTCTTTTTCTTTGATTTTCAAGGCTGTCCTATTTGTGGCCTTGAGCACCACGTCTCTTGTAGGTCTCTTTGGGAACCTCACCAAGGCAGGTTTTTTTTTTCCTTGATAAATTCTGGATATGTTCTATAAGTCATATCCACATAGTTTTGTAGTAAATCCGCTTGTAAACCGTCATTGGGGCCAATGCTTCACTTAATACTTGCTTCAGATTCTCACCCTTCTGTTCTGGGACACCTTGAAATCTTAGAACATACACTGATTTTTCCATTTTGAGTCTTAAAAGTTGATCTTTGTCAGAGGTTCTCTCTTTTTCCACCACTTCTAGCCTCTGTTTAATTGTTTTTGTCTTGGCTTCAACCTTTTTCACTGATTTAACTGTTTCTTCTGTTTTAGTATTAGTCTCTTTCAGTTGTTTTTGGAGTGCTTCAAAGTTATTGTTAAGGTTAGTCATCTGGTCCAACAGAGGGCACAGTGCTGTTGCTAACATGTTAGGAAAGTCAGTATTTACTTCCGGTTTAGCAACTGGAAGTGTTAGAGTTGCAGTTTTTGGGGAGGGCTTTGTTCTTGTCACCATTTTTTCTCCCCGTCCAGTCATTGTTTACAAGTCAAGAAAGTTTTAAAAGTCCAAGAAAGTTCATTTAGAGGTCACTTTAGATAAATCTGTAATCACTTGATTAAATCCCGGACGTGCCAAAGTTTCTAGCCCTGTGGAATCAGTTCAGAGAATTGCTTGAACTATTTGGGGGGGGGGGGGGTTGGTTATGCACTCCCTTTCCCTCCATCTCTTTAAATTGGGGCTTCAAAAGACTGCTTGACCACATATCCAGTTAAGATAGACTCACATTTCATGCATTACAGATTCAGGTAAGGAGAAATTTGCAGGTCTTCTCGGTCGTTTGCATGCCTGACCAGTGTGTGCCTCTGTGTGCCATGGTGGCGCTGTGGTGGCAGGACCTGTCAGGGCAAAGGGGAGCCTCAATCCCTTGTCCAATTACAGGCTTGGAGCCCCCTGTAAGGGCTCCGAGGGGGGGTCCAGAATTGTCCAGTACCCCTCTTGTCCACTGGCCTATGGGCTGCCTGTGTCGGAGCTGTGACGAGGCACACCCACCATCGAGTCCGCCAAAACTGGAAGTCTCAACCTCTATGTCCTGTTGTTGGCCCTCCAGAGGAACTTGTCATGGGCTGGGTGCCAGTAGGTCAGGAGCCAAGCCGAAGTCCGAGACAGTCCAAAGTCAAGCCAAATCACAAACAAATTACCAAGTCCAAAACACAAGCCGAAAGCAGAGTCAGTCCAAGCCAAGGTCAGAGAGGAAAACTCACAAGCAAACTAGTCCAAGGAGTTAACAAAGCCAAAGTCAAACAGAGCCGGAGTCACAAGCCAGAGGGTCCAGAATCAGGTTAGCTTTTGCGAGCCAAGCGGGTGCAGAGCTTAGTCAAGATGACTTATTGCTAGCACAAGTTGGTGGTCTTTGTGCTGTGCCTAAATACCCAGCCACTTCCTGTGCTTGTTAGCAGCTGGCAGTGAGGTCCCGGCTCCTTCTAAAACTCAGGACTGAGTGATCTGCGACCATGCATGCATGCCTCTTTTCTCCTAGCAGCTAAGTCTTGCCTGGATCGTGACCTTAGCTGTTCCACCCGAGGAGGTGAATCAGGTGGACTTGAGCTTGGCTGTGGCTCAGCTGCTGCTGGTGCTGGGGTAACGCCCTGGGAGGTGCTTGCTTGAGCCTTCTTTGGTTCAGGTGGAGGCTTCTCTGGAGCTGGGAGCTGATCCTCCACCTCACTTAGGACCGCAGGAGGCAGGTCCTCAAAGGCACTCGTGACAGAACTGGTTGGTCATTGTGTGAGACAGGATGCTGGACTGGATGGACCACTAGTCTGATCAGGAGGCAGGTCCTCAAAGGCACTCCTGACAGAACTGGTTGGTCATTGTGTGAGACAGGATGCTGGACTGGATGGACCACTGGTCTGATCCAGCAGGGTTCTTCTTATGTTCTTCTTCACAGACTGGGTGAGTGGACGACAATGAGGCAATGAAGTTCAGTGTTGGTAAGTGAAAGGTGATGGAGATTCATACAAAAACAACAACAACCCAACTTCATTTAGGCTAATGAGGTCTGAACCTGCTGAGACTGAGAGGGAAAAAAATATCTGAAAGAGACAACACAGGCCTTGGCAATCAACCGCTCCTCCCCAGGCTGTGCAACCTGTGCGTTTCTGTGCATTCTGGCATCCCATATGAAAGATCCATCAACAAATATATGCTAAACAATGATTTCTTAAGCTGTGAAATAAGGGGACTTTAAAAAAGAGTACAATTGGGTCCATTTTCATGGGTCATGCTGGTAAGGGAAGAGATCAAATTCAGCAGAGAGCCCTGAAGGCATAGAATGTTCAGGAACATTCCTGCATGGTATTGATCAGTATTGCAGCTGCACAGTGCTGGAATGGAGACACAGGAAACATAAAAACCCAAAGAAGAACCACACAGAGTTGCTGCCACATTATCCAGTTAATCCCTGGATTTTCTTCTGGGGAAGCGTCAACCTGTCAAAGTGGGTTAAAAACTACATTAAAAACCAGTGTGGCTCTTGCTGTTCTGTTTAGTTAAGAGAGGCATTTTCCACCTCCAAATCAGGATCATCCTATAATACCTAACGAGGACTGCTATTGGTCATTCCACCACTGATTATTTTTTTAAAAAATTGGCTAGCCTGTGCAAACATACCACAAAGATGATACTATAATACATCAGCCACTGCAGAGGACTTAGCTGCTCAAACCAGCCATGTGAATTGTCTCTCCAGACTGGAGGAAGCATTGTGTATTCCATCCCAGGCACAAGGAAGGAATTTAGTACAGATGCAATCACATCAAAACAAATAGGTTCCATCTCTGAGAAGTGCACCATCCGAAATGTCTGTTTTAATCACTAGCTTGTGTGTTTTTATTTTTTTCTGAAAATCAAGCTAAAACACAACACATGTAAACCTGATTGCTCTTAAGTGGCAAGCTCTTTTAGCTTGGCTGTCAAAGGAAAAGCACTAGTTTCAGGAAGATTACAGATGTACCTACTTAGTGGACCTGGCACATTGTTCCTGCTCTGTTTGGGGAGGGTGATTTCTGCTTCTCCCTGCTTTGTGTCTCTATTGATGCACAGGTCCTGGCTCCAAATACATTGCTGATTTTCTCTCTGTGATTAAATTGTTTGAAACATTTTCTAAAACATGTCATCTGTAAAAACAAACCAAAAAAAGCAAAAAATTGAAGTGCTGCAAGGGGAAAGTGCTTTCACGATTGTCACAAAGGCCAGCCAATCAATGCTCAACCAGTTTTGTTAAGTTGTGGTGAGCTAGTAAGGTGTCACAATTCCAGAGTCGGACTCAGGCAGGAGAAACCTGAATGTAGAAACTCCACTGAGCTATGAAGTTCATTGGGTGACCAATGTGCCAATTTCTCTGCCAGTCTCACCTACATCTCAGGGTTGTTGTGAGAATAAACTGGACAGTGATAACCATGAACACTTGGAGGGAAGGCAGGAGAAAAATGAGACCGGAGCTGGATTTATGCATATGCTAAGTAAGCTACAGGGGCCTCTAAGTACAAACAAAATTATTAAAAGTTCTTACTGTTACTCTTGTTATTAAAAGTTCTTGTCATTTTTTTTTGCTAACACTATAGAGCCTCTTCAACTTGAAATAGTTTAGGGTCTCAGCGTGTCCTGATGCGTCCCTGAATGAGATATCTAAGGATAATATTTATTTAAACTACTTATATTTTGTCTCTTGTCTTGAAAGATTTTTTGAAGCAGCTTTTTGTTGTTGTTGTTCAGTCGCACAGTCGAGTCCGACTCTTCACGACCCCATGGACCACATTACACCAGGCCCTCCTGTCTTCTGTCATGTTCCAGTTTGCTTGATTTCATGTTTGTTGCATCGACACTGTCTAACCATCTCATCCTTTGCTGTCCTCTTCTTCTTTGACCTTCAATCTTTCCCAGCATCAGGGTCTTCTCCAGTGAGTGCTCCCTTCTCATTTGGTGGCCAAAGTATTTGAGCTTCAGCTTCAGGATCTGGCCTTCCAGGGAACAGTCAGGGTTGATTTCTTTTAGGACTGACTGATTTGATCTCCTTGCAGTCCAAGGGACTCTCAAGAGTCTTCTCCAGCACCATAATTCAAAAGCATCTGTTCTTTGGCGCTCGGCCTTCCTTATAGGCCAACTCTTGCAGCCATACATCACTCTGGGAATACCATGGCTTTGACCATACAGACTTTTGTTGGCAGGGTGATGTTTCCACTTTTTGTTATACTGTCTAGGTTTGCCATCGCTTTTCTTCCAAGGAGCAGGCGTCTTTTAATTTCATGACTGCAGTCACTGTCTGCAGTGATCTTGGATCCCAGGAAGGTGAAGTCTGTCACTGCTTCCACAACTTCCCCTTCTATTTGCCAAAGAGTGATGGGGCCAG
Organism: Lepidodactylus listeri; assembly: GCA_029233225.1. NCBI lineage: Eukaryota > Metazoa > Chordata > Lepidosauria > Squamata > Gekkonidae > Lepidodactylus > Lepidodactylus listeri. The sequence continues at coordinate 36,746,572 of JARCFY010000008.1, read as the reverse complement.
ATGCCATGATCTTAGTTTTTTTGATGTTGAGTTTCAAGCCAACTTTTGCGCTCTCTTCTTTTACCCTTAGCAAGAGGCTCTTGAGGTCTTCTTCACTTTCTGCCATTAGAGTGGTATCGTCTGCATATCTGAGATTTTTGATGTTTTTTCAGCAATCTTAATACTGGCTTGTGATTCACCCAGGCCAGCATTTCGCATGATGTACTCTGCATATAAATTAAATAAGCAGCTAACAATAAGTAAAACATCAACATTAAAAAACCACTAAACTCGCAATAAAACACCATCAGAAATATCAGCCAGAACTTACAATATAATGGCTCAGTGTCTAATTACTGAAATAAACTTAAATGAGGAGAGCAAGGATTTTAACAAAGTTGGGGAGGATGATTTTGCATTGATTGGGCAATGCTTGTCGCAGAGCTGGATTCTAATAAATGATGGAGGTTCAGTGCCTTGCATAGCTCTTCAGACCCTTCTATGACCAGCAGAAGCAGAATAAATTATGCAAAATAAGCACATTTCAGTTTTTGTGTTGTTGCTTGGGGATGTCTTTAAGGTTAAGGGAGAAGGAAAGGGCATTAAGATATCTCTGAGGCTGTGTGCTTATAGCAAGCTGGTAACTGTGTCTAGCAGAGGTGGGCTTGGGTAGAGATCCAAAGTTCTTCTATGCAGGATCATTCATCAGGAGGTGCGGAGGACACTGTCTTGACAAAAGTTTTTAGGAGGTGCTGGAAGGCTGTTTTATTTGTCAGGGCTTTTAATGGGGTTTAAGGCCTTTTCTTGTTGGGTGGGGAGTTAATAGCATGTTATTGTATTCTGTATGTTTTAAATTTTGGAACTGTAAGCTGCCGAGCCACAAAGGACAGGCGGGATACAAAATATTTTTGATAAATAGGGACTTAAAGCTTACTGTCAATCCACAGGTTTGATACTAAGATTGGTTTGCATATTTGATGTCTTTTTCATAATATATCTGTCCCCTTTAAAAGAAGAGGTTAAGAATTTTTAATCTGCCATGCCTGTTACCCAGATACTAGAAAATTGCTGAGAGAACAATTTGTTCCTAAATTGGGACTTAAAAAGCTTAAACAGCCCAAGGAACATGTTATTTGCCCTATTGGGGGGGCTGCACACAAGAAATTACATAGAGGGAGGATGAAATCCCTTGTCCCTTGCACCTCGGCCCTGATCTGAATTGGGCCCCTGTGGTGCTAGGGCAATTAGTTCCCCACAGCTGTCCTGTAGCTTCTGAGAATGTGGGTTGGGTTGAGAGAACCCAGACCCTACTTGTCAAAAAAGTTTGAACCTAAGAAAGGCCAGTTTTGCCCTGATTTGGATGGCCCAGTCTGGCCCAGTCTTATCAGATATTGGAATCTAAGCAGATATTGGAATCTAAGCAGCCTTGGTTAGTACTTGGATGGAAGACCACCAAAGAAGTCCAGGGTTGTTATGCAGAGTCAGACAATGGCAAAACCACCTCTGTTTGTCTCTTGCCTTCAAAACCTTATGGGGTTGACACAAGTCAGCTGTGACTGGACAGCACTTTCCAGCACCACCCAGACCAGTTTCTGTGGAGTAGAAAGCATAAAAGTTGGATTGATAAGAACACAGAACAGAAGTGAAAGAAACAAAGTAGATACAGCAGACGGCAATGAATTTGGTGAGGAAGGGGGCACTCTATGGTCAGTGAAAGGGGATCAGTCTAATGGAATCCAACCAGCTGAAAGCAATAATTGCTTAAGTCCATGGCTATTCAATATCCATTCATTTCATGACCAGCACTGACCAGAACTGAATATGCTAATATGGAACTGCCTTGCCCAGATGCAGTTCTTCATCAAATTGTTGTTGTAAGTTTTTATTATTATTTCACATGGTGATCTCTGTACTGCAGCAATCCAGATGGGCAACATGGCAAATTTTAGATCGGAAGTGGCTGTCAGTGCGATAGCGAGAGCCAAACACTCTTTTCTCATCCTAAACTTGGACTTCGAAGCTTCTGTGGAATTTGGCCCAGAAAGAATGCTGAACAATATTACAAATGCAGTACAGATGCCATTGCATAGGGCAAATGCTAATCAGTCTTTCCTGGAAGGTGTTCCAAAGCAATGACAGGACAGAATGCGGGGGGGGGGGGGGGGGGGATAAAAAAGAGTAAATGATTCACATTGACTTGTTTCCAAAATTAGTTTAGCCACCTACAAAATCAATTCTGTTTTCGCCCATCATTTTACCCTGCAGTACTCTAATTGAAAAATCTTAAGTCTGACATTTCAAAATGGCTTTTGCATTATTCTCTTGATTATTTTTTTAAGCCCACTGAAATCCAGTATTTGGCCTGCTCAAGGCTGCTCTCCAGTGTAGTGGCTGCAAACTGACATGATGTCACTGCTTCTGTGGGTGGGGTGCCAGATTCACTTTGGTGTATGTAAAATTAAGCTCCAAGAGGACTCTGTAGCTGCTGTGACTTTTTCTCACTTCATGCTGCAGGAATGATTCTTCCATTTTTTAAAAACAGCCCAGGTCTCCCCATTTCCGCTACAGAAGTGAGAATCAGGGCCAGTCCAAGGAGGTGAGAAGACAATATCTGCCGTAGGGAGGTGAGAAGACAATGTCTGCCCTCCTTGCTCCTCCTCCATCTCACTGCAGGGAGGCTGAAAGATGGAACCAGCCCGCATTGTCCCTCCTTCTGGGCTGCAGCAAGAAGCCCCTGCCTGCCCTTCTCATCCCCCAGTGGTAGAAAGAGGTGGGGAGGCACTACTGAGGGAAGGAGGAAGAGGGCCAGGCCAGGCCCCATCCCCGAATTGCAAGGAGGGAGCAGGCTCCTCACCAGTTACCTGCTGGGGCAGGGGGTGCCTCTTGGGGAAGATGTCAATGCTACGGCCAGGTGAGAGGTAGGGGGTTGAGGCTGTTTGACACCCTACCACCTCTGGTTCTTTGATAATTGTCTAGGGCTGCCTGGCCCCTGGTGAGATATAACATGGAGATATTTTCTCCTGGTTGTCTGAAAGTTGGGAAGGAGGATCTGTTGATGGAGATGTTCAGTCCTGACCAATTCCAATCCAGTTAGGAGAGTCTGGAGGTGGAGTGGGAAAGTTATACTTGAAGATGTGTTGCCCATTGAAATGAACAAATATGTCTACCAGATGGATTTCCTAAGACAATTAGCTTTAATTCCAATGTTAAAGAATCCCAGTTTTTGAAATTTTACAGGTACAGCACTGTGGCTCAGTGGCAGAGCACTTGCTTTGCACGTAGGAAGTCCCAGGTTCCATCCCTGGCATCTCCGGTCAAAAGGATCTGTTAAAGTCCCTTTAAATGTTATAAAGTCCTTGCGTTTGCTGGGTGATGGCTGAAGGACTTTTGAGCCAGTGTGGTGTAGTGATTAAAAACAGCATTCTCTAATGTGGAGAACCAGGTTTGATTCCCTCTTCTTCACATGAAGCCTGCTGGGTGACCTTGGGCCAGTCACAGTTCCCTCAGAAATCACTCTGCCCCACCTACCTCACAAGGTGCCTATACTGGGGAGAGGAAGGGAAGGCAATTGTAAGCTGCTTTGAGACTTCTTAGAGTATTAAAACCAACTCTTCTCCTTCTGAGTTTTCGTGGGAGTTTTGTGCCTCTCAGACTCATGTGATCCCTTTTCTCCTTGTGACTGGCATGAGCAGGCTGGAGTGGTCACTGCCATGTCCTCCATGCTGTTTTCTCCTCCTTAAAGCATCTTCTGGAGCTGCTATTGGCTTTGTTTGCAAAATCGTGTTACTTGCATGGCTGCATGGAATTTTCACCACCAAACCACTAGCAGGTCTGTGGGACACATTAAAGGGGACAAATCTGCCCGGCGAGGAAGGCAATCACTGCTTTTGTCTACACGCCCCAGTCACAAGAAGAAAAGGGCTTGTCTGAGGCCGGGTGGCACAAAGCTCCCATGGAATGTTTGAGTCAAAGTTGTCCTATTGTTGCCCAACAGTGACGACGACTTTATGATGTGTAACAAGATCCTTCGTTGGGCATGAGGCAGACCTCAACCTGAGATAGGGCTGCCAAGTCCCCCTGGGAGGGTAGGGATTCCCCCGCTAAAGGGGTCCCCAATCCGCCGGTCCAGATTCAGCCGGCGGTGGGAACCCCACCCCAAAGTGGCCCGGTCTGGCCAACTGCCTAGTGTGATAACATCACCCAAAAGCGACGTCATCATGCTGGGCACGTTGCCAGGGTGATGCTCTAGCAATCACCCTGAAAACTCTATGGCACCATAGAGTTTCAATGCGATCGCCAGAGCGTCACCCTGGCAACATGCCCAGCGTGATGATGTCACTTCCGGGTGATGTCATCCAGGCACGCATGCGCAAAGCGTGCACACAGAACTCCTGGAGAAGGGACAGGACTCCCCTGCTTTCGCAACGGTAAGACTTGGCAACCCTAACCTGAGACCCTGGGCAGCAGCCTCCAGTCAGAGCAGACCATACACACAGGCCTCCCACAGGCAAGCCCCATTGCCAGCTCAGAGCAGTGGGAGGGGGGGAAATAAAAAGCAAAACAGTCACATCACCGACATCACTAAAGCCCAGAAGTGACATAGGATAGCTCTAGGAATCACTGGAAACTCTTTGGCTTTACCATAGGAAGTGTGGTAATAGTATAACTCTGTGGTTTTACTCATAAGTGAGGTAGTGTTGCACCCCCATGTCCCCAGCCAGGGCTCATTTCGTAGCAGGAGCTCCTCTGCATATTAGGCCACCCACCCCTGATGTAGCCAATCCTCCAAGAGCTTACAGTAGTCCCTGTAAGAAGAGCTCTGTAAGCTCTTGGAGGATTGGCTACATTAGGTGTGTGTGGCCTAATATGCAAAGGAGCTTCCTGCTACGAAATGAGCTCTGTCCCCAGCCCTCCAGCTGGTTGCCAGGACTGGCCTGACAACCCTAAATCCAGGCCTTGATGGACCAAGGTTCTGACTCAGCCTAAGATAAGCATATATTCATGTGAAATGACAAGGATGGACTGCTCCCTGAACTCCCTGGGAACATGCCCTATAGGCCATTCTCCTTGAAGTCTGAACCTGGAGCTCCAGGGGCTGCTTGGCTCCCATCAGGCTGGTGGCTTTGCCGAAGGAAGTGTGCAATGCATCCTCCTAGGATGGCCAACTCTGGCTTTGGAAATGCCTCAACATTTGGGCATGGTGCCTGGGAAAAGTGGAGTTTTGGTAAGGGAGGGAGCTTAGTGAGGAGGTGATCTCTGTGGTGTACCACAGAACCTGTGCTCTGTAGCTGCCATTTCCTCCAGGGGAACTTACCTCTATCATCTGGAGGCAAGTTATAAGTCCAGGAGAACTCCAGGCCTTGACTGGAGGCTGGCAACTCTTCCTCTTCCTGCTGGGCCCTGTCTAGGTCTGAGCCAAGCAGGCCTCATTGTTACACATTGTCTCCAAGCAATCAGTGATGCTAATCCTTCACTCAGCTGTCTTTCAAAGCTTATGAGATGATATGTATACACAGTAGTGCTATTTATATGAGTGGAGGGAGGCAGTGGGATCAAGATATAGGATAGGTGGGCCCTGAATGTGCACATGCACCATACTTGATGTGACATTAACTTCAGTTGGATCAGCAGTGTGTGTGCATGCAATATATGTGCACCGCTCATATGCTTTGTATTTATTTATTTATTGCAGAACTGTTTTAACCTCAAAACCCCAACGTATTGTTTCCAGCTATTTTGCCTCCATTGTTCTTAAGACATCAGCATTGCAAGGCACGAAAATAAAATGACAGAAAGCATGACAAAGCCAAAGTACCTTAAGCTGGCCTTATTATTTTCTACCCTATAGATCTGTAAGAAGAAATGAATAGAAGGACATGGCATATTGCTCTGAGATTTTCTTTATGCAAGCCCTGCTGTTCTGAAACCCAGCTTCTTTTTTTCAAAAAACAGGACTTTTTAAGCATATTAGTTGCTGATCAAAGAGGAAAATGTGAAAAGTGGGGATGATCTAAACCCTAGAAGAGCAGAAGTTCTTTCTCTGAAGTCTCATTCATTTGAAGAAAATCTTATCATTTAATGGGATGTCTGATTTCACAATCTCCTGCCCTGGATTGGGTCTGGTGATATTTTACTAATTAGCACAGGAGCTGTCTGCATTCAAATAAACAAAGGCAAAATTGTTGTCAAGTGTCTCTAAGGATGTCTAGGAAGCTGTGGTTTATTTTGGTCCTCTTCTTATAGCCTTTATGACTTCATCATCATCGTCAACATCAAACCATTTTGTTGTCTGGGTCCTTTTGTTGTGACAAATATAAATATAATTGCCAAATTCCCTTTGACAGAGTTCACTCCAGACAGCCCTTGCATTCGTTGCCAGTCCAGTTCTTTGCAAGCCAGACCAGGTTTGTCACAAGCATAGACTTCAGTGTTGGGTGGATTAGTGTCCTCCCGTAAGAGTCCTTCCACAGTCATGGTTCTTCCATGTAAATATATTGAGCATAGATTGAACATGTGCTCTCCAAGTGGGCTCATGTGAGCACAAAAAAGATCTGTGAAAGGTAGTCTAAGGCAATTGTTCCCAGCCTTTTCAGAATGGTGAATCACAAGTCCAAATTTACTTCATATGGTGACCCAGCCAGTGTTGGTTCAAGGTTCTTTTGACTCCCTAGGCAAACTGTGACCTTGGAACCTGTCTAGTTCAGCACTCCATTTTCTACACTGGCTAACCAGATGTTCTTTAGAAACCAACAAATATCTCACAAAGGGTGCAGCTGCCCCTACTATGAGCCCTAAGCAAGTAGCATTCCGATATACACAGCCTTTGCTGGTGAAGGTTACATTCCAACCTTTGACCACCCTCTCCTTCTCCAGTATTCCCTTTAACCCCCGCTAAGATTCTAAGGTCATGGCCACACGAGCGAGATAAGCCGGACAGGAATCGACACAAATTTGCCCCAGAGCAATTTGCACGGCAGTTGCGTAATCACATGCAATCGCAGGTGACTGTTTTTTTTGTGGTGGGTTTCCGAGGTGCTTAAACAGGGTATTGATGAAGTGCTTCAATGGGGGAAGGGGGAATCGATGATTTGCTTAGATGAGGGGGGCAGGAGATTATTCGCCTCAATGGGGGGAGAATCGATGAATCGTGTCTCCCCCTAAGGGGGCCTTTGATGATGTGCAGATGGAGAAGGGGGACAAAAAAACCGTGTGGCATCGGGATAGCGTGTGATCACGCTATCCGCAATGCCACACTTCCACGCTGGCGCGATCAAACAGGGAAACTCTGGTTGTGAACTGCAGCAACCCATTTGCTACTGGTGTTTCACTAGTAGCTTTTTACAACATTTCCCCACCGGATAAAAAGGGTTTGCGATGGTTTGACGACAGTTGTGGGATGCTTCCCAGATGTGCTGCTGTGATCGCGCCACTTTGATCCGGTGGTGAATCGTCCTTCTTTCGTGGCAAATGGGTGCGTATGATTGCACCCTAAGATACTCATTCTAGTAACCTTCAGGGCTATGCAGTGGAGAAGAAAAAATACCAATTAATGTATGACATGGAAGATAATGTTTCCAGGGTCAGATCTTGGTTTCCAAAATACAAAAGAAAGCAATGGAAAGGGCAGGGACAGCTGTTAGGCACTTTCAGAGGCTTTGTGGCCCACTTTTGGGGTCCCAGGCCACAGGCTGGGAAACACTGGTGTAAGAAAATGAGAGCAGAATATGGGCTACTGTTCTGCCGGGGCTAGAAACACTAGGGTGTGACATTCACATCAGAGATTCAGTCGGGAAATAAGACTTCAGTACGCGACTAAGCTCCCTTTGCCGTTCCTTTTCATTAGCGGAAATAAACATTTGGCATCCCATTAATCTTCCTCTGTTTCCCCTTCTTCCTCCAGGAAGTGCCACGTCATTTTCAAGACACATTAAATTGCCAGAAGAACTCCCAAACAAAGCCACTCAGCCTGCTGCTGGTTTGGATAAAGTTAATTACAGTGAAGATTAGAATCTGCGGGGCTTGATTAGTGTTGTGGAGACTTAGAGAATCACACCGTCCTCTGGGAGATCCTCCGCCTTCCTCCCACCTCTTTTTTTTTCATCGTTGCTTTTTTGGTGGTGGTGGTGGTTCATAATTGTTTTGTTTTCTCATACCCCATGGCTTTGGCAAAGCATCCAGGATTAGTGGGCTGCATTGCTCCAAGACAGAATAGGCTGCTTTCTGGATTCAGCTGGAACAGTTTCAATTTCAAGAACACGAAGAACAAAGCCTCATCACTTCAGTCTATTACTTTTGAGATACGCATTTGGTTTCAGTCAGGCTTGGGATCTGACAGAGGGAAAGTTTGCAAGGCTAAAAGAGCCCTTTGCAGTAATGGCTTCCACTGGGGAGCAAGCAGGCTTTGAAAAGGGCTGTATGATTGCACAAAGATGGGAGCATGGATTCCAGATCTGGGATTCTGATTCCTTTGGCCTGACAAACATGAAATAGGTTGTGGAATTTGTGCTAAGGTCTGGCCTATGAATAAGGCAGGGGTACACAACTGAGATCTCTCTCATGTTTTTATTAACCCAGGATAGCCCACATCTCTGCATCAAAGCAGAAAAGTCATTTTGTTACAATTTTAACTCAACACACTAAGTTTTCAGTCCTTTTTTTTTCTGCCAGTCCTCTCTATCTTTTCTTTCTGCAGCACCCCAGGTCTTGCTGATAACCCTCCATCCTCATCTCTCCCCACTCCATAGAACTCTCTTCTTTGTACCTTGTGGCTCATGTTCCTTTCTATCTCTTTCTCATTCTCTCTGCGTCACCTCAAGTTTGCATGCCCTTCTCTCTGATTGTATCCTGTTTTGTAATGTTGGACTAGGATTTGAGAGACCCAGGTTTGCATTGTGAAATAGCATAATTGCTACGGTGGTATCACAGACTTACACTATACTTACATCAGTGTATTGCCATGATTATCAAAATACCAGCTTTCATTAAATTAGGTGGCTGTGATAGTTTGGAATGCTTTCCCCAGCTTTGGCTTGTGAGTCAGCTGTGCCTGTTCCTGCTTTAGTCAAATCTAGCCAGACTGATCCATGTCTTAGTTATATCTAGACTGGACTACTGCAATGTACTCTACTTAGGGTTACCCTTGAAGTTGGTTCAGCCACCTGGAGTTCTATAAGGGAGGGGAGAGGTCTGTAGCCCCTTCTGTTGTGGAATTATAAGGAGAAATGTACTGTGTACACCTTTCCCCTTATAACTCCATAACAGTAAAGAGTTATAAGAAAAATACTTTCTTTTAAAAAATAATGAAAGATATGACTTCAGTTATTATGGCAATGCACTGTTGGAACAGTATGTCACAATAGTGTAGTAGCAATTACTGATTTTGCGCAGCAGGGAAAATGGTGGCCATGGCTGTAGGAAAAGCCAGTTTCATTGTACTGCACTATTAGGAAGGAATACAGCAAAGCAGCTTGTTGAACAGCTATAAACCAGTTGATAAACAGTCAAATCAATGATAGAAAATCCAGTTCCTTGTTTGTGACTGGTGAACAGAACACGAGGGGAACTGGTGGGCGGGTGAACATCCCTTTTGCCACTCTGCCATGGGAGCCCACTGGGCGACCTTGGGCCCGTCAGTCTCTCACAGTCTAGCCCAACTCACAGTGTTGTGATTGTGAGGATAAAAGAGACAAGAGGGGAACAATGTTGCCAGCTCACGGGGGAGACAAGCAGGGTATAAAGTAAGTTCCTCTTGTCTGCGTTGCCAACTCAGTTTTGTCAAGGCGAACCTCTGTATTGTCAAGATGAACAGTGAACTTCTTTACTAAAGTTGCTGCTAGAATTAGTGGCTGTTCTTTTGAGAGGAGAAGGTAGGTGCTGGCCCACAGACCTTTTTTTGCAGCCACAGACCTTTTGTCCTCTCCCTCCCTCCCTCCCTCCCCATTTCATAGCACTTTCCCTTCTTTTTCTGTACCCTCATCTGTTACCCTACCCTTTGCTGTACCCCCCATATCTTCATTCACCCCCAACTCTGAAAATCCCTTTCTCTCTTTCCTCAACAACAGATTCTGTTGTACTCTATGTTGCCCCCTTGATATTCAGAATCACAGAGCAGGGCAAGACATACAGAATACACAAAACTCCTGACACATCAGCCACAGTTCCTGAGTGGCAATGCAAGAACGCTATTTGCAATCCAGTTTAGAACACTAGAGAAACACTCAGCTCCCCCTCTGGTCTCATCAGGAGTCACTCAGGCAAAATGAGCCACCTGTGCCACCCCCACAGAAGGAGCAAGTGCCTCATCCGCAAGGCATTTTGGAATGTGTATCCCCCCCAAGCTCCAGTGGTTGGATTGGATGGGAAGAGGATGGGCAGAAACCACAGGCCTTTGTTCTAGAATGGTGCCCTCTTTGCAAGTGAATGATTGTTCCCAAGGATGTGTAAATGTACATGCACAAAGTATTTGTGATCTAATGTGAAACCCTTGATTAGTAGCAACTTTTTTTTGGCAAGTGTTTGGGTAATGGTACTTGCAATTTGCAAGCAGGTTAGAATTCAAGCAAGGAGTGTTTGCCTATCATTACTTGTGGTGGGCATACTTTGCTTTCTGTGTAGCAAAGTTCTGTGCTGCCTATGTTGCCAATTCAGTTTTGTCAAGATGAACCTCTGTGTTTGTTTGAAATGATCGTGAGGAAATGGAAAGTTCTTGTTGGCAGAGTTTAAATATGCAAAGGAAGTGGAGCACTGACTGTTTAGTTTAGTAGGTTTATTATAAACAGGGCTATTACTCTGAAATTAGAGGAAGTGAGCATGGTTGGAATATGCAAGGTCTATAGTGCAGCCTTATGAAGGAGATCTGAAGATCATCCTACAGGGGGACAGCTGAAGGACTGGTAGGTAGCATTGCTAGATTCAGAACTGCCCACAATTTCAAATTATGTCCCTGCTGTCTCCTGATTGGCTCTTCTGGAGACTTCCTGCTCCTGTAGGGCTTCCTGATGCTCTTTGTTCCTTTTACAGCAGTTAGACTGGTTAGTTTAGTTCTCTGTTCTTTTATAATCAGGGCTTTTTTGGTAGAAAAAGCCCAGCAGGAACTCGTTAGCATAATAGGCCACACCCAACAGCATAAACTCATTAGCATATTAGGCAACACCACAGACAGCACAGCTTATTAGCATATTAGGCCACACCCCCATGTTACCAGAAGAGTGGTCATTCAGCCACACCCACCTTCTGCTTCTTATTCTGTTTACCTTCTTTGTTGTCAAAACCCAAGGCTTTTTTGTAGCAGGAATTAATTTGCATGTAAGGCCACATACCCCTAATGTAGCCAATCCTAATGAGTTCCTGCTGTTGGGTGTGGCCTATTATGCTAATGAGTTCCTGCTGGGTGTGGCCAACTCAGGAGCCAGCCGGAACTTTGTTCCTGTACGTTCCTGCCCCAAAATAGCCCTGTTTAAACTCCTGCTGTCTGCTCTTCATAAAAAAACAACAACAGCTAAGCAGTGGGAAGCTCCCTGCCACTTGGCTGTTTGGTTTAAATGGCTGGGAGCCATTTAAACCACTGCTTTCTGCTTCCCACAAAAACCTGCAGGGAGCAGAAAGCAGGGGGTTAAATGGCTCCAAGCCTGGGGCTGCCTGCCCAAGAAAGCCTCTTTAAACAGCTGAGCCCCATCAAGCAGGCTGCCCCCATGATTCAGCTATTTCCAGTCTAAACAGCTGAGCTGTAGGGACATCCTGCTCCCATGGCTCAGCTGTTTAGAGCCTGAAACAACTGAGTGAGGGAGCAGGCTGCCCTCCCTGCTCAGCTGTTTCCAGCACGAACCTCACAAACCCAGTTCAGTTCATATGTGAGCCATCTGGCAACAAACCACAAACTGAACTGCACTTTTGTGGTTCATGCCCATTCCTATTGGGCTCAAGCCCTTCCCTCGTGCCATTTTGCTAATACAGTGAGCTCCCTCACCCAAGTTGCTATTTGCTGTGCAGGGGAAACAAACCATACATTTTATGTTTCTTCTATTAAGGAAATAGCTGCTCCAAAGCAAGGGGTGGGGAGACTACTAAGGATGGGAAAATAGAGGGACAAGAGTTAACCACCGTCCCCCAGTTCCATTTCTGAAAACACAAATCATTCATGGATACTTTTAGGCCTCTCTAAGTTGATGGGGAATCTTAATCATAGATCTCTCAGGTCCCATCTGGTTTCATTGTACCCTCCATGCCAGGTTTTCTTGAGAGACTGGGCATCTGATTCTTGTGCATCACCATACAAGAGTGGAAAGTCCACTGCTCCCGAAGTGCAGGAGACAGGTTGCGATCACATGCACAGTTATCCCCGACATAGGTGTGAATGCCACACGGATTAAAGGAGCATGATCAGACAACATCTGGGAAGCGCCCTGCAGCCGCCGGCAACCCATTTTGCTCCACCACACAAGCAGATTTAAAAGACACATTGGAAAGTCTGGTAGCAAACGGGTTGCTACGGGCCACAGCTGCGTCTGATCACTCCAGCGTGCTCTCATGGCATCGGGATAGTCTGATCAGGCCATCTCGATTCCATGCTGTTGTTTTTTTTGCCCTTCTCAGTATGTGCATCATCGCACACTCCATAGGGAGCCCTCAGGGCTGAGGTGCGAATCATCGATCCCTCATTTAAGTGCATCAGGAACAAATGGCAAAAAGAAGCACCCCAACTCACCCATGGTTACATCTGATCACACAGTGGCAGGCTGTGATTGCAGCTTCAAAAGAATGCATGATCGCATAACTGTGGGTCAACTTCCGTTGGAGGAAATAGCTTCTCTTCCCCTCTGCTTTATCTCGTGTATGTGATTGCAACCATTGTCTATGAGTCTCCTGAGGAGCATGGTTACTTTTGCTGTTTTTGTAGGTGGTTGCTCCCATACTGTTCAGGATCTATGTAACTTTTAGCATAATGTGCAAGCAGTGCCATGAGAAGGAACTGTCATAAGTAAATAACCCACAGATAACAGAGGTCTCATTTGGGACATAGCAGGAGTCTGCCCAAATTGGCATATATACTATACAACATGCATTTGATTAAGTTTGGGATGTAGAAATATATGTGAACCTCAACTATCCCCCATCAAACTCTATGGCTGTAATATCCTGTCAGAACTGGCAAAACAGATCAGTACCTGTCACCAATTAAGGGGTGGGTAGAGGTGAACAACAGGTTCCAGGGATGTAGTCTCCAAATACCCATTTCCAGTCAACAGCAGATATTTTAGAGTCTTATCCAAGGGAGAGAGTTTGTGGACTACTAGGTAGGCGGACAATGGGTACATAGAGGCAAAAACTGCTAACACAGTTATGCTCTTTCCAAACATGAAACACTGGAATTCTTGCAGAACTGAACATGACACCATTAGAAAACTAGACCCCCTACAGACCTGTAGACAGGAACATACATCTTATCTATTTAATTTCCCTTGGTTGTGTCTGTGTGGCCACAGTAGTGGTCAAACACATGTAACTGGTTCTCTTTATGACCTCTGTACAGAAATTGAAACTGGAAGTCAACAGGCTTCAAGAGCAAGCTGTGCCGTTCCCATGAAGATGGCGAAGGGTAAGTATGATCGACAAGGCAAGCATGCCATTAATCTCTAGTACAAGGTTATAGTTCTGTGATTTTGCCAAGATTGTCCATAAAATCAAGATTATGTCCTGAACAGGGAAACCACACATTTACAGTGCAATCCTAAATGGAGTTTTACCCCTTTAAGCCCATTTATTTCAATGGATTTAGAAAGGCGTATCTGGTTAGAATTGCACTGCTGATTGATTTCCCTCCGCCCTGGGGCAATACAGAAGGCTGTGTGCCAGACTCCCAGAACTGGTTTTCACTGCTGGGTGCCAGCGAGGCAACCCTGTCGTTTTCATATGAAATCACTTCCTTCCCCAAGGGCTTCTATCACCATAAGAATTATACTTGCAAAATATTGGAAGGATACCAGAATACCTAGTGTAGGGAAATTGTTATACAAGGCTTGGCAAATGGCTATTATGGATAAACTTAGCCTTTTAAAGTTTTATGGAAACAAAACAAAAACAAAACACAATGCTTTCATATCCAGCTGGCATTTATTTATTTATTGACAACTGGAACGAGAGAATTCATATAAATGACGTGCCTGACGCACTGAAGCAAATGAAAATGAAGCAAACAAAAATAAATAAATATCTTTAAACAAAATACATGCATTCGTTTTTGTTTGCTTCATTTGTACTTCACCTTCCTCCCCAGTGGGGACCCAAAGCAGCTCACATTGTTCTCCTTTCCTTCATTTTATTCTCAGAACAACCCTGGAAAGTCGGCTAGGCTGCGAGTGTGTGACAAGCACAAAGTCACCCAGCAAGCTTCCATGACAGAGTAGGGATCACTTAGATCCTAGTTTGACACTCTAACCACTAAATTGGTGGCAGAGTTTAAACATGCAGAGGAACCGAGCACCAACTGTTTTTTAAAAATAACTCAATTTATTAAAGAAGAAATAAACCCTGATAGAGCAGAGGAGAGGGAGACAGGCTTTACTAACCAACTAACTGCTGCGAGAAACAGGAATGAAGGGGGAGGGCTCAGTTGAAGCAGGAACTCTCCACAGAGCCAATCAGAAGACAGGAAGGACATAAATTGGGGGAAGTCCCTAACCTAGCTGGGCTCATTGTGCCATGCTGAGGCCCCTCCCCTCCCTAAACCCAGCTCTCTGCAGGATCCACCCCCAAAGTCTCCAGGTATTTTCCAACCCAGACCTGGCAACCCTAGGTTTACTGCAGGATCTTGTGGCTTTAATCTTTTCATATAAAACACAGTTTTTAGTAAGTTTTAAAATCTTTGCAATAAAGCTGTCTGGGGGTGCCCCCTGCCCTGAACTTTCCACACCCCCACAAACATTCCTGGGAGCCAGGACAGGTGGACGACAGTAGGTCAGAGGCCGTGGCAAACCCAACCCTGTGCTTACCTAGGCGAGCCCAACCTCTGCTATGGCCATCACACTGCACTCTGATAGAAGGGAAGAAAGCAGTGGACAAGGTGGCTAGGATTCTTGTCCTCCAAAAGAGACAGGATGTCAGCAAGCAGGTAAAGGCCTCATCAGAGACTTCTCAGTGAGGGCAGGGCTGGGGAAAACAGGGCTGCACTTGCTGGGCGAGCACCTCAGTTCAGCAGGACTCTGGAGATAACCAACCAGCAGCCAGCCAGGGCCTGGAGGAAAGGGGATTAGGAGGAGGGAAGGGAGGGGCTGGATATACTACACTAAAGAATGCACTCTCCCATAATAGGCGGCAAAGGAAGTAGTGAGCACTGCTTGCACGGTTGCCAACTCTGTGTTAGGGAATTCCTGGAGGTTTTAGGAGTGGAGCCTAGGGAGGGTGGGGTTTGGGCAGGAAAAGGACCTCAGTGGGTATAATGCCATAGAGTCTGCCCTCCAAAGCAGGCATTTTCTCCAGGGGAACTGATCTTTGTAGTGTATAGATCAGTGGTAATTCTGGTAGATCTCCAGGCCCCACCTGAAAGTTGGCAACCATATTAATAGTGAGAGCTGCGGTGTCCCAGAAAGAGGGAACAATAAAGTAGCACAAGTCCATCCTTACCCCAAACTGAGGCCTGGGAAGCCCATGGGTGATCCAACAAGATGGCTCAAGGTTGGCTTTCTGGTCAGGCAAGAGAGGAGGGTCATAAAAACTTAAAACGATTATGTTGGGGGCTGCTGTGTCCCTGTCCCTTCCCTTTGGAGCTGGTCTGATTATCTAAGTGAGCATTTTCAGGTGAACTTGCAGTGTGGAATGATGGGTCAATACGCTACCAAATGACAGTTCCTTTATGCACATTGCTTATTAAGCAGAATATATCCAGAGTGACAGGCACCAATCAGATAACGCACCTGGTTAGTTTTCTTTTCTGCATGCCATATGGACCAATGATTCAATAGGCAGTCACTCCTGACTGTTAAGTATTCAATATCAAATGCTATTGATTGGCCAGTGCCAAAAAAACATGATCCTATTGCTAATTGAATGTAAAACAGTGAGTTCCAGATTTTTATTGTCACATGATAGCTAATGTTGGAAAACACAGGACTGAAGAACAGGGGAAGAATATAGGGTTGCCAGCCTCCAGGTGGGGCCTGGGGATCCCCCGCTTTTACAACTGATCTCCTGCTGAGAGAGATCAGCTCCCCTGGAGAAAATGGCTGCTTTGAAGGGTGGACTCTGTTGTACCATGCTGAGGCTTCTCTCCTCCCCAAACCCTGCCGTCTCCTGGATCCGCCCCCAAAGTCTCCCAAGTATTTTCCAACCTAGACTTGGCAACCCTAGAAGAATACTTGGGAAAGAAGTAGTCCCCACCCCAAGTTTTTTTCTGTGTTTCCAACTGAGCACGCTGAGACTATGAACAAAATGTGCATGCATCAGAACTAATTTATGTTTTGGATGAAGAAATGTTTGCTTTTGTTTGTCCTGTAACTACTATCAATTGATTTGATTGGTTGACCTCAAGTTCCAGTGCTTTGACAGAATAATTTCTTTCTGTGTGTTTTCCCCCTCTTCTGAGGTCTGCACAGTGCGTTGTTCTGTACCATGCTGGCCTTGAATAAATGTTAAGTACTTGCAGTAATATTTAAAGACATTTTAGTGTCATACCAGTGTTTCTCATCAGAACCAATTGCCTTGTTTAAAGTGGCATTACATCGAACGTCCCTTGCATGGATTATCTGCTTGCAAGTACTTTATCTCTGTTCCCTCCCCCCCCCAATAGCCACATTTGAACTCCAGCCTGAAAGAAGACTACAAGGCTTTTAAAGAGCAAATCGAAATGTCTATGCTATGAAGAGAGGTGGAGGGGAGGCAAAAAAGGGGGGAGGATACAAAATGTGAAATCAATTTTGAATTGCCTGAAGCCACACTTGGTCCTTGACAACTATGAAGTCGAGGGGAGTGGGGGACAAGGTGGCAGGTGTATTGACATTTATCTTCAAACCACAAATGAAAAAGGAGGGGCCTTCTTGAAATCTCCATAGCCAGAGCTTTCCTAGCAGAAAGGCTTTGCATAAAAAGAAACAGAGGACTCCAAAAGGAAATTTAATTAAAACAGGAACATTAAGAAAGTTTACAATACTGAACAGGGAAATTTTGCATTTCAATATGTGATATTTGAGTGGTTTGCTCTTTCCCAGACAAAATTCACTGAATTTTACACCCATGTGCTTCAACTGTCCCTAAGAGGCATAGGTACCCTTTTTTTGGTACCCTTCTTTAGTAAATCACTGTCTCTGTACTTTTCTTTTGAAGATGCACAGTCAAAATTTTGTGAGCATGAGTTGTTAGCATGACTTGCCTAGTTTTCATCACAAGTATCTAGAAATCAAGTATTGGATTGGGGAATAGGTACACCTTGTCTCTAGAACACATCTATGGGTTGGATCCTACAAATCAGGAGCACAACGTAAGGATGCCCAGGCAGCATCCTGGTATCTCCAAGAGCTTCAGGAGCAGGGCAGAGGGGCAGAAATGACATCATGCTATGTGCTGATCTCACAACTGGGCAAAACCCCAGATGTGATGTCACATCAGTGCATTGACCAGTGCTCTTGAAACTCTATGGTATTATCATAGACTTTTGTAGAGCATTATCTGGCATCTGAAGTCACATTTGAGATTTTGCCCAGATGTGCTCAAAATCACTCTTCCTTGTTCCTTAGCCAGCTGAGAATCCACTGGTGCAAGAAGCTTCACTGATGGAAAAGTCTGGGTGATTGTACTGGATTTGCCCTGCCTCTCCTCAGGCCTCTGAATACTGTAGCATCTTATCTGTGAGGCTCCCACAACCCTCTGCATCGCATGGAGCTGCTGGGGAAGGGGGAAGAGGGAAGGATCTGTCTCCAAGTGCCTTCTGCGAGTAACTCAAAGAATCCCATCTCATGTGAAAAATGTTCATGAATGCCACGTTGTTTCACACTCTGCAGACGCTGAGGTATATTTTGAAGGGCTGGCAAACTGTTGTTGGATGATTAGCTTTTTCAGCTACATCATTAACTGAAAGAATAAACACCTCCTTGGTTTTTAAATCGGTAGATAATAGGCTATTGCAGAGCAAGGCAATAGAGCATTCAGCAAGAGCCTTGAGCAAAAATGTAGCTATATGTAATGGAAGGGGTTGCTGAACAATGATGCTTGGCATGAGAACTGGAGTGTTCCAAGTATGACCCTATATATATATATTTGTGAGAGGCTGGAGTGTAAGTAAATCTAAGACATTGAGGATTGTTGCTGATTTTGTGCATCCCTTCCTATCAAGGCTGTCTCTTTATTTATTTAGTGATATAAACATTCAGAAAAGGCACACAATATGGTCTTTGAAGGACTGTACTCCTTTAAAATGCAAGGCAAGGACTATGGTCCTTTTGATCAAGTTTCACCACTGTTCCCTCTCGCATTTAAAATTGCTGATCAGATGCCCACATCCGTCTCCTACACCGAAGTGGGCTCACTTGTGCAATCCTCCTGGCTCCCTAACGAGTTTTCCGACACGTGGAAAATCAAGTACATTCTGGATATTTGTACGTTGAATCTGTGATTTCACTGATCTGGACAGCCATCTCTTGCAATGATCGCAATGAGGTCATCCGAACAACTTTCTCGCAGGGTCCCCCCCCCCCCCCCCCAGCTTCTGATGTTGTGTGCTTGAGCGATCCTGCGCTGAATAAATTCAATGTATAAATGTTCAAGCGCACATATAGACTTCAGCGCTCAATTGTATGTCATTGGTTAATTTTGTTCTCTGTTGGGGGGGGGGGGGACCTGCAAAAACAAGGGAGTACGGCAAGTCCCAGTGAGAGTGGTGATTCGGCCATGTGCATACGCAAAGCCTTTTTAAAACAAAAACAAAAACACCAAGCTGCATTACTGCTTGGGTGGTGCAGCTATCTGAACAGTGCCTGGAGCCTTGTCGCACAATGCAAGTGGTTTGGGGAGGGATGTGTGATCATCCCAACCCTGGAAAAAAATCATTCCTGATCATATCTTTAGAGTGAACAAATCTGGATAAGCTTGCCATGTGACCATAGCCTATGTGTTCAAACATGGTTCACATTTATCCCAAATTTCCTTCCCATAGAAATAAACAGGAGAAAAGTAGATTGGAATAATTTTCCTTAAAGATATATGTGAAGGAAGATTCAGTTATGACGTTCACCTCCTGGATTTAGAAGTTCTTGACCCCAGGACTGAGATTTCCTTATCCAGAGTCTATTTAAACTTCTGGATTACACTTGGTTTCTATTGGCTGGAATGTTGTGGAATGGCTGTTCTCAGTTCCCGGACAGAATCCAGAATGACCATCATGCCATTTGGCCAGTCAAAAGATTCTGGAAAGTTCTGGTGCCATTGTAATTGGGATTCCATCCAGGGGAATTGTAAATCTGCTATTGAAATCCAGTCTAAAGCAGGTTTTTGTGATATTAGATGCCTGAAGGATTTGTGAACGTGGATACATCCAAAGTTTATTTTATTTACTTCTGCAAAGGACATTAACATGTATAGATGCAGAGCTACACTGAATTCTCAGGTACACTTTCAAGCACTTCAGTTGCCACTTGGGAATCTCCTCCCAATCGAGTTAATGAGCATCATTCATGTTCAAAAGTTATGCTTTAAATTCTACTGCATACAGTTTGTACATGGAAGAAAACATCTCCCTATTTGTCTAGCCCATATGCTGGTCTTATAACTAATGGATGCAATTCCATAGAAGCTCACTGGTATATGTCTAGAAAAGTGTATAAGTTTAAATTGTGTTCAATGCATTGTAGGATTCCAACTGCATTTTCTATTGGAGGGGGATATAGAGACACTCCCTGTTTATCTTCCCTGGATTTCAAAGTATCAGACCCTCCTACTCCAGGGCATCTCTCAAGTTCAATCCCTCTTGGGGTTGCTGCTTTTTCAGATCTAACTTAAGTAGTATCCCTCACCTCCACTTCCCAAAGCAGTCTCTCCTTCACATCACCTGGTACTTCCAATTGGAGATGCCAGGGATTGAACCTTGGACCTTCCTCATGCCAAACAGATGCTATACCACTGAGCCATGACCCTTCTCCCAATGGCTCAATTCTCCACTGGTCATGCACACTCTTTATTAGTCTTCCAGAACAAAATTGGCAAAGAATTGGGTAGGGTTTTCAGCTCCAGGTTGGGAAGTTCTTGGGGTGGAGCCCTGGAAAAGGTAGGATTTCTGGAGGGGGGTACCTTAGCACAGTATAATGCCACTCTCCAAAGCACTTATTTTCTCCAGGGGGAACTGATTTCTATTGTCTGGAGGTTTTTTGAAATTCCAGGAGATCTCCAGGCCTTGCTTGGAGGTTGGCAACCTCATGAAACTGTCATTGAAAGACTGCAGCTACTGAACTGGGCAAGCAAAAGTTTTTGAAAGGAAAAAACCTCTCCCTGAATATTTGAAATGTGGCTGTGATCCTGGGAGGAAGTGGGGAGAGAAAAGGAATGGGAGCTGCTATCAAGAAGCAGCAGCTATGGTGCCAGGTATACTTCACATCAACACATGAGGCTACCGTATACTCAGACCATTGGTCTATCCTGGCCAGTATTGTCTCCTCAGAGTCGCAGCAGCTCTCCAGGGCCTTAAGTAGAGGTCTTTTACATCATTCTCTACGTGAGCCTTTTAACTGGAGGTGCTGCTGGGGACTGAACCTGGGACCTTCTGCATGCCAAGCAGATTTTCTGCCACTGAGCCACAGCCTCTCATCCCATGGCCTCTCCCCGGTTTTCCAGTTAGTATTTGCAGGTATGTGCATGACTGATTTAAACAATTCTGTTGGAGGTGTATGTGTAACATCAGACAGTCATCTTACAGCACATTTTTTAAAATCCTCATTCTTTATTCACCCTTCCTCTTTGCTATAAGCAGTCAGGTCTGTACAATCGGTGGGCCATCATTCCCTTTAAAAATGCCTTTGCGACTGCTTGCCAGGCACTGCTGGTTTCCCAGAGTTCCCCCAATGCATGTTCTGATCCTAGTCTGGTCCCCACCCATTCCTTGCCGTCTTCAGGGATGGAGGATTCAAAGGCAGTGTGTGAACCATTCGTTTTTAAAAGTGTATTTCTTCATAGCATTCCACATGCATTATTTCACAAATCCTTACAACCTTCTCATCTCTCCCGCTCTCCTCTGCTGTGCAGTCCTTGTCAAGACCCACTGTCAGTCTGAACTCAGCAGTGAAAGGGCTTGTGTGGATTTGCTGAAGAAAAGAAGGAAATCCTTATCATTGCCATGGCTGCTGTCAGGTCCTTTAACAACAGCAGCAACAAAGTGCAACTTGGCTTTACAAATTCTCCCTCCTTTGCAGAGAGAATTGTTCACCATCACCAGAGCCCAGGAAAAAGGCAGCCTCCTCTCCAGAACTATTCTTGAACCAAGACATCTCAGAAACTGACCTTGTAGAGGGCAAGCATGGCAAGGACAGCAGCCTCATAGAAAGGGGGAGGACATCTTCCCAGTCTTTCTGCTACTGCTCCATTCATATGTAATTAAAGCTTAATCACAACTGTGACCAACTCCAGTTAGGACTGGGACCACATAGAGAAGGGAGAGGGCGGAACTCTTTCATCCCTTCCTGGTTTTGCAAATTGGAACTGGGTTCCATGCCTGGTTGTAGCCCTGAGAGCCAGTTTGGTGTTGTGGTTAAGTGTGCGGACTCTAATCTGGGAGAACGAGTTTGCTTCCCCGCTCCTCTACTTGTAGTTGCTGGATGACCTTGGGCAAGCCATAGTTCAGTCACGGTTGTTCTGGAAAGAGCTCTCCCGGCCCCACCTACCTCACAGGGTGCCTGTTGTGGGGAGGGGATGGGAAAGGAGTTTATAAGCTGTTCTGAGACTCTGAGTGAAGGGTGATATATAAATCCAATCTCCTCCTCTTCTTCAAAATATCTAAAAGCTAGATGCCCTTCTTTCCCCCCCCTTTAAAGGGCAAATAGCAATGTGAGGAGAGTAGTTTTGAATAATGATATCATGTGGTGGTATATGAGTCAAATCCGTTTTACCCTCCTGTCTGACCCCTGATCTGAATCGGGGATGCAGAGGGCCTTTAAAAAGCTGACAGGGATCCTTGATTTCCCTCCCTCATGTCTAGTATGGAACTTCATGGAACTTTCTGTTCCACACCTTTTCCCCCCTTTCTCCAACCAGGCTTATTTGATTAAGTCAGGATTTGTATTTGGGCTAGGAGCCAGGGAACAGAGGTTTACCAGACCTGTGTTTGTTGAGATAATGAGGAGATATTGACTACAGTGAAGCTCAAACTGAGACAAATCAGTCAGCATCTTTTCAATCAAGCCATTCCCATTATGAAGAGACAGAGCTGCTTCATATTTGAAGGGCTCATCGGTGAGGGAGCTTCGTGCCATCCTCTCACCTCAGTTTTCTCATAGCGTCTTAATCCATTTAGGGCTAACATGTTGTTCTGTTACAGGGTAAACTGAACTATGCAGTAATTGCCACCACATGCCGAAAGTAGAAATCTTTCCCTTAATCTCTGCTCCTGCCAGGTTCCTAGCGTCACTTTGCCTTTTGTAAGACATGCAAAGTGAGCTTTGAAGCATTTGGGGAGAGGAGGGTGCCTCGGCACAAGTTTCCAGCAAATTAGTGAGAGGAAAATGTTTTCTTTGAAGCAGATAGAGACACCACATTTGGCTTTGGGATCCTCCTGCTTGTAATTCTCCACAGCTGAGATGTTCTAGATACCTGTAGCGTCATCTGAAAATAACACTGTGATTTTGACAGCTGTTTGCTGTGTCCAACGGCACAATTCTAAACAGAGTTAACTTTCAAAACCCATTGACTTCAATGGCCTTAGAAAGGTGTAACTCTCTTAAGGATTGCTCGGTAAAACTGCTACCCACTTTGATAGCAAAGATAGTGTGGGATTTATAGAGAAGTTGAACATCTGTACCACAGGTAGGAACACTGCATTATTTGAAGGATAAAATGGCTGCCCCAGCAAGCTTGCTGTTCATCCAGAGGACTAAACAAACTACTGTCTCAAGCTTGCCTCAGACCGTTAATAATATTGGTTTTGAAGTAATTTTTAAATTATGTATTATTTCATTAATTATTATTGTTTGACATGTATGTTTAATGTATTTTTCCTTGTTTGTATGTAAAGTCTGAAACAAACAACTACATATATTTTTAATGATGCAAGACTTCAGTGTATACTCTTGTTACGTTCTGATATTTCTGGCCTGATCACGAAAGTTGTCTTTCCAGTTTTGTTCTCTCTTCAACAGTAAGAGCTGTTAGCAGGGCAGAGAAGGCTGACAGAATTAAGGGCCCTTGTGAAGAGTGAGTCTTGCCCTGATTCATTAAAGTACAATGTGATCAAAATGCTTTATAAAGAAAATGTGGGCATGCCCCTTCCTCCACATGTCCATTTTGGGCTTGTCTATAGCCTTATTTCAGATACACAGAAATGCAGAGACAACATTAAGCACAGCAGGCCCCCAATGTGATGGATACTTCCAGCTGGGTTTCTGATCACAGGAGGTATGATCAGGGAGTGCTTTCTCTGCAGGCAGTGCTTTCTCTCACACTGTTCACCTGCTCTGTTTTTGCTGGCAAGCAGCAAACTGAAATAACAAGAGTCCCCTCACTCTGCCTGAAACTGAGCAGGGTGGGAATGTTAGCCTGACTGCTTTATTATATTATCAATATTGGGGAATATTAGCTCTTAATAATCAGCAGTAGGCATTAAGGAATCTGCACCATTTGTATACAGAGGCTGGGCCTCTCTCAGACCTCCCAAAAAGAGACACAGAGACTCAAATGAAGTTAAAAAGAGTCTTTAGTTTATTTAATAATAATAAAAGTGAATCATTCAGATGTTGCAAAAATCATACATTCAATCATACAGGTCTAAGAAGTAGGATAGAATTAAAGAGACTGTTGCATTAGCAGGAGATCATTGGTTTCCTGTAGAAGGCATATTTACCTCTCCAGTAGCTGGTGTGGTCCTTCTGGAAAAATAAAGATAGGCTGGGAGAAAGATGTGGGGGGAGCACATGTGCTGAACCAGCAGCAGCATGTGTAGGCCCTTGGCTGCACATACCAAGAGTCTTGAAGGTAAGGGAGGGCAGGAGATCATCGAAGCAAGACAGAGAGCTGGCTGCTGGGAGCTTTCTTTTATTGGGGGGTGGTCTCTGGGGGCAGGCTTGGCCAGATGCCTGTCCTGAGACCACCCCTTGCTGGTCCACCCACTAGCTCTTGTCCAGTAGGAGAAGGTGGGTTGGGCAATGTTAGATTCTACCTAGCATGGTCAGAGGAATACCTGGGGCCAGAAGCTGACATCATCGGCTAGGAGCATTGTCTTGTAGATGGGATTAACCTCTCTGGGCAGCCAAACCGGTTTTTAGCTGGTCAAGTCCATTGTTTCACTGGTCAAGGAATGTTGGGGGGTGGGTGGGTTGCAGCCTGCAATGCGTAGAGAACATGTAATGGAGTTTGTGAGCACATGTCCTTAGCCAGAGACAAGCTGGCTATTTTCTGTGTCAGTGTCTTTGTGTGTTAAGAGAAGCCTCCTGGAGTTGGCAACCTCGGGAAACGCTGTCTCAAGCATTTGCTGGGAGTCATTTGCAGCTGGTTTTTCTCCTAGGTTCTTCTTCCTAATTCCTCTTACACAATTAGCAGTCCATTTATCACTTATGAATTTATCATTCATAAGAGTGCAAAAGCACCTTGCTGGCTTACAGGAATTGTGGGATGCTACACAGGAATACCTAAAAAATCCCTGTATTTCAAATATGGCTCTTCTTATACCCTAAACAGTCTCTACTTGGTATAAAACAATCAAACATTAAATCCTGAAGGAAGGTAACTCTGTTCATGTACTGAGAATTTGCAATTTAAATTATGCACATTAAGGATATTGGTATTACTGTTGCTTACTTTGCATAATCAGTAGGCTCTGTTAATCACTTGGAAGAGACAATGAGCTATCCAGTCCTTCATCTTTGGCTGTATATATCAGTCCCCCTTCTGAGATTCTACCAGGCAAATACCACAGAACAAATCAAAAGAAAAATGGTGCATTCCTAAATTGCTGCTGTAACAAAGCTACATTCTAAAAATCGTATTAAAAACATATATTCCAAACATGAATATATTTAACGTAATCATGGCCCATCTTCATTCTATCATAAAATGATCTGAAAAGTGCGAAGAGTGTCAGGCACCTCTGTACTTTGCCTTTGTGGACTGCAAGAAACAGTGTTTGATTTCATTGAATTCATTGCTGTTCCCAGTGCACTGAATGACAACAGAATTGGCCAGACGCATTGACTTCCTAGAAGAAATGAAGATAAACTGCCCTACTAAAACAGATTATTCAGTAATCTGTAGCATCCATGCTTGTGAAGGAGAAAACACAATATGAGAAGACACAATTTTGCTGGAAGCAGTCATGACAGTTCTGGAATTCCTGCTCAGTGGTATCACAGTGGTTAAAGGGGGCAAGGGCAGGGGAAAACCAGACATGGAGGGCCAGCCTGTCCCTCTAAGATCTTGAGCAGAATCTGACAAGCTACATTCTGCATGACATCCCTCATCCAGCTAAACATATACCCTGGCTCACTGAGATCTGGCATACACACAACCAAGTTCTTTTGAACCTGAGGAATCTGGAGACAACACAGGGGGGAAGATGAAGAAGAAGAGTTGGTTTCATACCCTGTTCTTCACTATCCGAAGAAGTCTTGGAGTGGCTTACAATCACCTTCCCTTCCTCTCCCCACAACAGATGCACCATGAGGTAGGTGGGGCTGAGACAGCTCTTTCGAGAACTGCTCGTGAAAGAACAGCTCTGAGAGAACCGTGAGTGACCTAGGGTCAGTCAGCTGGCTAGATATGGAGGAGTGGGGAATTAAACTTGTTTTTCCAGATTAGAGTTCACCACTCTTAACCACTACACCAAGTTGGCTCTTAACTAAAAACAGAGGCTGGCTTTATTTGGAAAACAGAGGAAGAAGTAGTGTTGCCAGCCTCCAGGTGGGGCCTGGGGATCTCCCGCTTTTACAACTGATCTCCAGCTGACAGAGATCAGCTCCCCTGGAGAAAATGGCTGCTTTGAAGGGTGGACTCTATGGCATTGTACTATGCTGAGGCCCCTCCCCTCCCCAAACACTGCCTTCTCCTGGCTCCACCCCCAAAGTTCCCAGGTATTTTCCAACCTGGACTTGGCAACCTTAGGAAGAAGAGAAGTTTCATATAACTACTTGCATGGGAAAAGGGGAGTGGCGAAAGATTTTAGACCAAAGGTAGAATGCACAACAAACTAAAAACAGCTAATTCAGCTAATTCAATCTGACTGAACTGGTACCCTAGCTTAATAGCTGACAGCTTATCATGGCTCTTGAGCCACGTTAGCTGCACATAGGCCTATCCGACAAGGGACTCCGCCAACCTTTGCTTGTTCCTGGAAAAAGCAAGTATAACTCTCCCCTCAGAATTTTATGACTCTTGTTATAATCATACCCCCTTGCATGGATAGGTCAGGTTTTTTCCCCTGCTCTGGCTGGTGCATAGTCAATTATATGATTTCTTTTGGTGGCTGAAACCTCTGTATTTTAAGGCTGCGGTCACACAAGCAGTTTGCCATGATATAGTAGCATTACCCTTGCAGATTTAAAGAGCATGATCAGACTGCAACATCTGCCTTCTGTGCCCCAGTTGGTGGCACCCTGTGTTGCCCCGCTTTGGAAGCAGAGTAATTAGGCACCAGGAAAAGTCCAGTGTTTATGGATGCCAGTGCTTCCATGCCACTTTCCTGAGTGTTTGAACTCTCCTTCCACGAAAGGAACCCAGAAAGTAAGTCTGAACCCACAGATCTGTTTCCGCCACTGTTTTTTTGGAGTTGCTGCCTACATGCACATACCCACCTGCATTAAAACAAAAAAATGAGTGGGGAATGCGCTCCATGCTTGAGGCACTGCAGTAATGACCACCAGAGAAGCATGCAGGGAAACCACCACAGGCTGTGCTGTCTGGTTGGTCTGCCCTGCAACACTTTAAACTGGTGCAATTAGAGGCACACCCAGATCATGGCAAGCCTCCAGTGTGACCAAAGCTTAAATGTGGGCATGTCTTAATTTTTTTCCCCTTTGCCCATTGGTGGGAGAGATGTGCTTGGGTGGACAGAATGGGGTGAGAGATGGTTCCATGATTCATATTGTGTGGGTTAGGGGGAGATATGGTGGTGGGAGAAGAGCAGGCCAGGCAAGAACATTGAATAGAACATTGAATAGTGGCTGTCATAATTAAATAATAATGTTACTAGCACTGTATGATGTCAGGTTTTAGGACTGTTTTAACTGTTATTTATGTGTATTATTTTTATGGAAGCCACCCTGAGCTGGCCTCAGCTGGGAGGGGGGGGTATAAATTTTATAAATAAATAGATAAATAAGGGGAAGGGACAGCAGACAACTGCAGTCTGTTGCTCCTTCTGGCTCTTCTTCCAGCCAAAGTGGTGTTGATAAACCCACCAGGCAATAAAAGCCTGCAGCTAAATGCCAGATCAGTCACAGGAAAAACAACAGTCATCCAGGATTTAATCCCGGATGAGAGGGCTGAACTGGCATGTATCACTGAGACTTGGTTAGGGGAGGGGGGTTGTCTGACAGTCTTCCTACCTGAGCTGACAGAGCTAGTCTCAGGGGTGGTGTTGAGGAACCCTAGGCTGGTTGTTCTGGGGGACTTCAACATTCATGCAAAGACTGCCTTGTCAGCAGTGGTTCAGGATTTCATGGCCTCCATGACAACCATGGATCTGCCTAAGGTAATAACTGGTCCTACACCTTCAGCAGGTCACATACTTCATCTGGTATTTTGTTCTGGGCAGGAGGAATGTGAGCTGAGGATGGAGGAATTGGTGATGGACATGTTCTTTGTCATGGACATATCACTACTTTTGTCATGGACATATCACTACCTGCCTGGGTTTAGACTTAGATGGATACCAAGACTCTGCAGGGATCCTCCTGGACCTCTCAGCAGCTTTTACAACTATCAATCATGGTATCCCTTCTGGATTCCTATCTGGACTGGGATTGGGAAGCACCATTCTGCAGTGGTTCTGGACCTACCTATTCAGTCCCTTGGCCTTTGACCTATGGTAGGGGTCCCCCAACCTTTTTGAACCTGCAGGCACGTTTGGAATTCTGACATGGTATGTTGGGTGCAGCAACAAAGTGGTGCCCACAAAATGGCTGCTGCAAGAGGTGGAGCCTGCCAAAAATGATTGCCACAGCTTAACTTCAATAACACAGTGCTTGTGCTGTGGTGGCAGCTGCTGCCAAAGCAACATTTAAAAAAAATCTGCAGTCAATCAAATCTCCAGTAGTCAATCAGAAGCCTTACTGGGCAAAAATCCTACCTGGCTCCACCTACTCCCTAAAAGCACTTTGCAGGTACCAGAAAAGGTATTGGCGAGCACCATAGTGTCCATGGGCATCACATTGGAGACCCCTGGCCTATAGGGTTTCACAAAGTTCCATCTATCCAAACCTACGGGTGAGGTTATCTGCAGATCTGGGCTGTATTGTCTTCAGTATGCGGATGATACTCAGCTCTATCCTGTGCTTCCAGCTGATCCCATAAGTCACGTGTTCTGGATGGGGTTGTGCTCCCCATGGAGGAACAGGTCTGTAGTCTGGAGGAGCTCTTACATAAGAACATAAGAACATTAGAGAAGCCAATATTGGATCAGGCCAATGGCCCATCCAGTCCAACACTCTGTCATACAGTGGCCAAAAATACCAGGTGCCGTCAGGAGGTCCAGCAATGGGGCTAGGACATTAGAAGCCCTCCCACTGTTGCCCCCCCCCCAAGCACCAAGAATGTAGTGCATCACTTGTCCCAGACCGAGAGTTCCTATCTATACCTTGTGGCTAATAGCCACTGATGGACCTCTGCTCCATATGTTTATCCAATTCCCTCTTGAAGTTTGAACCTCCTGTGGCAGTGAATTCCATGTGTTAATCACCCTTTGAGTGAAGAAGTACTTCCTTTTATCTGTTCTAACCCAACTGCTCAGCAATTTCATTGAGTTCCCATGTGCTCTTATATTGTGAGAAAGGGCTCTTGGATCCAAGCCTACTGCTGGATAAGCAGGTGGCAGCTGTGGCCAAAAGTGTCTTTTACCAGCTTTGACTAGTTAGCCAGCTGCTGTGTTTACTGACCCAGTATGGTTTCCTGACCCAGTGTTTCCTGGCCAGTGTGATGCATGCATGGATTACATCCAGATTAGGTAACTGTAATCCACTCTACAGGGGCTACCCTTGAAAAATGTTTGGAAACTTCAGAATGCTGAAGACAGGACTGGAATGGGTCTTAGGAACTATGTAACTTCAGTTTTGGCTCACGTACACTGGCTTCCAGTTTTTTTCTGAGCACAATTCAAGGTGCTGGTGTTGACCTTCAAAACCCTATATGGTTTGGGAGCAGCATACCCGAAGGACTGCATAATCCATTATGAACCGGCTCAAACATTACAGTCATCTTTGGAGGCCCTGCTTCAGGTACCCTTGCCTTCTGAGATTAGGCAGGTGGCAACCAGGGAGAGAGCCTTCTTGGTCATAGCACCAAAACTTGCTCCCCAGGGAGATTCATCTGTCCCCTTCTGTTGCTGTCTTCTCCAGCAGGTGAAGACGTTTTTGTATTGTTTGGCATTCCTGCAATGATGGGATCGGGATGGAATCAACTTTGATGGTGACGTCTAAAGCATTTTCCTGTTGGTATATGTTTTTGCTTGATAACTAATGACATGGCAAAATTGGAGACAAAACTGCAGCAGTTGGAACAGAAATTGCACAAAATCTTTACTGGAAATGAATATCTCAAAAACAACATGGATCCGTATGCGGACCACCCAGAAGCCTCTATTAAAATCAACAGCATAGAAAAGAAATAAGTTGACAGCTCCATCAATGCAGGTCAACAAATTAAAACCAACTCTTGGGGAGTTTTGCAATGCTGCCACAGCAGAAGAAAGAGAGCATGGCCACACTTTAATAGAAGAAAGATTATTACATGATGATGAATTGCTAATGAAAGCTAAAAGAGAGATTTACAACTTGACCACCACTCCTGTGATGATCTACCATGCAGAACCTTGGTTGACAACATTTGCTGATGAAGAAAAATTACACAAAGAGTTATGGAAAGAGGTGTGTGCAAAATCCCTTGGTAACTATGCACAACATGAAGAGCCATTTCAGCACATGGGTGTAACAGATACAATACTGGCCATCTATGATTAGAGTTGCCACCCCCAGGTCCTGGCGGGGTTTTCCCCAGTTTTGGGGGTTTCAAGCCCTGCCCCCGAGCCTGACCAGGTACAGCCACCTCTCTGCCTCCCCTCCTGCAAGATTTAAAGGGCCCTTCAACTAATCAGCAGGGAGCACGTGGCCTGCCGATCAGCTGGAGGGCTCTTTAAATCTTGCAGGAGGGGAGGCAGAGGGGCATGTGCCACCCCCCACTTCTTCTCAAAAGAATTTAAAGGATCCCTTTAAATGCTTTTGAGAGGAAGTGAGGGCAAGCATGCTTGACCCCCCCTCCCCTGCTTCCTCCCCAAAACATTTAAAGGGATCCTTTAAATGCTTTGGGGGGGAAAGCGGAGCAGGCCTGCAATCCAAGCCATGAATTTGCAGCTTGGAGTGCAGGTGCTGGTTCCCAACGTGATAATGTCATTCTATGTGATGTCATTATGTCGGGGCTGTTCCTGCCCCCTGGAACACCCCCAAAAGTCCCCCGCTGGGGACTCAGAGGGACCTGGCAACCCTATCTGGGATGCCAGTCAAAAATGGGCCAGTCATGTGGAAACCTGGCATGATAACATGTGGACTTCCTGCCTTGCGTGTTAACTTGACAGAGATGCAAAACACTTCCTTGACAGATCTAAAATGCCTCATTCCAGTATGAGGACGAAACTTTTAGATCAGCATCCAATGGAAACAGTGTGTTAGATCCCATGAGCTACCAGGTTCTGATGATCAGGGGCCTCCCCCCAGCCCTGCAAGTCCTTTGTGAGTTTCATCCTGGGGTCAAGGAACCACCTATAAAGGGGATGGGGAAAGGAACAAGATCACCCTTTATGCTGCTTCCATGAGCAGAGCACCACTCACAGAAGAGGAAGAAAGGAGCAATTTGGCCTCCTCCTCCCAACTGCAGCTGCCTCTCATGGCTATTAGTCCATGTGGGTCCCCCCCCCATGGGGGGTGGGGACATCCAATGGTACTTGCCTCCATGGATTAATGGATCCAACCCAGTGTGCTCAAAATTATAAAATAGAATGGCATGATATCTACTCCCATTGATGGAGGGGAGTGAATGAGGATGAGTCAGATGTAGTAAGTAAGCCTAACACAGTAACTAAGCCTAAATATCGCAATGCTAAAAGACATCTATAAAATATAACAGAAATACTGCGATGATATGCAGTTCTACTCAGAATCCTACTTAGTTCTATTCACTGGGGCCTAGTCCAAGAAAAGTGTTTTTTAGAATTGTACTGCAAAGTGCACTGCAATCCTCCTCAGAGCTGAAACCTTTAGAAGGGTGTAACTCCATTTAGGATTGCATTGACAGTCCCTACCTAGCTATGTCACTAGTTTGAATTTGGATTTACAAACTCCAGATACAGTTGTACAGGATGGTCAAACACAAACTCACACATTGCAAAGTAACACAAATTGAGTCACCTACTGCCAAGCTACAGGAGAACCAACCTTTGTTACATTTTTATTTTATTTATGGATTTATTCAATTTATAAACCACCCTCCCCCGAAGTCTTGCTAATAGTCCAGGATGATCATTTAATGTTTCATCAGTGGGAACTAATGAAAGGAGATGTTCCCTTGATAGCTGGGATGCTAAAGGGAGGGGGCAGAGAAACAATTTGGAGCAATTTACAGTTGGAATTTAGGAGAGCGGAAGAAAGAGATTTGAGTTGGCTGAGGCAGAAGCATCCTTGGAGTGCAGTTAATCTCTTCAGGGATCTCATACAGGATTAACAGCTGTGCAGACTGCTTACAGAGCCTGTTCACTTCCACTTCTGCTTGCCTGTATATTTGTAAATAAAACAGAAATTAGAAAGACACCTGTGCCATCACATCCAAAGAACTAAACCTGTGATTTTGCTGCTCCCAGAATTTCTCACTATTTGGGGAAGTAGGGAGTTATGCAAAATTAATTGAATGCACATTTGCTGGCCAAGTTTCCCAAAAGCATTACATTAAAACCAAACCAGGTAGCAAGTCAATCAGGGTTCCTGTCTCAAAAAGGCAGATAATGACCCACTTTAGGCATTTCATCTCCTCTTGATGTTCCTCTATCGTGAAAAGACAAAAAAAAGTAATGCAGAACATATTAAAGTTTAAATTCCCAGTGGAAGCCCAGAGCATGCTATTAGGTGTTCTGCCTAACAAATTACCAAATTTTTTAGAAGAGATATTCAAATACACGGTGACAGCAGCCAGAACTATTTAAGCAGCAAAATGGAAACTAAACATCAGTTCACGTTTAGAAGAATGGGAAAAGAAACTTTCTAAATATGCAGTAATGGAAAAATTAACAACCTATTTGAGAAACAGGTCTATTATGAAATTTGAGGAGAGATGGAGTGTGTTTTTTTGTATTATGCTAGCAGCAGACAAACTTAAAGTGAAAACATATCATATACAAATGTATGGTAATGAAACAGAAGTAGAATTGAAATCTGATCCAAGTGTAATATCTCGAATACAAATTGGTTCTCTGTATGAGATGTATAATAGGCTTTCTTTTACACTTATCTATTAAAGCTTCTAATGAATATGTATATATGGCAAAAATATGTTGTATTGTATGTTGTATTAAAGCAGAGAGAGGGGATAACACAGTAGTCCTCATACTAACAAAAGTGGTGATTAATTCAGGTGATGCACTAGGTAAACAGTAGACAACAGAAGGTGAGTAGAGGCTGAACTTGTTATGATCATTGACAGTTTAAGATGGGCATGACTCCATGTCAGCTGCCCAATCTCCTGTTAGAGCATTACAACACACAACTGGGAGCAGAAATGAATTGATTTTTGCAAATAAGATACTAGAAAAGTGAACTTGCCTTGCTCCCATTTTTTTCCTTTAGCTAAGCAAGCCATACAATCACAATGATGATTTGTTCACAATTTTAAGCAAGAAGTGTTTCAAGTGGTTTCGCACGTGCACAGTTAGCAGCTTTCGACACTGTGGCTGGCTGGATAGCTGATGTTAGAATATGCTCATTATTTTACTGGCTTGGCTCACATATGGACTGGGGTCATCACAGGCAAGTCAGGCATCATATAAAATCTGCTACATAACATTTCAAGTGCGTGTGCTGCTTTTGTGCCTGCACAGCTGAGAGCACTCATCAGGTAGTAGCATTCCGGGTCTTGGCAGCTGTTCTGATCTTACCAGACTGAACTGTACTTCCCAGGTAGCAGTGCAGGAATGCTTAATGTATCTGCAATGCTGTTGTCTCCATCACTTTCACACTACTGAAAGCCATACCTTTTTGCATCCCAGGATCCTCTGGCCAACACCTACCTAGTGTTGGTAATTACCTTCAAAGCCTTATATGGCCTGGGATCAACATACCTAAGAGATGGCCTCTTCCCATATTTGCCTCAGAGAGCATTACACTCTAATAAGCAACATCTCCTGGTGATCTCTGGTGCAAAGGATGTCCACCTAGCCTTGATCAGGGCCAGGGCTTTTTCCGCCCTGGCCCCCGCCTGGTGGAACATTCTCCCTATTGAGATTAGGGCCCAGTGGGATCTTATTCAATTCCACGGGGCCTGCAAGACGGAACTGTTCCACCAGGCCTTCAGCTGAGGCAGCGGGCGTCCACATATGGCTTCCCCCAAGGTTGCGGTCTCCCGCCTACTGATAACCAGCCATACCTAGTTATATCAATGGGCTGGATTCTCCCTACGGCAAACATGACTATTGATTAATGTGTTTTAAATTTTTGTTGTATTTATCAAAATGTTGTGACCCATCCTGAGCCTGTTTAAGGGATGGGGGCATATAAATGCAATAAATAAATAAATAAATAAAAGTCAGAGGCTTAGATGAGTCCACTTTTCTGATGCTAAGTCTGCATCTCTTAATTAAGGCATGTACATCCTCAAGTGCTTTCAAGACAAAACAGCCTGGCTGCCATGAGAATTCAGGGGCACATTAGTTAAGGCTCTTTTGCATAGTTCTCCAACTTCTCCTCACACCCTGGCAAGGAGTAACAACCCATGCTTGCAGGACAATAACCTTCCCTTTTGGAATCTCCCTCACAGTGCAGATTTCTCTGGAAGCCTAATCAAGCACTTAGGAAGAGCCATAAGACCATGTCTTGACCACTGCTGATAGGTCTGACTGAGTCATTCCAAGACCCCAAGTCAATTCAGTCACTTACAACTGGATGCATCAATCCTTCCCATTCTATCACCTAGGTGCATGCCTCACTAGTATCCCTCACAATAGAAAATGCACATTTACCCAATGACAGCTCAGATTCTGATCTTTCCACCAATGAATTCTTGGGCCCTAAAATTCCACCAATCACAGTGCGACCCAAGTTTCACTGATGGGCAGGTGGATCCTGTATTTTGGCCCAGTGACACTGAGGATCCTAATTCTGTACCAGTTTTAGCTCTGCTGCCTCTATCCAAGTCCACGCAAATCCAGGTTTATAAGAAAGGCTTGCTAAGCCCTTGATTTTTGTAGTTGGTTTGGTTCTGTTCCTGAGCTTTCTTCAATCACTACGGACATGAAATTACTGGACTTCATCTTTATCAAGACAGGCATAGTGATTTTTCTCTCTCCTATTCTGCACCCCTTCTTGAAACCTACCTTCTATGTGCTTCTACCTTCTCCCATCTCTTAGCTTCACCTCTCTCTGTGCTCTTGGCTGGCCAGCCCTATAGCAATATTGTATCCTCCATCACATTCCCAAATAGTTAGGGATTCCTTCTCTTCCTATCCTGGAATACCCTTCCCTGATCATCCATATGCATCTTCGTCTCCCTTTTTGGTCAACCCTATCCCGATCTGTGCTCTCCGCCTTGGTTTCTCTCTGGACTAGCCATGTAAGAGGAACACAGTTTGAATCAAAGTGACTTTAATTGGGTTTAATTCAAAAGTAGCATAGTTCAACCCAAAGATTGTTCAAAAGTGAATATTTTTATTGGATTGCCAAAAGTAAATTGCTATTGTATTTTCTTACAGAACAGTTAACAGTTCAGTTTCACTGTCTTATATTGCTGTAATTTTATTTTTCTTTACTATTCTATGCCTTGGCTAGGACAATAAAGCTACTCTATGTTTAAGTATCTGTCTCTTCTCCTCACCCCTCCCACACAATATAAAACAATATAAAGCTTGTGCTGTATATACAGTACACTTAACATGTGCATGCAATAGAATTACAAGATCCTGTGAGACTAAAGATTGGGTCCTGTACATGTGAAGATGCTCATATGTTGCATGCCATGACTCAGAGTCCCTTTTAGGTAGCAATCCCATTGAGGCTGCTGTCAAACTGGAGGCTTGGTGTGATATGGCGTGCCTCTAATTGCGCCGGCTTAAAGTGTTGCAGGGCATACCAACCAGACAGCACACCCTGCTGCAAGTTACCTGTGTGGCTGTCCTATGGTCAAGCATCCAAAGTAGTGTTGCTTGCCAGCCACAGGATGCTCTGTGCCAGTGAAAGTTTTTTTTAAACTCCCCATTGTGTATGCACATAACCACATAACTGAACAACCGTTTCTGTTAGCTAGCTCTGTAACCCATTCAAACTTCCCTTCCGGGTTCCTTTTGCACCGGGAGAGTTCAGACATTGGACAAAATGGAGTGGAAGCACTACCATTCGTTACTACTGAAGTTTCCCTGGTGCCTGATTACTCTGGTTCTAACACAGAGTGGTACAGGCTGGTGACGACTAAGCCAGAGACAGCAGATGTTGTCATCTGATCGAGCCCTTTACATCCACACAGGTAACACTAGTATGTCGCGACAAACTGCTCGTGAGACCGCAGCCTTAGATTAGTCAATTCAGAGAGATACATGTAGCTTTGGGAGTCAGGCAGACAAACTGAACAAGGATGGAATTCAACAGAGACAAGCAACACAATTTTTCCAGCCATTCCCAGAAGACCCAACAAAAAACAGAAGCACCTCTTTTTCTAACAGAACAGGGACAGTGATGCCAAAGCATTACAAAAGCACGTCTATGCAAAAACACTGACGTACAATTTTGATGGTCTGATATCCAAGCACACTGATTGCAAACTGTGATTAAACTGTGGTTCTAGCAGAGGAGTGTTTGTCCATCACTGAATGGCAGTAAGGGGGAAGTGCCTGGAAAAGGACACAGATACAGCAGCGATAGTACTGGGGTCATATAGACCACACAGTCTATGAAGCTACCAGTGTTGCTTCTGTTGGCCACGTGGCTGAGTGAGAGCTGTAGCCTTGCCATACGTAGACTGCAGACATTGTATGTGCGGAAACAATGCATCTGACAAAATCACCCCTAAGCATTTCACAAGTCACAGTCTGTCAGGGATGAAGGGTTACCCAAGTGAACAAGTCGGTGGATTCTGCTTGAAGACTGAGAAGTCTTTTGTTTGGTCAAATGTTCAACCCTCAGATAGTGGGTAGCTTACGAATCTGTATCATCCATTTACACTGTAGGTTTTTAGGACTTATCCAAAGCACTTCTGCTCTTTGTCTTAGGAAGAGAGTTCCACAATCTAATCAATCATATAATCTAAGCCAGCCAGCCCTCCTTGATATTCAGTCTAAATTTTTTTATTTGCTCAGTTTAATCTCATTAGTCTTCATTTTACCTACTTTGACCAACCCCTCAGTATTCTCTGCTTCTCCTTTACCCTTCAAGCAGTTTCAGAAGGTGATTTGCTAATCTCCCAGTAGTCACTGTTCAGCCGAGCTAAGCATACCCTTAATTTTTCCTCTCATCAATCAATACTTTCTGTCCCTTTAATCATTTTTACAGCTCTTCTCTGAACCCTCTTCAGTTCATCAACAACACCTTTTCAGTCGTGAGGGGGTTTTGCATGAAACACAGGCTCCCATTTGGATCTCCTCACTGACATATAAAGAAGAGCTAGATTACCTCTCTGCTCACTCAAGTGATGCTTCAGTGGTCAGCAGGAAAATAAGATATCATTTTTTAAAAAAAACCACTGTAGAGAGCTGGGTCTTTTGGTTTCCTCTCAGCTAGAGAAGCGAAAAGGTATTTAACCTAGTGATCCAGAGCATTTTGCTTAAGAAGTTTAAAGGAAGTGTTTATTTGTTCTGTTCCCCACCCTACTAACACTCATTCTAAAAAGAAATAAAAAATCTCTCCCCTCCCCTTCATGTATCTTTCTATTCTCTATAATAGATTCTCAGGGATTCTTAGGGATCACTCAGTTTTCCAGAGTGCACTGAAGGCCAGAAGTGTATTTTGCCACAGAAACTAATTCCCTCATAATGATTGGTTAACTCTACAACCAGGCCTGTATGCACGAGGGTGCCTACAAGTGCCAAGCACCCTCCCCAAACAGCTGTGCCTCCCCCTTCCCCCTCTCTGAGAAGTGCCCACCTGGCTTGCCAGGGGAGGGGAAGCACGTCTCAGCCCACACTTGGCTTGCTGCTGATGCCAGGGTAATGCCTGAGCTGCTTCAGGAGGTGCATGATGAAGTCCCTGTCTTGGCTCTCCTCTCGGATTGCCTGCAAAGGTGTGTGTGTGTGTGTGTGTGTGGGGTGTAGGAAGGGGACACAAGGAGAATAGCCCATTGGCACCAGGGGTTAAGAGGCTGCTCAGGGGGTTATTGTCCTGCTGCTGTTAGCTAGCCAATAAAACCTGGTTGTGTCTGTAAAACCTTGAGGGGCTCTCCCAGCTCCTTCAGCAATGCTTGCCAGACATCTTGGATCTTCTGGGGGGGGGGTAGGCTTTGATTCTGGAGCAATGCACAGTGCTT
The DNA here is from genome assembly GCA_029233225.1 of Lepidodactylus listeri. Taxonomy (NCBI): domain Eukaryota; kingdom Metazoa; phylum Chordata; class Lepidosauria; order Squamata; family Gekkonidae; genus Lepidodactylus; species Lepidodactylus listeri. The sequence goes on along the minus strand of JARCFY010000008.1, from coordinate 36,708,505 downwards.
CAGAGAGAATACAACTCCTAGACACAAATCCCGACCTTTCTTTATTATTTCCAAACTGCCCCCATGTGCTGCTCCCCCCATTTTTACCTGTCAGCTCTTACCTAGCCATGTCTCTCCTCCTCTATGTTTCCCTAACAACAACAACAACCCTGTGATGTAGTCAGCTCCACTGTGCTAAACTGCCCCCTTGCCCCCCCATCAAAAATTTTCTGGGCTGCCTATAACAAAGCTGACACTGCTACATAGTTATGCAGTACATGTGGTAAGGTGTTTGGTCAAATGTGGACATTTATATTGAAAGTGACAGCTCTCTCTGTTTATTATAATGGAACAAAATCATAACACATATAATGGCAGACAATGCTCCCTCTAAGCTGTGGAGTCCTGTGAGCAAAAATTCTCATTTGTGAGCTACTGGCATTAAAGTTGTGAGCAAGTGATTTGGCTGCTGCATAAATTAGTTTGCTCCGGAGCCATCCTTCCTGAGCCAAGATAAAAATGTGTGAGCCGGAGGCTAAAAAACTGTGAGCTAGCTTACACTAACTCAGCTTAGATGGAACACTGATGGCAGGTAAAAATTTGAATCTTGTCTTCACGTTTTAGTGTGCTTGTGTCACCTGGGAGGACTTAAAATGGTTTTGGGAGGGGGTAAACCAAGCCTGTGGGCCATCACTCGTATACTCCCTGCCCTACAGCTCTGAACTATTTATGTTAGTCATTTTTCCTGCTCTCAGGGACTTCCCTAATTTTATCTGTCCACTGAGCCCCGCACTCTTGCTCAAGCTTCATTGTGGGATCGAACTAGGCCGATTGAGCCTTGACTGTAGCTGTCCGCCTGCATACCAGCTTTTCTCTCTCATCTATTATAGTGTCTGGTATTTCTCCCCACACAGCTGAGGCAAGAGGACAGGTAGGAGGGCTCACACTTAGCTCCTCTCCACAGCTGGGGAAATAAAGACCTTTTAGTTTTCTATGGCTTTGTTTAGCACCAGCTGACAGCCCGCTGAAGGAAATTTTGCTGGCAGTTGTCAGGAACGGCTCATCTTCTTTATGCTGATAAGATTTAGATGCAACTTCATTGGCCATTTCCCGCTGCCATATTGATTCACACAGGCATCTTTCTAATGCCCCAGTCAAGCTGCTTTCTGCAATCGTTGCATCCCAGGCCCCTGTTTCATACTGACTCTCTGTTTTTAAAATTGTTTCCAAGACGAATCTCATTTCATTATTTCCCACTCTTTCTCATGGGCTCCCTTCGAACATCTATATCGTTACTGGTATTTACAATGCCGATTACCTCCTCGCCATCTGTGAAGGCAATCAGTGTGATGTTTGTTGTTTTAAGGGGTTCCCAGGTGTAGCTTCCATACAATGCTGCTTAGAAAGGCTTGGTTTTGTAAAAGAAAAGTCATCTGTTTGAGCTTTTCAGTATTAAGTGCCAGGAGCCACGGAAAGCACAGCCGTTGTAACACTGGCTTTTGTGATTGGTATTGAGCAGCGTCCTACCACTCTTGCAAAGAATGCCTCATTTTTCTCCATCCCTTTGTAGTTTTGCAGCCCCTTCTGACCCCTGGAAAGATCATTCCTAAGGTCATATGAATGCACAGAAGAACAACAGTGCAGGTTTGTGGGACTGGAGAGAGAAGAGGAGGAGCTGAAACCACTCCTCCTTCATCTTCCAAAAACACAGCTCTGCTGAGGAGGGAGGTCAGTTTCATTCCCTCAGCCCTCCAGCCCATAGGCCCTGATGGTTTTCCCTCTGCACAGATCCTGCAATGCTAGGAATTATCATTCCAGGCCTGGAAACAGTGCCAGGAAAGTAAAGGAATATGGATTCTCCTTGGGCATTGTGGTGGATTGGTGGCATTTAAGAAGGCCTGTTATATTAAAGGCCGAAAGGCCTGACTACATAGGCCTTAGTCACACAATCTACTTTTTTATGACAGAGAATCCCCAACCCAGCTCTTCTTGACCCAACCTAGGATCTAACCTATACAAATCTTAGACCCTCTGCCATCCACTGATTATTCCAGCCAGCTTGAGTCCCACACCTATTTTCAAGAGCAGGGGAGCAGGGTTGCCAGGTCTGCCTGGCAACTGGGGGATGGGAAGAATTACTTGTAGAAAGACAAAGGCCCAGGACTTGTCACTGGTGTCACATAGGAAGTGATGTCATCACGTTGTGACATACAGGTGATGTTCTAGTATTTGGGCAAAAACTCTATGGTAAAACAAGCTCTCGCCACAGAGTTTTTGCCCAAATACCAGAGTGTCTCCTGGATGTTACTAGTGTGATGATGTCACTTTTTGTGTGACACTGGTGAAGATGCCTGGGCCTTTCTCTTACTACAGGTAAGTCCCCCTGCCAGTCTGCTGATTGGTGGCTGGGGGCAGGGCCTGGCGGTAGGGGACCTCTGCCTCCACAGGGGGGGATCTGGCAACCCTAGGGGGCAGGAATGATGGGAAGCAAAATGCCATGTGATAGTTCCTTTGACGGATGAGATACAGGAATGCAAGGTAGCACGCACATTCAGAACACCAGTTATATTTCAAGTTCACACACCCACTTGATCTCTAACTTGACATCTTAAACACACAACACTTTAGTAGTATAATGGCTATTTTATTCTGCCTTATCTGTTCCCTGCCTTGATATCTGAATGGTTAACTACTGCAGATAGAAGAAAAGCTTTACAGCATGGCTATTATTATCTCCTAATGTTCTGCATCTTTTTCATTCATTATTTTGTCCTTGAGAGCTTATAAAACCTACAGGCCTCTGAGCAAAGCCAGAGTGTTTCCAATAAAATCAAAATAGCTTATTTCTGCCAGCCTCTCGGATTTTTTTTGTTGCAAGAGCTACACACTCAGAGTTTATGGACAGTCTAGGACATTTAATCTTGAAAAAGATACCTGATCATTGTTCATCAACCGGTTGATCTAACAGAAAAAATTTTCTCATTTCCTCTGTGGGCACATCTGTTTTTAATTTCTAGGATATGCTTCTGGTCATCTCAGCCTAGATGTGTGAAGTTCTTCATCTAGTAAGAGCAATATGTCAGAGGAAATTCCTGCACAGGAGAAAGGAAGGTTTGAAAAAGCTCCCCAGATGAATAAACATACCAACGTACATGCATGCATTGTATGTAAACGGATTTATTCCACCACTTCTCCTGAGCATACTGTGGAGTATGGTTGTCAAGCAGGATAAGGAGTTCTGGCCAGAGTATTCAGTACTCTGTTAATGCAACATAACTCTTTATTGATCTAGTTCATATGGCTAAATGAGGTTTGTATGGAAAATGATAGGCTACATAGCCTATGGATGGCTGAGGACAGAATCGCAGTATAAAGCACAAGGGAGGTGCTATGTTCTATGTTCTCTTATGTTGCTGCATCATTGGGGCTCTGGTATCCTAACTCCCTCAATCTTATTGGCTGCTGATTAAAGACTCCTATTGGCCCGTAAGCCAATCCTAGGAAGCAATCAAAGAGCCCTGCTTAGGTCCAATCAGATTTCGTGTCCTTAGTTACAATGTATATAGTTATGTGTTGGAACAGTATAAATTAAGTGCCGCTCCCATGTTGACACAAGATTCGCCATGGGAGGATAGAACAGCAAGGATTAAGAAGAAATGGTCGCTCTACCTGAATTGGATTAAAGAAGAGAAGAAAGAAGACGTTTGGTGGAAGATGCATGCCTTATGCTCCTGGCTGGAAGAGGACAATTAGACTGAGGGGGGAGGGAAGGGGTGGAAAATGGAAAATTATTTAAATAAATAATGAAATAATGTATTATTTAACAACTGATAATAATAATAATTATATATATATATATATATATATATATATATATATATATATATAAAAAAAAGTTAAGTGCCGCTCTTGACAGAGCTGTCTTTTGAGCTGAACGATGTTGAGAATAAAAGCCTGCATTGGATTCATTGCCTCCTGACTCAATACTTAATAGGAGGCAGGGCAAAGAGACCCGGGCCAAGTTGTGGCAGGATTCCTGGTTGCACTGCATCAACTGATGCGGCAGCATGCCAGGGAGGAGCTGGAATAGAGCTGTTGCACTGCGGGGTCGCCCCTGGCAGCACCGCGGCTGTGCACAGCTTTGGTCCGCTCCGCTGATTTGCACATAGGTGCATAGGCACAGCAGCATTGGGTGGCTGAGTGCGCATGGGCGGTTATACACATTCCTGCTGGATCAGTGGGTTCACGTTACCAGTGCCACCTAATTGCGGCTTTTTTACATCCACACTTCTGGGAAGCGGGTTCAACACGCCCTCCACGGCTTGCCACGGCTTTCACCTGGTACTTTTTAAAAGCGGGAGCAAATCGTTAAAGGACAGGGTGAGTACAGCAGAGAAACACCAGACAACTGCGGCTGTGTGAACTGGCCCACTTAATCCACTTGAGAAAGGTGCCTATATCGGGCCAAACTGCCAGTCTGAACTCGGCCGATGATTCCCCATGATGAAGACTGTGGTAAATGAAACCCTAGCACAGTTCCCATGTTCTTAGTTGAGCATAACTATGGAATTGTGGAAAGAATTTTCAAAAAGATGAATTGAATGCCTGATAGCTTTTCAAAGAGGATGCTTGCCATACCTTTGGTTTGAATCTCAGACCTCAGTGTAATATGGAGGAATGATCTCTGCTGGGTCGAAGGGGGGGGGGGGGAAGCCATGTCTGACTTCATGAAATATTTATCGTCTCTAGATAAATATTCATCCTAGGCCCTGGCCCCAATATCATCAACAACAACATCATCAACAACAACAATATCACTAACATCGATATTACATTGATTGAATAGCCTGTGTACCGCTGATAAGACCCAGGCCATGTGTTTAACTGACTGTCGGATTCTCGCCATTTTATAACATTATTGCCAGCACTTTATGTACTGTTTTTAGACTTAACTTATTGTGATTTTATTTGCTGTAACTTGTTCTGAGCCATCCTGAGCCTGCTGCAGTGGGGAGGGCAGGATAAAAGCCAAATTAGATAGATAGATAGATAGATAGATAGATAGATAGATAGATAGACAGACAGACGGACGGACGGACGGACGGACGGACCGACCGACCGACCGACCGACCGACCGACCGACCAACCAACCAACCTTGGGCAGCGGAGTCAGGAAAAACCTCAGTCTGGCACCTTTGTGAGTTACAGCCAATGAGAGGAAACAGTACTGGCCTAGATGGACCAAAGATTTTAGTTTGGGATAAGCCAGCCCTTTACATCAGAGCAGTCAGCGGAACCAGAAGCAGCTTTCACACCAGGTCCTATACTAGGACATGACATAACTCACAGCTCTGTGATCTCTGCGGCCTTCAGACCCCTGACTTTAATATTTTGAAACCAGTGAACATTTGCTTTTTGAAAACCCAGACTTTGTTGCTGTGATTGGAAGCATCAAACACATTTCAAACTTGTTTTCTGACTGCCAGAAATTGTCCAGACATTTTAACATTCCTGATCATGCGGCTTCTTTTTTTAAAACCCAAAAAGCTTTGCATATTTCCCACAGCTTGTGTCTGCTAACGACTGGATTTTAAGAAGCTCAAGGAACAGGTGGGGGAGAAAGTTGGCGGGGTTCCATTCAAATCTGCCTCTCACACCATTTAAAGCTATTTCTTTGTCAGTCCCAAATAGTATGCTCTTTGCCACTACTTGAATTGCAGACCTCAAATTCGAGCTGCACCTCCACTAATGCAAATGGGAAAAAAATTTCAGCAACACCCAGGGTCTCCTAGCAAACTGGGCAGGTAAAGCATTTGCTGTCTGAAGATGGTTTGTACTCATTTTACAGAAAGTGGAGAAAGGAAGAAGGCAAAGAGAGACAGTTTGTGTCTGTGCATGACAATCATACTAAAAAAGGAAGAAAGCATAAAAACTTGCCCTGACCTCGATAGCCCAGGCTAGCCTGACCCTGTCAGACCTCGGAAGCTAAGCAGGTTCAGCCTTGGCTAGTATTTGGAAGGGTGACCTCCAAGGAATACTAGGGCTGCAATGCAGAGGTAGGCAATGGCAAACCACCTTTGAAATGTCTTTTGCCTTAAAAAAAAACAAGTCTAGCTCGCCGCCTAGTGTTGCATAATGCTAAAAGGGCTAGAACTTCTGGATGCCAGACAATCTTAGGATCTCCTGGCTATTCTACACACAATGCCATACAATAATTTATTATTAGCATAAAAAGGCAGTACCTGAAAAGCAAGTTACTAGTAGGAAAATAGAACAAATTCCCTATTCACTGCCACACTTGGCCTTTCATTTCATAGATAAAGCATGCATCTTTTTTAAAAAAAAACTTTTGCTGCTTAAAAATTGATAATATTTTTCTTAGGTTGTAGCAATGAAGGCTACAGCTATTATCATTGGCTTTGACAAGCTGAACAACAGCCTGTATGAGTCTCAGTATGGCTGAACCCTCTTGTACTGTGCACTGTTTGCCTGCAGAATGCTGTATCCTTTCCTCTCCATCTCCGTGAAGTCCATTTTTATTGCACTGAAATCCCTGAATTTTGCCAATTCCCTTCTGCAATACACAACATGTAAGAAAACACCCAAGGCAGGTGTGACAGACAGGACTAAGTCTGGCCTTTCCCCCTAAATCCACTAATCCCCCTTTAAATCTGTTTGTCTGTTGTGGTAGCCAGAAGCAGCCTATCAGGACCTTTGGAACTCTCATAATGACATGAAAGGGGGAGGAGGAGGAGGAAAATTGAGGGGCTTAAAGGCCACCTCTTCAGATAGGGTTTAGAAGTTGAACGGGCAAGTCGGAAAAAGCTTTGCTCACAGTCCAATTTCAGCTGGAAGCAGACCCCTTTAGTGTGATTGCCAGGCAGGGCACACAGGTTGATAAACTTTAGAACTTAGTCTTCCTACATAGAGGGAACCTAAGAGGTAGACTGAGGTCTGTGTGGTATTAGCTGCAGTAAACTTTCAACAAGATATGGGACGCCTGTGGAAAACTTGTTATCTACCCCCAACCAGCAGATTTACAGTTCCTGGTTCTATAAATGCTTTCTTTATGAAACAACTAGGAGTAAGGCCCATTGTGGGAAGAAATACAGCGGGCTCTAGAAGGAAGCTCTAGGTGAGTGTCCTGGCTGTGGCTGGGGGGGCAGCAGAGTGAAGAGGAAAATAGAGGGAGGCAAGCCGTGTTTATTTCCTTCTGCGTAGTTTTAACACAGGGCTGTCTCAAGTCCTTTTGCTGCCCCAAGTGGGTAGTATGGGAGGAGAGCCACATGGTAACAGGTATGGTTCCCTCCACGTTTGACTTATGTTGATTTGGGGCTATGCAGGGGCAGCTAAAGTAGAAAAGCACCTCCTCCTATGCCATGTCTTCTGGGTTCCAAGAGTCTGGAAAGCGGTTCCATAGCCAGTTACAGAGTTGCCAACTCTGGGTTGGAAAATACCTGTAGATTTGAGGGGTAGAGCCTGGGGAGGGCAGAAGTGGGGAGGGACCTCAGCAGGGTATAATGCCATAGAGTTCATTGCCCATAGCAGCCATTTTCTCCAGGAGAACTGGAGGCTGGCAATACTAAGGGGAGGGCCAGACCTATAGATTTGAGGGGTAGAGCCTGGGGAGGGCAGGGTATGGGATGCAGAAGGACCTTAGCAGGAATGTGCTGTGGCTGAGGAACACTGTGATTTCTGGGAGATCTCCAGGCCCCACAGAGAGTTTGGCTCCTCCAGTGACCATTAAAGGGAAGATTGGGAGATGTATTTTACCTCAGGGCACATTCAATGACCCAACAGCAACAGCAAACTGTTTAGAATGTTAGAGGCAAAGGCCAATCAGGCCGCATATGCAAATAACCTCTGTGTTCCAACTGGCTATTGGGTGAGAGGAACAGCAAACTGTTTAGAATATTGGAGGTGAGACTCAGGCAATGCAGCCAGTGGATAGGGACAGCTTGAGTGACACATCAGGCAGCCAACTGATTTTTGTGGGCATAGAATATTGCCACTCGAAATTGCTTTTATATATAAGGATAGGATATGTTTCAAAATGAAACTGTTTCTCCACACTATATCCCATACTTTGTTATATAATATATATCCATTCTTTCCCCTTCGATGGAAATAAAGTTCTTGCTTTTGTTACCTCTGGACTCCTCCTTCGTTCTCATAGGCAGACAAGGTAGGAGAAAGGTGAAATGTACCCTAGAAATACCCTGTTGGATGGCAGCAGTATACTTGTAACCACCACATTAGGATAGAAGAAAAGAGGAGGAGGAGGAGGAGGACGAGATTAGATTTATATCCTACCCATCACTACCCAAAGGAGTCTCAAAACAGCTTCCAATCTCCTTCCCCTTCCCTTCCCCACAACAGACACTTTGTGAAGTAGGTGGAGCTGAGAGAGCTCTTTCCAGAACTGTCCTTGAGAGAGCAGCTCTGAAAGAACTTGTAACTGACTCAAGGTTACACCAGCAGCTGCATGTGGAATAGTGGGGAATCAAACCTGGTTCTCCCAGATTACAGTCCGTGCTCCTAACCACTACACCAAACTGGCTCTCTCATAAAATGCAGCCTAGAGAGAATTCACAAAGTAACTGTGTCCCTAAATACCTTTCTGGCTGCTTAGTTACCTGAATTTAGCCTCAGGCAGTGGTAGTGGTAGGTGGCTCTCAAATTCCTGAAAAACCAAGAATATGCTACGACAAAGAAATACATTGGGGCTTATTAATTGGTGTACCTATTTAAATACAAACCATCTCTACTGCCTCACCAATGCACCCATCACAGCAATAATGAGGGTGACCCTAATGGATCTGTCATTCCACCCAGAACACCAGTTTGCCCCACCTAAGAATTTTTCAGTCTTTTTAATTTGTGACACAGTAGTCTCCCTTTTTTTTAAAAAAAAAATGATTTCATGTTTTAATATATAAATAAATATACATTTCAGGAAAACTTCATTATAACTAGATTGAAGTTTTTGAACTAGAAGTTTTTCCCCCAGTTAATATGTTTCTGAAGCTGAGCTTCAGCTTCAGAAACAAAGTTTTAGAAGTTTCTGTTCATGATGTGGAGATTACAAATTTTTCTACTCATTTCTTTGAAGTGACACCTGCAAATGTGTTAGCTCTGCCTAGTGAAGAAAGCTGACCACAGTCTCACACACAGCCATAAAAAATATCACCTAGAGTGTGGAATACAAACTGAAAAAATAAAATTCTCACCTTGTAAATAATTTTTTTTTAATTATTTTAAATATGGATTTGAACACTTTATGTCACTATGCAGAAGTGATTGTGCTTTATGACCTTCAGAAAATACAAGCAGGGATCCGACGAGGTCTTGTGGGGCTCACTTTTAGGAATGGGCATGAAACAGCTTATGGACTAATGATGAATTTTGGCTGGTTCATGGTTTGAGAACTGAAATTCATGGCAGATCAACCAGCAAGAACTTCCCACAAACTTTCAAGCAGTACATGGAGGTTTGTGCAGGTTCTGCTAGGCTTCCAGACAGACTTTCTCTGGTCAAACAAAATGTTTACCAAACTTCAAAGCAATGGGGGGTCCTAGAATTCTCCAGCCTTGGGAACACTGTTGCAGTTTCAAACTAGTCATGCCAGTTTCAAGACAGCTCCCCCCTGCTGGCATTTGTTTGTGTTCACTTCCCATTTTCTTGTACAGACCTTGCAAAATCCCCTCCTCTCTGGGCTTGGATTTGTGACTCTATACTTTGTGATCAGTCCTTTTAAGCTTGCAGTGCCAGTGGCACTGGGTTCTGCTGGACACTCTATGATTGCACTGAGAGCCAGTCTGGTGTAGTGGTTAAGTGCGCGGACTCTAATCTGGGAGAACCGGGTTTGATTCCCCACTCCTCCACTTGCACCTGGCTGGATGACCTTGGGCAAGCCATAGCTCTGTGCCAGCTGTTCCCTCAAGGACAGCTTGGGAAAGAGTTCTCTCAGCCCCACCTACCTCGCAGGGTGTCTGTTGTGGGGAGGGGAGGGGAAAGGAGTTTGTAAGCCGTTCTGAGACTCTTAAGTGAGTGAAGGGCGGGATATAAACCCAATCTCTTCTTCTTCTTCTTCTGTGTTACCCTAAGTGGTTGTGAGGGTCTCCTGAGTTTGTTGGGGAATTAGCCAGGAAACCCAAACAGGGCATGAGAGGGTAATCAATCAGAATCTCCACCTATTTATATGGGAATTTCCCCCTCAGTAGAACTCTCAAAATGAATAATTAATGAAATGGTTTTTATTAAAGAGAATTAAAGAATAAAATCAAAAACTTATTAAAGAACACTCTATAAACATGCATACAAGTTCTGAAAACAAAGGTAGTAGCTTATAGAGACAGAGAGGGGAACTTATTTTATGGGACTACATTTACCTATCCAAGGAATCAGAGATCTGAGAAGAAGAATGAGAAAGATAAATCAGCGTCTCACTCAAGGAAATAGGGGTACCCAATCTCATGTTGGGGGTGTAAATTAGTGGACATCCCCCCCCCCCCCGAAAGACACTCTACTGAATAGAGAGTGGCTTGATATACCCTTTGGGACATGACATGACTCCTCCTAGAACAATGCTGTGATGGTGTGAGCAATGGTGTGAACAATGCTGTCTGAGCAAGGAAGCTTCATAATGTTTCGAGCAATTGCAAATACAGTGTAACCGTCATGTAAAATGTCTATTGTGTTTGGTGTCCTCTAATTGCCAGGACAAGACAACTATTACACAAAGGATTATGGGATTAAAATGGTTTTTACTAGGAGTTTACTTAGGATGGCCAGGTAAGGAAAGGTTAGGCAAGGTGGGGAGTTGGTTAGATTTACTGCCCTTTCTAAGAAATTAATCTTTGACACTGATGGCTTTAAAGTGGGAAGGGAGCTGTCAGAAATTAGACCCTTTCACAATGCACCTTTGGGATCAGTGTTCCAGACAAACCTCTGCTCAATATTTGATGGCACACATTCCATGTGACTGCAGGACCTATTTGGATCCTATTTGCAGACCAGGGAGGAGTCTAGAGTGGGTGACCCTGTGAGATATTAAGAAAGAAGGTTATCTACCATCACTCTTTCCAAGGTACCAGACTGCTCCTTCTGAAGGAGGAGGGGTCCAGGCATAACAACTGGTACTGGTTCTGCTGGGCTTGCAAAAATGCCCCTCCTTGCTTGGATTGTGATTGACTTGGCATTGCCACATTTGCACTGGGTTCTGCTGGGCACTAGTACATTGAACTGGTTCTGCTGAGCTTGCAACCCCCTCAGCTTGGATTAGAATAGAATAGAATAGAATATACTTTATTGTCATTGTACATAGTACAATGAAATTAAAAAGTGCCATCATTCAGTGACTCACAGCATATAATCATGCGCACTCACACAGATATTCACTACTGCTTCTCCCTTGTGATTTACATAGCAACCAAACCACTGTTTCCCCCAGATTTCGGTCTCATGCAGCATTCAGAGCAATAATAGCTCTCGAGTAAAAACTGTTTTTTAGTCTATTTGTCCTTGTTTTGATTGTCCTATATCTTCTGCCCGAAGGCAGCAGTTCAAACAAGGAATATGCAGGATGTGATAAATCCTGTAGGATGTTCTTCAATTTTTTCAGACATCGAGAACTGTACAGTTCCTCCAGAAGTGGGAGAGGACAGCCAATTATCTTCTGGGCTGTGGTGATGACTCTCTGGAATGCTTTCCTATCTGCAACCGTACAACTAGCAAACCAGGCACAGATACAGTATATTAAAATGCTCTCTATTGCTCAACGATAGAAAGACATCAATATTTTCTCATTCAAATTATTTTTCTTTAAAAGTCTGAGAAAATAAAGCCTCTGCTGGGCCTTCTTCACCAGAGCAGTGGTGTTTGCTCTCCAGGTCAGATTTTGTTCAATAGTCACTCCCCAAAACTCCCAAAAACTTGAAAGTAGCCACCCTTTCCACACATTGTGATTCATGTTGACAGCAGTCCTGTTTAGCTAGCACTGCCACATTAGTACTGGGTTCTGCTGGGCACTCTGTGATTGCACTGGCACTGCTGGGCACTCTTTACATTGTACCTGTTCTGCTGAGCTTGTAAAAATGCCTCCCCTTGCTTGGATTGTGATTGAGCTGGCATTGTCATATTGGCACTGAGTTCTGCTGGGCACTACTACATTGCACTGGTACTGCTGGGCTTGCACCCCCTTGCTTGGAGTGTGATTCTGTGCTAGACATCAGTCCTATTTAGCTGGCATTGCCACAATGGCACTGGATTCTGGTGGGCACTAGTACACTGAACTGGTTCTCCTGGGATTGCAAAAATGTACCCCCAGTTTCTACTGAGGATGTTCTGGTTTGACCTTAGTCCTGTTTGATTTGCACTGCCACAGTGGCACTGGTTCTGCTGGGCTTGCAAAAATGCTCCCCCACCTTCAGTTTCTACTGCAGAGATTTTCAGGGACTTTGATTCTGATCTGCTGGGCTCCTATTAACCTTGCTTTTTTGCTGTTTTTTCCCTCCATTAGAAACAATGGAGGATGGGGCATCTTCTTTGGGGCGCCGTAACTTGGACCCTGTAAATACAATCCTCAACAAACATAGATTGCAGGTAGAGGAGAGTCAGCTGGAGATCCCCTGTGAGTTTGGTGTCTCTAACTTGCACAGGATCCATTTTATGCACTCCTGAACTTCCTGAAATAGTTTCTGTCATTTCCCAGAAATCAATTTCCTGGGGGCATCTTCTGGAGGGGGTGCATGTAACTTGGACTCTGTAAATCCAATCAGCACCAAACTTGGAGGGCACGCAGCAGAAAGTTGTCTGGAGTTTTCTGATGAGTTTGGTGCCTCTAGCATGCCAGAGAGCTGATCTACCATATCATGAGCCAGCATGGACTCTAATCTGGGAGAACCGTGTTTGATTCCCCACTCCTCCACTTGCAGCTGCTGGATGACTTTAGGCAATCTATATTTCTGTTAGAGCTGCTCTTGAAAAAGCAGTTCTCGAAGGAGCTGTATCAGCCCCACCTACCCCACAGGTTGTGGGAAGAGGAAGGAATTCATAAGCACTCTGAGTGAAGGGCAGGCTATAAATCCTTCCTTCCTGTTTCCAATCTGGGGCATTTTGCACAGCTCTGGTATGGCAGTTCCTGGCCTGCAACACTCCCCAGCTATTAAAATTTTAGCACTGCACAATGCAGAGACCAGTAAGACTTATTTAGTGTTCCTAGACTCCATCCTGCCAAGCAAATACAAACCAGTTTCCTTATTCCTATAATAAAATTAGCCACCCTACATTTAATGGTCCTGTGTCATGGAGACCTACTGCTTGCCAAGATAACTAGTATAAAGTTGTAGTGAAAAAGGTTGCTTGATGCTCAACCCCATTTTAGTAATTCCTTTCATATTGCTGAGTAAATGTTCAATTTCCTCTTTATCTACAGAGATTTCCTCCCTCACCTACATTCATCTGTGCTTATAGTTTACAATACTCATTGCTTTCCTGAGTCATGTATACTTAGCTTTTTAGCCTTCCCCTGTAAATCAGTCCCACAAGTTATTGGTTTATACTATTTGCTGCTCATATCTTTTGATTACTGACATGCCGGAAAGGAACACTGTATTGCCCTGAAAGCCAGGTAAAGATAGATTATTACTTCCCCACTGCATGTGCTACAAGGTGACTGTCTAGTTTTCAAGAGTTGCATAATCATGTGGAAACTGCTAGTTGAAGCCATGTAACTTTTATTATCCCTCCGTCCACTCCTTTTGCTGTCTCTCTTATGTCAATTTTTAGATTAGATACTTGTTGGGGAGGGGGCTGGCATACTCTTGTGAGAAACTCATGGAGGAGTTTGCACATGTTGATGGTGATTATAAAGCGGGGGACCTCTGAGATTTGTGGAGTGGGGGAATCCCATCCTTCTCCACTCCCCTACCAGCCTGTTTGCAATGCCTGTTCTCTGGTGGTGGCTCCTGTTCCCCACTACCAGGCCATCTGCCTGCAGTGCCTGTCTGGAAGCCTGAGCAACATTCTTGTGGACTTTTCTGGTGATCTATGAGAGCGGTGAATGGACTATGCTGTCAGTTATGTGAGTCAAAATAGTGCACATGGTGACCAGTGGGAAGATGGAGGCAGATGCTTCCAACGAAGGTTTAAAACACCATTTTCTGAGGTTACCACCTCCAGCCTGGAGGTTGTCACAGAGCACAAAGACACACACTCTCTCTCTCTCTCACACACACACAAAGCCATGTGCTAGAGATATATACCACTAACTCCATGAGAAAACGAACTCCATACACATATACAGGCTTGAACCCCCTCCTACATGTCCTCCATACATCAAAGCACTTCACACGAGGGTGCGAAAACAGCGGGATGCTTCCTGCTGGACCAGTTCTTCTGCCCGGGACCTGCTTTCATCTAGGAGATCACGCCAGATGCAGCTGACATCAACATCCTGTCCTGACCATCAGGTAAATCTAAATATTGACCACTCCCATAGGACCCTCTTAATGGCTAGGGACAGAGAACGGACCCTCTATAGGCATTCCCGGGAAGGTCCCATACCTTGCTAACCTTCTGGGAACCCCCCCCCCCCCCAATAAATACTGCTCCCCAAGAGTCACAAGTCAGTATAGTTCTTCCTCCCTGTTCCTGCTTATTCTTCCTCCCTCCCTCACGGATCCTTGGGGGCACCATCTGGATCCGCCACGTGGCTTCTGCTGGTCCAGGACCCCGATCCATTGTCCTTTGTCTGAAGATACTTTCCCCACTTTTTCCAGACGGACTCCGCTAGATTCCTATATAGGTAAATATCACCCCCGACGGATACCATCAATTCTCCTGCTCATGCAAACGTCTCTGTAATTCTACCTAATTTCTTAGATCTGTGTAAACGTGTGTATGATTGTGTAATATTGCTTATAAATCTTTTATCATTGTTATAGTAAACACCTTATTTTATAACTCTTAACTTGAGTCTTGTGTCAGTTCCTGGAAAGTCTTGGTGAAGTGCAGCCTCTGTAGACACAGGTGGAGATCCGCAACACCTGCTGCATATTGTTAAGAGCTAATATTCCCCCAAATATTAATAAATAAAAGAGCAGTCAGGCTAACATGTCCCCTGGCAGCAATGATGGTTGCCACTCCTCTTCACTCACCCCCCCTTCACTTGACCTCCCACTTGCTTACCTACAGTGCCAGTTCTTTGGTGACCCCTCCCACTCCTCCCCTTGACCTCCTCTTTCACCACCTGCTTGCTGGCTTGCTTGCCCTCTTCTTCCAATCCCCGCCTGCCCTGTCTCCTGCAGTGCTTGTTCTCTGGAGGCTTCAGAGGCTCCTGCTGTTCTCCCTGTCTTCTTCCTCCCTGATGCCTGAAGCACATATTCTCCTCTGGTGGCAGGAGTGCATCACCATCACTTGTCCAACTTTACTCACCCACCTTCCTCAAAATAGTGGCCGGGATCTTGCAATGTAGTGTTGTAAGATCTCTGTGTTTCTCACCAAATATTATATGTTAATTGTTTTAACTTGAGGATTTTCCTGCAAACCTGGGGGGGTCCCCCAGTTTTGTAGAAAAATGTCCTCTATCTATACTGCATGTTTTGATATGCATAGGGAAACAGGGTCAGAAGTAAATATATGACAAATGGGGGACCCTCTAGGAATGTTGAGGGCAACTCGTTTTCCCCTCTCCAATTATTTTATCTATGCATTCCCTGGCATTCATTTTACCCTTTCCCCCTTTTCTGCTTCCTTCTCTCCTTCCCATCCACCAGCCAACTCACTGTTATCTGCCCTGCCTTCTCCCCAAGAAAAGTTTGGCCAAGCTGCATGGTGCTGGCTGCTGGGCCCAGGTCGAGAGGAACCTGCAATAACTTGCTGGGGTAGCTCACTTTCCCCTGCATCTCCTCCCCACACTATTTCCCTTTTCTCTCCACTTTGCATCCTCACAGCCCTGCCTTTCCATGTGTCCTTCTCTGTTCCCTTATTTGTGCCCCATCTGTGGGGCACAGTGATTGGGGCCATGGACAGACAACATAGATTTTCTACAAACTGGAAAAAAAAACCCAGGTTTGCAGAAAAAAATAAAACCCCCCCAAATAATAATTAAAATTATAGATGCAGCTCCTTTCTCTTTAAGAAATGAATGCTCTCAGTGGCCATTGCTGGACAACTCCAACAGTACTGCCAGCATCCAAGTCTTGGTTTCTGTCTGTAAAAGGTAGGGGCTGGGGGCAGTGCCCTTTCCAGGAATGCTTTGGCATTTGAGAGAGGATTCGTTGGGGCCAGGCCTGGCTGAAACCACAGGGCAATTTCCTATCATGCAACTTTTATGATACACCCAGTCCTAGCTGCTTGCGACTGTTCCGCAGCAACCACCCCATAATAGCCAGTGTTGTTTAGTGGTTTGCATTTCAGATCATGATCTGGGAAACCCAGGTTCAAATCCCACTCTACCATGGGCTACTCACACACTCTCAGCCTAACTTATCTTTGCGGGGATAAAATGGAGGAGAAGAGAATTGTGTAAGCTGCTCTATGTACACATTGTGGAGATAACAGCTGAAGATGGGGGGCAGGTAAAAGACAAGTTGGTAGGTGGGTGGGAAGAAGGGTAGGAAGCACAGAAAGGTGAGGATATGGAGGCTGCCAAGAGGAGGGGAAAATGAAATAGTGCAGGAAGGGAGGTACAGGGGAAAGATGAGGTGACCCCAATGTCCTTGCAGATTCCCACTGGGCAACTGGGCCTGGCCCAGTCTAGCTGGCCTTGGGCAACTGGAACTAGCCTGGCAACTGACAGAATGGACCTTGGCCAGATTTTTCATGAGAAGAGGCTGCTGGTGAGTGAGGAAGGGAGGAAAGCTGAAGACAGGGGACAAATGAAGGAAAGGAAGGTGGGTGGGTGGGAAGGAGAGAGATGCAGGAAAATGAGATGCCCCCTGCAAATCCTTGTGGGTCCCAGCTTGTCAGAATCCCAGGGGAACTCCAGGCCCTACCCCAACCTCTGCAACATTCCTATGAGAGTATAGCAGGGTCACAAAACAGACTGTCACACAACAAATTGTAAGGATCTACCTTAAAAACCCTAAAAGTTTATCTAAAAATATTAACGTGGCTATGACAAAACCATTCTTGGAAATATGTGAATAATATAGGTAGGCCCAGCAGAGAGCAAGGCTTAGCTACAGCTCCCTCTGGAGTGCATACCTGGTCCATATTCTCTATTTGCTGTCCCATAATAAATAGGAAGGCTCTGAGCTTTAGCAGCAATTGATAACAGGGCCCCTGATCCGGGTCCCACAGAGTAGCCCATTCTCGCCAGATCTCAGAAGCAAACCACGGTTGGATTTGGTTTAGGGCTGCCAGCCTCCAGGTAAGGCCTGGGGATCTTCCGCTTTTACAACTGATCTCCAGCTGACAGAGATCAGCTCCCCTGGAGAAAATGGCTGCTTTGAAGAGGAGACTCTATGGTATTGTATCATGCTGAGGCCCCTCCCCTCCCCAAACCCCACCCTCTCCTGGATCTACCCCCAAAGTCTCCAGGTATTTTCCAAACCAGACTTGGCAACCCTGATCTGGTTTGTGATGGGATGGGAAACTGCCAAGGAATACCAGGGTTGTAATATAGAGGCAGGCAATAGCAAAACCACCTCTGAATATCTCTTGCCTTGAAAACCCTATGGGGTCACTATAAATCAGCTGAGACTTAATGGCAAAAAAGAAACAAACAGGCACTGAGAGGCAGACAGTGAAAAACAATCCAAATAGGCCAGTGAAGCAATGTGCAATTGGCAGCAGGATATTGGGGCCTAATCGCACCTTACAAAGTTCTTGAGTTCCCTGCGTGATCAGCACCATTCTGTTGACAGATGGGAATTCCATGCTTGGAACTTAATTCTCAGATGTGCGTGGGCCCAATTTGGATGAGGGCCACGTTGCACAGAGACAGGGGTCTACAGTCGCCCTCCGACAACCTTTTCCCATCTTAAAACAGCTCTAGGGAGGTGCTTTTACTCCACTAGGGAAACATATCAGTACTGATTGGTACAGAGGCTGGTCTATTCTTTTGCCAACTTCCAGGTGGGGTCTAAAGATTGCCCGGAATTACAACTGCTCTCCAGACAGCAGAGATCAGTTTCCCTGGAGAAAATGGTGACTTTGGAGGGCGGACTCTGTGGCATTATTGTCCCTCCCCAAACCCTGCCCTCCCCAGGTTTTACTTCCAAATATCCAGGAATTTCCAAGACAGAAGCTGGCAACTCTACTTGGTTCATTTCATATGGGGGTAGGGTTGCCAACCTTCAGGTGGGGCCTGGTGATCTCCCAGAATTACAACTGATCTTCAGACTACAGAGCCCTTGAGAAAATGGCTGCTTTGGATGGTGGACTCTATGGCATTGTATCCCAATGAGGTCCTTCCTAGCCCCAAACCGTGTTCTCCCAGGGTCCCCCGCAGATCTCCAGGAATTTTCCAACTTGTAGATGGCAACCCTATTTGGGGTGGATGAGGCACATGACTACCAAGCAATTGCAGACAAACTCCAACAGTAGCAACCAGACAGAAAGGAAACTAAACAAACCCCTTGGGCAGGGGCCCCAATTGGAAACATCTCTATAGAGGAGCCAAGGCCCCTTTAGACCCCTTTTTGATACTCTCAAGTTAATGATCCACACTTTCCATTTTATACTATTTCCCAGCCTTTTAAGTGGTTCTCAAGGGGATTTTGTATAGAAAGGCAGTTGACAAATGTGTCTTGCACAACATATGTAAATGGCAACAATTTTTCTATTCCCCCCCCCCCCCCTTTGAGTGCAAAAGGCCTATAAAACAATTAGAGCTTAAAATTGGACTCCTGGCAGAGACTGAGAGAGGGAGTTTATGCCTTGTTAAGTGTAATCAGCTTGGTGATAAGGGGGGCTATTTCAGCTGTGTCTGATATAATTACATCATAAACTCCACATTATAACCAGGGCAGGCAGAGGTGAAAAGGTAAAAAGAGAGTCCGTACTGGGTTGCCCTTCAGGAGATGGGGCAAAGATAGTTCACCCAAGAAAGTTCTGCTACAAAAAGGGGAGAGGGGAGGGGGGAGGGGGGAGGGGGGAGGCACTCCAGTCAGCAAAGTTTGAAGCCTTTTTCGGATTAAAGCAGATCTTCTGCCAGAGAAAGAGCCTCTTAAATTGAGGGAGGCTTCCAACTTTGTTGAGCAGAGTGGTAGTGCGTGCCTGTATATTTAATACATATGGGTATGATACACAAACATATAGCGAAACTTTATATTATGTTTAGGGAATCTGAATTGCTAGCTGCTTAATATGACGTTTGATTCCTATTTAGGGTTACCAGCTCCCTGGAAGGGGTGGAGGACATCCTGCCCCCACCTCTTGTTTCTCACAGTAGAAAAAAAATGATGGCCATTGGGCCGATGCTATGACTTCACTTCTGGGAAAACCCAGAAATGACATCTGTCCTATCTGGGAATCACCAGAAGCCTTTTAATGGCTAAACGATGACTCTCCGAGTAGTTACCCAACTCCAACGTAGGATAGTTGCCAGGTTCTCACTCCAGGCGGGAGACCTCCCCTCCCTGCCGATCCTTTTCACTGCTGCTCTGCAGGGCAATTGGAGAAAAATGGAGGCGGTATGGGGGAGCTGTGTGATCAGAAGTGACATCACCGTGTTGCCAGTGATACTCTAGCATTCATTCAAAATTCTATAAATGCTAGAGGGTCATCGGCACTGTCATTATGTTGTTGGCAACTCCCACCCCACAGGTCAGTCTCTTGCTGGCTGCCAGCCTTATGCTGGCAACTCTACTCCAGTGACAGGGGAAATGGTCACTAGGAGTTCTGTGCTCTATGACTTGGCACCCACACAGATTTCTGCCAGAATAAGGACTATCCACCGCCTCTGGAACTAATTCCGTGCATCTCTACATTCAATAGAGAAGTTCCTAGTGTTGGGGAGCCATTATGGGGCCTCCTTTGGTTGCCCATCAATTACCGGGCTCAGTTCAAGGTACCGACAATCATGGCCTTGGTCCCTCTAATCCATGGGACAAGCTCTCTCCCTATGCTCCACCACAGCTACTTTGTTCATCCCAGCAGGGTCTTCTACAGGTAAAGGTAAAGGTTTCCCTTGCTCGAAAGCCAGTCGGATCTGACTCTAGGGATGCGGTGCTCATCTCTGTTTCCAAGCCGAAGAGCCAGCGTAGTCCAAAGATGTTTCTGTGGTCATGTGGCCGGCATGACTAGACGCCAAGGCACATGGAACGCTGTTACCTTCCCACTGAAGTGGTACCTATTTATCTACTTGCAATTTCTTGCTTTCGAACTGCTAGGTTGGCAGGAGCTGGGACCAGAGATGGGAGCTCACTCAGTCATGCAGCATTCGGGTCTCGAACTGCTGAACTACCGGTCTACAGTTCAGCATCTTAACCACCCTGCAAATGGGCAAAATTGCTAACTGCCTGAATTCTTGCATTCTCTATTGTGCTCCCTCCTTATGGAATGGCCTCCCTGACAAGGTGAGGATGGCTCCTACTTTCCTGTCTTTCCACAAACTATACAAAATGAAATTATTCAAGAGGGCTTTTCACAGGTAAATGGAATTGTACTGTAATGAAATGGTCAGAAAGCTGCATTGGTAAAGGGATAGAGACTGTGACCTACACCACTCTATTGCTACCTAACTCTGTAAATATGCTCCAGGGTATGTAGCTTCTATACCTGTTTGAGATTTCTGTTTGTTTTCAGATTTCTGTAGTTCAAACTGTATTGTATTGTTCACTAAATGTCCCAGCCTGTTGACTGTACTTGACTGACACTATGTAATCCTCCCTGAGTCTCAGTGAGAAAGGTGGGCTATAAATAGCCAAATAATAAAATAATCATAATAGTTTAGAAAAAAGATTGCCTGTAGCCCCCATCTCATACCATCCACACTGAAACCAAACATCATCTGAACTCAAGCCATAACGTTCTCGGTTCCATGAGCCCCTGATTTCTACTCCGCTCTCTCTTGGCAGCCCTGCTTAGTGTTGCCAGTAAAGAGCAAGTGAATATTTGCGCTGTATTTGGTACTTCCTTACATGACAACTACTTAGTTGAAAAGTTCCCATCTGAAAGTCAAGAAGGGCAGTTTCATAAGGAAACTATTTATAGGTTCCCTAAAGTTTGAGGGTATCCCAACACACAAAATGTAGAAATTAAAAAGTATTTTTTTGGGGGGGGGGATTGAGATTAACATATGTGCTTTGCACAGTGGCCTTGATAACTGCACATCATTTTGGTTTAAATTGCTATCTACATTGTGTTGCCAGAAGATAAAAATTGCTCAGCCATCTTAATTTTTCTTACATGAAAGACCTTTCCTTTTGCCTGAAATGTAGCCCTGGGGAATTTCAGTCCCAATGAAAACTTCATGGAGAAAGGATGGTATAAAATACAGGATTTAAATAGACTGGCTATTCCAGCCCAATTGTGGAGATTAATTAATTACCAGTGCTTAAATGACAATGACATTCCCCTGTGGCAGAATAATGGAGACATCAGATTCCTAAAGTTCGTCAGAGTGGTGAATGCCAGATGTCAAGCAGAGGAGAATTATGTTGTTGATTGTCTGAATGGATGTTATACTGAAACAGACAGGGGACCCACAAGGACTTGCAGGGGGCATATCATTTTTCCGTTCCCCACTACTTCCTCTTTCCCTTTCCTGATAGCCTCTCCCCTTTTCCTGATTCTTTATCTCTTTCCCACGCACCAACCAACCTACCTTTATCTCCCACCCTGTCTTCCGCTTTCCTTCTTTTCTAACCCATGGGGAAAGTTCTTATGTTCATTTATACCCTGCCATTCTCTACAATGTGGACTCAAAGCAGCTTACATCATTCTATTCCATTTTATCTTCACAACAACCCTGTACGGTATGTTAGGCTGAGGGTGTGTGACTGGTCCAAGCTTACCCAGCAAGTCTCCATGAAGAGTGGGGATTTGAACCTGGGTCTCCTATATCCTAGTCTGAAAATCTAACCACTGTACCACACTGGCTTTTATGGGGTGGCTGCTGTTGAACATTAGCAAGCAGGTAGGCCCAGGTGAGTCATGGAACTTGCTATATGGCCTGGTCCTGATTCTCTCTCAAAGGCCAAAACAATCACGTAAAAAACCATCCACCTATTTTTTACGGATAGAAACCAAGGCTTTAACTGACAGTGCTGTTGTGGTTGCCTAGCAAAAGCCACCTGAGGGCCTCTGTTTCTTAAAGTTACACATGCTGCATCTGTTATTCTGGTTTTTTTTAAACCCGCCCCCAGTGTAATTTTTAGACTTCAGATGTTTTCCCCTGCAAACCTGGAGTTCTTCTCAAATTTGTTCTCTGTTCATGGCCCCAGTCTCTGGATTTAAGAACCCACAACTTTGGCTACCTTGAGACTTAGATCTATTGATTATCACGAAGCTTTATTTTTAAACATGGTGCTTATTTCCCTATTACCTTGTACACTTTCAGTCTTTTACCATTTTAGATGCAGAGCCTTATCATCATGTGTAAGCTGGGCAAAATCATACTTATTTAGTGCTCTGTAATGTGAATGAAAGAGAGAGAAAGAGAGCTAGAGAAACACATACAGAGACAATGTAATTGAAAGCTTTGGTTGACAACTTTTGAACTGGCTGCTCTACGTGTCCATTATATAGCAGCCGCATGAGCGTCTAGCAGGTGATACTGCTTATCTCCATTTTCTGAAAGCTTCCCCTTCTGATTTCTGGACACCGAGACATTCAGATTAGGTGAGTTTATTCACAGCCTTCACATGTGAAAAAAATGTCCTGTCCATCAACTAAAGGTTTAATATGCAGAAATGGGATGCTAAAGCTTTTTATGGCATGAAATTCAATAACATCATCTGATAACTGCAGATCAATCATTCTCATTTTCTCTTGAAGTGATGTCATGCTGCCAGGGCTGCCAAGGGCCCCCAAGGTTCCCTGGACAAAGATTTCATCTGGGCTGCCCCCTCATATGACCCTGATCCAACGCAAATATCATAACAAAACAAATCACTTGGCTGGCTGTTACCTCACATCTATAATAATGAAAGGATCTGCATGTCAATCTGTCTGTCCATTTGTGGCAGGTATAACTCATCAGAAAATAAAACTAGGAATCCCAATATGGCCACCAGCTTCAGGATGATCTTACACAGGGCTAGTTACAGGTTTTTGTGGGCCTTGGGCAAAAAACTATAACTGGGCCTCCTTTTCCCTTTGGTACAGCCCCTTTCTCCTATAGCTTTTTCGCTTCACATAGGTGGGAAGGGAAGTGTGTGTGGGGGGCTCCCCCCCTACAGATACAGACAGTGACCCCCCTCCCACTTGCTGAGCCCAGCTAAAAGAGAAGGCAAAATTGTGGCCAGAACCAATTCATCATCACCATTTTACAGTGATTTTAAAGTGCCCCCCACCCCCCTCAAACATTTTCAAGGGCTGCTGCTGCCCACCCCCTCTATTTCCAACCACCTTTGAACCCACTTCCTACTCCCACCCCCTGCAAAAATACAGCAAAAAAAAAACCCTCTTACCTTATGTGCTGATTATAAGAGAAACTGACAGCTGGCATAAGCTAGTGGGCTAAAGTGCGAAAAGGACTGTCCTGTGCTCCAGGGTACGCAGGAGCAACTGCTTTGTGCAGGAAGCAAACTGCAAAGGGAAAGCCGAGGAACAGGGTTGCCAGGTCTGGGTTGGAAAATACCAGGAGACTTTGGAGGTGGAGCCAGGAGAGGGTGGGGTTTGGGGAGGGGAGGGGCCTCAGCATAGTACAATGCCATAGAGTCCACCCTTCAAAGCAGCCATTTTCTCCAGGGGAGCTGATCTGTGTCAGCTGGAGATCAGTTGTAAAAGCGGGAGATCCCCAGGCCCCACCTGGAGGCTGGCAGCCCTATCGAGGAAGCAGGGAGACTCACAGCCACATGAGCAGAAGCTGCAATTGGTAGTGGGGCCCCCGGCAGCTCTCATAGGTTGGCAACTGACCAAGTAAGCCCTGTTTTGATGCTGGGCCTGATCCTGGGAGTTCCAGGGCCAAAAAATGAAGGGAACTGGAATATCCTGGCCCAGGTTATCTCCAGACCCCTCCCCCATGCTATTTGTTATGGAAGCGAAGCATGTGTAGTGGTTAAAGTAGGGTTGCCAGGTCTTACTTGGCTGCCAGTGGAGGGGTCCAGCCTGGACTCCTGGATCCTCTATGATCACCACAGAGGTTTTTAACCAAATGCTAGTGCAATCCCCATGCGATGTGCCCGGTGTAATGATGTCACCTCAGGGTGACATCATTGTGCCAGGCACACTGGGAGTGATGGGGCTCTTCAGGGGTGCTCCCCCACCAGCTAACTGGAGATGGATTCGGCCCCCCAAAAGTGGAGGAATCTGCACCCCTATTGGGGGATGGCAACCCTAGGTTAAAGTGTCGAACTAGGATTTGGGAAAGTAAGCTTTGAATCCCCACTCTGCCATGGAAGCTCACTGAGTGATCTTGGGCTCATCACACATCTTCAGGATAACCTACCTCACAGAGTAGTTGAGAGGATAAAACAGGAGAGGAGAACATAAGAAGACTCCTGCTGGATCAAACCAGTGGTCCATCTAGCCTGGCATCCTGTCTCACACAGTGGCCAACTAGTTCCTCTGGATAGCCAACAACAGGGTATAAAGACTGAGGCCTTCCCCTGATGTTACCTCCTGGCTCTGGGGTTCAGAGGCTTAGTACCTCTGAATGTGGAGGTTCCCCACAGTCATCATGGCTAGTTGCCACTGATAGACATCCTCCTTTAATCTATCTAATCCCTTTTAAAACTGTTTATACCTGTGGCCATCATGACATCCTCTGGCAGCAAATTCCACATTTTAATCACTCTCTGTGTCAAGCAGTATTTCTTTTTGTCTGTTCTGAACCTACTGCACATCAGCTTCATTGGATGCCTTCATGTTCTAGTATATTTGACGAGGGAGAAAAATTTCTCTTTCTCAACTCTCTCCACCCCATGGATAATTCTATAAACGTCTATCATGTCCCTCCTTAGTCATCTTTTTTCTAAACTGAAAAGTCCCAGACTCTTCAGCCTTTTCTCATAAGGAAGGTGCTCCAACCCCCTAATCATCCTGGTTGCCCTCCTCTGTACTTTTCCCAGCTCTGCAATGTCCTTTTTGAGATATGATGAGCAGAACTGTATAGAGTATTCCAAATGAGGCTGCAGAGCAAGTGCTGATGAGAGGACAGAGACAGCCAGAGGCACATGTGACATGCCTGGCCACCCTAATTCTGCCTGGAGAAATTCCTGGAGATTTGGGGGCAGTGCCTAGGGAGAATGAAGTTTGGGGAGGGGGCTTAGTAGGGTTGCTAGCTCTGGGTTGGGAGTTTTTTTGGGGTGGAGCTGGGAGGGGGGGTTAGGGGAGGGGCCTCAGCAGGGTATAATGCCATAGAGTCCATCCTCAAAAGCAGCCATTTTATCCAGGGGAACTTATCTTGGTTGTCTGAAATCAATTGTAATACTGGAAGTTCTCCAGGTGGCACCTGGAGGTTGGCAACACTAGAGTGTAGTGAGGTATGATGCCATAGATTTTGCCCTCCAAACCTGTCATTTCCTCCAGGGGACTAATCTTTGTAGTTTGGAGATTAGTTGTAACTCCAGGATAATTTGGAGCCCCACCTGAAGGTTGGTGACCCTATGTTCAAGAGGGACAGGGAGGCTGGGAGGCTGAGGAAGAAGGAACAGGATACCCTCCACAGCCTGTGTGTGAGAGAGAACCAGGGGCAGCAGGAGGAACCCCCCTCTGAGGCTGGTGGAGGCACTAGAGTGTCTGAGGCTGGTGGAGGCACTGGGAGTGTCACCAAAGTGAACACTTGGCTCAGCTTACTACTCCAGCCCTGTTTTAATGTCCCATAATAATATTTCATCCTACACATACCATTTAGGAGGGAAGTCTTTTAGGGGAACATTGTCATATTCTGGACTGTATATGGTTATTTCTCAGAAAGTATTATATTTTCAGCCCTCACAGGGCCTTTGGCACACTTTTAAATGCCAATTCCCAACATACTCAGGAGGCCCTAGTTCTCTTTTAGGTGTGAATTAAAAGCTTTTTTTATCCACACTCAGCTTGGGTGCTATTATTTTTTTAGAGTCCTTGTTGCTGACTGAAAATTTCTATTCCTTTTATCTTTGGTCTTATTATATGGACTGTTATGAATTGTTGTTTTTAATATGTAAGCCATTGTCGAAGCCCAAACTGGGTGGAAAAGTAGGATACAAATATTTCTGAACAAACTTATTGGTTCTGCACACCAAATGGCTATTGTTATAAATGATAAACTATTATAAACTATTAACAGGGCCCCGTTACACAAGCCACAGACATAAAAAGGCCTTAAGGAAGAAATGTAATGCCTTGCTGATCTACATTGATAACACTGCTACGGTTATTCTGAAGTAGGAAAACCATCGCTACAAAAACGTGCACTGCTGTCTTTTTTTTTCCTCTGGCAAATTTATCATGACTACATCAAAGAGTGCCGTGCATTTACAAATGCCTTTTAGGTCCACCACAGCACAGCGGCATACCCAGCTGAAGGCTTCCTCTGTTGCTCATGACATTTGTAAGGAAACTTTTAATGAAACTTTAACTGCATTGCATTTTAAACGCGATGCATAATGTATGAATGTATTTCAAATGATGACGGTACCCTCAGGGAGGGGCTGTGGCTCAGGGGCAGAGCACTCGCTTTGCAGGCAGAAGGTGCCAGGTCTCCCTGGAGATCGGCTGCCAGTCAGGGTAGAGGAAGCTGAGATAGGGAGTCTTCCTCAGCAGGAGGCATCTCCGTCTGTTTGATTACATGAAGATTGTGAAGGTGGAGGCCTCCTGGGCCTGTACATAGACTTCCATAGCCTCAAGGCCCCTTGCAATGTGTGGTGCTTGGGAGTGGAGGCAGGATCCTCATCGTTCTGTTTCCCTTCTTCCACCATGGTGCGGCAAGGGCTGTGTTTTCCTTTTCTGATCTCTGCACAGCCACTGCAGTCCAAATTGGGGGAAGAAGGAAGAAAACATGAATGTACTATAACCACAATGTAAAGAGGATCTTAGATAAAAATTTTCTCTTGAGTATCAATCTAAGCCCTTTGTCATCCAGTGTGTGTGTGTGTGTGTGTGGGGGGAAACAGAAGTTGCTGAAGGGATGACTTTGTAACATTCAGAAGAAGAAGCAGAAGAAGAAGAGGAGGAAGAGGAGGAGATTGGATTTATACCCCGCCCTTTACTCGGAGTCTCAGAGGGGTTTACAAACTCCTTTCCCTTCCCCTCCCCACAACAGACACCCTGTGAGGTAGGTGTTAGAAGTGGAGGACTTGGCGCTGTCTCCTGTCTCAGACTTGAGAAGAGGGCACCACAGAGTTTAGACAGAGGATCCTTTCCTTTCTGCTATCTGATACTTTCCTTTGAAGTAGAATGCTACTCTTAGGGGCAATTTCCTCTGCTTCTGTCTCCCTCTCTCTCTCTCCTCTCTCACACACGCAAGAAGAAGGTGCTTGATCTCCATCTTGCACCATGGAGACTGGACATGCATCCAGCATCCAACACCATCCAGCTAGTTAGAATAGGTAATCTATATCTATCTCTTACCTGCACTCTCAAGCATGTATTTCCTTTAATAAAAGTTACTTATTAATTTTAGACTGACTGCTGACTCCATGAGACTTTGTAAGTCTGTTTGCTGCGCTTAAGCCATTGAACACTCTGCTATTCTTTCGTGGTTCCCTGGCAGTACTTAGTCCAGAGAATCCAACAGTAGGCAGGGCTGAGAGAGCTCTTCCTAGAGCTGTCCTTGAGAGAACAGCTGTGACAGAACTATGGCTTGCTGTGAGAATGTGCCAATAGATATAGTCCACAACAGGTCTCCTTAAGTAGAAAGTCCTTAAAGATCATGTTAGTCAAACACTTTTCCTGTTAGTAATGCCCAGGCTTAGAAATACAACTACAATTATACTTGATATGAAATATGGCCTGTCTTCCATCTACCAATCAATAGTGAGAATTATTGGCGCCCAAATATACTGGCCCACCGTTACCAAGGAAAGCGCAGCAAAATAGGTTCTCAGGGAAAAACACTGTTGAAGCTTTTTGGAGGAGATGTTCCCAGAGAAAACTAAGCAAAGAAATACATAACACCTGTGATTCTTGTAACACATAACAGGAGGTTTTCTGTTCAAGGCCGTTAGCCAAGGAATAGCCAGCTAGAGATAAGAGGGGAGGAAAAGCAAATCAGTAATGAGCATGCGCAAAGCGAAGCAGGCAAGCAAGGCTCGCATTCCAAAGATGGGGGTCGGGTCACCGATGCTATCTCCTGAGCGGGACTTAAAGGGGTGAAGGAAACCTTGGAACACAAAGCAACGGTAATAGACCAGCAAACCCTGGTCTAACAGCAAGCATTGGTACATGCTTGGTAAAGCATGGTAAAACAGTAAGCATTGATACATGTAATATGTTCAGCAACCTTATTGATCATGACGAGACATTCACCCATACCTATGGCAGTGCTAACTGACACTTGCCCAAGGTCATCCAGCAGCTGCAAGTGGAGGAGTGGGGAATCAAACCTGGTTCTCCCAGATTAGAGTCTGCACACTTAACCACTACAAGGATATCTCCACTTTAAGATATGAAGAACAGTTAGGAAAAATCTAGAGAAGGCTGTTGCTGCATATGGGACATTATATTCACCATGAATTATATATATATTAGCCTATTATTCTTAATCTTCAACTGTATATTTGCCTATTCCTATTTTTGTACTATGCTTGAGTATGCCAATAAAAGGCATAACTGACTGTAATTGTATTCTGAATGTGGGTTGCATTCAGTAAAGTGAAGATATCCTTGTTGTGATTTTGAAGAAAAGACTTCAAAATGTGCCATTAATCTGGAGGCATATCTGGATTCTCCGGGAGCAAGTTGTTTTCTCGAACAAGTTTAAAGTCTTGGACTGTGATAGAAGTACTGATACACCTGTTGATTACTTAAATATTTTGGCTTATTTCGCCACAAGCCTGTATTACTGATGTTAACGCCAGTCTTTGTAAATGTTAAATGAAATCAAGATTAATGTGGAATGAATGCATAGACACAATTACTTATAGCATTTCTTAGAGAATAGCATTAAAATCACATTACTGGTTTTAGTACATTGTACGATGGCTAGATAATTATTCTTCTGCACTGTGATCTTTTCCTATTGTTTCAATATTTGTACACTAAACATCCCCCTTTTCCTATAGACTCAAAGTAAGCATCTATCCTTCAAGCTTGTGGGAGCAGTTGGACATGCAAGGCAACATCTACACATTCACAACAATATAAGAATATTACCGCTGGATCAGACCAGTGGTCCTGTTTCGCACAGTGGCCTGGAAGGCCAGCAAATAAGGAGTGTAGATTTGCCAGCCCTATAATAACTAAAGATCATTATTTGGTGGCAGAAAAGGGTCAGCAAACTATAAAAGAAACTACTTGGAACATTAGCAATAGGTCCCAGAACAGGAACCCTGCATCTTTAGGGATCACTATAGAAACAATATTACCTTTTATTTGTTAAATATTTTGTTTTTTGGGCAAAGCTATGATTTAGCTAGAGAGAAATCAGGAATGTTGATTCTTGGATGTAGCAGTATTTTGAGATAGACATGAGAGCGCACCATCCCTGTTAGAACAGTATCGACTTTGTTTCTTTACCATTCACTCAAGAGATTCCAGTGCTCTGATGTTCCTGTTTGACAGCAAAAGGCTTCCTACTTTGAACCAGCCGTTGCTGTTCCATCCACATATTCTCAGTGCACCCTAAGACCCCTAATTCAGTGTGTTTGCATTTTTCTTTATCTAATCTATCCATTTTGTTTAAGTGCACAACTTTATATATAAATAATAAATACTGGGCGCACATTGTTATCCTCAAGTAATAAAATGTAATGGAAGAATTTACAGTTAGGCTTATAAAGCAATAACCATTGTAAAACCATTTAGCAGGGTTCAGATGCAGGTGAAAGGAGAAGTGCATAAGTTCAGCCTCAGAATCTGTTTTCTTAGGAGTTTCTCCTGAGTTTCATTATTGCTTTGATAGATGGCAGCTCTAGAATATTTTAGCCCACATTTTGTTGGTTTACCTAAGCAAACGTATACCCTTCTAAACTCATTGACTCCAATGGACTTAGAAGGGTTTAACTCTGCTTAGGATTACACTGTTCGTTCCCTTATTCTTCTCTTAAAATACCCTCCTCTCAGTTTAACACTTTACAAATATATCAACCAACCTCATGGCCAGAAATTTTGGGTTGGTGGAGCATGGGGAAGTTTTGTGGGGCAGGAGAGAAGTGGGAGGAGGGAGGGAGAGGGATGGGAGAGCGGTGGCCGCACGCCTTCCCTGAACTCCAAGTGGTGAATTTGCTGCTTGGAGTTCAGGGAAGGCATGCAGCTGGCAGCCACCCCTTCCCCTCACCTCCTGCAAATTTTAAAGGGCCCACTGATCAGCTGGAGGGCCCTTTAAATCTTGGAGGAGGGGAGGGAGGGGGTGGCTGCAAGATCTGAAGGACCCTCCAGCTGATCAGTGGGCCACATGCTCTGCTGACTAGCTGGAGGGCCCTTTTAACACCACAGAAGGAGAGGGAGGGGGAGGAGGGGCAGCAGCTGTTGTGGGGCATGCCTCACATTTGAGGGGACAGAGACCCAAAATGCCCCACTGTAGCTACAGGCCTGATACCAACTATGGGCATAATGAAAATGCTAGGTTCATGCTCATCTCATTGCTGTTTGGTAGATCTCCATGCTACAAATGATGGCTAATACTGTCATAGTACAGAAGATTGCTGGAATTACCATTTATTTTTCTGGAATTACCATTCATTTCCCCTCTCCTTGGGATGATAAACTATAATCCTTTGCATATTTGTTGAGTTATGAAGGTATAGCTGTAGGCATAAAGGATCTTGCACCCAAACTTTGAGTGAAAGAGATTTTCTGTGGAATTGTATTCTTGGGAATTTGCATTACCTTTCCTATCTTTCTATTGACCTGTGGGCTGGTGCTTATGAGCCCCAGGAGATAGTGATGCCCTATATCCCTAATATTATGATAACTCTATATAGATATATGGTGTGGCCTCATTTGAAATACTGTGTGCTTTATCTAAAAAAGGACATTTAAGACTAAATAGTCTGGGACTTTTGAAAAAAGATTATTGGGGGGGGGACATGACAGGTTTATGTAAATATGCCTGGGGAAAGAGTGGATAGAGATAAATGTTTCTCCTTCTCCCAAAATTCTAGAACTTGGAGGCACCCAGCAAAGCTGATCCGCAACAGATTCAGGATGGAAAAAAGGAAACACTTATTTACACAGTGAGTGACTAAAATGTGGAATTCACTGCCAGAGGATGTATAAATGGCTTTAAAATGGAATTAGACAAAGTAGTGGAGGATAGATCTATCAGTGGCTACTAGCTGTGGTGACTGAGGGGAACCTCCACATCCAGAGAAAGAAAACCTCTGAATACCAGTGCCAGAAGGCAACATCAGGAGAAGGCTTTGGCCTCTAAGCCTTGTTGTTGGCCCTCCACAGTAAGTAATTTCCAAGATGAACTTTGCCTTAGAGTTGTATTATTAATCATGAGATTATCCATTCAGGAACAAGATAATAAAACTGAATAGAGGGCAAAGGGGTTTTTTCGCAATGAAGAAATAATAAAGTTATGTGAGTGACATCAGCATGCAATAATTTTTTTCTGGTAAAAATTGTTGACATCTTATGAAAAAAGGATGACAAAATTGGTTAGAGGACCAGATGGTGGAAGCAGGGAGGCAAGAAAGAATGAAATCTTTTTTCAAGAACAAGACAGAATAGCACCTTCTGGCCGCAAAGTCACTGTTTCAAAGAGTAAAAACTTCACCCCGGCACAATTTTGTGCATTTTGTTGCCCTTTTCCTCAGGGCAATTTACAGTACATTTTGGGTTCTGTCTAGGGATGCTTGAATACCTTCTGGTTTTGCTCGTATTCTGTTCACTGGTTCAGAACAGTGAGGTGATTTTTTATATATATCGTTCGGCTGTCCACTAACAGTTTGATCCTGTTGGTTGGGTTATTTTCTGCATGTTCAAACAGTACAGTAGAATGAAATCAGCACTATTTAAGACACAGAGATTCTCACAAACCCCAATGAGAATTCTAGTTTCCCCCTCTCCCACAAAAAATGTCTCATTGCACACTGTTTGGCTGGCAGCCATTGTGGAAATAAATATAGAGCAAATCAGTCACACAGTGAGTATAAAAAGTCTTACAATTTGGCATGCACTTCACTCTGTGTTACTGAGGTTATTTCGCATGTGTGCATTTTTGCACAGCCTTATGGGAGGTGTTGTTCCCCTCCCATGACATTTAATTGCCTGACCCAACCATCCATGATCTTGGGAGAGAATCATTTTCACCTCCTGATGCAAAAATGCCTGCGAGGCAAGGAAACAAAATTTCATCTTCACAAAGAGCTACCACGCGGCTGTAGAACTGTTCGATACCTATTCAGCTCAGATGGCAGTAAATTGAATTAATCCCACAACTATTGAACATGGCATGGTCACCTCCCAAACCTGTTTGCAGCATCCCTAGTTATATCCTTACCAATTAATCAGGAATGTAAATGTATTATCCGCACAGACATACTCTATTCATTAAGTGTGTACAAGGGACATAAAACTGGGAACCTTGGGCAAGCCAGTCTTCTCTATAAAGATTTGTTGCAAGAGGTTCATAGGTATGTTGCAAAAATAAAACAGTGGGGGAATACTGTGCACTAGGCCCTAATGTTCTTTGATGAAAAGCAACAGGTCAGATGCAATGATACAGATGTTTAGTACTACTGAAAGCTCCAGCTAACAGGACAGATTCAGCCTGGCACTCAAAAGAAAGCAGTGATGGTCAGTTGGCTCTTTAGGAGAACTGAGTGTAAATGCTGTGGTGACAGCACAGAAAAGGTTCTCTGTACCCAGTAGATCCCCACAACTTCCAGAGGCAGGAAACGGGCTAGAATTAGATGTTACAATCTTCCTGTATCCATTCATGTGCCGCTGCCTTCACATGTACACCCTCTGAAAAAGCCAGATGTGTGTTCCTGTAATCATATTATCATCAAATAAGGTTGCCTCGGGCGTGGGGGCTAGAGATCTCCCAGAGTTACAACTGATCTACAGGTAACAAAGATCAGCGTGCTTGAAGAAAACGGCTTCTTTAGAGGGTGGACTCTATGGCATTATACCCTGCTGAAGTCTCTCCCCTCCGCAAACCCTGACCTCCCTAGGCTCCAGCTACAAATCCTCAGGAATTTCCCAACTCAGAGTTAGCATCCCTACATGTCAACTTGTAATGGGTCTGCATTTAATTCATCCAAGTCTTTTTGTTACACCCTCATGCCATCCATGATTCTTTGCTGCTTGGAGTATGCTCTGTACATTTCTGTTGTATCCACTGATGACCATTAGGCTGAATTTATCTGATCATATACTGGGGTAAAAAAACACCCCTATTTCTTTGACTGAAGGCAGAAACTACTTCTGTCTGCCATCCTTTTCAAAAAGAAGACAGCCTGCCTCTGGTAGTTTTCATATGATTGCAGTGATGGCTGGTGCATGTGAAGTGATCTTGGGGGTTTCATAGGGCAGGAAGAAGTCATGCTCTGTTACCAGAGCACACTGGGTGGCAAGGTCTCCCACTATAGCAGGGGACCTTCCTCCCTGGACACACCCCCCCCCCAAATTCCCCAGTGCTGCTTGACAAGGCAGTGGGGTAGAACTGATATGTGTGTGTGTGTGTGATTTGATGTTCCACTGACGCTGCAACTTCATTTCTAGTGCAAACCAAAAGTGACATCATTGTATCATCATGATACTCTAGAATTCACCCCAAACTCTTTGGTGAATTCTAGAGTGTCACACTGACACAACGATATCACTTTCAGTTTGTGCTAGAAGTGATATAATGGTGTTGGCATGACAGTCGTTGGGTAGGTTTCCATCCCCTACAGTCTCCCTCTGGGTGCCAACGATGGTCAGTACATGCAAAACAGACTGGGGTACCTGAAGTAGAACCCAAACAGAATTTCACATTTAGTTTGGATTTGAGAAAAGGGATCAGAAGATATTAATTAAAGGAGAGGTTCATGTGGGGGAACCCTGCCTTCCAGTTTCATACATAAAACTTTCTTCTATGAACCACAGCCAATGCTATTAGTATAAGAAATGTCTTTAATGTTATGGGACATGTAAACATACCTGACAGGAGTTACTGTCATCACTGCTATTGGCATAGTCAGAAAATGGCTGACCATAGGAAACATCTCCTAGTTACTTGTCTGTACTCTTAATTGTGCATATTTAAGGAGTTTTCTCAGTGCATTTGGGAGCCTCTGGATATGCCTGGGGTGAAGAAGAGGTGAGGCATTACACATGCAATTAAATATTAGCCTTCAGCAAACTTTGCATTCACTTTATGTCTTGGATACTGCAATAATTCTGGACAATCTCTCAGCTCACTTGTTCTTGAAGGACATATGTGATGGGGCAGCAGCCTAAGCAATTATGGCGCATGCACTTTCAGGAGAAACCACAAAGAAATAATGGCTGCTAAGCTTAGTTGTGTATACATTTGAAACAAATTTAGAAGAGGATCAAAATGCTGACTTTGTTTATCTGCACCAATTTATGCTATGTCACTGTACAGAAACAGTGAGCTTCCTTTGGGCAACGCATCATACACCTTGAACAACAACATGGCTATCTGATAAAGCAAAAATGTTATTTAGACTCATGGCTCTCACACTGTGGGTCACAGCTTTCAAACTGAACCACATCTCTCTTGCAGGTAGGTTGCCAGGCTCAGGAAGGAGGAGAAGGAACTGGCTGAGCAGAAGGCACTTGGAAAGCTCAGCAGCAACCATGGGTTTGCCCCTGCATAATCTGCAAAATGACTGTGAAATGCAGACAGATGTCAGATCACTAAGTTGTTCACGGTATAGCCTTGTAGAATGACCAAGAGCAAACATTTTACTGGAAGATTAGGAAGGTGTAAGGAATCCTGTGCTGAGTCACACCAGTTTAAACCCATTGAAACCAATGGCCATTCACGGGGGAAACTCTGCATAGGACTGAAATGTAGTTATTCTGGCCAGGTAACATGAATACCTAAGCTCAGAGACTGAAATAGTAACCACCTTGTGTATCACCTCCAGTTCAAGGCACCTGTGGATTCTCTAAATGTAATCCCAGAAAATTCTAATAGAACATGATGATCATCTTTTCCAAACAATGCATTAGAGTCTGAAATGCTTTTGTTATCTTTTTTCTGAAACATCCATTAGCATTTACATTCTCAAATGTTATGTCAAAGGAAGCCTAATGGAGCATTAATAAGGATGCAGTGGTATTTCACAGAAAGTGCTTTTTTGCTTCATTAGGAGAGATGGGTGAATCTCTTGGATTATTGCAGAATTATAGAAATTAGACACAGAGAAAACCATCAGCTTCGCTGACACTGAGACATGTTGTTGGGCTTGTTACAGGCCCCAGCAGTCGCTTTAAGGACTTTCTCAAATGGAGCTGTTAATGATATCTAAATTGACTGCCTTTATGAATGTTTTTGACCCCAATTGAATGAAATATTGCTGATGAACATACTTCCGAAGAAGCTATTTGGTATTCATATATTTATGTGTGCAACCCTCCTTATTTTGTCAGAAGGCTAAAAGGCAGTAGCAAGGTCAATCCAGGCCATGCTGTGATGCACCAAGTATGGCTAGTACCACTGCCACTGCACCAGATTCATCCTATGCCTAGGATGTGGCATGGCTGCAGTGGTGAGACCTTTTAGTGCTACTATTTATAGTGTCATACATGTGGTAGTCTGAGGGCTCATAGTTCTAGCGAAGGACAAAACCATGGTTTAGTAAGTTAAACTAACTGTGATTTGTGTGATTGTCTAAATGCAGGTTACCCCACTAACTGTGGTCAATGTTTGTCAAAACAGGATATGAATCCATTGCTTGAAGCTGGTTGATTAACCACAGTTAGTCTTAGCTATAGGGTTCCACACAGCATAGGGATATAAGCATGCTGGCTTAATCCTGGCTTGTTCTCTAACACTGCCTTCGTGTTCTCCCCAGCTTCAGTGATGCCTGCTCAGAGTGAAGGCAATGTAAGTAGCATTTGTCAAGGCAAATGAAGATATGAGCAAACATCGGCAAGCCAAATCCTAGTTTCACAAACTAACCATGGTTTAAAATAAACCATGTCTGAACAAAGCCTTAAAGGATATGCACACTATAAACGTACTCAGTTTTATTCCATTTTAACTGTCAAGGTTATCCCCATATTGCAGCTGAGAGATGAGGGCTGAGAATTCCCTTTTAGATAAATTACCTAGCTCTCCCTCACAAATCTATGCTTCTCAAAGTTTGTTGGGGAAGAGGAATGGATATTAAACTAGTTTAAATCTGCTGTGTAGATACATCCATCAGTTGGCAGGCACAAGATTATCCAGTGCCACATTATTCCTGCTTTGAAAGAACAACGTCCTTTGAAGCTCTGTTTAAAGGGGATTAGACAAATTCTTGGGGGATTGGTCCACCAATAGCTATGAGGCATGATGTAGAATGGATTCTCATTTCTTTAAATGTAACATACTTCTGAATACTAGTTGCTGGGGAAAACAATCAGCAGAAGCTTGGGCTGTTGTTTCTCTGCCTGTAGGTCCTCCATGGCATCTTCTTGGCTTCTGTGGGAAATAGGAAGTTGGACTTGATGGACCTGATCCAGAAAAAATCTTCTTGTTGTGTTCTTATGAACCTTTCTCATTTGAAATGCTTTGGGACATTCTCAGTTGGGCCTTTTAAGTTGTGGACTTTGGTTTTTCTTATGAGAAAGCTATTGTTAACCTCACAATTCCACCACATCCTACCAATCCCATTTATAGTTTATGACACACATCTGCAAACATACTGAGTACTGATAACAATAATCCCTTAACCACTTGAGAGCAGTAAATTACTTAAATTGGCTAGGATTCTAATTGCTGCTAAATGACATGATGGTTCCACCGAGATAGGAGAAGGTCATGTAGCGGTCACAGGACAGGTGCTCGATATGGTGTGTACTTAGAATCCAACACCTTGATCCCAACCTGTTCTCTTGGAATCTTTTTTTCCTTGAACAAAGGTTTACTTGTACAAAAAATGCTTTATACAAAATACAGTAAGTCATTAATTACATGTAACAACTTTCCTCGGTTCTTGCCGGTGGATCCAAATCCTCCTGAGCCATGTTCTGTGTCATCCAAAACCTGGACTTCTTCAAGTTCAGGATAGTAGATGTGTTCACAGATCAGCTGGGCAATCCTGTCCCCTCTTTTAACTTTAAAAGTTTCGTTTCCAAAACTAAACAGTACTGCACCAACATTTCCTCAGCAATCCTCATCAATAACCCCAGCACCA
The DNA here is from genome assembly GCA_029233225.1 of Lepidodactylus listeri. Classification (NCBI taxonomy): domain Eukaryota; kingdom Metazoa; phylum Chordata; class Lepidosauria; order Squamata; family Gekkonidae; genus Lepidodactylus; species Lepidodactylus listeri. Next base: position 36,670,961 of record JARCFY010000008.1, on the reverse strand, counting down.
ACATCTATGAAGTTATTTGCAGCTAATCCAGACCGTGGAGTTACTCTACCATAGGGAAGAGAGATCTGAATGTCTGTTTTTACTACAGCCTTTCCCAAAGGAGGGATCTCACAGTCGTAGACACTGTACAAGTTGTACCCAGTCACCTGGGAGGAGCCCTGAAAGGCACAAAGGCATTTTTGGAGAGCTTGGTGAAGCGGAGTCTCAAGGCAGGCTCATCAGGGCCAGAACGCTTGAGCCTCTTGCTGGGGTGGTGGTGAGGTGGGGGTTGCTTCAGAGTAGGGAATGACCGCAGCTGGGGGCAGAGAAAGTGGGAAATGTGGTTAGGTTAGAGGAGAGACAGAGAGCAAGAGGAAGAATTTCCTTCCCCCTGTTCTCTTGGAATCTTGATAATACCATTATATTATATGAACATTATATTATATGAACATTAGCACTGTAGTATGTGGTGTTCTTCTGGCACAGCAGTTTTTAGCATGTATATGATAACAGAGCATTTCATGGTACAAACGCATCATCCTGGTCTTTCAAACAGCTCTACAGTCTTGTTTTCAGTGTACAGATCTGCTGTGTGAACCTGGCCCAAATGTGGTTAGAGAGATCTAGAGCTTGCAAGAGGAGCAGCTTAGCTGAAGTATGTTTCCATCCAAACAATATAGATCACTGGTTCTCAAATGGTGTTAGTCTGTTCTTAGTCAAAACAACAAAATGTCTTGCATAGGGGTGTGCAAATATATATATATATATTTCCCTCCTGATTTAGGTCTATTGGACCTGAAAAATATTGGTATTCCCAAATACCAGTATTGGTATTGTATTGATATTCAAATAAATATTTGGGAAACCTGAATTTATTCAGCTCCATTATACCCTATGGGGGCCACAATGGAGAATTTCACTTACCAAGTCATGCTGCCGCAGTGGCGCAACTTGGCAAGGTAGTTTGCTCACTGAGTCACACTGCAGTGGTGGCACAACTTGGCAAGTGAACTGAAGGCATTTAAGCTTTAAATACCTTCTAGACGCACCCAAAGAAAAGCCAAATAATATTGGCTTTTATTCGGGCATGGCTGTTTTGGTAGCTGAATCAGATTGTCTTATCTGTATTCAGCTGAATAAATACTTGAAAAATACTGATAGGGTATTTTTTGGTATATTTTTTGGCTCAGTATATACCGAGCGCACCCCCCCAGTCTTGCACTTTAAAAGCTAAGAAATCGATCCTAAGTAGGTCTACACAGACTCTGACTCTGGTCTATTCAGTGAGTCTTACTCTCAAGATTGGAATGTACCAAATATATTGAGGGACAAAATAAATTTCATGAAATAAATAAATCTTACAGAAGCTCATGTAACAATGAATCTGTTAATCTCTAACAATTGTTAGTAGTACTATTAAAGGAAGTGATTCGGATTTAGCACAGTTTGAAGTTGGCTAACATTTCTTGCTATAAGTCTGGCTAGGATGCTGAACATTCTGTGCCCTTTAGGGTGCAAACACTGCATGTCAGTTGATTTCATTTAAATTGTACAAAAAGTATGGTAACTTGTTATGTTCTATAATGCATCATGAGTCCTGAAAATAAATGGTATGGTTTTGCTGGAAAATCAGTTCATGGCTTGTTCTGCAGGCAGCAGAGACTCCCTGTGTGCAGTATGGCTTAGGTACATTGGTTATGAGATATCTAATTTACCTGATCATCTTAAAGATTTATTTTGAGTTAAAACTTTATATATTCTAAAAGCAATGTCTTGGTTTGACTGTAAGATTGTTAAAACATTAGGGCCATGGAACATTCCAACTGGGTATGACGAGAGGCGCTTTTAGAAGATCAGTGATGAATTCTGCCTTCCTTCCTGTTTCAAGTCTTAAAGCCTGGGTGTGGCCAGAGGCACAAGCCTTTTAGCAGGACCTGGAGAGCTCTTAGCCCTTTATTTGCACTCTGTGGCCTTGACTGAGGGGGCCCAGTTGGATTTCAGACCTGCCCTGGAATTGTACCAAGTTTTCTTTTTGTTACTGATTGTTTGTCTAATTATATTTGTTGGGATTTTTGTAAGCTGCTTTGGGTCCCCAGGGTGAGATATAAATATTTAAATGAACAATTCCACGCTTAAACAATATCAATGTTAGTTTCACAAATATTAAGCATTGTGTCTAGTCCAAGAGAGAAAATGGTCTAGCCTTATCTGTGCAGTTCTAAATGGTGCTGAATGTTCACTATTCCATAGGTCACACATTGTGTAACAGTTGTAGATTGTTTTCGATAACATGCTCTCTCGTTACCTCTGCTCTCTGGATGGAGATAGTGAAAGGTCTGTTTTAACGTTCCCACAGTAAGCAAACTTTTCTCAAATGGCTGCTGTTTTTGAAGAGAACCCTAAGTGGACCTTAGGATGTCTTAGGCTCTGGGGAATCTCTTGAGCAGCCACTTGGCAAAACATGTATGTGGAGAATCCTGTTGCCTTTGAATTGCTGTCTAATGCATCTGGGTACCAGATTTGACACTGTTTTCTATGGATGTCAGACCTAGAGGCATTCCAATGTATGCATAACAAAACAGAAGAAGGGTATATTTTTGTGAGTTCCTGTGCATGCATGTAACTGAAGATGCACTTCAACAGATATAAGTAATTCTGAACTGAAAATGGTTAGAGGCACCTGAAGCTGGTTTATTCTAAATCAGACCATTGGTCCATCTAGATCAGTAGTGTCTACTTAGATTGGTAGCAGCTCTCCAGGATCTCACACAGAGGGTCTTTCTCATCACCTACTACCTGAATCATTTGAAACTGGAGATATAGAGGATGGAAACTGGAACCTTATGCATGCCAAGCAGATGCTCTACCACTGAACCACAGTGCCTACCTGAGCCAAGTCCCTCCCATGGCATGTCTGTTTCAGGTATGAAGCAGGTGCCTGAAGGAAGATCTTTCTGAATGAAAGTCTCAGCAACTGAAACAAACATGCTGAATCATTGTCAAGTTACAGTAGGTGTCTTACCTTTTATTTATTTATACCCCGCCCTTCACTTGGAGTCTCAGAGCAGCTTACAAACTCCTTTCCCTTCCCCTCCCCACAACAGACACCCTGTGAGGTAGGTAGGGCTGAGAGAGCTCTGTCAGAAACTGCTCTTTTTCAAGAACAGCTGTGCCAGAACTACAGCTTGCCCAAGGTCATCCAGCAGGTGCAAGTGGAAGAGTGGGGAATCAAACCTGGTTCTTCCAGATTAGAGTCCGCACACTTAACCACTACACCAAACTGGCTCTCTGGCTCTCTTTGGAACCCAAAGCATTCTACAGGCTGTGGTGTGAGGGAGCCAACAGCTTCCTGCTGCAAAAGGCCCCAGAAAAGGCCAAAGTGAAGCCACCCTAAACAGGGTGGCCTTGAAGACGGACCAACATACATGGGACTGCTGGTGGATAAGGCCAGTGGGAAACAGGATTGTGATGGGCCTCTGTGAGTCTTGGACTGAGGGAGAAGCACTCTTCCAGCCTTCTAGTAGCCTATCTGGCCATGAAAGAATTGCAAGGATTGCTAAAACCCAAGGCTTTGCTATGAAAAGATATGGCATCCAGGTGGATGCCCACAATTCTGGGTAAGAGGCCCTGCTCCCTGAGGGATACCAAGCAGTGGAAGACCATGGCCTCAGTGGCAGGAAAAGCACAAGACAGACCCATAGGACAAGAATGTAGAGACCCTCAACCTGTAAGAACAGCAAGTGGAAGGGGTGATGGATCCAAATACTCCCTGAAGGATCACTCATTGCCAGGGATCCAGCTGCTGTTGTGCATTGGGAGCCAAGGCATGAAACCTTTCTCCCTGAAATCAAGATAAGGTGTCTGTGATGTCATTACTGGCACCTGCAACATATCGTGCTGAAAAGATGCCATCTTTCAAACAGGCCAAAACAAACCTACGCAACAGGTGCATGACCTGCTCAGAGAGAGCAGACTGATGATTAATAATGCTGACAACTTCCTGGTAATCACACCAGAAGATGATGTGTTTATCCCTGAGTTTATCAGCCCAGATAGTGCCAGCTACTAGAACTGGAAACAGTTCTAGGAAGGGACATTCCCTAAGAATGCTGGACTGTGTCCAGTGTGTGGGTTACCACTGAGCACAGCAATGACCTGAGAAATAGACCCCAAAGCCGAGGCTGTCAGCTATGTCAGAGTGAACCTGCAGGGACTTGTCAGGTGAGAAGGTGGACTGCCAAATTGAAACACCATTAAAATTAGCCAAGAAGCTCTGCCATACCCTTATGCCACATGAGATTCTAATGTAATGGGGTGGAGTGGAAACACCAGTGATGGAATGTGCAAACCACACGCAGAAGGCCCGTCCTGGGGCCACCACCCTGCACGCAAAATTGAGGGGCCCAAGGAGTGACTGCATTTCTTGAAGTTGTGTGTTTTTTGTTGCTCATAACCTGCCCTAATAAGGACCTGAGGGCAGACAGCTTATTGTCAGAAAGGTGAAAAATGCCCTACTCAGAGTTAAGTAAAATACCCAAGTATGTGAGTTGTGTGGATGGGTCCCCAGTTTTACCTGCAGCGAGGAGAACACCCAGCTTGAATGCGAAGGTTTGAATGCAACAAGCCAGGATGTGCATTCATCAGTCCCAGCGGGGCCAACAAATAAAAAATAGTCTAAATAGTGTGCAACGTGAGGGATCACAGTCTAGTACTTAACCAACCACTCAAGGAAAGTGCTAAAGATTTCAGAGGCAGTGCAGGCAACCGAGCAGCCCATTGTCATGGCCTTATTGACATATCAGCAGTCATTGAATTTAAGACCCAGACTGGCTGGGATGGACTGGCAAGAGCCAGAAGGTGGAATGAATATCGCACTTAGCCATGAGGGCTCCATGGCCACAAGACTGAATCAGGCAAACAGCATGATCAAACGAGGCATATTTTATGGAGCAAAACTTTGGGGGAATGACATTGAACACAAGAGTCTTTTGGATATGATGGGTGATGAATGAGGCAAAACTCTCCAGGGGCCTTGTTAGGGATGACTCCTAGTGAGGAAACCCTCAGATTGGGTAGCCAGGGGGGTGGGGTGGAGAAGGGGCCCACAACACAGTCTGCCACAAATTCCTTGGTGACTTTCTGAGCCACAATGGAGGGCAGATGCCTGGCAGATTTAAGTTTGCCTCAACTGGTGGAAACACAGGGGCCAGTACAAGGAATATGGAAGCCTATGGTAAACCCATCCCTGAGGAACCTAGCAGTTGCTTTGTTGGGAGAGGGAGCTAAGAGGCGAACAGGAGCTTGTGGTCAGATAGAGGTGTGAGCTAGACCTAAGTCACAATTTTGAGCCTTGCAATTACTAAATGGTGGAGCCAATGGCTGCTGCAGCAGGGGTGCCTGATCCCCCCCCTTTTTTTTTACTGCTGCTGTTGTTAGAGGATCAGGTCCCTTGAAAGGGCTGCATAGCCCTGCACGGGCAGGAAGGCCTGGGATGGGGGCCGAAGCAAGCGTCACATTCATGATCAGACTTGTATTTGGTTCTGCTGCATTATCCCTAGTTATACTCCCAGCAAACCCAGCAGGGAGTATTGTGTAGAAACACAGACTTACGTCTAGCGAGGTCAGGCTGGTATACCATATGAGGCCTCACTTTTAGGAGACAAAGTTTGTCATTAAGCAGGTCCCAGCAGGAGACTGTGCTATAAGAAGCCCACTTTCTGAAGGCCTTGTCATATTCAGTTGCAGTGGATTCACCAGACAAGGCCTGTGCCCTTAGTACGTTTAACATATGATTATTCAATTTCCAACCCTGTTCAGGGTATGCAGATTGTACAACCCCCGTATACACTCCATATTCCAACAACCAGTTCAAAAAGGTCCATGCAGTGGTCCCTTTTGTGAGATTCTTTCTATCAGGGCAGGGGCCACGCTTACCCTCCTTTCTCTCTGGCTTAATTATGGAAAAGGTGTCAATGTAATATTCATCCAGGATGCACTCCAGGATTTTACAGGGAAGATGGATACCTGGAGGGTCTCCAAAATTGGTGTAGAACACAAAAGCTCTTCTAGTGTCCAGTTGCTCAGAACCCCAGACTACACCCAGGTTGACCTCTGCCTCCCTACACCTGAGTGCCCAGTCAGGTAAGGTTGGAATATGTGCACCCTGAGACCAATAAGTCCCTGATGTGTGCACAAAATCCTCATCAGAAGAAGACTCATCCATTGAAGCCTCACTGCCAGAAGTGTTGTGATCCCTTGTTGATCTATGAGGTTTACGTTTAGTGTACTTCCTTTTGTGTGGAGGGCAGCTCTGTGAGGTGTCAACTCTGGAAGCACTGGAAGAACCAGGATCCTCTGGAGAACAATGCCTTCTCCTCCACCCCTAGGACAATAAGCATTCTAGAGTTTGAGTGTTCCCTTGTAAAACTGCTGTATTGTCAGGCACGGGGGCAAGTGAGTGAGCCGAGCTGCTAGCAGCGTCTCTTGCTTGGCACCACTAGCCAGCTGATGTGGGTGGGGCCCAGGATGTCATCTGCCATGCTGGAACTCTAGTGCCTGCAGATGTGCTGTCAGAAGCACCCCCAGTGGAGCCCTCGGGAGGGGGGCAGGCAGTAGGGGCAACCATGCCTCATTTTGGAGTGGCCAAGGGCTTTTTGGCATGGCCTGATCTAGAGCAAGCTGCCTGCTTGCCAGAGGCCATGGAACATTTAGGAGGCATAACAGCTAATTGAGCAAAGTGCTATCAAAACTACTGGCTGATGCTGGCACAGGACACCACAATGGTGTGGAGAAATTTATTATTAATACTTATTTATCTTATTACCACCGTAAGTCTAAACACACACACACACACACACACACACACACACACACACACACACACACCTACTTTTTTAGATAGAAAAATGTATCTAAGTATTTAGGAGTGCCTTGATAACTATTATTTCAATAAAGGAAATGAAACCTATTCAGGGTGTGAAACAAAATCAACACAAGTATAATAAATGCCAAGCCCACAAGAATGTGAAGCCAAAAGGATGCACAAAGCAGTTAATAAAAGCACACCTCCAACAGTACCGGGCAACTTCTCCTAACTGGGAATGAATAATCCTCCCTGTGCTTCAGGAAGGCTGGGTGCTAGTGGCTATGTGGATGCTGCAGTGCCCAGCAACTAAAAGGTAAGGGGCTGCTTGCCCTAGTTAAAATGGGGCCACAGTACAGCATGTAAGTAGCACAGCTGAATACCATAGGCAATTAGCTAAAGGATGAAAGAGGGGTAAAGTACCAGTCCATAGAAGCAGGGACCTGCAAAGAAAAATGGTGGCGTAAAGCACTGCCTCAACTGGGAGAGCTCCAACTGCCCAGAAAGGAAAGCAGCCCCTCCCAAGAGAAGGAGAGTAGGTTTTTATACCTCATTTTTCTCTACCTTAAGGAGTCTCAAAGTGGCTTGCATTCCCTTCCTCTCCCTACAACAGGCACCTTGTGAGGTAGGTGGGGCTGAGAGAGTTCTGAGAGAACTGTGATGGGCCCAAGGTCAACCAGCAGGCTGCATGTGGAGGGATGGGGAATCAAACCTAGTTTTCCAGATTAGGGTCTGCCACTCTTACCTTAACCACTATACAAAGTGACTCTACACTACCATTACAACAGACTGGGAAGAGATACCACAAACCTGTAGTTGTTCCTCAGTTGCCCCGATGCTGCTGCCGCCACTCCCACAAGGCGCTGTACTGCCACTGCCCCTTGCCTGCTCCCCTTGGACAACCAACAACTGACCGCTGTAAATTGCCTCACTGAGCGCTCCCCTGAACAACAGCTGATTGCAGAAAATTTCACCTAGGAAATAATACATGGCCAAGCTGAAGATCGTGATGGAATTGGAGCATGTGGTCAATAGCTGGAACAAACTGCACAGAGCTCTCTAACCACACTTGCTGTAAGTAGAGGAAGGGGGCAGGTCCACCGGGAGGAATGCAGCAAGGACCACCTCAGACCATGCCTCCTGGTGGCTGGACAGACCTGCTGTCGCTGCTGCCTGCATGGGTCATGTCCGGGGCCCACCCCTTCTTCCCTTCACATGGGCAACTCTGAGCCAGCACCCTCCTTCATGGCCAACTCCACTAATGTGGCTCCTGGTAAATCCTGGCCAGGGCCTGTGTTTAGTTTGGCCTTCAGAAAGTGTGCAGTGGAGGAATAGCAAAGTATCAGATCTTAAATCTTTGACAGGGCTGCCGTGGCTGTAAATACATCAATGGAAGCCACAGAAGAAAATAAAAAATGGTAGAAAATATGCTAAAAGCCCTCAGGAATAGTCTCTGACCTGTTTTGTATCAATTAATAGAAATATTCTATTGTATGTTTGCATTTGACCTCTTTTTCTTCAATGAACTCAGTGTCTATGAAATCAGTGAGTAGTGCACATGCAAGGATCTCTCTTTTCTACTAAACTTGCACCAATTGCTGTTAACAATAGATGCATTCAACTTGATGCTTGACCAGATTGTCTAGCTGCAAAAGGATAAACTGGGATCATCATTATATAGTTAAACCAAGCATTGCAGTTTGGCCTTGTGGTTGTTATGAAGTAAGTTGAAAGCCTTTTTGAACACTAGGGCCCAATATTCAGTGATATCTGCATCCTATTTGTGGGAGGAAGCCAAACAAAGCATTTTTATGTCAAGTCTTTAAAAAGGCAGGAAACCTATCAGTATCTATAGTAAAGACAATCATTTGTAGCCAGCATTGTGTACTTTGAATCTCTGATGGACTTTTAAAGCCCTTTTTACTTAAAAGGATTGCCAGTCCCCCAAGAGATTCTTCACTCCCACCTCCTGTTTAGGGATGGGTGCAAACCAGCTCACAAACTGAAATTACAAATTTTGGGCAGTTCATGGTTTGCAAAGCAATTCTCATGAACTGAAGAGCCTCCATGAATTCCCATTAATTTTGATGCAGTTTGGGCAGTTCATGGTGGTTCATGAAGAGCAGAGAATAGGGGTTTAAATGTTCTGAGCCATTTAAACCCCTGCTTTCTACTCTTTACGAAAACAGCTGAGTGGCAGGGAGCTCCCCACCACTCAGCTGTCTAGTTTAAATGGTTTGAAGCCATTTAAACCACTGGTTTTTGCTCCCTGCAAAAACCACAGGGAGCAGAAAGCAGGGTTTAAATGGCTTTGAGCCAGCTTTCTACTCACTGCAGCTTTTGGCAGCGAGCAAAAAGCAGGGGTGAAATGGCTGGGAGGCATTTCACCCCCTGCTTTCTGCTTGCCATGAAAAGCCATGGTAAGCAGAAAGCAGGGGGTGAAATGCCTCCCAGCCATTTCACTCCCTGCTTTTTTGTTCACTGCCCAAAGTGGCCGGGTTCAGAAAGCTGGGGGTGAAATTGCTCAGAGCCATTTAAACCAAACAGCTGAGTGGCAAGGAGCTCCCTGCTACTCAGCTGTTTGGTTTAAATGGCTTGGAGCCATTTAAACCCCAGCTTTCTGCTCACCATAGCTTTTCATGGGGAGCATCCCCCCCCCAAAAAATGCCCTTTTGTGGAAGTGGTGTTGCAAAGTCAGAGTATCAGCTGGGGATTCAACTCACTGGGAAACAGTAGCTACACTGAGGTACAGAAGAGTTCTGACTTGATAAAGGAAGCCGTGGCACTCAGTTTGCAAGACCTGAGCAAGGCTAACTATGAGATATTTTGGACATCCTTAGCTGATAAGGTCACTATGGGTCGGAAGAAACGTGATGGCACTTAACACACACACACACACAAAACCTTGTATGATGTTAGAAGTAATGAGATGAGTTGGCCAAGAATATGCACCCTTATCAAGTGGGACAGTTAGCTATTTTTAGGAAATGATTTTAAAATCCTATAAATGTGGGAAGTTGTATTGATCGAGAGCTACTTCTCAAAAGGGGCTCCGTGTCTGTGACCTGCTTACTTTACTGTAATTGCTCCCTTCTAATTATCTATGTAATAATGATAGATGGATGGAACAATGTTTTGGGGATTTAGTCTGTATTAAGAACACAATAGTTATGCTTTAATTTTTAAAAAGCTTAGAATGAAAGAAGAGATCCTCTGATGGTAGTTGCCTGTGTACTATCCCCAGAATGAACCTAAGGCATTACTGAGGTATACTGAGGTATACCTCTGGCTAGAAGTTTGATATAGGAAAGCTAAGTAGATGCCTAGGGTTTTTTAAGTTTACCACTACATCTGAATCAGGCCTGACCAGAGTTATCCTGAACAGTAAGATGGAACAAGAACAATTATTTTTAAAATTCAGAAGCTTTTGTCTGCTTATACTGAATGCCTTCATTATGTGAATTCATGGTGTTTGTACAGCTTCTTTCCAGAACAATGTCAGAAGTTCAGTGGCCAATCTGATAACCAGTTTCTTCAGTATTTCACTGCGTAAGATATAATGACACTCCCCAATGTATCCTGAGTAGGTTAAGGTCTCTGTTCTCATATACTTTCCTACCACCATTCTGGGTCCTTTCTGTTTCCTTATATTTTGAATAAAACTTTGTTGGTCTTAAAGGTGCCACTGGACTCAAACTTTGTTCCGCTGCTTCAGACCAACATGGCTACCCGCCTGAATCTGTTTCCTTCCTGTTACTGTCTCCTCTTCCTTTCAACCTCTCTCTTCCCACCTTGCCTCAAGAGCTAGAAAAAAAACAAGCTGTAATTTCCAGAATTATCCAAAGTTTTATTGGACAGCCACTTTTCCCATCACATCTTGGAATTCTGCCCAGATAGACACTGTGTGCAATGACTGAAAGCATGAGGCAGACAATAAGATTTTCTTTTCTCTATCTTTCTCCCCTGCATTTTTTTGGTACTGCTTTGGAGCTGAGGATGTTTGTACAGTAAATGCGTATTTTTTGCATCCAGCTATTAGGACTTTTTAGTATTAGTGTGTTTTTCTCTAACTCTTTCAGGTTGCTCTTTTAACTGCCACCATAGAGAGTCTGTTGGTGTTATCCCCAATACTTTACATTCCTGTATGCAGTGATATCAGTCATTGACATGTCCTATTGTGGCCCTTGCAGGGCCATCACTGCAATTTATTAGTGGTAGAGCTATTTTTGAATGTTTTCCCCTCCTTGTCTGGCCACATTTCCTGCAATTTTAGGACATCTGTAAAATGCTGTGATTGTGGACTTTTCATGGCATTTGGAAAGGGTCATGATTTAAATGAAAGACAGACACAACAGGATTTTCCATTTACTGAGCACACAAAACTTTCTGAGCATACAGAAATTACCACTAAGGGCACAATGTACAGGAACATAGGATGATTCAGTTTTTGATAAATAGAATCTATCTGTCTGTCTGTCTGTCCATCCATCTAGTGTGTGTCTATTATTTTTAATGTTGGTTTTAATATTTTCTAACTGTTCACTGCTTTAAGAGTCCTAATTGGGCAGAAAGGCAGGAAATGTGTTTTAAATAAAATAAATATTTTTTTAAAAAGGTACTGTCATGCCCTGTAGCAAGCAGTCGCTTCCAGTGGCTGGCACAGCAGATTGCCCAGATGTAAACACCGATGAGCTGTAGATGATTTGAGGACTTTTAATGCCAGAAGCAGAAGAGCCAGGATCCACCTCAGAACCTTCAAAAGGGATCTGAGAGGAGGTGGCAGGGTTGAGACCCAGCGAAAACTCAGACATGAGGTGAAAGAAAGAGCTATCTGTGAAGGACATGCAACTTGGAACAGTAAAACCAACTGAAGATTTTATTTACAAGGGTTGGCAGACAGGGAATATATATACACGGAAACAGTTGATGCTTGTGGATACTTAGTTGCAGATGGTATATTTCAGCTTTAGGTTAGTTCCTTGATAATCAGTTACTTCAGATTACACAGTACAAATCACTCTCTCTCCAAACTCAACCCTTATGCTGTTTTAGACAGCCAGTTTTTGTATGGAATTCTTAGGTATTCTCCACCTTCACAGAGAAATACCTCTGCTGTGCCTTAGTTTGAATTTGGACATCCACTAGTCCAATAAATTCTCCAGGCACACACTAAATCCCCTAAACCAGGCTCTTTCTCCAGCAGGGTATAATTTCTAAGGGAGAGGAGTGTGTATTTCTGATTTAACCACTAGGAGCTTATTTTCCTTGTTAAGACTCCTAAGTTTTCATGTTTGACTTTTCTCAGTTTCCCTTAATATGGGAATCTCTATAGATATCTCATTTGTTCCCACAAGACTTGTCAGTCCCCTGGTACAGTACTGACTAAAAAACCCCAACTGCTAGACTCAACTGCCAAACTTCAACTGTTAAGAAGTTCCCCCCCCCCATTCAAACCCCCTCCTGAGTTCTGCCTCAGGATTACATCACCACTGCTAGTTATGTGACTGCAGGTGTCTTTGCTTGCAGGCTGATTCCAAGCCCTGGAGTCTGTCACACCATCTTTCACAATTTTCCAAGCCAAAGAAGACTCTTGTGCATCAACAAGAACAGACTTGCGAACTTTTCTCTTCCATATTCTCCAGAATTTCTCCTACTAGATTTTTGGGCAGACCTACAGCCTCCAAAACAACAGAATTTTTAAATTTCAATATTAGTGGCTGTGGCTAGTTTGGCCACAGCTAAAAAGTGGAAGCCCCCCTTGTGTCCCACACTTCATAACAGACATATAAATTTATGGGAGCAAAATATTATGGGGAAGATTATGAATAACACCTTTTTCTGATTCTCCCTTGGTGCGGGGACATTTTGATTATGAGGAAACCTGGAAAACAGTCATACAGTGTCTTGCTGACAAGAGAGTCATCCCTTTTGATCAGCATATTAGTGTAGCATTGAAATTATAAAGGGTAGGAGTACTGCATGGGTTACTGAATTACCTCATTTTAGTTAGGTGGTTTTCTGATGAAACTGTTTTCATCTAAATGGTATTTTGATGTTATGTACTTCCTTATTTATTAAATTTTTTTTAAAAAAACAAGAACAGCTGGCCAGTTAGAAGCAGAAAGGGAGCAAAGGAGGAGGAAGCCATCTTGCCCTCTCTCTCTTTTACCTCCCATACATCCTCACTGCTGGAGGTTCTCTGTTGCCATGACAATAATTACAATCTTCACTTGGGTCAGTGATGTGATACTGCATCTTAATCCTTGCTGAGAACAGTAGCTCTGTTCCCCTCTCTTTGAGAGAAGCAGGTGCACCATTCGAATGTTAGCCAGATAGCCTCAAGCTATTAGTAATATTGGGGAACTGAGATATTATAAAATAGCAATAGGCAAATATGGGAGCGATCACCTATGTATACAGAGGTCCCACTTCTTTCAGAAGCACCAGAAATAGACACAGAGACCAACTTCAGAATGAAATGGTATCTTTACTGATGATTCTTCACAAGCATAGAATAAACTCAGACACACTCACAATTACACAGCTACAAGAAGGGGGACCCGTGATACTCGCAGGGGGGAGTATTCCAATCCTCCTCCCACTCCCCTCCCCAGCGACAGTGGCGGTGAGGCCTGCCGATCCTCCTCCCACCCACCCCTTTCCCAGCAGCGGCAGCAGCAAGGCCTGCTGATCCTCCTCCCTTCTCCCCCTCACACCGGCAAGGCCTGAGCGGCTCACAGCCACCAGGCCCACCGAGCCTCCCCCCCAACAGCATGTGCAGGGAACGCTTTTACTTTTGGGGGATTTAAATATCCCCCCAAGTTTTTTTTTAGCTTTCAGGATTTTTCTGCACATGGGAGGAGTCCCCCACATGTGCAGAAAAATCTCTCTGCTCTCCAGGTACTCCTCTGGCATGGATTTAGATATCCACATGGAGGGGGCTACTTGGCTATTAGATATATAGATAGGAAAATTAGAGAGAAAAGGACAGCAACGTTAGCATTAGCAGGATGTTCCATTGAGGGGTAATAGTTACCTGTCCTTGGTGTGATGAAGCAATCCACAGAAAAAAATAAGGGAAAGACTATAGAGAACTAGGGATTGTGTCCTGAACCAGCAGAACACATGGAGACTCTGGCAGCACTAACCAAGAGTCGTGAGGGCAGGGTAAGTCTAGAGGTAAGGAGAAAGAAAGAGAGAGCACATGGCCAGGTATCTTCTTTTAAAAACTGGCTTTAAAGGTGGGTTTTACTGGCCACATCCCCTGGCATGTCCCCCTTCTAGTCCGTCCCCAAAGCATGCTACCTGAAACTGGTTTCTGGGGAATAGAGCTGAGGAATTGGGCAATAATGAACTCTAGTTACTCTGTTTGCAGTGACACCTGAGAGGATTATGACTCATGTGGCTAGAGTCATTGTTATGGAGAGTAGAGCTGGTCCTTGTCAGTTGCTTCATTAACTTATTAATGTAAAGTCCTTTGTTTGGTGAGGCTGGAGGCGGGGAGGCTACCTGCATGACAAGGAAGGTGCAACTCATGGAGTTTAGAGTCCCGGTTTCTGGTACTTTTTGCCTTGGCATGGTGACTGTTTAAACAGCAACAGTAGTTGGCTTCGGGGTGCTTCATGTGGCTAGGGAGCTGGTCCATCTCACCATGGGCAAGAGGGCAGGCAACCTCAGGAACCATTGGCACATCATCTCAGGAGAAGGGTTTTTCCTCTGCTGGTGTGTGTCTGCAGCTGGTATCACATTTGGTTTCCCCACAGTTCAGTTCCTTCTTGCATACAACTTGCACAGTCAGTTTGAGCACTTATGGATTGTAAGTCCATAAGAGCATGATAGGCACCTTGCAGGGCAACACGAAGCCCTTTTCAACATTCCTGCACCTAGGGTTGTCAATTTCAGGGGTGGGGAATTCCTGGAGATAGGGGATGGAGCCTGGGGAGAGTGGCGTTTGAGGAGAGGACAGAGCTCAGCTGGGATGTGGTGCTACAGAGTCCACCCTTTAAAGCTGCTGTTTTCTCCAGTGGAATTGTAGTCTATAGATCAGCTGTAATTCCTGGAGAACTCTAGGCCCCACCTGGAGACTGGGAACCCTATGTACCTCGTCACACACAGTTTTAAGCTTCTTAACTAGTATGATTTTTATTACAAAGTCTTGTGACACTTTAAAGACTTAATCCATTTTTATTGTGGTGTATGTTTTCATAAACAGAACCTTCCTCTGGTATATGCAGTTCTCAGAGAAGACCGGAGCCTTCTTTCTTCTCACCCAGGGGAGCAGACTAGGAAGTGAAAATGGCCCTGGAGCAAACCAAGTTGACCCACCCTTTTGGCTTCTACAATCAGCATTGGCCTACCGGTTTCGTCCTCCTGCAAACTGGTGGCAGTTGTAGGAGGAGACAATTGGTGAGCCGACACCCATCATCATTGCCTCTGAAGAGACTGAACCTAATGGCTCTTGAGCTCTTGGCAGTACTGTTGGGACTTGCCTCTGCTTGTTCTCAGCCCCCAGTGGCCCTCTAGGTCAGGAGCCTACAGGGAAATTTCCCTGTAAGTTAAATGGCCAGTTCAACCTCCTGCTGCTCCCACCTCTGAGACATCTGGTTACACAGCAATGTGGCAAGTGAGTGACCCTGATAATCCCCAGTGTCTGTCAGCTGACAGCCTCTGGCTGGTTCTGCATTGGCTTTTCCCTCTGTTGTTTTACAAAACCCACATTGGAACAGAAATTCCCCTCGGCATTGCATGCTGTTTTCACTTCCTTTGTTTATCGGGTTTTATGGTAGCTTCCACACTCCATGCCACTTTTGACTTCTTTGACTGTTGGGATTTATTGTACCTTCTGCATAGATATATGGCTGTTTTGTGGCCATTCAGGGGTGACTTTGCAGTCAGTACAGCATTGCCCCAAGATATTTGGATGTGGTTTTGAGCTGCACTTTTTCCTCCCAGTTGAGAAAAGGTGGAGCAAATGCTAGATGCAGAATCTCCCTTACAAAGAATGGATTAGTCTGTGAGCCAGGCTGGAAGTGCAGATTCTTACCTAACCTGGAACGTTGACAATAAAAAACGAGATTCCCAAGTTAATTCCACTAAATGTGAAAATTTGATCAGGGAAACTCTCCCCTGGGAGCCATCAGCCTGAGGAAGGTGAGAGAACAGCAGTAGCCCAGGCTGATGACAAAATTCAATCAGAGTTGAACTGCCATTGATTGCTTTGATCTGGTTTGTGTTTATCTTTTAATTAAGCTGTTCTAATCTGTTTTATTTTATATGCCTTCCTCCTCTCTGTCCCCACATGTGCTCCGACAGCAGCTGTTCTGCAGGCATGACCAAACAACAACAACAGCAACATAGCAACAGGGACCAAATAAGATCTTAGTATAGCTGCCACATTGCTGCAGTTTTTTCAGGGAACTAAAGTTAGCTTTCTACTCTTGCTTCTGAGTGTGTGATGATGTGATATCTATAGGATCAGGGGAACAGCAGAAGCCGCTGCGTCAGAACACTGGTCCATCTCTCCCAGCACTGTCCACTCTGACTGGCAGCAGCACTCCACGATAGAGAAAGGCCTTTTGCCAGCTTCTTCACCGTGAAACTCTTTTAAGTGGAGATGCTGGATATTAAACTTTTCTGTGATCAAAGTATATACTCTGACAGAGAATCATGATCCTCCCTATTGGGCACATTCAGACCAGCATTACAGAACAGAAGAAATAAGTGAGGACCCATGTAGACTCACAGCAGAGAAGGTGCTGATCCCCTCCACACTGGACCCCCTTTCTCCACCATCTCGCCTTTCCCCCTTGCCAAATTCTACTTTCCACTCTTTTGTTTCTGCTCCTCCTGCTTGCTCCAGCTGTGGCAGTCCCCTCCTCGGGGTCTTCCATTCCGCTTCCATTTGTCCTATTTGCAACAACCCACATTGCCACTCAAATACTGGCACATGTATATACAGTTATTGCCCTGACCTGGACATCCCAGGCTACCCTGATCTCACCAGATCTTGGAAGAGAAGCACAGCTGGACCTGGTCAGTATTTGGATGGGAGACCACCAAGGAATATCAGGGTTACTCCACAGAGGCAGGCAATGGCAAACCACCTCTAAACATCTCTTGTCTTGAAAACTTCACAGGGTTGCCATAAGTCAGCTGCAACTTGATGGCAAATAAAAGAAGTGAAGAAGGGGGAGGTTCAAGCCCCCTTTTTACTCTTCATCCCCCCCCCCCGAAACCTTGATGTTTTCTCAAGGTTTTAGAAGCATGTACTTGAGTGCTGAGTAGCACCATTCTACAGAGTATTGTTTTTATCCCCATGAGGTGTGTGTTTATGTGGCATACATGGCTATTAGGTATATAGATCCTTTGTTGGATGCTATGAAAGGTTTTTCCTAACCCATTACTCTATCTCAAGCAGTAGACAATCAGTGTCCTTGGGTGGCTCACAAGCCATTATAGAATGGAGATACATTTTTTGTATCCCTGTTGTTTGATAATCAGATTTAAATTATATAGCTATAATGGAACATATGAACAGGGAACGTCCATAGATATTAACTATAAATGTCAATATTAATATCTATATACTAATAACCAAGTTGCCCCTTCCACACGGATATCTAAATCCGCACAGAGGGGGCACTTGGGGGGCAAGGAGATTTTTCTGCACACTTGGGGGACTCCCCACATGTACAGAAAAATCATAAAAGTGAAAAAAAAACTTTGGGGGGATATTTAGATCCCCCCAAAAGTAAAAGCGTTCCCTGCGCATGCGCAGAGAATGCTTTGGCCATTGGGGGGGGGGAGGCTAGGCGGGCCTGGCAGCTGTGAGCCATTCAGGCCTCACCACTGTGAGTGGGGGGAGGGGGCGGGAGAAGGCTTGGTGGGCTGTGGGCCTCGCCGCTGCTGGGGAGGGGGCGGGAGAAGGCTTGGCGGGCCGGCGGCTGTGAGCTGCATAGCCTCGCCAGTGCCGGGGGGGGGGGGGGGAGAAGGCTTACCTAGTGCCACTTCCTCCTGTGGAGCTCCTCCTGCTTCTGCAGGCTGGGAGCTGTGGGGAATACTCCCTCCCCCGTGAGTATCGCAGGTCCCTCTTCTTGTATTAACTATAAATGTCAAATCAGTGCCTGGCAATGATGGAAAAGGCAAGTTCTATGCAAGGTATTATTAGGAAAGAGGTTGGAAACAAAATGGCCAGTATTATTAACGCCTTTGCATGTATCTAAGGTGCAAACACATGGGGAATGCTGTGTACAGTACTTGTGACTGTATCTCAAAAAGGACATTGTAGCTCTGGAAAAGGGCAACCCAAAGGATCAAGAGCACCTTCTCTACAAGGAGAGGCTAATGTGTTTGCAGCTTTTTAGTTTAGATAAAAGAGAAAAAAAGGAAAGGGACATGGTAGGGGTTTATGCATAGGATGGAGAAAACAAGAAAGTGGATGGGTAGGACTTTTACTTCAGTTTACTCTTCCTCCTTTTTACAGCATGTAGTTAATATCAGATCGAATCAAGTGGTTTTCAGGAAAAAAAGCAAAGCATTTTGGAAAGAAAGCTGCTTTATGGCACCTTATGAACCCTGATCATGAACTAGTCTTAAGACTAGTGCTAGGTAAACTCCCCTAGGCTAAATTTGGCAATTGCAAACAAAAATGGAGAATTCTTCAGGGGGGGATCTCTCTCTCTCTCTCTCTCTCTCTCTCTCTCTCTCTTTTGGTGCACTTTAAATTGTCTTGCAATCACCTACCCTCACCCTTCCCCTGCATGCTTTCTCTCTTACCCCAGGTTTGCTGCTGCTGCTCTGGTGGTGTTTCTCCCTCTCCATCTCTGCGATCTGTTCTCATAGATCTGCCCATGCACCATCCCCTGGACTTGTCGGTCCTTTCCCTGGCATTGCATTGGATCATATGATGGTCATTTATTTGCATAGTGCATTTAGATTGCCTTTGAAAGGAGCAGATGAAAATGTCAATCAATCAATCAATCGGGGGGGGGGGGGGGGAAGAACCCTTAGAGATCACATTTGTTCTGTGCAGCAATGGAGGGATGAGTGAGGTGCTGACCTAGATTGGACAAGGGGGTGATCAACACAGAAACAATGGCTGAGTCCAAAAAGTTATGCTTGCTGTAGAAGACATAAATAAAGCATAAAGAACCACTTGAAAGATGGGAATGTATTTCCTGGAAAGAAAAGAAGGGGGCAGGTGCAGAATCATTAAATTGGCTTTTTTTATTGTTCTGGGAGCCATTAAAATAGTCTGGCCATTTCAGCCGCTATATGTTTCTAAACCCTTTAAAGAACACAATGCCTTAGGCTTAGGGGGCTGCAAATAGAATTTAATGAATGAATAAAGTTGACATTGATGACATGGTGGAGGTATGGGAAACAAATGATGAGGAATGAGATGATAGAAGTCTCAGTAAAACAGAGACGATGAGACACAGTCATGAACATTCTGAGCGGAAAGGCTCTGTCCAATGAGCTGGCTTTGATTCTTTTAATAGATCACTGGGTAGTTGGAAAGACTGCAACACAAACCACTTAAAATGCTGTTCCAAAGGGCCATGCCCAAGGCCCCTAGCCAATGTTTCATTGCTGTTGTTGCTATTCCATAGGGGGGCATTTTCTCCTTGAAATTTTTATGAAAACAAGTATCAGAGCAATAAATTCCTTGCAACTTTTCAGATGTGGAATTTTTTTATTGGTGCTGATAAAAAAAAATCAGTTTGAGTTTCCTTTTAAAGTGTTATCTAAAATCCTCTGAAGATTTAACATCGGACTCATATTCTGATCGTATAAATGAAAAGAGTCTGTAGGGCACTCCTACTTTTTTTTTTTCCTCTCAGGAAAAAGTAACCCTTGAAAAGATGGGCTAGAATTCGCTGAAAGCTTCCCCTTCCCATTTGTGGTGGGTCTGTCACTTAAATGAGTTGCCGGTGACTTTTTTGAGACCATGCTTTGTACATGTAGATCCAGTGTTCTATAGTGATTAGAGTGTTCGACTGGGATCTAGGGGTCCCAGCTTGCAGTCTCCATTCTGCCATGGAACCTGCTGGGTGACCTCTGGTCAGGCATAGCCTCTCAGCCTAACATTTATTTATTTATTTTATTTTATTTAGCTTTTATCCCACCCTCCCTGTCACAGCAGGCTCAGGGTGGCTGGCAGCAAGTTACAAAAAATAAAACAATGTATTGAATGAAATTACAATAAAGTCTAAAAGCGTTGTCGTGAGGATACAGCAGAGGAGAGGAAAACAATATAAGGTGCTTCAGGTCACCATTGGGGAGAAAGGCAAGATATAAATGAAGTAATCAAATAAATAAATGCAACATAATGGGGAGAGTCATTGAGGTTTGAATATTCTTGCATGCAGAATCTGCCATATAAATTGGGTTAATATGCATGGATTTCCTTAATTTTACTAAATTGTCACTTACTAAAAACCCTACAGAACAAAACAGAATTTGGGGGGAAATGGAGATAAATGGGGCTGGGGATCCATGAGGAAGAAACACCAAGGAGTGTAGACTGTAAAAATATCTTCAGGACGACTGGAAGTTCCAAACGCACTGTGCACAGAAATGGTCCATATGATGGTGTGCACATATGAGGAAAAGCTGTACATGTATCTGGAATGATCAGACGGAATTATGTTCTACCAAGTTACCCCTTTTTAGTCACATGGCTAGCCAAAGCTGATTTCTACCGCATTGAAGGCCTAGTGCAAAAACAGGAAATGTCAAAAAGATCCTAATTTGTAATTTGTTGAATGTAAATGCTGTACGGCTTCAAACACTGTGAAACTCAATATTCACTTCAATCATTTGTTTTGACATTCAGTCACAATTTCTAAGACATTGTGTTGATTTTGAGCCCAGTTGCTTTTCTAATTTCTTCCAGTGCATTTTTGAAACTCATTTGCTACATACTAAAAAAGGCATTAAAGAGCTTAAGCAAAAAAAAAAAAAGCTCCACAAAAACTTTTGCTATATTCAACACAACAGATTTACAGTACAGTCTTAAGATGAGATCTAAGCCCATTGACTTCAATGGTCTTAGAAGGGTATAACAGTACTTAGGATTGCCCTATAGAGTGTTCAGATATTCTGGTTTATTAACAAACTGCACAGGCACAGCAGTGGAACCCATAGCCATGTGCAAACATAGTTTAACTCATGCTGTGTTTATGTGCATATAAGCACATCATTAGCCTACTTAGGTTCATAATATAGATGCACGGGCAGGGCAGGGCCGGCCGGTCCGCCCACTAGGCAAACTAGTCAATGGCCTAGGGCGGCCCCTGCTGGTGAGCACTGAACTAGCCTTCCATCCAACTCCCTCCCGCCCCTTTAAGAGAAGTGACTGCCTGGCATTGAAAGTGTCAGAGGAAGTGTGGGGAAAAGAAGGAGCGGCGGCGCCCCCCCCTCCCAAACCTCCTGGACCAGAGCGGCAGTGCCTGGCCCCCTCCCCCATCTCCCAAACCTCCTGGATCAGAGATAGAAAGAGAGAGACCGTCGGTCAGTGAGTCAGGGGAGTGGGGGTGGTGGGCTAGTCCCTAGACTCCAGGGAAGGAGGGGAAGAGAAAGAGTGGCACCCCCCATCCCAAATGGGGTTGGACGCCCAGAGTTTCCTGTGCTGTTCTGCCATCTCAGCAAAAGGAGGCTGAAGCTGGGTCCCCCCCAGTCATCCACCTCCTATAATGACAGTAAAACTCAGTGGGGGGGAGGCCGGGTTAGACTTTAGGAGACCACCGGGCTCTGCTTTTTCACATGGATGAGAGGAAACTCTTCCCTTGCGCCGTGGTGGAGAAAAAACTCAGGACCTCAGAGGCGGCCAGAAAGCGCCCCGTCAGGAGTTCTCTACAGTAATTCTTGGAGGGGGGAGGGACAGAGCCCGGATTCCAGGAAAGAAGGCTGGATTTGGACACTCCTTGCCCCCCTTTCAAGAGCTCATTGTGTCCCCCAGCCCGGGAATAAGTTCCCCGCTTGCAGCCCCAGAGACGGAAGGAGAAAGAGAGAACTCCCTGCCTTGGGCTGGACAGGCAGCTTTTCCCCATGCGCTTGCAGCATTCCCACTGAAGGCAGCCCGGCTGAAGTCCAGTCTCGCCGGGTGTGTGTGTGTGTGTGTCCGGGTGCTGCTCTTGATGGGAAGGGCAGGAAGCCTTTTTCGTGCGTCTGAAGCCCTGAAAGGGTTAAAGCAGCTGAGCTGTTTTCTAGAGGGGCCAAGCGAGGAGTGGGGGGGGGAAGGTTTTCGGGGGGGGGGGGAAGGAGTGGGAGGGGACCAGTTTTCCCTCCAAGCCAGCAACAGAATCCACCACTGATCTCTGCATACCATAACCATGAAAGCCTATGAGGTGGCTGTCAAAGCTGCTAAGAAAGTTTTCTATGCAGCTGAGATAGCGTCTGCGAGTTCCCGCCCAGCCCAATTGTTTAGGACAATTCGGTCATTGACGACTCTGGAAGTGAGCAGACCAAACGATAGAGAATTGGATATTGGCTGTGAGGCTTTTGGGAACTATTTTGCAGATAAAGTCTTGTCGCTCCGCCGAGACCTCCCCGCCACAGTTGATACAGTGGCAGAACTTGAGGCTCCAAGCCCGTCTTCTGGTCATATTTTGGATTACTTCAATCCACTCTGTCTGGACGAGGTTGACAATCTGCTCTCACTGGTCCGTCCAACCACCTGTAAACTGGATCCGTGCCCATCATGGCTAATTAAAGCAAGCCATGAGGAGGTACGAGGGGCGCTTGGGGAAATTATCAACACATCCCTTGCAGAAGGGATGTTCCCTAGTGCCCTGAAAGAAGCAGTGGTATGCCCGCTTCTAAAAAAAAAATCTTTAGACCCGGCCGATTTAGTCAACTACCGGCCGGTCTCTAATTTGCTATATTTGGGCAAACTAATCAAGAAAGTGGTGGCGGACCAGCTACATAGCTTTTTGGAAGACACCTCTGTGTTAGATCCTTTCCAGTCCGGCTTTCGGCCAGGTCATGGGATGGAGACAGTGCTGGTCGCCCTTACAGATGACCTCCGAAGGCATCTGGATCGAGGCGGCACTGCGGTACTGGTGCTGTTGGACCTGTCGGCAGCGTTCGACACGGTCGACCACCAGTTGCTGTGCTGTCGTCTCGCTGATATTGGAGTCCAGGGGTTAGCCTTACAGTGGCTTTCCTCGTTTCTCCAGGATCGGGGACAAAGGGTGGCGGTAGGGGATCAACTCTCCCAAAGACACCGGCTGGATTGCGGTGTTCCGCAGGGAGCAGTTCTTTCCCCTATGTTATTTAACATCTTTATGCGCCCCCTTGCCCAGATTGCATGGAGGTTTGGGCTGGGCTGTCATCAATATGCAGATGACACCCAGCTCTATCTGTTATTGGATGGTCAGTCCTCCTCCAGCCCGGGTGATCTGGATCTGGCATTGTCGGCTGTGGCTGGATGGTTCAGACAGAGCCGAATGAAGTTGAATCCGATGAAGACGGAGATCCTATGCCTGAGTCAGAGCGGTCCAGGGTTGGGGATCCCTCTTCTGGCCTTTGGGGGGGTGCCGTTGGCGCCGTCGGCGGAGGTCAGGAGTTTGGGACTGCTTCTGGACTCCACGTTAACGATGGAGTCCCAGGTAGCAACGGCTGCGAGGTCAGCCTTTTACCATCTGTGGCTGATCAGGCAGCTGGTCCCTTTCCTTGAACGCAATGAACTGGCGACAGTGATCCATGCATTGGTCACCTCAAGATTGGACTATTGTAATGCCCTCTACATGGGGTTGCCCTTGTGCCAAATCCGGAAGCTGCAGCTAGTGCAGAATGCTGCGGCGCGGCTGCTGTTGGGCCTCCCAAGGGGGGAGCATATACAGCCCGCCTTAAAGGCTCTGCACTGGCTGCCAATAGCGTACCGGATAAGGTTCAAGGTGCTGGTGCTTACCTATAAAGCCCTATATGGCCTGGGACCTGTCTACCTGAGGGACCGCCTCTCCCGATATGCTCCCCAGCGAGCACTACGGTCTGGGACCCAACACTGTCTGACCATCCCTGGACTGAAGGAGGCGCAGCTGGCTACAACACGGGCCAGGGCTTTTTCAGTGGCGGCCCCGTACTGGTGGAATGAGCTCCTGGAGAACATCAGGGCCCTGCGGGATCTGATGCAGTTCCGCAGGG